>CM022085.1:10229274-11487630 GCA_011114355.1 Carex littledalei | reverse complement strand
GTTGGAATTTCGAAATTATGTTTAAATAAAAATCATTAATGGTACCAGCGGAATTTGTATCCATACTCCATGTAATTAGGACATACTTATAGATATACTTTTCAAAGAGCATATTGTTCACATGACCCAACTATAATACATGCATGTCTTTCGCATGGAATCAGTTTTGATAAGCTTTTTTGTTGTCATGAAAAATCAAATACGAATTTTTTTACAAATATTTTTATTTTACAAAAGTTGAAACAAGATAACCTTTCCTATATATATTTTAACAAAATGTCCTTGTGCTCTCCATTAACTTAATTTCCACCTTTCCTCTCCTTTTTATCCTTCTCCTTATAACCTGCACTTTTCTTTTCATATTTTCAAAATTGTAATTATAAATTTTCATAATAAAAAATTATAACGTATAACATTTTATATTTAAATAAACATTTTACTTCATATTTAAATTATTATCTACAAGTATTATATTTAAATAAAATACAATGTTAAGTAGATGAGTACACTTCAAAAATTTCAAGCACAAATATTAAATTTGCACATCTCAAATTTTCTAATTGTCTATTTCTATAAAACTAAATTAAAATCAGTATTTTTTTTCCAGAATTTATAGCAATATAATTTGACACTGCAAATTGAAACTTGATGCAATTACAAAATATTCAATATATGAGTGGTGCAAATTTAAAAAAAATTTGCGCTAATGTTCTTGAAGTGTCATCCATTTGACACTATTTTTTTGTTTAAAATAATACTTTGTAAACAATATTCTAAATATGAAGACACAATTTTTGAACTATGAAAAGTAAAAACCTAGCTGATTCAAATAATGAAACAAAAAAAAAAAACTTAATTTGACTCGGACCTTCTACTCTGCACTTCATTTGTCCTGTCATGAGCAATCGGAAACCAATTAAAGACATTTCCCAACTTTGTTCCCATTTTCCTCCAGTCAATGTTCTCCATTCTCTTGTGGCATCTCGTACCTACAATATGGCCATGATCCATGATCCCTTCCCCTTATGTCTTTGTTATACTTACTACAGATGAGAGATGAGTCGGTGAGAAGGTATTTCTAGATGAATATTATAAACATTAAAAATATATTTTGGAGAGAAATGTGAAGGGGTGGATTCAAGCAAATATTGGTCGGGTTCAGGGTCAGGGGAGGCCCAATAGTACTGATCAGATGATTCATATGAATTTTCTGAATCTCCAGATATATTGTATGAATTTTCTGAGTCTTCGATTGTTTTCTGTGAATTTTCTGAGCGTTCAAATAATTATATGAATTTTCTGAGTCTAGAAAATTGAGTCTCTAGATATTTTCTGTGAATTTTCTAGACACTTAGAAAATTTATATGAATTTTCTGAACTTTCTAGACATTTTGTGAAATTTATTTGAATTTCTAAAACTCTTGCCTTTCTATGATTTTCAGAAATTTCACGGACTTTTTTACAAATTCCTGGGACTTGTATACAAGTCATAGAAAACTGCAAGAGGCACTCTGCAAATTCTTTAAGGCTGTGCTATTAATTAATTTCTTTTTTAAGGGTTATTTTGCAAAAGTGTCTTTTGCCTCAGTTGCCTGGCGGGACTTCGGGCTGAATTGTCTCGTTGGGCTTCATTTTTTTTTTTTTCAGATTTCTTCACGGACTACATCTTTTATTTGTTTGGGCTCTTAAGTCAATTCAGCTCCTTTTGCATTGACGGGCTTTTTAGGTTTCTTTATCATTTTTTAGGCTTCGTTAGTTCTTCCTTTTCTCTCTCTTTTTTTGAGCTGTTTGGACTGACAGGGAGGGCCCCAAACTTCAGTGACGCATCTCGTCTAGCGCCAGCGTCTGGCACATCAAATGGCGCCAAGATTTGTGCAGTGTTCCCCGATTGCGCCACGTCATATCGTCCTTTTGGGTTTAATCTCCAGCGGGTTCGTTTAAGCTCGGGTTGTGATCCGATTAGAACTTCCGATCCTGTTAGAGGCTTTCCAGCCACGGCAAACCGAGGTCCTGACGTCGTTGGCATCGCCAGAGCCTGTCGAATTCGCTGAAGTCTTTGTTGCCCTTAGCCGGCCGTTGAGATGGCCAGAGAGCCATCTCCTCTGACCTCTCACTGAGCAAGTTTGATCCAATACTGAAGTGCAATTCTTCAAGTTGTGTTTACGGGTTACATCATTTTTATATTTATATTGTTATTGTATTATTAGTTCATCATTGTTTTTAGTTATTTTTAACGAATTCACCCAATGGTCCGTACCAGTTCTAGTCCTGATATCTAGGACTGCTCGTGAGCCGAGTTGAGTCCGAGTTGAGAGTAGCTTTGAATCAACTCGTGAACTCATGAGTCGAGCTGAGTCTGAGTTGCTAATCCAATTTCGAGTCAGAAATTCAACTTGGATTCAACTCGCGAACAACTCGAGTCAACTCGTGACTCGTACACAGTACATTGTTTATCAAATTAAAAATGACCAAAACAAAGTCTAACAAAATAGTTTGGGACTAAAAGCTTGATTATTGGTAAAGTCTAATAAAATAAATAGTACATAGTTTATCAAAATAATATCTAATTTTAAACTTTACATAATGAAACAGTGGTAACTAAATAATTAAATAGTAAAAAGTTTACTAAATTACTAAATAGTACGAAGTCTAACAAAACATTACATAGTTTACCAAGTCAATGAGTCAACCGAGTTGATTCCGAATTAAGTTGGGAGCGACTTGGATTCAACTCGTGAGACAACTGAGTCAATGAACTAAACTGACTCGAGTCAATTTCAACTCGAATTGTTAGCGAGTTGAATTCGAATTGATTCCGAACGAGTTATGAGTCATGAGTTTTTTTGTGCACCCCTACTGGTACCGGTCCTGAGTTCTCTCTCTCTCTTACTTTGATTTGTAATATTTCAATTATAGTGGTCATGACTTGGGATTACCAGGGTAGGTTTTGGTTATGTTCCTAAATTAATTATTCACTTTGAATCAGTTATCATGAAGCGTTGTCCTTGTACTCATGGTACAACACAAAGTGCTGACATCTATTTATCAATTTGAAGAGGTGCTGCTATATCCATTGTTCAATATCAGGAGCAGGTGAGGAGCAGTTCAAATGTCTATCAATTTTACAAAATACATGATATGATAAGTACATGTTTTTAATTTAAACGATTCTAGTGCTATTATTTTTATTTAATCAATTATGTGAGTAAATTCATCTGACAATGAAGATGTGCTACAATTGCAACTTAGTCCTTATAGATGTTTAATATATGTATGAAGCATATGAAATTCATTTTAAAGCAATATGCAAGTTTAATATTACTAATCAATTTAATGTAAGAAAACATCATTAATATTAATAATTTAAAAAAAGGACATGAAATATGCAAACAGACTCTCTACCGTTATTATATTTTATATAGATCTAAATGATGAAAAATTGACAACAGATACAACTAAAATTATAAAATACGTTTGTTCAAACACTTATCACTGGAAAAAGAGTAACTGACGAGGAAATGAAAATTTGCAAATTAGACCTTGTGAATTCAAAAAATTTCTTTTTACTTGTTTTCAAAGGGTAGATTCTAATGAATATGTGCTTATATCAAAGAGAGAGAAAAACATATTATAACAATTATTTGTTGTATCAGGGTTACTAAGGACATGCATATATGAAAAAAACAAAAGTTCATGGATTCTAGGTGTCAAAGACCTCACTAAAATATGCAATCCAATCTGAACAAAAAGGAAAATCGCATGAAGAAAGAGCAAGTATGAATACAAATTATTTGAAAGGAGAGATGCATTTTTCAGAAAAAAAAAACAACAAGTGTTCCTTATTACATTAACTGTAACATTACATTATCTATTTAAGTACAAATTTTTGGAGACATTTTGGGAGCATTTCGTTCTGTTTTAGGATAATTTGATTGTGCGAGAGCAACAAGATTTATCCGGTACTCAAGCGGGTTGAAGAGGACAAATCCCCATCTCCAATAAAGGCCTTGAAACAGCACAAGGCTGAAGCCAGCAAGCAATGAACCAGTAAAAGCCGGAGCCAGCGAGAAAATGTGAAGTAACAATTTGAAGGCCTTCATTTGAGTTACAAACAGATTTGAATCGAACAAAATACTACCAAATTCTACATTATGTTTATTTTAATATAAAACTATAATTTGATAATTTCATTGATTATCCACCAACATCTCATTTTTGGTTAATATATGAATAAACATGCGTAAGAATTAATTATGTAATTTTGTATTTATCTACTTCTATCATAACCGAAGTCGGCTCAAATAGACAATCGTGCACATTCATTCCACTATTAAAAATTTAAATAGCTATTCGAGAAGAAAAAAAAACACATTTTATACATGAGGCAACTAAAGTGCATACACTTTTCATGAAATTAAACATGCTGCTGTTGAAAAAAAAAAATTATATATTTTATATGTCATGTTTAAGGCATGATCAAACCTAACAAACTTCTCCGGTACACTCTACCCTCCCAATATTGAAATTATTTAAGTTGGGACATGTAAGAACTACAAAAATTTCTTTAATTTAATAGGGTGGTGTTGTAGGATTTCAAGCTTTCAAGTTGGCAACAAAATTAGGGCACCTCTAGGGACCAAAGAAAAACTGTTATCAACAACATGTCTTTATTTGTTAGTTTTTGGACAAAAGTGCCCCTGATAAAATTTCGATCTCTCTACACTTAAAATTAAAGGATTGTAAAGTGAGAACATACTTGCATAATTCTAACAAATTAAAGACGTTCCTTTTAATTAATTATTTATTTGTAATAGATTATTTTAAATAATAATTAATCACCTACATAAAAGCGGCATTGGGTGATTAAAGAGTGTCCGTATATGATTAGCATTCAACTTGGAAAATTGTTATAAATTTTTATTTATTTGACATGATGCGATGAATATGCATGTTATTGTCTTCATTGAAGAGAGACATTTTCTACTCTCAATCTCTTTAATGGACTCTATTATCATAAAAAAATCTAAATAATCAATCAAATTATGGCTCACTTTTGTATCTGCTTTCATCATTACAAATTTAAAGAATTAATTCAGTAAGAATCATGACTCACTTATGTAAGAACAACACACTTATTATAGTAACACGAGTTCTACACGAGTTCTTATCTCTTTTCGAATAAAAATAAATTCAATTATAAAAATAATATCTAAAAAATATTCAGATGTATCTAATCCTTCAATAAAAAAAGAAGAAGCACGACTTAACTATGTATATGTACACATGCTCTTTGGATAGAATCAATTTCAGATTTGTGTTTTCATTGCATGTCGTCCAAATGACAATCAAATCGAACACACCCTAATGGTAATCGATTCACGTTTTTTAACAAAAATAAAATAAAATTGGCATTTTTTTTGTTTTTGTAACAATAAAAATACAAATAAAAATCAGCACTTTTTTTAACAGCCTTAAACGACAAAATAGAACACGTGATAGGCACATATCCCGCAAAAAAGAAAAATTCAATACTAGTTATCTTCGTTTGAAGTCAGATCTGGACATGATTAAGAAATTTCCAATGTGCTCATATTCTAGTGATAAAGGTAAAAGTCACAGATTGGAAATCCGAACCAAAATCTCCTGTGAATATTAAAGTTAGGTGACTTGATCTCCAACACTATTTTGCTGATAACATTTTATCAACATATACCAATTTCATCATGTAGAAATAAAGAATAATTACTCCAACCACAATCTAGCATCAAATGGGAAATATTGAAAAATTGATCGACATTCATTACTTTTACTAAGCAATGTTGCAACAAGCCAACAACATCTTGAGTTTGTACCTCATTTCAAGTTTGATATTTGTATCTTTCATTAGTATTCCACCAATATCCCAAATAAACATTTTGGACATATATGTATGTGAATTATAATTGTTAATTAAAATGTATATATGTTTTAGCTAGAAGTTCGAATTTCAAAATTATGTTGAACAAAAATTATTAAAGTTACCAGCCGAATTTGCATCCATATACCATATTCCATGTTATTAGTACATACTTATAGAAGTATTTTTCAAAAAGAATATTGTTCGCATGACCCAACTATATTAATTACATGCCCTTCGCATGGAATCACTTTTAATATGCTATTTTGTTGTCATCTTTATAAAGTGACAAATAAAATATGAAAACTTTTACAAAATGTCCTTGTAATCCCATTAACTTAAATTCGTCTCCTTTTTTTGGAGAGGTCCTTTACATGACTAATTTTGCTGAGCAGGGAGAAAAGTCGGTCTCAGTGTACTTGCCAGGGACAGAGAGCTGGTACTACATGAGAAATGGAGTCACATATGCAGGAGGTAGGTCTCACTAAAATGGAAGTGTTTGAAGATGGCATACCTACTTTCCAAAAGGCTGGTACCATAATTCCAAGGAAAGATAGGTTCAGGAGAAGCTCTACTCAGATGGTCAATGATCCATATACTCTGGTAAATTTTTATAGCATGAGCCTCTTCTTACATCCATGTGTAGCAGGGTATCCTAGAAAAATAGTAAAGAGCCTTCTGCAAAAGTGAACATGATTGCCTGCAAATTACATCCAAAGTTTTAAGTTGATGCTCAAAGTTTATCATCCTTGCAATTGGCACCCAATGTTATCTTTTTTGCAAACACCTGGTTGTCAGATCAGAATGATGGGAAGGTTTATTAATTTTTTTTCTTCTGGTTCTGACAAGTTTTGAAATCCTTGTTTTCTTTCTTGGCCAAACTGGAAAAAAAATACTAGTAAAGTAAGTTTTAATGTTATAAGTATGAAGTTTGCGTGACAAGTAATTAGACTATGGAATGCTATTTGGTATTTTTTGGTTAACTTTGACCTTTATTTCCAGCAATTGTGGCTGTTGCAAGGAAACAATAAATGGTTGTGTTAATCATAAGCCTGAAACAAAATTATGGCATGTTATTACATATAGTTTATAGAAGAGAAGAGCAATACCTCGTTAATTTCCAAAAGTTGACTTACGATGGTATATGAAAAATTCAACATTTTGTGCAGGTTATTGCTCTGAACAGCTCAAAGTCTGCTGAAGGGGAGCTTTACATTGATGATGGAAAGAGCTTTGAGTATGAAGAGGGTGCATTTATGCATCGTCAATTCGTCTTTTCTGACAACAAGCTGGTTTATGAAGCAGATTTCAGCAACAGTTTACTCTTTTATTTATTTTTTTGTCATAATCATTTTTATTGAAGCAGAATTTGGATTTTGATGGCATGAGAAGTAGCAATTTCTGCTTTATGAATCAGAGCAAATTTCAGCAACAGTTGTGTGATGTAAATTGTTACGATGAGGTAATTATCAGTTGTGCTAGTCATTGTATACCAGTCTCATGGCCTGTTTACTGGAATCATTTGGAAGTAGATGAGATAGTACACAACATATTAACATATACTTTCACTACTTTGATCGGAACATTAGGATTGGATAACCTTACGCATGCACGTTTAATCCGAAGTACTCGAAGCATAATGGAAAGTACTGATTGGTGCAAAGTGATAGCGATTAGATTAACATTAAGGGGGCGTTTGGTTTATATCTTTTCCAATCAATAATGTTGAAACAATTAATTATTTTTGTCATATGTTAATTAAGACATCATTTTTTTAATTGCTACTTGTAAATGCACCCGTTTTTAATCCCTAAAAAATCTGGCTAAAATATTATCAAATTACAAACTCCCTAACCTACTTGTAAATAAATGTATTCACCGTAATGCTTAAAAAAATGTGATTGTATATTATTGTGACCGGCCTTAATTATCTACTAACCTAATTATAACACACACTTTCATCTTTTGTTTCCTTGCACATTTTATATTGGTAGCATGGAACTGTATTGTACTTTTTCTCTTATCATTAAATCATGAGCTACACATTGTTTTAGCTATTAAAGGAATAAATGCATAAATAAATAAATGAGGAAAAGGGAGTCTGGGGAGGCCTAGACAAGCCCAAATTATTTGGTAGATGGTGAGTTGAAGAATATTTATTTTTGCTCAAGCCCAATCCATGAAAAGGTATAATATGTATTGACCATTAGTTGGTTGGTTTTGACCAAAAACATGAGCTAAACGCAAATGAATTATGATATTTGGAACAAAAGGCATTTTCTTGTTTAGTTGGTATTCACCATGTTATGAATTGACAGTTTGAATTATTTGCCTATATAACATTGACAGCTTGAATTTTCGTGCACCGATAAATCAATAATAGTTACAATTATTATCCTGTTCATTTGTTACTCGTATTAATTTCATAAGTTTTATCAGAGCGTTAAAATATGAAAATATAGTTTATTTATTTAAGAATTAAATTATAAGTTTTTAACAAGGGAACGTCATGTACATTTGTGGCCTAATTAATTAATATTCATGCGCATTCATTTCACATGCCTGACAACTCGACATATCTTCATTTCATTATTAAACACATTGGATGTTCTAATCCGTCAACGGCTACGATTGAAAGATTAATTTTCGAATTTAATCTCAGTTCTTCAATCACAAAAACTGTTTTCTTTTGATTAAATTCATTTATTTTATACGTAGAAGTTGAAATTTCATGAAAAGAAGACTCGCCACACGTACTGCCACACACCTTAAAACATTACGCGAACAACTCTAGGTTACGCCTTTCTCCCTGAAAGCTCTTTTACTTGAGCGCCTCTAGCCTGATCTTTGCCCCTCTCTTCGCGACTTCGCTACCTCTCTCCGCCACTCCGCCTGCTTTTCCTCCTAATTACTCAACCTTCCAACCAAAAAGGTGTCTTGCCGTCTCTTTTCTCTATCTCCTCCTCCTGCCTTCGACAAAAAAAAAAACCCTAATCCTTCTTAGTCGATCCGAGGTACTTCTCTTCTAATTACTCAGTTTCTATTTCATGAATTCGTTCACTGTATTGTGTTAGATTTCTGGCTCTTTGTGATCGAATAAGATCTGTTGGTTTGATTTCTGGCTCTATGTGATATCATGAATCGAGTTTTTGATAGTTTGATTAAAGTTGGTCGTTTTTGTTGCCTGTAGTTAGAGCATAAATCCTGATTTTTAATTGATTTCTTAATTAAGTTGTTCTTTTTTGTGTCCTTTGCTTAGGACGATTTTATCTTAAGGATTAAATGTTTCCGTACAAGGAATATGTGGTATTTTTTTTTAAATCATTGAAGTTTTGTTCATAAAACTGCTTTGTTTATTTTTCCCGTCTCTTTTACATTCAGGGCTTATCCTGTAATGTTATTGGGTGCAATAATAAAAGTTTTTAATCCGCTTGCTAATAAAAGTTTGTCAGGTTATGGGTGCAATAATAAAAGTTTGACCTGGTACCATGGCTGTTTGAGACTGGTGCATTTTTTATAATTGATGAGTTGTTTTTGGAGTGCCATTACAACAGGTGTCAGAGGTGTTGCCCCAGTGTTAGGTCACCTAAGTATAAAAATACTTATGGCCAATGTTTGGATTTGTTTCAATCGCTTCGGCAGAGGGGTGTTCTTGTTCATCAGTGGTGGTGATATGATGCTGGTAATTGAGGTTCTAATTGATATTACTTTTTTATTTTATTTTATGATTATTGGTTTTATTTACTTTTGCAATAGGTGTTAGAGGCATTTTTTTTTTATTTTGTTAGAGTTGAGGTGAAATGTGTAGCATAAACATAGTTATCAGAATGCTCTCACGGATTCATAAGAAATTTTATTTGAAATGTTTATAATAGAGTTGGGAGTCATTTACAAAATAGTTCATTTGGTTGTAATAGATTTTCATTTGTGCAGGTGTTCAACTGTTAAAGGTGTTGTATAGTGTGTTATGTTGTTTTATACTTCCTATTATGATCTCACCTTTTACTTATGCCTTTCAGAGCACATAAATGAGAAATCTGAGGCACTTGGTGAGGTCTTAAATAGGGATCGCCTTGTTGAGGCCCCATACAAACTTGACTTTCGTGTTGACCTCGACTCAAAGCTGGTTTGTAAGTTGTCAAAGGATGATGTGGCAAAATTGTGAAGTGCTGTCACAAAGCACTACTTCTTCCAGATGTACTACGATGACCTCCCTTTGTGGGGTTTTGTTGGCAAGGTTGAGAGGGAAGGCAAGACTGATGCAAGTGAATTCAAATATTTCCTGTACAGGTATTGGCCTTTTGTATATTTGGCATCCTACTATTGAATATTAACTAAAAGATTCATATGTACCTTGAAAGTATGAACTATCAATTTATCTTAAAATGTTTTTTGTACCTTTTATGGGGGTGGGGTTGTGGAGCATGATGAAATTCGCTAATGTTCCTTTATTTAAAAGTTTTTGTTTTTCCAATTTTATTTTTTGTTTTTCCTCTATTAGTATTTTGAGATTTAAGAGGTACAAATGGAATTTCCTCTTGACAATAAAGAGATTTGCTACTCATTTAAATGTACATCCATGAGCATCTGTGCCTTAGCATTGCTATCTATGTCACCGAAATAATATGAAAAGTTCAATTGTTTTACTTTTAGAAGAACTTGATCACAAGCAAATGGTATTTCCTACAATAATATTTTCTGTGTAGTTTTGTTTGATGTCATTAACTTTTTCATGGTTTACATTTTATCCTGAGGTTTTAGTTTAGAATGGGAAAAATTGAATCACTTAATTTTCCGAAAGGGACTACTATTGCACCCATAACTTTAGCTGGTATTGGAATGCTCAGGAATATTGTTAGAATAGAAATTTGACTAGCTTGTTCCACTTTATCTAAAACAGGCACATACATTTTGAGTACAATACAAATGGAATAAGGTGATAGAGGTAAGCGCACGGACTGTCACTGATGCAGTGACGGATGTGACAGAAGACCAGGAGGTATAGGTTGAGTTTTTGTACTTGGTCAAGTGGAAGGACACGCCCATCCAGTTTGAACACCGCATGAAGAAGTACTCCCTTGCATCAGCCCTTGCCCACCACCTCGAGATCCACTGGTTCTCCATCATCAGCTCATGTGTCATTGTGTTGTTGTTGACAGGTTTCCTTGCTACTGTCCTCATGCATGTCCTTGAGAATGATTTTGTCAAGTAAGATGCTTTCTCTTTCCTCCCTTCTCAATCTCTCTTTTTCAGTCATTTTGTATGCATGTTCTTATTGATAAATAATCTCTTTGGAGATATGAATAAATCAAGAGAAGGGTCCTCTCCATTGTTCATGCCTTCACTTGTTAAATACTTGATACAAGTTTCATATACACAAATAACAAAATTAAACCAATTAATGTGACCTATATCTGCCCACTACTTGCATGTAAAAGATTGTGGCATTTCAATTTCATTTTGATGTTTAAAAACATGAGCAATCGATGCTATGAAATTGCCCACATCACTTGCTTTTTATGACTTCTTTGTCCCCTTTGAGATACAAGTGTGAACACTGCAAAATATTACAAGCACATAAAGGAAACAATATTGATCACATCTAACTGTATTATTTGAGTTTTTAGAATTATTGTTATTTAGAACTTAAAACGGAGGTATGAAAAATAGAGGCATTTGAACCTACTCATATCTGATGTGCATGACCATTTTTGTTGCATTTTAATTCTTCTAGCTTTAACTTTATTTGGGACCATGTCGACAGGTATGCACATGATGAGGAATCAGCAGAAGAACAGGAAGAGACTAGGCGGAAGAACAAGAACAAGTAATTCGGTTGTAATAGTTTTTCATTTTTTTTGTTCAGATTTTAATTTTCATTTGATAATGCATATATTTTAATCGTTTGATGGAAACAGTCGTCTTTTCTTTTTTTAAAATAAATAAAACAGACCACAACCTTCTATTAAATCCCATATGCGGCCTACATGATGGAAACAGTCGTTTGATGGGCTTCAGCTCATAATTTAGGCACCCATATGCGGCCTACGTGACAAGGCAATTTTTTTTGTTTTTTTTTCTGAAAGGAAAACAATCATAACTGTTTCAGTACACGATTACAATCTCCTGTTTTGCAAGCAAAATTAGAGTAGAGTCAAGAGTAAAAATTAAATTACTTAATTCAATTTAAGCCGAATAAAAATTAAACAACTTAATTTAATTTCAAAGAGTTGTTTGATAGTACAGTAAAGTAAGGTATATTAATTGGGTGAAGTAGTGTTGAATATACAATATTGAATGTGGTATTAAAATGCACTGCTATATTCAAAAGATCAAAATATTCTTATATATCATGTTGGAAATAAGGTGAACGATTATAATGCTATGTAAAATATAGAAATATTTGACATAATAATCATTTTGACTGTACGTTTAAAAACTGAAATTTGATTATTTGCTTATTTTAATATCTTATGTTACCTTTTTGCAAAACGAGGTGATCCTATCAAATATATTAAAAAAATTCCTTTTATGTTACATTGTTTAATGAAGAATCACTTGATCTATTTAATATCTTAATTTATAGCAACATTAAAGTAGGAGTAAAAAAAAAAGAAAGTATTTAAGGGTAAAATTTTTATTTAGAAAAAAATATACTCTCTCTGCTCTCAATAATCTAATTGTTGCTATTAAAATAAAATAAAAAATATTTAAGGTCTCTTTTTATTTAGAAATGTTATTTATCATTTTGTTTAATTTTTTTTTATGAAATGTCATTTATATGAGATTTTTTTTGTTCTCTTAAATTATAATTCCGTTACAACGCACGGGCACGATACTAGTACTAACACTATTCACCATACATATTATTATAATCATATATATAAATAATATATAATTAGCCCATGACTCCCAATTTCTTGCCTACCGCTGGAAATCTTTTTTTTTTTTTTGAACCGGGCTTTTTATTGGATTTGCCTACCTGAGATTTTTTAATTTACCTACCTCAGAGAGCCAGAGCAGCCAGAGCATCCAGGGGCAAAACGCAAAAAAAGAAAAAAATTGGAGGACCGTCGCCTCCGCCTGTGCAAGTTTAGGGTCGTATTAAACCCTAAACCCTAAACCTCCGCCTCTACTGCTGTAGTGTTCGGTAAATCCCCTTCTACTGTAATACTGGAGTTTAGGTTTAACCGAATTTTCTCGATTTGTCGCAAAGTTGCTTGGATTTTGACCGATCTCTCTCTCTTTCCCCCTTCGCCGCCAGTCTCCCGGCAAAGTGATCTCTCTCTTGCCGACGCCACCTCTCCTTCGTCGCGCCACCTCTCCTTCGTCGCGCCACCTCTCATCCGTCGCGCCACCTCTGCTGCGTCTCTTAGCCGCTGCGCAATTTTCACATTTTCAGGTACCGTTTCGCCTTTTCACACATCATACTTAGAAATCAATTTGAAGTTTAGGGTCTTTAGCGTTGTGTGATTTGGTTTAGTATCAATTTGAGTATTTGAGTTTGATGCAAGTCATTGAATATTCGAGTATTTGAGTATTTGAGTTTGATGCAAGTCATTGAATCAATTTGATAGGGTTGCTCAACAGAATCGATCGAGTATTTGAGTTTGATGCAAGTCATTAAAGATTTATTTTCTGCTATTGTTTTTCAGGGATGCAAGCTCACTGCTAGAATTATACCACTCTCTGGGAGGCTTGCTAAGTGTTAAGGTAATTGTTAGGAATTTATCTATTTGATTTTTAATTTTTTTTATTGCATTTCCGTTGTTGCGAAAAGAATATTTTATTTTATTTTTTGCCTTCTGAAAATTGTCTTAAAGGAAAAACAGTTATACTTCTGAAAATTTAATTTTACAACCTTGTATGTATAAGTCAATGCAATCCATGTTGTCAGCACCCAATGTACATGTGATTGTGTTGTTAATCTCAAATTTTTTGGGGTCGAAATTAATAGTGCTAACTGTTAAGAGGTGAAAGTGTAATTAATATATATATATATATATATATATATATATATATATATAGGGTCCGGCTAATTTGCTGCTGGCAGCATATCGGCCAGCTGCTGCCGGCAGCAAATCTGCCACACGGATGTTCAAACGACCGATCCGAACCGTTCAACGTGTTCTAAATATTGAAATCTGCTTGGAGACCAAATTTTACATTTTTTGGAATTTTTTTACTATTTATTAAGCCACTTTGAAAATTCCAGATCATATGGTCCAGAATTTTGTTGCTCTGTTTTTACTGTTCACCCGGATCTGGAATTTTCAAAGTGGCTTAATAAATAGTAAAAAAATTCCAAAAAATGTAAAATTTGGTCTCCAAGCAGATTTCAATATTTAGAACACGTTGAACGGTTCGGATCAGTCGTTTGAACATCCGTATGGCAGATTTGCTGCCGGCAGCAGCTGGCCGATATGCTGCCAGCAGCAAATTAGCCGGACCCTATATATATATATATATTTAATTTATTGCAGCAAAAAAAAATTTATAGAGGTTTTGAAGAAGGATCTGATAAGATTGAGATCAACACAGATACGAGAAGTAACAAGATTGAAGAGATCAAGCACTTTTTTTTTCTGAGGTATCCCTCGACGTACTATAAAATTGTTTGTAATATTAAATTCTGATTTCTGACTCTCAATCTGAGAATATTGAGATTTGGGTGAATTTGGTGACATATATATATTTTTTCTTTTATTTACCATTATTTCATGGCTGTGCTGAAAAGTTACTAAACTGAACTTGAAGAACCTATGGGACTAAACTGAACTTGAAGAACCTATGGGTTATTTTTTTTAGTACCAAGCAATGACTTATACATTGTATATATTTGTAGTTGTGTACTGTTTTACTTTGAAGAACCTATGCCTTCTCATTGAGCTCTACTTTCTTACATTATAATTTATTTTAAATTTTTGTAGGGGACAAATGGTGGGATAAGTTCTTCCAAATATTGTTATATCAGTGGCTTTGATGCAACTAGGTACATCTCTTTATACAAATGCACAATTGTGTTTGCTGGTTCAATTTGGTAAAACTAATATAGTTTTTTTTTTAATTTATTGCAGCAAAAATTTGTAGTGAAGCTGTTACTTCATCAGGCCACGGTCGGTCTAGCTATAAGGTGTCCAATTAATGAATCCTCTTGACAGTTTTTACAAGTTCATACATATAAACTATCATAGATAAAAAAATTAGAACTTTGGTTTAATATCTGGTTCCAACTCGGTCGAAGGGTCGATCGACTTGGTTTTTTGCACTGTTTCCAATTAGTTTCACAATTAGTTATAATTCAAAATCTGCTATATTTAGTTGCTGATTCAAATTTTTTGCAGTACAGAGACTCTCTCTATGATGGCGGCTCCGTCGCTACCTCCTCACATTTGGAGCGCGTGCAGACATGAAGACGCGCCTCACGTGGGCTCGCTCGTTTACTTCTACCCTGAAGAAGGCTTCCTGGAACAGTGCGCCTCTGTACCGTCCGGTATCGATCCCGACCTTTCGTTATTCCTGCGCTCTGTGGAATCTGTTTGCCTCCTCGCCGACCCCCATTCAGATGAGGTTTATTCCTCCCTCAACCCAATCGCATCCCCACCGTGCCCGTTCAATGGTTACCATTCTTCCACGTCACCATCTCAGACACATACCGCATTGTCTTCCTTTAAGGTTTTGTCCCGCAGCGACACAACAACTGGATCGTTATCTGTTCCAATATCATGCGCTAAAAACATCTTTCCTTTGTTGGATTTGGGAACCGACAAAACGAGGCAAAGTCTGACCATGCGCGATATTCACAGGAATGTCTACAGTTTCATTCAGGTATATCGTGGGGATCCCAAGAGGAACTTGTTGACCATCGGGTGGTCAAAGTTTGTCTGTGACAAGAACTTCATTGAAGGAGATACCATTGTATTCATTAGGGATGAGGATGACATCTTTCTTGGTAATTTTTAATTTCTAGTTCATTTAAGATTGGTAATGTATTATTTCATGAACCATAATAAAACATCATTTTATCTTGTGCTATGTTAGGAGTGCGACGATCACAGGTGGCAGCTGATGAGGTGTTAGACACAGTGATGGCAGCTGCTGCAGCGAGAAGATTTCAGGTCTGTTAAGCCAGATTGTAATCATTATAAATTTATCATCATTATTTATTTTTCATATTGGTATTAGTATTACAATTAATCCAATTTTAGTTACAATGATCATCATGCAATGTTTTCATAAGGTATTTGAGGTACCAAATTTTTAATAACTTGCCGATTGTAATTTATTACATTTGTGCAAGTACTTCCCAAAATAGCCCTTGCATTTAAACTTTTTGTAAGGGTTGTACTAAATAATGAAGGTGAGAAGCGGAGATGCCACTAGGTTGTCTGTGGTGGCGAAAGAGATTGTTGAGTGGCACGTGCTGACAGGGTCTGGGTCTGCTAATGTCAGAATTAAGATGACCGACAAAGTCCGTACGCTCGTTTTGCAGAATGCGACCCCACGATCTTTTATTAAAATTCTGGATGAATGTATAGAGAAAGAGAAAGCTGAAATACCAGATGTAAGGGAATGAAGACACTTGACTGTTATTAGTTTCTCTTATTTTTAATATTTTTGTCTATGTAGTTATTTTACTGATATTATTTCCTTAAACACAGAGGGTAGTTTTTCTATCGAGGGAAGTTGTGCAAGAAATCGACCGACACATTTCAACACAAGCTGAGCACATAAGAAATGTAAGTTCTAATTGTTTTTTTTGAAAGGGTGTAACAAACTAAAATGAAAAACTGATAATATTTGACATTTCCTGATAAATTTGCTGGTAAATGAGATAAATGAGAAAAGAGATTCGATTAAGATAAGAAGCAGCTCAAAATGGCTAAGAGTTTTAGGGTTTTACAATCAAGATAATGGAAAAGAAAGATACAATGGCTTATATGTATTAGCCATGCTGACATGGAAATAAAAATTAAAAGAAAAGCCATAAGTGACAAAATACTGATTATTCTCTGCGCATCCTGCTCTCTAAGGATATGATTCAGAATCCAAACATCTTCTCCAATTCCCCTCCAGTAGCTTCTTCTCTAGTGCCTTTATCTCTCTATTGCTATGGTGGGGCCCTGGTATCAGCAACTCTTCTCCTTTCTCCTCCTCTTCTATGTGTAAAAGCCCATTTGACTCTTTAATCTCCTTTTGGGCCTTTGTATAATTCAGCCTGCCAGACTTGAATTTAAGCACATCCCTTCCTTTCTCCTTAATGAGTCCCAGTTTGAATAAGTCAAAATTAGCGTCAACAGCTACTCCCAACTCACCACATCGCAGTTCTAACAAAGGGCCTGCATCTGTACTCATGTTTCTTTTATTGCTTTTAGGGTTTCTAAACGCATAATGGTTTCTAGGGTTTCCGTACACCCTTTTCTTTTATTGCTTAAGTGCTCATGCGCGTGTTTGTTGCCTGAAATTAGATCGGCAAAGATGGAGAAATTGAAAGACTGACAGTGGAGTTGACCGAGCTGCAAAAATCTAAGCGGCAGTCGCTGGGGCTTCTAGAGCAAAAAGATGCTGAAATTCGAGAGAAGAATTCCACAATTCAGAGTTATTTTGAGAACCATCAACGAGTTTTGGCTGAAAACCAAAGATTGTTCAATGAAAATCAAAGATTGTTCAGTGAAGTTCAAGATTTAAAAGGTAATCTCAACATAATTTGGGTTCTCGTGTAGAAATAGCTACCGGAAGGGACTTTTCTTAGGATGGTATAACTGAGAAGTGTTCCTTCTCTATTGTCAATTTTGTAGGCAATATCCGGGTTTATTGTCGTATTAGGCCTTTTCTTCCGGGCCAAAGTTCCATCTAAAGAAAAATATTGTTAAGAGACTTCTCAATTGAGTTTAAAGTAGATTTGTTAGGTACAAAAGAAACAAAAAGGGAATATTTAAGACTCAATGTGCTATCTGTTTGTTTATGTAGGTAATTTACGTGAGAAGGGACTGGAGAATAGGCACAAAATTATGGGCTGTTCTGCAAACTGTTTGAGCCGAGAATTTCATTGTTGCTCACTGTGATACTGATGCTATTCTTATTATATCTAAGCTTGTCTTTATGTAGGACAATTTAAAGCATACATCTCTAAATTTATAAATTTTTTGTGTATTAATTATCTCATGTCTGTGTAGTAATTGTGTGCCAGCCATTACAACTCAGTACTAATTAATTTTTCTTTCTTTAAATATTTGTTTCATAATTTTTCTTTCATATTGTTGTTTGGTCATTTGTTGGTTCTTGATTTTGTCTATTGGGTCTGGTTGTTCAAAGTTTGGAGTCCGTAAAGATTTTCCTTTTTTTTTTGGTTTGAGTTGTAAAAAGGATTTTTTTTTGGTTTAAGATGTAAAAGGGAGTATGGAATATTGTCAGTAATTAATTCGGTCTCTGGTTACTGCTTCTGTTTGAATGTGATTGTTTTTTATTTCTTGTTGTTTTTCTAGCTACGAATCTCTGCTTTCATTTCCTGTTCTTGTTTCTTTTATTTCTATTTCGACCACTGATTTTTTCTTTTTGGATTTGAATTGCTGGATAATTGATTTGGTAGTTACTCTTCGTATGTGAAAATTTACCAAAGGGTGATAAAATTCCCTAGTTCTGTGTTTATAAAAATTAAGTTTTTAGTTTCCTGATTTCTTGTGTCAGATTTTTGACTTTGGGTTTATAAGAGTTCTGTTGTATCAGATTGTTTCTCACTTTCTTGGTATCTTGGTTTTAGTCTGGATCGGTTTATTTACTGCGAGGGTTATATATATTATTTTTTTTGGTGAAAATGCAAATAAGGGCGGAAAACTGGCAATTTTGCGATGTTTTTCTGTTACTTGTTTGGTGCGAATGTCATTTTTTGTTTATATGTTTTTGTTTGACTTGAAAAGATGTGTTTCTTTTTTAACTATGGGAATTCTTTGTCGTACGTATTGTATTTATGGTGTCGATTCTTATGGTTTTTGTATTCGAAGAAATATAAAGAAGAAACAGAGAAAAACACAAGTCAATCACCAGCCCAACAGTGAAAGGAAAAGCCCATTTAAAATAAATTGCATATATTTCTGTAGCTCCGTGTTATTCTGTCTTCTAGTCTCCTTCCATCACAAACCCTGATAAGTGATACTCCCCCCACGACAACAACCAGAGACCCACAAATATCAACAGTGCAGAATAGAGGCCAGGCCCAATATGCAATTACTTTACTTGGTTCACCCTACTTCGAGTCCTTACAGGATCTTCAGGTTGCAGTAGATTGAACCAGCCGTAGGTGCTCACACGTAAATTCTGAATCCGCCTATAAGGTTCTCAGCAATACATATACATTTATAATTGAAATATTTCCAACTTTATGCCTTTTCACTTTGCCTGTGTAACTTTGTCTCTACTGTATTTTAAATTTTACTTTTACCTTACAGAAAATTTACTAAATCACATTGCTGCCTGAAAACCCACAAAAGCCCTAGTGCTTATCCTCTGAGATATCTCAACTTTTGCGTGACCGACGTGTACGGTGCTTATTTGGAGATAAGTCAAAAACAGTAATCATCATTTGCCTAATGCCTCAACTATGTAACTACATTATAGCGAGCACCACAATATTCTAATTCGTTGCTTCATAACTTTCCACATAGAAGGTGCAACAAAATATCCAACAACACAAACAAAGTATGCTGTGGGAAAATAAATCTGCTGTGATTCTCGGAGAATCACAGGACACTGCGATCTTATCTCAACTGTTAGTCTTTCTCGAGATGCGTGCATGAAAATTTACTTTTTTTAGAATGTTTCTGAGATCCGTGCACAGAAAAGTTTGAACCGTTGATCTTGGAAGTTCAGGATCTTGCAATCCCTCTCGGAATCGCAGCAGATTCGGACTCATGCTGTGGAGTGTTCAATCATTTATATCATCGATATTATCCTTCGACCCGGTTCTCGCTCAATATCTCTCTCTTACATACGAATGTGCTCATAATGACAATTAATTTAATTAATTTTGTTATTTGAATCTTCAGTGATGTTAACAGCGATCATTTAAGAATCAAGACCCCTGTTGTATAGTTAAAAAGTTAAGGAGCTCAAGGATGCAATTGATTTTCAAGCAAGAGATGAGAAAACCCTGTTTGGGAATGTGATTGATTAATAGTAGAATGTGTTAGGATTCGAATTCGGATCCTCCCAGTATCGTAAAGGAAAATCTTTTAGAATTAGAATTAGTTGATCCTGACAGTTCTTTTAACTTTGCACGAATAAATAATGTTTTTGAATTAATCTAAAGCCATTAGGCAAAATAATGACCCCATCTTACACATACCTAATAGCTTTTAGGTATAGCATATTAATTACAAACTTAGGAGTTGTAAATATTTCTCTTTTTAATTAATATATTTGTTGGTGAATGGTGACAAATTGTCACCAACACCTAAAAAAAGATAGTAGAATGTGTTAGAGAGAATGGTTTGTATTTTATTTTAGAAATATGCGAAAATTTTGTAAAATCTTAATTTATACAAGATTTATGGTTATTTTTTAAGTCAAAATATAATTTTTGTAGTACATTTTTGAACCCTATCAAATAGCAACAATAATATGCATCCTAATTTTTTTGTAAGTACTGTTTTTTTGTAAATTGAAACCCCGTTGATCAAGGTTTTAAAATTTAAAAATCTAATTTATTTCTTTTGAATTGGTGCTGGAAACTTAATTATACCAATTTATCTCTAAACCTGGTACACTAAAAGTAAAAGGTGTGTTGTATGCCTGACAAAGTGATAAAATGAACAAAAGGGTCCATATGAATATGATCTCGCTGATGACGCAATGCAGAGTGTTGCCTTAGCCTTATAATCTTATTATTTAATCAAAATCAACATCTAAATTAAATCTTTAGAAAATTATATATGAAATTCCGTCAAATAGGAATGCTATTTCAGTCCGAAATATTTTTTTTTTCGGACTGAATTGTCATTTCGTTCTGAGGTGTTTTCACAAGTTTTACTCCAACAGCTACATCATTTTTTTTAATCTGTGAAAACGGCTCAAACCCAAAATAGCAATTCGGTCCGAAAAAAAAAATAACACTTCAGACTGAAATGATATCTCAATTCTTATGGTTTTTGATAAATTATTATTTTTTATTTATGGTTTCTAAAAATTTTTATATGAGATCCAACAAAGCAAGAAGGAGATTTGCGAATTAAGAAGCAGAGCTAGAACAACACTAGAGATCCAACGGAGTAGATTCGTGAGTGGAGAATGAGGGCCACAACAACCCTGGAGATTGAACAGATGAGTAAAAGGAAAAGTCATTACAACATTGGAGATCCAACGGATCTATATGGAGATTCGTGGATGAAGAAGGAGAGCTAGATCAACACTGGAGATCTAACAGAGTAAGAAGGAGATTTGTGGATGAAGAAGAAGAGCTACAACAACATAGTAAGAAGGAGATTCGAGGATGAAGAAGGAGAGACTCAACAACATTGTAGATCCAACTCAGTAAGAAGGATTTTTGTGGATGAAGAATGATAGCCAAAACAACAATGGAGATCCAACAGAGTAAGAGGGAGGGCCTGAACAACATTGGAGATCCAACGGAGCTATATGGAGATTCATGGATGAAGAAGGAGAGCCAGATCAACACTGGAGATCCAACAGAGTAAGAAGGAGATTTGTGGATGAAAAAGGACAGCCAGATCGAATTGGAGATTCAATGGAGTAAGAAGGAGATTCGTGGAGGGAGAAGCATAGTCAGAAGTCGATTCATGAAGGGAGATTCATGGATTTAGAAGGTGAGCCAGAACAACACTAGAGATCTAACGGAGTAAGAAGGAGATTCGTGGATGCACAATGAGAGCCACAACAACACTGGAGATTCAACATAGTAACAGGGAGAGCCAGAACAACATTGGAGATCCAACGGAGTAAGATGGAGATTCGTCGATGAAAAAGGACAGCCAGATCAAACTGGAGATTCAATGGAGTAAGAAGGAGATTCGTGGAGGGAGAAGCATAGCCAGAAGGAGATTCATGAAGGGAGATTCGTGGATGAAGAAGGAGAGTTAGAATAACAGTTGAGATCCAACAAAACAAGAAGGAGATTTGCGGATTAAGAAGGAGAGCTAGAACAACACTAGAGATCCAACGGAATAAGAAGGAGATTCGTGAATGGAGAATGAGAGCCACAACAACCCTAGAGATTGAACAGTGCTTTAATGATCTAGTTTAGTCCATTAGGGTAGTGACAGTGCTTTAATGGTAAGAGAAACTATTTGTATGAATTAGCCTCGTTGAGATCTATTAGGTTTATGTGAAGAAAACCTTAGCAGGGAAACAATAAACTAGACCAACAAAACGCGAACCAAATTCCATCACTTGCGTAAGGAAAATCGCAGTGATCTGTGTAGTAATTTGGAGTGTTTAAGAGATTAGTCATTTGTGTAAGAAAACTCGCAGTGTCCAATGTAGAATCTCAATGAAAGATTTGTCATTCTTGAGTAACATAAATCGCAGTGACCTATGTGGTGTCTTTCATAAAACAACAACAGGAAATCAGACGCAACATGAATATATTATCAAGGCGGATTGAATAGCAATGGTGTGCCGAAACCCTAGGAATTCTCATCTCTATCTTTGTTTTAATTACTTTTAATTGCTTCCTAATTTACATTGATCACAACAACATCTCTCAATTTTCAGATTTCGTCTAGCCTTTCGAAAGATTGCGATTCGATCGCTTAAAACTCTGAACCAATATTCCCGGTGGATCGACCTCGATTATACTACTCGATAGGATTGTGCGCTTGCAGTTCGAACCGATAGCATTTTCGAGTTTATAAATATTAAAAGAAACATTGCTCTCTTTTGAGTGATCAGCTGGCATGGGCAGTTGGGCTGGCAGGGGTAGTTGGGCTGTTGGGTTGATCGGTTAAGGCTCGTAAAGGTTGAGGCTCACATATTTCAATTCCCAAGCCCTCAACATCTATAACCGGTCGGCATAATATGGGCCAAATATGAGGCTCGATGATTAGCCTGCGTTGCAGCTGTGGCTGGAAGCGTGCTGGTCCTACTGGCAGGCCACTATTGATGACAGCTTGCATGTCTACTCCACGCGTCTGATCCAGTACGATTCCTGTTGAATTTGGTAAGTAGAGTGGGTTTTGTTTTGTCAAACCTGTGCAATTAATGCTGAAGAGACGTGGAGCGGCCTGAAGTGGACGTGTTGGTTGAGCTGAGGTAATTTGAAACACGCCTTGTACTGTGCAATGTACTTGTCCTGTCACAGTAAATGCCATACGGCAGTTGATTTTTTGAATCATTGCTGTTTTCGGTGTCTGCAAGGCTCTAGTAGCCACCTTCACCGTGACGTTGGTTGTAGGTACAATTATTAGCATTTTAACCGGATTTATCATGGACGGTGTCACCTTCTTTGCGATTACTGTGGGTGGCAACACCTTCTTCGCAATCACTGTGAATGTCGTCTTCTTCTTCTCAATCCACATGGTCCTTTGTTGTGCTTGTTTTCTTCCGCGTGTAGCGAAGGATCTTCCAGAGGCTACGCTACTGTAACCACCGCCATTTGATGATTCCTCCCCTAATGGAGGAGACCTATGCCGGTAGTGGTGTCGGTAAGGTGGTGGCTGGTTGAGATATCCATCTTGTTGTTGTTGTGGCATATCTGGTGGAAGCGGGAAGTATCCCGGTTGGGAATCTCCATCCCAAAATCTGGACTCTGACCTTCTTGGAGTAGTCCCCGTCCCAAACTCTAAGAAACCTTGGTAGTTCCCTAGGGTTTGGTGTGTTCATGAGCAGGGTGACATGGTCCAGTTGGTTAACCCGAAGGCCGTAAGGCATGATGCGCTTGGTAAGCCCTAGCCTTGAGGTCATGCACTTTATCTCCTCTGAGTTAAGTAGTTGCGGTGGAATGCCGGTCAGTTTGATCCAGGATTCATATCCCGGGGGTTGAAAGGCCATACCCACCGACCGTTCCCATTGGACGAAGGTGGCACTGGCCCCGAAGGCCGGTATCTCATAGGGGGCTTGTTCCATGACTGCTTCTAACATCTGTTGGCTTTCGCATACTAGCAGATACGTGTCTCTGTCTAGTTTGCACGTGCGGTATATATTCTGAGAGCCACCATGCCTGGCGGCTAGGATGACACTAAGTGTTTGGAGGAGTTCAGCTGAGATCTCTGCATGTGTCACTCGTATCCAGGCGGCATGGTCGAGATACGAGTTGACTGGGTGGAGGCCCGGCCTTGCCGGGATGTACACCTCGGCTTCCTCTGGTCTTATATCTTGAAAGTGGTCTGGCCATCGGTTGAGGAGAAGTGGGTGCGTTTGGTATAGTTGTTTTGTTACCTAGAACCGCTGCTGAGTAGCTTTGTGGATTTTGGGTGTTGGTGCAGATGGGTTTTAGGGTTTGTGTTGTCTAGAGTGGGGTGGGGTTGTGTCTTTATAGGGTGACATCGGTTCGCTGTGTATCTGTACTTGAGACAAGAGATACAGCGGATGGGTTCTCTGCAGTTGGCTCTTCTATGGTCAGGTGCCAAACAGCAGAGGCATTTCCGTGCATTGAAAGCTATAGCATATAGTTTCCCCAACTCTGGCGTTGAAAATCCTTTCTTCTTGTTGTGGTCTGTCACTTGTGGGGGTCTCCTTTTTTTGTAGGAAACCGTGCGCCAACTTGCATTAATATCTTCCTCTACGGTATTAATGTTTGGAGAATGTTTGTCTTCCTGTGTTGTCGCTAGTTCTTTTGTGCATGGTTGGGCGCGCTGTCGTCGGTGTCCTTCGTAGCAGGGTTGTTTGGCTGTGGCCCTTTTGGTTTTTGGATTCTTCTTAGGATGGTTGATATGTTGGTTATAATCTCGCCATTGTTGTTTTCTTTGCTAGGTATGGAGGTTTGTCGATGTGGTGGTTTGGTTGCCAGAGGATCGCCTCCTGTGTCGCCTTTCGTATCGTTCATCTTGTTGTTTCAGCGCTGCTCCTTCCGGCAGTGCCGGCATGTTGTTTTTGAATACTCTCGTTTCTCCCAGCTTTTATGTTACTCTTCCCAACCTTTCCTAATTTTTCTTCCGTTCCATTAGCAATGTAAGTATCATTTTCTCTTCATATATTTTTCTTTTTGAAATCTTGACACATGCAATGTTTTGAATAACAATCAACAAATATTCACCCGCATAAAAGGGTAAAAATAAAAGAAAGCACTAGAAAACCAAACCATCAAGCAGATTTCATTCCATGATAACATGTATTAAGAAAGATTTTCTATAGAATTAAATAATTAATTTGAAATAGACTGTTTTCATCCCCATAACCCTTGTTGCTCCATGTCACGGCTTAATTGTCTATGAAGTGACAGAAAATAAGTACCAATTCATTACATGGGCATGTTTGTCATTTCTATCCTATTCTACCATCACCAACCAATAAGATGAAGGATAAACATTGTGACGGATTACACATCTCTAGTCAAGGCGGTGAATGAAGTTAGCACGGGGATCCGCCATCTGGGAAGGTAGAGAAAGCGTTAGCTCAGCCACACATACATGTCAATTGGGCGCGCATGACACAACAAAGAGTGGAGTGACCACGTGTTGTGTCGTGCCAATCAAATAATTTATTTAATGCTAATTTAATATTTAAACTAACTCGAATAGAGATGAATCAAATATTTATTAATATCACCAAACCCTAATAGCTCCATTCTTGCTAACCCACCATTTATATGAGTTTGTAGAATATAGCTATTCTTGAGCTAACCTAATTTGTTAATTAGGGTTTGGGGTTTTGAGATTTTGGGATTTTGGGATTTTGGGATTTTTGAGGGTTCGGGGTTCGGGGGTTCGGGGTTTCAGTGTTTCAAGATTTCCGGTTTCAGGTTTTGGTGTTTCAGGTTTTGGGGGTTTGGGGTTTCGGGATTCGGGGTTCAGGGTTTGGTGTTCGGGGATCAGGAGTTTCGGGGTTCGGGGGTTCGGAGGTTCGGGGTTCGGGGGTTCGGTGTTGTGGGTTTCAGGGTTTCGGGGTTTCAGGTTTCAGGTTTTGTGGTTTCGGGTTTTGAGTCTACTTTAATCAGCTGACACGAGACCCTGCCTTGTGGGATACCCTCATTTCTCGTGATTTTGGCTAATCCTTCGTATCTATTTGAGCTCCTCCGAAAGCTCGTTATAGGTAGAAGCAAAGTTGCGGAAGGGCACTGAAGAGCAGATTAAAACATGTTGTCCAGGCAGATTTCCATAAAACCCTGACAGAAGACTGATTTTAACACTTTTGTTTAGTTGCTTTAATAACTTGACAGCATGTGTGTAGGGCGCAGAAAGTTGCACAGCGATTTTGGAAGGGAAGGTGTGTGCATATGTTTTTAAATGTCTCATGGTTCAATGCTCTCGATTGTTTAAAGAACATCGAACTTGAAACATTCATTTCTTTCTTTCTGCTATTCCTTCTGGTTCACCCTCGATAAACCTACTGTTCATAATCAGTCTATCGAGAGAGTTTAATGATTGTGGGGACGTTTAACTCCCAGCGGGCGCAAGCCCCCGCTGTTAATTACATCAGATGACCCTTCCAAGCCATATGGAATACCTCGTTCATTCCAGGATTTGAAGCCTATTTGTTGTGAATTGAATAATGGGGTTAAAGAGGAGAGAACTCATGTACTTGGTCTTTGTGTGTTCCTTTGATTATCATTGTTTTAGGTATTTAATTAATATGTATGCACGAGATGCAATGAATACTGTTAAAATACATTTATTACACATTTTTATTTATTTTATAAACATATTTGTATTTGAGAAAATATATTTGTGCTTTATTTATATTTTTATTTAAGAGGAAATGATTAAATATGAAGAAAAGTGGAGAAAAGGGCATTTTGGTCATTTAACATGCTGTGTGGTGTCTAATTATACTTGATTTTTATTTAGAAACATGAAGGATTTGATTTGGGTTCATTTGGAATTGGTTTGAGTTGATTTGGGTTTGAAATGAAGAAGTTATGGCCAAAAAGGGCTGGAAAGGGCTTGTTTGTGAAGTTTTATGTTTTCCAGGGACCTATTTGTAAAGCTGGGAGGACTGAGATTGGTGGTTTGGTCTTTTAGCAAGGTCTGGAGTGAAAGTTAAGTTTCCAGGGGCCCATTTGAAGAGGTTTTAGGCAGCCAGGGGCTTATTTGTAAACATCCAGGAACTGTTTTGTGAATAAACTTTGTCAGAGGGGCCTCTTTGTAAAAGATCTCCTTTTATTGAATTCTGGGCTTTGAGATTGTAGTTGGGCCTTCGAGATGTGTATTGGGGGTTTTGAGATTGGAGTTGTGCTTCAGGATCTGTGTAGATCAATGGATCTGGATCATGAGCTTTGGGATGGGCTTAAAGATTCGTGCAGAAAATTTGGAGTTTTGTTCGGGTTTTGGTTTATTCTGACATGTAGGCCCCCCTGGCAGGGAGTTATTTGTTTATTGAGCTTCAGCGCCGAACCCTTGGATTTCTCCCCCGCATCAAGATTTGGATTTTTATTTGAACTTTATGTTTTGGCGCCGAGATCAAATGGCCTCTGGTGCTTTAAAATTCACGCTTGGGATATAAACTGGGGTTTCGCCGAGGCTAGGGTTCTTCAGCTCCGGTGGGTTTTCGATCACGGCGAGGCTAAGGGATAGCACCGTTGGAATCGCCTTGGGGAGGTGAACACGGTAAGTGTGTTGTCGGCGGCTGCCGGTCAATGGAAACGGTGAGACCCGGGTGATCTTGGGTTTTCGGTGCCGGTTGCAACCTAGACTCGATTTCATTTGTTTCTATGTCTTCTTCTTCAATTACTTGCTCATTTAACATTGTTTGAATATGAGGGAACCTCAGGTGCATTCAGTTTCAAACTTCATCAAGGTTTGGATACTTTCCAAGCTTTGGCTTCTCGGTTTGGTACCGGATTGGTATTGGCATTCGGTATTTTGACTTGGGAAGGGTATTTGAGGTCGAAGTGTTATAGTTTAAGTGTTTCTGGAAGGTATCAAGGTTGAAAGGGATTTAATTTTGGGCGTGGCATTGAATTCGGGTATGAATTTGATATTGGGTTTCGGGTTTGAGAAAGAAACATGAATTTCTCATGAGTTTTATCAATGACATATATGATTTTTTATGTTGTTCTTGTAACATAATATATCAAGAATAAATGCATGAAGTTTGGTAATTTTATGCTTTTTATTTCTATTTTTAAGAGAGGCAGAAAGACTGAGGGGTGTAAATGCAAATATGCATATTGCTGTTTTCTCATTTTCTGACATCCAACTTCAAAAATGGCTAGAAAATAGTAGAAAAATCAGAAAGGTGCAAAATTTGAGTCTAAATTGATTGTTTTTTTGTCCTCTATCTTTCTATTTAAACAGATTTTTGATTTGGTTTTTTGATCAGCCTGCACTGGCTGATCTGTACCAGCAGGTCATTTGGGCATTTTCTGTGCTTATGCTATTTCATTAACCATGGTATTTTATCCTTAAAGGCTATGAGTGAAAAATTGCATCAAGAAAGATCAGAGGGTACTAGCATCACATATGTCATTTGCTAGCAATTATGAAAATTATGCATATAGGTCCTTGATCATTTGCATATTCATGTAAAAGGATCCTTGAGCATCATGTCATGGGGATTGAAATTTCCCTCTTCTCATTTGCCCTCTCCTTTTAGTAATTATGCATCTAGGTCCTTTGAAAAGTAATAAAATTCATAATATGGAAAGAGATGTAGTAAAACATCAATCCTTCACATATTACTCATTTTATTCCTCTTTTATGCATTGAAGTCCTCTAAAAAGTTCAAAATGGCATAATTAGGGAGATGTAGTTAAACATCAATCCCCATCATGTCAATTAATTTAAATTCCCTTTTTCATTTTGTTATGCACTTTTAATTTGATTTTTATATTAAAAGAATTATATAAGAAATTGATATTTAAAGGATGTAGCTAAACATCAACTTTAATATCTCTTCCTTTTATATTTCTTATAATATGAAAATGCCACTTTTAATATACATATTATATATATATATTTGTGTGATTATGTGTTTTGTTATTTTTCTTTGCAACATAAAATAAAGAAAAGAAGAACAAAAGAAAGGAGAAGAATAAAAAGAAAGAGGAGGTAGAAAAAGGAAAGAAAAGAAGAAAAATGTTAAATTTCGATATTTTTGTATTTATTCTTATAAAGATCACCAATAAGACAAGGAAGATGCAAATAAACACATTTTTGATATATATATGTACATATATATTTTTTTGCATTAAAAGGAGAGAAGATGCAAGAAGAAAGGAGGCATTTTTAATTGATCATCAAGCTATATATTTCCTTTGTTTTTTCTTCATCCTATGATGAATTAGAGGTTATATAGCTCTCACATCCATGGTTTTGAGAGTAAGAAAAAAGGAAAATAGAAGATGAGATCAAGATCAAGCAAAGAACAAACAAGAAAACCATCAAACAAAAATCCTTTTATTTCGATTAAAGTAGCATATATACAGATCATTGCTCAGTTTGAGCTTACATTTTTCCAGGTATTGATTACCTTTCTAAAAAAGCTTGAAACTTTGAAGCTCTAAACCTAAGTTTCTTTGAAAATGGAGGTTTCTCTTTGGTTTGATTCTAGCACAGGAGTTTCTGGAGAAGAAGATGTATATCCAGCATTCATTTGAGGTGCCTTATATAAGGCAGGCATGGGCCTAGGGTTTAGGGTTCAGCTGAGGTGTCATTTGCTATGCACACCAGCTGTTTGATGCATGGTCTTGATTGATTTCGGCTTTCTTGTGTGCATACATGGAAAGGATCATCCAATGAGGTTTTAACATGTTATTGATCCTCCTCAAGGATAATCTCAACCTTTGGATCGATATTAAATAGACCACACCACTCAATAGCCATTGATTAACCGGCCATATATGGCAACACTTAATTTACGTGCCCCTGCACCTCTTGAGCAGATTCTTCTCTTTTGTCATTATCCAAAGATGTTGTGGCACGTGTCCTGGGGACCAGGGAGCCAGGTAATAGCTGTAGAGTTGAGATATGTTGCGCCGGCGATATATCGGGTCCATCTTGTTATTATCTTGATTAATATGCCTCAAGGCATCAGATATGGACATAGAGCATTGTTAACATACCCCTATCATGGGCTCAAGCTTAATTTACCGCCTAAGCAGCTGGATGTGCAGTGCCGCCATTACTCAAACCCGATATGGTACTGATTCATGGTGCTCATAAAATTGCTTTCTTTTAAACCGAATTGGCAGTCAATACACCATCGTGTAGGCCTTTAGAGTGTTCTTCTCGAGTTTCAAAGCTTGAACTGCTCTTAGTCTAGAGTTTCCAATTTTGATTTGCTCTTCTCTCTCGACCTAATTGAAGCTTTGCTAATAGCAGCTGAACTCAAAGTTTCGGTCAAGAGAACAGGGATAGAGGTGCTCTCTAGTCCCAGGTAAAGGCTTATACAAAGCTCCAACCTTTAAAACCCGAGTTTAAGCTTCATTTTTTGCTGAAATCGGGAGGGAGGAGGAAGAGAGAGCTGACAATGGGGGGCCCACTGTCGGTCTCTCTTAGGCTAGGCCAATCATGTTTTAATTTTTCACAGTCGCCTTCTCTAAACTCGGTCTTTGGTGAGCCGCGCAGAGGGGTAAGTAACGGTGTACGGGCGCCTAGTCCATTGTAATTGAAGGGGTCAAAAACCCAAATTTGAATTCCCAGCGACATCTAGTCGCCTATGCATGGTCTCGGTGCACTGTAGGCCGCCTCACTAGTGACTCGGTGTACGGGTTTAGGTTTAGAGCACCATGTTCTTTCATCTTTAGGTAGTAGCGAAAAAAGCTCTAGTGGCTGACAAGTGGGCCCTCCCCCTTTTAGAACTCATTTGCACACCCAATTTGTACCCAAAGCACTTAGGTCAAATGCTATAGGTACCCCGTGCCATGTGGCATCATCCAGAATTTATGTTTTGTAGAATATAGCTATTCTTGAGCTAACCTAATATGTTAATTAGGGTTTTGGGATTGGGGTTTGGGGTTTTGGGGTTTGGGGTTTTCGAATTTTGGGGTTTGGTGTTTGGGGTTTTGGTGTTTTAGGTTTGGGGTTTCGGTGTTTTAGGTTTGGGGTTTCGGGGTCTTGAGGTTTCGGGTTGTGGGGTTTTAGGTTTGGAGTTTCGGTGGTTCGGGGTTTTGGAAGTTTTGGGGTTTCGCATTTCGAGGTTTCAGGTTTAGAGGTTTTGGGGTTTCGATGTTTGGGTTTTCAAGGTTCGGGGGTTCGGGGTTTTGAGGTTTCGGAGTTTCGAGTTTCGGGTTTTGGGGTTTTGTGGTTAGGGGCTTCGGGGTTCGGGGTTCGGGGTTTTGAGGTTTCAGGCTTTTGGGTTTCGGGTTTGGGGGTTCGGGGTTTGGGGGTACGGGAGTACGGGGGTTTAGGGTTCGCGGGTTTGCTGTTCGGTGGTTCGGGGTTTCGGGGGTTCGGGGTTTTGGGTTTTGGGTTTTGGGGTTCGGGGTTTCGGGTCTACTTTAATCAGCTGACACAGGACCCTGCCTTGTGGGATACCCTCATTTTCTGTGATTTTGGCTCATCCTTCGTATCTTTTCGAGCTCCTCCGAAAGCTCGTTATAGGTGGAAGCAAAGCTGCAGGAGAGCGTTGAAAGAGCAGAGTAAGGTTTAGGGTTTAAGGTTTATGGTTTAGGGTTTCAGGGTGTCGGGGTTTCGGTGTTTCAGGGTTTCGGGGTTTCCTAGTTTCATGGTTTTAGTGATTTGGGGTTCGGGTCTCGGGTTTCGTGGTTCGGGGGTTCGGTGTTTAGGGTTTCGGGGTTTCGGGGTTTCAAGTTTCGGGTTTTTGGGTTTCGAGTTTTGGGGGTTCGAGGGTTCAGGGTTTCGGGGTTCGGGAGTTCGGAAGTTTGGGGCTACCGGGGTTCGGGGGTTCGGTGTTCGGGGTTTCTGGGTTTCTGGTTTCGGGTTTACTATAATCAGCTGACACGGGACCCTACCTTGTGGGATACCCTTATTTCTCGTGATTTTGGCTAATCCTTCGTATCTATTCGAGCTCCTCCGAAAGCTCGTTATTGGTAGAAGCAAAGCTGCGGAAGAGCGCTGAAGAGCAGATTAAAACATTTTGTCCAAGCGAATTTCCATAAAACCCTGACAGAAGACTGATTTTAACACTTTTGTTTAGTTGCTTTAATACCTTGACAGCATGTGTTTTAACACTTTGGTTTGGTTTTGTCTTATATATGGTTGTTCTGGTAAAATGGTACTAGTGTTTTCAATTTTGGGTTGAAATTTGTGTTTTATGGGTATCTCATGAAGTAAATGTGCGTTGAAATTTTGTTATTGTAAATCCAATTATTATAGTTTGTTCTGCTTAGTTGCTGATTAAGGATGCTGATGTATGTGACTGAGGCATATTGGATATATTGTTTTTTGAAATCTTGACACATGCAATGTTTGGAACAACAATCAACAAATATTAATCCGCATAAAAGGGTAAAAATAGAAGAAAACACTAGAAAACCAAACCATCAAGCATATATAAGACAAAACCATAATAATTTGCGAAAATGAAAAAGCTCTTCTTATGAAGTACCAGTCTACCACCAGGAAATAATCAACTAAGAAAAAACCCCGTGCTATGCATAATAATCAACAAATATTAATCCGCATAAAAGGGTAAAAATAGAAGAAAACACTAGAAAACCAAACCATCAAGCAGATTTCATTCCATAATAGAATGTATTAAGAAAGATTTTCTATAGAATTAAATAATTAATATGAAATAGACTGTTTCCATCCCCAAATCCTTGCTACCCCATTTCATGGCTTACTTGTATGTGAAGTGACAGAAAATAAGTACCAATTCATTACATGGGCATGTTTGTCATTTCTATCATATTCTACCATCACCAACCAATAAGATGAAGGATAAACATTGTGACGGATTACACATCTCTAGTCAAGGCGGTGAATGAAGTTAGCACGGGGATCTGCTATCATGGAAGATAGAGAAAGCGTTAGCTCAACCACACATACATGTCAATTGGGCGCGCAGGACACAACAAAGAGTGGAGTGACCACGTGTTGTGTCGCGCTAATTAAATATTTTATTTAATACTAATTTAATATTTAAACTCTAATAGAGATGAATCAAATATTTTATTTAATATTACTAACCCCTCTAGCTCTATCCTTACCAACCCACTATTTCTATGAGTTAGTAGAATATACCTATTCTTGAGCTAACCTAATCTGTTAATTAGGGTTTTGAGATTGGGGTTTGGGGTTTTGGGGTTTGGGGTTTTGGTGTTTTGGGTTTTGGGTTTGGGATTTTGGGGTTTTAGGTTTTGGGTTTCGGGGTCTTGAGGTTTCGGGTTGTGGGGTTTTAGGTTTGGAGTTTCGGTGGTTCGAGGTTTTGGGGTTTCACGTTTCGGGGTTTCAGGTTTAGTGGTTTTGGGGTTTCGTGGGTTCGCGGTTTGGGTTTTCAGGGTTCAGGGGTTCGGAGTTTGGGGTTTTGAGGTTTCGGGGTTTCGAGTTTTGGGTTTTGGGGTTGGGGGGTTGATCAGAGTCAAAATAACGATGATTTACGTAGGGTTTTGGCTTAGGTTTTGCATATTTTCTCACACTTATGTTTAATTAATTAGAGAAAAAGGCTACTGTCACCCTTCTTTATGTTTTATTGCAGAAAACAGGTTTTGGGACTATTTTACACCAAATGGAGCTAGAATCAGGTCAATCGGATCAGCGACGCTTATCGACTAAGTCTCGGTTACGGTCCGTATTGCCTAATACGGACCAGGCCTAGCACAGACCAGGAGATAGCGCTGGAAGCATTAAACCCTAATCGTCGAGGCCTTAATACGGACCGTATTAACTGATACGGTCCGTATCTGAAGGCGTCTCTTGGGGAATAATTGCCGACAGCTGTTTCCAGATCGGTTTCTTAGCCTCTACTCAACCTCCAGACGTCCCTCCACTCCTAAACCCTAAACCCTAAACCCTAAACCCTAAACCCTAATTACAAATATAACTATTCCTTCTGCCCAGGGGCCTTATATAGGAGTGGAGGGACGTCTGGATGTTGAGTAGAGGCTAAGAAACCGATCTGGAAACAGCTGTCGGCAGTTATTCCCCAAGAGACGCCTTCAGATACGGACCGTATCAGTTAATACGGTCCGTATTAAGGCCTCGACGGTTAGGGTTTAATGCTTCCAGTGCTATCTCCTGGTCTGTGCTAGGCCTGGTCCGTATTAGGCAATACTGACCGTAACCGAGACTTAGTCGATAAGAGTCGCTGATCCGATTGACCCGATTCTAGCTCCATTTGGTGTAAAATAGTCCCAAAACCTGTTTTCTGCAATAAAACATAAAGAAGGGTGACAGTAGCCTTTTTCTCTAATTAATTAAACATAAGTGTGAGAAAATATGCAAAACCTAAGCCAAAACCCTACGTAAATCATCGTTATTTTGACTATGATCAACCCCCCAACCCCAAAACCCAAAACTCGAAACCCCGAAACCTCAAAACCCCAAACTCCGAACCCCTGAACCCTGAAAACCCTAACCGCGAACCCATGAAACCCCAAAACCACTAAACCTGATGGTTTGGTTTTGTCTTATATATGCTTGATGGTTTGGTTTTCTAGTGTTTTCTTTCTATTTTTACCCTTTTATGCGGATTAATATTTGTTGATTGTTGTTCCAAACATTGCATGTGTCAAGATTTCAAAAAACAATATATCCAATATGCCTCAGTCACATACATCAGCATCCTTAATCAGCAACTAAGCAGAACAAACTATAATAATTGGATTTACAATAACAAAATTTCAACGCACATTTACTTCATGAGATACCCATAAAACACAAATTCCAACCCAAAATTGAAAACACTAGTACCGTTTTACCAGAACAACCATATATAAGACAAAACCAAACCAAAGTGTTAAAACACATGCTGTCAAGGTATTAAAGCAACTAAACAAAAGTGTTAAAATCAGTCTTCTGTCAGGGTTTTATGGAAATTTGCTTGGACAAAATGTTTTAATCTGCTCTTCAGCGCTCTTCCGCAGCTTTGCTTCTACCAATAACGAGCTTTCGGAGGAGCTCGAATAGATACGAAGGATTAGCCAAAATCACGAGAAATAAGGGTATCCCACAAGGCAGGGTCCCGTGTCAGCTGATTATAGTAAACCCGAAACCAGAAACCCTGAAACCCCGAACACCGAACCCCCGAACCCCGGTACCCCCAAACTTCCGAACTCCCGAACCCCGAAACCCTGAACCCCCGAACCCCCCAAACTCGAAACCCGAAAACCCGAAACTTGAAACCCCAAAACCCTCAACCCCCGAACCCCCGAACCACGAAACCCGAGACCCAAACCCCAAATCACTAAAACCATGAAACTAGGAAACCCCGAAACCCTGAAACACCGAAACCCCGACACCCAGAAAAAAACCATAAACCTTAAACCCTAAACCTTAATCTGCTCTTTCAACGCTCTCCCGCAGCTTTGCTTCCACCTATAACGAGCTTTCGGAGGAGCTCGAAAAGATACGAAGGATGAGCCAAAATCACGGAAAATGAGGGTATCCCACAAGGCAGGGTCCTGTGTCAGCTGATTATAGTAGACCCGAAACCCCGAACCCCAAAACCCAAAACCCCGAACGCCTGAAACCCCGAACCACCGAACAGCAAACCCGCGAACCCTGAACGCCCGTACCCCCGTACCCCCAAACCCGAAACCCAAAAGCCTGAAACCTCAAAACCCTGAACCCCGAAACCCCGAACCCCCGAAACCCCGAACCCCGAAGCCCCTAACCACAAAACCCCAAAACCCGAAACTCGAAACTCCGAAACCTCAAAACACCGAACCCCCGAACCTTGAAAACCCAAACCTCGAAACACCAAAACCTCGAAACCTGAAACCCCGAAATGCGAAACCCCAAAACTTCCAAAACCCCGAACCACCGAAACTCCAAACCTAAAACCCCACAGTTCGAAACCTCAAGACCCCGAAACCCCAAACCTAAAACACTAAAACCCCAAACACCAAACCCCAAAACCCCAAACCCCAATCCCAAAACCCTAATTAACATATTAGGTTAGCTCAAGAATAGCTATATTCTACTAACTCATAGAAATAGTGGGTTATTAAGAATAGAGCTAGTGGGGTTAGTGATATTAATAGAATATTTGATTCATCTCAATTAGAGTTAGTTAAATATTAAATTAGCACGACACAACATGTGGTCACTCCACTCTTTGTTGTGTCCTGCGCGCCCAATTGGCATGTATGTGTGGCTGAGCTAACGCTTCCTCTATCATCCCTGATAGCAGATCCCTGTGCTAATTTCATTCACCGCCTTGACTAGAGATGTGCAATCCATCACAATTGTTATTCTTCATTTTATTGGTTGGTGATGGTAGAATAGGATAGAAATGACAAACATGCCCCCGTAATGAATTGGTACTTATTTTATGCCACTTCACATACAAGTAAGCCATGAAATGGGACAGCAAGGATTTGGGGATGGAAACAGTCTATTTCATATTAATTATTTTAATCTATAAAAAATCTTTCTTAATACATGTGTCAAGATTTAAAAAAACAATATATCCAATATGCCTCAGTCAAAACATCTGCAACTAAGCAGAACAAACTATAATCATTGGATTTACAATAACAAGATTTTAACGCACATTTACTTCATCAGCACAGATATCTATAAAACACAAAATCCTATCCAAAATTAAAAACACTAGTACCATTTTACCAGAACAACATATATTAAGACAAAACCAAACCAAAGTGTTAAAACACATGCTGTCAAGTTATTAAAGCAACTAAACAAAAGTGTTAAAACAACTATTGTAGTTTGTAAAATCAGTCTTCTGTCAGGGTTTTATGGAAATCCGCCTGGACAGCATGTTTTAATCTGCTCTTTCAGCGCTCTCCCGCAGCTATGCTTCCACCTATAACAAGCTTTCGGAGGAGCTTGAATAGATACGAAGGATGAGCTAAAATCACGAGAAATGAGAGTATCCCACAAGGCAAGGTCCCGTGTCAGCTGTTTATAGTAAACTCGAAACCAGAAACCCTGAAACCCCGAACACCGAATCCCCGAACCCCCGAACCCCGAAACCCTGAACCCCTGAACCCCCAAAACACAAAAACTGAAAACCCGAAAACTCAAAACTTGAAACCTCGAAACCCAACCCTAAACACCGAACCCCTGAACCACGAAACCCGAGACCCGAACCCCAAATCACTAAAACCACGAAACCAGGAAACCCCGAAATGCTGAAACACCGAAACCCCGACACCATGAAACCCTAAACCCTAAACCATAAACCTTAAACCCTAAACATTAATCTACTCTTTCAACGCTCTCCCGCAGCTTTGCTTCCACCTATAACGAGCCTTCGGAGGAGCTCGAAAAGATACGAAGGACGAGCCAAAATCACGGAAAATGAGGGTATCCCACAAGGCACGGTCCTGTGTTAGCTGATTAAAGTAGACCCGAAACCCCGAACCCCAAACCCCAAAACCCAAAATCCAAAACCCCGAACCCCCAAAACCTAAAACACCAAAACCTGAAACCAGAAATCTTGAAACACTGAAACCCCGAACCCTCAAAAATCCCAAAACCCCAAAATCTCAAAACCCCAAACCCTAATTAACAAATTAGGTTAGCTCAAGATTAGCTCTATTCTACAAACTCATATAAATAGTGGGTTAGCAAGAATAGAGCTAGTAGGGTTTGGTGATATTAATAAATATTTTATTCATCTCTATTGGAGTTAGTTTAAATATTAAATTAGTATTAAATAAATTATTTTATTAGCACGACACAACACGTGGTCACTCCACTCTTTGTTGTGTTCTGCGCGCCCAATTGCCAAGTATGTGTGGCTGAGCTAACGCTTTCTCTGCCTTCCAAGATGGCAGATCCCCTGTGCTAACTTCATTCACCGCCTTGACTAGAGATGCGCAATCCGTCACAATGGTTATCCTTCATTTTATTGGTTGGTGATGGTAGAATAGGATATAAATGACAAACATGCCCCTTAATGAATTGGTACTTATTTTCTGTAACTTCACATACAATTAAGCCGTGACATGGAGCAGCAAGGGTTTGGGGATGGAAACAGTCTATTTCATATTAATTATTTTATTCTATAGAAAATCTTTCTTAATACATGTTATCATGGAATGAAATCTGCTTGATGGTTTGGTTTTCTAGTGCTTTCTTTCTATTTTTACCCTTTTATGCGGATGAATATTTGTTGATTGTTGTTCAAAACATTGCATGTGTCAAGATTTCAAAAAAAAATATATCCAATATGCCTCAGTCACATACATCTGCATCCTTAATTAGCAACTAAGCAGAACAAACTATAATCATTGGATTTACAATAACAAGATTTCAACGCACATTTACTTCATCAGATATCTATAAAACACAAAATCCTACCCAAAATTGAAAACACTAGTACCATTTTACCAGAACAACATATATAAGACAAAACCAAACCAAAGTGTTAAAACACATGCTGTCAAGTTATTAAAGCAACTAAACAAAAGTGTTAAAATCAGTCTTCTGTTAGGGTTTTATGGAAATCCGCCTGGATAACATGTTTTAATCTGCTCTTTCAGCGCTCTCCCGCAGCTTTGCTTCCACCTATAACGAGCTTTCGGAGGAGCTCGAATAGATACGAAGGATGAGCCAAAATCACGAGAAATGAGAGTATCCCACAAGGCAGGGTCTTGTGTCAGTTGATTAAAGTAGACTCAAAACCCGAAACCACAAAACCTGAAACCTGAAACCCCAAAACCCTGAAACCCACAACACCGAACCCCCGAACCCCGAACCTCCGAACCCCCGATCCCCGATCCCCGAACACCAAACCCTGAACCCCGAATCTCGAAACCCCGAACCCCCAAAACCTGAAACACCAAAACCTGAAATCGGAAATCTTGAAACACTGAAACCCCGAACCCCCGAACCCCGAACCCTCAAAAATCCCAAAATCCCAAAATCTCAAAACCCCAAACCGTAATTAACAAATTAGGTTAGCTCAAGAATAGCTCTATTCTACAAACTCATATAAATGGTGGGTTAGCAAGAATGGAGCTATTAGGGTTTGGTGATATTAATAAATATTTGATTCATCTCTATTCGAGTTAGTTTAAATATTAAATTAGCATTAAATAAATTATTTGATTGGCACGACACAACACGTGGTCACTCCACTCTTTGTTGTGTCATGCGCGCCCAATTGACATGTATGTGTGGCCGAGCTAACGCTTTCTCTACCTTCCAAGATGGCAGATCCCCGTGCTAACTTCATTCACCGCCTTGACTAGAGATGCGCAATCCGTCACAATGGTTATCCTTCATTTTATTGGTTGGTGATGGTAGAATAGGATATAAATGACAAACATGCCCCTTAATGAATTGGTACTTATTTTCTGTAACTTCACATACAATTAAGCTGTGACATGGAGCAGCAAGGGTTTGGGGATGGAAACAGTCTATTTCATATTAATTATTTTATTCTATAGAAAATATTCCTTAATACATGTTATCATGGAATGAAATCTGCTTGATGGTTTGGTTTTCTAGTGCTTTCTTTCTATTTTTACTCTTTTATGCAGATGAATATTTGTTGATTGTTGTTCAAAACATTGCATGTGTCAAGATTTCAAAAAAAAAAATATATGAAGAGAAAATGATACTTACATTGCTAATGGAACGGAAGAAAAATTAGGAAAGGTTGGGAAGAGTAACATAAAAGCTGGGAGAAACGAGAGTATTCAAAAACAACATGCCGGCACTGCCGGAAGGAGCAGCGCTGAAACAACAAGATGAACGATACGAAAGGCGACACAGGAGGCGATCCTCTGGCGACCAAACCACCACATCGACAAACCTCCATACCTAGCAAAGCAAACAACAATGGCGAGATTAGAACCAACATATCAACCATCCTAAGAAGAATCAAAAAACCAAAAGGGCCACAGCCAAACAACCCTGCTACGAAGGACACCGACGACAGCACGCCCAACCATGCACAAAAGAACTAGCGACAACACAGGAAGACCAACATTCTCCAAACATTAAGACTGCAGAGGAAGATATTAAGGAAGGTTGGTGCACGGTTTCCTACAAAAAAAGGAAACACACGCAAGAGACAAACCACAGGAAGAAAGGATTTTCAACGCCAGAGTTGGAGAAATTGTATGCCAGAGCTTTTAATGCTAGACAATGTCTCCGTTGTTTAGCACCTGACCATAGAAGAGCCAACTGCAGAGAACCCATCCGTTGCTTTTCTTGTCTCAAGTACGGGCACACAACGAACCGCTGCCGCTTTATAAAGACACAACCCAACCCCACTATAAACAACACAAACCCTAAAACCCATCTGCACCAACACCCAAAATCCACAAAGCTACTCAGCAGGGGTTCTAGGTAACAAAACAACTATACCAAACGCACCCACTTCTCCTCAACCGATGGCCAGACCACTTTCAAGATATAAGACCAGAGGAAGCCGAGGTGTACATCCCGGCAAGGCCGGGCCTCCACCCAGTCAACTCGTATCTAGATAATGCAGCATGGATAACAGTGACGCACGCAGATATCTCAACTGAATTCCTTCAGACACTCAGTGTCATCTTAGCTGCCCGTCATGGAGGTTCCCGGAACGCATACCGCACGTGCAAACTAGACAGGGATACGTACCTACTCGTCTGTGAAAGCCAGCAGATGCTCGAAGCAATCATGGAGCAAGCTCCCTATGAGCTACCGGCCTTCGGGGGAACTGCTACCTTCGTCAAATGGGAATGGACAGTGGGTATGGCCTTTCAACCACCGGGATATGAACCATGGATCAAACTGGCTGAAATTCCACCACAACTACTCAACTCAGAGGAGATAAAGTGCATGACCTCAAGGCTAGGGCTTACCAAGCGCATCATGCCTTACGGCCTTCGGGTTAACCAACTGGACCATGTCATCCTGCTCATGAACACACCAAACCCTAGGGAACTTCCAAGGTTTCTTAGAGTTTGGGACGGGGATTACTCCAAGAAAGTAAGAGTGCAGAATTTAGGATGGAGATTCCCAACCGAGATACTTCCCGCTTCCACCAGATATGCCACAACAACAACAAGATGGATATCTCAACCAGCCACCACCTTACCGACACCACTACCGGCATAGGTCCCCTCCATTAGGGGAGGAATCGTCAAATGGCGGTGGTTACAGTAGCGTGGCCTCTGGGAGATCCTTCGCTACACGCGGAAGAAAACAAGCACAACAAAGGACCATGTGGATTGAGAAGAAGAAGACGACATTCACAGTGATTGCGAAGAAGGTGTTGCCACCCACAGTAATCGCAAAGAAGGTGACACCGTCCATGATGAATCCGGTTAAAATGCTAACAATTGTGCCTACAACCAACGTCACGGTGAAGGTGGCTACTAGAGCCTTGCAGACACCGAAAACAGCAACGATTCAAAAACTCAGCTGCCGCATGGGATTTACTGTGACGGGCCAAGTACAGTGCACAGTACAAGGCGTGCTTCACATTACCTCGGCTGAACCAACACATCCACTCCGGGCCGTTGCACATCCCCTCAGCATTAATTGCACAGGTTTGTCAAAACAAAACCCACTCTGCTTACCTACTCTAACAGGAACCGTACTGCTGCAGACGCGTGGAGTAGACATGCAAGCTGTCATCAATAGTGGCCTGCCAGTAGGACCAGCACGCTTCCAGCCACAGCTGCAACGCAGGCTAATCATCGAGCCTCATATTAGGCCCATATTATCCCGACCGGTTATAGATGTTGAGGGCTTGGGAATTGAAATATGTGAGCCTCAACCTTTACGAGCCTTAACCGATCAACCCAACAGCCCAACTACCCCTGCCAGCCCAACTGCCCATGCCAGCTGATCACTCAAAAGAGAGCAATGTTTCTTTTAATATTTATAAACTCGAAAATGCTATCGGTTCGAACTGCAAGCGCACAATCCTATCGAGTAGTATAATCGAGGTCGATCCACCGGGAATATTGGTTCAGAGTTTTAAGCGATCGAATCGCAATCTTTCGAAAGGCTAGATGAAATCTGAAAATTGAGAGATGTTGTTGTGATCAATGTAAATTAGGAAGCAATTAAAAGTAATTAAAACAAAGATAGAGATGAGAATTCCTAGAGTTTCGGCACACCATTGCTATTCAATCCGCCTTGATAATATATTCATGTTGCGTCTGATTTCCTGTTGTTGTTTTATGAAAGACACCACATAGGTCACTGCGATTTATGTTACGCAAGAATGACAAATCTTTCATTGAGATTCTACATAGGACACTGCGAGTTTCCTTACACAAATGACTAATCTCTTAAACACTCCAAATTACTACACAGATCACTGCGATTTTCCTTACGCAAGTGATGGAATTTGGTTCGCGTTTTGTTGGTCTAGTTTATTGTTTCCCTGCTAAGGTTTTCTTGACATAAACCTAATAGATCTCAACGAGGCTAATTCATACAAATAGTTTCTCTTACCATTAAAGCACTGTCACTACCCTAATGGACTAAACTAGATCATTAAAGCACTGTTCAATCTCCAGGGATGTTGTGGCTGTCATTCTCCATACACGAATCTCCTTTTTACTTCGTTGGATCTTTAGTGTGGTTCTGACTCTCCTTCTTCATCCACGAATCTCCTTCTTACTCTACTGGATCTCCAGTGTTATTCTGGCTCTCCTTCTTCATCCACGAATCTCCCTTCATGAATCTCCTTCTGGCTATGCTTCTCCCTCTACGAATCTCCTTCTTAGTCCATTGAAACTCCAGTTTGATCTGGCTGTACTTTTTCATTGACGAATCTCCATCTTACTCCGTTGGATCTTCAATGTTGTTCTGGCTCTCCCTGTTACTATGTTGAATCTCCAGTGTTGTTGTGGCTCTGATTGTGCATCCACGAATCTCCTTCTTACTCCGTTAGATCTCTAGTGTTCTTCTGGCTCTTCTTCTTCATCCATGAATCTCCCTTCATGAATCGACTTCTGACTATGCTTCTCCCTCCACGAATCTCCTTCTTACTCCATTGAATCTCCAGTTTGATCTGGCTGTCCTTCTTCATCCACGAATCTCCATCTTACTCCGTTGGATCTCCAATGTTGTTCTAGCTCTCCTTCTTCATCCACGAATCTCCATATAGCTCCGTTGGATCTCCAATGTTGTTCTGGCCCTCCCTCTTACTCTGTTGGATCTCCATTGTTGTTTTGGCTGTCATTCTTCATCCACAAAAATCGTTCTTACTGAGTTGGATCTACAATGTTGTTGAGTCTCTCCTTCTTCATCCTCGAATCTCCTTCTTACTATGTTGTTGTAGCTCTCCTTCTTCATCCTCGAATCTCCTTCTTACTATGTTGGATCTCCAGTGTTGATCTGGCTCTCCTTCTTCATCCACGAATCTCCATCTAACTCCGTTGGATCTCCAATGTTGTAATGACTTTTCCTTTTACTCATCTGTTCAATCTCCAGGGTTGTTGTGGCTCTCATTCTCCATTCACGAATCCCCTTCTTACTCCGTTGGATCTCTAGTGTTGTTCTAGCTCTGCTTCTTAATTCGCAAATCTCCTTCTTGCTTTGTTGGATCTCATATAAAAAATTTTAGAAACCATAAATAAAAACTAATAATTTATCAAAAACCATAAGAATCGAGATGTCATTTCAGTCTGAAGTGTTATTTTTTTTTTCGGGACCGAATTACCATTTCGGTTTTAGCCGTTTTCACAGATTAAAAAAAATGATGTAGCTGTTGGAGTAAAACTTGTAAAAACACCTCTCGGAACGAAATGACAATTTGGTCCGAAAAAAAAATATTTCGGACCGAAATAGCATTCCTATTTGACGGAATTTCATATATAATTTTCTAAAGATTTAATTTAGATGTTGATTTTGATTAAATAATAAGATTATAAGGCTAAGGCAACACTCTGCATTGCGTCATCAGCGAGATCATATTCATATGGACCCTTTTGTTCATTTTATCACTTTGTCAGGCATACAACACACCTTTTACTTTTAGTGTACCAGGTTTAGAGATAAATTGGTATAATTAAGTTTCCAGCACCAATTCAAAAGAAATAAATTAGATTTTTAAATTTTAAAACCTTGATCAACGGGGTTTCAATTTACAAAAAAACAGTACTTACAAAAAAATTAGGATGCATATTATTGTTGCTATTTGATAGGGTTCAAAAATGTACTACAAAAATTATATTTTGACTTAAAAAATAACCATAAATCTTGTATAAATTAAGATTTTACAAAATTTTCGCATATTTCTAAAATAAAATACAAACCATTCTCTCTAACACATTCTACTATCTTTTTTTAGGTGTTGGTGACAATTTGTCACCATTCACCAACAAATATATTAATTAAAAAAGAGAAATATTTACAACTCCTAAGTTTGTAATTAATATGCTATACCTAAAAGCTATTAGGTATGTGTAAGATGGGGTCATTATTTTGCCTAATGGCTTTAGATTAATTCAAAAACATTATTTATTCGTGCAAAGTTAAAAGAACTGTCAGGATCAACTAATTCTAATTCTAAAAGATTTTCCTTTACGATACTGGGAGGATCCGAATTCGAATCCTAACACATTCTACTATTAATCAATCACATTCCCAAACAGGGTTTTCTCATCTCTTGCTTGAAAATCAATTGCATCCTTGAGCTCCTTAACTTTTTAACTATACAACAGGGGTCTTGATTCTTAAATGATCGCTGTTAACATCACTGAAGATTCAAATAACAAAATTAATTAAATTAATTGTCATTATGAGCACATTCGTATGTAAGAGAGAGATATTGAGCGAGAACCGGGTCGAAGGATAATATCGATGATATAAATGATTGAACACTCCACAGCATGAGTCCGAATCTGCTGCGATTCCGAGAGGGATTGCAAGATCCTGAACTTCCAAGATCAACGGTTCAAACTTTTCTGTGCACGGATCTCAGAAACATTCTAAAAAAAGTAAATTTTCATGCACGCATCTCGAGAAAGACTAACAGTTGAGATAAGATCGCAGTGTCCTGTGATTCTCCGAGAATCACAGCAGATTTATTTTCCCACAGCATACTTTGTTTGTGTTGTTGGATATTTTGTTGCACCTTCTATGTGGAAAGTTATGAAGCAACGAATTAGAATATTGTGGTGCTCGCTATAATGTAGTTACATAGTTGAGGCATTAGGCAAATGATGATTACTGTTTTTGACTTATCTCCAAATAAGCACCGTACACGTCGGTCACGCAAAAGTTGAGATATCTCAGAGGATAAGCACTAGGGCTTTTGTGGGTTTTCAGGCAGCAATGTGATTTAGTAAATTTTCTGTAAGGTAAAAGTACAATTTAAAATACAGACAAAGTTACACAGGCAAAGTGAAAAGGCATAAAGTTGGAAATATTTCAATTATAAATGTATATGTATTGCTGAGAACCTTATAGGCGGATTCAGAATTTACGTGTGAGCACCTACGGCTGGTTCAATCTACTGCAACCTGAAGATCCTGTAAGGACTCGAAGTAGGGTGAACCAAGTAAAGTAATTGCATATTGGGCCTGGCCTCTATTCTGCACTGTTGATATTTGTGGGTCTCTGGTTGTTGTCGTGGGGGGAGTATCACTTATCAGGGTTTGTGATGGAAGGAGATCAGAAGACAGAATAACACGGAGCCGGAGCTACAGAAATATATGCAATTTATTTTAAATGGGCTTTTCCTTTCACTGTTGGGCTGGTGATTGACTTGTGTTTTTCTCTGTTTCTTCTTTATATTTCTTCGAATACAAAAACCATAAGAATCGACACCATAAATACAATACGTACGACGAAGAATTCCCATAGTTAAAAAAGAAACACATCTTTCAAGTCAAACAAAAACATATAAACAAAAAATGACATTCGCACCAAACAAGTAACAGAAAAACATCGCAAAATTGCCAGTTTTCCGCCCTTATTTGCATTTTCACCAAAAAAAATAATATATATAACCCTCGCAGTAAATAAACCGATCCAGACTAAAACCAAGATACCAAGAAAGTGAGAAACAATCTGATACAACAGAACTCTTATAAACCCAAAGTCTAAAATCTGACTCAAGAAATCAGGAAACTAAAAACTTAATTTTTATAAACACAGAACTAGAGAATTTTATCACCCTTTGGTAAATTTTCACATACGAAGAGTAACTACCAAATCAATTATCCAGCAAATCAAATCCAAAAAGAAAAAATCAGTGGTCGAAATAGAAATAAAAGAAACAAGAACAGGAAATGAAAGCAGAGATTCGTAGCTAGAAAAACAACAAGAAATAAAAAACAATCACATTCAAACAGAAGCAGTAACCAGAGACCGAATTAATTACTGACAATATTCCATACTCCCTTTTACATCTTAAACCAAAAAAAAAAAAAATCCTTTTTACAACTCAAACCAAAAAAAAAAGGAAAATCTTTACGGACTCCAAACTTTGAACAACCAGACCCAATAGACAAAATCAAGAACCAACAAATGACCAAACAACAATATGAAAGGAAAATTATGAAACAAATATTTAAAGAAAGAAAAATTAGTTAGTACTGAGTTGTAATGCTGGCACACAATTACTACACAGACATGAGATAATTAATACACAAAAATTTATCAATTTAGAGATGTATGCTTTAAATTGTCCTACATAAAAGACAAGCTTAGATATAATAAGAATAGCATCAGTATCACAGTGAGCAACAATGAAATTCTCGGCTCAGACAGTTTGCAGAACAACCCATAATTTTGTGCCTATTCTCCAGTCCCTTCTCACGTAAATTACCTACATAAACAAACAGATAGCACATTGAGTCTTAAATATTCCCTTTTTGTTTCTTTTGTACCTAACGAATCTACTTTAAACTCAATTGAGAAGTCTCTTAACAATATTTTTCTTTAGATGGAACTTTGGCCCGGAAGAAAAGGCCTAATACGACAATAAACCCGGATATTGCCTACAAAATTGACAATAGAGAAGGAACACTTCTCAGTTATACCATCCTAAGATAAGTCCCTTCCGGTAGCTATTTCTACACGAGAACCCAAATTATGTTGAGATTACCTTTTAAATCTTGAACTTCACTGAACAATCTTTGATTTTCATTGAACAATCTTTGGTTTTCAGCCAAAACTCGTTGATGGTTCTCAAAATAACTCTGAATTGTGGAATTCTTCTCTCGAATTTCAGCATCTTTTTGCTCTTGAAGCTCCAGCTACTGCTGTAACTCCACTGTCAGTCTTTCAATTTCTCCGTTTTTCTCGATCTGTAATTTCAACCAACAAGCACGCGCATGAGCACTTAAGCAATAAAAGGAACAGGTGTACAGAAACCCTAAAAGCAATAAAAGGAACATGAGTACAGATGCAGGCCCTTTGTTAGAACTGCGATGTGGTGAGTTGGGAGTAGCTGTTGACGCTAATTTTGACTTATTCAAACTGGGACTCATTAAGGAGAAAGGAAGGGATGTGCTTAAATTCAAGTCTGGCAGGCTGAATTATACAAAGGCCCAAAAGGAGATTAAAGAGTCAAATGGGCTTTTACACATAGAAGAGGAGGAGAAAGGAGAAGAGTTGCTGATACCAGGGCCCCACCATAGCAATAGAGAGATAAAGGCACTAGAGAAGAAGCTACTGGAGGGGAATTGGAGAAGATGTTTGGATTCTGAATCATATCCTTAGAGAGCAGGATGCGCAGAGAATAATCAGTATTTTGTCACTTATGGCTTTTCTTTTAATTTTTATTTCCATGTCAGCATGGCTAATACATATAAGCCATTGTATCTTTCTTTTCCATTATCTTGATTGTAAAACCCTAAAACTCTTAGCCATTTTGAGCTGCTTCTTATCTTAATCGAATCTCTTTTCTCATTTATCTCATTTACCAGCAAATTTATCAGGAAATGTCAAATATTATCAGTTTTTCATTTTAGTTTGTTACACCCTTTCAAAAAAAACAATTAGAACTTACATTTCTTATGTGCTCAGCTTGTGTTGAAATGTGTCGGTCGATTTCTTGCACAACTTCCCTCGATAGAAAAACTACCCTCTGTGTTTAAGGAAATAATATCAGTAAAATAACTACACAGACAAAAATATTAAAAATAAGAGAAACTAATAACAGTCAAGTGTCTTCATTCTCTTACTTCTGGTATTTCAGCTTTCTCTTCCTCTATACATTCACCCAGAATTTTAATAAAAGATCCTGGGGTCGCATTCTGCAACACGAGCGTACGGACTTTGTCGGTCATCTTAATTCTGACATTAGCAGACCCAGACCCTGTCAGCACGTGCCGCTCAACAATCTCTTTCGCCACCACAGACAACCTAGGGGCATCTCTGCTTCTCACCTTCATTATTTAGTACAACCCTTACAAAAAGTTTAAATGCAAGGGCTATTTTGAGAAGTACTTGTACAAATGTAATAAATTACAACCGGTAAGTTGTTAAAATATTGGTTCCTCAAATACCTTATCAAAACATTGGATGATGATCATGATAACTAAAGTTGATTAATTGTAATACTAATACCAATATGAAAAATAATTGATGATGATAAATTTATAAGTAATGATTACAATCTGGCTTAACAGACCTCAAAGCTCCTCCCTGCAACAGCTGCTTCCACTGCATCTAACACCTTATCAGTTGCCACCCGTGATTTGACATAGTGCGGCCCACGTCGTACTCCTAACATAGCACAAGATAAAATGATGTTTTATCATGGTTCATGAAATAATACATTACCAATCTTAAATGAACTAGAAATTAAAAATTACCAAGAAAGATGTCATCCTCATCCCTAATAAATACAATGGTATCTCCTTCAGTGAGGTTCTTGTCACAGACAAACTTTGACCACCCGGTGGTCAACAAGTTCCTCTTGGGATCCCCACGATATACCTGGATGAAACTGTAGGCATTCCTGTGAACATCGCGCATGGTCAGACTTTTCCTCGTTTTGTCGGTTCCCAAATCCAACTAAGGAAAGATGTTTTTAGCGCATGATATTGGAACAGATAATGATCCAGTTGTTGTGTCGCTGCGGGACAAAACCTTAGAGGAAGACAATGCGGTATGTGTATGAGATGGTGACGTGGAGGAATGGTAACCATTGAACGGGCACGGTGGGGATGCGATTGGGTTGAGGGAGGTGACAGAGTAAACCTCATCTGAATGGGGGTCGGTGAGGAGGCAAACAGATTTCACGGAGCACAGGAATAACGGAAGGTCGGGATCGATACCGGACGGTACAGAGGCGCACTGTTCCAGGAAGCCTTCTTCAGGGTAGAAGTAAACGAGCGAGCCCACGTGAGGCGCGTCTTCATGTCTGCACGCGCTCCAAATGTGAGGAGGTAGCGACGGAGCCGCCATCATAGAGAGAGTCTCTGTACTGCAAAAAATTTGAATCAGCAACTAAATATAGCAGATTTTGAATTATAACTAATTGTGAAACTAATTGGAAACAGTGCAAAAAACCAAGTCGATCGACCCTTCGACCGAGTTGGAACCAGATATTAAACCAAAGTTCTAATTTTTTTATCTATGATAGTTTATATGTATGAACTTGTAAAAACTGTCAAGAGGATTCATTAATTGGACACCTTATAGCTAGTACCGACCGTGGACTGATGAAGGTCAAGCTTCACTACAAATTTTTGCTGCAATAAATTAAAAAAAAAAACTATATTAGTTTTACCAAATTGAACCAGCAAACACAATTGTGCATTTGTATAAAGAGATGTACCTAGTTGCATCAAAGCCACTGATATAACAATATTTGGAAGAACTTATCCCACCATCTGTCCCCTACAAAAATTTAAGATAAATTATAATGTAAGAAAGTAGAGCTCAATGAGAAGGCTTAGGTTCTTTGCCAGAAACATATAAGTCATTGCACAGCCATAGGTTCTTCAAAGTAAAACAGTGCACAACTACAAATATATACAATGTATAAGTCATTGCTTGGTACTAAAAAAAACTAACCCATAGGTTCTTCAAAGTTCAGTTTAGTCCCATAGGTTCTTCAAAGTTCAGCTTAGTAACTTTTCAGTGCACAGCCATGAAATAATGGTAAATAAAAGAAAATATATATATATGTCACCAAATTCACCCAAATCTCAATATTCTCAGATTGAGAGTCTGAAATCAGAATTTAATATTACAAACAATTTTATAGTACGTCAAGGGATACCTCAGAAAAAAAAAGTGCTTGATCTCTTCAATCTTGTTACTTCTCGTATCTGTGTTGATCTCAATCTTATCAGATCCTTCTTCAAAACCTCTATAAATTTTTTTTTGCTGCAATAAATTAAATATATATATATATATAGGGTCCGGCTAATTTGCTGCTGGCAGCATATCGGCCAGCTGCTGCCGGCAGCAAATCTGCCATACGGATGTTCAAACGACTGATCCGAACCGTTCAACGTGTTCTAAATATTGAAATCTGCTTGGAGACCAAATTTTACATTTTTTGGAATTTTTTTACTATTTATTAAGCCACTTTGAAAATTCCAGATCCGGGTGAACAGTAAAAACAGAGCAACAAAATTCTGGACCATATGATCTGGAATTTTCAAAGTGGCTTAATAAATAGTAAAAAAATTCCAAAAAATGTAAAATTTGGTCTCCAAGCAGATTTCAATATTTAGAACACGTTGAACGGTTCGGATCGGTCGTTTGAACATCCGTGTGGCAGATTTGCTGCCGGCAGCAGCTGGCCGATATGCTGCCAGCAGCAAATTAGCCGGACCCTATATATATATATATATATATATATATATATATATATATATTAATTACACTTTCACCTCTTAACAGTTAGCACTATTAATTTCGACCCCAAAAAATTTGAGATTAACAACACAATCACATGTACATTGGGTGCTGACAACATGGATTGCATTGACTTATACATACAAGGTTGTAAAATTAAATTTTCAGAAGTATAACTGTTTTTCCTTTAAGACAATTTTCAGAAGGCAAAAAATAAAATAAAATATTCTTTTCGCAACAACGGAAATGCAATAAAAAAATTAAAAATCAAATAGATAAATTCCTAACAATTACCTTAACACTTAGCAAGCCTCCCAGAGAGTGGTATAATTCTAGCAGTGAGCTTGCATCCCTGAAAAACAATAGCAGAAAATAAATCTTTAATGACTTGCATCAAACTCAAATACTCAATCGATTCTGTTGAGCAACCCTATCAAATTGATTCAATGACTTGCATCAAACTCAAATACTCAAATACTCGAATATTCAATGACTTGCATCAAACTCAAATACTCAAATACTCGAATATTCAATGACTTGCATCAAACTCAAATACTCAAATTGATACTAAACCAAATCACACAACGCTAAAGACCCTAAACTTCAAATTGATTTCTAAGTATGATGTGTGAAAAGGCGAAACGGTACCTGAAAATGTGAAAATTGCGCAGCGGCTAAGAGACGCAGCAGAGGTGGCGCGACGGATGAGAGGTGGCGCGACGAAGGAGAGGTGGCGCGACGAAGGAGAGGTGGCGTCGGCAAGAGAGAGATCACTTTGCCGGGAGACTGGCGGCGAAGGGGGAAAGAGAGAGAGATCGGTCAAAATCCAAGCAACTTTGCGACAAATCGAGAAAATTCGGTTAAACCTAAACTCCAGTATTACAGTAGAAGGGGATTTACCGAACACTACAGCAGTAGAGGCGGAGGTTTAGGGTTTAGGGTTTAATACGACCCTAAACTTGCACAGGCGGAGGCGACGGTCCTCCAATTTTTTTCTTTTTTTGCGTTTTGCCCCTGGATGCTCTGGCTGCTCTGGCTCTCTGAGGTAGGTAAATTAAAAAATCTCAGGTAGGCAAATCCAATAAAAAGCCCGGTTCAAAAAAAAAAAAAAAGATTTCCAGCGGTAGGCAAGAAATTGGGAGTCATGGGCTAATATATATTATTTATATATATATGATTATAATAATTTATGTATGGTGAATAGTATTAGTACTAGTATCGTGCCCGTGCGTTGTAACGGAATTATAATTTAAGAGAACAAAAAAAATCTCATATAAAATGACATTTCATAAAAAAAAATTAAACAAAATGATAAATAACATTTCTAAATAAAAAGAGACCTTAAATATTTTTTATTTTATTTTAATAGCAACAATTAGATTATTGAGAGCAGAGAGAGTATATTTTTTTCTAAATAAAAATTTTACCCTTAAATACTTTCTTTTTTTTTTACTCCTACTTTAATGTTGCTATAAATTAAGATATTAAATAGATCAAGTGATTCTTCATTAAACAATGTAACATAAAAGGAATTTTTTTAATATATTTGATAGGATCACCTCGTTTTGCAAAAAAGGTAACATAAGATATTAAAATAAGCAAATAATCAAATTTCAGTTTTTAAACGTACAGGCTTCAAGTCAAAATAATTATTATGTCAAATATTTCTATATTTTACATAGCATTATAATCGTTCACCTTATTTCCAACATGATATATAAGAATATTTTGATCTTTTGAATATAGCAGTGCATTTTAATACGACATTCAATATTATATATTCAACACTACTTCACCCAATTAATATACCTTACTTTACTGTACTATCAAACAACTCTTTGAAATTAAATTAAGTTGTTTAATTTTTATTCGGCTTAAATTGAATTAAGTAATTTAATTTTTACTCTTGACTCTACTCTAATTTTGCTTGCAAAACAGGAGATTGTAATCGTGTACTGAAACAGTTATGATTGTTTTCCTTTCAGAAAAAAAAACAAAAAAAATTGCCTTGTCACGTAGGCCGCATATGGGTGCCTAAATTATGAGCTGAAGCCCATCAAACGACTGTTTCCATCATGTAGGCCGCGTATGGGATTTAATAGAAGGTTGTGGTCTGTTTTATTTATTTTAAAAAAAGAAAAGACGACTGTTTCCATCAAACGATTAAAATATATGCATTATCAAATGAAAATTAAAATCTGAACAAAAAAAATGAAAAACTATTACAACCGAATTACTTGTTCTTGTTCTTCCGCCTAGTCTCACTACAAGAAAAGGAGCTTTTCCCGGCGCTTACCAATGCCGCTAAATACACTCCAAAACGCCACTACATATCTTTCCCGGCGCTTGGCCAAGTGCCAGGAATACTACCGTCGGCAAACACATTTAGCGGCGCTTACAATTGCTTGTACCGGCGTTGCGAAATGCCGCCCGAAGTGCTCTTTCCCGGCGTTTGGAGGCGCCTGCAATTCTTTTGCCGGCGTTCAAAGGGCTTTTACCGGCGCTTGGTAAAATGCTGCCCGAAATTTTCTTTTCCGGCGTTTGATAAGTTTTCCCGGCGTTTAGGGTCACTTTTACTGGCGTGTGAGAAGCTAGCGCCACCGATTCTGTTACCAGCTTTTTTACAGGCCCTTTGCCGGCATTAGGGCAGCGCCGCTAAAATACTATTTTTCATAATTTGGTGAGTTTTGCCGGCACTTTAGTGGCGCCTGGAATTTGTTTACAGACGTTTGTTTCAGTTTAATTAGCAACATTTTTTTGAGGCGTTTCTTCAGACAATACGCAAATAGTGAGCTAATATAATACAACTTCAAATATATATATATATAAACACTATATAATCTAAAAATAAAGAATTATAAAAACACAATTAAATTACTCTAAATTTTTAAAGAAATCTAAAGTTTACATATATATATATATTTGTAGCACCTACAAAATATTAAAAACTCTTAAAGCATTCTGAACTTAATTAACACATGTTTGTAGGAACTCAACTTTAGTACACAACTGATTCTTTAATTCAACACATCTTCATTCGCTTGTTCCAACTGATAGCATTTAAATCTTCTTTAACTGCAAGCAACAATATATTAAATTAGTATGAAAAATTCGTCAAATTCAATAAGCCAAACAAAATAACCCTTTAACTGATTCTCATGCCCAAAATAAGTGTTACTTAAGATCTATAATGTTACCTTTAGATTAGCAAACAATAACCTCAAAGAAAAACTTACCAATGATTTAGCCATGCAATATATCCTTTATGAGATACATGAGTTTTTATACAATTTTACTCTTTATTATAAATTAATCTGGTCAGTTGACCATAGTTGACTTTCCATCAATTTTTCAAAAGATGAACTCGATCATCATGTTTTGTGTAATTACTTTCCAGAGCCTATCCAAATGCATGTATGCATTCTTTAATATATCCTTTATGAGATACATGAGTTTTTATGCAATTTTACCCTTTATTTGGCTCATTTTTCATTTTCATCATCTTAAACCCTAAATTTGCTCTCAATAATGTGTTTTTTTTCTTTTGGTACCACTGGTACAGTAGGCATTTACTAGCCACGAATCAGTGGTCTATGTCACAAAATACAGTAAGCTCATCTATAAAACTAAAAGAAAAAGTGGTGATCTATAAAACTAGCCATGAATCAGTGGTCTATGTCACAAAAGTAGGTTATTTAGAACTAAAAGAAATTCAATGTATACCTTATCCTATCATGCCATATTATTATATATTTTTAGAAGTCTGACAGTGCCCTTATGAGAAATTTGCACATATGACCTTGACCTTCCAGAAATTCACAGAATGCACTAAAAATTAAGGTTTTAACCCATAATCTAGATCCATAGCATCCTCATTTCCATCCATTAGGGCCAGTGTTGACAGTGACTTGAATTTTTCACTTTAGACTCTATTTTCATATTTATTTAGACATGCCTACCTGATACAAAGAGAATGAGTTTAAAGGTTGATAAAAATGCTTGAACCTATTATTTCCAGAGGCTTTGAATCAATTATCCTTTAATTAAATACTTTAGTACACAATTTTAAACTTACCAATGATTTAGGCCATGCAATATATTTCCCATCAACCTGATGCATAACTTCATACGTTCCATATGGGCGTATCAATGGTTCGTCTGGATCTATCACTTTATCAACATAAACTTCAACATATTGTGTCCCAAGTTTTTGTCCACCAATTGTAAAGTCTGGATTATCCATAACAATAAATCCTTCAGCGACAACACACTTCCTCACAATCGAACATAAGCGGTACCTTGCTAAATCCTATCAATTCAGAAATCAATTGAAGGTGGATATTACTAGAGTATGATTGTACCTCTCTTTTGTTAGTCATAAGAGTATGATTGTACCTCTCTTTTGTCAGTCACGGGAACACGTGGGTGGTTGTTTTGGTGAGCATCACGATGCTTCTTCCGTCGATCCACCTTCTCAAAATAAAACAATAACGAGATAATTAGTAAAGTGTGACTCTCTGCTCGTAGTTTGGCATACAACTGTTTTATTGTAATTATGTGATCAGATATGAATCCCTATTGTTTCTAATTATGTGACATACAACTCTCTGCTCATAGATGATTTACCAGTTTCTAATATAGGTCCTTAAAAATCATTGGAGAGAGGAGGTGAGTGACGACCATTGCAAATTAAATAGCAGCGAAGATTAATGAAAATGCAAACATGAATTACTGGAGTATAATGTACCTCTCCTTTTTTTCTTAAGGTTGATTGTACCTCTCCTTTGTCAGTCCTAGGAACATGAGGACGATTGTTTTGGTGAGCATCACCATGCTTCTCTTGTCGATCCACCTTCAAATAAAACAAAGTAGAATAATGCCCAACTCTTTAATAGATAAAAATGAAAAGTAAAACCAAAGTGTGCCTAACCTGCTTCCCAACAGGTCTCTCCCTTTTACAAGCCTATTTACAAAAAAATACATTAGAAAGTATTAAAAAAAGAAAATATTGTATTCACATATTTATGTAATATTGTATTCACATATTTATGTAGTACAATGCCTAAATAACTGATAATAAAAACTACCATGTTGAGGGCTTTCTGACTTCTGATTCTAATTGAATCCTACAAATGTAAGAGGACAAACACATAAATGTAATGAATAAAGTATTAATTTGTCAAATTGTAACAACAAACAACCATGTTGTAAGTATTAATTTGGTGTGATGCTGCAGATGATGCATCATCCTTGACCCTTCTATTGTTCTGATTGTAGTTGTCCTGCATTAAAAATCAGTAATCAGAATTATATGACATAATGCAAACATGAATTATTGTAAGTATGATTATACCTCTCCTTTGTCCGTCACGGGAACAGTATGATGATTGTTTTGGGGAGGATCACCATGCTTCTCATTAGCAAGTTTATCTAGTTGTGCCTTCATATCGGCCATTTGTGCCCTCATTGCACGTATTTCTTTCCGCTCTTCTTCACGCTCTTCTTCCATTTTTCGTTTATCCTCTTCAGCTTTTTGTTGAGCCTCTCTTGCCTCTACAACCATTTTATGAGTCTTGGCACGATCACCCCAGATATCTGTTGGAGCAGGACCTAACCCAAGGCCACGTACACGCCCGCTTTTTTCTTTCCCAAATATCTCACTATACAGATCACCATCTTTTATGTTTCTGTGTTCAAGGTCTGGTTGATCATCGCACATGTGAGTCATCTTCCTCTGTCAAAACATTAATAAGGAGCATAACGTTATAACCATTACATGCAACTTGATTTTTTTTGTATGATTAGAAAATTTTGATAAACTTAATTAGCTCTAACCATCAGAGCGGCAGATTCCCCATTCATCGGCCGATTACTCTTATCACAATGAGTGCTAATATATATCTCAGCTCTAGTAGGAGTTCGGTTCAAGCGCACACGCTGAATTCAATTAAAGAAAAAACATACTTTTATGTGTAGAACAAAGAAGCACATAATCAATTTCATTATAAAGACAGAAAGAGGAGTATAAAAGTTACCTCTTCCTCAGCAATCCTCGCAAAGCTTTTTGAGCCCGCACAATGAGTTGTGGTTTGTTTCGCCCTGCTGACTTTATTTTTCTTACTTTTTTTCTGTACATTTGGTATTACTAGTGCAATTATTCAAATACCTTATTGATATTGTTGTATACATAGAGAGAGATAATGAAAAATAAATTAAATAACTCGGCTAAAACCAAATGTACCTGCCACTCATCACTGTCCCACACACCGATTAAGAACTTCCAATGATCAGGTAAGACTCTTTCATCCCGATCTGCAATACGTGCATCATAGTTGTCATGGGTATCATAGTGCTTTTTCTTCAAGCTGTGTCTAAATTCCCTCAACTTTTTACCAAAGCTTTTCATTACTTGGTCCTTTTGTTCTTCTTGGACCTTCCACTTAAGCTACAACAAAAATAATATTGTGATTAAATTATCAATGCTGTTAACTTATATGAAAGTAAGGGTTTGAACAATAAAATACAGAACGAACATGATTGAACATGATGTAGTTTGTGATTAGGAGTACCTTAACTAGATCCCATAGTCGATTCTTCTTGTATTTTGGCACATCTTTCCAGTTCATGTAAATTAAGGGAACCTCCTCACCATTCCATACTAAAGTTCCCAAATAGTTTGCAAATGTGGTCGCATCTTGACAATTAAACTGGTTGTAACCATTAACATTGATATCTAGTTGCTTTCCATCCGCCATTTTGGCAATTTTTCTCATTTTCGTATAGCCTCTTTTTGCGGGAGATTTTTGGGTATTATCTGATAATTTGTAAATCACATAACCATCACAGTCCATACATAGGAAAAAAAAAAGCCAAGTCATTTCAAGTAAGCTATGTAATACATGCATACCTATCATCATTCAACTTGTACAATCTAGTCAGATGCAAACATGAAGCAGATGTAAAAAAAAAATTACAAGAAGAATTGAAAGAACTTGACTAATTGTAATACCAGCTGACTCATCGTGACTATCTTCATTTGAGTAGGTTTGTTGTCGTGCTGTTCGTTTGCTTGGAGTGTGCATTTTGTTTAACCTACACCAGTTATTTTAACATAATACAAACAAATCATGACCAGATGACAAATATGACCTTGATTTTGGACAAAGTATGGTGCTAGCCCATAATTTATCCAAAATAGCTCATTAGTCAGAAAGTTCGTCTCAATTTGTAACAAAACTTCAAAAAGAAGGAATGCAGATTTTATTACAGTGTCAGTAGTTAGTAGTAGTCTTATTCAATTTCCCAATTTCGCATTGTATGAATCGTTTGTCATGATTCATGAATTTAATCGTTGTACAATACAGTGTCATTTTGCAGGTTGTAAAATTCAGAATGAAATGAATGAGCCAGTATCCTCCTATTCTATAGGAAAATTCCAATCGAGCAATTGAAAAATGCATCAAGTAATAATTGTATATATATTCAGTATAAATACATTAATTATTAAATTATTTGAGTAGACACAAGTACCATTGATATTGGAGTCGGGTTGGTCCCAAATTCGACCCAATTCAAAATCACAAAATCTGAGTCATATACTAAGTTGCAACTTGAACCGGAATATATTGATACCTGAATTTATTCATATCCAAATTGGTCCCATAGGTTTTTAGCAGCAAGACTTACAGTGGCTGGGCGAAGTCGCGGAGAAGAGCGGCAGGGGAGGAGTCGCGGAGAAGAGCGGCTGGGGCAGAGTCGCAGAGAAGAGCGGCAGGGGCGGGGTCACGGAGAAGAGCGGCAGGAGCCGGGGAGTCGCAGGAGAGTATGAGTTCGGTCAGAAAATTTTGACGGGAGTAAAGAAGAGGGAGAAAGATGGCGAAATAGCCTTTTCGCGCGGGAGAGGATTTTTCGCGAAAAAAAACGAAGTGGTTCGTCGACTCGCAAACCAGGAGTAGGATTTTAGTTATAGACCGTGAGATCCTGACAGAAGGGCCCTCTATTGCAGAAACACGCTTTACGGGGAAAAACTATGAAATAGGTGTATGATATTTTTAATACTTTTGTATTGACGGAGAAAAATCTAAAACCTCTTCTAAATTAACGCGCGATTAATATTGTTTAATTATTATGCAACTTTATTATATATTTATAAAGTAGTTAATTAAATTATTTTTAATTTTATTTTTTCAAGCAAATATTTAAGTATCTTCCAATATTGACATATATATAATTAATTTTGCATTTTAAATACTAAGAGGATAATTCTTCTCTCGCATTTGTATTTACACATTAGGCATCAACATTTTTTATAAGGTACAATTAATTTTAAAATAGATCGAGATAAAGCACATGTAATAGCTATTTCTTGCTCATAAGATTATATTGTACCTAAGAACTACCAAAAAAATAAACATATGAATAAAAACATCTGCAAAAAAATAAATCAAATAATCATCGTTTCTTAGAATTTTGATTTTCACCACGACCGCACCGGCATTCTGCGGACCCATTTCAGCGGGGCCGCAAAATGGCGATGCGGACCCTTAAATGGGTCCGCATAATGGTTCTGCGGATCCATTTTTTTTTCTTTTTTGGTGTTTTATCGAGGCACCACGCTAAGAAATCTCAAATATTTTGTTTTTTAATATTTTTTTTGTTCTAGAAATGCATGCCATATCTCAAAGTTTGAAAAAAAAAAACCACGCTGAGATATCTCAATTTTTTTGGTTTTTAAATATTATTTTGTTCTAGGAATGCGTGCCACATTTATGATTCTGCAGAATGGTTCAAAGTTTAAAAAAAAAAATTATCCGCAGAACTATTCTGCGGACCCATTTTGAGGTCCGCACCGGCATTCTGCGACCCCGCTGAAATGGTAATTAGTTGGTTTTTTTTTTTTGTAACTATGTCAATTAAATAAAAGTTTTGGTAAGAACTATGCAGATTATATTGCAAGTTCAAACAGCTGCACAATAATATTGCAGAATATATTGTCCTTTTACTGTTTTGACTTTTTATTTTATTTTGTCTGATTTATTTGTTGTTCATTTTATTTGATTGTTTCTTTTGAGCCTATGATGCTTATAAGTTCAAGTATGTGTTATAGCACTCAGTCCACGCATTTCTATAATTTTTGCAATTTTTATTTTATTGTTATAAATTAATCTGGTCAGTTGACCATAGTTGACTTTCCATCAATTTTTCAAAAGATGAACTCGATCATCATGTTTTGTGTAATTACTTTCCAGAGCCTATCCAAATGCATGTATGCATTCTTTAATATATCATTTATGAGATACATGAGGTTTTATGCAATTTTATCCTTTATTTACTCATTTTTCATTTTCATCCTTTTAAATCTGCCCTCAATAATGTGTTTTTTTCTTTTGGTACCACTGGTACAGTGGGCATTTACCAGCCATGAATCAGTGCTATGTCATAAAATACAGTAAGCTCATCTATAAAACAGAAGTAGGTTATTTAGAATTAAAAGAAATTCAATGTATACCCTATCATATCATGCATATTATTATATATTTTTAGAAGTCTGACAGTGCCCTTATGAGAAATTTGCTCATATGACCTTGATCTTCCAGAAATTCACAGAACGCACTAAAAATTAAGGTTTTTAAAAGGATGCAGTTGCTTCAAATGCACTAAAAATTCCAGAGCCTATCCAAATGCACATATGACCTTGATCTTGACCTTGACCTTCTAGAAATTCACAGAATGCAGCTGCTTCAACTTGCAATAACAGTTTAGCTGATAGAAAGCATATAAAAGGATTAACCTCAGTCTAATATAATCTGCAAAGCTTCAACTCGAGATAATCCACTCTTGTTCTCTCTAATTACAGAATTAAACTCAGTCTTAAAGAATTATACAAATGTACTGAACCAAAAGTGGCATGGTTTCCACATCATTTTCCATACAAATTAGAAATCAGCTCAAACTACAATTTTACAAATAGAACCTTGTAAATATTCACAGTTGTACACATCATTTTCCATACAAAATAGAAATCAGCACAACTAAACTAGAATTATACAAATAGAACCTTATAAGCATTCACAATTGCACACATTATTTATAACCTGGTACATGGTAATGGGAATTAACCTGTCAAATGCAAACGAAACAACAAAATTGAAATCAGCTCAGTCACTTCAATTCTTCAAATGGAAAATTAATATGACATCTGCAAAAGAAACACTGGAAAATTAACAATAAATCATAATGAAACACTTTAAACTAAGGATCAATTTGTAATTTTCTAACAAATAATACCAGTAACCAAACAGACTTGTTCATATGTAGACAACAAGTTCTCTCTAAAGAAAATTACAAACTGACTTGGACAATGGTTATTTTGACAATCTTGATAAAGAATTTGTAAAAATAAAATAAAATAATAATTACAATTAAGGTGGTTCGGCATCCATCACATCTTCCTTTTCTTTAAGCAGCTTCTTCAAAGGAGTATCAATAGTTCTTCCTTGTATATCGCGCCTTGTCAAATTCAGATCTATGTCTTCATTCACACTAAATTCTGTCATGGTAGGGACTTCATCCAATCCATCTGCAATATGTTCTTCAGTCTCATCTTCACAATTTTGTGCAGACATGTCAAAAAAATCCCTTGGTGTGGTGGGAACTACAAAATGCCAGCTTGTATCTATAGGGTCTTGCACATAGAAAACTTGACGGACTTGTGATGCAAAAACAAACGGTTCATCTGATAAATTGCCATTGTATAGTAGCTCACTAAAATTTACCAACGTGGAACCAAACTGATCCTTTTTTGTTCCTCTACCGGCACGCTTCACATCAGCCCAATCACATTTAAACAACACAAATTTCTCTCTTCCACCATAATTCAACTCGAGTATTTCTTTCAAAACTCCATAGTATACGACATCAGCTCTCGTGGGGTTGTTATCCTTCGAACTAGCGAAACTAGAAGTACTTGCAATTACCATGACGCCGCTACTTTGTGTAGTTCTGCCCTCCTCTACATATTTTATGTGAAATCTATAACCATTGATCAGATAGCCCTTAAAACTCTTGCAATCCCAAGTAGGTCCACTTGCCAATAACTTGATACCTTCTGGTACAGTTTCTCCTTTCTCAACCAACATCAAAACCTAGCATATGCATAAGGAAAAAATAACAATAACTTTTTAACTAAATTGCAAATATGAGGATTGAACATTCAAAAGGGATGAAGTACTTCATACATAGTCTTTCAACCAACGATGGAATGTCTCGTTGTGAGTTCGCTCAATATCTTTCGGTCGAGCCCGACGGTTTTTGCTGCGGAGTTCTTCAAGATGCTTACTGTAAAAGAATGTCAATTACTCACAAACCAAAGATACATGTGAATTGGGGTATCATTTCTGGACAAAAGATGCTTACTCGATATAAGAGTCAAGAAAACCACAATTAAACAATACATGTCTGTGTGCTTGTGCGTAGCTCATGTAATCTAAATTGACTGAATTTACACCACCCAAAGGACGTCCAGCTTGTGGAAAGACACATTCATGCTGCTGGAGTTCATTGCCATCATCATTTCGTCTCAAACGATTTAACTTCGTATCAACTCCTGTCAAATACCGCGAGCAAAAGGTCAAGGTCTCTTCAATTAAGTAGCCTTTAGCAATTGAACCTTCTGGTCGAGTCTTATTTCGCACATATGACTTGAGAATCATCTGAAACCTATCAAAAGATAAATTCATATATTTTGAGTATAAGTAATGAAAGGTAGAAGATAATAAGTAAAAAAATTATATAAAGGATGTCATACCTTTCGGGAGGATACATCCATCGAAAATGGACTGGCCCAGCAATTTTAGCTTCTGTAGCGAGATGGATTGGCAAATGGATCATAATATCAAAGAATGATGGTGGAAATATTCGCTCAAGTTGACACAAAGTTAGTGCCACTCTTTTCTCCAAATCTTGCAAGTCTGATACACGAAGTACCTTAGAACACAATTCTCTAAAGAAATTACAGATTTCAATAATTGGTCTACTGACAATTGTTGGTGTAATCTTTCTTATTACTAGTGGCAACAAGTACTGTAGCAGAATGTGCCAATCATGGGTTTTAAGACTCAAAATCTTCTTTTCTTTAACACGAACGCGACTAGATATATTAGAAGCATATCCATCAGGAAATTTCACACTCCTAAGGAATTCACATAATAGAACCTTTTCCTCCGGACTCAAAGTGAAGCAAGCTGGTGGAAGATATGTTTTACCTCCTATATCCACTGCCTGAAGTTTCTTTCCAGCACCCATTGCTACAAGATCCAAACGGGAATTTGTATTGTCTTTTGACTTAGCCATACCCAAAAATGTGTACACCAAGGTCTCACCAAAATGTCCCTTGATATGCATTGGGTCCAGGTTGTGGCGTAACAAAATGGTCTCCCAGTATGGCAACTCAAAAAAGATACTCTTCTTTGTCCAGTTAGACAACAACTCCCTATTTTTCCCTCTTTCGCGCAAGTCTGGTTGCAACTTCCCAAATGTAACATTTAAATCTCTTACTTGCTCCAAAACATCTGACCCGGTAAGTAGTTTGGGTGCTTCTCGAAACTCTTGCGTACCATCAAATGCTCTGGCATCTTGTCTGAATCTATGGGTCCTTTCGAGAAATCTACGATGCCCTCTATAAACTGTCTTATGGCTGTATTTCAAATATTCTGAATGAGTGTTGCCAGCACAATCAGGGCACCCATGTTTTCCTTTTGTCATGTACCCAGATAGTGATGCATAACCAGGAAAATCACTTATGGTCCACAAAAGGGCAGCATGTAGTTGAAACATCTCACATTTGGATGCATCATAGGTTCTTACTCCATTGGTCCAGAGGTCATTCAACTCGTCAATCAGAGGCTGGAGATAGACATCGATGTTATTTCCAGGTGAAGTTTTACCAGGAATGATCATGGACAAAATGAAGTTGGACGACTTCATGCACAACCAAGGAGGGAGGTTATATGGAATTAAAACAACAGGCCATATGGAATATGGTACCATCATACCGTAAGGATTAAATCCGTCACTTGCTAAACCAAGTCTAACATTGCGCGAATCTGATGAAAATTGGGGATGATTGGAATCAAAATCCTTCCATGCTAGGGAGTCCGCAGGATGTCTCAACAACCCATCTTTAGTGCGACCATCATTGTGCCATCTCATGTTAGCTGCTGTTTTTGAAGACATGAACAACCTCCGTAGTCGTGATTTCAAAGGAAAATACCTCAATACCTTAGCGGGTATCTTTTTTCCCACCTTGAGCTTGCATCTTCCAATTGATTTTTTCCTTTTAATCACCTTGTACCTAGATGCACTGCACACATGACATGTGGTATCATTAGCAAATTCTTTCCGATATAACATGCAATCATTAGGGCATGCATGAATCTCCTCGTACACTAGGCCCAGATCTTTAACAATTTTATCAGCTTCATAAAAACTGTTCGGAAGGGTATCTTGGTCAGGTAATGCAGCTTTAATTAATTCAAGCAATTGTTCAAAAACTTTGTTGCTTATGCCCCCCATACATTTCAGCTGCATAAGTCTTAATAAAAATGACAATTTTGTGAATTTCTTGCATCCTGGATATAGTTCTTTATCACCATCTTCACATAATCGATAAAATTTCCTCACTTCCTCATCAGGAATCTCATCGGGATCATTAACTCCGAATTCTGATTCAGTGCCTATAGGGTGCATCCCAAATGCATCATGCAACATACTATTGATATGATCACCTTCTGACTGCTCATTTTGAATATTGCTACTAGAGATATTTTGCGGAATTGAAATGTTTTCACCGTGAAAAATCCAATTAGTGTACTGTTTCGTAAACCCGTTGCATATAATGTGATCGCGAATTTCAGTTTTACCCAACCAACAAGTATTCACACAAAAATTGCAAGGACAAAGTATCATATTCTCTCTAGATTTGTTTCTAAATGCAAACTCAATGAATTGTTCACACCCAAATTGGTACTCAGATGTAACCCTGCATGTTTGGGTTTATTGTATTAGGGCATTACCTAATTAGTGAACCACAAGTAATTAACAAATACAAAGGAACTATATATATGCTTCATACCTTGGGAGTTCTATCCAAGTCTTGTCCATTAGAAGAATCTGCATGAAATTAACAACAAGGAAGAAAAAAACAACTAGCAGTTCAAAATCTGTCCAATTTCTATCATATTTTTTTTTAATATACCCTCAAAGTGCACATGCATTTATTAGAAAGATCATGCTTAATTTGTAGACTTAATGTCTAGAACTCAAGTTAACCTATTAGAAAACACTTATATAATACCTTTCAGTCTTACTACTAATAAAACTTAATTATATAATAACTATTATATAAAACACTTATGTCTAGAACTCTAGTTAACCTATCAGCGTAGGGATTGTTGCTAGGTGTCATTAAGCTATATAATTTTTTTTAATATCATCTATAAGTAGCAAAATGATAGTAATAAGTTGTATGCACGGGGCACGGTTTAGCACAAAACTATGATGGTCAAATAGCTGATAGCATGTGTAGCAGGAAGAAGAACCATTTTCTTTTTCAGTCTTTTCTACACCGTCTCATATTTACAACTGAAGATTTGATTTCTTCTCAGCCAAGACCAGTGACTGCTTCCCGAGTCTTCTGTTGAAGCATAAAGCTTGAAACATAAAGCGATGGCAATTTTAGCCCGGCTGGCTCAACCAAACCCGGCATGACAATCAACAGAAACTACCACTTTTCATCAAAGACTAGATATTTTCAGGACCTTTTTTTTTTAATCTTTCTATACAGTAGATCTTCCCGTGCAACAAATTCAATCAAACACTTAAAAAATTTGAAACAACAGCTTTACATTTTGAAGTGTTAAAATTGAAGCAAAGTCACGAAATTGGCACAAAATTCACCTCATTTTTTTTGTATAAAACTCACAAAATTACTCAATTAAGAAATAAAGAAAGCATAGTTTAATTACTAGCTACATCAACAATCTCATCAATTAGGAGAAGTAGAATTACGAATCTCAAATTTTCATTTCAGTTGAGAGAATTCCAATTTTTCATACCGTGAAATTGAGGAGACGGAGAAAGAGCCAAGCGCGTTGGGTGTTGGAGACGGAGAAGAGAGAGAAGAGCGCGCGAACTTGAGACGGAGAGATCGAAATAGTTATTGTGCGCGCGCAAAGAGATTCACCCGGCGGTTTCGATAGCGCCGAGAAAACTGCATACCATATCCCGGCAGTTTCGATCGCGTCGAGAAAACCGCATACGGTATCCCGGCATTTTCTATCGCGCCGAGCCCCTCAACGCCGCCCGATCTATACCGTATCCCGGCATTTCATGTCGCGCCGAGCCCAACAGCGCCGTTAATTGCATAATTTCTTGTAGTGTCTCTTCCTGTTCTTCTGCTGATTCCTCATCATGTGCATACCTGTCGACATGGTCCCAAATAAAGTTAAAGCTAGAAGAATTAAAATGCAACAAAAATGGCCATGCACATCAGATATGAGTAGGTTCAAATGCCTCTATTTTTCATACCTCCATTTTAAGTTCTAAATAACAATAATTCTAAAAACTCAAATAATACAGTTAGATGTGATCAATATTGTTTCCTTTATGTGCTTGTAATATTTTGCAGTGTTCACACTTGTATCTCAAAGGGGACAAAGAAGTCATAAAAAGCAAGTGATGTGGGCAATTTCATAGCATCGATTGCTCATGTTTTTAAACATCAAAATGAAATTGAAATGCCACAATCTTTTACATGCAAGTAGTGGGCAGATATAGGTCACATTAATTGGTTTAATTTTGTTATTTGTGTATATGAAACTTGTATCAAGTATTTAACAAGTGAAGGCATGAACAATGGAGAGGACCCTTCTCTTGATTTATTCATATCTCCAAAGAGATTATTTATCAATAAGAACATGCATACAAAATGACTGAAAAAGAGAGATTGAGAAGGGAGGAAAGAGAAAGCATCTTACTTGACAAAATCATTCTCAAGGACATGCATGAGGACAGTAGCAAGGAAACCTGTCAACAACAACACAATGACACATGAGCTGATGATGGAGAACCAGTGGATCTCGAGGTGGTGGGCAAGGGCTGATGCAAGGGAGTACTTCTTCATGCGGTGTTCAAACTGGATGGGCGTGTCCTTCCACTTGACCAAGTACAAAAACTCAACCTATACCTCCTGGTCTTCTGTCACATCCGTCACTGCATCAGTGACAGTCCGTGCGCTTACCTCTATCACCTTATTCCATTTGTATTGTACTCAAAATGTATGTGCCTGCTTTAGATAAAGTGGAACAAGCTAGTCAAATTTCTATTCTAACAATATTCCTGAGCATTCCAATACCAGCTGAAGTTATGGGTGCAATAGTAGTCCCTTTCGGAAAATTAAGTGATTCAATTTTTCCCATTCTAAACTAAAACCTCAGGATAAAATGTAAACCGTGAAAAAGTTAATGACATCAAACAAAACTACACAGAAAATATTATTGTAGGAAATACCATTTGCTTGTGATCAAGTTCTTCTAAAAGTAAAACAATTGAACTTTTCATATTATTTCGGCGACATAGATAGCAATGCTAAGGCACAGATGCTCATGGATGCACATCTAAATGAGTAGCAAATCTCTTTATTGTCAAGAGGAAATTCCATTTGTACCTCTTAAATCTCAAAATACTAACAGAGGAAAAACAAAAACTTTTAAATAAAGGAACATTAGCGAATTTCATCATGCTCCACAACCCCACCCCCATAAAAGGTACAAAAAACATTTTAAGATAAATTGATAGTTCATACTTTCAAGGTACATATGAATCTTTTAGTTAATATTCAATAGTAGGATGCCAAATATACAAAAGGCCAATACCTGTACAGGAAATATTTGAATTCACTTGCATCAGTCTTGCCTTCCCTCTCAACCTTGCCAACAAAACCCCACAAAGGGAGGTCATCGTAGTACATCTGGAAGAAGTAGTGCTTTGTGACAGCACTTCACAATTTTGCCACATCATCCTGATCACTCAAAAGAGAGCAATGTTTCTTTTAATATTTATAAACTCGTAAATGCTATCGGTTCGGACTGCAAGCGCACAATCCTTATCGAGTAGTATATGCGAGGTCGATCCACAGGAAATATTGGTTCAGTGCTTCGAGCGATCGAATCACAACCTTTCGAAAGGCTAGATGAAATCTGAAATTTGAGAGATGTTTGTTGATCAATGTAAATTAGGAAACAATTAAAAGTAATTAAAATAAAGATAGAGATGAGAATTCCTAGGGTTTCGGCACACCACTGCCACTCAATCCGCCTTGACAATATATTCCTGTTGCATCTGATTTCCTGTTGTTGTTTTATGAAAGATAACTACAAAGGTCACTGCGATTTATGTTACGCCAGAATGACAGATATTTCATCGAGACTCTACTCAGGACAATGCGATTTACCTTACGCAACTATCGGGTCTCTTATCTCCCAAATTACTACACAGATCACTGCGATTTACCTTACGCAAATGATGGAATTTGGTCATGCGTTTTGTTGTTCTGGTTTATGGTTTCCCCGCGAAGGTTTTCTTCACATAAACCTAATAGATCTCAACGAGGCTAACTCATCCAAATAGTTCCTATCGTCATTAAAGCATTGTCACTACCTTAATGAACTTAAACTAGATCATTGAAATTAGATGAAGAGATAATAAATTACAAAAGCATATTCGATACAACAACAAGAAACCATAATCAACAGAAATATAGATATCAAAACATCAAGAGTAACAAGGTTTACTGCCTAGCCCTAAGAAAAGGAACTTAGCCGCGGAACGGCATGGTTACAATCACTCCTCTCTTCTCTCTTTAATCAAATCTAACCCTAATTACAAAGATACCAATTCTATCTGCCCAGGGGCCTTATATAGGAGTGTAGGGACGTGTAGAGGTTGATTGGAGGCTAAGAAATCAATCTGGAAACAGCTGTCGGCAGTTATTTCCCAAGAGACGCCTTCGGATACGGACCGTATTAACTAATACGGTCCGTATTAGGACCTCGACGGTTAGGGTTTAATGCTTCCAGCGCTATCTCCTGGTCAATGCTAGGCCTGGTCCGTATTAGTCAGTACGGACCGTAACAGAGACTTAGTCGATGAGCGTCGCTGATCCGATTGACCTGATTCTAGCTCCATTTGGTGTAAAATAGTCCCAAAACCTGTATTCTGCAATAAAACATAAAGAAGGGTGACAGTAGCCTTTTTCTCTAATAAAGTAAACATAAGTGTGAGAAAATATGTAAAACCTAAGCCAAAATCCTACGTAAATCATCGTTATTTTGACTCTGATCACGCCTCCCAACTTGAATTGTTGCTTGTCCTCAAGCAACGACATCCCAGCTGGTCAAAGATCCGGTCTAGGTTAAACCATACAATCTCAAGGACTTGTTTAAAATTAAATTAGAACTTTGGTTTGGTACAATTGGCATGACAATAAAAATTTAGAACTCTAAAATATTAATGATCTCTCCCTTGAACAATTTATTCACCCCATGATTGACCTCATTATGCTAACCCTAGAAAAATTATTATCGAACAATCTAATCCACAAATATCCTTAAAATTGAGAGTATTAATTTCCCCTTCGATTATAAATGGATCCCTTCCAATCAATAGGAATTCTAATGATATAAATTTTGGTTTTCCTTCCTAATTGATTGGAGCAAAGTATGGCAACTAAGTGTGTTGGTACTTGTGACTATTTTTCAAAAATTAAATATGTACAAAAACTTAAAATTTGGGAGGTTTTCTCGAGCCTATTGGTAACCAGTCTTGCGTAGGCACCCGTACTCTTTTTATCCTCCATCTTTTATTCTATTTTTTTTTCTTTTTCTATATTTTTCTATTTTTTTGGGTTTTTCTCTTTTTTTTTCGAAAAATAAAATAACATATTTTTGTGTCTCAAGCACCATGATTACACACAATTTCAAGTATTCATTCATACAAGAAATTATTGCATAGTTTCGCTAGGGGTCTATCTATAATAAATGGGTATTCTAAAACACTATCAAATTTAAAATACTTTGCAAAAATAAATTACTCAAAATAAAAATTCTAGGGTTTGCAATTTTTGATCAACTCTCATGGTTAGCAATTAATTGTTCACTTTGAAATTATAAATAATTAAAATTCTGAATTTTTGGTATCATGGCCAATTGTCTAAACCTTAGCCTAATTAAAATTTTAAAACAATTCCTATTTGATTAACCTAATCCTAAGGAAAAATAAAAATGCAAGCTAGCTAAAAAGCTCAATTTAATCATTCTAGGATTTTTGGTAAAGCCTCTAACCCTAGTCAAAAATTGAGTAAAACTACTAGCACCTAAGAATTTAAAATTGTGAAAATTAAATTGCTGCGAAAAATTTAAAGATACATGGTCAATTTACCTCCTACCCCCCGAATAAAATTGAGCATTGTCCCCAATGCGTGAGAGATATAAATAAAGGAAATAAAGTAAAAAGACCAGGGAAAGATACAACTCACTGCACCTCAATCATGAGGTGGTGGAGGTGGTGGTGGGTGCTGGATCTCCTCGTAGAATGACGGGTCGAAGAGTCCGTATGGTGGCGGCTGGTACTCGAATCCGGAGTCGAGAGCATGCTGATAGTACTGCTGTGCCATGTAGCGCGTCTGCTGGATCTCGCGCCTACTCTCGTCTACACTCCTCCGGACCTCCTCCATGCTGTTTCTTATTTCACTAACCTCTTGCTGAATAGTTGAGCTGTTGTGATCCATTTGTTGGGTGGTCTCTCTCGTTGTCAAGGTAAGCTCATTGAGGTTAGAGTCCATCCAATTTACCATTTGGATGAACTGATCAAGCTCTGCTGAAGGGGCATCAGATGGTGCCGCCCCTGAAAACTCGGTTCTCGCTGCCGATGTGTCTGCCTCCCATTCTCGCTGTTGCCGTTCAATGTTAGCCCGATGTTGCGTTGCGGCTTGGCTCTCGATTACATCAATGTAATCTTGAGGTGGCTCATAATCTGGGCTCGCGTGGCGTGCCATCTTCCAAGAGGCCCTACTACGGAGATTGAGATGTCGGAAAGGGAATTGAAGGGTTCCTTTCGGTGATTTGTAGAAGTAGGGACCTGGGTAGTGGCCGGTGACAATTTTCATGGCTTGAAGGCATGGTATGTCAATTTGTGTGAGCCCGCTTGCCTCTTTGAGATGATCGATCGGCAAAGCGAGGTGATTGGCCAAGATTGTGGCCACGAATCCAATGGAGATCTTACCTTTTTCTTTCTTGGGAAGGGTGACCTCACGAATTTGTTTGCAAAGGAGGTGGCCGAGGTGAGGTCGCACCGGTGTTGGCTCGATCATGCATTTGAGGAGGTAGAGTTCGGGTAGTGTTACTTTGGATGAACTCTCGCCTCTTGCGAAAATGGAATTGGCAAGGATGAATGATTCTGCTTGTCGGTCGAGTCGAATTTTGGTTGTCTTCTGTGATGTTGTACCAAAACTCACGGCAGTCGGGAGAATCGAAAGTGCCATCATCGGTGAGATCGAAGATGGCGCAGAAATCACCCATGGAGAGTGTGTAGCGCTCGCCAAGCATCTGGAAAGAGATGGAGTCATCGTCGTATCTGAATGTCACAAGGAACTCCCTCGTGAGAACCTTGTAGGTTTTAACTCCTTTGATTAGGTTGAGGAATCTCCAGAGTTGGATACGGTTTGCGAGTTGCTCGGTTTGTGCAAGGAGGCCTAGTCGCTCGAGTGTTTCCATGTCGATAGATTTATGGTATATGACCTCCCTCAACTTCATCTTCTCATAATTGGATGTGACTAATGGATGTTGGAAGATGGGTTGGTACTCGGTTGGCCGGGCTTCTTCCATTGGTTCATCGGAGTCTTCCTCCTCAAGACCGAAATCCCGTGGGTTAAACTCCTCCGGGTTATAGTCCGCATCTGAGACCGGTGTGTCTCTGACGGACTCCTGAGTGTGGGTACGGGAGGATGAATGGTCGGAAGATCGTGGTTGTGAGCTAGAAGACCGGGATGATCGGCTAGAGGAGCTCTGCGGTGAACTACTCGGGCCGGCACTTCCGAGGGCTTTCTTGGCACTCCTTGTAACTGCCCCTAAAATATTTTTCATTTTTGGAGCCATTTGCAAAAATTAAATACCTCTGTTACGGGCCGTATTGGTCAATACGGTCGTATTACGGATTGGTTGGTCGGTGAATTTGACTGAGTACTGGACTGGTTCTCTGGTAGACTATTACGGACCGTATTGGTTCAATACGGACCGTATTAAACTGGTAAAAACCTGGATTTTGACAGAAACCTAATTTTTTTGTGATTTTTGTGATTTTGTGAAAATAAAACTAGATTCTAGACTAATGTAACAGAGAAATTGAATTAAAACAAATGCAAAAACGAAATTAAACTTTGAAATTGAATAGGGGTTTAGAAAAACCAAAAATTGGAGAAGTTGATTCGAATGGCCGTCGGATACGGATCTGATACGGTCCGTATTGGGTGAGATGCGGGGAGGAGAGCAGGCGGCAACTTCAATGGTGAATGGGGTGTGAGTGGTGATGAAGGTCGGCGGTAAGGAGGGAGCTCGGTTTTGGGCACCAATGGAAGAGAGGGAAGGAGAAGGGATAGAGGGGGAAGAGAGTAAAGAGAGGGGAAGAGAAAGAGGTTAGGGTTTAAAACGAAAATTGGTTAACGGTTAAGAGACGTGATTCGCGCGGGATTTCAAAATGTTTCTCTTAACGGGTTCGCATCTCCCGAACTGGCTTTCATTACGGACCGTATCAGACAATACGGTCCGTTTTGAGCCTGTTAAGTTTAAACCCAATAACTGTCTAGTCGCAACTCCCTTGGATACGGCCGTATCAACCAATACGGTCCGTATTCACCACTTAATTCTTGCTTCTTACTCTATTTCTCCTCGTGTCCATTGGCAAGATCTGTACCAGCCAATACAGGTCGTGCCAGAGAATATTTTCCATTTCCGAGGTGTCGTTTGGTCGAGTCTTTCTTCCGGTATGCCTACCTGATCATAGGAGAAGGTGGGTATGAGTTGTTTCTTTGTTTAAATCCTAATTAATTTGGAAAATAAATAATTATGCGAGAAATATAAATGTGGCCTTGGGTTGCCTCCCAAGAAGCGCTTGTTTTAAGTCATTAGCTTGACTATGTGTCGCATCAGGTTCTTCCAGATATCCTCCCGTCAATGCAAGCTGATTGCTTGTCGGGTGGTTCGCCTTTAGCGTCTTCTGTGGTTCCATCATCACTATCCTTGAAGAAGTTGGTTGGTATCTGAGGTCCGGGGTCGAATGATAGGCTCACACCGAGTACTGCTTCAACCTCGTCCAGTCTTTGAGAAATTGCCTCAAGTTCTTCGCGTAGGTTTCTGATTAGTGCTAGGGCTAGGAGAGAATAATTCCTATGGTTTGCGATATTAGGACTTTTGTTCAGATCATCGGTTTGTGTTGTCACGGAGGTCGGATGGACCTGACTGTTATCTTGTACAATAAACAGTCTTTCTACTTCTTCCTCGTGCGCCAGTTCTTCGATGTCTCCAAATTCATCCATTCGCAAATCATCATTGCCATCTTCATCCATTGTTTCCAAATTGTAGACAAGATTTATGTCAGGAGGGACTTTAACCTCATTCATGCTGAAGATCATTTTGTTCTCGCCAACATTGAGTGAGATTTTTCCATTCTTAACATCGATCATTGCCCCACATGTGGCGAGGAATGGCCTTCCAAGGATGATCGGAATATGCTCATCTTCTTCCATGTCTACTACAACAAAATCTCCAGGTATCCAAAGGTCTCCAACTTTGATCGGTACATCTAGCAATACTCCTTCAGGATATCGAATTGACCGATCAGCCAGTTGTAATGCCATTTGAGTTGGTGATAGTTCTCCACAATTCAATTTGTCAAATACCGCCTTTGGCATCAAACTCACACTTGCCCCCAGATCACATAAAGCTTTCTTAAAATCTGTTGTACCAATCGTGCACGGTATCGAAAAGCTTCCCGGATCTTTCAACTTTGTCGGTAATTTGCTTTGCACGAGCGCACTACATTCCAGATTGAGCGGGATTGTTGAGAATTCTTGGAGTCTACTGCGGTTTGAAAGAATCTCCTTCAGAAATTTAGCATACGACGGTATGTTTGCAATTGCCTCAGTGAAGGGGATTGTGACATGTAATCGCTTGAGTGTCTCCTTGAATCTCGCGAGTTGTTGCTCCATCTTGTGCTTGGCAGGCCTTGGAGGGAATGGCAGAGGTGGCTTGTAGGGTGGTGGTGCAATATATTCAGGTTCGGGTTGTCGATCGTCTCCACCTACGGTGTCATTCTGCTCCTCAATAAGGTCTGCCTGCGTTTCAAGTACGGGCGGCTCCAGTGGTTGCGGCTCGTACTCTTCTGAATGCGATGGCCCTGCATGCATCTCATCGGAGGTTTGATCGGGCATGGGAGGTCCCTGATAAGCTGTACCGCTCCTTAGTGTTATGCTCTTGCAAGTCTCTCTTGGGTTTTCTTCCGGTTGGCCCGGAAATTTGCCTTTTCCACGTGCGATACTAGAGAGTTCTCTTGCCATCTTAGAGACATTGTCTTCTAAGTCTTTGTTGCGGTTTGTTAAGGATTCAATCTTTTGTGCGATTTCGGCGTTAGCCTTCTCTTGCTTCTCTAGGAATCTCTCCATTAATGATGTGATGTCTGGTTGCTGCGGTTGATTGTATTGCCTTGGTTGGTAATTCGGTTGAGGATTGTTGTATCTTGGTTGAAAATTGGATTGTGGTTGATAGTTCTGTTGAGGTGCAGCAGGCCTTTGATTGTTTGCGTATGAGAGATTTGGATGGTTTCGGTTGTTCGGATGGTATGTGTTGTAGGCGGGCTGAGGTCGAAAGCTGTTGTCAATTGCGTTTGCTTGCTCTATTTCTTCCTCAGTTTCCGTCACATTCATACATTCGGTCATCTCATGTGCTCCTCCGCAATAGCCACATGCTGTTGCGGCATTGACTGCTGCTACCGTTCGCTGCTTGGTCTGCTTGTTGAGTGCCATTTGCAAAGCATCAATCTTTGCGCTCAGTATGGAGATGTCATCTACTCGGTGCATGCCGGGTGTTGGACTTGGCTTCTTTCGCTCAGGGATCCAGTAGTGTTGGTTGATTGCAATCTCTTCAATTAGGTTGTAGGCCTCGTCAGGTTCCTTGTTCATGATTGCTCCTCCTGCAGAAGCATCAATAGACAACCTATCGGTAGGGTTTAGACCATTATAAAAAGTTTGGACAATCAGCCATCTTTCTAGACCATGATGTGGACAACACCTTAACATATCCTTATATCTATCCCATGCCTCACACAATGTTTCACCATCCCTTTGTTCAAAATTAGTAATTGCATTTCTAAACCTTGAAGTTTTGGATGGTGGAAAATATTTTGCAATAAACACATTAAACAATTGGTCCCAAGTTTGAATGGAATTGGCCGGTAAGGAAAACAACCATGCTCTTGCTTTATCTTTTAATGAAAATTGAAATAGCCTTAGCCTGATTGCTTCATCGGTAACTCCGTTGATCTTTATCATCTCGCATATCCCTAAGAAAATTGACAAATGAAGATATGGATCTTCATGTGGAAATCCTCCAAATTGCTGTTGCGAAACCATGTTTATGAGAGCAGGTTTGATATCAAAATTACGGTTTGTAACAGTTGGCGGGTTTATACTAGAATTAGGATCATTCGCGCGCGGTACGCAATAGTCTCGTAGAAGTTTGGGTCTTGCTGCATTGTGAACTTCATTATCACCATTGTCTTGTCTTCCATTGTTAATCGGTTCGTTCGGTGGGATATTCATGTTGATCGAATCTGAGTCTTCTTCGCTTTCAGAATTACTTGATGAAGAACTATGATTGGTTCTTATCGGTGATGTGGAAGCGAATTGTCCTCTCCTACTAGCAATCCTCTCGGATCTTCGTACGGATGATTCGGCCAGCGTGCAGTTTCCTACAAAGAAAAGAAAATATGAAAATCAAACTAAAAACTGAAAATAAAAAGGGAAATAAAAACAAAAACGAAATTGAAAAATAAAAGAAAAATAAAAATGCAGAAAATAAAAAGAAATCTAGGCGTTTCTAATTAATTGGATTCAATGGTCAAAGCAAGGGCGTCTTTCGAGGCCTTGCACAATGAACCGTTACTCCCCGGCAACGGCGCCAAAAAGCTTGATCACTCAAAAGAGAGCAATGTTTCTTTTAATATTTATAAACTCGTAAATGCTATCGGTTCGGACTGCAAGCGCACAATCCTTATCGAGTAGTATATGTGAGGTCGATCCACAGGGAATATTGGTTCAGTGCTTCGAGCGATCGAATCACAACCTTTCGAAAGGCTAGATGAAATCTGAAATTTGAGAGATGTTTGTTGATCAATGTAAATTAGGAAACAATTAAAAGTAATTAAAATAAAGATAGAGATGAGAATTCCTAGGGTTTCGGCACACCACTGCCACTCAATCCGCCTTGACAATATATTCCTGTTGCATCTGATTTCCTGTTGTTGTTTTATGAAAGATAACCACAAAGGTCACTGCGATTTATGTTACGCGAGAATGACAGATCTTTCATCGAGACTCTACACAGGACAATGCGATTTACCTTACGCAACTGTCGGGTCTCTAATCTCCCAAATTACTACACAGATCACTGCGATTTTCCTTACGCAAATGATGGAATTTGGTCATGCGTTTTGTTGGTCTGGTTTATGGTTTCCCCGCTACGGTTTTCTTCACATAAACCTAATAGATCTCAACGAGGCTAACTCATCCAAATAGTTTCTCTTGTCATTAAAGCACTGTCACTACCCTAATGAACTCAAACTAGATCATTGAAATTAGATGAAGAGATAATAAATCACAAAAGCATTTTTGATACAACAACAAGAAACCATAATCAACAGAAATATATATATCAAAACATCAAGAGTAACAAGGTTTACTGCCTAGCCCTAAGAAAAGGAACTTAGCCGCGGAACAGCATGGTTACAATCACTCCTCTCTTCTCTATTTAATCAAATCTAACCCTAATTACAAAGATACCAATTCTATCTGCCCAGGGGCCTTATATAGGAGTGTAGGGACGTGTAGAGGTTGATTGGAGGCTAATAAATCAATCTGGAAACAGCTGTCGGCAGTTATTTCCCAAGAGACGCCTTCGGATACGGACCGTATTAACTAATACGGTCCGTATTAGGACCTCGACGGTTAGGGTTTAATGCTTCCAGCGCTATCTCCTGGTCAATGCTAGGCCTGGTCCGTATTAGTCAGTACGGACCGTAACAGAGACTTAGTCGATGAGCGTCGCTGATCCGATTGACCTGATTCTAGCTCCATTTGGTGTAAAATAGTCCCAAAACCTGTATTCTGCAATAAAACATAAAGAAGGGTGACAGTAGCCTTTTTCTCTAATAAAGTAAACATAAGTGTGAGAAAATATGTAAAACCTAAGCCAAAACCCTACGTAAATCATCGTTATTTTGATTCTGATCACATCCTTTGACAACTTGCAAACCAGCTTTGAGTCGAGGTCAACACGAAAGTCAAGTTTGTATGGGGCCTCAACAAGGCGATCCCTATTTAAGACCTCACCAAGTGCCTCAGATTTCTCATTTATGTGCTCTGAAAGGCACAAGTAAAAGGTGAGATCAGAATAGGAAGTATAAAACAACATAACACACTATACAACACCTTTAACAGTTGAACACCTGCACAAATGAAAATCTATTACAACCAAATGAACTATTTTGTAAATGACTCCCAACTCTATTATAAACATTTCAAATAAAATTTCTTATGAATCCGTGAGAGCATTCTGATAACTATGTTTATGCTACACATTTCACCTCAACTCTAACAAAATAAAAAAAAATGCCTCTAACACCTATTGCAAAAGTAAATAAAACCAATAATCATAAAATAAAATAAAAAAGTAATATCAATTATTAGAACCTCAATTACCAGCATCATATCACCACCACTGATGAACAAGAACACCCCTCTGCCGAAGCGATTGAAACAAATCCAAACATTGGCCATAAGTATTTTTATACTTAGGTGACCTAACACTGGGGCAACACCTCTGACACCTGTTGTAATGGCACTCCAAAAACAACTCATCAATTATAAAAAATGCACCAGTCTCAAACAGCCATGGTACCAGGTCAAACTTTTATTATTGCACCCATAACCTGACAAACTTTTATTAGCAAGCGGATTAAAAACTTTTATTATTGCACCCAATAACATTACAGGATAAGCCTTGAATGTAAAAGAGACGGGAAAAGTAAACAAAGCAGTTTTATGAACAAAACTTCAATGATTTAAAAAAAAATACCACATATTCCTTGTACGGAAACATTTAATCCTTAAGATATAATCGTCCTAAGCAAAGGACACAAAAAAGAACAACTTAATTAAGAAATCAATTAAAAATCAAGATTTATGCTCTAACTACAGGCAACAAAAACGACCAACTTTAATCAAACTATCAAAAACTCGATTCATGATATCACATAGAGCCAGAAATCAAACCAACAGATCTTATTCGATCACAAAGAGCCAGAAATCTAACACAATATAGTGAAAGAATTCATGAAATAGAAACTGAGTAATTAGAAGAGAAGTACCTCGGATCAACTAAGAAGGATTAGGGTTTTTTTTTTTGTCGGAGGCAGGAGGAGGAGATAGAGAAAAGAGACGGCAAGACACCTTTTTGGTTGGAAGGTTGAGTAATTAGGAGGAAAAGCAGGCGGAGTGGCGGAGAGAGGTAGCGAAGTCGCGAAGAGAGGGGCAAAGATCAGGCTAGAGGCGCTCAAGTAAAAGAGCTTTCAGGGAGAAAGGCGTAACCTAGAGTTGTTCGCGTAATGTTTTAAGGTGTGTGGCAGTACGTGTGGCGAGTCTTCTTTTCATGAAATTTCAACTTCTACGTATAAAATAAATGAATTTAATCAAAAGAAAACAGTTTTTGTGATTGAAGAACTGAGATTAAATTCGAAAATTAATCTTTCAATCGTAGCCGTTGACGGATTAGAACATCCAATGTGTTTAATAATGAAATGAAGATATGTCCAGTTGTCAGGCATGTGAAATGAATGCGCATGAATATTAATTAATTAGGCCACAAATGTACATGACGTTCCCTTGTTAAAAACTTATAATTTAATTCTTAAATAAATAAACTATATTTTCATATTTTAACGCTCTGATAAAACTTATGAAATTAATACGAGTAACAAATGAACAGGATAATAATTGTAACTATTATTGATTTATCGGTGCACGAAAATTCAAGCTGTCAATTAATGTTATAGGAAAATAATTCAAACTGTCAATTCATAACATGGTGAATACCAACTAAACAAGAAAATGATACATTGCCTTTTGTTCAAAATATCATCATTTAATTTGCGTTTAGCTCATGTTTGTGCTCAAAACCAACCAACTAATGGTCAATACATATTATACCTTTTCATGGATTGGGCTTGAGCAAAAATAAATATTCTTCAACTCACCATCTACCAAATAATTTGGGCTTGTCTAGGCCTCCCCAGACTCCCTTTTCCTCATTTATTTATTTATGCATTTATTCCTTTAATAGCTAAAACAATGTGTAGCTCATGATTTAATGATAAGAGAAAAAGTACAATACAGTTCCATGCTACCAATATAAAATGTGCAAGGAAACAAAAGATGAAAGTGTGTGTTATAATTAGGTTAGTAGATAATTAAGGCCGGTCACAATAATATACAATCACATTTTTTTAAGCATTACGGTGAATACATTTATTTACAAGTAGGTTAGGGAGTTTGTAATTTGATAATATTTTAGCCAGATTTTTTAGGGATTAAAAACGGGTGCATTTACAAGTAGCAATTAAAAAAATGATGTCTTAATTAACATATGACAAAAATAATTAATTGTTTCAACATTATTGATTGGAAAAGATATAAACCAAACGCCCCCTTAATGTTAATCTAATCGCTATCACTTTGCACCAATCAGTACTTTCCATTATGCTTCGAGTACTTCGGATTAAACGTGCATGCATGCGTAAGGTTCACTACTACAAAAACTGGCTTTGTACACTGCACATTGTACACGGATTTGGCAATTATATTAAAAACAGTGTACCAAATATGAGTCCAAAAGATCTGCACGATTTCTACACGGATAATTAGTTAATAATCAGTGTAGAATTATTAGAGAGAGCTACACGGTTTATTAGAAACCACAAATCCGTGTGTAAAGAAGTGGGTGTGCAAATAATTGAGAGAGCTACACGGTTTATAACTAAATATCCGTGTAGGAACATTACACACGGCTTTTTGATAATATAGCCATGTAGAATTCTTATAATTGTACACGGATTTATAACTAAATAGCCGTGTAGAAATAGTTGGAGAGCTACACGGATTTATAACTAAATAGCCGTGTATAATAGTGTAGGGTTTTTATCTCTTCCCTTCCAGAGCGCCGTTTTGATCAAGTCTTTTAGTTAATACATCTCGAACTGAGCTTTTTATTTCTGCGAATTGATCGAGGCCAGCAGCTGAGATCTGAGATCTTTGAATTAAGTTTGTATTTCTCCTCTCCATCTTTCTAAGGTTAGTAATATGTATTTAAATCATTTTCTTCCTCTAATTTTCTGTTATTTAGGCTTATTTAATTAGGTCATTTCATGCATGCTTGAATTCTTAATTTTAGATGTAATTAATTAGTGTATTGTGGTCCAATATCCGACCTTTAGATGCTTTTAGGTCCATGCCCGTTCAAAATTAATCCAATAGGGATTAATTTTGGATAGTCCCCGTTTTGGGACTGCTCTTTGAATATTATGTCTCATTTAGGATGTGAACACATATTAGCGGGATTTAATTAGTATTTGAGGAAAGTTCGACAGTATTTTCCCTTATTGCTCCTACGAGTATGTGGTTCGTACGCATACTTGGGGAGTTAAGGGGAAATGCTGCCGAATTTTTCTCAAATACTAATTAAATCTCGCTAATATGTGTTCACATATGAGACATAATATTCAAAGAGTGGGTTAGGATTGTAAACCGGCCCTTTGTAAGCCCAAAATTTTGTACACGAAGGAGAATGTTGACCATGCATGATTAATTGATCAAATCATTTTTTTAATTTAATTTACAGATGGATCGAAGCTGGATGTATGAAATGCGACGTGACAGTGAAGAATATTTGGTTCGCGTTGATGAGTTTATAAAATTTGCTGAGAGTTATAGAGTGAAGAAAAAAGAAGAAGACATTTTATGTCCTTGTAAAGATTGTAAAAATTTATTAAGATTTTTGGACATCGAAGAAATTAGAGCTCATTTGATTTGTCGGGGATTTAAGAAGAGATATACATGTTGGTTCATGCATGGTGAGAAATTTGGGGAAAGTAGTTGTGCCAATAAAGATTGTAATCGTGAATTGAATGATGAGAATGTTGGAATTTCTGATAATTTTGAACTTGATTGGAACGAGGATTATGAGAGTGCCGAATATTCTGATATTAACGTCGAACCCAAAAATGACGATGATGAGATGGAGAGGAATTTTGATGAAAATGTAGCACACGAGTTTACTGAAAATTTGGAGGATATGTTACGTGATGTGGAAGATGAAATTAGTGATAAAAATTATGATAAATTTCAAAATTTGTCTAATGAATCCAAGAAGCCGTTGTATCCCGGGTGTACCAAATTTACAAAACTGTCAGCTGTGTTGAAATTATTAAACTTAAAAGCAGACAATGGTTGGAGCGATAAGAGTTTCACGTCCTTATTACAGCTTTTAGGAGAAATGCTCCCAGATAACAACGAGTTACCCGGTACAACATATCAGGCAAAGAAGTTGATATGTCCAATGGGGTTGAAGATCGAAAGAATACATGCATGTCCGAATGACTGTGTATTGTATCGTAACGAGTACGAGGCCATGCATGTCTGTCCTAAATGCGGTGTTTCACGATATAAACGTCGTAAGGACCAGGACACTGATGATTGTAACGAGGACACAAGTGGCCGACCTCCGGCTAAGGTGTTGTGGTATTTGCCGATAATACCGAGATTCAAACGGTTGTTTGCGAATCCCAAAATGCAAAATTATTGCGTTGGCACGAAGAAGAGCGCAAAAATGACGGTAAACTAAGGCACCCGGCTGATTCTCCTCAATGGAGAAACATTGACAGACATTTCAAAGAATTTGGTTCTGAAACGAGGAACCTTAGGATTGTGGTGAGCTCAGATGGAATGAGTCCATTTGGAAGTATGAGCAGTCGGCACAGTACTTGGCCTGTTCTTTTATGCATCTACAATCTTCCTCCTTGGTTGTGCATGAAACGCAGATATATAATGATGTCATTACTAATCCAAGGACCCAGACAACCCGGAAATGACATAGATGTATATCTCGCACCATTAATCGAGGACCTCCAAAAATTGTGGCGTGATGGCGTCCCGGTGTGGGATGCGTATATGAAAGAGACCTTTAACTTGCGGGCCATGGTGTTTTGCACCGTAAATGATTTACCCGCGTACGGGAATTTATCGGGTTACACTTGTAAAGGAGCAAAAGCGTGCCCGATCTGTGAAGATGACACGCAGGTGCTGAGGTTGAAAAATTGTCAAAATAATGTATTCATGGGGCATCGTAGGTTTCTTCCTATTAATCACCCATATCGTAAGAAGAAGATGGCATTCAACGGGAAAATTGAGCTTGGAGTGGCTCGTCATCCATTAGACGGGGAGAGTGTCTTCGAACGGGTAAAAAACATTGATGTTGTTTTTGGAAAGTGCGCCAAAGCACTACTGAAGAATATTTAGAAAAAGAGGTCCATATTTTGGGAGCTACCGTACTGGAAATATTTAGAAGTGAGGCATTGCCTAGATGTCATGCATGTCGAAAAAAATATCTGTGACAGTTTAATTGGTTTATTATTGAACATTCCGGGGAAGACGAAAGATGGTATTAAAGTGAGAAAAGACATGGTAGAGATGGGAATACGACCCGAGCTCGCACCGCAGGAGAAAGGGAAGCGCACATACCTACCCCCCGCACTGTGCACAATGTCAAAGAAAGAGAAAACAAGCTTCTGTGAATGCCTCAATGGTATAAAAGTCCCATCAGGATATTCTTCGAATATTAAGAAGTTGGTGTCGATGAAGGACTTGAAACTGGTCGGTCTGAAATCTCACGACTGTCATGTTTTACTGACACATATAATTCTGGTTGCAATTCGGGGAATTTTACCAAAGCACGTTCGTCAAACCATTACGAAGCTTTGTTCTTTCTTCAATGCAATAAATTCCAAAGTGATAGACCCTCTAAAATTGGACTCTTTGCAAAAGGAGGTCGTCGTTACTCTTTGCCAACTTGAGATGTATTTTCCGCCATCTTTTTTCGATGTCATGGTTCACCTTGTTGTTCATCTTGTGAGAGAAATTAAGATTTGTGGTCCCGTGTTCCTTCGGTATATGTATCCATTCGAGAGATACATGGGCATCTTGAAAAAATACGTAAGGAACCGACATCGACCCGAAGGCAGCATTATAGAAGGATATTCTACAGAGGAGGTGATTGATTTTTGCACCAACTACTTGACCGGTGTGGATCCTATTGGCGTTCCAAAATCTCGATACGAGGGAAGGCTCCAAGGAGTCGGGACAATTGGGTTGAGAGCCGTAGTTGCTGATCTAAATGAACTACAAAAGGCACATTTTATTGTACTACAACACATGACAGATGTTGCTCCCTATATAGATGAGCACATGACAATCCTTCAACAACAAAACTACACGAGGAGTCAGAAGTGGCTTACTAACGAGCATAATCGTTCTTTTATAGGATGGCTGAAAGAAAGAGTGCAGTCACACCCCGTACCTGAAATTGTTAAACTGCTTGGCGAAGGACCCCAAATTGTTGTTAGAACATTCCAAGGATACGAGATTAACGGATATACATTTTATACTAAATCCCAGAGTGATAAGAGCACGATGCAAAACAGTGGGGTGACGTTGGTGGCGACCTCTCAAGAATTCAGTAGATCCGGAGATGGCCGGGCTGTAATAGCATCAAAGTCATATTATGGCGTTATTCAAGAAATTTGGGAGCTCATTTACAGTCCTCGCCTGAGCATTCCCGTGTTTCGGTGTCAATGGGTCGAAGACCGAGGTGTTAAAGTTGATAACGACGGGTTCACACTCGTTGATTTAAACAGGGTTGGGCATGTTGATGATCCGTTTATACTCGCCAAGCAAGCCACCCAAGTCTTTTATGCCACTGACCCGAGTGATGCCAGGTTGAGCGTCGTCCTATCCGGAAAAAAGAAGGATTGTCGGGGTAGAAAATGTCGTCGATGAAGAAGAGTACGACCAGTTCGACGAAGTACCTCCATTTTGTACCGATGTGCAAACTGAGGTAGCAACACTTGAAGGGGTAGACGAAGCTGACTACATGCGGTCCGACCACAATGAAGGATTATGGGCCGAGGGTACTGTTCAAATAGTGGAAAAAAGGAGAAAAAGGAAAAAAAAAGCATAATGTGTAATATTTATTTTGTTTAAGACCGTGTAGCTTTTAATATTGCAACTTTAGCTTGTAATATATCAAATAAAAAAGGAAAAAAAGAGGGAAAAATAAATATTAGTTAATAGTTAAAATAAATATTAGTTTACGTTCAAAGCATTTTACTGAACCTGGGACCCGCCTGTCGGAACGATTTATACACGGACTTTTAGCTAATAGTCCGTGTAGAAATGGAAGAGAGCTACACGGACTATTAGCTAGATGTCCGTGTAGAAAGGTGATTTTCACACGGATTTTTATGTACAACCGTGTAGAAAGGTGATTTGCACACGGACATTAACTTAACAGCCGTGTATAATGAGGAAACATTGGTTATTTCGAAATCCTTCTCTGCCAAAATTTTCATAAGTCCGAAAACCCTTCTCTGCCAAAAACCTCCCAAAGACACGAGCTCGATCTTCACCGCTCACCGCGCGCCTCACCGCCTCGCCGCCTCACCACCTCGGTCTCTCTCACCCGTGGTCTCTCTCTCTCTAACCCGTGGTCTCTCTCACCTAGGTTAGCGTCTCTCTATCTCGTTCTTTTTCTTATTGGGTTTGAACTCGTTAGCCAATTTAATAAAAGTATTGCTATTTGCGGCTTGGCTGTTGTTATCGTGCTGCCCCTTTTTGACTATCTGATACTGTTGTGTTGCTGTACCAGTTGGTACAGCACAATGACGCCCACTGGTACCGGCCTCTTTCCTTTGTTCTGCTGGTTTGTGTACCAATTTTGGCTACTGGTATGGTGTACCAGCAACCCCTGTGCTTGTTCTCTGTTGAAATTGCGCTATTGAGAAGAAATTGGGAAATTTGAGTTTAAATAAATGGCCGGCCTTTAATTTTAGGTTATTGAATACATTGTGGTTTTTCATAATTTGTATATAGGGTATTTTAGGGTATTTTAGGTTATTTTATGGTACTTGTTAATTTTAGGGTATTTTAGGTTAATTTAGGGTACTTGTTAATTTAGGGTACTTGTTAATTTTAGGTTATTCAAATAATTATGGTACTTGCATGTTAGGGTATTTTAGGTTATCTCTATTTTGTTCATTTATCCCTACAAAAGACAAAATATGTAATAGACCATGTCGAATGTAGTAGACAAAATATGTAGTTCATTTATCTCTATTTTGTTAATTTATCTCTTTAATTTATCTCTTCAATTATTGGTCACTTATGATTTGATCTTTAATTTCATGCAGAACCATGTCGAATGAGGATGAGTACTTCGATATGATGGAAGAAGAGGAGCAGCAAGCTACTGCCTCGTCAGAAAGAAGGAGAAGAGGGCCGACAATGTGCACGAGCATGTCCGAGCAGACCCATCAAGAAATCTGGTTCACAGAAGACGGGCGTGCGCAGGGACCAAAACGGCAGAAATACTCAAATTGGTGTACGAGCTTCGTGAGGCAAAATGCGAGTATCCTTGTTGAGAGATGGGATCATTTCGAGGATAAGGTGAAGGGCGAGTGGTGGAACACGGTGAAGGTAAAGTGCCTAACAACTCTTCTCTTGAATTTTCACTTATGTATGATCTATACTTAAATACACTAAATTTTTGTGTCAATCAGGCTCAGTGGAACATCGAGAATGATGTTCCAAAGGATAAGACTTTGAAGATTATGAACAATGGTTGGAAGCAATACAAGAGCACGTTGAAGACGGAGTTCATGGAGAAAGGGAAAAATCCGGTCGGCTACTACAAATGGCTAAAATAAGAGGACTGGGATGCGTTTCAAGCTTTGAAGTCTACCGAAGAGTTCCAGGTATCTAACTCGTGCCAAATTTATGCTTATTCTTTCTCGATATGTACTTATCTTTCTAAAACTAACTGATCGTTATTGTCTTGTTTCTGTGAAGGCAAAGAGTGATAAAGGCAGGAGGACCGTTGCCTCTAACAAGTATCCACACCATCTAGGGTCAGGTGGTTACGAGGGTAAGACGGCAGAATGGAGGAAAGTCCTGGACGCGAACAAGGATTCTGACTCACCCGTGGTTAGGATCCAAAATCCTAGGGGTAAATATTGGGTCATGGGTAAAGCCGAGGTAACCGCTGACGGGAGGATAGTACTCCCAACGGATTTGCAAAGCGTGGCTCAAAGAATGGTAAGAGTCATTTATAACTCCGAAAGTACGTCAATTGTTCTTTTGCTTTAACTAATTCTTCTACTTGAACAGTTGGAAGTGGAGGAGGAGGTCAACTCGGGTGCCCGGAGTGTCGAACGACAAAATGATTCCTTGTCCGCAGCGCTCGAGAATCCAGAACACCCGGGTCGAGTAAGGGGTGTAAGGGTCTACAGGGGCTGGAAGGAGGTGTTCCGAGTGGAGGGACAAAAACCTCGAAGAAAATCTCGTGCCAAGGTAAACAAAGACGAGATAGTTGCGCAGATACGTGCGGAGGTGAGCGCAGAGTACGACGCAAGGTTTGCTGAGATGCATGCAATGTTGACACAAATTAGATCAGCAACTACGCAGCCATCCGAGCAACCACCTCCCATTTCGCCGGGAATTCGGCGAAGTAGTCAAGCATCCGGCACGTGGGGCGCCTTAGACGATTTGGATAATCTCAAGGTAATCAATACTTCTTCATAATCTAAAGGTATTTAAAACCTGTTTGCAACCTTGTTGGACAATATCGCATCACTAAAATAAACAACTTTCCTATAAATTTGCAGGACCCCAGAGCATGCGACCTCGTCCTGCGGAATGGCAGTGTTTCTCTGATCGTTGCTAAGGGCGTTGTACATCCACTCGCCAAAAGTGTACACAATACTCAGCTAAGACCCGACCATGCATGCGTGCAGGTTGAGTTAGTCGTGGATGGATGGCAGCGCGTACCCCTTCCTGTCCCTACCGACGACGCGGTTGTGCTTGATGACGCACGGATGTCATTTGTCCAATGGCCCAAGAGTCAGATTGTTTTGGATCAGGTAATCCATAAAAAAATTCATTTATTTTGTTACATTCAACTCATTCTTTTTGAAATACTAGAATAATACATCTATAACTTGATACAGACACGAGGAGATGATGTTACCGGTACGGCTCTCTCACCGGTACGTCAGGAGGTGGCTTGCGACGTCGCGCCTGACGCGCCACAATCACCGCCCCGTCCTATGGTCACAGAAGAAGAATACAGCCGTTTGCCCAATGATTTGCGCCTTCTCCACGACTACTTGATGACGGCGCCCGACGGCATGGAGGCTATCGTCATCCCTGTCCCACCTGGGATGTTTCTACACGAAGGCAGGGAGCTCCTGCTGTCGTTCAGAGACTTCAAGGACCTCTTCCACCACTCGTCATCCGACAAATGGCTCGATGTTTCACACATCACCATTTTCCTCATGTTAGTGATATTAAAATATTTTCATTATTGTATAGAACTCAAATATATATTCTAATTACAATATGATGAGTTTTCAGGAAGCTAGTCCGAAACTGTGATGAGATGGTTGAAAGGAAGAACTTGTGCGTGTTTCTGGACCCCGAGAAAGTGAGTGGTACGGCAGCGACATATTATCCGGATATGGCTATCGAGTACATGTGTTCTGCGATGCATCGTGCTAAGGCGGAGGAGAAGAAATTCATTCTCATGCCATACCACGAGGGGTTAGTTCTAATCTTAACTTATGTGTTGTTTATATTTTAATTAAAGAATTGTATAAAGGAATTATAAAAGTTAAACATAAAAAAATGAAATCACACCATCAATCATAGCAAATACTCGTGTGACTTTTATATGCTAAAGTACTATAATTCTTCTCCTCGATCCAACAGCAAACATTGGTGCACGATTCTCATTGTGCCGTACTTAAGTGTGGGCATAATTATTGATTCTTGTAAGCCAAAAGGAAGGACCGCGGCTGCCAAGTGCAAAGTTATCTTGCCTTTTGTGAATAAGTAAGCAATAATAATTCTATAGGTTTGCATTTCTTTCAATCATATCAAATTATAAAATTGCTAATTACATTCACTCACTTTTGTAAGGGCTTTTGTGAAATATATTAAAGAGGGAGGATCAGATAGCATGGGCCCGGGCAAGAAAAGCAAGTTGAATTGGAAGTACATGTTGGTGAGCACACTTTATGAGTTAGAAATTTCACATCTTGTTAAAAAAATTATTGTCATTCTAACAAATGCCGCTAAATGTAAATTTCAGAGCCCGCAACAGAAGGAGGGTTGGGAATGCGCTTATTACACGATGATATTCATGTTTGACTTTGTCGAAAGAATACAATTCGAATTCCCAAAAGCGGTATGTACTTCATATGAATTTCCTATATAATAAGCAATTGATATCTACCTTTTCTGAAATACTAACTATTATCAAATTATAATTTTGTAGAATGTGACAAAGCAAGATCATTACACTTGGGATCAGATCGACGATGTGCGGTGCATGTGGGCAAGGTGGTTTGCCGTGGAATTTTGTAATCCTCGATATGGATTTGCATAGATTAATTTGTAATAAAAATATGTTTCGAATGAATTTATTGCTATATGAATTTTGTATAAATTTAGTATATGAATTTCTTGCTAATTAATCTGTTTCGAATGAATATTTGTATTTCTGTTGAAAAAAATTGGCTAGCAAAGCTGGAGGCTAGCCCAAAAACAAAATATACAAAAAAAAAAAAAGGTATTTATACACGGCTATTTAACAGTTGTCCGTGTGCAATACTAATCATACACGGTTTTTTTGTTAAAAATCCGTGTATGATAGCCTTGCTGGAGGCGTAATACAAAAAATCTAAAACTATTTGTACACGGATATTTACCAAAAGTCCGTGTATAATAGCTAAGAGAGCTACACGGACTTTTAATACAAAGCCGTGTAGAAAGAGGAATCGTACACGGTTATTTAGTTGATATCCGTGTAGCTCGCTAGGTCTTTGTACACGGTTAATTAGGGAATATCCGTGTAGAAATCATCATAATCACACACGGTCAAATATCCGTGTGTAGTTCCTGACCTATTCATACACCCTGGCTTTAAACACAGCAGGAAATCCGTGTAGCTCTTCCATTAATGTCCGTGTGTAATCTGTTTTTCTGTAGTAGTGGTTATCCAATCCTAATTTTCCGATCAAAGTAGTGAAAGTATATGTTAATATGTTGTGTACTATCTCATCTACTTCCAAATGATTCCAGTAAACAGGCCATGAGACTGGTATACAATGACTAGCACAACTGATAATTACCTCATCGTAACAATTTACATCACACAACTGTTGCTGAAATTTGCTCTGATTCATAAAGCAGAAATTGCTACTTCTCATGCCATCAAAATCCAAATTCTGCTTCAATAAAAATGATTATGACAAAAAAATAAATAAAAGAGTAAACTGTTGCTGAAATCTGCTTCATAAACCAGCTTGTTGTCAGAAAAGACGAATTGACGATGCATAAATGCACCCTCTTCATACTCAAAGCTCTTTCCATCATCAATGTAAAGCTCCCCTTCAGCAGACTTTGAGCTGTTCAGAGCAATAACCTGCACAAAATGTTGAATTTTTCATATACCATCTCAAGTCAACTTTTGAAAATTAACGAGGTATTGCTCTTCTCTTCTATAAACTATATGTAATAACATGCCATAATTTTGTTTCAGGCTTATGATTAACACAACCATTTATTGTTTCCTTGCAACGACCACAATTGCTGCAGATAAAGGTCAAAGTTAACCAAACAAATGACCAAATAGCATTCCATAGTCTAATTACTTGTCACGCAAGCTTCATGCTTAACATTAAAATTTGCTTGAGAAACTTGTCAGCATCAGAAAAAGAAAATAAAATAAACTTGTCTTGCAGTCTTGCTTAACATGCTTAACTTTTTCAGTTTCGCCAAGAAAGAAAACAAGGATTTCAAAACTTGTCAGCATCAGAAAAAGAAAATAATAAACTTTCCCATCATTCTGACCTGATGACTGTGTTTACAAAAAAAAAATAATAATATTGGGTGTCAATTGCAAAGATGATCAACTTTGACCGTCAACTTAAAACTTCGGATATAATTTGCAGGCAATTAATGCTCACTTTTGCAGAAGGCCCTTTATTATTTTTCTAGGATGCCCTCTACACATGATGTAAGAAAACACTCGTGATATAACGATTTACCAGAGTATATGGATCATTGACCATCTGAGTAGAGCTTCTCCTGAACCTATCTTTCCTTGGAATTATGGTACCAGCCTTTTGGAAGGTAGGTATGCCATCTTCAAACACTTCCATTTTTGTGAGACCTACCTCCTGCATATGTAACTCCATTTCTCAAGTAGTACCAGCTTTCTGTTCCTGGCAAGTACACTGAGACCGACTTTTCTCCCTGCTCAGCAAAATTAGTCATGTAAAGGACCTCTCCAACCAGAATATTACAAATGCACTACAGAATAGACTGCTACCTAGCATCACAGATACCACATCACAGTCACTAGTGCTGACTTGCGCAGTCCCCTCACGCGGCGATTCGCTTCTCCACCGCGAACTATTCTCTCGGATCCTCGGCATCTCTCTTGCGATCTGACATCCTGGTCCCACCGCCATCGCTGCATGGTATAGCACCGTCTTCTTCTCTTACTCTCAACTCGACAATTTCTGTTAGATTGCTCGTAGTCTGATGTGAAATTAAAAGAATTTTTTCACTTTGCTTATAACCGGCGACACAAAATTGGATTAATTTTAGGCGGAGCGAACAATGCGGGAGAATATTTGTGATAGTATCCACTATGTTTTAAGGTGTTTTTTTTTTAGGAAAAGGCCCTTAGGCATCTAACATTACCAGCATAAAATAGAGTCTGTTACAGTAAAATGAGAATTGAAAACAAAAGACTAAAAATAAGAAGAGAACTGAAAAGAAGAAAAAAAGACTTAGAGACTACTCAAGTTACAATTGGAAATTAAACCGGCACTGTGTGCGACCAGCGGCGCTAAGCATATTTTTCGCCATGCTAGTATCGGATCATTCCGATATCGGATCATCCATTATCCCAGAGAAAGTGTTCGAGACTGAGACTTTCTGCGATTACCGGTGCTCCATCCCTTCTTGTGTAATCCACCGTACCTGAGTTGAGGTGATTTCTTCTTGCCCAATTAGCCAGCTGGTGTGGCCTCTTTGTCGCCTCCCTCGGAGCATGTCTGAGAGTAAGCCAACCCCGCATATCCTGTGCATATCCAATACACGCTGCCACTGTTTCACCCGCTTGCCAAGAAGGTAGATCGCCCATTGCGTTGTTATTTACCACCTGCACCAGCTGCTTACAATCTGAGAAGACATGAATGTCTTGTGGTTGGTGATCGTGCATTGCCAGGTGCAGCCTTAAGGTTGTTAACAAGGCCAAAGCCTCCGCATGAAATGGGTCCTCCGCCTTGTCATATCCAAACTCCACTCTTTGGAGCTCCCCATTCTCATTGTACAGAACCACTCCCCACCCCGTATTGTTGTGAGCATCCCAGGATGCATCTATTAGAGTTGTACCGGTTTGGTAGGGTAAAGTCAGTACCCGTGAAGGGCGACCTGCCGACTCAATCCCGTTGATGGGTACGTGGTGGTCAGGGATGGGAGGGTCCATATATCTCGCCTGCATACTAATTGACTGAGGTGTGGGTGAACTGCCTCGGAAGATTATCTCATTCCGCGCTTTCCAAATACACCAAATCAGGTTACAGAATTTTGCGATACGGCTTTCATCCATGCTGTCTGTGAGGTTCAATATGGTGTCTGTGAAGTCTAAGGGTAGCCCATCCACCCTTAGCGCCAAATCAGACACAAACCAGGTAACTTCAGATAGAGGGCAGAAGAACAAGACATGATTTAGGTACTCGTTTTCTTGGTCGCATCTCGAGCATCTCGGGCAAATATGTCTAATTCTTTTATTTAATTCTGCCAGCGTTGCCACACCCCCATGTACAGCCTTCCATAAAAACATTTTGACTCGTGGTATAACGTTCTTCCAACTCCAGATTCGTCTCCATGCTTCTATTTGTTTGGCCGTGTAGGAGTGGGTTGTGGTTAGCTGTGCCAACTTGTTGTAACCCTCTTTAGTTGTGTACCTGCCCCTCCTGCTGTAAGTCCAGATTAGGCGATCCGGAACTAACGAAGTAGTTTGAGGCTTGTCATTTGCTGCCTGGATGGTCTGCATTGCTTGGCTGCCAAACAATTATGTAACCACATCCACCCTCCACAGTCCGGCACCAAGGTCAAATAAATCGGCCACCTTTAAATCCCTTTGCCAGTTGGAGCGGATTTGTTGCACCCCCCACCCGTCAAACCATGGCTGATTTAAGGCCTCAATCTGTGAACCATCCCCCATTTTCCATTTGAGATCATCTCTGAAGAACCCTTTGTGCCCCTGTACCATTTTCCATAATGCACTAGATTCCCTCACATTTTTGATATCCCAAAACCCGGCTCTTGGAAAGTACTTTGCTCGAAAAATGTTGACCCAAATTCGGTCTTCATTGGCTGCCACTTGCCACACCACTTTTAGCAGCAGTGATGTGTTGAAAGCCTTAGTGTCTCGTATCCCCAAACCACCTTGATCCCTTGGTTGACAAATTTTTTCCCATGCTATGAAGGAGAGGTACCTGTCTCTCCCAAGTTTGCCCCAAACAAATCTTCTGAGCAACCTATTAATTTCAGCAATGGTGCGCGATGGTAGAGCTGCCACTGTCATGTAGTAAACCGGGATTGACGCAAGCATTGATTTTAGTAAAGCCACTCTTCCTGCAAATGATAGCATACCCACCTTCCAACCGGCAAGCTTTGAGTATAACTTGTCCATCAGAAGTTGGTGGGTTACCTCATGGTTCCTATTTGATTGTGAAACGACAATTCCCAGGTATTTCTCATTGACCTCAGCTTCTCTTGCCCCAAAAGCCGAAAACCCTAATTTAAGACTAAATTTGATAAATTTGAAAATTTCCATATGATTCAAACAATTTGCCCAAGTCATGGTGAAAGAAATCATTATTATTAATTATCAAATTTTTAATGCGTTTAACAAGCATTTATCTTTCTTTTAAATCCATGGCATAATTTGAAAGTTATTTGCTTTCAATAATTTAGAACTTGGGCCATTAATCAGCCCATAAATACAAATTAGCACTAAAGTTAAGTTATTTTACGTGACCGACTTGTCCGCTGCTCGGATTAGCGTTGGTGCCAGTATTAATTTCACTCTGAGATTCATGCATAACATAATTGGACGGTTGCTATTTTCTAAAATGACACGCAAAATATGAGATATCTAAGAGTTCCTCTAATGGGACCAACTGGTCATATTAAAATCATAATTTTTAAATGCATCGCAGGAGATCTGTTTCCTCCGCTGCCTCTCAAATTCAGAAGGTCCTGTTAAAGACATTTCAAACAATCAAACCAAAGATGGAATCAATCAATAACTTGCTTATTTGATATTATTTTCACTGTAATTATGTCACACCCCGAGACAACCCGCCACGTATTGCTACGTAAGGCGTATGCACATCACATACATTATCAATAACAATATAAATAAAGCCACATTTATTTCATAAGAAAAAGAGTTTAAACAAACGATCACGGCTGACATGGCTAGTAACACAAACACTGCCATGTCAGCTCAACATATCAATTATTGAATCATGGAAGCAAAAATAAAGAACATGTGGCAGTTTATCAATCTTATATCTTCCCGCTTAGTCTCACTTTTATCCTTGGTTGAATCCTTCCTCTTCGTTACCTGGAACCCACATAAAAGTGGAACGGGTGAGAGATCGAACCTTCTCTCAGTGCGGGATTTAGTTCCAGCCCAGAGTTTATAAAACCTTTACATAATTCTCACAAATATGATAAGAAACAAAATGCATATGTATTTACTAATGCAATGCATCTGCTACTATTATATCTACTTAATGATTCTTTTATTTTATTTCCTTATTTTTCTTGTTTCTCCGACCGCGGAACTCCCGCCCAACACCGGAAGAAACCACTTAATTTCCTTGTTTCGTCGACCGCGGAACTCCCACTCGATGCCGAAAGAAACCGCCAACCCAACCGCGGAACTCCCGCCAGACGCTGGGAGGCTGTCGTCCTAACCGCGGAACTCCCGCCAGACGCTAGGGTTAGACCCGTGACAGAACGCTTTTGCCTACAGTCACGTTAACGAGGGGTCTAGTCGAACACCAAACCCGATATATACATCCCAATATGCAAGCATATCGGCCCCTGTTCAGTTTCCTTGTTCGTTCATGTCACTTATATTTATTCAATCACACAATTCATGCCATGCTCAATACATTCTATTCATACAAGTCCATTGGTCAATGTATGAATCCTATCCTTTTAGGCACACGAATGGTTCGAAAAACAACATGCATAATTCCAACTAATGCAATAATAATAAACAGTTGCATGACAATAGGCAAGTAAGATAGTTTTATAAAGTCTAGGAAACCTGCACCTTTTGTCGCGGGGCAGTTCACCGTTGTCTCTACATTTCTCCTTACTTCGGCACTCGAACCTGGACCACGAAACACAATTTCTAAATTAATATTCATGATCACAAAATATTTCTGTACGCTACCTTTCCAGAATTTATTAAAAATAAATTACATATCATATTATATGATCTCATAAGAAAATTAAGTAAAATTAATATAACATAGTTTCAGATTTTAATAGACCGAAAGAAGTACTTTATTAATGATTTATATTTTTCAGATTATATAATAGAAGGTAGTAATTGTTAAATAAGGAAATTTAATTCCAGATTTTGTAACTTAAAGAAAATATACTCATTTCTAATATTTACTAATAAACAAAATACTTTCTAATAAAGAAAATTTCCATATTTTAATATACTTAAAACAATACCTATTGACAATTTATGTTTTCAGATTTTAATATACTTATTATTGGCTACTTCTAATTGTCTAGAAATCTAACACTACTATCTTGATACATATGTTTGATATTGTTTATTTAAGGTTTAAAGTCATATATGAAACTTTACAAGATATATAAAATGAATTGTCTAATGTTTTATATAAATAATAACGCCTGTCACAATTTAATTATGAAACATATGTTAAATTAATAACACTTGATTCAAGAGATAAGAAATTAAGTATTAATATAATCAACAATTAAATAATAAACTTATGGAATCATAAGACAGATTTTTCAGATTTTATTATAATCGAAAATAATTTCTACTGAAAATGAAAATAATTAACGAACCAAAAATTATTTTACTCAACATAGATCTACTTATCATTCGGTTCATGAATCTATTATATTCTATTTATAAAAATCAACCTATTCTAGTTCTTATCATATTCTAATCAAATCAACAAATAACGTAATCTTGAGTACCTTAATGCAGAATTTTCAAACCAAAGAGACTGATTCAATCAGTTTGGCAATGGGTGCGGTTTGGGAGTCTTCTTCTTTGATCGATGGCTGTGAAGAAAAGAGGAGAGAGATGCAGGGAAATAAAAGGGGTGAGGGGGCGGGGTTCAAATAGAACAGGGAGTGATTTAAGACAAAACTTACGGTTATTAAAACTTTGGGAAATTAGGGTTTTATTTATAGAGGTTATATCAAGGGGTGCGGTGGTTTACAAATTGAGGTGGCGGGGTTTGAACCTGGGAGCGGGATTTTAAAATTGGAAGGGTGGCTGTGGGTGGAGTTTATTTAGTTATTTCGGTAGAGTGTGAATATGGATCGCTAAATTCAATTGGGCTGAATTGGGTTCGTTTGATATATAGATGAATTTATTTGACTATGTTGTGACCTACTAATTAGAAAAATAAAATTGAGTCGTTTCTCACGTCTATTCTCTCAAGTTACGTGGTGTTACAAATTACCATGATGGGTATTGTAAAACTCACTTTAATAAACATCACAATATGTTACATATGAAGAAAAGTCTGATAATGCAAAATTTTGAGTAAAAATAGGGGTCAAAGGCCCCATTTGATTTCATTAAACTGTTATAAGAGACTTGTAACTGAAAACATAAATCCAAGTTCAACTCATGAGTGTTGATACGCATATTATTAAGTAGCCTCTCTTTGAGCAGTTATCAAGTAGCCTCTCTTTGAGTAGTTATCAGATCTTAATAACTAGATGGAAATAATTTTAAAAAGGAATGAGACAACAAATTTTGATTAGAAAGATTTGGTACCTTAGGGTCAGACTCTTGCAAGTCAGAGTAGTTATACGATATTTTACCGGCAGCTGTAGAGAAACTCGCCAGAAAATCTGGATTAAATGAAGTTCCTACTGAAGAAGACCATGTGTAACATGAAACAATAAGTAATAAGAGAAACATATTTGAATTATGCATTGACAGGGAAGTAGGCATTATAGAAAAGAGAAGCTATTATCAGCATACTCCTACCATAGATAAAATATGTCTCTAACGACTCAGGCCACTTGTGTTGAGACAAGACCTGCATAACAAAATCATAGGATAATGAAATAAATTGCAAGTTGTTGGTCAAATCATGCTGATTCATTTTCAGTAAAAAATAATCTCTAATGATCAATTAGTTTTAGGAATATAAAGGACCTTATTACAGATTAATCTATCATTTTTTCCATCTTTCTCCATCTCATCTCATCTTGTGTCAGCACATTTGCTGGTATTAAATTGTGAATGAACTACAACCAGCCTGTGTCAGCACTACTCCAGCTTCCTCCATCTCATCTTGTTCCACATTTGCTGGTATGAAATCGTGAATCAGAGATTGGTCTCGAAGAGCCAGAGGGCTTGGGCTCTAAGGTTTAAGCCTTCAGATTTCAGAACAATCAGAATTGAAAAAAAAATATCGATGTTATTGGAATAAAACATCGATCCATTTTTTCAAACTTTAAACAGCCATAAATAGTGGTAGGAAATCCCGATTTGAGCGTTTGACCATAATTTGGAAAGGTCGCGAAGAGACAGATTGCCTGGTGTCCAAGGTATAAGTATTCGAACCTCGGAACAATCATTGTTTCAGAAAAACATCGACCCTTTAGTAGAAAAACATCGATGTTATTGGAATAAAACATGGATGCATTTTTTCAAACTTTAAACTACCATAAATCTTTGTAGGAAACCCCGATTTCAGAGTTTGACCACAATTTGGAAAGGTCTCGAAGAGCCAGAGGGCTTGGGATCTAATGTTTAAGCCTTCAGATCTCGGAACAATCAGAATTGCAGAAAAACATCGATGTTATTGGAATAAAACATCGATGCATTTTCCAATCATTAAACGGCCATAAATATTGGTAGGAAATCCCGATTTGAGCATTTGACCATAATTTGGAAAGGTCGTGAAGAGACAGATTGCCTGGTGTCCAAGGTATAAGAATTCGGACCTCGGAACAATCATTGTTGCAGAAAAATATTGACACTTTAGTAGAAAAACATCAATGTTATTGGAATAAAACATGGTGCATTTTTCCAAACTTTAAACGGCTATAAATGTTGGTAACAAATTCCGATTTGAGTGTTGGACCACAATTCGAAAAGGTCGCGAAGAGCCGGAGGGCTTGGGTGCCAAGGCTTAAGCCTTCGTATCTCGGAACAATCAGAATTGCCAATAAACATTGATGTGATTGGAATAAAAATCGATACATTTTTCCAAACTTTAAACAGCCATAAATGTTAGTAGAAAATCCTGATTTGAGCGTTTGACCATAATTCAGAAAGGTCACAAAGAGACAGATTGCCTGGTGTCCAAGGCATAAGAATTCGGACCTCAGAACAATCATTATTGCAGAAACACATCAACCCTTTAGTAGAAAAACATTGATGTTATTGGAATAAAACATGGATACATTTTTTCAAACTTTAAACAGCCATAAATAGTGGTAGGAAATCCCGATTTGAGCGTTTGACCATAATTTGGAAAGGTCGCGAAGAGACAGATTGCCTGGTGTCCAAGGTATAAGTATTCGAACCTCGGAACAATCATTGTTTCAGAAAAACATCGACCCTTTAGTAGAAAAACATCGATGTTATTGGAATAAAACATGGATGCATTTTTTCAAACTTTAAACTACCATAAATCTTTGTAGGAAACCCCGATTTGAGTGTTTGACCACAATTTGGAAAGGTCTCGAAGAGCCAGAGGGCTTGGGATCTAATGTTTAAGCCTTCAGATCTCGGAACAATTAGAATTGCAGAAAAACATCGATGTTATTGGAATAAAACATCGATGCATTTTCCAATCATTAAACGACCATAAATGTTGGTAGGAAATTCCGATTTGAGCGTTTGACCATAATTCGGAAAGGTCATGAAGAGACGGAGGTCCTGGTGTCCAAGGCATAAGCCTTCAGACCTCGGAACAATCATTGTTGTAGAAATACATTAACCCTTTAGTAGAAAAACATCGATGTTATTGGAATAATACATGGATGCATTTTTTCAAACTTTAAACGACCATAAATGATGGCAGGAAATCCCAATTTGAGTGTTTGACCACAATTCCGAAAGGTCGCGAAGAGGTGGATGGCTTAGGGTCCAAGGCTTAAGCCTTCGGATCTCGTACAATCAGAATTGCAAAAAAAAGAATCGATGTTATTGGAATAAAATATCGATTCATTTTTCCAGACTTTAAACGCCATAAATGTTGGTAGGAAATTTCGATTGAGCATTTGACCATAATTTGAAAAGGTCACAAAGAGACAGATTGCCTGGTGTCCAAGGTATAAGAATTCGGACCTCAGAACAATCATTGTTACAGAAAAACATCGACCCTTTAGTAGAAAAACATTGATGTTATTGGAATAAAACATGGATACATTTTTTCAAACTTTAAACAGCCATAAATAGTGGTAGGAAATCCCGATTTGAGCGTTTGACCATAATTTGGAAAGGTCGCGAAGAGACAGATTGCCTGGTGTCCAAGGTATAAGTATTCGAACCTCGGAACAATCATTGTTCCAGAAAAACATCGACCCTTTAGTAGAAAAACATCGATGTTATTGGAATAAAACATGGATGCATTTTTTCAAACTTTAAACTACCATAAATCTTTGTAGGAAACCCCGATTTGAGTGTTTGACCACAATTTGGAAATGTCTCGAAGAGCCAGAGGGCTTGGGATCTAAGGTTTAAGCCTTCAGATCTCGGAACAATCAGAATTGCAGAAAAACATCGATGTTATTGGAATAAAACATCGATGCATTTTCCAATCATTAAACGGCCATAAATATTTGTAGGAAATCCCGATTTGAGCATTTGACCATAATTTGGAAAGGTCGTGAAGAGACAGATTGCCTGGTGTCCAAGGTATAAGAATTCGGACCTCGGAACAATCATTGTTACAGAAAAACATCGACCCTTTAGTAGAAAAACATCAATGTTATTGGAATAAAACATGGATGCCTTTTTTTTCAAACTTTAAACGACCATAAATGTTGGTAGGAAACCCCGATTTGAGTGTTTGACCACAATTTGGAAAGGTCTCGAAGAGCCAGAGGGCTTGGGCTCTAAGGTTTAAGCCTCCAGATCTCAGAACAATCAGAATTGCAAAAAAAATATCGATGTTATTGGAATAAAACATCGATCCATTTTTCCAATCATTAAACGGCCATAAATATTGGTAGGAAATCCCGATTTGAGCGTTTGACTATAATTTGGAAAGGTCACGAAGAGACAGATTGCCTGGTGTCCAAGGTATAAGAATTCGGATCTCGGAACAATCATTGTTGCAGAAAAAAATCAACCCTTTAGTAGAAAAACATCGATGTTTTTGGAATAAAACATGGATGCCTCTTTCCAAAATTTAAACGACCATAATTGTTGGTAGGAGACCCCAATTTGAGTGTGTGACCACAATTTGAAAAGGTCTCGAAGAGCCAGAGGGCTTGGGCTTTAATGTTTAAGTCTCCAGATCTCGGAACAATCAGAATTGCAAAAAAACATCGATGTTATTGGAATAAAACATCGATGCATTTTTCCAATCATTAAACGGCAATAAATATTGGTAGGAATTCCCGATTTGAGCATTTGACCATAATTTGGAAAGGTCGCGAAAAGACAGATTGCCTGGTGTTCAAGGTATAAGAATTCGGACCACGGAACAATCATTGTTGCAGAAAAAATTGACCCTTTAGTAGAAAAACATCGATGTTATTGGAATAAAACATGGATGCATTTTTTCAAACTTTAAACGACCATAATTTTTGATAGGAAACTCCGATTTCAGTGTTTGATCACAATTTGGAAAGGTCTCGAAGAGCCAGAGGGCTTGGGCTCTAAGGTTTAAGCCTTCATATCTCAGAACAATCAGAATTGCAAAAAAACATCGATGTTATTGGAATAAAATATGGATGCATTTTCCAATCATTAAACGGCCATAAATAATATCAAAGGTCTGCAGATTTTGCAAATGACCAATCCATGATGGAATTGCAGTTACTTTAGTCCAACTCAAACCCAAATATCTCAAGTGGATCATGTTCTTCAAATCAGTCGGTAGGTCTCTTATTCGTGCGTGTCTTAGTTCCAAGACTCTAAGTAACAGAAATCCTATACCAATGACACTGCCTCTTTGGAAATTTATGAATGTTCGAAGTTTGGGCATTTTGATCCTTCTGAGATCCTGATCCTCATCCATCTTTTTGTGAAATGCCACTCGTCGTGTCATGCTTACATCCTCTGCATTTTCTTTCTTCCAGATGAGAAGGAAATCATTTTTTGTGGCTTCACCCAATGCAACTTCACGCAAAAGATCGTGTACTCCGATAGACACGATGGCACCATCAAGAGACCTCTCAACAACTTGAACCAAACATCTGTATGTTTAATAGTACAAAAAAATGGGTTAAAAAACAGAAAAAAATGATGTTCTATATCAGTTAGCACTCTGTAACCACCGTATATAAATTGTCAATTAAGTAAGGTTGCAGCTACCAGTACTTGAATAACAGAGTCAGCTAAAATATGCTAATAACGGAAACAATATTATTTTTTTAAGAATCCTATTTATTATGTTTAATAGAACATTGTGTAACAAAGGCTCTGTTTTAATTGGTTACTTGCATGTTAAAAGTTGTTATGAATAAAAGGTGAAGTAAAGGACTACCATCTACACATTAATTTAATTAATAAAAATTAAGTATGGGGTAATGCTGCCTAATGCCTCTAGACTCTCTGAGTTGTGATAAAGTTTGAACTTTCAAATTTGAAACTCATTTAATTTACCTTTCCAACTATCGATTTCAAATAACACATTTAGTTTAGCTCTTTCCAACAATTGATAAAATAATATAGTATCCTTGGGTGTTAAATTTTTTTTTTTTTTTTTCATTTTGAGGCAAAATAATTTCTTATGTGTTTGAAGGATATATTTTTGCTACTAAGAGATTAACTGTATATAATCATTAACTTTTTATACTCTCATTTTATATGATAGAATTTTTTTCTATAACAAACCGTTTCAGTCTTTTAAAAATTAATAAAAATGGTATAACTGAATTGTTAATTAACATAGGAAAAAGAAGTTATGAAACCTCATAACACACTTTCAATTTCCAATACAAAAATAAAATTACAGGAGTAGGAGTTTAGAGCGGTATTCGGCTATGGGAACGGGTTGCATCCGACGGTTCCTCTACCGTCCGATTTGCTATTAAGATCCGTGCACATTGCTTCAATATTAGTGCGCACTCATCTCAAGATCCGTGCCTATCTAGGGTGCACTGATCTTAAAGTGGATCGGATGGTGGAGGAACCCATCGAACTCAAATTTGAGTAATTTGAGTTGGATGAGCGTCGGATGCAAATTTAATTTTACAAATGAAATGGGTTAAAGAAAATAGAAAATATATATATATATATATATATATATAGAGAGAGAGAGTAAGGCTACGGTGCTTTGCAAAGTAAACCACCCCGTTTACTTCGGGCTACTTTTTTGATTTTGAAAATCCTAACAACCGATCCGAACAGTTCAACATGTTCTACACATTGAAATGTGCTTGGAGACCAAATTTTACATTTTTTGGAATTTTTTACTATTTATTAAGCCACTTTGAAAATCGCTGATCCGACAGCGAACAGTAAAAAACAGTAAAATTTTCTGGACCACCGCATCAGAAACTTTCAAAGTGGCTTAATAAATAGTAAAAAAATTCCAAAAAATGTAAAATTTGGTCTCCAAGCACATTTCAATGTTTAGAACATGTTGAACGGTTCGGATCGGTTGTTAGGATTTTCAAAATCCAAAAAGTAGCCCGAAGTAAACGGAGTGGTTTACTTTGCAAAGCACCGTAGCCTTACTCTATATATATATATGAGATGAGCTATGCTACTCCATGGAGTAAAACGCGTTGGTGCTCCACACCGCTATATTTTTATTTTGAAAATCGAAACGACTGATCCGAACCGCTCAACATGATCTCCATATTGAAATGTGCTTGGAGACCAAATTTTACATTTTTTAGAATTTTTTTACTATTTATTAAGCCACTTTGAAAATCACTGATCCGGCAGTCCAGAATTTTTTACTGTTTTTTACTGTTCACCCGGATTTTCAGATTTTCAAAGTGGCTTAATAAATAGTAAAAAAATTCTAAAAAATGTAAAATTTGGTCTCCAAGCACATTTCAATATGGAGATCATGTTGAGCGGTTCGGATCGGTCGTTTGGACTTTCAAAATAAAAATACGGCGTGAAGTACAAACGCGTTTTACTCCATGGAGTAGCATAGCTCATCTCTCTCTATATATATATATATATAGAGGAGGGATCCACTTACAACAAATTTGAGTTACAACAAAGTTACAACATTCATTTTTTTCATTTTCAAAGTCCAAATCGTCGATCCAAACCGTTCAACATGATCTCCACAATAAAATGTACTTGCAGATCAAATTTTACATTTTTTTGAATTTTTTTTACTATTTATTAAGTATTTTACAAAAAATAGCCATACTTAGACCATTGAATTTTGTACCCATCTTAATAAATAGTAAAAAAATTCAAAAAAATATAAAATTTGATCTGCAAGTACATTTTATTTAGATAATCATGTTGAACGGTTTGGATCGACGATTTGGACTTTGAAAATGAAAAAAATGAATGTTGTAACTTTGTTGTAACTCAAATTTGTTGTAAGTGGATCCCTCCTCTATATATATATATATATATATATATATAGAGTAAGGCTACCGTGCTTTGCAAAGCAAACAGCCCATTTTGCTTCGGATTGCTGGCTGTTGGATCTGCTTCAATAGTCGTGCAGATCATCAGATGAACTTTGCAAATTTTTCGGAACTGGACAGCTCCAGTTCGGAGCAAAATCGAATTTCAGAGGGTTTAGCGAAGCAGCTCTCTTCTCCAGCGCCTCTCCCAGCGACAACCCTAAGCCAGGGGCTCGGCGCCTCTCCTCTCCAGCGAACTTGCTCTCCTCTCTCTCGCGAAAAATACACCGAGCCCCTGCGGTGATCTCATTCCCGACGCCTCTCCAGCGACGCTCTCCAGTGACGTCTCTCTCGGGTAAATATTCAAACTGGAGCTTTTCTGATTTTTTCTTGCTAGGCTGTCTGGTTCTTGCACTGGTACCGGCCTTGCTGGTTTCGCTGATATTCAACTTCTTAATAATAGTTTTTCTGATTCATAGAAGGCCGATACAAACTTTTGGGATGTTTCGCTGATAGCACCTTTTTAATTTTTTTTTTTGTAGAAAATCAATGGAGGTGTTTCGTTAGTATCTTCCCTTACATTTCATAGTTGGGTTTTTTTTTCACATATACCCCTACCAAAGAACAAAATTTTACTGGTAAAAGGCCTTCATAATCCCAGATTAACACAAAATAAAAAAAGTAGTTTCTCTGATTCAGCTGTGATTTGTCTGATTTTTGGGTATACAAAGAAATGCTTCTGGTTTTTACCAGTAAAGAGATGCTTCTGGTTTTTTTTTTTTTATCAACAAGCATGTTAAAAGAAGATTTATGGTATACAAAGAATAAATTTACTTGTAAAGATTTTGGTATAACCTCCATTACAATCTGTATATTTGCATAAAATCTATTAATTTTGGTGTTTTAATTCCATTATTTGGTGTTTTAATTCTGCCTTCTTAATTTTGTTTGTGTAGGCCAAATGAGTAGTGCAGAGGTAGCCTCAAATGACATTTATGTTGATGAAGATGAAAATGATCAGAGAATTCAGATGCAGTTAGATATCACCGATCCCTACATCCATTATTATAAAGCAATACGAGTTGATGAACCTTTGTCAAATGATACAACTAAGCCGTATGTCGGCATGGAGTTCAATTCACCTGAAGAGGCATATACTTTCTACAATAATTATGCATGTTGTGTTGGATTTAGTGTTCGCAAAGCAACGCAGACTTGTAATAAGAATGGGTTATCATCGGTTCGGTATGTTTGTTCCAAAGAAGGAAAATCAGTTTGGCATAAAAGAAAAAAGAGACCGATTGGATGCTCGACCGATCTTGCTACACCTGAGAAAGAACATGGGATTACAAGGGTCGATTACAAGGCCTCACTTAGGATCAGAATTATGAAAAATGGAAAATGGAAAGCAAGCGTCTTTGAGGAGGATCACAAACATGAGCTGATCACAAGCGTCTTTTAGTGCTAGCTGAATTTTTTATAGCTTTTATGCTTTAGTGATTGCTGGATTTTTTTAGTTCCTGCCTATTTTATGCTTGCAATCAGATATGTCACGGGTCTCAAATTTTCAGAAGGCATCATCAGCAGAGAACTAAGTGAGATATATCAAAGATCCCCTCCTTGTGGAACTTTAATATTTGAGGATATATTGTAGGTGATTATATGTTCCAGGTTTCTCTTATTGGTTTGGAAGCATGTTTTACTGCTGATTTGTCTTATAAGTTATAGCATGTTTTATCTTTTTATTCATATTCTTTCTTTTTTCTAATCAAAGAATTGGAGCCTGGTGTTATGCCAGAATAATGTAGCAGGTTATACAATGAATAAAAATTTTCAATATGTAGCAGGTTATACCAAAATGCCTTTTAAAGATGGAAATGACAGAATCACTTTACTCTTGAATTTCCATGAACAACTGTTTGAGCCTCACATATAATAGAGAAGATTGAACATTTCAAATCATCAATTCATCATACACACAAACAAAATAACAACCACAATTACCAAACCACTAATTCCTAAACCCTAATTAACAACCACAATTAACAAATTAACATCCAATTTAGGCAACACTAATTAACAACCACAATTAACAAACAAATTAACACACAAAGAAGACACATCAATACACATAGTATAGTAGTCTTCATTCATTGCGGCCCGTAATTCACATTCCTGCACATTCGTGCTTGCTGTCTTCATTCATTGCGGCCCGTAATTCACATTCCTTTATCTTGGAAGGTGATTCTTGACTCACTAACAAATTTGTTTGTTCAGCTAGTTCTGTATTGAAGAGGAAGTAACTCATTATTTGATAAGCACTAGATGATGCATCCATACTAATTGGCATTTTTAGGTACATTTCTCTTCTACCACTACTAATAAATCAAAAATTACTTATGAATTGAAAAGGACGTTAGAAGCAAACATAATGAATTCACTAGCACGAATTTGACAATTTCTTTTCTGGTGGGTTTAAACCTAAGTTCATGAGTGAGTCTAATAGAATTGCTTTTTCTGAAATCTGCGATAAGGAACGATTCGATATAATATTAAACTAAACTCCGGAAACTTTATATTCGGTGATTCGTTGAATGACTCACACTATATTTGCTCCTATATAGCCAATCAATAATAAAGTATCGGGAAGCCTCCGAGGATAGCTGCTGTACTGTACAAATAGCAGCAGCCCAACCAACAAGTGCCATGATCTATATGCGCACCCTTTTCTAAATGATTGTCATTATACCGATACTGACTATCTTCTTATAAGTAAAGCACTCCATGATGAATTAATAAACAATTATGTATTAGGCAAGGAATACATCATTGCCAGCCTATGGGCAAAAGTGGTACCAGTGAAACATTTGCCAGGGGGCTCATGGTGCTTCGAGGTTTTCAATGGGCACAAATGAAACATTTTCAATTTCTTTAGAGAAAGTTCTTACTGCTACCAGTGCAAGAACCATTGCAAGGCCGGTACCAGTGCAAACCAGCAAGGCCGGTACCAGATTTTGAGAACCAGACAGCCTAGCAAGAAAAAATCAGAAAAGCTCCAGTTTGAATATTTACCCGAGAGAGACGTCACTGGAGAGCGTCGCTGGAGAGGCGTCGGGAATGAGATCACCGCAGGGGCTCGGTGTAATTTTCGCGAGAGAGAGAGGAGAGCAAGGGGCTCGGTGTATTTCTCGCGAGAGAGAGAGAGGATCACCGCAGGGGCTCGGTGTATTTTTCGCGAGAGAGAGGAGAGCAAGTTCGCTGGAGAGGAATCGCTGGAGAGGAGAGGCGCCGAGCCCCTGGCTTAGGGTTGTCGCTGGGAGAGGCGCTGGAGAAGAGAGCTGCTTCGCTAAACCCTCTGAAATTCGATTTTGCTCCGAACTGGAGCTGTCCAGTTCCGAAAAATTTGCAAAGTTCATCTGATGATCTGCACGACTATTGAAGCAGATCCAACAGCCAGCAATCCGAAGCAAAATGGGCTGTTTGCTTTGCAAAGCACGGTAGCCTTACTCATATATATATATATTTCATAACACGGTTTTAAGTTACAATACAAAAATAGAAGTACCAGGAGTTTTATAGACATTTGAAGATCTGAAAGTTTAGAAAGGTATCCTGCTATAATATTCATATATTTATTAAAGAATGATAAACCAAACTACAAGTAGCAGAGGTATTCAACTATAATATTCGTATATTTATGACAACAGTACCTTTGGACAAGCTCCTCCAAATAATCTTCAGCATAATCCTCTAAATCCCCTTCATTTTTGGTATCTATTAAGCCTTCAGCTATCCACATTTTCATAAGGGGTTCCGCCTCAATTGTGTAGTCCTTTGGGAAGCAAGCTAAGTACCTGAAACATGCAACCAGCTTGATTCATCTATAGTTTGGACGGCTGAAGTTCTTTGTCTCAAATAAAAGATGGAGGTCAAATCTTCAAATTTCATTTGAACCAAGATCAAGGAATTCACAAATAGTGATCAAGAATCGAAAAAAAAACCAAATATTTTTTCTTAGAAAAAAATGAAAAAAATAAGAAACAGAACAAGGACTGATTAATAAGAAACCATGATCTCTGAGAAGTGGCCAGCTTATTGACTTGATATTATGACTCCAAATTCTACAAAAAATAAATGATCCTTAATTGAAAATTACATGTATGACTTGAGAACATACCGGAAGCATGACTTGTGAAGATACGGCAAGTCATCATAGCTACGGGCTAGAATTTTCATGCATTCCCCTCGGCCAACGGCCTGCCAATCCAACCTCTGGAGCACTCCAGACCATTCTCTGTGCGTACAAGGTTTACTTGACAAGAGGCCACCCAAAACAGTGAAAGCCAGTGGCAAGCCATTGCATCTCTGAACTAGCCTTCTAGCAAGATTCTTTAGTTCTTCCGAACACTCCGGTGAGGGATGACTGCTTCGAATTGCCTTCTTTAGGAAAAACACCAAGCTTTCTTCTTCGTTGAGCAAACGAAGACGATCACACCTCTAGAATCTGCGTAATTTGCTACATTAAGGTTACGTGTCGTCATTAGCACTCGACTCCTGTTCCCGACATCGACGAGGCCTTTCTCGAGCTGGGTAAAGACATGCTCAGTCCACACATCATCTAACACAATTAGGTATTTCTTCTCTTTCAACAATGTGTTGACTTCTTCTAATAGAAATACAATCTGATCTTTTTGGCGTATTTCTTTTAATAAACCAAGAACGTGTTTCCACTCAATCTCATTTGTAAGTTTCTGGTGTATTTTCTTTAATACATCAAGGAGATTAAAATCTTGATAGACTGTTATCTATATGCAACAATCAAAATGATTCCTTAAATTTGGACAACTATACACCTTTTGAGCAAGAGTGGTTTTCCCAAGACCACCAAATCCGACAATGGAAACCACATACTGGCTTTGGTCGCTCGACCCGTTCAACAACAAATTGATTATATCTCCCTTTTCATCCTCAAAACTGATAACTTCACTGTTATCGACATTAGGGAGCACACGACGTTTAAAAGAATTAGGTTGTGTTTGGAGAAGGCTTTGAGAGTGATCTCCCTCTCCACTAAGATCTTGTATCCCGAAAAAGTAGTTCTACCTTCAGAGATTACACGGAGTTTGGCTTGGATCTCAGAAATCTTCTTACCGAGAGTGTGACGAGCTAACAGCCTGTTTTGGATGAAACCGAGCTTCTGACGGTTGGCTTTAACAAGGAATGTGTCAATCGCATCCTCGGTCTCATATGCGACACTCCTCACATCACGCACCCATCCCTTGATCCTCTCATCACGTCTCTTCTTGGATTCTGCATCCTTTAGAAAGCACTGCATATATCTGACCCAGTTGAAGCTTCACCTCGTCCACTATGCGGTGGATTCCGCGCAGGGAGCGGACTTCATCTACAACTAGGTCTACTAACTTATTTACCTAAAACCGCTGGAGGAAGAGAGAAAGAGAAATAGAGAGATATTTTTATTGTAATGAATGGGGTGAAAAACAGGAGGGGTACTTCCATTATAGTCAATAGCAAACCGCCTCATCATGGGGCGGTTTGGTATAGGTAGCTGGCCGTTCCACTGTAAAGCGGTCTTGTATGAACAGTGGACTGCCCGACCACTGGACGGTCAGGGCATTTTTAAAAAATGAATATCGAAAGCATATTTGATATTTTTTATTTTTAAGAGGATATTAATAAAAATCACGGAATTTGCAATCATATCTGTACTGCATAATTGCACAGGGTATGAAGATCAAAGTCAGAGAGTAAGAAGATGCAGTGGATAGCTAGCTGGCCTTTCCAAAAAGGCAGGGTCTTAAATGTAAAATCTACTTTGAAAACAAAACTACGAGGGCACAAGCAAAATTACTTAGCCTGGTATTCCAAGAAGCTGCGTAATAATGTTTGTTGGATATGTGGTACAATTAAACATTAAGCTTGGAGTGAGGCTATGGTGCTATGCATAGCACGGATGGGGTCCGTGCTATGGCTCAAAATTTGACTTTTCAAAATTCTAACGGTCGATCCAACCGTTCAATGTGATAACCATATGAATATGTACTTGCAAACTAAATTTTATATTTTTCGAATTTTTTTACTATTTTTTTAGATAGATAGAATTTTGATGGTCCAGAATTTTCAGAAAACACTGATTTTTCTACCTATCTAAAAAAATAGTAAAAAAATTCAAAAAAATATAAAATTTAATTTGCAAGTACATATTCATATGAATATCACATTGAACGTTCGGATCGATCGTTAGGATTTTAAAAAGTACCATATTGAGCCGTAGTACACTAGCCATTGGTGCTATGCATAGCACCATAGCCTCACTCTTAAGCTTGTGTTTAATTCACTGCTTTTACACACACATTGGCTTTCTGGCCACGTGGCTTTCATGCATTAATCCCCGACCTCCTTATTCCTTTCATTTGATCCGTAACTCTCTCCTTTAATTGATTCATGAGATGAAAAAAAAAATGAAAGCCATAACCGAAAAGAAGAAATGAGAGAGAAATATATTTTGATAAATTTTCTGATTCGATTGTATGTCCGATTGAAATTCCGACTACGTCGCGTTGCTTCTGAACAGTCATTGCAATTCGAATTGGATTTCTGAACTGATCGCTATCAGGTAACCGGACTTCTCTATAATCTGTGTTTTCGATTTGTATGGTTGATTGGGTACTGATTTGGGTAATCGGATTATGATGGTATATTTAACCGGAATATGGGGTCTGGAGATTGAAATTGTTTTTAATGAACTGGAATACTGGGAATCGCCTGTTTCAGGGATTCCAACTGGAATTGAACTGTTGTTATTGAAAACCTAGACCCAATTGATATCGCCGGTTAAATATGCATACATAATTTGATATTTAATTGTGTGGATTAATCCAATCCTATTAATATGGTTGTTTACTGTTATTAAGCCAATTATAGAGAAGCTGCATTGTTAAATAACTGGTTATTCGACTTTGTAGCTGACTCCGTATTGTTTCTGTTTTTTTATGTTGCGACGTAGGTTGACAGGACGGCGGATGGATGCGAGGATGTCGTTCTGTCGTGTCGCGTGCCCGGCCCGGCCACCGGAGCGTGACATTATACATCAAAAGAAGTAATCTAACAAATAATTTAAACAAAAATTCGAATTTTTAGTGTTAGATTTCAGCATCTTGCTCTTCATAGTGTCTCTAAAAAAAAATTGAGAGTACCGGCCATTTAATGGTCGGTAGGTAAAAAATTCAAAACTTATCGAAACCCAGAGGAGCTGAGTATATTTATTAATTTCTATTTAACTTTGGATATTAATAAAAAATGTTAGGATGGATTATATGATAAGTCAATTACTAAGTTGCAAACTAAATAAGATCAATGTCAAGGCACATTTCGACTTAACAATAGTTTGCGGCAGGTTGGCGTTTTGAGCAATTACCGGTCTATATACTATATAGATCATTGCAGTCATTTTGCAGTTTGGGCCATTGAAATTGAAATGACAGAAATAGTTTAATTGCCAATGAAAGAATGAAACCTTCACTAAAGGGAAAAAGGATGGGCATTGTTACTACAATTTAAATGCCAATGGAAGTATGAAAGGGATTAAAGATGAGCAATGTTTTATCAACATGCATAGTTAAAATTTTTGTAATTACTAGCTCCTTCGTTTTCAATTCCCAAGAGTCCCAATTATTAATAATTCTAATTTCGGTCTGGGTTTGTTAAAGTAAGCATTTTATTGACAATGAAGAACATAATGATGGCCTTTGTTTAATATTTTTGTCGGTTAAATTGATTTTATTTTTAATTTGTTTTCTCCAGGTAGAGGGTTGATTATTAAGAAAGGGTGTAAAGGCTCTTTTGCTGATGCAGGATCATCTGGTAAAGTAGGATAGATTGGTTTAAACTTTAAAGTATAATAGCAGTACTTATTCACATGATTATATGCTTGCCTGAGATGTAATAACCGGTCTAATTTTATTAGTATAATATGCTAAAGTCCAGGCATATAACAAAATGTTTGAACAAATAAATTTTGCTCTAATATTTCTTTTTACGTTTTTCCCTTCAGTTCTGGGTATCAGTGGCACTGTGCAAGAATGGTTACAATTATAAGCTATTAGGTGTGTATTTACCTACATGAGACTGAATTCTGATTTTGAGCAATTAGCTACTGGTATGTTGTATATATATATATAGGGAAATCAGCTTTGTTTTCCATCCTTATTTGTTTGAACAATCCATTACCTTATATTTTGCTTTCCTGTTTACTGAAAAGTAGTAGAACAGTATCAAAGTATTTAATTATTGACAAATTTAGATATATGCCCATCATAACTTCTCTAATTAGATATTCACTTCCGTACCTCGTAGAAATTCAACTTGCTCATGTAGTTTATTTTATCCATGTGATTAGTGTTGAAACTTGATTTAATTTTTGACACATAGTTTTTTTTCTTGGTTGTGTCCACTTGTGGTTTATCATCAAAATTAGGGTTCAAATGCTTATAACAAATTTTGACCAAAATGTCCTTTGAACCCGATTAAACGAGAAAAGCAAAATATTTTGTCTGATATCTTATCTTTTTACTTTCCTTCCAGGATGCATAATACTATTTACTTTTTTCTGATATTTTTTACTTTTTTCTTATCTTATATTTTTCTATGAATATGGAGTTGCAGGATCTTGTCAAATTATTACATATACTGAACAATGGAGTACTGCATTATGATGTTGTTTTAATTTCATTTTGAGATTTTTATTTGGAAATTTGAGTTTGTAAAACTTTCTACTACTAGTTATTAGACTATGAATGTTTTGATTAATGTTTAAAGTATTAATGGTGCTTGTAATTTGGCTATATGCTTTCTAACTGTCATGTTCTTCTATGTTTTGTCCCAATTTTAGTTATGCAAGTCCCTTCAAGTATCTTCTAAACTACTAAGTTGAATGTGTCTCTGAATCAATCTCTTGCCAAATTTATTTAAAGTGCTCTGATAAGAGAAGAACACGAGCACTTCTCAGTTGTAATGTAATACAGTTTAATGTAGCTTTTTGTTAGTGGAGTGATAGTTTTTTAGTGCATTTTTTGCAACCATTAAATTGTGTACCATTCAAAGGAAAACAAGAAAATAATCTATATCAAAATTGTAAGAGTTGCATGATATGACAAAAGGAAATTGCGCACCACTGCTTAGCTATTTTTACTGTTTTTACTGTTTTTACAATAAATGCTACTGTAATTTTGCTTAGCTATTTTTACTGTTTTTACAAGTCCACGGCTGTTTGAAGAATTCGTTTGTCTCCATTCATCTCTCTCACTCTTTTGAAAAATTGGCAGGAGTTGTCCTTTACACTATGTAACAATAAAACCAATGGAGATGAAGTGTACTCAGTTTACTCAGTTTTACGCATGCTCTAAACTGTTCTTTACACTGTAAAGAGCAATTTCAAATATATTAAGATAACAACGGAGTACAAGAAAATTAATATTACAACACCAAATACTATGTCTTATACCAGTAACAATACCAGTAAACTCACGCCTATCAAACCAACACTGAGAACCATGCCTCAGACTCATCTCTTTTCCGGTACCACTGTTCTACAATTTTCTTTTTCTATAACAAGTCATAGAACTATGTGCGGTTGTTTTTATAAGTTTGACAAAGGATGGTAGTAACAAGTTTTGACACTCTTTTATTTGATATGCATCAGCTTATCTCAATATAGTTCCTTCTATTTTGAGGCCTTGCAAGGTAAAACCAACACTGAGAACCATGCCTCAGACTCATATCTTTTTCCGGTACCACTGTTCACCCCCAGCCAGTAGCATTGCACTGGACCTCTCCCAAAACAGCCTCCAAAAAACAGAAATAAACTACAACTAGGATACCCATAAAGAGGAAATTAAAACCAAAATAAAAAACAGAAGAATTACAAATGCAACCAGGACCCATAATGACCCATCAATAGACGTTAAGCACTAATCCAACATTTAGCTGTTAGCAGCATCCATACAAAAAAAAAATGGACTAATTTTGGAAGATAAAAACCCAAAATATCGATCAGTAACACAGGAATGAATGCACTAAAGCAATTGCAGCACCACTGATGCCTAGATATAACATGTGTAAACTATATTTTACCGATCTGTAAAGTAAAACAAAAGAAAAGAAAATATCAAAACTAAGGATAAAATTTGACAAATGATTTTGCTTGCCCACAACAATTTTACCCCTGGCTCACCCACCACATGGTCTAGTATTAAATTGCATAAAGGAAATGATTTTCTTAACATCAATGCAACATATCCATACTCGTAATTAATAGGGATAAATTCCATTAGGAGAATACTTGAAAAACACAGTAATCAATGGGGCTTTAATAAAAGTAGTATCACCGTTAATTAGTAAAAGAGTTACTGATAACAACAGACAACTTAGTAAAAAAATTCAGAGGATAGAATTTATTCTAGTTACCAAGGCTCCATTGATCGTAGATATATGGTATGTATCTAAAGCATACGGCACAACCATCGGTGGATCATGCAATTATACTACTACTGGTAAGGCTCTAGAGGCGTAAATAGTTGACCAGGATGAAATTGTGGTACATCAGGTTTATTTGCCACTTCACTGCAGAATAAGATCCTCAAAAGTGCTATAAAAGTTCCGGCACAGATAGAACAATAGTATTTTGCTGAGATTTTTGTGGCATTGAGATTCATATACTGGAGTAGTTTCTTGTAGGGTCAGAATAAGTGTGAATTTCACTGCTTGGTTTTTGGATTACTAAAATGTTGGTCTGGGAAAGGCATTTGAAAGTACCTTAAGCTTGGGCATCGTAAGAGATTGAATTTGTTTGGACTTGACAGAATGATAGCATGACCGTCTGATCGAAACAAGGGCATGACCATCATCAGAGAAAGAAACGCACATACGAGCGGGATCACCATCGGAACCGTGTGCCTCTGCCACAAATTTCGCAACCACACGCACTCCACTCGATTGAGACTGGTGGTCTAGAACCACAGTCTATGGTAAATTTTGCTCGAGATCCAGAGAGAGCAGGGGGATTAACTGTCTAGAGAGAGAGAGAGCGGGAAAACCCTAGATCAGGTTGTGAGTAAATTTTACCGAAAAGGGGTGATCAGAGTCAAAATGATGATGATTTACGTAGAGTTTTGGCTTAGATTTTGCATATTTTCTCACACTTATGTTTAATTATTTAGAGAAAAAAGCTACTGTCACCCTTCTTTATGTTTTATTGCAGAAAACAGGTTTTGGGACAATTTCACATCAAAAGGAGCTAGAGTCAGGTCAATCAGATCAGTGACGCTTTCGACTAAGTCTTGGTTACGGCCGTATTGACTGATACGGACCAGGCATAGCACAGACCAGAAGATAGCGCTGGAAGCAGTTATGTCCTAACCGTCAAGGTCTCATTACGGACCGTATCACCTTGATACGGTCCGTAACCGAATGCGCCTCTTGGGAAATAACTGCCGACAGCTGTTTCCAGATTGATTTCTTAGCCCCTACTCAACCTCTACACGTCCCTACACTCCTATATAAGGCCCCTGGACAGAAGGAATAGGCATCTTTGTAATTAGGGTTAGATTTGATTAAAGAGAGAAGAGAGGAGTGTTTGTAACTATGCCGTTCCGCGGCTAAGTTTCTTTTCTTAGGGCTAGGCAGTAAATCTTGTTACTCTTGATGTTTTGATATATATATTTCTATTGATTATGGTTTCTTGTTGTTGTATCTAAATGCTTTTGTGATTTATTATCTCTTCATCTAATTTCAATGATCTAGTTTGAGTTCATTAGGGTAGTGACAGTACTTTAATGGCAAGAGAAACTATTTGGATGAGTAAGCCTCGTTGAGATCTATTAGGTTTATGTGAAGAAAACCTTAGCGGGAAAACCATAAACCAGACCAACAAAACGCGTACCAAATTCTATCATTTGCGTAAGGAAAATCGCATTGATCTATGTAGTAATTTGGGGTTTTTAGAGACCACACATTTGCGTAAGGAAAATCGCATTGTCCTATGTAGAGTCTCGATGAAAGATTTGTCATTCTTGCGTAACATAAATCGCAGTGACCTATGTGGTTATCTTTCATAAAACAACAACAGGAAATCAGACGCAACAGGAATATATTGTCAAGACGGATTGAGTGGCAATGGTGTGCCGAAACCCTGGGAATTCTCATCTCTATCTTTTTTTTAATTACTTTTAATTGTTTCCTAATTTACATTGATCAACAAACATCTCTAAAATTTCAGATTTCGTCTAGCCTTTCGAAAGGTTGTGATTCGATCGCTCAAAGCACTGAACCAATATTCCCTGTGGATCGACCTCGCATATACTACTCGATAAGGATTGTGCGCTTGCAGTCCGAACCGATAGCATTTTTGAGTTTATAAATATTAAAAGAAACATTGCTCTCTTTTGAGTGATCAAGCTTTTTGGCGCCGTTGCCGGGGAATAACGGTTCATTGTGCAAGGCCTCGAAAGACGCCCTTGCTTTGACCATTGAATCCAATTAATTAGAAACGCCTAGATTTCTTTTTATTTTCTTTATTTTCATTTTTCTTTTATTTTCAATTTCGTTTTTTCTTTTTATTTTCTTTTTATTTTCGGTTTTTAGTTTAAATTTCAGATTTTCTTTTCTTTGTTAGGACACTGCACGCTGGCCGAATCATCCGTACGAAGATCCGAGAGGATTGCTAGTAGGAGGGGACAATTCGCTTCCACATCACCGATAAGAACCAATCATAGTTCTTCATCCAGTAATTCTGAAGGCGAAGAAGACCCAGATTCGATCAACATGGATATCCCACCGATTAACAATGGAGTTCACGATGCAGCAAGACCCAAACTTCTAAGAGACTATTGCGTACCGCGCGCGAATGATCCTAATTCTAGTATAAACCCGCCAACTGTTACAAACCGTAATTTTGAGATCAAACCTGCTCTCATAAATATGGTTTCGCAACAGCAATTTGGAGGATTTCCACATGAAGATCCACATCTTCATTTGTCAATTTTCCTAGGGATATGCGAGACGATAAAGATCAACGGAGTTACCGATGAAGCAATCAGGCTAAGGCTATTTCAATTTTCATTAAAAGATAAAGCAAGAGCATGGTTGTTTTCCTTACTGGCCAATTCCATTCAAACTTGGGACCAATTGTTTAATGTGTTTATTGCAAAATATTTTCCACCATCCAAAACTTCAAGATTTAGAAATGCAATTACTAATTTTGAACAAAGGGATGGTGAAACATTGTGTGAGGCATGGGATAGATATAAGGATATGTTAAGGTGTTGTCCACATCATGGTCTAGAAAGATGGCTGATTGTCCAAACTTTTTATAATGGTCTAAACCCTACCGATAGGTTGTCTATTGATGCTTCTGCAGGAGGAGCAATCATGAACAAGGAACCTGACGAGGCTTACAACCTAATTGAAGAGATTGCAATCAACCAACACTACTGGATCCCTGAGCGAAAGAAGCCAGCGCCAACACCTGGCATGCACCGAGTAGATGATATCTCCATGCTAAGCGCAAAGATTGATGCTTTGCAAATGACACTTAACAAGCAGACCAAGCAGCGAACGGTAGCAGCAGTCAATGCCGCAACAGCATGTGGCTATTGCGGAGGAGCGCATGAGATGACCGAATGTATGAATATGACGGAACCTGAGGAAGAAATGGAGCAAGTAAACGGAATCGATAACAGCTTTCGACCTCAGCCCGCCTACAACACATACCATCCGAACAACCGAAACCATCCAAATCTCTCATACGGAAACAATCAAAGGCCTGTTGTACCCCAACAGAACTACCAACCACAATCCAATTTTCAGCCAAGATACAACAATCCTCAACAGAATTACCAACCAAGGCAATACAATCCACCACAACAACCAGATATCACATCATTAATGGAGAGATTCCTAGAGAAGCAAGAGAAGGCTAACGCCGAAATCGCACAAAAGATCGAATCCTTAACAAACCGCAACAAAGACTTAGAAGACAATGTCTCTAAGATGGCAAGAGAACTCTCAAGTATTGCACGTGGAAAAGGCAAATTTCCGGGCCAACCGGAAGAAAATCCAAGAGAGACTTGCAAGAGCATAACATTAAGGAGCGGTACAGCTTATCAGGGACCTCCCATGCCCGATCAAACTTCCGATGAGATGCATACAGAGCCATCACATTCAGAAGAGTACGACCCACAACAACCGGAGCCGTCCGTATTCAAACTGTAGGCAGACCTTATTGAGGAGCAGAATGACACCGTAGGTGGAGACGAGCGACAGACCGAACCTGAATACATTTCACCACCACCCTACAAGCCACCTCTGCCATTCCCTCCAAGGCCAGCCAAGCATAAGATTGAGCCACAATTCGCGAGATTCATGGAGACGCTCAAGCAACTACAAGTCACTATCCCCTTCACCGAGGCAATTGCAAGCATACCCTCGTATGCTAAGTTTCTGAAGGAGATCCTTTCAAATCGCAATAAATTCCAAGAATTCTCAATAATTCTACTCAATCGGGAATGTAGTGCGCTCGTGCAAAGCAAATTACCTGAAAAGTTGAAAGATCCGGGAAGCTTCTCGATACCATGTACAATTGGCACGACAAATTTTATGAGGGCTTTATGTGATCTGGGAGCAAGTGTGAGTCTAATGCCAAAAACAGTGTTTGACAAATTGGAATGTAGAGAACTTTCACCAACACAAATTGCACTGCAACTGGCTGATCGGTCAATTCGATATCATGAAGGAGTGTTGCTGGATGTACCGATCAAAGTTGGAGACTTTTGGATACCTGGAGATTTTCTTGTGGTTGACATGGAAGAAGATGAACACATTCCAATCATCTTTAGAAGGCCATTCCTCGCCACATGCGGAGCAATGATTGATGTTAAGAACGGGAAAATTTCACTTAATGTCAGAAAAGACAAGGCGGTCTACGACATAAATAGAGCTTTGAAATACCCTTCTGACATTGATCGTGTCTTCAATTTGGGTATCATGGATGAATTTGAAGAGGAAGAGTATCTATATGATGAATTGGGAGAATCCATGGGTATGGAGGAACTGGACAACCTTTTTAGAGGGGAAGATGATGCTGACATTGATCGTGTCTTCAGTTTGAGTATCACAGATGAATTTGAAGAGGAAGAATATCCATATGATGAATTGGGAAAATCCATGGGTATGGAGGAATTGGACAACCTTTTTAGAGGGGAAGATGACGAAAGGCAACTCGAGCAATATATCATCGCTGAACCTGATGAAGCCTACGTTGAAACTTGCGCAAGTTATGCCATTGTCATAACAAAAGAAGAGGAAGAATCCCCCAAATCTAAAATTCTGCAGTCCGTGTCGCCTAGCACGGTCAGTAGCAAAGTGAAGAAAAGGGGGAAGACAACCTCTCATCCACAACTCGAGCTCAAACCTCTTCCATCCAACCTCCGTTACGAATTCCTAGGATCCAACCAAACCTACTCGGTGATTGTCAGTTCTCGGCTCGATAATGTTCAATCCAACAAGCTCGTCAACATACTCCAGATGCACCGAAAGGCTATTGGCGATAAAATAGATGACATCAAAGGCCTTAGCCCGACTATCCCCATGTACCGCATCCTACTTGAAGATGAGACAATAGAGGAAATGCAAGAATTAGAAAAGAGTTGGCACACACAACCGCATGAAAACAAGTTTTTCGATCCTCTGTTGACTTCACTTTCTATCAAACCGGAAGAAACCAAAGTTTCAATCATAGAATCAAGGCCTCTTCCAACAGTTCTCAACATTATCGCACCAAAAAGTTCTTGGGAGAACTACAATGCAGTCCATGGTCGGAAGGTGAAGATAAAACAGTTCATGGTTCATTCGGAATCTCAATGAAGAAGGGGTCGAGCTAATGACTTTAAACAAGCGCTTCTTGGGAGGCAACCCAAGGCCATTTTTATATTTTTCATAATATTTATTTCTAGTTTATTTAGGACCTTAACAAGAGAAACAACTCATACCCATCTTTTTCCTATGATTAGGTGAACATATCAGAGGAAGGACTCAATCAAAGACACCACAGAAGACAGGAAAATACCCCCTGGTACGGTCCGTATCAATCAATACGGACCATATTAGTGGATACAAGATGAAAGAAGGAGAGTAAGAAGAGAGAAGTGGTGAGTACGGCCCGTATTTCCCAATACGGTATGTATTCAGAGAAGTTAAGACTGAAGGCAGTTATCGGTATTACGCATAACAAATCGGATACGGACCGTAACACCCAATACGGTCCGAATGACAGCTAATTTGGAAAATGCGAACCCGTTAACAAAGAGACATTTGAAAACCCGCGAGAATCACATCTCATAACTGTTAAATCCTTTGGTTTGAACTCCTAAATCTCTCTCTATTCTCTCTCCCTCTATCTCTCCTCTTCTTCCCTCTTCCTTCCTTGCCAAGACCAAGCCCACCTCCTTGCCGCCGATCACCATCACCACCGCACTCATCACCGCCTCTCCTTGGAACTGCAGCTGCTGTCTTCCTCGCGGCACCATCTGATGCCCCTACAGTCGATTACGATCAATTCATCCAAATGGTGGATTCGATAAACTCCAGCCTCAATGAGCTCAACCTGACAACAACCGAGACTACCCAACAAATGGAATACAATAGCTCAACAATTCAGTAAGAGGTTAGTGAAATCAGAAACAGCATGGAGGAGGTCCGGAGGAGTGTCGACGAGAGTAGGCGCGAGATCCAGTGACGCGCTACATGGCACAGCAGTACTATCAGTATGCTCTCGACTCCGGATTCGAGTACCAGCCGCCACCATACGGACTCTTCGACCCGTCATTTTTCGAGGAGATCCAGCACCCACCACCTCCACCACCTCAGGATTGAGGTGCAGTGAGTTGTATCTTTCCCTGGTCTTTTTACTTTATTACTTCCTTTATTTTTTTCTCTCGAGCATTGGGGACAATGCTCAATTTTATTCGGGGGGTAGGAGGTAAATTGACCAATGTATCTTTAAAATTTTCGCATTTTAAAATTCTTAGATGCTAGTAGTTTTACTCAATTTTTGACTAGGGTTGGAGGCTTTACCAAAAATCCTAGAATGATTAAATTGAGCTTTTTAGCTAGCTTGCAATTTTATTTTCCATTAGGAGTAGGTTAATCAAATAGGAATTGTTTTAAAATTTTAATTAGGCTAAGGTTTAGACAATTGGCCATGATACCAAAAATTCAGAATTTTAATTATTAGTGATTTCAAAGTGAACAATTAATTGCTAACCATGAGAGTTGATCAAAAATTGCAAACCCTAGAATTTTTATTTTGAGTAATTTATTTTTGCAAAGTCTTTTAAATTTGATAGTGTTTTAGAATACCCATTTATTATAGATAGACCCCTAGCGAAACTATGCAATAATTTCTTGTATGAATGAATACTTGAAATTGTGTGTAATCATGGTGCTTGTGACACAAAAATATTTTATTTTATTTTTCAGAAAAATAGAAAAATACAAAAAAATCGAAAATGAGAAAAACCCAAAAAAATAGAAAAATATAGAAAAAGAAAAAAAAATAGAATAAAAGATGGAGGATAAAAAGAGTACGGGTGCCTACGCAAGACTGGTTACCAATAGGCTCGAGAAAACCTCCCAAATTTTAAGTTTTTGTACATATTTAATTTTCGAAAAATAGTCACAAGTACCAACACACTTAGTTGTCATACTTTGCTCCAATCAATTGGGAAGGAAAATCAAAATTTATATCATTAGAATTCCTATTGATTGGAAGGGATCCATTTATAATCGAAGGGGAAATTAATACTCTCAATTTTAAGGATATTTGTGAATTAGATTGCTCAATAATAATTTTCTAGGGTAAGCATAATGAGGTCAATCATGGGGTGAATAAATTGTTCAAGGGAGAGATCATCAATATTTTAGAGTTCTAAATTTTTATTGTCATGCCAATTGTACCAAACCAAAGTTCTAATTAAATTTTAAACAAGTCCTTGAGATTGTATGGTTTAACCTAGACCGGATCTTTGACCAGCTGGGATGTCGTTGCTTGAGGACAAGCAACAATTCAAGTTGGGAGGCGTGATCAGAGTCAAAATGATGATGATTTACGTAGGGTTTTGGCTTAGGTTTTGCATATTTTCTCACACTTATGTTTAATATTTTAGAGAAAAAGGCTACTGTCACCCTTCTTTATGTTTTATTGTAGAAAACAGGTTTTGGGACAATTTCACATCAAAAGGAGCTAGAATCAGGTCAATCAGATCAGCGACGCTTTCGACTAAGTCTTGGTTACGGCCCGTATTGGCTAATACGGACCAGGCATAGCACAGACCCAGAAGATAGCGCTGGAAGTTAAACCCTAACCGTCAAGGTCTCAATACGGACCGTATTACCTTGATACGGTCCGTATCAGTAGGCACCTCTTGGGGAATAACTGCCGACAGCTGTTTCCAGATTGATTTCTTAGCCCCTACTCAACCTCTACACATCCCTACACTCCTATATGAGGCCCCTGGACAGAAGGGATAGTCATCTTTGTAATTAGGGTTAGATTTGATTAAAGAGAGAAGAGAGGAGTGCTTGTAACTATGCCGTTCCACGGCTAAGTTCCTTTTCTTAGGGCTAGGCAGTAAACCTTGTTACTCTTGATGTTTTGATATATATTTCTGTTGATTATGGTTTCTTGTTGTTGTATCTAAATGCTTTTGTGATTTATTATCTCTTCATCTAATTTCAATGATCTAGTTTGAGTTCATTAGGGTAGTGACAGCGCTTTAATGGCAAGAGAAACTATTTGGATGAGTTAGCCTCGTTGAGATCTATTAGGTTTATGTGAAGAAAACCTTAGCGGGGAAACCATAAACCAGACCAACAAAACGCGTACCAAATTCTATCATTTGCGTAAGGAAACTCGCAGTGATCTATGTAGTAATTTGGGATATTTAGAGACCAGACATTTGCGTAAGGAAAATCGCATTGTCCTCTGTAGAGTCTCGATGAAAGATCTGTCATTTGGCGTAACATAAATCGCAGTGACCTATGTGGTTATCTTTCATAAAACAACAACAGGAAATCAGACGCAACAGGAATATATTGTCAAGGCGGATTGAGTGGCAACGGTGTGCCGAAACCCTAGGAATTCTCATCTCTATCTTTATTTTAATTACTTTTAATTGTTTCCTAATTTACATTGATCAACAAACATCTCTAAAATTTCAGATTTCGTCTAGCCTGTCGAAAGGTTGTGATTCGATCGCTCGAAGCACTGAACCAATATTCCCTGTGGATCGACCTCGCATATACTACTCGATAAGGATTGTGCGCTTGCAGTCCGAACCGATAGCATTTTCGAGTTTATAAATATTAAAATAAACATTGCTCTCTTTTGAGTGATCAAGGGGAGGGAAGGAGGGGCGGGGAAAAGCCAACCCTTGGCAAAAATTTGGTGAAATTTGGAAAGTGAGGCGGGGAAAAGCCAACCCTGGCGAAAATTTTGTGAAATTTTGGTGAAATTTTAGAAGGGAGAGAGAAAGTGAAAAAAAAATCTATCCAGAGAGAGAGAGAAGAGAAAAAAGGAGCTTTTATAAACTCAAAGGTAACATAATATCTGTGTTTATATTCGATCGTCTGATCATTATTATGCACAAATATTAAAGAATCTTGTGCACCATCTAGAACCAGATCTAAACAGAAATATTATGTTACCTCAGAGAATGTGGACTCTCTACTCACCTCTTAAATGAAGACATCAGGACCGTTCTTTGCTTATCGGACGGTCAGCAGAGCTTGATATTTACTAATCACCTAATACATGTACAACAGTACATACGAAAAAAATTCAAAAAATATATTTTTATTTTTTTTACATCTTATATGGCCAAATAATACTTATACATGTTATTTTTATAAACTTTCATCATTATATGTCCCTTCAAATTTAGAAAACATTTTTGGACCGTTCATTTTCAAGCGCAAAATCAACGATCGATCTGCAATGAAATCATTCCAAATTTGTTTGATCAAGGGAGAACGTTGAATGTAACCAACATAAAAGTTCAGAATTTTTATTATGTATGAGTTTCGATACAGCACGAAGTGTTTATGGCCATACAATACTTCAATCTTCAGTGATCTAGATAGATGGGTAAATAAAAACATTTTTAATCAAACTTGGGTGTAAGACAATAAATACAGTGCTCTTTAATTTAAACGGTTCCGATCGAGCAACGAATGACATATTCCCGTGCGTCCTCATTAACTCACGAAACAAGAGTTTATGTTTTATGTTCATGCATAGAAAATGTGAGTCATATATGCAACATACATGTAATGCTATATAATTTAACGTGTCAAAATCATTTAATTTAGCAATAAACATGTCATAACATTAATTATTGCATGCAGTTCATTAATATAATTTTCATTACCAATATTTTCTACAATTCAAGTCGAATTTTGATGATAATTGAATAAATTTCACTAAATATTTTCACAAATACTTATTACATCTATAAATTCAATTTAAACAAGTAAACTTAATTATTAAATATCTTACAAAATATACACAATGCATAAATTTTTATGAGTGAGGCTATGGTGCTATGCATAGCACGGATGGGGTCCGTGCTACGGCCAAAAATATGATTTTTTAAAATTCTAATGGTCGATCCAATCGTTCAATGTGATAACCATATGAATATATACTTGCAAACTAAATTTTATATTTTTTTGAATTTTTTACTATTTTTTTAGATAGTAGAATTTTGATGGTCCAGAATTTTCAGAAAACACTGATTTTTCTACCTATCTAAAAAAATAGTAAAAAAATTCGAAAAAATATAAAATTTAGTTTGCAAGTACATATTCATATGGTTATCACATTGAACGGTTGGATCGACCATTAGGATTTTAAAAAGTCATATTTTTTACCGTAGCACAGACCCCATCCGTGCTATGCATAGCACCATAGGCTCACTCAATTTTTATTCTCAAGTTATACATCCCTAACAATTTATTTTTTAAATATACATGGAAATTAATTTCACTTTTTACTCTCTCAATTAATTGCTTTTTGTTTTACAAATTAGCATTCTTGGTCAGCAAGAAAATTAATACATAGTCTTTGTTAGTATATAGAAATTGTTTAAAATGAACTAATAATTATAAAATTAATACTTAAGACCCTTGATGTGAATAAAAAAATATCACAATAAAATTCAAAATAGATTTTTACAAACTCTTCATGTGAATAACTTAAATATCTTACAAAATTTACATAACGCATAAATTATTATTGTTGAATGAAGAACAACCAAATTTCATCTTATTTACAACATACAATTTAATTGATAGAAAATTTTCATCTTAATCATTTCATAAATTTCATTAATAGAATTTCCATAGCAAAATATTTTGAATAACACACAAGCAAATTTCATCTTAATCATTTCATAAATTTCATTAATATAATTTTTATAGAAAAATATTTATTAAAATTAAAGTCGAATTTTGATTTTAATTAATTAAATTTCACCAAAAATTCTAACTTCTATTGACACATGTTGAAAGAGTAAATAATGGTCTTGAATTCTTTTACTATTTTTAAATAGGTGCAAAATCACTACTTTTAAATGGTCTTGAATCTTCTGAAAACAAAATTCAAAAATGCAAATAAGAATGAGGCTATGATACTTTGCAAAATGCAAATTGGTCCGTGCTATGAATCCATATGTCTATTTTTCTGAGATTAATTTTAAGTTTTAATTATTGGAAGTATGAAATCTACACAATGATCGAGCATTTCATTTTAGGAATTGATGTTATGTTAAAGCATCGAGACTAATGCATAATTTTTCATTAGAACATTTAACATGATCAATTAAAATGAACTATTTATATTGTTGCACGAGTAAGGCTACGGTGCTTTGCAAAGTAAACCACCCCGTTTACTTCGAGCTACTTTTTGGATTTTGAAAATCCAAACAACCGATCCGAACCGTTCAACATGTTCTAAACATTGAAATGTGCTTGGAGACCAAATTTTACATTTTTTGGAATTTTTTTACTATTTATTAAGCCACTTTGAAAGCTTCTGATCCGGTGGTCCAGAAAATTTTACTTTAAAAAATTCACATGTTTATTTTATATAGAGGTTTTAAAATTAAACGGTTACTTCGGGATTAGTCGTTTATTTTATTCACATGTTAATTTTCTTATGGTTTCTTATGCAATTTTCTCACGGGATTACTCGTTTAGTAGAAATTTTTTTGAAACCGTAGCCTTACTCTATATATATATTTTTTAAAAATTCTCTATATGTAATCCCGTGATTTTTATTTTTACCCAAAAAATAATATATTTTAATATAAATAACCACGTTTTTAAAAGAATTTTATTTCTACCGAAACCGTAAATAATATTTGCGGTTTGAATTAACAATTCAAACCGCAAAGAATATATGCGGCTTGAATTAATTGCGGCTTGAATTATTAATTCAAACCGCAAATATTATTTGCGGCTTGAATTGTTAATTCAAACCGCAAATATTATATGCGGTTTGAATCGCATTTATAAAAATCGGCTCATCGTACCATCTGAAAATTTCATTTATTATTTTATTAAATGGTAATTTTTCACCGATAACCCTAGAAATTTATTCACCGATAACCCTTAGTTATTTTTATTACAAAAAATTATATTATAAAAACTTATCAATAATATAAAATAAAAATCGGCTCACCATACCATCTGAAAATTTCATTTATTATTTTATTAAATGGTAATTTTTCACCGATAACCCTAGAAATTTATTCACCGATAACCCTAAGTTATTTTTATTACAAAGAATTATATTATAAAAACTTATCAATAATATAAAATAAAAATCGGCTCACCATACCATCTGAAAATTTCATTTATTATCTTATTAAATGGTAATTTTTCACCGATAACCCTAGAAATTTATTCACCGATAACCCTAAGTTATTTTTATTACAAAGAATTATATTATAAAAACTTATCAATAATATAAAATAAAAATCGGCTCACCATACCATCTGAAAATTTCATTTATTATTTTATTAAATGGTAATTTTTTACCGATAATCCTAGAAATTTATTCACCAATAACCCTAAAGTTATTTTTATTACAAAGAATTATATTATAAAAACTTATCAATAATGTAAAATAAAAATCGGCTCACCATACCATCTGAAAATTTTATTTATTATTTTATTAAATGGTAATTTTTCACCGATAACCCTAGAAATTTATTCACCGATAAACCTAAGTTATTTTTATTACAAAGAATTATATTATAAAAACTTATCAATAATATAAAATAAAAATCGGCTCACCATACCATCTGAAAATTTCATTTATTATTTTATTAAATGGTAATTTTTCACCGATAACCCTAGAAATTTATTCACCGATAACCCTAAAGTTATTTTTATTACAAAGAATTATATTATAAAAACTTATCAATAATATAAAATAAAAATCGGCTCACCATACCATCTGAAAATTTCATTTATTATTTTATTAAATGGTAATTTTTCACCGATAACTCTAGAAATTTATTCACCGATAACCCTAAAGTTATTTTTATTACAAAGAATTATATTATAAAAACTTATCAATAATATAAAATAAAAATCGGCTCACCATACCATCTGAAAATTTCATTTATTATTTTATTAAATGGTAATTTTTCACCGATAACCCTAGAAATTTATTCACCGATAACCCTAAAGTTATTTTTATTACAAAGAATTATATTATAAAAACTTATCAATAATATAAAATAAAAATCGGCTCACCATACCATCTGAAAATTTCATTTATTATTTTATTAAATGGTAATTTTTCACCGATAACCCTAGAAATTTATTCACCAATAACCCTAAGTTATTTTTATTACAAAGAATTATATTATAAAAACTTATCAATAATATAAAATAAAAATCGGCATAAAATACCATTTCCATTTATTGATAAGTTTTTATAATATAATTCTTTGTAATAAAAATAACTTTAGGGTTATCGGTGAATAAATTTCTAGGGTTATCGGTAAAAAATTACCATTTAATAAAATAGTAAATGAAATTTTCAGATGGTATGGTGAGCCGATTTTTATAAATGCGATTCAAACCGCATATATTCTTTGCGGTTTGAATTGTTAATTCAAACCGCAAATATTATTTGCGGTTTGGGTAGAAATAAATTTTTTTTAAAAACGTGGTTATTTATATTAAAATATATTTTTTTTTGGGTAAAATAAAAATCACGGGTGGCAACTGGTAGAATCGTAAATTGTTACGATCTCAGCTGGTAATTGGGAGCGAACAACCCAATTTTGACTAATCAAACAATCAGAATGAAGGAGAAAGAGAATCGGTCAGATGGATAGCTATTTACATCTTTCATACACTGAAGTGTGGGGTCATAATCTCAGTACTGGACATATTAGCTACTACAGTAACTGGAGAAGAGAAGTACCCATCATTAAACAGAGTTCGGCCAAATCACAAGAATAGATGTGTACGCTGACATGTCGTCATCATTAGTATATAATGAACTCGTAGAATATTTATTTTTGAGTGAGGCTACGGTGCTATGCATAGCACAGAATGAGCCGTAATACGGCTCAATATTTGAGTTTTTAAAATTCTAACGGTCGATCCGAACCGTTCAACATGATTATAAAATGAGTACATACTTGCAAACCAAATTTTACATTTTTTCGAATTTTTTTACTATTTTTTTAGATAGGTAAAAAATCATTGTTTTTGGATGGTCCAGAATTTTCAGATCAAGTGATTTTCTACCTATCTAAAAAAATAGTAAAAAATTTCAAAAAAATATAAAATTTAGTTTGCAAGTACATATCATTTTATAATCATGTTGAACGGTTCGGATCGACCGTTAGAATTTTGAAAACTCAAATATTGAGCCGTAGCACGGACCAAACCTTGCTATGCATAATACCGTAGCCTCACTCTTTATTTTTACTATTTTTGGAATTTCTTTACTATTTTTTATGATTTATGAAAGATGACACAAAATCGGCATAGTTTAGCGTAATTTTGCGTAGTTTAGCGTAATTTGTCGTATTTCATTATAATTAGCGAAATTAGTGTAATTTAGCGTAATTCAACATAATTTAATATAATTTAGCGTAATTTAATGTAATTTGTGTTACTCAACATAATTTCAAGCAATCTAATGTATTTTAGTATAAATATGCTAATTATAAATCAAAAGAAGTAATATAACAAATAATTTAACAAAAAGTTCAAATTTTTAGTGTTAGATTTCATTACCTTGCTCTTTATAGTGTCTCTGAAAATAAATAAAGAGAAAACTGGTCATTTTATGGCCGGTTTCTGGGGGAGAAAAGAAACCGACTACAAATGATCAGTTTGTATATTTTTGGAAAAACTCAAGTATTCTGGGTAAATTATTAATTTGTAATTAACTTTGGATATTAATAAAAATGTCGGCCGGATATGCATCCTACATTATACAAGGTAACTTTATATCTTTTGTTTTCTTCTGAAATCATGGAAGTTTCTAGACAATATATATAAATATTGGTGCTATCTTAATGTCTAGCTACTTTCGTAATAATCTATTTAAAAGTGGAACTTCATGCAACTTTAGTACTGGTTTCTATTGTTATTCAGAGTTAAACCGACGCGTTATCTATGATTGTAAACTAAACAGCAAATGCAAAAACGCGTCACATATTTAGGGTAGGACAGCAGCAGTAATCAAGGGTTTAGGTCCAACTTGTCTAGAGAATACAGCCATCACAAATTGTCACTATGCAGATGACACTATTCTTTTTCTAGCTGCTCAGGATGAGAATATTGAATCTGCATGGTGGGCAATGATGGCTTTTGAAGCCTTATTAGGAATTAGAATGAACTATGAGAAAACTGAGATGTATCATATACATGTTGATCCCCATACTTCACACCTCAATCAATTGTTTAGGTGTCAATGGAGATAATTTCCACTAAAATACTTAGGGCTTCCTTTACACATTAAAAAACTTGCAGTTAGTGATTGGCAATTTTTAGTAGATAAAATTGAAGCTAGATTACCTAGTTGGCACAGCCAACTCCTTTCTATAGGAGGTAGGATTACATTAGTAAATTCAGTTCTATCAACAATTCCCTTATATGTCCTCTCAGTGTTTAAAATTCCAATTACTGTTATTCATCAAATAGATAAGATTAGAAGACGGTTCTTATGGCAAGGAACATAAAAGAAGAGAAAATATGCTTTAGTTAGTTGGAAAACTGTATGCTTAGCTAAACAATTTGGGGGGATGGGTGTCTTAGATCTTAAAGAAATGAATATTGCATTATTATTAAAATGGTGGTGGAGATTTAAAAATAATGACTATCAGGCAACTTGGAAAAATATTATCATATAAAAATATCTAGAACACCACACCCCTGCCTCACCATTCTGGAAAAGTATTTCTAATTTAGAAAATATTGGAGATGTTAGTGTCCAGTATGTACCAGGGAGTCATTCACAGTGTAGATTTTGGACTGATATATGGTATAAAGAGTGTTCATTAGCTACTAGCTATCCTGTAATCTATCGTAAATGTAGCAATAAACATATTCTCCTTAGTGAAGTTATTGATTCTCAAGGGTTGAGAGTACAATTTAGACGACCACTGGAAGGGTTTGATTTGCTTGAGTGGACTGAAATTTTATACATCATCAGTTCCATTTCTTTTACCTCACCTCAGGACCATCTAGCTTGGCGATGGGACCATACATGGAAGTTTACTACCCACTCATTATATAAATTTCTAAATTTTCGAGGGGTTCTACCTTTAGTACCAGAATTGATTTGGTGGACCTTACCTGTCCCACCGAAAATACGTGTGTTTATGTGGTTGGTTACTCACAACTCCATTCTAACAAAAGATAACTTATCAGTTCGAGGCTGGACTGGAAACCAAACCTGTCAATTTTGTACAAAAACTGAAACCATCACCCATCTATTCCTCACTTGTTCATTGACTCAAAAGGTTTGGTTTTGGCTAGGAAAAAGTCAAGAGTTTATGCATCAATGACAGACTTTTTGGGATATCCTGGATTTTGCTATGCAATTACCAACAATTAAGAAAATAGGGTTCTTAGTAGTCCTAAGTTCTGTTTGCTGGACCATGTGGAGGCATAGAAATGATAACTGTTTTAATAATTGCCCAATTAAATCAGCCCGCACTATTATCTTCCTCATTAAGTCTTTGCTTGGTTATTGGGCAGGAAATGTCACAACACAGGTGCAACAAGAGATTACTGACTGGATGCCGATAATTGAAGATGCCATACCTATTGCTCAGTACATGCCTCTGGAGATGGTGGTCTATCAACCGCCAGTGCCGCCCAACTCACAGTGAAGACAGCAGAACTCCAATTTTTGTATTTAGTGGATAACCTTAGCCCTTTACTATGCGGCTTAGTACTTGCTTCCTTAGTATATTTTTGGTTATTAGATACATCGCAAGCTTGGTATATAGCTTGGTTACTCTGCATATTATGTTGCTATTATCTAGTTCTTTTGAGTTATGCTATGCAGACTAAACTGGCACACAAGGTGCCTCTCTTTTGTTATGGATGACTTTGTAATTATGGTTTCATGATCAATGAAACGGGCATATGCCTATTTAAAAAAAAAAAAAAACGCGTCACATATTTAAATGAATTTCTTATATATATATATATATAGCCTCTCCTGGTTCAAACTGCAAGTACCATGTACTATCCAGAGACAACAATCAACAACTCAAAAAACACCAACAACTAACAAGTTAAGCAACACAATAAATTTAAATCCATTTTTTAAATTTTTTATTTAATTTGACTGCACTGTAACTTAATATGAAGAGAAAAAGAGAAAGCAGATCATAAAAGTGTACACGTCGCTTGAAATATGCACAACAAAATTACATGTAAAATACAATATATTGATAACCATATAACAACGACTTCACAATTAAAGATCAAAATCGTAAATGTGTTTTATATAATCTATACATACATTTTCTTTAAATTGGTGAAATCTAAACATTGTTTGATCAATAATCAAATATAAAAAAATCAGGTTTTGTCAGTCGTAAAGGACAATATCCTATGTGTGGATGGTCATGGGTTCGAAACTTGTTTGAGAGTTCTTTATAGATATTAAATGAAAATTAGAAGGCTAAATCTTCATTTTTCTATTAAAAAAAATCAATCAATATTAATGTAAGTGATTAGTTAATTTATGTGATGGGTATGGGAAAACAAATTTGATGTAAGATATATCTAAAATATTAAATCAACGTCTAAAATTAAAAAAATTAATTATTAAATTAATTGTCATAATTTTCAAATAATTTTACTACCAACATGATATATTATTATAGTTTGAGTGAGTCTATGTTACTATGCATAGCACGGATTGGTCCATAATACGGATCAATATTTTTATTTTCAAAATCCTAACGGTGAATCTGAACTGTTCAACATGAACCTCATATAAATATGTACTTGCGGACAAAATTCTATATTTTTTTAGAATTTTTTACTATTTTTAAGATAGGTAGAAAATCACTTGATCTAAAAATTATGGAGCATTGAAAAACATTGATTTTCTATCTATCTTAAAAAATAGTAAAAAAATTCAAAAAAAATATAAAATTTGATCTGCAAGTATATATTCATATGAAAATCATATTGAATGGCTCAGATCGACTGTTAGAATGTTGAAAACGAAAATATTAATCTGTCTTACTGACCAATCCGTACTAGTCATAGTATCATAGACTCACTCTTATAGTTTTGGTCTTGTTTATCGTAAACTACTTGCTGGCCTTACCGTCTGAGCTCTTGAGGCCCATATTGTGCAATCTAATAAAAAAAGACAAAAGAGAGCAACCGAAAGAAAACTAACTGTACATCCTTCCGATATTGCACGGTTGTAGATGAACTGAACATTGGCCTGGACATTAACATTTCCGTTTGGAATTGATATCATAGAAGTATTTCTTTATAGCAGAGTAGGGGCAGTTTTGGTAAATATTAATTTACACGCCGTCGGTTTTTCCGTCATTACCCAGAACTCAGGCACATTCCCTTCTCCATTGTTGTTTAACTGGAGGGTCAATTCTTTAATTTGGTCTTGTTTAACGTTGTTTTATCCGGCCAATGCTATTAATTTATATCTTTATTTTTATTTTTAAAGTTTAAACACTCAATCTTAGCTGTTAAATGTGATCTTTATATGAAAATTTATGAAGACTAAATTTTACATTTTTTAGAATTATTTACTATTTTTTAAGAGATATAAATTCTACAATACTACTTCTTTTGGATGGTTCAGAATATTTGGAACAAGTAATTTTCTACCTATCTAAAAATTGTAAAAACACAAAATATAAATTGTGATCTCTTAGTACAATTTTATATGAAGATCATATTTAACTATTCACATCAACTCATTAAACTTTGAAAATAGAGATATGAATTCATAATACGGATCAATCCGTGCATATTAGTATATTACCGTAACCTTACTCAATAAAATTGCTTATTATATTGAAAAATAATTGGTATTGGTAAAAATCCACCCTGCTAGCTAGGCACACAATAACTCCGCGAGATATATATATATATATCTCAAAATGAATAACTTAAATCTGATAATTTTTCCGTCTGGAAAAATGCTTAGATAATTTTTCACCGTTCATATAATTTAGTTTTACAATTTTCATCCAAGCCACCATTCCAACCAAGAAAGAAACCAAAGGATATACAGAACTAAAAAAGAAGAAGAAAATCTGACGCATAATTAACCTTGAAATCCTAATTCAAATAATGAATAATAAAAACCCTAATTTGACTCGGACTTTCCCTCATGCTCTGCAACTTCATTTGTCTGGTCAGGAGCAATCGGAAACCAATTAAAGGCATTTCCCAACTTCCTCTCCATTTCATCCTCTCAATGTTCTTCATTCTCCTATGGCATCTTGTTTTTTTTTTTTTTTTCTGTAACTGTGTGTAATAATAAGTTTCATAAATTATATATATTGTAGTTTTATTTGTACTTAGATATACATCCAATGTTTTTTATATATGTTTTTTCTTCTTATTTATTTTGAAATTGATTAATTCTTCTATTATTTATATAGCATATGTTTTTCTTACTTACTGATGTAATTTTTTCAATTAGTACGACATGTTCATATATGAAATTAAGTTGATATCATAAATTAAATTTAGAGATTTTATGTTAGAATGTTTCATTTCTTTCAAATAATATATTATTAATATTTGAAAAAGCTTAATTTTCAAATTTATTTTTGCATATGTGTTACTTACAAATGTAAAATGTGTATGTGTTGTTAAGAAGAAATAAGCGTAGTGTCATGTTATAATAATTAAACTAAGTTAAATTAAATTTATTTGATAAGCTTGATGAGTTAAATAAATTATTTTTAATAAATTATGAATATATGCACATAATTTTAATGAAAATGATTAATTGCCAGCATAATTCTAATTAATCAGTCGCATATCCATTAATCACTTGGCGGTACCCCGTCCGTCCGACAAGCGCATACCGTTATTTACAACACTGATTCTGGCAATATGTTTTGCCTTGTATGCTTTGTGACATTAGGTTTAGATATCGATCCTTTTTGTGCTTCACACATTGAGGATTTTATCTCATTTCTAGTTTTATCAGCTTTGTATGAACTATTTTGTTTGTAATGAAACAGGTGGCTTGCCACTTTTATGAAAAAAAAAAGTACATTAAATTAGTCAGAACCTAATGTAAATGAGACTAACGTTGAATTTGTGAGAGATATATATTACTTTCTGCAATAACTAAAAAGTTAAAAGGCCCAATCTAGATACTGGCAACTTTTATTAAATAGTATAATCACAAGTTGTCCACATCAGTTGCATATTCACATGTACTCAAATATGGTTATTTCGAAATTTGAAAGTCAATTTACGCATCGCATTGTCAAATTGAGGGTTAAAATGCATCATTGGTTTTGTGTTCCAATTATGCTCCACGTTTTTTCTTCATTTTTAAAGTTCGAATGATCGATCCGAACCGCTCAGTATGATCTTCATATTAAAATGTGCTTGGAGATAAAATTTTAAATTTTTTAAAAGTTTTTTACTATATTTTTAGATATGTACAAAATCACTGGATGGTCAAGAATCTTCTGGAAATAGTGATTTTGTATCTATCTAAAAATTAGTAAAAAAATTCAAAAAAATATAAAATTTGGTTTTCAAGTACATTTTAATACAAATATCATGGTGAACAGTTCAGACTTTGAAAATGAAAATAAAGATGTAGAGCACGATTGGAGCACAAAACTAATGATACATTTTAACCCTACTCCTTCAATATTTAATGTAATTTAAGCACTCAAGCGTTTTTAATTACTTTAGAATTTTACACATCAAAACAGGATATATAGTATCAAACTTAATCAATAATAAAAAAATTTACAGCAGTAAATTATCTTTTTGTTTCAGCAAAGTAGAACTACTCTGTTTATTATGAAACGATTACCAGTATATATATGGGCGCAAGGAATCCAACAACAAAGAACAACTCTTCACGATCGAGTTCATTTTGACGGGAAAAATATATATATATATAGAGAGAGATTAATTAATGTACGGCTGTAGGTATATGTTAGTTTTGTGATATGAGACAGAAGATGAAAATGAGAATAATTGTATATTCCTTGCTGAGTTGTTTGTACAGTGAGCATTATATAGTCAAAAGGAAAAAAAGAGTTGTTGGAAAATAAACGGTAACTTTCTATAAAAGAAATAAAGGTTGAGTAACTTTATATATCAAATTTAATTGCTCCCTTTAATTCATAAATTAGCCTATGATGAACTAAATCCGTTAAGGGTCTCTGGGGCTATTATTGGGCCCTAATACTACTTATTTTCTACACTCCCCCTCAAGTTAGGCGTGTAGATGTCACATAACCCTAACTTGCTTATATTTTCTTCAAATGGTTTTGGATCTAAATCCTTCGTAAAATACATCCGCTAATTCATCTCCGCTTCTTACAAAAGGAGTCTCAATTTCTTTCACTTGAATCTTTTCTCTAATAAAGTGACAATCAACCTCAATGTGTTTAGTTCTCTCATGAAACACCGGGTTGGATGCTATATGTCGTGCTGATTGGTTGTCACAAAACATTTGCATTGGCAATTGAATTTGAATCCCAAAATCCGAAAGAAGTTGCTTTATCCATGTTAATCACTCGCGGTGGATGCCATGGCTCGATATTCCGTCTCGGTGCTTGATCGTGCCACAACATTTTGTTTCTTGCTTTTCCATGTGACTAAATTTCCGCCTACAAATGTGCAAAACCAGTTATCGATTTTCTATCGAAGCTTCCGGCCCAATCTGTATCGGAATAGCCACACACATTGTTAGAATTGTTATTTTTCATACAAATTCCCTTTCCGGGTGTTCCTTTTAAGTATCTTATAATTTTATTTGTTGCCTCTAAGTATGGTGTTCTAGGGACATGCATAAATTTGCTAATTTGACTTACCGAAAAAGAAATATCCGGACGCGTTACCGTTAGGTATATTAATTTTCCTATAAGTCTTTGAAGTTGATTTATATCTTCTAAAGGTTCACCATCTTCGATATTTAATTTATTCTTGCCATCTATTGGTGCTGAGGCCGGTTTACAACATAGTTTACCGGTTTCTTTCAACAAGTCTAAAGTGTATTTTCTTTGAGAGATAAATAAACCTTGATTTGAATATGCTACTTCTATGGCTAAACAATATTTTAAATAGCCTAAGTCTTTGATGTCAAATTTTTCTTTTAATTGAACTTTTATAGTTTTAATATGTTCTTGATTGTTTCCGGTAATGATAATGTCATCTACATACACTAAAATAATAGTGGTGTTTTCTCCTTCAATTTTGACAAATAATGAGTGATCGGCATTACTAATTTTAAAATTGCAAGATATCAAATGAGAGCTTAATATTTCATACCATTCCCTTGGAGATTGCTTCAACCCATAAATTGACTTCTTCAATTTGCAAGCTAGATCACAATTTTGGTTTTTTTCATAACCGGATAATGACATATATACCTCTTCTTCAAGTGTTTCTTGAAGAAATGCATTTTTTACATCCATTTGGTATAATTTCCAATTTTGGTTAACCGCAATAGAAAATAGTATTCTCACAGTATTCATTTTTGCAACCGGTGCAAAGGTTTCATAATAGTCTATACCGTAAGTTTGAGTGTATCATTTGGCAACCAAGCGAGCCTTATATCGTTCTACCTACCATCACTATTGTTCTTAATTTTACATACCCATTTACAACCTACGGGTTTTTTATTTTTTGGTAATTGAACTATTACCCAAGTGTCATTTTTCAAGGGCACTTAATTCTTCTTTCATGGCTTTGTTCCATTTAGGATTTTTAATGGCCTCCTCATAATTGTTTGGTTCTTGTTCTCTTTCAATTGAGGTAAAAAAAACTCTATGGTTGGAAGAAATATTGTCATATGTAATAAAATTTTGGATAGGATATTGTACTTGTAGGTTATAAAATCCCTAATTGAAGATTGTGTTGTTCGAACCGACCTTCTCAATGGTGTTTCTTCTATGTCTCGATTTTCTCCTTCATTCTGATTGTTTGATTAGTCAAAATTGGGTTGTTCGCTCCCAATTACCAGCTGAGATCGTAACAATTTACGATTCTACCAGTAGCCACTTGCCAAAGAAACAAATTTAAGAGAGCAGCTTGGGTCCAATGCCCATCGGACTCAAATTTGGGTCCAATGGGTTTCAGGACCGTCCAATCTGCTTTAAGATTCATGTGCACACATTTCAAAGCAGATGCGAAAGTTGAGGGTGTGAATCTTAAAGCAGATCGGACGGCCATCAAATCCATCGAACTCACTTTGAGTCTGATGGGCATCGGACCCAAATTGACCTCCAAATTTAATTGGCCTTTCTTTAGCGATAAGGAAAATATTATTTAAATGTTTGACTTCACCAAATTAAACAATTGAACCGACATCAGAGAACAGACACGGATTAGCATTAAATTACCAATTAATTTTCCTACCGGAAATGCATGGTCAGCGTTTCGGAAACAATATATAGATTAGCATTAAATTACCAAAACAACCTCTTCCAAAATTTAATATTTTTATTTAACGAGTATGTGTTCATTATAATAAGTTTGGATAGGTTATATATATTACATGAAAGATTATTATAAAAGTATACTTTTGGAAGTTCTGACAGGCCTTAATTTACCAACAAAAATATGACAAACAATGATTCAATTAAGTACTTCAATAATATATAGTTCTTTTCGTTACTTAAGCGAAAATTTTATTCTTTTTATTGTTTAAATTTCCAGGACTTTAGCTTTGAAGTTCACTATTTTTAAATATAATTAATTTCTTGATGAGTACTGGGACGTTTCTTTCTCTTTCCTTCTTCTGATGAATTATTAAGTTTTTAATTTAGAATAAATAATTTTCTACACATGTAATAAGGCACACAAGATTAATTCTTTTGACTGTTTGTTATTAATATTATTAATAACTCCGAGTAGTTTAGTTGTTTCTCTTAGGATGTTTCACCCAAATTCCCATGGAAACTCGCTCAATTAATTGCTTGCTGGTTCCCATTGAGACCAACTCAACTGGTAACTAGGGGTTTGAAACTGTCCCTAAAATTTTCCAGGTTAATTTTAAGGAATCTCCCATGAAAAATCCGCACTATATACGCGCTCAATTTCTTAGTAAACTTCCTCTATAACCGACTATAACCATCCTATAAATCCACACTACATTCTCATCACAAGGCATACTCAAATTAACCACATTCCTCATCTAAAAGCTCATAAAAAAACTTAAAACAATGAGCTCTCCTGATACAAGAGGAACGAGGACACCTAAGCGGCACCCGGCATGCCCAGGGAAGAGCAAATGCCAACTTAAAGGCTGCATTCACAATTCACAGAACTCAAAGTTCTCAACTAATGAAATTTCTGTCGATTTATATGAAGTTAATGGCATGCTTGGCGCATATCCTTCCGTCAGGTTTGCTGGAGGTAATTTGTTATATCAAAGACTCAGTGCTGCTTCTGAAACAGTAACCAATGTTAGAGAGATCAATGACGAACCAAAGGAAACCATCGGCACAATGGCGTATATTGCACAGATGAAGATTAGGGAGGTTTCTAGTATTATACTAGACAGGATCAGGTTTTGCTTGAGTTCTGAAATGCCGGTGTAGGTCATAAACTTATCAATTCATGTACAAATGGGGATAGGATATATATTCATTATGTTTGTCTTTTTGTTGTTTTGGTGGATTAAATAGTGTAAGAAAGGAATTAAGCAACTGTAAGCAAGGTAACATTAGCTAGTGTGCAAAATTATGTAATATTCTTTTTGTTCATCAAATTAAAAATAATTATATTTCTGAAAAAGAGCACAACATGTGTTAATATTAGTAAACAATGAGATGAATTGTAAATCCACAAAAAAGAATGCTTAGTTACAGTTATGGTTCTTACAAGTTTCCTTAAACTGATTTCTTTCTTTTTCTTAAAAATTATTCTGCACTTGAACAGGTTTTGAACTCTTTTCGAGATTTTAGTTTCCAATTAGTTTGATGAAAAATGTGATCCAAAGATCTTATCCTTTGAGGCGGAGGTACTGATAACAGGGTGTCGGCCGCGAGAACGGAGTAGGTCCGATGCCCATCGGACTTACTTTTAGGTTCAACGAGCATGATGACCGTCCGATCTAATTCAAGATTTGTGCGCACGATAATTGAAACATATACGCACGAATTTTAAAGCATTCTGCACGAATCTTAAAACAAATCGACGGTGATTAAACCCATCGAACCAGAGTAGGTCCGATAGGCATCTTTTGTTTTAAAATGTTTCTCAACGGTAAAATTTAATGAACAGTAGTAAAATTGCATCTAACCTTGCTGGTCTTCATCATCGATCGAACCATTAGATGCTTATTATGGTTTATTTTCATGATTTGTATCATCCTGTTTTCTGATAAGCCGATCGAGTCAATTCCAAACATAGAAGCAACGAAATCGTGAACATTTTTAGCGAAATATGCAATTTGTAATTGACCTCCTTTTGGTGTCCAACACAATATCCAAAAATTCAAGGGAATTTAGCAAAAATCACCCATTTTGAAAATGTTCCCTTTTTAATACCACTTTGGTAAGTTAACACTGACAATGTGAGTTAATATATCATTGACCGGATATGCCGACATTTTTATTAATATCCAAAGTTAATTACAAATTAATAATTATACCCAGAATACCTGAGTTTTTCCAAAAATGTCCAAATCGGCCATTTTGTGGCTGGTTTTCTCTTTTATTTTTTATTTTTTTAGAGACGCTATGAAGAGCAAGATAATGAAATCTAACACTAAAAATTTGAATTTTTTGTTTAAATTATTTGTTAGATTACTTCTTTTTATTTATAATTAGCATATTTATACTAAAATACACTAGATTACTTGAATTATGTTGAATTACACTATATTTCATTAACTTACGCTAAATTATGTTAAATTACGGTAAATTACAGTAAATTACTGTGTGTTTTCATAGTGATATATAATTAGAAACCATTTTTTATTTCACTTTTATCTTCATAGTGATTTATAATTAGAAACTATTTTTTTTTAAGAGACACTATGAAGAGCAAGATAATGAAATCTAACACTGAAAATTCGAATTTTTTGTTAGATTACTTCTTTTAATATATAATTAGCATATTTATACTAAAATACGCTAAATTACTTGAAATTATGTTGAATTACACTATATTAAGTTAAATTACGCTAAATTACATTAAATTACGTTAAAATACAGTAAATTACGCTAAATTACATATGGATAATGACGATATCTTCACTAAAAAGGCGAAAAACGATGACGAAACTTAAAACGGCAATAAAACGACGCTCGAGTGTCCGATTTCAGCAAATGACCACTTTTACCGGTGAGAAACATTTTAAAACAAAAGGTGCGGCCAACACCCTGTTATCAGTACCTCTGCTTCGAAAGGATTATTACCTTTGGATCACATTTTTCATCAAACTAATTGGAAAACAAAATCACGAAAAGACTTCAAAACCAGTACAAGTGCAGTTTAAGAAAATGAAAGGAACCAGTTTATGTAAGAATCATAAATGTAACTAAGCATTCTTTTTTGTGGATCTGCAGTTCATCTCATTGTTTACTAATATTAACACATGTTGTGCTCTTTTCAGAAATATAATTATTTTTAATTTGATCAACAAAAAGAATATTACATAATTTTGCACACTAGCTAATGTTACCTTGCTTACAGTTGCTTAATTCCTTTCTTACACTATTTAATCCACCAAAACACCAAAAAACAAACATAATGAATATAAATGTCCTACACATGTGTACTTGAAGTGACAAGTTTACAACCTACACCGGCATTTCCGAACTCAAGCAGAACCTGATCCTGTCTAGTATATTGCCAGATACCTCCCTAATCTTCATTTGCGCGTTATACACCATCGTGCCGATGGTTGCCTTTGGTTCATCATCGATCTCTCTAACATTGGTTACTAATTCAGAAGCAGCACCGAGTCGCTGGTATAACAAACCTCCAGCAAACCTGATGGAAGGATATGCACCGAGCATGCCATTAACTTCATATAAAGCAACGGCAATTTCATTATTAGTCGAGAATCTCGAGTTTGGTGCATTGTGAATGCAGCCTTGAAGGTTGCATTTGCTACTTCCGGGGCATGCCGGGTGCCTCTTAGGTTTCCTCGGCCCTCTTATATCCGGCGAGCTCATTGTTTTAAGTTTTTTTATATGAGCTTTTAGATGAGGAATGTTGTTATATAATTTGAGTTTGTGATGAGAATTTAGAGTGATATATAGATTTCTAGGATGTTATAGTCGGTTATAGAGGAAGTTTACTTAGAAATTGAGCGCGTATATTTCATGGGAGATTCCTTAAAATTAACCTGGAAAATTTTAGGGACAGTTTCAAACCCGGCCTAGTTACCAGTTGAGTTGGTCTCAAAGGGAACCAGCATGCAATTAATTGAGCGGGTTTCCATGGCATTCGCTGTGTGATGCGCAAGTTTTGGGAATTTGGGTGAAACATCCTAAGAGAAACAACTAAACTACTCGGAGTTATTAATATTATTAATAAGAAACAGTCAAAAGAATTAATCTTGTGTGCCTTATTAGATGTGTAGAAAATACTTTATTCTAAATTAAAAACTTAATAATTCATCAGAAGAAGGAAAGAGAAAGAAACGTCCCAGTACTCATCAAGAAATTAATTATATTTAAAAATAGTGAACTTCAAAGCTAAAGTCCTGGAAATTTGAACAATAAAAAGAATAAAATTTTCGCTTAAGTAACGAAAAGAACTATATATTATTGAAGTACTTAATTGAATCATTGTTTGTCATATTTTTGTTGGTAAATTAAGGCCTGTAAGAACTTCCAAAAGTATACTTTCATAATAATCTTTCATGTAATATATATAACCTATCCAAACTTATTATAATGAACACATACTCGTTATAAAAATATTAAATTTTGGAAGAGGTTGTTTTGGTAATTTAATGCTAATCTATATATATATTGTTTCCGAAACGCTGACCATGCATTTCCGGTAGGGAAATTAATTGGTAATTTAATGTTAATTGGTCGTGTCTATTCTCTGATGTCGGTTCAATTGTTTAATTTGGTGAAGTTAAACATTTAAATAATATTTTCCTTATCGTTAAAGAATGACCAATTAAATTTGTGTCTTTGGCAAAGTGGCAACTGGTAGAATCGTAAATTGTTACGACTCATCTGGTAATTGGGAGCGAACAACCCAATTTTGACTAATCAAACAATCAGAATGAAGGAGAAATAGAATCGGTCAGATGGATAGCTATTTACCTCTTTCATACACTGAAGTGTGGGGTCATAATCTCAGTACTGGACACATTAGCTACTACAGTAACTGGAGAAGAGAAGTACCCACCATTAAACAGAGTTCGGCCAAATCACAAGAATAGATGTGTACGCTGACATGTCGTCATCATTAGTTATATAATGAACTTGTAGAATATTAATTTTTATTATTTTTAGAATTTTTTTACTATTTTTTACGATTTATGAAAGATGGCACAAAATCGGCCTAATTTAGCGTAATTTAATGTAATATAGTGTAATTCAACATAATTTCAAGCAATCTAGTGTATTTTAGTATAAATATGCTAATTATAAATTAAAAAAAGTAATATAACAAATTATTTAAACAAAAAATTCGAATTTTCAGTGTTAGATTTCATTATCTTGCTCTTCATAGTGTCTCTAACAAAAAAAATAAAGAGAAAACTGGCCATTTTGTGGCCGGTTTCTGGAGGAGAGAGGAAACCGGCCACAAAATGACCAGTTTGGATATTTTTGGAAAAACTCAGGTATTATGGGTATAATTATTAATTTGTAATTAACTTTGGATATTAATAAAAATGTCGGCCGGATATGCATCCTACATTATACAAGGTAACTTTATTCTTTTGTTTTCTTCAGAAATCATGGAAGTTTCTATGTTATCTTCACTAGACAATATATATAAATATTGGTGCCATCTTAATGTCTAGCTACTTTCGTAATAATCTATTTAAAAGTGGAGCTTCATACAACTTAATTTACTGGTTTCTATTGTTATTCAGAGTTTTAATTAGACCGACGCGTTATTTATGATTGTAAACTCAAGAGCAAAAGCAAGAATTAACGCGTCACATATTTAAATGAATTTCTTATATATATAGCCTCTCCTTGTTCAAACTGCAAGTACCATGTACTATCCATAGACAGCAATCAACAACTCAAAAAACACCAACAACTAACAAGTTAAGCCGACATTTTTATTAATATCCAAAATTAATTACAAATTAATTATTATACCCACGATTCCCGACTTTTGTCAAAAATGTCCAAACCGGCCATAAAATGGCCGGTTTTCTCTTCTTCTTCTTTTTTTTTTATTTTTTTTAGAGATTACGAAGAGCAAGATAATAAAATCTAACATTGAAAATTGAAAATTTTTGTTTAAATTATTTGTTAGATTAATTCTTTTGATTTATAATTAGCATATTTATACTAAAATACATTAGATTACTTGAAATTATGTTGAATTAAATTATATTACATTAAATTACGCTAAATTATGTTAAATTCTGGTAAATTCCGGTAAATTATGTTGAAACCGGCCATCGGAAACCAGCCATTTTATGGCCGGTTTGAATATTTTTGGCAAAAGTTGAGAATCGTGGGTATCATAATTAATTTTTAATTAACTTTGGATATTAATAAAAATGTCGGCTAGTTAAGCAACACATTAAATTTAAATCCATTTTTTAAATTTTCTATTTAATTTGACTGCACTATAACTTAATATGAAGAGAAAAAGAGAACGCAGATCATAAAAGTGTACACGTGGCTTGAAATATGCACAACAAAATTACATGTAAAATACAATATATTGATAACCATATAACAACGACTTCACAATTTGTCAAATTAAAGAACAAAATCGTAAATGTGTTTTATATAATCTATACATATATTTTCTTTAAATTGGTGAAATCTAAACATTGTTTGATCAATAATCAAATATAAAAAAATCAGGTTTGGTCAGTCGTAAAGGGCAATATCCTATGTGTGGATGGTCATGGGTTCGAAACTCGTTTGAGAGTTCTTTATAGATATTAAATGAAAATTAAAAGACTGAATCTTCATTTAATTTCTATTAAAAAAAATCAATCAAATATTAATATAAGTGATTAGTTAATTTATGTGCTGGGTATGGGAAAACAAATTTGATGTAAGATATATCTAAAATATTAAAGCATGTCTAAAATAAAAAATAAAAATTATTAAATTAATTGTCATAATTTTCAAATAATTTTATTACCTAACATGATCTATTATTATAGTTTGAGTGAGTTATGGTGCTATGCATAGCACGGATTGGTCCATAATACGGATCAATATTTTTATTTTCAAAATCCTAACGGTGAATCTGAACTGTTCAACATGAACCTCATATAAATATGTACTTGCGGACAAAATTCTATATTTTTTTAGAATTTTTTACTATTTTTAAGATAGGTAGAAAATCACTTGATCTAAAAATTATGGAGCATCCAGAAACATTGATTTTCTATCTATCTTAAAAAATAGTAAAAAAATTCAAAAAAATATAAAATTTGATCTGCAAGTACATATTCATATGAAAATCATATTGAATGGCTCGGATCGACTGTTAGAATTTTAAAAACGAAAATATTAATCTGTATTACAGACCAATCCGTGCTAGACATAGTATCATAGACTCACTCTTATAGTTTTGGTCTTGTTTAGCGTAAACTACTTGCGGGCCTTACCGTCTGAGCTCTTGAGGCCCATATTGTGCAATCTAATAAAAAAAGACAAAAGAGAGCAACCGAAAGAAAACTAATTGTACATCCTTCCGATATTTGCACGGTTGTAGATGAACTGAACATTGGCCTGGACATTAACATTTCCGTTTGGAATTGATATCATAGTAGTATTTCTTTATAGCAGAGTAGGGGCAGTTTTGGTAAATATTAATTTACACGCCGTCGGTTTTTCCGTCATTACCCAGAACTCAGGCACATTCCCTTCTCCATTGTTCTTTAACTGGAGGGTCAATTCTTGAATTTGGTCTTTGGTTGATTACACCCAGTTTAGTTGAAAACGGAGAGGACGGATGAATTATAACATCAACGCCTATAACGTTGTTTTATCCGGCCAATGCTATTAATTTATATCTTTATTTTTATTTTTAAAGTTTAAACACTCAATCTTAGCTGTTAAACGTGATATTTATATGGAAATTTATGAAGACTAAATTTTACATTTTTTAGAATTATTTACTATTTTTTAAGAGATATAAATTCTACAATACTACTTCTTTTGGATGGTTCAGAATATTTGGAACAAGTAATTTTCTACCTATCTAAAAATTGTAAAAACACAAAATATAAATTGTGATCTCTTAGTACAATTTTATATGAAGATCATATTTAACTATTCACATCAACTCATTAAACTTTGAAAATAGAGATATGAATTCATAATACGGATCAATCCGTCACATGCATATTAATATATTACTATAACCTTACTCAATACAAATTGCTTATTATATTGAAAAATAATTGGTATTGGTAAAAAACCCACCCTGCTAGCAAGGCACACAATAACTCTGCGAGATATATATCTCAAAATGAATAACTTAAATCTGATAATTTTTCCGTCTGGAAAAATGCTTAGATAATTTTTCACCGTTCATATCATTTAGTTTTACAATTTTCATCCAAGCCACCATTCCAACCAAGAAAGAAACCAAAGGATATACAGAACTAAAAAAGAAGATGAAAATCTGACGCATAATTAACCTTGAAATCCTAATTCAAATAATGAATAATAAAAACCCTAATTTGACTCGGACTTTCCCTAATGCTCTGCTTCTTCATTTGTCTGGTCAGGAGCAATCGGAAACCAATTAAAGGCATTTCCCAACTTCCTCTCCATTTCATCCTCTCAATGTTCTTCATTCTCCTATGGCATCTTGTTTTTTTTTTTTTTTTTCTGTAACTGTGTGTAATAATAAGTTTCATAAATTATATATATTGTAGTTTTATTTGTACTTAGATATACATCCAATGTTTTTTATATATGTTTTTTCTTCTTATTTATTTTGAAATTGATTAATTCTTCTATTATTTATATAGCATATGTTTTTCTTACTTACTGATGTAATTTTTTCAATTAGTACGACATGTTCATATATGAAATTAAGTTGATATCATAAATTAAATTTAGAGATTTTATGTTAGAATGTTTCATTTCTTTCAAATAATATAAAAAGCTTAATTTTCAAATTTATTTTTGCATATGTGTTACTTACAAATGTAAAATGTGTATGTGTTGTTAAGAAGAAATAAGCGTAGTGTCATGTTATAATAATAAATTTAAGTTAAATTAAATTTATTTGATAAGCTTGATGAGTTAAATAAATTATTTTTAATAAATTATGAATATATACGCATAATTTTAATAAAAATGTTTAATTGGCCGCATAATTCTGATTAATCGGCCACATACCGATTAATCACTTAGCGGTACCCGTCTGTCCGACGAGCGCATACTGTTATTTACAACACTGATCCTGGCAATATGTTTTGCCTTGTATGCTTTATGACATTAGGTTTAGATATCCGTTTGGTGCTTCACACCTTGAGGATTTTTTATCATTTCTAGTTTTATCAGCTTTGTATGAATTATTTTGTTTCTAATGAAACATGTGGCTTACCACTTTTATAAAAAAAAAAAGTATATTAAATTAGTCAGAACCTAATGTAAATGAGACTAACGTTGAATTTGTGAGAGATATATATTACTTTCTGCAATAACTAAAAAGTTAAAAGGCCCAATCTAGATACTGGCAACTTTTATTAAATAGTATAATCACAAGTTGTCCACATCAGTTGCATATTCACATGTACTCAAATATGGTTATTTCGAAATTTGAAAGTCAATTTACGCATCGCATTGTCAGAATGAGGGTTAAAATGCATCATTGGTTTTGTGTTTCAATCATGCTCCACGTCTTTTTCTTCATTTTCAAAGTTCGAATGATCGATCCGAACCGCTCAGTATGATCTTCATATTAAAATGTGCTTGGAGACAAAATTTTAAATTTTTTAAAAGTTTTTTACTATATTTTTAGATATGTACAAAATCACTGTTTTGGATGGTCAAGAATCTTCTGGAAACAGTGATTTTGTATCTATCTATAAAATTAGTAAAAAAATTTCAAAAAATATAAAATTTGGTTTTCAAGTACATTTTAATATTTTTTTTTAAAAAAAAGACATAAAGCCCGTTTCATTAAACATGAAACCTGAGTACAAATTACAGCAAAAGGGAAAATATCCGCTATTGTACCGCTGTCAAAACAGCAACAGCAAACCACCAAAAGCAACATATAGTAAGGGTAATGATATAACCAAAAGCACAAATAGGACTTTAACCCATGTCAGAAACTAAGTTGTATACGCAACAAACACTACGACAAAGACATTAGTCAGAAGATTCTGAGTTCTCGGATAGCCATTGTAGCAACTGAGCATCCTCAGGGGAAGCAACCTGCAGAGGCACCACATCCAAATCCTGCGGCATCCACTGATTAGCAGCCATCTTAACCGGTGTAGCCATAGTACCTAGCCAATGATTAACAAGAGATATAATAGTGAGAATTGTATTACGACCCGATTGGACTATAGTATGATTAAAGCATCTGTCATTACGAGTAATCCAAATACCCCATAGGACTGCACTAACCACTACAAGTAATGCTGTTTTATTAATTTTGGGTAGTGTCATCGCAAATTGTATCACATCATTGATGGAGTGCCAATGGGTATAATGGTTCTGACATTGTCCCATGTAAAACCATATATGCTTAGCAAAAAAGCATTGGAAGAACAAATGGTCAGTATCTTCGTGGTGTTGACAAAAGGAACACGAGACATCGCCTGTCCAACCTTTCTTACACATATTAATTTTAGTTAGGATCTTATTACGGTGTAACAACCACAGGAAAGCACGAATTTTCGGGGGAATAGGTAGTTTCCACCATAACAGTGGATGACATTTAGAGATGCCCCTAAAATTGAGAAACAAATATAAAGATTGCACAGAGTAAAGGCCAGATGAGTCCCATTGCCAAGTTAGTTGATCTTTTGCTTGTGAAAATGGAAAGGTCTCCAATACTTGAAGAAGATGCTGCCACTCCAAGAGAAGGACACCATGGATTGTACGTCTGAATCTGACGCACCTACCCTGTGTATGAAAGACCTCTTGCACAGTGATATTAGGAGTAGTACAGATCTCATATAGTTGGGGGAATTGGATAGATAGAGTGGCTTGGTGAAACCACTTATCATGCCAGAATTGTACTGCCCCTTGCAGTCCAGGGTGATAAGTAATCCCAATATTTGCAATGGGAGCTAATTTAGTAATTGCTTTCCAGAAGGGAGATAAAAGACCAAGGTGTAGATTAGCATGTAAGCACATTTTCCAGAGATTATTGTATTGAGGGTCCTGAAATCGCCACCACCATTTGAGTAACAAAGCACAATTCATCTGATCAAGGTCTAAAATGCCCATGCCCCCCAAATGTTTAGCAATACATATATTCTGCCAATTAACAAGTGAATACTTTTTCTGAGTGCTAGTCCCTTGCCATAAGAAAAGTCTTCTAATCTTATCGATTTCACGTAGAACTTTTTTAGGGATCCGATATAAAGAGAGAGTGTAGAGAGGGACAGCAGTTAAGACAGAATTAAGTAGTGTAATCCTGCCACCCAAAGACAATGTTTGATTTTTCCAGCCTTGAAGTTTAGATCTGACTTTATCAATTAAGAAGCCCCAATCTCTAATACTTAAAGTCTTAGGAGATAAAGGGACTCCCAGATATTTAAAGGGAAAAGAGGAAAGTTGACATCTAAAGAGGTCAGCTAAGAATTGTGCCTCTCCTGGCAACAAATTGATAGGGAAAAGCTCTGTTTTATCTAAATTCATTTTAATGCCAGAAATTCCTTCAAAAAATCTCATCAGCCACCATACAATCTCTACATTTCTGGGATCAGCTTTGAGAAAGAGTATTGTATCATCAGCATAGTGACAATTTGTCACTGACTGCTGCTGATCACAAGGAGGCCCTAACCCCTGAATATGACCCTGGGTTCTAGCTTTGAGGAACAGGTGACTTAGAGAATCAGCAGCTAAATTAAACAGATAGGGCGACAGAGGATCTCCCTGACGTACCCCTCGGCGACAAAAGAAATAGGGGGTGAGATCCCCATTGATATTAATGCAAGACTGAGAGCTTTGCAACCAAGAGGTAAGCCAGGATATCCAAATCGGGTCAAACCCCCTATGTTTCATAGTGAGAAGTAAATAATCCCAACTAATTTTGTCGTAGGCTTTTTCAAAGTCGACTTTGATTATCACTCCTTTCTCCTTAGTGGTGTGGCAATGGTGCAGAATTTCATGACTAAGCACAACATTGTCAAGAATGTATCTCCCTTTGAGGAAAGCTGATTGATGGGGGCTGATGAGTCGTTGTAAGATCGGTTCAAGTCTATTAGTGAGCAGCTTAGAAAGAATTTTAAAGCTGCAATTAACCAGGCTGATTGGTCGGAATTTTTGGATGAGTTGGGCATCTTTAGATTTAGGGATAAGACATATGATAGACTTGTTAAGAAACTGAAGCTCGATATTACCTGAATGAAAAGCCTGACATAAACGGTTGAGGTCAAATTTGACAGTATCCCAGAAGTGTTGGTAAAAGAGAAAGGTAAGGCCATCTGGGCCAGGGGCCCCATGGGGGTCAGAAGAAAAGATAGCCTGGTGAATTTCTTGTTCTAAGAAAGGATTAATGAGAAGATCATTTTCTGCACTAGATACCTTATCCTGAGCTTCCCAAAAGGATGGCTCAATGGAACCAAAAGTATTCCCAGGAGTACCTAGGAGATCTTTGTAAAAATGTAGGATGTGTGAATGAATTTCTACAGCACTGTTGGAGAGATGGTTGTTAATGTCTAAAGAAAGGATTTTATTTTTCCTATGTCTAATTGTAGCAATCTTATGAAAATACTTAGTATTCATGTCTCCTTCTTGTAGCCATTGCTGTTTAGATCTCAATTGCCAATACCTTTCTTCTTCTAAGTAAATTTCATCTAGAGTGTTCTTTAGGTGTAGCCACTGGTCCCTTTCTAATGATGATAAGTTTCTCTCATCTCGAATAGTTTCTAACAGTTGTAGTTGATCAAGAATGGCTTTTTTGTGTCTTTTCTTTTCACCAAAAAAATTTTTGGCCCAGCCCTTCATTTTTCTTCTAATTTTTTTGGTTTTGTTATGCCAAGATAGGCCTATTCTAAAGTCTTGCAATGGAATTTCATTCCACCATTTGATGACTAGAGGAACAAAATCAGGGTGTCTAAGCCATTCTGGATCAAACTTAAACATTTGAGGAGACTGAGAACTGGGAGCAGTAGTGAGCAATAAAGGGAAGTGATCAGACCCATATGAGCTTAAAGCTTGAACTGAAGCTAGGGGATATATATCTAACCAATCAATACTAACTAGATATCTATCTAGCAGAGCTTTATTGTTGCCACTAATCCAAGTAAAATTCCTATTAGGCAAGGATAGCTCAATCAAATGATGATCACTAATGAAATCATTAAATTTACCACTAAGTCTGACATCAAAATTTGATCCAGATTTTTCATGCCTAGCCCTAATGGCATTGAAATCACCACAAATAATCCAAGGTTCCCTTCTACCTAATCTGCTAGTTCTAAGTTCATGCCAAAAGGCAGATTTAAGAGTCCTATCAACTGGGGCATATACAATGGAAAGCATCCAATTGCAATTTTCTTTTCTATCATATAGGAATACATCAACAGAATAGGTGTGAGATATAAATCTACTGATTTGACAAGTATCACTATCACAGCCAAATAGAATCCCTCCAGATCTACCATGAGATGGAAGGCTAAACCAATTATCAAACTTAGAGGAAATAGATTTCAAAATCCTATGAGAGAAATTTTCTTTTTTAGTTTCTTGAATTGCAATAATATCTACTTTATATTCACTAATCATATCCTTGAGTATTCTTCTTTTACTGGGAGCATTCAAACCTCTAACATTCCAATTAAGTACTTTCATTGGACAACTAGCTGACCCTGATTATCTTGAACTAAAGTGAGCCTATGATCTACTCCAGCTTGTTTCAACACTGTAAATGCTTGTAATATTAATCTATCAAATTCTGTTCTATCTAGAGTTTGTAGAGCTTGAACTATTTGAACAGAATCTAAATGCCCACAACCCAAAGTAATATGATAAGCTCTATATAGCTCTTGTATTTCATCTGTAGTCATCCTAGAATAAGGAAAGCTAGAAATCAAAGTGTTACCTGGACCAGAGTTGGAAAGACTGGGACTAGCCTGGGCTCGAGCAGTTGCTTTAGCTAGAGCATCTTGGTGCTCACCCCCCAGAGCTTTGAGCCTGACACTTCTTCTGATAGGTACAGTGTTAGTGTGACGGCGACGCCGCCTGGTCGAGGCAGGGGCTTCTGTCACCTGAGGAGTCTCCAAACGTTGGGCATTATCCTTTTGGTGCTGTTGGATCAACGGAGTCACCAACTGAGAGATGAGTTGGGATATGATCGCTACTGCCTCAGGAGAAGGAGCAGGGGATTTTGTAGCATTGTCAGAGGGGTTGACCTGGCCAGCGGGTGCAAGAGGAGTGATGGAAGGAAGTGGAGGGGAGGATGGCACAGATTGGGCGGAGGTCGGTGCTGGAGTTGGCGGAATTTGAGTTTCAACCACCTCAATTTCCTCAAACGGTCCGACATTTTCACCATAGTAGGGAGCATATGAAGACGGGCATCGACCTGAACTAACTCCATAGGCAGGTGGTAGCCAGGGCAACCATTTAGCTGTATCAGAGGTGCCTGCCATTGAGGAAGAAGCCCCAACGTGCGCAGCAGCGATACCCGGGCCATTGACAACATCAGTAATAAGAGTGTCGTCGTCAGAATCAGAGAGGTTGTCAGAAGGTGGGGCTAACTGCTTGCCTTTATCAGGCAAGGGTTGATCGGGTACCTTTTTGCCAGTGGAAGACCCACCAGATGTATCAGATATCACAATGCCTTTTTGAGGGTTGGATTGGGGTCCTTTTTTCTTCGGTTTGCCTTTGGAACCGGAACCAGAAGAGTCGTTGTTTGGCCCTGGATGAGAGTCAGGAGCAGGTTGTCTTTTCACCCACGCCCCAGGTCCCGAGTTTCTCAAATGCTAGAGTTCAAAAATCAGATCATGTCGAGAAAGGTATCCACCAGCATCACGATGCATGACCCAGTGTGTGGCGGGAAGAAGCATTGGGTCGCACATGCCCAAACGAACGCGAGCGAAGCGACGATCTCGTTTGAAATGAGTGGCAGGGTCGAGTTCTAGTACTGTCGCCCCGAAGTCAGTGAAGATTTTCTCGAACTCTTCCCACTGCCAAAACTTAATCGGCCATCCCCTGACTCGCACCCATTGGGGAATCATCCGTAGACCTTCTCCAAAGCACGGATCCCAGGGGGAGATCTTGAAGTGTACATTGTCCAAGAGAACATGGCCACGGGAGAGGGCAGACTCAAGCCATTGGGGAGAAGGAGCCTCAATCAAATATCGTTGTTCATCAAAACGGCAGGCAATCCATTGAAAATGCTGAACGAGTTTGCTCAACGCCGATTCGATCTTGAAAGCACCCCAGCCTTGGTTATCAGTCAAGAAGAAGCTACGCTGGAACGCTTGTTCTTCAAGGTCACTGGCTTCAGTGCAGTACAGCGTTCGGATCGGAGCTTTCATGGAAACTGAAGTCATTTTTCTGGTTTGCGGCAATGGAAGCGGAGGTAGAGGAAGGATCGGAGGTTGTAGAGAAGGAGGGAGGTACCGGGAGGATGATCGGACAATAGGTTTGCGGGGACTCGGTGGATTGGTCGTCACCGATCGACAGACGGTCGAACGATGCCCACACTTGTTGCACACGAAGCAGAGAGTAGCGTTGCGACAGTTCAAAGTGGTATGACCCTTATCAGCGCATTTGAAACACACTGGAGAGGATGGAGAAGACGAAGCGCGCAACTTCTCGAGAGTATTTCTGACCAAGGCGCCTCGCGTGACCGTACTCATCAGTGCAGCAGTTTTCGGTTTCCAATGTGATGTGAGATTTTGGCGCGTAGTCTTACTGTAGCTAGCAGGCTGTATAAGAGCTTGGGTAAAAGAAAGGTGAGATCCAGAATTCGGAAGCCCATGGGGAAGCCCAGACGCCATTGTTGAATTATCGGAGATTGGTGGAAAATCAAGATTCGAATCCGGATCCAGCCCAGAGAGGGAAGCAAACGAATTACGATCGGGCATCTGAGAGGAGTATTTATTGATTTCTTCTATTTTTTGGATTTTTCTTTGATTTTTTGCGAATTGTTGAATCTTTTTGTGTATATCTCTTTTATGTTCCTCAGAATCGCCTCAGATCGCTTTTTTTCTCCTCCCTTGGTTTTTTTTAAAAAACCAGAATAACGGTTCAGTTCATTTTAATATAAATATCATGGTGAACAGTTCGGACTTTGAAAATGAAAATAAAGATGTAGAGCACGATTGGAGCACAAAACCAATGATACATTTTAACCCTACTCCAATATTTAATGTAATTTAAGCACTCAAGCGTTTTTAATTACTTTAGAATTTTACACATCAAAACAGGATATATAGTATCAAACTTAATTAATAATAAAAAAATTTACAGCAGTAAATTATCTTTTTGTTTCAGCAAAGTAGAACTAGTCTCTGTTTATTATGAAACGATTACCGGTATATATATGGGCGCAAGGAGTCCAACAACAAAGAACAACTCTTCACGATCGAGTTCATTTTGACGGGAAAAATATATATATATTTAGAGAGAGAGATTAATTAATGTACGGCTGTAGGTATATGTTAGTTTTGTGATATGAGACAGAAGATGAAAATGAGAATAATTGTATATTCCTTGCTGAGTTGTTTGTACAGTGAGCATTATATAGTCAAAAGGAAAAAAAGAGTTGTTGGAAAATAAACGGTAACTTTCTATAACAGAAATAAAGATTGAGTAACTTTATATTTAGTTGCTCACTTTAATTCCTAAATTAGCCTATGATGAACTAATCCCATTAAGGGTCTCTGAGGCTATTATTAGTCCCTAATACTATTTATTTTCTACACTCCCCCTCAAGTTAGGTGTGTAGATATCACGTAACCCTAACTTGCTTATATTTCCATCAAATGGTTTTGGATCTAAATCCTTCGTAAAGACATCCGCTAATTGATCTTCGCTTCTTACAAAAGGAGTCTCAATTTCTTTCGCTTGAATCTTTTCTCTAATAAAATGACAATCAACCTCAATGTGTTTAGTTCTCTCATGAAACACCGGGTTGGATGCTATATGGCGTGCTGATTGGTTGTCACAAAACATTTGCATTGGCAATTGAATTTGAATTCCGAAATCCGAAAGAAGTTGCTTTATCCATGTTAATCACTCGCGGTGGATGCCATGGCTCGATATTCCGCCTCGGTGCTTGATCGTGCCACAACATTTTGTTTCTTGCTTTTCCATGTGACTAAATTTCCGCCTACAAATGTGCAAAAACTGGTTGTCGATTTTCTATCGAAGCTTCCGGCCCAATCTGCATCGGAATAGCCACACACATTGTTAGAATTGTTATTTTTCATACAAATTCCCTTTCCGGGTGTTCCTTTTAAGTATCTTATAATTTTATTTATTGCCTCTAAGTGTGGTGTTATAGGAACATGCATAAATTTGCTAATTTGACTAACCGGAAAGGAAATGTCCGGACGCGTTACGGTAAGATAAATTAATTTTTCTACAAGTCTTTGAAGTTGATTTACGTCTTCTAAAAATTCACCATCTTCGATATTTAATTTATTCTTGCCATCTATTGGTGCTGAGGCCGGTTTACAACCTAATTTACCGGTTTCTTTCAACAAATCTAAGGTATATTTTCTTTGAGAGATAAACAATCCTTGATTTGAATATGCTATTTCTATTCCTAAGAAATATTTTAAATAGCCTAAATCTTTGATGTCAAATTTTTCTTTTAATTGAACTTTTATAGTTTTAATATGTTCTTGATTGTTTCCGGTAATGATAATATCATCTACATACACTAAAATAATTGTGGTGTTTTCTCCTTCAATTTTGACAAATAATGAGTGATCGGCACTACTAATTTTAAAATTGCAAGATATTAAATGCGAGCTTAATTTTTCATACCATGCCCTTGGAGATTGCTTCAACTCATAAATTGACTTCTTCAATTTGCAAGCTAGATCATAATTTTGGTTTTTTTTATAACCGGGTGGTAATGACATATATACCTCTTCTTCAAGTGTTCCTTGAAGACATGCATTTTTTACATTCATTTGGTATAATTTCCAATTTTGGTTAACCGCAATAAAAAATAGTATTCTCACAGTATTCATTTTTGCAACCGGTGCAAATGTTTCATAATAGTCTATACCGTAAGTTTGAGTGTATCCTTTAGCAACCAAGCGAGCCTTATACCGTACCATCACTATTATACTTAATTTTATACACCCATTTACAACCTACGAGTTTTTTATCTTTTGGTAATTGAAATATTATTCAAGTACCATTTTTTTCAAGAGCACTTAATTCTTCTTTCATGGCTTTGTTCCATTTAGGATTCTTAATGGCCTCTTCATAATTGTTTGGTTCTTGTTCTTTTTCAATTGAAGTAAAAAAAACTCTATGGTTGGAAGAAATATTGTCATATGTAATAAAATTTTGGATAGGATATTGTACTTGTAGGTTATAAAATCCCTAATTGAAGATTGTGTTGTTCGAACCGACCTTCTCAATGGTGTTTCTTCTATGTCTCGATTTTCTCCTTCATTCTGATTGTTTGATTAGTCAAAATTGGGTTGTTCGCTCCCAATTACCAGCTGAGATCGTAACAATTTACGATTCTACCAGTAGCCACTTGCCAAAGAAACAAATTTAAGAGAGCAGCTTGGGTCCAATGCCCATCAGACTCAAATTTGGGTCCAATGGGTTTCAGGACCGTCCGATCTGCTTTAAGATTCATGCACACACATTTCAAAGCAGATGCGAAAGTTGCGGGTGCGAATCTTAAAGCAGATCGGACGGCCATCAAATCCATCGAACTCACTTTGAGTCTGATGGGCATCGGACCCAAATTGACCTCCAAATTTAATTGGCCTTTCTTTAGCGATAAGGAAAATATTATTTAAATGTTTGACTTAACCAAATGAAGCAATTGAACCGACGTCAGAGAACCGACACGGATTTGCAAGTTACCAATCAATTTCCCTACAGGAAATTAATGGTCGGCGTTTCGGAAACAATATATAGATTAGCATTAAATTACCAAAACAACCTCTTCCAAAATTTAATATTTTTATTTAACGAGTATGTGTTCATTATAATAGGTTTGGATAGCTTATTAATATATTAGAAGAAAATTATTTTAAAAGTATAATTTTGGAAGTTCTTCCAGGCCTTTACCAACAAAATATGACAACAATTATTCAATTAAGTACTTCAATATATAGTTCTGTTCATTACTTAAGCGAAAATTTTATGAAAATTTTATTCTTTTTATATATTGTTCAAATTTCCAGGACTTTAGCTTTGAAGTTCACTATTTTTAAATATTTCTCGATGAGTACTGGGAATAACATGACTCTGGTTCCTTCTCTTTTCTTCTTCTGAATTATTAAGTTTTTAATTTAGAATAAATTATTTTCTAAACATGTAATTAATAAGGCATACACAAGATTAATTCTTTTGACTGTTTGTTATTAATATTATTAATAACTCCGAGTAGTTTAGTTGTTTCTCTTAGGATGTTTCACCCAAATTCCCATGGAAACTCGCTCAATTAATTGCTTGCTGGTTCCCATTGAGACCAACTCAACTGGTAACTAGGCCGGGTTTGAAACTGTCCCTAAAATTTTCCAGGTTAATTTTAAGGAATCTCCCATGAAATATACGCGCTCAATTTCTAAGTAAACTTCCTCTATAACCGACTATAACATCCTATAAATCTATATATCACTCTAAATTCTCATCACAAACTCAAATTATATAACAACATTCCTCATCTAAAAGCTCATATAAAAAAACTTAAAACAATGAGCTCGCCGGATATAAGAGGGCCGAGGAAACCTAAGAGGCACCCGGCATGCCCCGGAAGTAGCAAATGCAACCTTCAAGGCTGCATTCACAATGCACCAATCTCGAGGTTCTCGACTAATGAAATTGCCGTTGCTTTATATGAAGTTAATGGCATGCTCGGTGCATATCCTTCCATCAGGTTTGCTGGAGGTTTGTTATACCAGCGACTCGGTGCTGCTTCTGAATTAGTAACCAATGTTAGAGAGATCGATGATGAACCAAAGGCAACCATCGGCACGATGGTGTATAACGCGCAAATGAAGATTAGGGAGGTATCTGGCAATATACTAGACAGGATCAGGTTCTGCTTGAGTTCGGAAATGCCGGTGTAGGTTGTAAACTTGTCACTTCAAGTACACATGTGTAGGACATTTATATTCATTATGTTTGTTTTTTGGTGTTTGGTGGATTAAATAGTGTAAGAAAGGAATTAAGCAACTGTAAGCAAGGTAACATTTTTAGTTAGTGTGCAAAATTATGTAATATTCTTTTTGTTGATCAAATTAAAAATAGTTACATTTCTGAAAAGAGCACAACATGTGTTAATATTAGTAAACAATGAGATGAATTGCAGATCCACAAAAAAGAATGCTTAGTTACATTTATGATTCTTACATAAACTGGTTTCTTTCATTTTCTTAAACTGCACTTGTACTGGTTTTGAAGTCTTTTCGTGATTTTGTTTTCCAATTAGTTTGATGAAAAATGTGATCCAAAGGTAATAATCCTTTAAAGCAGAGGTACTGATAACAGGGTGTTGGCCGCACCTTTTGTTTTAAAATGTTTCTCAACGGTAAAATTTAATGAACAGTTTAACATTATTCAACAGTAGTAAAATTGCATCTAACCTTGCTGGTCTTCATCATCGATCGAACCATTAGATGCTTATTATGGTTTATTTTCATGATTCGTATCATCCTGTTTTCTGATAAGCCGATCGAGTCAATTCCAAACATAGAAGCAACGAAATCGTGAACATTTTTAGCGAAATATGCAATTTGTAATTGACCTCCTTTTGGTGTCCAACACAATATCCAAAAATTCAAGGGAATTTAGCAAAAATCACCCATTTTGAAAATTTTCCCTTTTTAATACCCCTTTGGTAAGTTAACACTGACAATGTGAGTTAATATATCATTGACTGGATATGCATCCTACATTATACAAGGTAACTTTATTCTTTTGTTTTCTTCAGAAATCATGGAAGTTTCTAGACAATATATATAAATATTGGTGCTATCTTAATGTGTAGCTACTTTCGTAATAATCTATTTAAAAGTTGAGCTTCATACAACTTCACTGGTTTCTATTATTATTCAGAGTTTTAATTAGACCGACGCGTTATTTATGATTGTAAACTCAAGAGCAAAAGCAAGAACGCGTCACATATTTAAATGAATTTCTTATATATATATATAGCCTCTCCTGGTTCAAACTGCAAGTACCATGTACTATCCAGAGACAACAATCAACAACTCAAAAAACACCAACAACTAACAAGTTAAGCAACACAATAAATTTAAATCCATTTTCAAATCCATTTTTTAAATTTTCTATTTAATTTGACTGCACTATAACTTAATATGAAGAGAAAAAGAGAAAGCAGATCATAAAAGTGTACACGTCGCTTGAAATATGCACAACAAAATTACATGTAAAATACAATATATTGATAACCATATAACAACGACTTCACAATTTGTCAAATTAAAGAACAAAATCGTAAATGTGTTTTTTTGTATATACTATACATATATTTTCTTTAAATTGGTGAAATCTAAACATTTTTTTTTATCAATAATCAAATATAAAAAAATCAGGTTTGGTCAGTCGTAAAGGGCAATATCCTATGTGTGGATGGTCATGGGTTCGAAACTCGTTTGAGAGTTCTTTATAGATATTAAATGAAAATTAGAAAGCTAAATCTTCATTTTTCTATTAAAAAAAAATCAATCAAATATTATATAAGTGATTAGTTAATTTATGCGATGGGTATGGGAAAACAAATTTGATGTAAGATATATCTAAAATATTAAAGCAACGTCTAAAATTTTAAAAAAATTAATTATTAAATTAATTGTCAAAATTTTCAAATAATTTTATTACCAACATGATCTATTATTATAGTTTGAGTGAGTCTATGGTACTATGCATAGCACAGAATATTGGTCCATGATACGGATCAATATTTTTATTTTCAAAATCCTAACGGTGAATCTGAACCGTTCAACATGAACCTCATATGAATATGTACTTGCGGACAAAATTCTATATTTTTTAGAATTTTTTACTATTTTTAAGATAGGTAGGAAATCACTTAATCTAAAAATTATGGAGCATCCAGAAACATTGATTTTCTATCTATCTTAAAAAATAGTAAAAAAATTCAAGAAAATATAAAATTTGATCTGCAAGTACATATTCATATGAAAATCATTGTTAAATGGCTCGGATCGACTATTAGAATTTTGGAAACAAAAATATTGATCTATGTATTACAGACCAATCTGTGCTAGGCATAGTATCATAGCCGATATTTTTATTAATACCCAAAAAAAAAACAAATTATCAAATCTGCCCCCACCCCAAACTTATTTTTAAATCTACCCCAACCGCCCGTCCACTGGGCGGTCCACTTTCCCCACCTGACCGCCCAGCGGCTGGGCGGTTCACTACCCAGATCTGACCGCCCAGCAGCTGGGCGGTCCGCTATAAAACCCCTATAAAAGGGGTTTTTCTCTCTCCTGATGAGCACAGTATTCATTCCAACAAATCCAGAACCGAAAGAGAGAAAGAGAGGCGATTTTGAGTGATTTTGAGGCTAGTAGAGGTATGGACAGTAACAAACGAGGTACGAAAGCGAGCAACCGAGATCGTGGCGTAGCGAGAGGAGTGTCTATTAGTGATCGAGGTAAAAACGAGGGAAAAAAGTACAAGTGTCAAGTATGTCGTGATTTTCTTAATTGTGAGACATGTAAGATGGAGGAATGGAGTAGACGACATGGTCGGTATGAAATTTCAGACGATGACTTTGTGGAAAACCCCTACGGCTTTGGTTTGAAAAAGAAGAAAGTTGATCCAGAGCCTCCAGCATCGGACGACGAGTTTGTTTCTTGTACTGGTAAGGCTACCACTTCGTCTGCTGTGACTGATCCAGATCAGGCAAACTCTGATGATGACTTTGTTCCATGCACTTTCAAGACTCGTTGTAAGAAGTAGACTTTTTAGGAATTTATGTTGTAGAATTTTTAGGAATTTATGTCGTAGACTTTATTTCATTAGTTTTGTGTTTGTTTATATTTTATGTTGTTAGTTTTTGTATATGTAATTAAGTATTAAAAATAACAAAAATGAAGCATATAAAATAATCGAGGCAAATTAAAAATTGCATAGTTCACAAACTATCAATTATAATAGTTCACAATATACATCTAAAATAGTTCATAACATAATTTAACAAAACTTGGTAATCAGCGACGACGGCCGAACAAACTCAAAATACGACGTCTGGGTCTGGGTGCAGCTGGTTGTGCGACACTACCGGATGTCTCTCCATGGCTACTACCGGTTCCTGGGCTTTTATGAGTGCGGTGGCTACTACCGGTAGCCTCAGCAACAACTCTAGCATTTTCTCTTTCGTTGGCTTCGTTAATGGCATCTGCATTGCATTCCAGTTGAAATAAAATCAAAATAAAATATAAGTAAATAAATAAAATATAAGTAAATAAATAAAATCAACCGTACCTGCTCGCTGCCTGTCAGTTGTTGAACGGCGGGCCTGATGTCCCATTCGCCTACCTTCCATCTCGTCCATGGTCATTACTTGACGCTTGTGGGGTCTTCTTCCTTTTCTGATCCACCCGCTTGCGGGACAGACTCTATCACCAACATAGGGCGGCCACTGATACTGGTTGGGATAAGGATGGAAAGATGCACCCCAAGTACTCGCAAGGTAATCGGTACGGTACATGTGTGCGACATAATCATCCTCAGAGAAGTTTCTCTCTCGGTACACCGCCATAACATGAGAACAAGGTAGGTGGGCCAACTGGATTCCTTGGCAAGTGCATGTTACAATATTGTCAGGTGCAAAAATAACAACATACTTGAACATCCTTTTCACAAACTCCATAGTCCCATCGGGTCTACGGCCGGTTGGAGCAAACTCATTTGGACAGTGCACTTCGAATTCCAATTGGTTCTCCCCATACGGGACAACTCTCATAGCTGCACCTTTCTCCCTATGTTTTCTTAGTTTTCCCTCCACCCTTGTTGAAAACGTTTGATTCCTGGACAGTAATTAAAGGGCTTTAACACGCCGTGCAACAAACCATGCATTTAACTTGTAGAATGTGTCCTCCACAATTGCTGCCATGGGCAACTGCCGGCTCTGCTTGAAAACAGCATTCAGGGACTCAGACCCATTTGTGGTCATAATTCCCCATCAGAAACCTCCATCACGGGCTTGCAATATCTTCTCATATGCGGGTGGCTCAGCAAGATCGGCGGGATTATTTTTTCCCGCCTTGAGTAAGTACAAATTTGCCTTTGGACAGTACTGCAAAAAAAAAAAATTCAGATGAGAAAATTTAAGTAAATAATTCAGAAAATATAAGTCAACAAATAAAAATATACATACCTTGGCAAAATCTTTGAACATCTCTTCCACCCTTCTCGGCTTCTTCCTCTTGCAACCAATTCTGAATGTATCTGCAACCCATTTTTCAGATCCGCAGTTCTTGTGTAGGTTGTCTGTAACATGTTGCATACACAGCCTGTGCACACAATCGCCGTTCGCTGTCGACCACCCGAAATCTGGGCGATCAAAAACATATTTGATTCCTTTGTGCTGGTCTGATATGACACAAAAGAACCGGTCGCCAACCACTTGTCTTCTTACGAACCTCATGAAAAACCCCCAGTTTTCCCCGTCCTCCTTCTCAACAATTGCAAAGGCCAAAGGCAACAACTGATTTTCAGCATCATATGCACATGCGATCAGCAGTCTCCCGTCGTAACGGCCAAACAGGAAGCATGCATCTACACTGATGACCGATCTAATGTATGGCACAGCTTGAATACATGGACCAAACGCCCATGCTATGGCCTTGAATTGCAACGCGTTGTCGACAGTCGTACGCCTATATTCCAACATTCAAAGACAGTGCCGGGATTGTACTTGTTATGGCCTGCAGCAATGGTGCAAGCAAGTTGTATGAACCATGCCAGCTACCGAACATTCGGCAAATCGCAAGTTCACGCCCTCTCCACAACCTGTTGTATTTTGGGACGACATGCTTGTAAACCCGTCTGACAGCTCTACCGACCTCCTTAAGGCTCATCGATGGGTCCTCCTTAATGTCATTCTCAATTACATCGGCAATAAGTGAAGCCGTAAGCTGTGCATGGTCTTTCCTTGATGACGCAGACTTGCATGTGTGAGGTGGTTCACACTTCTTAATAATCCATGTCTCGTCCTTACCCACAGGGGTTGCATACAGACGGAAGTGGCAATGCGCTTCGTCTTTACAAACAATTACTAACCTTCTTCGGTCCCTTTTTTCAGTTCTGCACTCCCAATTGCCGTGAACATGGACCTCATTTATTTTCTTCATAAGTTCATCTATGTTGCTGTAAACCTGCTGCGGAGCAAGCTCTTCAGTGTATCTGACACGCGGCCCAAAAATGAGATGTTTGCCTCTTCAAAAGCAGTGGTATCGTTGAATGTGGAGCACGGATGCCTATCTGTCCGACCTCTAATCGAAAATCTGTCTTTCTTAGGTAAATAATCTCCATCACCTTCTGACAGGTGATCAGAATCCCAATTCCCGTCCCATTCGTCACCCGTTTGCAAATCTCTTTGTGGTATGGCATCGATCTCAGCATCAAGGTCAAGGTCACTCCGATCAACAACGGGTGCCACTATAGGTATAGATGGTGGTACAGATGGAAATCTGGGTTGGATTGGGGTTTCAGGAGGAGGGGGTGGTGGTGGTAGATCGGTGGTAAAATCAGGTACATAATTCTCATAAACGGGTGATACGGGCGGTTCATAACTCGAGTGGCGGGGGTTGTCATACCTCGAGGGGCGGGGGTTGTCATAACTATAGTGGCGGGGGTTGTCATACCCCGAGTGCTCATGACCCGAGTTGTCATAACCCGAGTGCTCATAACTCAAGCTGTCATAACTCGAGTGACGCGGGTTGTCATAACCCGAGTGATCATAACCTCTATTTTCCCTAGATGTTCCAACCCCGGGTTCACGCTGAACTCTCCTGGAATATAAGTCCATTACCATTACTCCTGTGACTCAAAAGTGTTGTAAACACTCCTCCATAACGACTCATCTGTTATTGGATACCTGGTATAGTAAGGTCTACCACCACTTACTGTATTAATCCGAGTAGCTAAATCTATATCATACCGGTTGGGGTTCACACCGATCTTTTCATACACTATTCCCTTCAGTTCAACAAATGAGGTATTTTCATTTACCTCGAAGCCGTAGGCTGCTTCCTGAGTGTACTGTGCTCCCTCCGCACCCCGGGTAAACTTCCCGCCCACATACAGTGCAACCAACATCTGGAATTACTGTTCAAAATCGCCTCAAAATCGCCTCTCTTTCTCTCATTCGGTTCTGGAAAATGGTTGGAATGAATACTGTGCTCATCAGGAGAGAGAAAAACCCCTTTTATAGGGGTTTTATAGCGGACCGCCCAGCTGCTGGGCGGTCAGATCTGGGTAGTGAACCGCCCAGCCGCTGGGCGGTCAGGTGGGGAAAGTGGACCGCCCAGTGGACGGGCGGTTGGGGTAGATTTAAAAATAAGTTTGGGGTGGGGGCAGATTTGATAATTTGTTTTTTTTTTGGGTATTAATAAAAATATCGGGTATCATAGACTCTTATAGTTTTGGTCTTGTTTAGCGTAAACTACTTCCGGGCCTAACCGTCTGAGCTCTTGCAGGCCCATATTGTGCAATCTAATAAAAAAAGACTAAAGAGAGCAACCGAAAGAAAACTAATTGTACATCCTTCCGATATTTGCACGGTTCTAGAATCTAGATGAACTGAACATTGGCCTGGACATTAACATTTCCGTTTGGAATTGATATCATAGAACTATAGAAGTATTTCTTTATAGCAGAGTAGGGGCAGTTTTGGTAAATATTAGTTTACACGCCGTCGGTTTTTCCGTCATTACCTAGAACTCAGGCACATTCCCTTCTCCATTGTTCTTTAACTGGAGGGTCAATTCTTGAATTTGGTCTTTGGTTGATTACACCCAGTTTAGTTGAAAACGGAGAGGACGGATGAATTATAACATCAACGCCTATAACTTTGTTTTATCCGGCCAATGCTATTAATTTATATCTTTATTTTTATTTTTAAAGTTTAAACACTCAATCTTAGCTGTTAAACATGATCTTTATATGGAAATTTATGAAGACTAAAATTTACATTTTTTAGAATTATTTACTATTTTTTAACAGAATAAATTCTACATTACTACTTCTTTTGAATGGTTCAGAATATTTAGAACAAGTAATTTTCTACCTATCTAAAAATTGTAAAAACACAGAATATAAATTGTGATCTCTTAGTACAATTTATATGAAAATCATATTTAACTATTCACATCAACTCATTAAACTTTAAAAGTAGACATCAACTCATTAAACTTTAAAAGTAGAGATATGAATTCATAATACGAATCAATCCGTGCATATTAGTATATTACCATAACCTTACTCAATACAAATTGCTTATTATATTAAAAAATAATTGGTATTGGTAAAAGTCCACCCTGCTAGCTAGGCACACAATAACTCCGCGAGATATATATCTCAAAATGAATAACTTAAATCTGATAATTTTTCCGTCTGGAAAAATGCTTAGATAAATTTTCACCGTTCATATAATTTAGTTTTACAATTTTCATCCAAGCCACCATTCCAACCAAGAAAGAAACCAAAGGATATACAGAACTAAAAAAGAAGAAGAAAATCTGACGCATAATTAACCTTGAAATCCTAATTCAAATAATGAATAATAAAAACCCTAATTTGACTCGGACTTTCCCTAATGCTCTGCTTCTTCATTTGTCTGGTCAGGAGCAATCGGAAACCAATTAAAGGCATTTTCCAACTTCCTCTCCATTTTCATCCTCTCAATGTTCTTCATCCTCCTATACCATCTCCTTGTTTTTTTTTTTTCTGTGACTGTGTGATAATAAGTTTCATAAATTATGTATTGTAGTTTTATTTGTACTTGAATATACATTCAATATTTTTTATATATGTTTTTTCTTCTTATTTATTTTGAAATTAATTAATTCTTCTATTATTTATATAGCATATATTTTTCTTACTTACTGATGTAATTCCACTACTAGAATTTCCGCTTTTTTCAACCGTAGCAACTGTTATTTCCAACCGGAGGAAGGGCCGATGGAAATGAAATTGCGTTTTCTGACACCATTAACAATTTCCGTCGGTACCCTCATGGAAATAGTAGCGGTTGGAAATTCCTACTGTCTCCGCATGGAAATGTTTCTTATCTGCCGTTGGAAAAACTTTTGCATGACCCATGACCCGCCGAACAGACCAAATATTATATTTTATTGAAAGTTCATGGAAATACCTCTCCCCTTGCCGTTGGAAATAAGTGTGAAGTAGGGAGACATATTATTTCCATGGGCTACCGTTGGAAATGTTTTGTGTAATTTGTTTATATTATTTTACCATGAAGGTTCATGGAAATACTCAAGGACTCTGCCGTTGGAAATATTTTATTGATTCAGTTTATATTATTTTATAGATAGACTTATTATTTCCATGAGGCTACCGTTGGAAAAGTTAAGTTCCTGAAGACAGAAACGTTTATGTTTATTTGAGATATCCCTTTAAATGGTGCATAAAAATAAATCACAGCAACAAGCAATATTTAATTGAGATAAACTGAACTTTAGAATGAAAACATAAATTTTGGTCTTTAGAATAAGGCAATGTATTTAATTGAGATACAAAACATTGTGTCAAATAAAAACAATATATAAGATCTCCCTTGAATGTCTCTTTAATTTGTCCTCCTGCAATATATGTTTTTAAACATATTAGTGTTACTAAATTAGAAAAATTAGCATAAATTATTGTGAACAAATGGCATCATGAAACAGTGTTATTAAATTAGAAAACAATTATAGTGACAGACATGAAACAGTGCAGTTTTGATAGTCCATCTTTAGAAAATTATTGTGAGCAAATGGCTACACTAAATTTTTATTTCTCTATATGGAAATGATGGTTAACTTCTGTAGTTTATACTCAAAAAGTTTCAAAATAATGAAGGCTTGGAACTCAGTGAATTTCACTGTTTTGTGAGGGTCGGCTGGTGTGCCAGTACACTGTTTTTAACAGTATTTTCGGTTTTCAGGATATGAGATTCAAATGGCCACCAAAATTTGTAGAAAAATCATTTTTAGGAGATTCTTTTTTCAGTGTGCTTGTATATGTCTCTAGTGTGTGTAAGTGCAAGGATTTGATCAATTTCAGTTCAGAGTTCTCTGTACAGATGTTATACTGACAGTAGGTCAAATTGGGGCTGTTTAGGCAACTCAATATACCAGCATGTGTTTGGCTTAGTTTCACTTATGTATGGGGCTGGTACAAGCATGATTATTACTTGATATGCATGTAGGTGAGTGAAATCACAAATAGTACAACAATGTGTTTACCTAACACCGGAATTGCTTTACCAATTAATATTCTTCATCGGAATCATAATCTTCTTCATCACCTTCCTCCATGTGATACTCTTGCTCCCTGTCATGCTCTTCCTCACCTTCATCTACGTGGTTTTCGTCCCTCGCCATTGGTACGGTGCAGCTAATGTTGTCGGCGGGAGGACTGTTCTTTCGTCCACTAGCTCGAAGTCATTTTCTCCAAGGACCATACCATCCCAATCAAAGTCTGGTCCATCTGAAACCAATATTGGATTATTTGGCCTTTCATCTTGGTAAAATTCTAAGTTTGAATCTTCACCCTGAGCATGAAACCTCAACTTCTGGCTTGTTTTAAATGCCACCCACCATTGGCGTCTTTTGGACTTTTGCGATGCATATGGTAGGTAGCACACTTGGGTTGCTTGAGCTGCTAATACAAACGGCTCGTAAGTTGCTAGGCGAGAAGTATGGTTAACCTCAACAAGACCATGTTCGTGGTCCACCTTTACACCGTTTATTATGTCGAACCAATCACACCTAAAGAGAACTACCGTGTGGGCATCATATTCTAGTGCAATGACCTCTTGGAGAACTCCATAGTAGTCAATTTGTGGGGCATTTGCATCCCACTCGCCTTTGATGCAAACACCAAAACTTTGAGTTGTCTTGTCTTCCCCACATGATTTTGTGTGAAATCAATACCCGTTGACTTCGTATCCTTCATAGAAGTACGCTTGTTTGCTAGGCTTGACTCCTGCCATTCGTATGTAGTAATCGTCTTCATCACGAGAATTTATTACCTTTTTCCGCAACCACTTTCTTTACGAACTTTTGGCAAATCTTGGGGGCTTGTGGCTACTCCAGAGTTGAGCATGCATGTATCAAACTCTCTGCACATTAGAATATGTCCAAATATTAGGTTTGACATTGGTTTTAGAATAGATACTTTTGGAAACATCAAAAGAAAATTCATAATATTGTATCCCAAGTACTTCTCACAGATCTCTGGACAGTTGAGGATAACATAGGTGTGTGCAGCATTAAAATTCGTGTCATCGAGAGTCCTCCGTCTTTCCCTGCCAATGAACCGGCCCGGAGTATCGAATATCGAAAGTGGCCTAGCTACTCGGTTACTTGTTCCAACTTCTTGGCCAATATTAGATTTTTCTGCAAAATAGTGTGTCGAAGTAGTACAAATTTCTTTGGCAATTGTAGCCTCCACGATCGAACTCTCAACACGCGCCTTGTTTGTGACTCTCATACGTTGTTCTTTGTTACGTCTGTAATTGCAACAATAGTTTAGTGTTAGTTGTTACAAATATTTTCATGGTCGACAAATAGAAGCAATATGCAACACACCTTTCACATGGATACATCCATCGGGACCCTACTGGCCCACCCATTCTGGCCTCGTATGCTACATGCACCGCAAGATGCTCCATTGAATCGAAGGAACCGGGTGGGAATATTTTTTCTGCCTTGCACATTGTAAGGCTGCCACCCTCACTGGATCAAGCTCCTTGGCACAAATCTCTCTGAAGAAGGCTGAAATCTCACATAAAACATCCCATACGGAATCCGGGACAAAGTCTCGTAAGGCGACAGGGAGGAGGCGCTCCATGAACACATGTAAATCATAACTTTTGAGCCCAATGAGGGTTACAGTGACTAGGTTAACACACCTTGACCAATTGGGTGTGTAGCCATCGAAAAACCTTACTATATCTTTGAGCCATTTTAAAACAATCTTCTAATCATCTAAAGAGAGTGCAAATGGCGCCTTTGTTTTTTCATCTTTCCCAGGTTATTGTCGGCCGGAGTTAGGTGCTGGTTGGGACGATCGTATAATAGAGCTAGATCTTTTCTAGCTTTTTCATTATCCTTGGTTCTTCCGCCTATGCTAATCAACACACAAAGTCCGCAACTTTCTGACCTAAGCTTGTTCCAAGCTTGGGGGAGCAAAAAGAAAAATCACCACAAACGAGGGCATAGTTTCAGTAAAAGAATGAGAGATTGATCAATTCGGGTAATTAACTTTGCAAGTTTTAAAAACACTTCAGAATTTGAAGTTTGATTAGTCAATTCGTGTGGTGAATCAAAATTGATCAAGGAAAGTCCGAATTATACCAAAAGGATTCTCGAAGTTTTTGATTAAAGCAACTCATGTAAATTTTCACAGTTAGGAACTTAGTTTGCATTTAGGTAAGATTAGAGTCCAACCCGGTACCTAAGTATGGATCTTTGCTTGAGGACAAGCAAGATTTAAGCTTGGGGGAATTTGATGTCTCAATATTTGACCTATAAATCTGACCAATTCCTGTACCAAAATCTGTGTTTTAAACCACCAAATCGTGTCTTTTACATTGAATATCCATAGAATGTGGTACTGCTGCGTTTTTATTCCTACTTTGCAGAAAACAGCGAAATCAGGGAAGATTGCAAGTTCTGAGACCTTACACGCGGGCCGCGTCACATCCAAAGCGGGCCGCATCAAACCCTGACGCGACCACAGATGCGATCACCTCTTTACACACGCGAGAGACACAGACACGCGGGCCGCGTCACACCACACGCGGGTCGCGTCAGCCTATTCCGGAAACAAAACAGAAAAGGAAACAGAGGCTCAATGAAGGAAAGGTCGGCCAGAAGGGCTATATCAGGGGATTCCTTGCTACAGAGGGATTCATTCTATTCTTTATTCTGCATTCTTAGGGAGCGAGAGACAGATTCTAGGGTTTGGACTTGACGGCTAGCTTGGAGACGGAGTTGAGAAGCGAAAGACGAAAGTTCTTTACTGATCTTCTTTGTATTTCGGGTTTTGTCATGGCTATTTCTTCTATCTTTTGTTTTGCTTTCTCTTTGACTATGTGTGAGTAGTTTACTTAGTTTCTAGGGTTACGATGTAGTTTGATACTTTATTTTGTATGCATGTTGTTTGAATCTGTGTTGAATGTTAGTGTTTAATTGTTTGAGTAGTATTTTAATTGCTTTGTTGAAGTTGATTGAATGATTCTTGATTGTCTACTGTTAGATGTCTATAGCATCTTTCTAGTAATTTGGCCCTGATAACCAAACTTAGTATTTGAGGTAGGTTTACGAGCCGTGAGGCGAGACCAAATAGTAACTGAGAGGTGAACTTTTCCACTTATCGAGAGGTAGTGGTTACCTTTAGTAAACCGGACAATTAACTTAGATTAAAAACCTAAGAAGGTGAAATTGCATTTCTGATACCAAGTTTATTAAGCCAACAAACGAGAGTTGAGGTTTAGGAACATTAGGTTCGGTCAATGAATCCTTACACCAAAGAACAATGCAGAAAAAGACAGCTGCTGCATTCACTCGAGGTCCACGCGGACCGCATATGAGAGTACGCGGGTCGCGTCTTACATGAGGACCGAGTATGAAAGTACGCGGGTCGTGTGTGGTACCGAGAGGCAGAGTTGAAGATGAAATCAGAAACCCTGGAAATGTTTTTCTCTATCTGATAAAAACCGAATTTTACTTTCTGTCATTATTGAACTTAGAATATTAAACAAACCAAATCAACATTTTCCAACTTCTAGTACCAACTTGATTTAAGTAGAGTTCCAGATTAGATTTTGAACCGTCCTGTGGATCGATACCTGACTAAACTATACGATAGGATTGTGCACTTGCAGTCTAGTCGGAAGTTAATTCAAGGTTTAAAAACTACAGCTTGCTGTAGTGAAACTTTGTGATACACTTCTGTGCGAACACTCCTCTCCCGTCAATCGTCGCGGTGGCGGATCATTCTCGACTGTACCTTTTTAAAAATTCTTCCTGTCTCGATGGAATGCGTGATTCGGAGGCAAGAAGCACCTATGACAATCAAACCAACATGCTTTTCCACCATTCTCGAGTTGAAAAGCCTTTGTCTTGTCCATGCAATAAAAAACAAGCCAACTTTTCTTTTGTACCCCCCCACAAAGCATCTCATAAGCCGGGTAATCACTCACCGTCCAACAAAGTTGTGCACGCATCTTGAAATTCTCTCTTTTGTACCCATCCCATGTCATTTCGCCATGTAACCACAATTTTTTCAATTCGTCGATTAAAGGTTCGAGAAGAATGTCAATGTCCCGACCCGGATGCTTCGGTCCAGGGATGACAAGCGCGAGGAACATGCTTTCTTCTTTCATTATCATCCCAGGTGGTAGATTATACGGAAAGACAAATACCGGCCAACACGAATATGGAGCTGCACTCGAGTTGAATGGCATGAACCCATCCGTTGTTAGCCCCAACACGACATTTCTCAACTCTCCTGCGAAATCAGGATGTTTACGAGCGAAATGTTTCCAAGCCTCACCATCCGCCGGGTGTACCATCAGCGGTGCTTTGTGACGCACACCTTCCTTGTGCCATCTCATATTCTTCGCAGATGATTTGGTCATGTACATCCTTTGCAATCGGGGTGTGATAGGTAGATAACGGAGTACCTTTTGTGGAACGGGTTTTGCATTCTTATTGGGTCCAGTTGGCTTATACCTTGGCTCACCACATACATCACATTGTGTTTTCTTCTTGTTCGCTCCTTTGTAATATAGCATACAAAAGTTAGGGCATACATCTATCTTCTCATGGTCCATGCCCAATTCCGAAACCAATCTCTTTGCTTGGTAGAAATTTTCTGGCATTTCGTCACCACAAGGAAGCGTGCTTTTCATGAGACCAAGCATATCATCAAAACATCTTTGGCTCAATTGGTGTTTGGACTTCAAAGCTATGGCATGTGTCACAGCTGACAAGATGGTGTGTGTCTCGCATTTCACTTCACCTGTTGAGTTAATTTTCCAAAGTGGTGTTTGCGATGCTTCCATCATGTCGAACCATTTTTTAGCTACTCCGGTAGGTATCTCCTCATTCCAATCAAATCCTTGAGGAGCGGTATCCCTTACCATGTCTTCCATTCGGTCTGTCGCAAAGTTCAAAGTTGGTGGACTGTGTGGTTGAGAGCTAGCTGAATTGGGGTGTAGCTCGCCGTGCTTGTACCAAACATGATATGAGTTGCAAAAGCCGAAACGATAAAGATGTAGTTTGACAGTCCCCACATCTTTGTTGTAGAGGTTGTCACATGATGTACACGGACACGGGATACACTTCATTCCCTGTCGATCGAGACGCACCACGGAGGGTTTGGACAATGCTGTTGCAATAAATTCAGCGACACCCTTCACAAATTCGGGTTCAAGATTTCCACCAGTTTTATTTCTGCCATTGTACATCCACCCCTGATCAGTTGCCATATGATGAGCTATCTGTACAGATTATACTCGAGTTAATTACACAATGGAGCAAGCACAAATACACATATGACAAATATGACAAGATAGTGCATCTGTTAAGAAAGTGCATTGGGTATAAATTTACTATCTAAAAACTGTTCTCAATGATGACAAGGCAGTGCATTAAGTAGTTGGAGATTAATTAGGTGAATTTACTATCTAATAACTGTTCTCAATTATTATCACCTTATCAATTTACTCTCAGTTTTTCATTGCTGCAACTCTACAAGTCAAATCAGTAAATAAAAATAGGTGAATGCGCAAATGAAAAATAGAATATGTTAACCTTAGACTAATCAATTTGTTAACCTCGCCCTAGCTCACCGAACCCAACAACAGATGCACAGGGGTCCAAGAGGAAACGAGATGGAACGAGATGAGTTAACTTGGGACGAAATGAGTTAACTTGGGAAGAAACGAGATGAGCTCCAAGAAAGAGGCGGTGGAAGAGAGTGGCAGGCGAAGGGTCTAAGTGACAGTGGCCGAGGGGTCCAAAAGAGTAGCTGGCGAAGGTTTTAAATTCAAGAGGAGTGACATTGGGGGATAGATCCCTGAAAGAAAGTAATACTGGATGCGGCGGCCCGATTCAAGAGGTAAAATGAGGTATTTCCGTCGGTATTACCAATGGAAATAGTGGCATCCTTTGTTTGAATCCAACTTTTTTGTTGTTGCGTACCCATTGTACGCATAAATTTTTATTAATACCACCAGCATAACCCAGAGATTTAAAAAGACAAAGGGCAAGTTAAACATATTTGAAATGCATCCTAAGTTAACACAAGCAGACCATATCAGCACACATCCTAAGTTAAACATATTTGAAATGCAAGTTAAGCCATAGTACGTTTAACACAGTTAAACATATCAACACAAGGTACACACATCCTAAGTAAATTAATTTATTACAATAGTAAGTTCAACACAATGGATAAGAGAGCCTGGGCCTTAAGGGCCCTGCATTTCCCCTCCATAAGGGGCCCTTGATGGTTCATTGATATCTCCCCCTCCCGAATTGCCCTCTGCTGGGTTGGGGTGGCCACCACTCCCGTTATGACCCCCATCAGCATTGGCCTCCGACGACGGCTCCTACAAAACAATTGTAAAATATTATTTCTTGTTAGCCTTATTAGTATTTAGTGGTAAAATACCATATATTAATTTATAAAATTGCTTACCGGTGGAGGCCTCAGTCCACCTGCTCTGAAGAGTGCATCAAAACACGCTCTTGTGTACTCATGGTGTTTATGAAGAGCATCCATTTCAGCTCTGTGTCGCCTATCCTGGGCAGCTATCTCATTAGCAAACTGGGTTCGTTCAGCTGCTAGTAGCTATGCCACTTCTACATTTGAGAAACTCCTATTCGCATCTGCAGCAGAGGTGGCAGTGCTCCTGGTTGGACCCGATGGGCTCGCCTCAACTGTATCGAGTACTCGGGTTGACTTGCTGGTTCTTCCGCGGAAGCCAAACCCGAATAACCTGCCTCTGAAGTCCTCTCCTTTCACAGCTTTCTCCCAGATTTGCTCCTCTTCCATCTGAACCCCATATTTCCCCTTAAGTGCATCAAATCTTTCCTGCAGTGGTTAGGAAAAAATCACAAGTCATAATTTATTTGGTAATTGTTCTGTGCTATGACTGAGAGGATTCAACAATTGTTTACAACCAGTGAATTAAAAATTTTAATAAATGAAAACTAAAAGTGCTGAGATTCTACTGTTTGGTTTCAACTCTTTGAGTGTGTTTTTTGAGTGATGCAACTGTACCAGTCAAGTATGCATGAGTTCCATTACTTTTCACTTGATCTAAAAATTCTAGACCATTTAATATTAGTTATTTTGTTGGACTTCCAACATGTTCTATTTTTTGTGCTGGTATAATTGAAGTAAAACTACTTTTCTCCATTGCAGGAACTACATTTTAATGAAGATGAAAAACTAAGGAAAAGTACCACAAAATCACATGTACCAGTTAATTTTATACTTGTTCATATGATCCCATTTTTTTTGTTTTTTTTTTTAGCATTGAACCACATATCCAATTACAACACACTGCCTACATATTTCGAAAGATTAAAACAGAACAAAGAAAGGGGATTACCGCTGCCTCTTTTGCTCTCGGGGTCAAGTACACCTTTCCCTCCGGTGTATTGCGCATGTGAGTTTTATCAAAGACATCCTTCAATCCAACAGAGTAGCCCTTCTCCTGCATCTGATGTTGAAAAAAATAAGATTTGTCAGTGATGTTGAAAAAAAATTCAAATTAGGGATGAATCTAAGTAATGTAGTTTTTCAATACCAATGCTTGCTTGTGCCGAAACATACTCTTCGAACCAGTCACATGATGGATCTCATCCTCTTTGCTTGTTCTGTTACTACGGTTGGTGGCCGATTGTTGGTCCTAGTTTTTTGTGGACCATACATCACACAGCCCCTTCCAAGCTTCTATGTTCTTGCACCATTTAGGAGGAAAGTCTTTCCATTTCTCCTTCTCATTTCCATATTTCTTCGTTAACTGTTGTCTTGTTTCATTCAGTTCACGCATGTATGCTTCCGCCGCTATCTTCTCGAAGACATCAAGACAACGCCCGACGTCTTCCTTAGCAGACCAGGAATACCTTTGCAGGAACTGTTGTAGGATCACGAACCGAACCCGCAATGGAAACATGTAGTAGGACCGATACGGTCCCGGCAGGTTCTCCAGAGTTAGAAGCCGTATCGTGGTTATCACCTTAGTGCACTCTGGCAAGGCCGTGAACTCCACGTCCCCAACCACCATCAATTTTGGTCTGTCTTTTGGATGCACTGGGTCACGAGGCTTCCCAAGTCCCCGGCCACACCTAACAGGAGATTTCCCCTTGTTTCTCTTTCGCTTATTCTTGCCAGCTGACCCTTGAGCTACCGACTCGTCAAGCTCTCTCTCGCAGGCCTGAAAAGCATCAGGACAGCTACGGAGGGTCCGACGGTTCCGGCACCTAATGCTGCCATCATCGGTATACACCCCTTCGTGAAGAGGCCGAGGGGAGCTGTCTCCTGACTGGGGCTGTGATGCTGTCTCAGACCAAGACGGTGACCAGTCAGTAGACGGTGACCAGTCAGTATGTGGGCGAGGGGAGCTATCTCCTGATTATGCAGCAGCTGTCTCGGCCCGAGTCCCGAACTGGGCAGCGTCAGTCTCGGCCTGAGTCGGTGAATGGGCAGTAGGTGTCTCGGCCTGAGTCCCGGAGAGGGCCGCAGCTGTCTCGGCATCAGACGATTGTGCATCAGCTGTCTCGGCCATCGTCAGTTGTGCAGCAGCTGTCTCGGGCAGAGTCGGTTATGCGTCAGCAGCTGGATTGGCCGGAGTCCCGGACTGGGCAGCAGCTGTCTCGGCATCAGTAGGTTGTGCAGCAAATGTCTGGGGCAGAGTCGGTTGTACGTCAGTAGCAGGCTCGGCCCGAGTCCCGGACTGGGCAGCAGCTGTCTCAGCATTAGTAGGTTGTGCAGCAGCTGTCTCGGGCAGAGTCAGTTGTGCGTCAGCTGTCTCGGCCAGAGTCGGTTGGGCAGCAGCTGTCTCGGCCCGAGCCCGGGACTTGGCACGAGGGGGGGCGGACCTGGGCCAAACCACAGTCGGGGCGATACCTCTGTTTCATGAACTGGCGGCAGATCGGGACCCAGTTCATCATCAAGTGGATTTAGCCTCTTCGATCTCCTGACTTCACGGATCACCATTGTGCTCAACTTGTCAGTTTTTCTTTTTTTCCGGGACTGCACGAGGATCTAGTTGAGGCGGTGGCAACTGAGGGTGCTCCTTGGTTTGAGCCGATGACGGAAGGGGGTGGGATGCCTCCAGCGGCGATGACGGTGGCAGTGACGGTTGCGGTTGCTGATTGCATGTTGCGGTTGCGGTTGCAGGTTGCGGGTGGTGGTTGCGGTTGCGGTTTTGGCCGGCAAGGGTTACAGTGACAGGGGCGGGGGCATCTGCTATGACTGGGCCGTAACTATCATACTTGGGCTAGGATTTAGCCTCGGAGATTTTCGACGTTGAAGTACAAAAAACTGGGAGCAATCTTCGTCCGTACCATTGGTTTCTGCAACAATTAAAACATAGGGTAAATTTCTTAAATTCTGGTCAATACAGTGTCAATTTCTTATTTCTCCCTTAAAAGAAAATAAAAATCAAAGGGCAATCAAAGGGCTTCAAACAAAAAGCTAAAGATGCAATTATTGAATTATATTATTGTCAAGAGTATCTCTACCATTGGCGAGGTCTATGTATTCTCATTTGAGACACGATGCATGTATTCTAATTCTCTTAATAAAATGAGATAACATAGTAATCAATTACTATGAAAATTCTACAAGGGTTGATTTGGAATTGGTTTAACAGTACCCTAAAACAGAACCCTAACATAGTAATCAATTATTAAGAAAAGTTGAAGGGTATATGAAAAACAGTACCCTAAAACATATTATGAAAACACAAATTAATAAACACAAGGGTTCATTTGCATAATTTCCACCGACTGACAGCCAAAATATCTCTGCCCTATTGACAAATTAATAAATTGACATATTTGCCCTTATTCTAAATAGCTCATGCTATGCATAGCTTCTCTCTTCAAATAAATCCTAAGTGTAATTAATTTATTTTTTCTAAACACTAAACCCTTCTATTTCTGTAGAAAAAACAAGCATAGCATGACAAAACAAGCATAGCATCCATTTCATGCTTATCAGATCATTTTTTCTAAAACCAATCATTTTGTTTTTTCTACAAAAATAGAAGGAGTTTAGAAGGAGTTTAGATAAATAGAAAGAGGAGTGACATTGGGGGATAGAAAGAGTTTAAATTGATTTTAGTTTAAATCAATTTCAACTAAAATCAATTTAAATTGGGGACTAGATCCCTGAAATTGATTTGGAGGAGTGACATTGGGGGATAAAATCATTGGGGGATAGATCCCTGAAATTGATTTTAGTTTAAATTGATTTGGGGGATAGAAAGAGGAGTGACATTGTTGGGAGGTTAATGTAAATAAAATCAATTTAAATCTTCCCCCCAATGATTGGGTTCTCATGCTATGATCCCTCAAATATTTTATTTCAACCTAATTCCTAACATGTGAAGAGGTTAATGTAAATAAAATCAACTAAAAACACAACACATAGCATCTCAGTCTCAAAGAACTGAAACAGCCTATTTAGAAATTGAATCAAGAAATGAAACAGCCTATTTAGAAATTCTAAAGCGATCCTTTTTTTTTATTGTGCCAGATTAAAACAAAGGGCATAAGTAACATGACATCTCTATTTACAAATTAATAAACCTAATTTAGAAATGAAAATTAAATCAACAACCCACATCAGTTCTACATCGAATATTTCTAAACCCTCATTTCTGAACCCTTTTTCTGTGATTCTAACAAGCAACTTTTGTGAAATTAACAAAAAACCCTTTAAACTCTTACGTGTGTCGGACGGATGCTCGGGTTCCATCGCCGCCTTTCTCCGATGTGTGCGGTTCATCCTTCGATCGAGGCGGCGCAGGTAGTTGGAAGAGAGCTGAGAGGCTTTGGAATGGGTGGTTGAGTAAAAGGCTATGACTGAGAGGAAGAATCGCGGGAGCGGCGGGGACGATCGGGATTCTTCTCCGCCAAGTAGGGTTTTAACACGAAGAAATAGAGGAGAGGGCTGAGGGTGGGCGTTTGGTATTTCAAAAAGAAGAACTAGAGGAGAGGGCTGGGGTTGGGCGTCTGGTATTTCAAAAAAATGGCTAAGTCCCAGGAATTCATATCACCGATGGTACCATAATAGGGAATCTTTTACAATTACTTGATCTGGACCGTTCCTTTTAACTTGGCACGAATCTCAAAGCCTATTAATACTGCCCCTCAGTCAGCCCGAATCCCAAACCGGCTGAGAGTTAATCTCAAACCGTAAATAGCTAATTGTAAAAGGGAATCTTTTACGGTACCGTCGAGGATATGGATTCGTCCCAGGGAGCATTTACGCTCTCTACACCTACCCAACTTAGATATCTCCTGAGGTACCATAATATTTATTGTTAGATCGGGACCGTATGATCTTAATTGCACGATTGTTAAAGAATCGAGATGATTTAGGGTGCGCCGGATCGGAGAATGAATTTTGTGTTACCTCATCGAAATGATTAAGGCATCGCAAAACTCTGTAATGGAGACATCCATTTTCGGAGTATGACCCTTCATCACCCATCAGACGGCTAGTATAAGCAGACCAACTAATTAGTGTTTTTTGTACAGCAAATGATATGATTAAAATCCTAAACACTAATTTCTATATTTAAACATACCCTTGGAATATATCTTTTCATTAATTGTTGATATCATATCATTTCATTAATATTTGCCCCTTGAAATTGAGCAAATAATTACGGACCGTTCATTTTCGTATCAAAATTCAACGATTGATCTTTATCGAAATGATTCCAAATTAGTTTTTAAATGATCAAGGGAAAATATTGTACGTAACAATAAAATAAAAATAGAAGTTTCAATGTGGCGAAGCTTCGATCCAATGCAAACTAATTGGGGCCATACGATGTTTGTATTTTCCGTCGGCTTGATGTAAACGAACATCAAATCTCATCCAACTTCACTGCAATGAGATGAATGCGATACTCTTCGATTTGAACGGTTCTGATCGACTGTCGGACAACATACAATTGCGGGTCTTCATTAACTCGTACTACAAGAGTTAATGTTCTATGTTGATACTTAATGGATGTGTGTTATTCATGCAATAAGTATGTTATGCTATATTGTTTTTTTTATACAATTTTTTTTAGTAATTCATAAACATGCTACTTCAGACATTATTGTGTCAATTTCATTTATCAAGTGTGCAAATCATCTCTATTTCTAAATTAAATGTTCACAGATCCAATTTATATGTGATTTATTTAACACATCAGTTCTGACTACGAGCAGCGCATGGGTATATAATCACAGGACCTTCCAACATATAAGATAAACTGCATGAAGAGGAAACTGCTCTGTCCATTTAATTTGAAAGAAAATTGTTCTAAGGAAACATTCTCTCTGGATGCATACATGCGTCAATCTTCATACCGCTATGTGGATCCGGACCGTTCTTTTAACTTAGCACGAATCATAAAACCCATTCAATTCGTACATCTCAAACGCTAGCCCGAATCAAAGATAACAGATTATATCTCAAACCGTAAATTGCTGGAAGCCCTAGAGCACCTTCCATTTTTCGGCTTTCCCTCCCAACATTTCAGATTTGGGACAGATAAGCAACACTGCGATTTCAGATTTCCCCCCATTCGCATCATGCTTCCCCCCAAATTTCACCCAGAGATATTTAGGCGGCCGCCCAAATTTTCCCTCTCACTCCGACCCTCAATTTCACACTCCTCTAATCCGTCAATCTCTCACAACACATCGCCTCTCCTCTAATCCTTGTATTTGGTCTGAGCACCTCGCTACCTCTCCTTCTGGTGGCACGTCTCGGTGCATGTCTTGTTTGGAAATCTGAAGAGGGGCGAAAATATCTTCTCCAATACAAACTTATTTGGTAAGTCCCCCTGAAATACTTTAATTTCAATTCTTTGAGACTGAGATGCTATGTGTTGTGTTTTTAGTTGATTTTATTTACATTAACCTCTTCACATGTTAGGAATTAGGTTGAAATAAAATATTTGAGGGATCATAGCATGAGAACCCAATCATTGGGGGGAAGATTTAAATTGATTTTATTTACATTAACCTCCCAACAATGTCACTCCTCTTTCTATCCCCCAAATCAATTTAAACTAAAATCAATTTCAGGGATCTATCCCCCAATGATTTTATCCCCCAATGTCACTCCTCCAAATCAATTTCAGGGATCTATCCCCCAATTTAAATTGATTTAAACTAAAATCAATTTAAACTCTTTCTATCCCCCAATGTCACTCCTCTTTCTATTTATCTAAACTCCTTCTAAACTCTTTCTATTTTTGTAGAAAAAACAGAAATGATTGGTTTTAGAAAAAAATGATCGGATAAGCATGAAATGGATGCTATGCTTGTTTTTTCTACAGAAATAGAAGGGTTTAGTGTTTAGAATAAAAAAATTAATTACACTTAGGATTTATTTGCATAGCATGAATTCTACAAAATGATTGGTTTAATGAATTCATCTGTCACCCGTCAGTAAATCATTTCTAAATTGTGGAATTTTGCGATATATTGGGGTGTTGATCGATTGGGTTCGGGTTGTTGATTTTCCAAACCTGATTAGGGGATGAATTTTGGGGGTTTGCGGGGTGTGCCTTTGTGCCGATTTGCTGTTCTGTCTTCCCTTGTGTGCTGGATACGTGTTGTGATTGATTTCGGTGCGATGTGTGCTGGATACGTATTTTGAGAGGGGCATATCATATGTGGCATATCATATACTTGTAGGGGCATATCATATATACTAGATATTTTTCTAGTCAACATAATTAATTATCCATTACATACCAGCAGAAATCTATACTTGTCTTGATCGTATCATATATACTAGATATTTTTCATATGTGGATATTCTGTTTTGAGATTGTGATTTTAGCTAGTACTATCAAGCCTTTCAATGCATGTGACTTGTTCTGCCAAAAAATAATAGGTCATTTGATTAAAATCTTTGTAATTTTTTACATATCGGTTTGGGGCATAGATAGTTCAGCTCCTAACTTGTCACATTGTGTTAGGATATAATAATAGTTGATATCGGAAAAATAAACAAATTAATTAGTCCACACCATATAAGCATTAATTCATATTCTTTTTTTCCAACCAATTACTATTTCCACTTTTATTCATTTCTTTTGTTTGTTTCTTAGAGGATTGAGATTTGAATAATTTGTGTGTCAATTATACTTTACTAATCTTAATACTTATTATGATTCGTTAACAGAGGAACTTTTGCAATGAACATATTATTTCTGAAGAAATTGACAAATGAAAAACTTGAATGTAGGCACATAAAATCTCATGTTTCTAAATATCACCTGTTAAATACACTAAAAGTTTCTATTAGAATGCCATAAGAGTTATTACCAAATCTGTTAACTTTTTCAATTAATAGAAAGGATTTAATTAGAGACAAAACAAGACAGTGTTTATTGAGGGGTAAAACGGACATTAAAAAGAATTTTTTTCCTCTTTGCCCTGAATATTAGAAATTGTGATCTTAAGATAGCACTCCCCTTTGTTTAGGTATCTTAATTTGTCCCTCTGACATCTAAGGGTGATGCTCTAGTATTTTGGTTCTTGTATCTTTTATTTCCAATGATTACTATAGTAATTATTGCTTTTGTAATAACTGTTATCACTACTAGAATTTCCGCTTTCCGCTTTTTAACAACCATGCCAACTGATTAAAAATTTATTAAAAGAATATATCTTTTTTAGTTTAGATGCTCATTGTTTATGTAATCAATTAAAATAAATAAACTGTAAATCCATCGACTTATATAAAGAATACCAGCCCATATTTTATCAAATTAACTTGCTGCAGTAGATTTTGATGTTTTTTTTGTCTTTTAATCTGTTCAATACGTTAAACTTTTGGTTGTCTTTTGAGTTATGGGTGCAGAGATAATTTAGAGATATCCATATTAGAGATACACTCAAATTTGATTCTAGAGTTCTATATTTCATGATATCTAATTTGTATTGGGATTGTTCAATAAGTTCTGGTATTGTGTAAAGGTGTCCCTCTAAACTGTAGTGCTTTGATATCTGGTTCCATATCATACGTAACACAATTTTTTTTTTATTAGAACAACAGCAATGGCTCCAAGAAAGTCTGGTCTTACAAGAGCAACACATAAAAAACACTCCAAGAGAAAGTGTACTTCACAGCCAATTCTTGAGGTTGGTGAGGGTTCAAATGCTGACCCTGAAAAAGAAATTACACAACCAGAACCGCCAAAGAAAAAGGGAAGAGGCGCCGGAAAGATCAGAAAATCAACAGATGTAGTGGAGGACAGACCGATAATCTGGCCAGTTGGGGATTGTGAGTTCACGTGCAATCACCAGTTGGGCGATTGCAAACCAAAGGAAATAACAGCAGCAATCACTAGGTACCCCTTCTAACTTGAGTACTTGAAATTACACAACCAGAACTCGATATATTGTTTTTAGGGATTTTATGCTTCAAACAGTTGCTTTTTTATTTATTCTATTTTGTCAAAGAAATTGGTACAACAACAGTAGTCTCTAGTAAGTTAAAAACAACATATTCTGATGCACTCAAGGTGCTCGAAGAAATGACGAAATCAGAATCTGATGTGAAACAAAAATCTGAGTGCCATCAAGGCCGATGTCAGGTTCAACTTGTAGTGTTATGGTCACAAATCAGATTCAACTTGTAGTTGCTAGCAAACGGGTTGAATGTACAGCTAGCAACTAAGTGTGACCTAAAGAGATCATGTTTAATATTTGTACATCTTAGGGTTACACTGTTTACACTTGTAAGTCAGTGGCTGATATTTCCATATTTCTATCACTAGGCTAGCCCTAAATCTCATGCCTGGGCCGTTGAGAAGCTTCTTCTCATTTGATGACGCCACGAAGAAAAATATTGAGTTCTTGTTTTTGGTACCATATATTGATTTATATTATATTTTTTTTGGGGGCGAATCTTGGCAAGGGACCTGAGCCAAACATAATTACATGGACAACCCTAACTGGGATTATCAGTTCACCTCTCGTAAAAAAAAAACAAGAAGCAAATTACATGAACTAGCAAACCAATAACACACTACAGTTCACATCTGGTTACAGATAGCTATCCACAGTAGATAGACTTACATTTATCAGTAATAGACTTACTTTTAATAGACTAACTTTTTTTTGTTTTAAAGAAAAAATTCAGATACCGTGAAGGGGAAGATCCCGACCATTGCAAAAATGTTATGGAGGCGATAACAGCAAAAAGGTATAGCCAGGAGCTATACGAGGCCAGGGACATCTGCAGGAAAAAATTTGGCAGAGACATAGAAGCATGGAAAAACCACATTCCCCATTGATGCCTTGACAACCCCAACTGGCACGGTTTGTGCGATATTTTTTTCACAGAGGAGTGGCAAGATTTGAGTAAAAAAAACCTGGTAAATCGCACACAGTCAGCTCACACCAGCATTTTGGCAAACTGGTCAGTTTCATCAAATATAATGTTCCCAAATTAACAATACTTGTAAGTTACGGATTCACCTGACCTTTATGAATATTTGTTTTATTCCTTTTCATGTGGAGACAACATTACAAAATGGAAAAGAGCCATCGATGGGGGAACTTTACCTCCATACTCATAGTCGTCGAGAAGATGGGAAATCACCGGTGGTCATCCAAATACAATCTACCATGACGGCCGGGTCGGAACCTAATGAAAACACTGATGGTAATGGGCTTCGGGATCCAAGTACCGAGGAGCCTACAACACAGGTCCCAGATTATGATATCAACTCCTTGCATTTTACCAACTCGAATGCGAAAGCAGTTTATGTAAGTAGTATTGTTTTCATTAATATGCATTTATTGTTACCGTAGTGCATAACAAGGTCACAATAAATATAATTTAGCAAATATGTTGTGAGCTTATGTGGCCTATATTTGTTGTCAGTTGACACCATGGGTAGGGTGTTCAAATGGTTCGGTTTATTTGGTTTTAAACAGAACCAAAAAGTGATGCCATGGGTAGGGGTCAGGGGCGGATCCATAAAGGCCCAGGGGTAGGCAAGTGCCTACCCCTGAATTTGAATTTTTTTTAAAGTCCAGTACAATTCTACACATGTGCCTACCCCTGATCCAGTCTGGTGCCTACCCCTGGCCCGGAAATAACACGGCCCAGTCAAGATAACTAAGTGGGTTGTGGTCATTTGAGTTTTTTTTATTCAATGTCCGTAGGAATAATTTCATTCATAAATCAAAATTTCACTACAAGAAAGGTAACAGGGAAACATTATACCAGTTCCTTGTCTGCCACTGTTTTATGATCAGAGTCAAAATAATGATGATTTACGTAGGGTTTTGGCTTAGGTTTTGCATATTTTCTCACACTTATGTTAAAGGCTACTGTCACCCTTCTTTATGTTTTATTGCAGAAAACAGGTTTTGGGACTATTTTACACCAAATGGAGCTAGAATCGGGTCAATTGGATCAGCGATGCTCATTGACGAAGTCTCTGTTATGGTCCGTATTACCTAATACAGACCAAGCCTAGCATAGACCAGGAGATAGCGTGAGAAGCACTCAAACCCTCAGTGACAAGGTCCTAATACAGACCGTATCACCTGATACGGTCCGTAACCGAAGGCGTCTCTTGGAAAATAACTGCCGACAGCTGTATCTAGATCAGTTTCTTAGCCCCTACTCAACCTCCAGACGTCCCTCCACTCCTATATAAGGCCCCTGGGCAGATGAAGAACTCATCTTTGTAATTAGGGTTAGATTTGATTAAAGTGAGAAGAGAGGAGTAACAATGCCGTTTCGCGGCTAAGTTTATTTTCTTAGGGCTAGGCAGTAAACCTTGTTACTCTTGATGTTTTGATATATATATTTTCTGTTGATTATGGTTTCTTGTTGTTGAATCGAAATGCTTTTGTGATTTACTATCTCTTCATCTAATTTCAATGATCTAGTTTAGTCCGTTAGGGTAGTGACAATACTTTAATGGTAAGAGAAACTATTTGCATGAATTAGTTTCGTTGAGATCTATTAGGTTATGTGAAGAATGTTCGCACAAAAGTGTATCACAAAGTTTCACTACAGCAAGCTGTAGCTTTCAAACCTTGAATTAACTTCCGACTAGACTGCAAGTGCACAATCCTATCGTATAGTTTAGTCAGGTATCGATCCACATGAATGTTCAAAATCTAGTCTAGAACTCTACTTAAATCAATTAGGTACTAGAAGTTGGAAAAGGGTTGATTTTGTTTGTTTAATTTCCTAAATTCAATGACAGAAATAATAAAAATGACAAAAAGTAAAATTGGTTTTTATCAGATAGAGAAAAGCGTTTCCAGGGTTTCTGATTTCATCTTCAACTCTGCCTCTCGGTACACACACGACCCGCGTACTTTCATACGCGACCCGCATGGAACACGTGACCCGCGTGGACCTCGAGTGAATGCAGCAGCTGTCTGTTTCTGCGTTGTTATTTGGTGTAAGGATTCATTGACCGAACCTAATGTTCCTAAACCTCAACTCTCGTTTGTTGGCTTAATAAACTTGGTATCGGAAATGCAATTTCACCTTCTTAGGTTTTTAATCTAAGTTAATTGTCCAGTTTACTAAAGGTAACCACTACCTCTCGATAAGTGGAAAAGTTCACCTCTCAGTTACTATTTGGTCTCGCCTCACGGCTCGTAAACCTACCTCAAATACTAAGTTTGGTTGAGAGAAACATCAGGGCCAAATTACTAGAAAGATGCTATAAGCATCTAACAGTAGACAATCAAGAATCATTCAATCAACTTCAACAAAGCAATTAAAATACTACTCAAACAATTAAACACTAACATTCAACACAGATTCAAACAACATGCATACAAAACAAAGTATCAAACTACATCGTAACCCTAGAAACTAAGTAAACTACTCACACATAGTCAAAGAGAAAACAAAACAAAAGATAGAAGAAATAGCCATGACAAAACCCGAAATACAAAGAAGATCCGTGAAGAACTTTCGTCTTTCGCTTCTCAACTTCGTCTCCAAGCTAGCCGTCAAGTCCAAACCCTAGAATCTGTCTCTCGCTCTCTAAGAATGCAGAATAAAGAATAGAATAGAATCCCTCTGTAGCAAGGAATCCCCTGATATAGCCCTTCTGGCCGACCTTTCCTTCATTGAGCCTCTGTTTCCTTTTCTGTTTTGTTTCCGGAATAGGCTGACGCGACCCGCGTGTCTGTGTCTCTCGCGTGTGTAAAGAGGTGATCGCGTCTGTGGTCGCGTCAGGGTTTGATGCGGCCCGCTTTGGATGTGACGCGGCCCGCGTGTAAGGTCTCAGAACTTGCAATCTTCCCTGATTTCGCTGTTTTCTGCAAAGTAGAAATAAAAACGCAGCAGTACCACATTCTATGGATATTCAATGTAAAAGACACGATTTGGTAGTTAAAAACACAGATTTTGGTACAGGAATTGGTCGGATTTATAGGTCAAATATCGAGACATCAAAGAAAACCTTAGCGGGGAAACCATAAACCAGAACAACAAAACACGAACCAAGTTCCATCACTTGCGTAAGGAAACTCGCAGTGATCTGTGTAGTAATTTGGGGTATTTAAGAGATCAGTCATTTGCGTAAGAAAACTCACAGTGTCCTATGTAGAATCTCGATGAAAGATCTGTCATTATTGCGTAACATAAATCGTAGTGACCTATGTGATGTCTTTCATATAACAACAACAGGAAATCAGACGCAACAGGAATATATTATCAAGGTGGATTGAGTAGCAATGGTGTGCCAAAACCCTAGGAATTCTCATCTCTATTTTTGTTTTAATTACTTTTAATTGTTTCCTAATTTACATTGATCACAACAACATCTCTCAATTTTCAGATTTTGTCTAGCCTTTCGAAAGATTGTGATTCGATCGCTCAAAACTCTGAACCAATATTTCCTGTGGATCGACCTCGAATATACTACTCGATAGGATTGTGCGCTTGCAGTCCGAACCGATAGCATTTCCAAGTTTATAAATATTAAAAGAAATATTGCTCTCTTTTGAGTGATCAAGCTTTTTGGCACCGTTGCCGGGAAATAACGATTCATTGTGCAAGGCCTCGCGAGACGCCCTTGCTTTGACCATTGAATCCAATTAATTAGAAACGCCTAGATTTCTTTTTATTTTCTGCATTTTAATTTTTCTTTTATTTTTAATTTCGTTTTTTTATTTTTATTTTCAGTTTTTAGTTTAATTTTCAGATTTTTTTTTCTTTTTAGGACACTGCACGCTGGCCGAATCATCCGTACGGAGATCCCTAAGGATTGCAAGTAGGAGAGGACAATTCGCTTCCACATCACCGATAAGAACCAATCATAGTTCTTCCTCGAGTAATTCTGAAAGCGAAGAAGACTCAGATTCGATCAACATGAATATCCCACCGAACGAACCGATTAACAATGGAGCTCACGATGTAGCAAGACCCAAACTTCTACGAGAATATTGCGTACCGCGCGCAAATGATCCTAATTCTAGCATAAACCCGCCAACTGTCACGAACCGTAATTTTGAGATCAAACCTGCTCTCATAAATATGGTATCGCAACAGTAATTTGGAGGATTTCCAAATGAAGATTCACATCTTCATTTGTCAATTTTCTTGGGATATGCGAGACGATAAAGATCAACGGAGTTACCGATGAAGCAATCAGGCTAAGGCTATTTCAATTCTCATTAAAAGATAAAGCAAGAGCATGGTTGTTTTCCCTACCGGCCAATTCCATTCAAACTTGGGATCAATTGTTTAATGTGTTTATTTCAAAATATTTTCCACCATCCAAAACTTTGAGGTTTAGAAATCCAATTACTAATTTTGAACAAAGGGATGGTGAAACATTGTGTGAGGCATGGGATAGATATAAGGATATGTTAAGGTGTTGTCCACATCATGGTCTAGAAAGATGGCTGATTGTCCAAACTTTTTATAATGGTCTAAACCCTACCGATAGGTTGTCTATTGATGCTTCCGCAGGAGGAGCAATCATGAACAAGGAACCTGACGAGGCTTACAACCTAATTGAAGAGATTGCAATCAACCAACACTACTGGATCCCTGAGCGAAAGAAGCCAACTCCAACACCTGGCATGCACCGAGTAGATGATATATCCATGCTGAGCGCAAAGATCGATGCTTTGCAAATGGCACTCAACAAGCAAACCAAGTAGCGAACGGTAGCAGCAGTCAATGCCGCAACAGCATGTGGCTATTATGGAGGAAGAAATAGAGCAAGCAAACGCTAAATGAGGAAGAAATGAGAAAGAAATAGAGCAAGCCAACGCAATCGACAACAGCTTTCGACCTCAGCTCGTCTACAATACATACCATCCGAACAACCGAAATCATCCAAATCTCTCATACGCAAACAATCAAAGGCCTGCCGCACCTCAACAGAACTATCAACCACAGCCCAATTATCAACCGAGATACAACAATCCCCAACCGAATTTCCAACCAAGACAATACAATCAACCACAGCAACCTGATATCACATCTTTAATGGAGAGATTCCAAGAGAAGCAAGACAAGGCTAACGCCGAAATTGCGCAAAAGATCGAATCCTTAACAAACCGCAACAAAGACTTAGAAGACAATGTCTCTAAGATGGCAAAAGAACTCTCGAGTATTACACGTGGAAAAGGCAAATTTCCGGGCCAACCGGAAGAAAATCCGAGAGAGACTTGCAAAAGCATAACATTAAGGAGCGGTACAGCTTATCAGGGACCTCCCATGCCCGATCAAACTTTCGATGAGATGCATGCAGAACCACTGGAGCCGCCTGTATTCGAACTGCAGGCAGACCCTATCAAGGAGCAGAATGACACCGTGGGTGGAGACGAGCGACAACCCGAACCTGAATACATTTCACCACCACCCTACAAGCCACCTCTGCCATTCCCTCCAAGGCCTTCCAAGCACAAGGTGGAGCAGCAACTCACGAGATTCATGGAGACACTCAAACAACTACAAGTCACAATCCCCTTCACTGAAGCAATTGCAAGCATACCCTCGTATGCTAAATTTCTGAAGGAGATTCTTTCAAACCGCAGTAGACTCCAAGAATTCTCAACAGTTCTGCTTAATCTGGAATGTAGTGTGCTCGTGCAAAGCAAACTACCAACAAAGTTGAAAGATCCAGGAAGCTTCTCGATACCATGCACCATTGGCACAACCGATTTTAAGAGAGCTTTATGTGATCTGGGAGCAAGCGTGAGTCTAATGCCTAAGGTGGTATTTGACAAATTGGAATGTGGAGATCTATCACCAACGCGGATCTCACTGCAACTGGCTGACCGATCAATTCGATATCCTGAAGGAATGTTGCTTGATATCCCAATCAAAGTTGGTAAATTCTGGATACCAGCAGATTTTGTGGTAGTTGATATAGAAGAAGACGAGCAAATTCCGATCATCCTTGGAAGGCCATTCCTCGCCACATGTGGGGCAATGATTGATGTTAGGAATGAGAAAATCTCACTAAATGTTGGCGAAAACAAGATGATCTTCAACATGAATGAGACCAAAGTCCCACCTGACATAAATCTTGTCTACAATTTGGAAACAGCGGACGAGTATAGCGATGATGAATTGCGACTGGATGAATTAGAAGACATCGGAGAAATGATGTGCGAAGCAGAAATGGAGAGATTGTGCATCATACAAGATAACGGTCAGATCCATCTGAACAAGAGTCATAATATCGCAAACAACAGGAATTATTCCCTCTTAGCCCTTGCATTAATCAAAAACCTATGCGAAGAACTCGATGCAATTTCTCAAAGACTGAACGAGGTTGAATTAGTACTCGGTTTGAGTCTGGCATTCGACCCCGGACCTCAAACACCAACCGACTTCTTCGAGAAAGGCAGTGATGACAAGACCACAAAAGACGCTGAAGGCGAACCACCCGACAAGCAACCCACTTGCATTGTCGGAAGGATATCTGGAAGAAACTAACAAGACACAAAGTCAAGCTAACGACTTTAAACAAGCGCTTCTTGGGAGGCAACCCAAGGCCACTTTTATATTTTCTTATAATAATTTATTTTTAGTTTAATTAGGACTTTAACAAAGAAACAACTCATACCCACCTTTTTCCTATGATCAGGTAAGCATACCGGAGGAAAGGCTTGATTAAAGACATCTCGGAAGATGGGAAAATACTCTCTGGTACGGCCTGTATTGGCTGATACGGACCATACCAATGGATACGGGGGCAACAGAGTAAGAGGACAGGAAACAAGTGGTGAATACGGCCCGTATTGGCTGATACAGCCCGTATTCAGAGGAGCTAACCTTGGCGGTTATTCGGTTTGAGCATAACAGATTGGATATGGACCGTATTGGCTAATACGGTCCGTAATGAAGGCCAATTCGGGAGATGCGAACCCGTTAAGAAGAGACGTTTGAAATCCCGCGCGAATCACGTCTCATAACCGTTAACCCTTTCGTTTTAACCTCTAAACCCTTCTTCTCCTCTCTCTCCCTATTCTCTTTCCCTCTATCTCTTCTCTTTCCCTTCTCCCACTCTTGCCCGAAATCAAGCACTCTCAACTCACCGCCGATCTTCATCGCCAAACTCATCTCCACACACCATCGAAGCCGTCGCTGCACTCCTCCTCCGCGCCTCTGCCTTAATACGGACCGTACCGGGTCCGTATCCGACGGCCCCTCGAGTCCCCTCCAAATTCGGTTTTTCTAAACCCCTTTTTCCTATTTCAAAGTTAAATTTCGTTTTTGCATTTGTTTTAATTTGATTTCTGTTACATCAATTTAAATAATTAGGTTTTATTTCGTAAAATCAACAAAAATCACAAAAAAAATTAGTTTCTGTCAATTTTTCCAATTTTTACTAGTACAATACGACTCGTATTGCCCCAATACGGTCCGCAGTCGTTTACCAGAACCAGCACTTGTCATTTTTTCTGAAAATCCTTTTTGATACGGTCCGTAATCAGCCCGGTACTTGGTCATTTACCAACTAAACCAGTCCTTAACCAGACCTTATTGACCAATACGGTCCGTAACAGAGACCTAAAATTTGAACAAATGGCCCCAAAAATGAAAAAGATTTTAGGGGCGGTTACTAAGAAGGTCAAGAAAGCTGTGGGAGGCGCCGGCCTGAGTAATTCACCACAGAGCTCCTCTAGCCGATCCTCCCGGTCCTCCGGTTCGCAACCGCAATCCTCCAACCAATCATCCTCTCAATCCGACATCCAACGCTCAGACAGAGACACACCAGTCTCAGATGCGGACTATGTCCCTGAGGAGTTCAACCCTCGGGATTTTGGCCTTGAGGAAGAAGACTCCGATGAATCGATGGAGGAAGCAACCGAGTACCAACCCATCTTCTCGCATCCACTATTCAGAGACAATTACGAGAAGATGAAAACAAGGGAGGTCATATACCACAAGTCTATCGACACAGAGACACTCGAGCGACTAGGCCTCCTTGTGCAAACCGAACAGCTTGCAAACCGCATCCACATCTGGCAATTCCTCAACCTGATAAAAGGAGTTAAAATTTACAAGGTACTCACGAGGGAGTTCCTTGCGACCTTCAGATACAATGAAGACTCCATTGCTTTCCAGATGCTTGGCGAGCGTTACACAGTCTCCATGGATGACTTCTGCGCCATCTTCGACCTCACCAACGATGGCACTTCTGATTCTCCTGACTGCCGAGAGTTCTGGTACAAAATCACAGAAGATAACCAAAACACAACTCGACCGGCAAGCATAATCATCCACCCCAAGTCCGCCTCTTGCAAGTAACCCTTGCCAATTCCATTTTTGCAAGAGGTGAAAGCTCATCAAAGGTGACACTATCCGAGCTTTATCTTCTCAAATGCATGATCGAGCCCACACCAGTGCGACCCCACCTCGGTCATCTCCTTTGCAAGCAAATTCACGAGGTCGCCCGTGCTAAGAAAAGTGGTGGCAAGATCTCCATTGGATTCGTGGCTACAATCTTGGCAAACCATCTTGCTTTGGATATTGAGCATCTCCAAGAGACGAGCGGACTCACGCATCTCGACATCCCATGCCTCCAAGCCATGAAGTTTGTCACCGGCGACTATCCAGGCCGAAGGGAATCCTCCAATTCCCCTTCCGACATCTTAATCTCCGCAGTAGGTCCTCCTGAAAAATGGCACGACCCGTGAGCCCGACATACGAGCCTCCTCAAGATTACATTGATGTAATCGAGAGCCAAGCCGAAATGCAAAATCAGGCTAATGTCGACAGGCAGCAAAGGCACGAGGAGGAGCCCCCTTTTGATGCATATAGGGAGGCAGGCACATCGGCAGCTAGAGCCGAGTCTTCAGGGGCGGCACCATCTGATGCCCCTACAGCTGAGCTTGATCAGTTCATTCAAATGGTAAATTGGATGAACTCGAACCTCAATGAGCTCACCTTGACAACGGGTGAGACTACCCGGCAAATGGAGCAGAATGGCTCGTCACTTCACCAAGAGGTTGGTGAAATCCGCAACAGCATGGAGGAGGTCCGGAGGAGTGTTGACGAGAGCAGGCGCGAGATCCAGCAGACGCGCTACATGGCACAACAGTATTATCAGTTCGCTCTCGACTCCGGATTTGAGTACCAGCCACCACCCTATGGACTCTTCGACCCATCATTCTACGAGGAGATCCATCACCCACCACCACCTCCACCACCTCAGGATTGAGGTGCAGTGAGTTGTATCTTTCCCCGGTCTTTTTACTTTATTACTTCCTTTATTTTTATCTCTCGAGCATTGGGGACAATGCTCAATTTTATTTGGGGGGTAGAAAGGTAAATTGATCATGCATCTTTAAATTTTTCGCATTTTAAAGGTGCTAGTAGTTTTACTCAATTTTTGACTAGGGTTGGAGGCTTTACCAAAAATCCTAGGATGATTAGATCGAGCTTTTTAGCTAGCTTGCATTTTTATTTTTCCTTAGGAGTAGGTTAATCAAATAAGGAATTGCTTTGAATTGAATTAGGTTAGGGTGACAATTGGCCATGATACCAAAAATTCGAAATTGTTAAAATAATTAGTGATTTCAAAGTGAACAATTAATCGCTAACCATGAATGTTGACCAAAATCGCAAACCCTAGAATTTTTATTTATTGAGTAATTTATTTTTGCAAAATATTTTAAGCTTGATAGTGTTTTAGAATACCCATTTATTATAGATAGACCCCTAGCAAAACTATGCAATAATTCCTTGTATGAATGAATACTTGGAATTGTGTGTAATCATGGTGCTTGTGACACAAAAATATTTAAATTTTTTAGAAAAATCCAAAAATCCAAAAAAACAAAAAAATCAGAAATGAGAAAAAATCCAAAAAAAAAAATAGAAAAAGAAAAAAAAGAAAAAAAATAGAATAAAAGATGGAGGATAAAAAAAGAGTACGGGTGCCTACACAAGACTGGTTACCAATAGGCTCGATAAAACCTCCCAAAATTTTAATTTTTGTACATATTTAATCTTTCAAAAAAAAAAATAGTCACAAGTACCAACACACTTAGTTGTCATACTTTGCTCCAATCAATTGAGAAGGAAAATCAAAATTTATATCATTAGAATTCCTATTGATTGGAAGGGATCCATTTATAATCGAAGGAGAAATTAATACTCTCAATTTTAAGGATATTTGTGAAGTAAATTGCTCGGTAATAATTTTTCTAGGGTATGCATAATGAGGTCAATAATGGGGTGAATAAATTGTTCAAGGGAGAGGTCATAAATATTTTAGAGTTCTAAATTTTTATTGTCATATCAATTGTACCAAACCCGAGTTATAATTTAATTTTAAGCGAGTCCTTGATATTGTATGGTTTAACCTAGACCGGGCCTTTGACCAGCTGGGATGTCGTTGCTTGAGGACAAGCAACAATTCAAGTTGGGAGGCGTGATCAGAGTCAAAATAATGATGATTTACGTAGGGTTTTGGCTTAGGTTTTGCATATTTTCTCACACTTATGTTTAATTAATTAGAGAAAAAGGCTACTGTCACCCTTCTTTATGTTTTATTGCAGAAAACAGGTTTTGGGACTATTTTACACCAAATAGAGCTAGAATCGGATCAATCGGATCAGCGACGCTCATCGACGAAGTCTCTGTTACGGTCCGTATTGCCTAATACGGACCAAGCCTAGCACAGACCAGGAGATAGCGTGAGAAGCACTAAAACCCTCAGCGACAAGGTCCTAATACAGACCGTATCACCTGATACGGTCCGTAACCGAAGGCGCCGCTTGGGAAATAACTGCCGACAGCTGTATTCAGATTAGTTTCTTAGCCCCTACTCAACCTCCAGACGTCCCTCATCTCCTATATAAGGCCCCTGGGCAGATGAAGAACTCATCTTTGTAATTAGGGTTAGATTTGATTAAAGTGAGAAGAGAGGAGTGCTTGTAACAATGCCGTTTCGCGGCTAAGTTCCTTTTCTTAGGGCTAGGCAGTCAACCTTGTTACTCTTGATGTTTTAATATATATATTTTCTATTGATTATGGTTTCTTGTTGTTGAATCGAAATACTTTTGTGATTTACTATCTCTTCATCTAATTTCAATGATCTAGTTTAGTCCGTTAGGGTAGTGACAGTACTTTAATGGTAAGAGAAACTAGTTGCATGAATTAGCCTCGTTGAGATCTATTAGGTTTATGTGAAGAAAACCTTAGCGGGGAAACCATAAACCAGAACAACAAAATGCGAACCAAGTTCCATCACTTGCGTAAGGAAACTCGCAGTGATCTGTGTAGTAATTTGGGTATTTAAGAGATCAGTCATTTGCGTAAGAAAACTCGCAGTGTCCTTTGTAGAATCTCGATGAAAGATCTGTCATTCTTGCATAACATAAATCGCAGTGACCTATGTGGTGTCTTTCATAAAACAACAATAGGAAATCAGACGCAACAGGAATATATTATCAAGGCGGATTAAGTAGCAATGGTGTGCCGAAACCCTAGGAATCCTCATCTCTATCTTTGTTTTAATTACTTTTAATTGTTTCCTAATTTACATTGATCACAACAACATCTCTCAATTTTCAGATTTCGTCTAGCCTATCGAAAGATTGTGATTCGATCGCTCAAAACTCTTTACCAATATTCCCTGTGGATTGACCTCGAATATACTACTCGATAGGATTGTGCGCTTGCAGTCCAAACCGATAGCATTTCCAAGTTTATAAATATTAAAAGAAACATTGCTCTCTTTTGAGTGATCATTTTACTACAACAGAAAAGAAATTAAACTGGGAAATTAAAAACAGCTTAGAAATAACACCTATTTTGTTTAGCCTAAGGTGATTTAAAATTGGATTGGGTTGATTAAAGCATCTACTCAGTGGTGAAGAAGCGCCCATCCAACGATCTTCCATTTCTATCCCTTGCACGAAGGAATCAGTTAGCATACCCGATTAGTTAATGGGTTTGAACCCGATTAAACATATGAGTGTTAGTGAATGAGTAAAATAAGTAAATAGAATTAGTAAACAGTGATCATATATATATATATGCATAAGTACACTAGATATTCATTGTCCTTTTTAGGCAAAAACACAAATAGGACATAATATAGGGACCCAAGTTTAAATTTCTCATTTATTGTTCTGACAAGGTCCCATATAGCTACTGAGAATGAATTCTGATAAAAAAACAAGTGCTGATATTTACGTCTCCTCTATCCATATATGTAACAACTAAGATGAAAATACTGTTCTTGATGCCTTTCTAATATGAATTTTATGATTTCTAATATGTTGCAACTCATAGGAAAAAGTGAAGGACATGGCGGCTGATCAGGCCACTTCTGACATGGACGAGAGCACCATGTTTCTGACAGCTGTTGGTGGATCAAGACACGGTAGGGTGCGGGGATTTGGAAGCATGCTTCACGACAAGGTGCCAACAGCAACCACCCGAGCCAGGCAGAAACACACAGCTTCTTCTGTCTTTGGTTTGACAAACAATGAAGGGCAGAGAATCCAAACCCGCGAAGAACTGGAAATGCTCTTAGCTGACCGTGATCGTCGTCTTGATGAGGAAAGGGCCGTGAGGGAGAGAAAACTGGCAACTTATGACTTATACTTCAGTCAATTATTCACTATGTATGGGGCGCAAATGCCTACTCCACAGGTAATTAACACCAATTTTGTAGTTAATTTATGGTTATAAATTTGGTTGTGTTGACAGATTTTGATATGACACTGCTGTTGGCACCATTTTGGTAGTTGTCTTTGCTGTTGAGATATAGCAGTATACTAACATTACCTCATGTGCATTTTTTATATTTTAGGATGGAGCAAACGGTTCTGGAACTCAGCAAGGTGTCGTTCCTGTAATTCCTTCTCTTCAGGTCACACTTTAAATTTTACAAAACTTAATGATGTATATTTTATTCATCTTCCATTTTGTGATCTACGGATTATAACAATGCTTGCATTTTATATGTTTAGGGTCAAGGGCTTACCAATCAACCATCTCATGGAGGAGCTTTACTTGTGCAAATGCCCATTCCCCAGGTAATGAGTTATATAATGTTGCTTTCAGATTTAACTTATGAAAACCCGCTAAATGAGGGTTCATGTAGCTATTGGCTTTAAGTATGAGAAAACACAGTAAAAGCTTAGTTGACTAGCTAGGGGGTAGTCAATGTACAACGACAAAATGAATTATCAAGTGGGATTAAGGGCATTTATAAGTTAAACTAGTCATATGTTAAACTACTGAAGCACAGTACTAATAATTGAAACTACTGAAGCACAGTACTAATAAGTTAAACTAGTCATATGTCAAATATTTGTATTTTTTTAATGTGATATTGAACTCTTATGTTGTCAGTTCACCAACAGGTTTATATAAGATGTATTAGTTTTTGTGCGAAACCATCAATAATTTGTATTGCCTGTGACATAATACCCACAAATCATTTCTCAAAGGTGCATTATTTTTTTATTGAAAGAAAACAATGATACACCAACATAGTTTTATGGAAACCGGATTCGAAAATATTTTTCAACTCCATTGCAATTGTCAGCTTGCTGAAATTGGGATGATCTCAGTAGTGTCTTTTATTTCCAGCTATTTAGAGTTCTTATGATCATTTCAATAGAATGTTTCCTTTTATTTTCATCTATTTAGCGTTTTGTCTTTTTACTCTAGAGGGCATGTCTTGTACTGGTAATGTTCTGGTAACCATCATGTGGTATACATAGGGTGTTCTTATAATTGTGCTTATTTTTGCACGTCTTCATCAATGTTTGACACTTCTTTGTTACATAGTTTATATCTTCTTTGTTTGACACTTCTCTGTTTCTATGTGGTATACATAGGGTCTTGCTTTTCCTATGCAACAAAACCAGGGAGGTAGTTTCCAAGAACTACTAAATCAAACTCAAGCTGGAAATGATGACAATACAAGGGGTGAGGATGATATGAGCCAATGGTTCGGGCAGTCCACCTTCAACGTGAACCAGCGTTAGCTTCTAATGTGCAAAAGTGCACATTTTTTGGTTAATTTACAAGTTATAACATATGACAACAGGAATGGAACCTTATTTTGTGAATTTTTGTTAACTCATAGTGGGTATATATATTGTCAATGATGCAAATGTATAGTTTTGTTGTTGTAATGGGGGTTTGCAAATTTAGGGAGAAAGGGCATGATGATTATACTATGTTCATGCTTTAAAGTTATTAAATGCTATCGATCCATTTACGAATGTGTTTTCCATCTATTTACATGTTTTTTTATGTTTATCTGGTTCAATGTTAAATGGGGAATGTATGGGAGTACCGAATTGGTACAGGGAGGATTGTAGGATGAGGGCCTACAGATACTTTTCCATCCAGGTTATTATTTCCATGGGTATATCTTTGGAAATTAAAAATAAAATTCACAAAAAAATAAATCTGGTGGGCCCACATACAACAACAGAATTGAAAATAATGTTCCCTTGGAAATACTGGGGTGGGTCCCACGTACGCTGCCCTTGGAAATAACATGTGGGCCCCACTATCGCTTGCCTCGGAAATACTGAGGTGGGTCCCAGGTACACTGCCCTTGGAAATAAACAGGTGGGCCCCACGCTCCCTTGCCATTGGAAATACTGGGGTGGGTCCCACGTACTCTGCCCTTGGAAATGCTCTGGAGGGTCCCACAGACGCTGTGGTTGGAAATAACCAGGCGGGCCCCGCATTAGCTGGCGTTGGAAATACTCGGGTGGGGACCACTTCCGCGTCGAAGGAAATACTTAGGTGGGTCCCACGTTCTCTGCCGTTGGAAATACTCCAGACAGTGTCCGAGTGTGGAAGTATTTCCGTGCGCCCTTTTTCCAACTGTAAGCGCACGGAAATACTCAGAAATGAGTATTTCCAACGGTGTCAACGGAAATAAAGGCTATTTCTATCGAGGGTTGTTGCGACGGTAGTATTTCCGACGGTAGCGCACGGAAATGAAAATTTTAGGACTTCTTCCGACGGTACGCCCATGGAAAAGTATATTAAATTAATTAGTCAGAACCGTGTGAAAAAGTTTTAAACAAATGTGTGCAAAAAGTTTCTAAACATATGTAAATGAGACTAACGTTGAATTTGTGAGAGATATATTAATTTCTGCAATAACTAAAAAGTTAAAAGACCCAATCTAGATGCTGGCAACTTTTATTAAATAGTATAATCACAAGTTGTCCACATCAGTTGCATATTCACATGTACTCAAATATGGTTATTTCGAAATTTGAAAGTCAATTTACACATCGCATTGTCAAAATGAAAGTTAAAATTGGTTTTGTGCTCCAATCATGCTCTATGTTTTTTTCTCCGTTTTCAAAGTTCGAACGATCGATCTGAACCGCTCAGTTGATCTTCATATTAAAATGTGTTTGGAGACAAAATTTTAAAAATTAAATTTTTTTTACTATATTTTTAGATATGTACAAAATCACTGTTTTGGATGGTCAAGAATATTCTGAAAACAGTGATTTTGTATCTATCTAAAAAATAGTAAAAAAATTTCCAAAAAATATAAAATTTGGTTTTCAAGTACATTTTAATACAAATATCATGGTGAACGGTTCGGATCGACTGTTTGAACTTTGAAAATGAATATAAAGATGTGGAGCACGATTGGAGCACAAAACCAATGGTGCATGTTAACCCTACTCTATATATATATATGCACCTTCTCCACAATTCAATATTTTCAACATATATACATACATTCATCCAAAACAATAGAAATATATATTACATTGATTGAACATTACACATCAAACAGAAACAAGACATTAAACATAAAATTAATATTATTACACAAAAGATAATATTACACCAAACAAATTAACATATACATTAATATTACACATACAAATGTCACCAATAATTACATTCTTTATATACATACATATTCATATCTTCCATGGATCAAGAGATTAAATTAATTTAAATGGACATAGATTAATAGGTACTAGCCAATGATCTATTTATTTCAGTCGTCTGCAGGAGAGACATCCAGGCTGGTAACTGGTAATTGCTGTTGACTTATTTAAAGAGAGAAAGGTTCCAGCAGAAGCTGAGAAATGATTTTTTTCGTATTGCTGGATTTGCTGAACCCATCATTGATGTACAAATAGAAGGTCTCCATCGTTCTGCCCCAATTGACAAATATCTCAAGTACTGTCATGGGACCATCAGCCGGGAGAAGGCATGCCTGGTTTATTCTCTTCCATGCATCCTCGCAAAACGACTGGAACTTCATAGTTGTTGCTTCATCTGTTAACTTATGTTCCATCTTGTAGCAGTCAAATGTTGTCGGCCCTTGCTCGCACTTACTTTCACGCTGAAAGAGAAATATCAAATGATGCTAGTTTAATTTAGGTTTTTAATGAATGATTCAACTTTTGAGTTTGAGTTGAAGTTGCACTTTTCCAATAGCTTGATTTTTGTTCTTCACATAAATCATGAATCCGGCCCTTTTCTGGATGCTTAAGCATTTGATTTGAGGTAGTTCAGTTGGTTCCCACGAGACTATATTTTTGTGTGTTTTGACCAGAGCAATTGAGTCTGAAATATAGAAAGTAATACATATATCCAAACAACAAAATGAAAATTTATTTCATACACTTTCTGTGCTGCTCGTCATATATACCAAATCATTTAACAGTATTCAATTTATGCATACCACATATTAATGTGCACCCTAACTGATTTATACTAATAAAGAAACTTCACTAAATCATGTTTAATTTGGGTCAATTTGGTACCTCGTGGCCAACAAACTCGTCGATGTATCTCATAATTCTCATGGAATCCACGGCGACATCAGGGACAGCATTGAGCCACTGAAAGACCTCTTTGGTGATCAATTCCCTGGGAACTCCTAAAAAGGGAAAACCAACCACGAAGCTGGTAATATTCCCGTCTAATGCTGTAGTTTTGCGCTCATTGAAGGATGGTGTATACCCGCCCACACGCCACTCTACTTCTTGCATGTAACCGGCAATCAGTGTCTGAACCTATTTATATAAAAAGAAAATGCATTACAACTTTAATTTCCAGAAAATAAAATATTCGAGAAGTCAGGATGAAAATAATTATTAAACAGAAAGTATATGAATGAGGATAGATTAAAAAAATTAACACCTCGGGATTCTATACTCTTAAAAATCTGAAGCTTGAAATTTTACTTATAACAATTAATTATCCATGTAAATAAATAATTCAAATATTCAGAGTTAGCAAAAGATAAGAAAAAAAAATCGTATCATACCGACTTTACAATGTACGTCATACGGTACTTCTCACTAGGCTCTAGTTCATCCTCAAAATTATTAATTGTCTTAATGAATTGGTGACAGAGGTTTCTCAAGTACATCGGTAGCAAATCCACTGCTTTTTCATCCCACCTGAAAGTAATTGATATTAAAAAATTTTAGGAATGCAAACATAATTGGCAATTAATTTACATTAAAAAATCAGTCTGTAAAGAAAACATATATATATATATATCACAATAACAAAGTAGGCACTTATCGCGAGGAAAAAAGCACATTTATGACGGTTCTCCGTCGTGAAAAGTACCGTCGCGAATAGAAAAATCACAGTTATGACAGTACTCTGTCGCGAAAAGTCACTTTTTACCCTCACAAAAAGTCACTTATTCTTGTTGTGTATATATATATATATATAGGAGGAGGGTTCCAATGCCTCCATTTTTCATGCCTCCACCATGCCTCCATTTTTAAAACTTTAATAACTAAAAATTTAAAATTTAAAAGTCAAAATAAAACCGTTGGATATGATCTACATCATTTTATCTATGTGCTCATAAAAAATTATGATATTTCAATTTTGTTTTTATGTGAATCAATAAGTTCAAAAATCAACGTCTAGAAATTATCCACATTAGTACGTTTTTTACAAGCTCTTGATGACAACCAAAACAAAATTGAAATATCATAATTTTTTACACTTGTATAGATATAATGATGTAGATCATATCCAACGGTTTTATTTTGACTTTTTAAGTTTTAAATTTTGAGTTATTAAAGTTTTAAAAATGGAGGCATGAAAAAATGGAGGCATTGGAACCCTCCTCTATATAGAGATGGGCTATGGTGCATTGCAATGCATAGGCACCCTTGTGCATTGGACCATAAATCACCGATTCAAAGTCCAAATGACCGATCCAAACCGTTCATCTTGTTCTCCATATTAATATGTACTTGGAGACCAAATTTTATATTTTTTGAAATTTTTTTACTATTTATTAAGCCACTTTGAAAATTGCTGATCACATGGTCCAGAATTTAGTTGCACTGTTTTTACTGTTCACCCGGATCAGCAATTTTCAAAGTAGCTTAATAAATAGCAAAAAAATTCCAAAAAATGTAAAATTTGGTCTCCAAGCACATATTAATATGGAGAACAAGATGAACGGTTTGGATCGGTCATTTGGACTTTGAATCGTTGATTTATGGCCCAATGCACAAGGGTGCCTATGCATTACAATGCACCATAGCCCATCTCTATATATATATATATCACAGGTAAAATTAATAACTTGCCTCTGTATTGCATCATTTAGAAGCTTGCATTCTTCATATGTGCCGTACACATCAAAAGTGTCATCCACAACTGTTGCCAAGGCATATAACTTGCTATTCATTTTCCGTGCACGGGTATACTCGGCCTCAAAATATTGTCCCAAAGCCCAAATCAGATAGCACTCTAATAAACGCTCCCGTGCATATTTTAGATTCTCGCCAATATTTAGGTTCTTCCACCATCTGCAACATGTATAACCAAATCTGTATTAGTAATAATCTATGTTCACTAATAATAAAATGAAGCACAATTTAATTGCCAGTAGTATGTAATCCGTTGTTGATCTTGTCGGTTCTTGTTTAATCAAATCAGTGACATGGGCCAAAGAATTTATGTTGGGTATATCTCCACCCCCCCCCCCCCCCCCCCCCCCCCCCCCCCCATAGTTGAAGTTGAGTTCGGCCCCTGGTCTTATTATTATCTATTACGTACATTCTTTTGTATGGATATTAGATACAATTACACATGAACGATTGTGTTTTCAGGTAAAGTACTCTATTAATTAAGACTTGCCTCTAGGTGTTAAGGTATCTGAAACTTTCTACAGTAGAAATAAAGACTTCTAATACTTGGTTTAAAGATTTCAGTACAGTAGATATAAGAACTTCTCATGTTTGGTTGATATAACACTTCCAATACTTGGTTTAAGAAATTATATCCACGGTGTATTAAAACAGATTCTAATCTACTCCATATTGAATAGTTTTAAAAGGATTATAAATATAGAATTGAACTCACAGAGAAAGAATTTTCATCTCTTCTAAATGAAGACTTTGCAATGTATTAAAGTCCAATTTTGCAAGCTCAAGTAATATTTCATTTCGGTTTTCCTCCTCATCATATTCTTCAATATAAAACCTTGCCTCCACTCTCGTCAACATCTTATGCAACGGTGTCTTGAGTGCGCGCAATACTTGTTTCTTTAGTGGGGATCTCAAATCATCAACCATTAATGAGAGATGGCCCCTAGCAAAAGAAATTGCATCAGCAAGTATTTCCTCACCAGGAGTCGCAAGATACCCTGCGTTATACAGGCTTAGCAATCCTTTCGGGTCCTTGCTTATATTCTCGTCAAAGTTTCCTTGATCATCTTTGAAGTTGAGAAATACATCTGTAAATGTTTAAAGACATGAAACGGTCAGCTTATGCGACCAATTAAATGTCTTGATATAGAGGCCGGGTCACATATGAGTCCATGATGCGACAATTGCAGCCCTTTGACGTAAAATTTAAACAAATATATTTTATTTACGATAATTATACGAATTTACCTCACTCTAAGAAAAATTCCCTCCCACTCCTAACGTCCCGAGATATAACTTTCTAACCAAATTTCTTAATCAAACACAAGAGTTCAACTCTAATAATATATATGATTTAAAAATTAAAACATGATTTTAAAAAATAGTTTCAGGAGTTCTTCTAATTAAGATGACATTTTTCTTTAAAAAAATGATATTAAACATAAGTTGATATGAAAGATGACTTTCCATGAAATTAATTGAATATTACCTGAAGACGCACAAAATCCGTGTTGCCTGAGTAGCCGGAAGCGAGTTGCCACATGATGAAGATCCCAACTAATAAGATTAGCATCATGAAGATGGCTTAATGCATCATGAATTTCTCTCTTAAAGTGGTAACCTATGCCCAAGTGTTCGATTGTATCAATCAAGTTCACCATCTCCACAGGGTCAGTGGTGGACCCAAGTATCTCTCTAACTTGCTCTTTTAGCTTTCTTATTCTTGCTTCGTTCCACTCTTTGGGCTTCTGCAAGACCAACTAATATATATTAAAGACTAACAATATATATAGGCCTATACAATTTGATCCATTGTCATGTAAATACTCCTTTTAATTGTATTATAATTTGGTCCAAATAAGCGGTTGATCCAATGGTCCAGCAGATTTTACTGTTGTGTACAAATTGCTGTTTTTTCAAAGTGGCTTAATAAATAGTAAAAAATTATAAAAAATGTAAAATTTGGTTTGCAAGTACATATTCATATGGAGATCATGTTGAACGGTTCGGATCGACCGTTAGGATTTTAAAAACTCAAAAAGTGAGCCGTAGCACGGAGGGGCCCTTATATATGCATAGCACCGTAGCACTGTCCTATATATATATATATATATATAGAGTGAGGCTATGGTGCTATGCATAGCACGGATGGGGTCCGTGCTATGGCTCAAAATTTGACTTTTCAAAATTCTAACGGTTGATCCAACCGTTCAATGTGATAACCATATGAATATGTACTTGCAAACTAAATTTTATATTTTTTCGAATTTTTTTACTATTTTTTTAGATAGGTAGAATTTTGATAGTCCAGAATTTTCAGAAAACACTGATTTTTCTACCTATCTAAAAAAATAGTAAAAAAATTCGAAAAAATATAAAATTTAGTTTGCAAGTACATATTCATATGGTTATCACATTGAACGGTTGGATCAACCGTTAGAATTTTGAAAAGTCAAATTTTGAGCCATAGCACGGACCCCATCCGTGCTATGCATAGCACCATAGCCTCACTCTATATATATATATATATATATAGGACAGTGCTACGGTGCTATGCATATATAAGGGCCCCTCCGTGCTACGGCTCACTTTTTGAGTTTTCAAAATTCTAACGGTCAATCGGAACCGTTCAACATGATCTCCATATGAATATGTACTTGCAAACCAAATTTTATATTTTTTAGAATTTGTTTACTATTTATTAAGCCACTTTGAAAATCGCTGATCCAATGGTCCAGAAAAGTTTACTATTGTGTACAAATTAGTGTTTTTTCAAAGTGGCTTAATAAATAGTAAACAAATTCTAAAAAATATAAAATTTGGTTTGCAAGTACATATTCATATGGAGATCATGTTGAACGGTTCCGATTGACCGTTAGAATTTTGAAAACTCAAAAAGTGAGCCGTAGCACGGAGGGGCCCTTATATATGCATAGCACCGTAGCACTGTCCTATATATATATATATATATATAGAGTGAGGCTATGGTGCTATGCATAGCACGGATGGGGTCCGTGCTATGGCTCAAAATTTGACTTTTCAAAATTCTAACGGTTGATCCAACCGTTCAATGTGATAACCATATGAATATGTACTTGCAAACTAAATTTTATATTTTTTCGAATTTTTTTACTATTTTTTTAGATAGGTAGAATTTTGATGGTCCAGAATTTTCAGAAAACACTGATTTTTCTACCTATCTAAAAAAATAGTAAAAAAATTCGAAAAAATATAAAATTTAGTTTGCAAGTACATATTCATATGGTTATCACATTGAACGGTTGGATCAACCGTTAGAATTTTGAAAAGTCAAATTTTGAGCCGTAGCACGGACCCCATCCGTGCTATGCATAGCACCATAGCCTCACTCTATATATATATATATATACATATATGGACAGTGCTACGGTGCTATGCATATATAAGGGCCCCTCCGTGCTACGGCTCACTTTTTGAGTTTTCAAAATTCTAACGGTCAATCGGAACCGTTCAACATGATCTCCATATGAATATGTACTTGCAAACCAAATTTTATATTTTTTAGAATTTGTTTACTATTTATTAAGCCACTTTGAAAATCGCTGATCCAATGGTCCAGAAAAGTTTACTATTGTGTACAAATTAGTGTTTTTTCAAAGTGGCTTAATAAATAGTAAACAAATTCTAAAAAATATAAAATTTGGTTTGCAAGTACATATTCATATGGAGATCATGTTGAACGGTTCGGATCGACCGTTAGGATTTTGAAAACTCAAAAAGTGAGCCGTAGCACGGAGGGCCCTTATATACGCGTAGCATATTAGCAAAATCCTATATATATATATATATATATATAAATCTTCAATATTTTAAATATAATTTAAGCACTCAAGCGTAGGGGTGTCAATGGTACCTTTTTAGCCGTTACCCGACCCGGCCGTATCGTATTCGATAAGCCGGGTATGGGTAAGATTTTTTTTTCGTTAGCTTATTGGGTATGGGTATGGATAAGAATTTTTTTTCGTTAACAAATGGGTAAGGGTATGGGTAATGACTATTTCGTACCCGTTACCTTATAGGGTAATTACAAAATCTAAATATATATTCAATTCAATTTCCAACCTACCTAAATATGTATTCGTGTTTTTAAATTTCTTTCTTCCTTTATAAAAAACAATTTAGTTGGAATTGATTGCACATTCATTTTTATTTTTTATTAGAAATGTAATTACATATGTGTGAAATGAATGAGATTTTTATATTTAATTTGTAAAATATAATAAAACTAATTATTATATTAGTAATATCCGTTATTCATCCGCTACCGTTTCGTTACCCGATAATATTAACGGGTAAGGATATGGTAGGATAAGGTCAATTTTTAATGGGTATGGGTAGAATATGGATAAAGTCAATTTTAATGGGTATGGGTATGAAAATGCCTCCTCCCGACCCGTACCGTACCCATTGACACCCCTACTCAAGCATTTTTAATTACTTTAGAATTTTACACATCAAAACAGGACATATAGCATCAAACTTAATTAATAATAAAAAAATTTACATCTGTAAATTATCTTTTTGTTTCAGCAAAGTAGAACTACTCTGTTTATTATGACGATTACCAGTATATATATGCCAACAACAAAGAACAACTCTTCACGAGTTCATTTTGACGGGAAAAAAATATATATATATATATATAGAGAGAGAGAGATTAATTAATGTACGGCTGTAGGTATACCTGAAAAGGGACTGTGTGAGTGATGAAAGTGTCTGCACTCCACGAAGTCGGCTCATAGTTAGCAGACCTTCGAGCAAAGCTCGCCTGCTTCTCACCGTTGCAAACAGCGGGGTACGTTTTCTGTGGTTCGCTATTCATCTTTCTAGCTAGCTAGCACAAGAATTTCTTTGTATAATTACTCTAAGAATTGTAACGATCCTTAACCTTTTTCTTTCCTTAGGCTAAACACATTGCAGGTACTCCCCTTATATATATAGTACATGCATCATTCACTGTTGCTTTATTATAATCAATTATTATTGTTTGCGTAAAGGAGCTGCCCGGCTGCCCCCTTTCAATAGGTTTAATTATGCACAGCTACCCATGCATCTAATTAAATTCAATATATATAAGGGAAAATTTCTAGTGTACCCATGCATGTACCCACCGAAATTTTTATTAATAGAAAATAAAATAAAAAAATATCGATATTGAAGAACGTTTTCGCTGGAATTCGAGATGTAGCAAAAACTTGATGGTCCATAATGTCCAGGGCACTGTAGCTGGATGTTATGGTCGATAACGTCCAGTTAATCTGATCGCTAATGATCTCTAATTAACAAAAACACTGTAGCTGGACGTTATGGTCCATAACGTCCAGCTACAGTGTTTTTTTTTTATTGGCTTCCTTGCTTCAGTTTGCGTTTTTTTTTGAAAAAAAAACATTGTAGCTGGACGTTATAGACCATAACGTCCAACTACAGTGTTTTTTGTTAATTAGAGATCATTAGCGATCAGATTAACTGGATGTTATGGTTTATAACGTCCAGCTACAGTGCCCTGGACGTTATGGACCATCACGTTTTTGCTACATCTCGAATTCTAGTGAAAACGTTCTTCAATGTCGATATTTTTTATTTTTATTTTCTATTAATAAAAATTTCGGCATGTATCCATGCAAACTTTTAAAATAGCCAATTTCCCCATGAAAAGGGGGAATTCCCAATTAAATATTTAGGGCTACCTCTACATTACAAAAAACTCCAAGTTACTGATTGGGCTTTCTTAATTGACAAAGTTGAAAGTAGGTTAAAACATTGAAAAGGGAACTTGTTGTCAATTGGAGGTAGGTTTACTCTTCTCAACTCAGTACTTACTTCTATACCTTTATATTCTCTCTCAGTCTATAGGATCCCAAAAACTGTTATCAAGCAGATAGATAAAATTAGACGAAGGTTCTTATGGCAACGTAATTCTCAAAAGAAAAAATATATTCTTATGAACTGGTATACTTCTAATCTTGTTAAACAATTTGGAGGTTTGAGTATTTTAGATCATAGGTTAATGAACATCTCCCTTTTGCTTAAATGGTGGTGGAAGTTAAAAAATAATGATTATTGTAGTTCTTGGAAAACAATTATAACTCATAAGTATGTGATAAATAATACAGCTTCACATTCACCTTTCTGGGCTTCCTTACTTAAAATTAGTTTTATAGGTGACTTTAGTGTCTCATATGAACCAGGATTCATTCTCAGATTAGGTTTTGGACAGACCAATGGTACCAGAACTGTTCACTAGCTACCAGATACTACACCTTGTTTACTAAATGTACCAATAAAAAAAATACTATTAGCAGATGTGATAAATTCTCAGAGACAGGCCTTGAAATTTAGGGTTACACTGGTAGGGATAGATTATCAAGAATGGATAGATCTTCTGTATATTATCAGTTCCACATCTTTTACTATTTCTCATGACAAAATTGAATGGAGATGAGAGGTATCAGGGAAGTTTTCAACTCACTCTATTTATAAAATCCTTAATTTTGGAGGAATCAAACCTGAAAGAGCAATGGTTTAGTGGAATTTACCAGTACCACCTAAGATTAGGGTTTTCATTTGGTTAGTCTCTCATAATTCAATTCTAACTAAGGATAATCTTACAACCAAAGGATGGATTGGGGATCAAACTTGTCAATTTTGTCATGAAATTGAAACCATTGATCATTTATTTTTACATTGTACCTTGGCACAACAAATTTGGTTTTGGTTAGGCAAAAGTCAAATGGTTATGCATCATTGGATCAATTGGAATGATATGGTTAATTTTGCATTTTCTCTTTCATCTTCTGATAAAATAGGTTTCTTGATTATTCTTGGTGTTGTTAGCTGGTGTTTATGAAAACATAGAAATGAAATTATTTTTAATCACTGTAGTATTAAATTTGCCAGATCTTTGATCATGCTGATTAAATCCTTATGTCTTTATTGGGCAGGTAATATGAATAAGAAAATGAAGAATGCTGTTGGAGAGTGGCTCTCTATTTTGGAAGATACAATTCCTCTTGACCATTACATGCCAATGGAGATTGTTGTTTACCAGCCACCTAGAGAGGCTGAAGAGGTGGCTACCGAGCTACCATAGTGACCTATGAAGACTCACTTCAAATTTTGTCATATAGATATAGTTAGCCCCAGCCCTATACTTAGTGGCTTAAGATTAGCCAATTTAACTTACTTTTAGACTTTAGCTTGCTCTAAACTGTGGTTGATGTATTCTCTTTTACGTAGTTGTTTGGTTGCACTCTTAACTTGGTTAGAACTGCAGTAGGTCAGTTCTGTGGTGCTTAGGACAGTTGATGATGTAACTTAACTATTTCAGTCAAATGAAATGGGCTTATAGCCTCTTTTAAAAAAAAAAAAATTTCCCCATGAAAACATCTTAATATCTAATATCCCCCATAGGATTTTAACATTCTTTCTTTTATCGCCTTTTATTCATTAATTTGGTTTCTTAGACAAATATACCCCTTCATTTTAAATGTATATGTCACTTTAAATTAACAATAACGGTATCTTCCTTGTCATCAGTTATCCTATGCCTTTCCTGAGCATTTGAGAGGAGAGGAAATAGACTGTACCGAGTTCTAGTCTTTTTCGTAACCTTGAAAATTGGAAATATAAGCATATTTCACTAGTTCCATTTTCTTTAAAACAACACCGCAGCCATAGTTCAAGTAGTTACCAGCATGGTTCTGAAACTTGGAATCGGAATCGGAATCGGGTTCTTGACCGTGGAATCATAATCGGATGAATCGGCTGGAATCGGCCGAGTTGACTCGGAAACTCAGATTTTTTTTGCTGAAGCTTGTTTTGTAGCCAAAAGGTAGAAAAAAATTGGTAAAAAAATAATTTGTAGAAAAACTACGTTAACACAAAATATTACACTCAAATAATCCACTAATTATATAATGTAATACAAGCATTACAAATAGAACACATTTTTTATTGCCATAAGCTATGCCAAGCTGGCTGGATCATCTCATCGTCCTCTGTATTAAAATACGAATGGGGATAATGTTGTGTCTATTTCAAATTAAGTAACAAGATATTATAAATTAATTATAATGTTGAATAAAATAATGGAGAACAAAATTTGTAATTAACTTAGATTTGTATACTAATATTTAACTAACAAAAATTATTTACGTACTATTCTAACATTAATATGTACTATTCTAACAAAATTAGTAATTAACTTAGATTTGTATGACTCCAGCTTGTATGCAACTCTCCAGCTGTATGACTCGGTCATTTTACAAACATCTTTTTACATAAAATAATTTTAATCACAGTTTTAGTGGCTGACTCAGATCAAACTCGGTCAGACTCGGTCAGACTCGGCCTAAAAATCGGCTAACTCGGCCGAGTCAAACACTGTTCAACCGAGTTTTGCTGAAAAACTCGCATGGGCGCGAGACTCGGCTGAAAATCGAATCGGACACTGCCGATACTGAGTTGACTCGGCCGAGTTGACTCGGAATCGGCCGATTTTCCAAACCATGGTTACCAGTAGTTTTCTCGGGACTGGTATCCCCTAGAGTAGCTGCTTAACCTTGAACAACCTAACTGGTTTCTCTGGATCTATACCAGTTTCAATTTGTAATATGAAATATTTTACTAGAAGTTGATGTGCTTACCTTGAACAGCCTAACTGGTTTCTCTGGATCTATACCAGTTTCAATTCGTAATATGAAATATGTTACTAAAAGTTGATGTGTTTATTTATTGTCAGAAGGAAATGCGATGTGTCCCCAATCTGCTTCTAGATTTTAATTAGTTGCTCATTTCTTGGAATACTTGTAAACCATTCCAAATATGTTCAACGTGAATTTAATAAATCCAATTAAAGATGAAGTTATGTATTGTTAGATCTAATTGAAATAATCTATTTCAAATAATACAATAATAATCTTCAATTTATTATAGAGTGTCAGCCATAGTCGATCAAAAGCTAGTCTGATAAAGCTTTTAGCTGTCCAATTTCAAATTTAAATATTCGATCAACAGACTTGTCTAAAATCAATTTAAACTTGAAAATCAATAAAAGAAAAACTTCATCAGAACTTAGCATCTCGAACAATGGGGAAGCGTCATCTCGAACAATGGCCGGGGTAGACGCTTCAATAAAATTGGAGGCAAAATTTTCCCCGTACAATCATATATAATTGTTTGCCGGAGGAAGAGGATATTTAATGAATATCTTGTTTGTCTTCTGCTTGATCATATTTAACAAATTGCCATGGAGGACTTTAGGTATGAAGATGAAGCATCTCTTTTGTTTTCTCTTTATTCGATTCAATTATGTTGCTAATTTAAATGGACATCTCTATTTGAAATGAAGGAGTATATTTGTCTAAATAACATACACTAGTATAGAAAACGCGACCATACATGGTCCGAAAATCTAATGACACGCGGTTACACGATTGTGTCAGCGAGTATCGTGTATGAATAGGGTGGTATGTTGCATGTACACGGTTTCCGAACCGTGTCTATATAGTACTAACATACACGGTTAATAGAAATGAACCGTGTCAAGGCTCTAAAATAAAGGCGCTGAATAAGGTGGTTTCTACATTGTCAAACTAACTGTGTACAATAACAACGGTTATATACACGGTTTCAACAAGGCTTTTGTGTATTATTTTTGTAACCATACACGGTTTGTTGTTTAGAACTGTGTATGTTTTGATTCTTTTATTTTTTTTTTAAATGATTTATAATAGGCTAGCACCCATATTTGCTACCCATTAAACATACAATATTACTCATCCATAATTAAATAAATATTCAACATTCACAGCAGCATACATATACACATGTTTTGCTGGAACTCATTCCAAATAAACTTCAAATGGGCGTAACTTGTCGCTCGAGTGTCCAATTTCAGCGTTCTACCCCAATCCGGAAAGCTTGCGAGGAGATCTACAACATTTATAGGTAGAGCATTAAAAATGTGTTACATCATGTCCAAAAAGTAAACATAATGACTACAAAACTTGAGTTGAAGTTTATGATTAAGTTTTTTTGCCTTTCTAATTTTCGATTTTGTACTCCTTTATATCATATTTTTTTTCTTAGGCATTGTTCATGTAAAGATATAAAGTCTCAGATCTAGGATATCATTGTTGTACTTTTCTTTTCTTTAGTTAGGAATGTTGTTCATGTAGCAATTTGTGTAATGTAATTAATTGTAAGTCTTGTTTATATTGGTAAATGTAGTGTTTTTGGTATGTGTTGTGTTTAAATTCATATATATATTTTTTTTTTAATTTAGTGTTTTTGGTATGAATGTAGATCTAGGGTATAATCATATTTTTTAAATATGAATTATACACGGTTTTATTTTAGATGATAGGCAGGAGAAGATTAGATTTAGAATGTGTATATAGTTTGCTTCCGGAGAAATTGTAGGGAGAGCAAGAGTAGTAGGAGAAGAGAAGAGAAGGGAGTGCTGGTAGTTCCATTTTTGCTGTTCTCTTTTGTATTGGGGATGATTTATAATTGAATAATTATTTCAGTACTCGTGCTACAGTACTGGCACTGTACCCGCGCTACAGTACCCACATTTAGATAAATAATGTACTATGGCTAGTGTATTGAAAAGGGGCCGGGTCGGGTCAGTCCGGTTCAAACCCACCCGGTCCACAGGTTGACCCGGGCATGGGTTAGCCCGGGTCAACGGGTTCAGGGGTACCCGGGTTTTTTTTGAGTCGGCCAACCCTTACCCGGCCTAAACCCGGCGGGTTAGGTCGGTCCGGGGCGGGGCGGGTCGGGTCGGCGGTCCGGTCCGGGCCGGTTCGGTTTTTTTTTTTCTGTTTTGTTTGGGGGTTTTCGGCTGTTTTTTTTTTCTGTTTTTTTTTCCTTTTTTTTATTTGAACTCAATATATTTTTGTTATAACAAAATCAAATTATGTTAAAACCGAATTTTGTTAAAACCGAAATATTCTAAAACCAAATTAGTTTAAAACCAAATTATTCTAAAACTGAATTATTTTAAAACAATAGATTTAAAAACAAAAGTTACCCTCCTCCTTTATTCCGGGCTTGGGACCGGCTATGTAAAATAACATAGGCGGAGTTCTAACTTTTTTTTTGTTAGTAATTATTCTTTAAAATGAAACAATTGAAATATTTAGAAATTATAATTTAAAAAAATAACAATAAAGATTAAAAGAGGTAAGAATTTTATACCGACACTACTTATCTAGTAGTTGTTGTGCATATACCATAGGTCGCTCTCTTGCTCACCGTCCGAATCTTCGTTAGGCTCAGGCTACTCGGTACCGCTTTCTTGAGTTTTGACACCGGATGATGACGCTTCCATGGCATGTTGCGTGCGATCTTCAGCATCAATCCAGTCTTTCAAACACACAAGTCTCTCAAAAACATGTGCACCCACCTTACTTCGTTTATCGGTGAGGATCCTGTTCGCCGAACTAAAATAGGATTCGAAAGGGACGGTTGACACGGGCACGGCAAATATGTCGCCAGCATTGGATAGGCAGTTGCATTCCTCCTCCACCAATCCATGTAGTCAACTCCTTCATTTTCGTTGGTCCCCAAACAGTAGCTGATTAACTCGTTCGTGTTACCTTGGGATGAGTACGGGTCGTCATCATCCTGGAAATCACCTAACAATCCACTACTGCTGTGTGCGGATAAACTATTAAAACAATAGAAAAAATTAGTGGACAAATAATGTAGATATTATAAATAATAAATATTAAAAACATATGTATATTTATATTCATACCTCACGCCACCGGTCGAAGGCAGTTGGTTGGCATTTCTTCTTTCGCTGTATATGGCAAACATGTCCTCCAATGCCCGTTATACGCGGGGCTCCTCGTCCGTCCAGTTTAATCTTAGATTTTTCTTGTAGACTTGAAGTACTTTTACCGTGAACTTCTTCTTGTATGCCGGATGGAGGCAGTTTGCGAGAACGGTCAAGAGGGGTACCTCTTCCCAATATTTAAGAAATTTTACCTTCATGGCTACTACGATCGGATGGAGAGGAGAATCCTCACTATCCCTATCTTCCATCTCACGGTACACCTTGGAAATATAGTAGAGATGGTGCAGCAACTCATGTGCCGTCGGTGTGTATGAACAAGATAATTTGACGGTTGCGGTGAAAAATGTTCCAAGGAAGTTTTTAAGCATTATTATTTGCTGCCATTCAGGTTCGGTGAGTTCCAAATCTTGTCCTTCGCGCGTCGATCTCAACATCTCCCCTATAGCCGCCTTGTAAGGAATGCATCGGTGCAGCATCCTGTAGATGGAATTCCAATGGGTATCTATATCCCAAGGTACCCTCATTTTGCCCAAACCCAACCTTTCACACAAAGCCGCGAAATGTTGTTTTCTTTCCCCGTTTGAATAAATATGGGCAAGACCTCCCTTAAATTTAATTATCAAGTCCTTTACGGCTTCTGTTTTAAGGCCATCTTTTACGGTAAGGTTTAGTATGTGGCAAGCACATTTTTGGTGAAACAGTGCACCATTCATGATTGGGTTTAGGGACCGGGTGAAATGATCGATTGACACTATATTGTTACTAGCATTATTGAATGAGATAGAAAAAATCTTGTTTCTTAAATCCCTTTTGAGATTATATTCTTGTAAAACCTCAATAATTGATAGGTAAATAATTTGTGCAGTGTGCGGAGATTCTAACACCCGAAAACTTAAAACCCTTTTTTGTAAAACCCAATTATCATCGATCCAATGACCGGTAATACAAGAGTACCCAAGGCCATTTTTACCGGCAGTCCATATATCGGAGGTAATGGAGACATTATAATTTGCATATCCAAATATAACCCGTAGGTCATTTTTTCGTTCGATAAACTGTTTTTTAATTTCACGTACCATTTTTCTATGATGGAACATCTTATACAATGGTTGAGCACACCCCCGAACTACTAGCAGGGCAAAACTCATACAATTACCCATACTAATTGGTTGTTCTTTGTGGGGCAATATATCGGGTAAATTCTTCAAGCATTATTTTTTCATCATATTTTTGGTGGGTTCTAGTACCATTCGGGTTCATAAGGGTTTGGACTAAGCGCGGGTCCGCATTTTCTTGTGGTTCCTCACCCTTTTTCTTATGACCTTCGGCGTGTTTCTTAAATATGGACATACCATTTACAAGTTTATACTCGTAAATAGTCTTGCAACCGCGTACCTTACATTTTATCATATGCACAACTCCACTCGGATGAAAGGTCTTTTGATAATACCGCCAAAAATTAGCCTTGTATTCGGGCACCTTGGTTTTCCTCTTCTTCGGTGGTTCCATGGGAGCAACACCTTCGGCTTGGGTTTTGGGGACAACTTCGACTTGAATTTCCGGGACACTTGTCGAGAGAGTGCTTTCTATAGGGGCGGTGTATTGACTCGATCCACCCGAAGCAGTACCTCCAATATGGGCGGTGTATTAACTCGATCCTATAGAAGCAGTACCTCCATATGAAGGGTTAGAATACGGTGAATAATAATTAGGTGATGGCATTTGGGAGGGATTTTGTTGATAATAGTTAGGATCTTGATGATAATACGATGGTGGCATTTGGGAGGGATTTTGTGGATACGGCGGTGTCCTTTGTGCGGGATTTTGTGGAAAAAGTTGTGGTTCTTGTGGAAGCCTACTTTCTATTTGGGACATATTTTGTTGGTACGATGATGCCATTGGGTCGAATAAATATGCGGAAATTCTTTGCCCCCACTCTTCCGTCGATTCGTCGCGCCTTTGTTCATTATGTGCCATTTGTTCTACATATTAAAATTAAATCCATTCAATATAAATCTGAAATTATCTAACCTATTTAAATATAACTCTGAATTCAATATAAATTAAATTAAATCTAAATCTAAATCTAAATTAAATCTAAATCTAAATTAAATTAAATCTAAATTAAATCTAAATTAAAGTAAAAAAAAAAATTCACAAAAAAAAAAAATCTAACTAAGGCAGCTGTTAGTTAGTAATAATCTAGAAGTCAATAATACGATAATAAAATCATAAAGCTTTGTTCATGAATTGAATGATTAATAAAATGTCATTTTGTTTCCTTGAGTATTATTGAATTTATGAATCATTTCGAGTTAATGACTGGAATTGTGAAACTTCATAATACAGATGATATATACTCTTAAAAAGTCACTGACCGAGGTAATTAGCAGGAACACTAATTACCGCTACAAGGTTAGTATGTGGATTAAAAGATGGTCAAGTTTTACAGACCATAGACACAGAGTTGTCATTTTAATCACATAGATACATGTTCTAGGAACATGGTATTTGACAGACCCCGAATGAAACATTATACGGAATTGTGTTCGTGTCATTAATGCTTTCATTCAGTGTTAAGTTCTACAGTATGAGGTATTCATCTTTCCTAACTAAGAGATGTGTATGTGTGATTGTTACCTAACGCTATCTGTAAAAAGTAGCTATAACGGTAGCTCTTCGGTATACATAACTTAGCTGAGGTAGTGATGGTCTACCAAAAGTACTATTGTCCATCGTATTTATTATACGAGTTATAGTGTCACTGGGCCCCTTGAAAGAATAAGATTATCTGCATGCGGTATGATTAACAAGAGTTAATCATATTTGATAATCTGTTCAAGATCAAGAAAAAATTAATTTGCAAGGATGACACAAACCTACCTTGAAATTAATCTGACAGCTATGAGACGAAATAATTAAACACAAGTAAAATAGTTTACTGGATCGTGATATTGTACAGTACATCATCATCTGTGTAATTGAATGGTCATGATGCGTTTTGCCAGATGCCTCTCATGATTATAGAAGTTAAAACGGTTTTAATTCTATTAACCAACATAACACAGATCCTATCGGGTCACACCAATAGAAAAGTAATCAGAGAATTAATTTATTTGATTAATTATAAATGTTATGATTAATAAATAAATGTCATAGAGATGACAAGATTAAACACATTAAATTTATAAGCGTGTTCGACACGTTGTATAAATTTATTGCAACAAGCACGTCCTTGCAAGCACCTCTGCTGCAAGCAGCTTACAAGTACCTCCCTAACCCTATAAATAGAGGGGTAGGGGTAGAGAAAAATATAGAAATCTGATTCGACTCGATTCGATTCGGTTATAATATTTTTCTCTCCCAAATAGTGTTTTCGTAAGAAAAGAAAGAATACGTAATTTGATTAGTATATCTTGCGAGTCGTGAATAGTATTTGTGGCGAATAGTGTTTTCTGGTTTTCGTGAATAGTGTATTTGCGAAAAACGCGGTTATAGTATTTCTGGCAAAAGAAATAATCGCTCTCTGGTTATTTCCTGGTTGACAACCGATAGAGGCATCAGACGTCTGGTGCTACGAGACGCGACTACAATCCAATTGGAATTTGGATACAAGGTATAAATTGTTACATAAATTTATTTACTTGGTAAATATATTTAAGTTTTAGAAATCAATTACGGTAATAGATCCTTAAAGGATTAAAAGAACGATACCATCTTTTAATCCTTGGCTTGAGTTAGATGTAGAAATTTTTGTTCTACGGTCTTTCCGCAGCTTGAGCCTAAAAGTTACTCAACGGGTTTTGAACAGTCGAAAACCCAACAGTGGTATCAGAGCACAAGGCTTTCCCGTTGAATTGATTTTCTAAAAGTTATAACTTACATAGCGTATCGGTTTAATTCTTAGATTTGCAGCTTAGGTCCAAACCGAATAGAATTGGATTTTCTTGGTTCGGTTTTCCGACCGAGAAAGTTTTAAATTAGATTTAAAAGCTTTCTTTACATGTTCTTTTGAAATGTAAGTTTTTACATTTCTTGGATCGGTTTTCCGACCAAGAAAGGTAAAATAGGATTTTACGCTTTCTTTTCGAAAACTTTTGATTACGTTAAAGTTCATCGAAGAATGTGATGAAGCAATAAAGTATCCAAGTAAGAACTGTTGATCTCCACATGTAAAAGATAAGGTTATGTCAAGGGAAAGACTGGAAAAGGAACTTTCGTTTGACTTTCCGACGTAACCCCTTCTTTTACGTGTCCTGACAACTGGCCCAAAGGAAACTTTGTCACATTACTAAATTGCTTTACTTTTTCGAAAACCTTCGGTTATGTAAAGTATATCTAAGAATGTGATGAAGCAATAAAGTACCTGAGTAAGAACTGTCATTTCCACACCGTAAAAGAGATGGTTCTGTCTAGGAAAGAAAGTACTTAAGTAGTCATTGTGACTCTCTATCTTTCCTGGGAGCCTCTTTTACATGTCCTAATGGCTGGCCCAAAAGGAACTTTGTCACGTTACCAAATTGCTTTACGTACTGAAAAGAATAAACTGTGTTTTAAACATATAAACTATTTATATGCTTATTACGGTATAAATAAAGAACAAAAGCATAGCTGCAAAATAAAGAATTAGAACTGGTAAAAATATACGTAACTTGATCACGTATATAAGTAAATTAGATTTACTGCTTTGATATGAAATGCATAAATTAGATTTATCGCTTTCAAGGAACCGTGAAAGAATGTGATGTCAAAGAAAGGTTGGAGGTGGACACCCTCGGTTGGTCTTTCTGACAGACAACTTTCACGTGTCCGTAAAACGGTCTAAAGTCAGTTAAAAGAACTGACGGCTTACCAAGCTACGCAAATGGAAAGGGTTTTTTATAAAGAAAAATTAATGGGATCACATTTGCTATGTTTTCTTTCTGACTTCTTTCCACGACTGCTTATTGAAGCATTTAAAAGAGGTCTTTAAGGAAGATACCAATAAGAATGCATTCGGTATTTTTCCTCTCTCTGACTTCCTTTCCATGACTGCTTATTAAAGCATACGAAAGAGGTCCTTGAAGAAAATACGAATGGGATCACATCCAATATTTTTCCTGGAAAAACTTCCTTTCCTTGACTGCCTGCTTGGTTAAAACGTAAAACACAAACCCACTGAATTAAGTAGTATGCCCTTCCTATTCTATCCTCCTCACACTATTGTTCATTGGTTGATGTTAACCCTACTCAGTAGGCATCGCCTTTTACCTTTGGTGGTCGAGGGTTATGTGAGACATAACAAAACAAAATAGAGTGAGGTTACTTACCGATGATTTCTAAAGAGTTTTAGGCTCGGGGCAAAGTTTCGGTTAAACATACAATGTTTGACGAAACCAAGAGTCATATAGAGATATGATTAGCAAAGAATTGGTTACCTAAGATAACTATGACCATGATATGCATACACTGCCTTGGTTTTTAGTGAAAATAGGGATCTTGGATTCTACTACAAAACGGGTATAGAACAAATTTGTAGTGGGAGTTTTATTATTATTATAATAAAACATTACATGAACAAAGCTAAAAATCTTTACATTTAACGTTGTAGAAACATGTCTAAAGAAACGCCTTTCTCACTCCGCTCCTTACTTGAGAAGGAGAAACTGAAAGCGGACAGATCCAATTTCACGGATTGGTTCCGTACCCTCACCATTGTACTACGACGAGAGAAGAAAGAATATGTCCTAAACTCACCCATCCCTGCTGAGCCTAAATCAGGCGACACTGCAGATGAGCTCACAAAGTACATCAAACACAAGGAAGATGAACCTGATGTACAAGGTCTCTTGGTAGGTATCATGGGTCCTGAATTGCAGAGGCTATTCATGGACGCCAAAACCTACGACATATGCTCACAGCTCAAGAACATGTTTCAAGAGCAAGCACGTGTTGAGAGATACAAGGTGACCAAGTCACTGCTGAGTCATAAGATGACTGAGAGCGGCTCTATCGGCCCTCACATGCTTCGTTTGACAAGCGATGTTGAGCAGCTGGAGAAGCTGAATTGTCCGTTGAGCAAAGAGCTTGCTACGGACATAATCCTGAACTCTCTTCCTCACAGCTTTGCGGGGTTCATCATGAACTACCACATGCATGGGATGAACAAGAGTTTGCAGGAGCTCCAGGGGATTTTAAGAATCACTGATGGAGATATGAGGAAGAGATCTTGTGTCCTCATGATCCAAGAAGGTGGGAGGAAAATTAATAAAGCAAAGAAGGAAACGGCTATTAAGTACAAAGGCAAAGGGATGTTTGTTCCGGTAACAAACACTCTCAAGATAAATGTTTCTGCTAACTTTGACTGCTATTATTGCAAATAGCAAAAGTCACTGTAAGAGAAACTGCCCGAAGAATCTAGCAGATCTGAAATCTGGGAATGTACCAGAAGTTTCAGTCTCTAGGATCAATGTTATTGAAGTTAATATTGTGACTTCTCTTAAATGATTCAGTACTGGATACTAGATCATGTGCTCATATTCGTTCAAATATGCACGCACTAAGAAATAAGAGAAAATTACGCAATAAGAAAATATAACTCCTAGTTGAAAATGGAGCACACGTTGCAGCCGTTACAGTCGGTAGGATATAGTTGTATTTGCCTAGCGGGCTAGTAATCAGGACATAGAACAAGGTTCAAGCAAGGAAAGACGGGAATGTGATCACATTCGGTACTCTTTCTAACGAACCCCTTTACGTGTCCTGAGAACTAGAAATAAATAAACCCGTGATTAACATCAATAACAAACAAACTCAAAAGTCTCATGAAAGTACGACTTACATGTGGCATTGTCGCCTTGGTCATATAAACGAGAAACACATCATGAAGTTACAAGAAATTGGACTTCTTGGTAAATTTGATCTTGAATCAATTAAACACATGCGAATCTTGTTTACGATGAAAAATGACCAAAGCGCCTTTCACCAATAGGGAGAAAGGGCAAGTGACTTATTGGCCCTTATACACACCGATGTATGCGGACCGATGAGTACTTGTACAAGAAATGGTTATTCCTACTTTATCACGTTTACTGATGATTACAGTAGATATGGTTATGTCTACTTAATGAGACATAAGTCTGAATCCTTTGAAAAGTTCAAGGAATTCAAGACTGAAGTAGAAAATTAACTGAATAAAAGTATTAAGGCCTTACGATCAGATCGTGGAGGCGAGTACTTAAGTTATGAGTTTAAAACGTACTTAAAGGAATGTGGGATAGTCTCACAACTCACACCTCCAGGGACACCGCAATGGAACGGTGTAGGGCGCAGAAAGTTGCACAGCTGATTTTGGAAGGTGTGTGCATGTATGTTAAATGTCTCACGGTTCAATGCTCTCGATTGGTTAAAGAACATCAGACTTGAAACATTTATTTTCTTTCTACAATTCCTTCGGTTCACCCTCGACAGACCTACTGTTCATAATCAGTCTATCGAGAGAGTTTATTGATTGTGGGGACGTTTAACTCCCAGCGGGCGCAAGCCCCCGCTGTTAATTACATCAGATGACCCTTCCAAGCCATGCTGAATACCTCGTTCATTCCGGGATTTGTGCCTATTTGTCGTGAATTGAATAAAGGGGCTAAAAGGGAACTCATGTTTTGACTTTGGTTTGCTTAAGTTTTCTATGCATTTGGATATATGTTTGTGTATGACTTTTACATTAAAATAATGTTTATTGCATTTTTTTTTTTAAGTAGGAACTTGGATATTTGAGAAGTGTATGTACACTATTTATTTAAATTTAATTTATGACATGTTTGTTTATATTTTATTAATTATTTACATTCCATTAAGAAATTATTTATATTTGAAGAAAGGGTATTTTGGTCATTTCAGGGTTTGGATGATGCTCGGACATATTCAATTTTGATTTAGAAAAATGGAGAATTTGATTTGGGTTCATTTGGAGGTGGTTTGAGTTGATTTGGATTTGAAATGAAGAAGTTATGGCCAAAAAGGACTGAAAAGGGCTTATTTGTAAAGCTTGATTCTTTCCAGGGACCTATTTGTAAATCTGGAAGAAATGGAATTTGTGATTTGGATTTTAGACAAGGTTTTATGTGAAAATTGGGCCTTTAAGGGCTTGTTTGAGAGAGTTTTAGGCTGGAAGGGACCTATTTGTAAATTTACAAGGGCTTCGCTACAGATATTAAAAGTCAGAGGGGGCCTTTTGTGAAAAGGGCTTTGATTTAACAATTTTATTTATTATCTGGGCTTTGAGATTTGTATTGGGCTTTGAGATATGTGTTGAGTGTCGGATTTGAATATTAAGCTTTGAGATTCGGGCGAGACATCTTTATTCTTGAATTAAAGGTACCAACAATGCGAGTCCCACAGGGCAGGGGTCTGTTTTAAATTCTTGGGTTTGGATCGAGCCTTGCTTTAAGATTCGTACTACCCATTCAAACATTTACTTTGGCGCCCTCATCAAAGGGGTTGTATTGCTTTAATATTCGTGCAATCTCAGATATGAACTAGGGTTGCCAGAGGCTTAGGGCTGCCGGTTTCCGATCGACTCCGGTCACGGCCGGGCAAAGCAACACCATGGTCGGCATCGCCCTGAACCAGAGATCACATTGCACCTGTCGTCGGTCGCCTCCGATCATCGGAAACGGTGGTCCGAGGTTGAGTTCAGCTATGACATCCGAGTTTTCAATTTAATCTTGATTCTTTTGGATTAAGCTGTGATTAGTCTTAATTACATGGTCCAGTATCATCGTTTCTTTGCTTAGAGTCTAGCGGTTGCTTCAATTTTGAGTTTAGTTGAACTTTAATCACATTTGGATCCTTGTTCTACGGTTTAGCATTCGGGTTAATATCAAATTGAGTAAAGAATTTCTCTAATTCGAAATTGAGACATTTAAGAGGTAGACTTGAGCTTTAGTAACATGGCAGAATGTTTGGATTAAGTGTTTTTATTTTTAAGCATTGGTGGATATTAATTTCATGATTTTGAGCAAATTGAATTAATTCACAAATTCTGATTTTTGTTGAGAATTATACAATTTTTTTATCATAGATTCATAAAGGGGTATATTTATTATGTACAGGGTGAGTTCCATGAATTTTAGCATTTTATTTCCACTTTTAAGTCATTTATTTCAACTGAGGGGCAGTGAAAGTAATTTTCCAGTTTTAATTGCTGAATTTCTGTTTTTAATAACTGATCTTTGAAAATTCATAATAAATTGAAACAAGGTCAGAAAAATATGAAGTTAATGTCTATTTTATGTATTTTGAAATGTTCTATTTAACCATGACATTGATTTTCTGATTTGGATTTTTGAACAATTCATAATGTTCATTTTACCAGCAGCAGCTTATTGCTGACTTTTCTGTTTTTTAAACAATGAACTTTGAAAATCCATATCAATTTGAAATGAGATCAGAAAAATACAAAGTTTGTGTCAATTTCATGTGTTTTGAAGTCCTCTATCTAATGGTGATGTCCATTTTTTATTTTGGTCCTTGTATCAGTCCAGATTATGTCATTTACCAGCAGAGGCCATTTTGGCATTTTTGAGTGCTTTTCTTGTACCAATGGTACATGCTTTGGATTTTGGTGCTGTTATTGTTCATTGGCTGGTACCAGGAGCTATGGAAAACCTTTACCATGACTGGTTTTGAGTTCTAAACAAGTTTGAGTAGCTTTTAGGCTACAATTTGGTGCAAACAAAGAGAAAGAGGAAAAGGAGAAAGATCCAAAATTCCAAGAATTCATTGCACTACCATTTTAAACATCAAACATCTGTTGAAATTTGGTTTTATGCAGGGAAGCCCCTGGTTTTGTTTGAAATCACATTTTTTGTATAATCTCACTTGACAAAGGGACAAATCATTAAGAGATCATTGATTCAAATGTACAAATGATATTTTCAACATGGTTGACATCTATTTGCAATTTGAACCTCATTCTTTCACTATTTTGCACAAATGTCTATTTGATCTCTTTATTTTGTGCCTTTTATACACATGATATGCATTTATGCATGAAGGGATCATCTAGAACTTATTTGTGCACCATAGGCCCCATATCAAGGAGATTATAATAGGAACTATACAGCTCAACCATTATAACTCATTTTTTTTTTGTTTTACTTTCAATCTTTTCTAATAAAATAATCAAATAAATTAGATGCAATAGGAACTATACAGCTCAACACATGCATCCTCATTATTTGATTATTTTATACAAAGATTAGAAGCATGGAAAATCAAGAAGAAAGTTCAAGAAAAATCAGATTTGTATGTTTTCGGTTTTTTGCTTTATTTTTACAATAAAATTGCAAAAGAAGAAATAAAATGCTAGAGTGATAACATATATTTTTTTTTATAAAAAGGCAACAAGGAAGAAGAAATAAAAAGGTAAAGAAGGAAAGCAAAGACTTTTTATTTAATATTTATTTATGCATATATATACATTTCTTTTTGGTGATCATTAAACTTCATGTTTGCTTATAAAATAAGCTTAGAACATCATGAAGCTTTCTCATTTTGTATATTTTTCATAGAAAATTCGGAAATAAAATAAAAAGGAAGGGGAATGAGAGAAGAAGCTCCAACAGTGAACTAAAAGCAACAAAAATTCAAAATAAAAGATTTAATTTCATCAAAGAAATCTTTATTCATAAGAACCCAACCATCAAGGCTTTACATTTTATAGGTATTTAATTACCTAATTTTCGAGTTTCACTCTTACAAGGGAAGAAGAACACTAATTTCTTTCTTTTCTCTCTATTTCTTGCTATCTCTCTATCTCTTGTGTATTATCGTAGTAATGTGATTCTGGCTCTCCCCTTTTCAGTCTCTCTTTAACTGAGCTCTAGGTGCCTTTTTATAGGCAGCAAAGGGGCCTAGGGTTTAAGGCTTGGTGATGTGTCTTTCATCACGCATAGCAAGTGTTTGATGCATGGTCTGGATTCATTTACTCATTTTCAGATGCCTTGTTGGCAGGAGATCATCCAATAGCACTTGTACATCTCATTGGTCTTGATTTAGGCCATTTATGACCCTTGGATTGATTTCACACGCAAAGGGCATCATCATGGCCTTTAATTAACCGGCCTCCAAATGGAATTTTTGGTTCACGCGCTCCAGCACCCTTGGAGAGGATATTCCTCTTTTGTCATGTTGCCTGGGATGAGGGACGCGTGTCTCTAGGGACCAGCCAGCCAATTAAAAGCTGTATAGGCCGATTTGCATTGCACCGGCGGTACACCATATCTTATCATGCCTTTTCTTTGTCTCTTATGCTTTGGCCACCGAAAACATGACATCTAGCATCGCCCTATGCTCCTTAATGTGTTCTAGAGCATACCAAGCTTTATTGAGAGCTAATTCGTCACCTTCTCACCGTGCCCGAATTGCACTATATCTGTTTTGGGTGCAGGCCCGATTCAATGCATATTGCATTAAATTGGAACCTCTAGTGATGTCGTGCTGCATATAAGGAGACTTGGTTAAGTTCTTAGCCCTTGGTTTTAACTATCTTGACCGAACCATTTTGCTGCACCTTCACTATTCGGGTTTGAATCAAGAGAGAAGAAAGGTGCTCGGGCCTGAGAGAGGACAGAGGAGAGTAGAGCATGAGGCATTTTATCAACCTCAAGTGAGCATTCATGCAATTCGTCTCCAGTTAGCTCGGGTTCTTAGCTTGAATCTCGGTTGAGAATCACAAGAGAAGAGAGGAAGGAGAAGCTGACAAGGTGGGACCCATGCGTCGGTCTCTTTTATTTTGATGTTAAAATCCTTTTCTCCTTTATTTGTTTTAGTTGCACTTGGTGTTTGATAGACCATGCATCGGGCTTTAAATGGTGTACCGAGCACCGAGAGCAAGCTCCGCGAAGGGGTCAAAATTTTGGGGCGCTGAGTTTGAACTCGGGTTTATAGCCCAGCTGGGCTTGGTTCACCATGCGCCATATAACCGACTGTATGGTCTACAAGCTTTATTTGTATGCACCAAGTCCGCCTATCTCGGCTAAAAGGCGAAAAATTATTGTGTCACTGATTGGTGGGTCCCTGATGTCAGGGAATTGTTAACACTTCCCAATTTGTACCCAGAGTGGTTTAGGGGGCGGTTTTGCTGAGTATACCCCATTGTTTGTACCCAGTATCTTATCCAGCAGTTGTTTGGTTTGTAGAAATTTATTTCTTTGGTGGTCTTGACCATATTGCACATCAAAATTCATGGTTTTATATGTGGAATATTACCAGGAATTATAATATGCTTTTATCCAATTTTATTTGAAGGGTCTATGTGTAACTCTAGTATTTTCTCAAACAAAAGTTGAAATTTTTAAGTAGCAACTTTTTAGGGTCAAACAAATGCCCCCCACCTGGGTGAGGTGTGAAGACCTTAGGATTGAACAGCTTAGCCAGGTGCCCCCAGTGTTCCTCTTGAACTTTATAGAATTCTTCCTGAATTGCTTTTCTTTGCTGAATCTCAGGTATTTGAATTCTATATTGGGCATTGTGCTCGGAAGCGGGTCTGATCATCTTCTTCGATCACATCTACTTCAAAAAGGTATGTTATCTTTATCTCATCTTGCTAATACTCGCATGGTTGGGTGAGGGCTGAGTACGCATCCTTCAGAGCTTGCCTGAGTACTTAATCCCTTATCTTTATATTAGGGGACCCGGGCAACGACCATACTCTGCAAACATACTCATAGGAAAACCTGTCTAACCGAGGAGGGATTACAGACAGGGGAATTTTATCTCTGGTCTAGTACGGGAACCATGCGGGTACTTTTTGCAAAAGTGAGGGTTTGGATAAGATGGCCTTCTGGTTGTAGGCATAACCTTGGATTTTGATCCAGTTTGTCTCGTGTGCTTCTCTTTGGGGTCTTTGGCTAACCAGGGTTGGTTTTGGCTGTATCTCGGGGTCTTCTAGGTCATGTCAGGTTGGGACTTGGTTTTGGTTTTAGTTTAGGGTCTTTTCGGACTGTTGGTGTAGTTTAAAGTCTTTTCGGACCACGCCTGGCTGGATTTGATTTTGGCTGTAGTTTAGAGTCTTTTCGGACTATGCTTTAGTTTAAAGTCATTTCGGACCCTCCCTTCAATTTATTCCAAACTCTGAGCTAACATATTTCTATGCTTTCTTGTCACTATTCAGAGTCTAGTTTGACGCCGAAGCTCGGAAGCTGGCTTGATCATCATCTTCAGTCATGTCTCACAATCAAGGTACGCTTCTCCTTGTCTCCCATACATTTGCTCTTACACAACAGATGTGCTGTTTAGATGTATATTCTCAGGGGTTTACCCGAAGACTTAATCCCTTGTTCATATAGGGGCTTCAGGTAGTGACTATGCTTCGAACACATATCTAAAGAATCCTGTCCAGCCACAAAGGTCATACGGACAAGACCTGTCCAGCCACAAAGGTCATACGGACAGAAAGCACATGGAAGCCATGTTAGTAACTTGTGTACCAAAAGGTTCAGAAAGGCATCGCCTTTAATTCCTTGACAAACAGTCGGGATCTCATCAAATTTCTGTTGTGTTGCTTCTAAAAAAAAAGGGAATTTGTAGGATATTGGCTATACTCGTGGTTTTGGCTATGTTTGGCGCCTTTTGGATTATGGTTGTAGTTTTAGAGTCGTTTCGGACTATCTTCCTTTGTGGTTTTTAGTTTAGGGTCTTTTCGGACCATTGGGGTAGTTTAAGGTCTTTGCGGACCATTCTTTTTATGGGCTTTAGTTTAGGGTCTTTTCGGACCATTCTTTTTATGGGCTTTAGTTTAGGGTCTTTTCGGACCATTATTGTATAGCTCACAGTGTTTCTTTGTTTGTGCAGGAGTTTCCTTTACTAGGCATGACCCCTTGCCGGTGGGACATTTTCCTGTGAGAGGGAGGTTCCCCGGTGATCCTATTGATTGGACACCAGAGACTGTTTTGAGGACAGGGGTCACTCATCGCGTCGGGCCTGTGCCGCGGCAGCATGATTATCATTCCTTTTTAGGGGATAGTCTTCATCCCACTTCATCAGATCGGACGCCGCATTCTTTGCCCCTTTTAGGACTCAACATGATGGGTACTGGGGCTCTTCCCTGGATACCTGGGTGTCTTCCTCCGGGCACCTTGAGGATAGAGGCGGGTTTGGTGGACTGGGTGAGATTCATCCTTCGGAGCGAGCGGGCTGCTCTCGAGAGGGTTGGCATTTATCATGCGGTATTTCTTTCTCTCTTTGAGTATACTTGGGACCCGTCTTTCTTTCAGGCTTTAGTAGAGAGGTGGAGGTATGCCTCCAACACGGTCGTCTTGGAGAACCGTGAGTTAACCATTTCACCTCTAGAGTTTCATAGGCTGTCTGGTTTACCTATATTTGGGGACCCGTATGACGAGTACCTACCCGATGCCGAGGCCTTGGGGCAGAGGTCATCTGAGGGTACCTTTGTGTATTCAGCTGCACTTCGTCGATTGTTCGACGTTTACCGCACTCTTTCCTATGCGGGTGATGTGAGCTTTTCTGCCTGGATTAGGTATTTTACTGATCGGGTTAGGCACCCACGTCAGTCATTCGCTCGTCCTTCTAGTCCTCTTGATACGAAGGAAGCGGCGATATTTTATGACAGTCCTGCCGACCGATCATGTCATAGCCGCCGCGGAGTTTTGGGGCCAGAGGCTATCTTGACGGCCTTTTTATCTTGGTGGCTTTGCTACTTTGTTGTCCCTAGCCAGCCGGTTGGTGTCATCAGGCCTGAGACTTTTGTCATGGCCAACAAGTTGGCGCGAGGGAAGTTGGTTTCTTTAACCATCCCTGCGCTGGCTAACCTTTTCAAGAGTATGAGGGTGATTTCGACATCATGTGACCCCTCTTTTTGCGACGAGGTTGTGCCTTATCACTACTTGTTTGGTTGGGCTCACATGTATTGGGCGGGATTATATTCTCCTGTCATGGATCGTGGTTTACGGCATGATTTGCCGGTGCTGGCCGAGATAGCGGGAGCGAGAGCCAGCCGTATTCCAGCGCTGAGGGCGCGGGCTTTCTTTTATCATAGCGATAGTTATATTAGACTGCATGGTGGGAGACAGTTTGCTTGTCATGACGAGCAGTCTGAGGATTTGGTTTTGTTCGACGGAGGTCCAGGTGGAGAGCACTGTAGGAGCTTGAGGTTGGGATCTGCGGAGGCGGGTTTCTTTGTTAGCCTTCGCCATGGACTTCTTCCTTTGCGCTTGGGTGATAGGGTGATTTTAGAGCCATATATGCCTCACCGCTGTGCGCATCAGTTTGGTCTGGATCAGTGTATTCCTGCTGATGTCCCTCTTTCTAGCGACATTCGTGCTGACCTAGCAGGGGCGGCCAGGTGCTGGACGTCGCTCTTTCGTACAGAGACACAGGCGCGGTTTGTCATGCCTCGAGTTTTTAGGTCGGTGACTTTCACTGTTCCGTATGAGAGGTGGTATAGGGACATGGTTCAGGTTTGCTACGTGCAGACCATCGAGCAGTGGATGGAGAGGGTTTTGCCAGGTCCCGACGATCACATTGGGGTGAGACCCGTGCCTCCTCTTGAGAGAGTGCCTGGTGTGCGTAGTCGAGACAGCCGCTTCTCCATGCCTCGGACTACAGGTATGTTTTCTTTTATTATTATTTCCTTTTATGTATTTCGCTTGATTGCGCTAAACCTTTACTCATCTTATAGTGCTTCGCGCGCCAGAGGGTGGGGTGCTGACTTCATTCGGGATTCCTGCTAGGATCCTTCAGCGTTCTGACCCTCCCCCTGAGAAGGTTTCTCATAAGAGGAAGAAGCGCAAGACTAGCACTTCTACTTCCACCACGGGGATGGCTATTCATCCAGGTATAAACCCATCATTCCCTTTTCTTTTCTCTTCTCTTGTTTCTTATGTTTCTCTCATAATACATGTCTATTCTTGCAGGGTCAGACACATGTACTACAGGTTCATCTGATGCTAGGGCAGGAGAGGTTATCGGCTGCCCCCAGGATGCTTCTGCGACTGTGGAGCCCTGTTTGGTTATGGTGCCTTATGGCACCTTCCTTTAGGTCCCATCTTGTGGATTCATTGTGAGAGTGTGTGCCTTCGAGCCCACTTTTTGTACGTGTATATTTTTGTTTTGGTTGATCATGCTTGGATATACGTGTTTGTGGTTGATGTTTGCTCTTGTGATTTTCTCTTTCTCCTTCGTTCTTTCTCTTTTTGGTGACCGAATCTTACGAATCTCCCTCAACCAGGTTCTAAGTGATTAAGTAGACTCATCCAACTCGGGTTTTCTCTCAATCCTTCCAAACCTTCTTCAATCGGATTCTAAGCGACTGAATGGCCTTGCTTGCCTTGGTTTTCTCCTTTATTCTCTTTTTGTCTTTTTCTTCTGAATCCTTCAAATTCCTTCCAACCGGGTTCTAAACGATCAGATGAACTTGTTAGAGTCAGGGCTTAATCCTGAATTTTCTGAATCCTCCTAATCGGGTTCTAAGCGACAAGGCATCTTCATTAGACTCAAGCTGTACCTCAAACCTTCTACATCTATTCAATCGGGTTCTAAACGATTGAACGTCTCCAGTTGGCTTCGCTTTATCCACCTTGGACAGCCGTTATATAGCTGTATGTTCAGTGAATGGTGAGCGTATGGATACCGACTTCTATATCGTCATGGTTCCACACGTATAGTGACCTCAAGGTTATGAAGAACCAGCTCATATGCTTCTTACGGTTCTTCCACATCCTTGCATCGCCTTCTAGCAAGCACCTTTCTTTATAGGTCTTGTATAGAACACGGAAACCCAAATATCTTAAGGTCATGGAGAACCAGCTCATACGCTTCTTACGGTCTCCCACACCCTTGCATCGCCTTCAAGCAAGCACCCGTCTTATAAGCCTCGCATAGAACACGGAAACCCCGTTAAGGGTGCTAATTTCTTGGGACTGACATGAAGGGATAGCTAAAAAGCTGTACATGCCCCTTCGTCTTCCCACATCGTTTTCTTCGCGACTGTCCCTGCTCATACGCCTACATATGGGTTGCACGCAGAATTACGAGACCCCGTTAAGGGTTAGAAATTTCCTGCGACCCCGTTAAGGGCCCGTTTGTAAGAATGAAAGATCGGCTTCATAGGCTCTTCAGACCTCTCGTAATCTTACTCTGCTTCTCGACTACTGACTAGCCCATATGCTGTATATATGTCACGCGTAGAATGCAGACTGCGACCCCGTTAAGGGCCCGTTTGTAAGAATGAAAGATCGGCTTCATAGGCTCTTCAGACCTCCCATAATCTTACTCTGCTTCTCGACTACTGACTAGCTCATATGCTATATATATGTCACGCGTAGAATGCAGAAGAAGTCGTTAAACTCCTTGAAAGATCGGCTTCATAGGCTCTTCAGATCTTTCATATCCTTGCTCTATTTCTCGATAACTGACCAGCCCATATGCTGTACTTTCGTCGCACCTTTAATGTAAAAGGGGTAAATGAGAGTGGTGAGGTTTGATGAGGATCGGCCTTATATGCTCTTGTGATCTTTCACGGCCTTATTTCGCTTTTCGGCAACTGACTAGCCCATATGCTATGTATGCGTCGTGCCAAACGCGAGAACTATTCGAGGGTTTGTTCTTGGGATTCGTTTGTGATATTCCATAATTTTGATTCACTTCTCGGTAATTGACTAGCCCATATGCTGTATATACGTTGCACCGACTGTGAAAAATGTTCAAGGACTCGCCTGTGGGACTTGTGTGAAGGAACATTTGCAGTGTTGTGCGGTCCCTCACGGTCTTGTTGTGTATCTCGATAACCGACCCGCCTATGTGCTGTTTGGGTTTGAGGTTCGTGGGACACAGGTTTGAGTAAAGTATTATTACAGGTTTCATTCATGGTTGCAATCTGATCGTAGGCCTATTTGTGTGTTGGGCCTTGGTGGGACATGGTTTCAATCAAGAGTCTATCATGGACTCTGGCCTGTATAGGGCTTAAACAGGGTTCTTTGATCTTTGTATAGCGGTTTCGAAGCCAAGAGAATTTATTATGTGGCTTGGGTTTAGACATCACCCGTGGGACGCATCTGAAGGGGATGCCAAATTATGCTTGGGCTTTAGGGTATTTGCTTGTCACCCGCGGGACTTGTGTTGAACGGCTGGTTAATCCTTTTAACTCCAGCTTGAGAAGTCCCCAATTGTCATCGGTGGGGTTGTTGTAGAGAGGGGTGCGCCAAATTATGGGCTTTAGCCTTATATAGGGCTTCGGTGTATTTAGAGTCAAGGGTTCTTGTTCTCGAGCTCTGATTTGATTATGGCCCGGGGGACATTGATCTATAGGTCCATTATGGTTTTCGCAGAGGTTGGTGTGGTGAGAACCCGATTATGGTTATTGCTTTTGGGTTCTCGTTTTCTTTTCTTATTTTGGGCCAAGATAATTGTTTTAGTGCTCACATGGCCTAGGCACAACATCAAAGCCTTATTTTGTTCGGCACAAATATATAAAGCCTGCTCGTCACTTTAGATGACTGGTTAGACGAGCGTACCAGTGACAATTGTTTTAAGGGCACAAGCTTGACAAAGCCCATTTTGTGCGTGAGGCTTTCTTTGTGGGCCTTACATCTCTCCACTCTTTTTATATTATGGTGGGACTTGGGTGTGTATATGCACTTATTTGGAGGTGAAATCTTACTCACTCCTCTCGTGCCTTCTTGAATAGCCTATATGGCATCAATCATTAGGCGAGGGTATCGCGAGGAACACGAACACTTTTGTTTTGAAAACTTTGTTTTAAAAGGGATTTTGTGCCTTCAGAATTTAAATGGTCTAAACGACCGCTTTCTTTAATTTTTTGATTTTATTTGAGATATCATCATTAGGCACTCCATTGTTTAAAGGACAATGAAGAAACCTTGTCTCTCCTTTTTTCGAACTGGGAGGAAAGACAAAACCAGTGATAGTTGTTTCAAATGGGCACAACACCAAAGCCCATATTTTGTTTAAAGTACAAAATATAAAACTTGTTTGTCCATATTCAGAACTGGCTGGACAAACTTTGCCAGTGTTAATTGTTTAAGGGTACAAACTTAACAAAACCCATTTTGTGGCGAGAGGCCTTTATGGATTTTGTGGGTAGTTGGGGGACCTTACTTTTCGCTCGAGACAATTTCATTCATGTTGCGATTTGGTCCTTTTTTATTCGTAGAGGCTTTCGCTTAGGTATTTTTATTGGGATATTTTATTTGTGGACATTGAAGTTTAGGCTTTATTGGGATTTTGGATATTTATGGAATTTTGTTTGGAACATTTTATTCGTGGATATTAGATTTTAGGTTTATTGGAATTTTGGATATTTGTGGAGTTTTCGATCTTAAAATTTGGAGATCGTGGGGTAGAGTTTGAGGAGGAGATCTCGTGGGATTCTCATTTCATGCCAACATACACAGAAGCACTTAGACATAAACACACCATCATTAAACAAACATAACCATTGTTCATGAGAAAGGGAAATCAACTCCTAAAAAAGCATTTTAACATAAACGGCTCGTTGCCCCTTGTTAATAAGGAGCGGCCTTGGGCCCCACATGTTTGGCGGGCCTCCTGTCTTTGCCCGATGCGGTTGGTTCAGAGGGCAGTGACAGATTGGGTGACCCAGAGGATTTTGGATTCTCTGGCGCTGGTGGTGGAGGAGGAGGCTTGCTAACAGAGCTTTATGCATCATCAGGCGGAGGCATGTCTCCATCATTTTCATCCCATCCTTCGACTTCCACATCCACAATTTTGCGGATGGGGTCAACGGTCAACCACAACTGGTGCGGAATGGTGTTTGGCGGTCCGCAAGCGATCAAGAGCCTGAGCGTATCATAGTTGTTGTTGGAGAAGTATGGGGCAATCTTAAGAGGATACCCGAATCCTGCCACCAAAGTATGAATATCAGCAGAATTCCATAAGTGTAGAGGTACCTTGCGGAGTCTTATGCGCGCACGGTAATTGAGGGGGTTGTCATAGCCCCCTTGGCTAGGAGTCCACCCTATCATTCGAACATCAGTGGGAATGACACCGGGGACGTCGGCTTCTAAGGTGAGTGAGCCCAATGAAAGGATGCCCCTTTTTATGTCATCGCTTGGGCATATGAGTATGTAGTCGGCCTCTATTTCGTCGACTTCCTCAATGATTAGGCTTGAGAACTCACAGTTGAGTTGGTTTGAGAAGTAGTGACCGAGGCGGTATTTGGTATACCCGGTCTTTCTTCCTCCAGTGACATAGATGAAGATGGATCGCCATAACCATCGACTCTCTTGTGGCAGCGCGTCCTTGTTGGGGAGGTCGACGGCGAGAGAACCTGGGCCTGGATACCGGCCATATCCCATTCTTACTGTCGGCGTGAGCGCCATGGTCTCCCAATTGTGAGGAATTGTTCTTCGAGCAGCCATTAGCGCAGGGTCGGATTGAGGTTGAAGAAGTTTGTGATTTAGAGACGTCGACTTCCTCCAAGGGTGGGGCATATATATCATTCCTCTTTCGGATGCATCGATACCCGACATACCCCTTCATGCGCATTATTGCCTCCATCATGGCTGTAGCGGGAGTGGTTTTGTAAGTGACGGTTTACGAGTCACTTTCATGTTCTTGGCAGAGGTCGCTTGGTGTGTCACCCTCCTGATAGAGTTTTAGATAACGACCGCTGATTGATTTAACGGGCTCTCCGCCTTTGTTATCTATCAACCTGTATCGGTACCCTTCTAAGACTTGGTCCACTAAATACGGGCCCCAGAATCTGATAGATTGTGACCTTGATGTTTCTTTGACAACCCACACAAGCTGCCCTTTCTTATATTCATCAAATGGGCCAAGCACGTGAACTGTTTCTTGTCTTGCTTCGACATCGGTTTTCGCTTTTTGTGGCATATGGGCTTCATCCCATTCCTGCTTTGAAGTGCTTTCGATATCCTTTGCAACCCAATTGGGCTTTATGGCTTGATCCTTGAATTCTTTTATCGTCCTTATCTCCTTTTGCACTTGTTGATAAATGCAATTCGGGCATTCATAGATATCGAATCGAGGGTTGTTGTGGTCGGCGATGGCTGCCTTTGGACTCGCGCATGAAGGGTGGTGACTGCTGCCACACTCTTTGCATTCAAACATGTCCCATGAATTTCCTTTTTGGTCACAGATGCCGCAATGGGTTATATATCCAAACTCGAATTCTTCTTGTTCAGATTCAACTTCTACCATGTAACATGTAGCATCCATGTTAGAGTTGCTCGAATCACCATCCTTAGGTTTTCTTGATGATCCATGCTTTGAGTGAGACTTGGGATTTTCGCCTTTCCTCTTGGAAGTTTGTTTGACTTTTTCCTTCTTCTTTTGTTTCTCATCCTCTACGATATACTTGCAGGAGGTGCAAAACCAGTTGAAGAACCTCTTGTCATACCCAGAGTTTATCTTTCTTCCGGTGGCGCATTCAGTACATGAGTACCCAGTACATCGGTCGCAATTGAACATGACGTAATAATCGTCTATTTCATCGCAATTCATGCATTTACCTTGCTTTGTGTGGCCATTGCTACTATGATCCTCCTTTTCTTGAGGTGAATCATATTCTGAGTCGGTGGACCTTTGAGATGCCATGTAGCACTCAGCCTCCTGTTCTTCTTCTGAATTTCCCGAGTTGTCGCCTCGAGTTTTCAAATTTCGGGCTCGACTCTGCATTCCAGGTGTTTGGTATTCTTGAAGATACCTCCCTTTAATAGGTGGTGCGAATTTGTTTCCATTGCTTTCTCGCAACCTATAGGTGTCTCGCCCCAAAGCTTGCTCAACGATATATGGTCCTTTCCACTCAATTTTAGTGTGACCGTCTTTGGATGGTTGAGACTGGCTGAGCATGGATACCATGTCCCCCTCTTCGAATTGCGAAGGTACTTCGTCCTTAGGGATAAAGTTCATCTTTTGTTTCCCCTTATCTTTGTTGGGAATCGTCGTACGCGTCCCTTCTAGATGGGCTACCACTGTGAGTGGTAAGGTCCCCTCTTGCCTTTTCTTTTCTAGGAAATCCTTGAAGACCCAGCAGTCGTCGATGGTGTGACCAAGGATACGATGATATGGGCAATAATTAGGTTCGTTGACCCGATTCGCTTGTTCCGGGCGTTTGCATACTGGCAGGTTGAGACCTTTTTGCATCATTAGGTCAAATGCTTTAGCAACTTTATCTCGCCCAAATGAGTATGTTTTGTTCTTAAGTTCTGTCAGGGTATTCTTTTCTTTTGACATCACCGGAACGGGTTTCTTTGATTCAGAGATTGTGCTTGTTGAATCTGTATGGGCTTGTCTCTTTGCGGACTGGAATTTTAAATAGTCCTTTAGGAGTTGAGCCAACATGCCTTCGAGTGGAAAAGACTCAAGTGCTGGTGTTAGGAGCAGTGACTCTGCTTTTTCCTCGCTCTTCTTCGGTTCTGGTACCCATTTGCCTTTGAAGCAACGTAGGCAGCTCCATTTTGGGGTTTCATCACTACTTTGAGGATGTTCTCTAAACCTCGTGCAAGGGGGATGGCATATGGCCCCACATTCGACACATGAAGTCATTTCTGTGACCTCTCCTGGTCTATCGCATACACTGCATGCGACAAACGACGATTGATCGTCTTCAGCTTCTATTACATGACATGAAGCTTTGGAGGTTCTTCGGTTGTCATTTGGTTGTCGTTGTCTATGCTCGGAATGCACATCCAGACCTTTCATTTGCTTCAACAGGTCTTGGAAGGAGCGAGTTTCGGTTTGATTTGGTTTGGGTTGCTTCGGTAAGGCATTAGTGAAGGAATTTCTCCCTCGACCTCTTCCACGGCCTCTACCACGACCACCTCTTAGAACCATTTCTAAATTGGCGTGGGCAGCCTTCCTTTGCATCCTTCTTAAATGACAAGTCGGTGACTCATTATCGCTGTCACTGTCGCTATTGTCAAAACATTGTAAAGGATAACATTTGGAGTCATCGTATTCATTGTCGAATTCGTCATACCCGAGCCCTCGAGTATTTCTTGGCTTTCCATCCGGTCCGATGATTGTAGGATTACGGTGGGTCAGTATTTTATCAAATCGTTTTGTCATAGCGTAGGTTGGAGACATGGGACTCATATTTGCAAGAATCCTAGTTAGGCTTTTGGGACAATATGGCAGAAGAGGTACATCCACCTTGTCGGACATGAGTTCATCTTCTAAAGGCCATTCGTCATTGTTCAGCACCAAAGACCGATCTTTACCGTCAGATGCTCTATAGAATATAATAGGCTTGTGTCTAAAGACTCCTTCTTCAGTGATTTCTTCTTTATGAGGTATTATGAATATCACCATTTCTTGGATTTGATTCACTTCCCTTGTTGTGAGCTCCTTGTGATGGTTTTCAGGTATCCTTTCAATCATCAATGAGGATTGACCTACTTCTTCCTCGTCTTCTGAGGGTATTATGTATGACGGGAGTATCCTAGCTTCATCAGCGTCCTCCCCTGATGATGAATCAGTATCGGCTCCATATAGCCTTATTTTCTCATCTCGTTGTTTCCTCGAGCATTCTCCCTTTATGACGGGTTTATCGAAGAAGTATTTGGCATCTTTCAGCCCTATTTCATGCACTTCAAACGGCTTAATTTCCCCATCAATCTGTTTGACTTCGCCATCTTTTATATACTTTAAACATTGATGCAAGGTTGACGGGACGGCATTATTATTATGTAGCCATGGTCGACCTATTAATGCATTGTATGTGGTTTTCGCATCGATGATGTAGAATTTCATCCATTCTTGAATACCACCTATGTCAAAAGGCAAGCTAACTGCCCCCATGGATTGCTCTGTTTTGTGGTTGAAACCATGTATGGTGATTTTATCCTTTGTGTGGAACTTAGCGCTCAACGTGAGACGGTCTAATGTTCGCTTAGGCATCAGGTTAATGGAGGAACCCGGATCGATCAACATGCGGGTTACCTTTTGGCCATCACACTCACCAGTGAGAAAGAGTGGTCTATTGTGATCAGACGTGCCAATGAGCAAATCATCATCATTGAAGGTGATAGTTGGGTTCTTGTTGTCTACTAGCGCTATTTCTTGCATTCTCTTTTCGGCGAAGTGCGCTTGAAATTCTTCAGGGTTTTGGAGTGCATAAATGAGCACTTCTCTCACTTCAGCAGACATCATCAAGATATCAAACACGCTGATCGCAGCTGGTATCTTTCTAAGCTGTGCGAGGATATTGTAATCTTGTACCATATATTTCTTAGGTACCGGTTCATCGTTTTCTACGGGTTCTTTTCCCTTTGCCTTAGCTTTTGGCCTTCCAACTTCATCTTCTTGCAGGGGTTGGCGCTCAGGGATGTACGTACCCGAGCGAAGCACTGCTTGGCAATCAGGTTTCTTGGTTTTGACAAAGACAACTTCAACGTCATCTGAGTCACTTGAAGAACTTCCTCCATAGACAACCACGTTACACATCTCATGGTCTTCATCATTGTTTTCTTGATTTTGAGGGATTCGACTCGTTCCCTCTTTTTCGGTTTTGAGGCCCAACATCAAGGCTAATACATCTTCTGTTAGGAAGTCTAAGAGGGTCAATGGTAGCGGAGTACCTTGCCTATGATTTTCTAGAGCTTGTATGTGCTTTTGGATTTCAGAAGGTGTAGGCAACTTTGCTGGTTTGGGCGACTTCTTGCCCTTTTGGCTGCCATTCTTGTTTGGCTTACGATGGATGACCCGTTTTGGGGGTCTTGGCACTGTGGGGTTTAAATTGCTGTCCCATTTGACTTGAGGCTCTTTCAGAAGCTGCCTTAGCAACTTTTTGGTTTTCTTAGAGAGGTGGAATTCCCATGTTTCATTTGCGGGACTTTCAACCCCTTTTTCTTCGACCATCTCATCATGAGAGATAACATTAACTTGCTCGTGAGGTGCGGGTTGTTGCACGGCACTTGGCGCTAGCTGCATACGACCCTCTTGTATTCTTCTTTCTATTAGGTCTTTGAAGACCCAACAGTCTTCTATTTTATGACTTATCACCCTGTGATATGGGCAATATTTAGGGTGATCAATCTTATCTGCCTGATCAGGGCGTTTGCTTGGAGGCAATTCCATACCATCTTCCAAGGCTTGCTTAAATATCTTAGCCGTTTTCTCCTTCTTGAAAGAGTATTTCTTATTCTTTCGTTCTTCTAACGATCTGGGGTAGCGATTATTTTGATTATCGCGAGTAATTGGTTGAGCGGGTTGGCTATCGACTTGCCTTGTTTCCTCATCAGAAGAGTCAGAATCGCTGTTTTCGATTTTGTTGGCTTTATTGGTTTTGACGGCGTATACCGTTTTCGATTCCTTTTTCTTTGGGAAGTCTCTTCTTGGTTTGAAGGAAGTAGATGACTTCTCTTCTATATCCGTTTGCCCCAATCTAGATACGGTGTCTACCAGATCTTGATAACTGTTGGGGTTGGCAACGATTAACATTTCTCTCATTTTGCCGGATGTACTTCTTATGAGCAAATCAACTGCCTCCCTTTCGGGTATAGGATGGCTCGACTTGTTGCTCATGTTTCTCCAGCGGTTGATGTATGCCAGAAGAGTTTCGTTTGGCCCTTGTTTGGCCCATGCTAAATCGGCTAGTCTTATTGGACTGCTCGCAGTGGCAAACCTATTTATGAAGGCGTGCGCCATTTGGTCCCAGGACCTTATACTTCCTGGTTCCAGAGAACAATACCATTGGAATGCTGGCCCTGAAAGACTCCTAGCGAATTGGCGGCAAAGGAATGCTTCTTCTCTTGAAGAGTCTCCACATTGAATCATGAAGTGGCTGACGTGTTGTTCTGGCCCAGTCTCATCTGTTCCACTTCCGGAGAACTTGGAGAATAAGGGAACAGTGTATGTTGGAGGGTATTTTGGTACATCGAATTCGGGAGGGTACGGCTTCCCTATTCGTAATGTTGTTTGTTTTGGGGCGATCCCCATTTCGCATAATTGACGGCTGATCATTTCTTGAACATCAACCGCAGTAAAGGTTGGGGAGGTCTCTCGCCTTTCATCTTCCCAATGTACCCTACGCCTTTCTTGAGGGTTTGGTCTTTCTGGTCTTTCGAGCCCGTTTATGGGGCTGGACCGATTTGACGTTTCTCCTCTTTCGAGTTCCGAGTTAGCGAGGCCTTTCTCTCGGACTTCCGCCACCAACCTTTGTTCCCTTTCATGGGCTTGATGTACTTCAGCCCTAAGGCTTTGTATCTCAGCTTGCATTTGATTGAAGGCGGATAATATTTGTTCTTGTGTTTGGGCACCGGTTTGACTTTCACCAGCACATGGAGAAGTTGCCAAGACGGTATGGAAGTTACCTAATGCGGGCCCATCCATATGACCTATATCTGAGCCACTTACGGTTTTGGGTTTGGCACTTATGGGAGGAAGGCATGCTGCGTCAGACTCTTCCTCATCGTCACTTGGATTTTCGACAATGGGATCTTTCCCCTTTCTCACCATGCATACGGTGGGGTTGGAGAGTTTATGGTCATCTTCCTCTTCGAGGTCTTCATTAATGGTTATCATGAAGACCGTCGCTTCTTCTTCTTGCTTAGGGTGTGTTTTAGTGACCCTTCGCTTCTTATGAGTGGCATTCGGCGCCACTATTGTTAAACTTCCAGTGTTTGAGGGGTGCGGATTTATTCGTGTCCCCAGCCTATCATGAACACTGGCTGGTCTCCTCAGAATTTGAGGGGTTTGATTTGATCCCTCGTTGCTTGAGCTTCGAGAGGTGCTTGAGCGCATCTCTCGACAGAGTTTTGGTTCTAACGAGGCACCATGAGGTGCCCCCAGCCTTGGGGCTGAGAACATTGGTTTTGGTTTTGGAAAGAAGGCACTGTCGCGTGCTTTAGGTTTTGAGGCTGGGAATGTCAGTCTCGACTTGATTGATGGTTGGGCGTCATTGGATGCCCCCAGCATTTGGGCTGGAAACGTCAATCTTGATTTGACGGAAAGGGATGTAGAGGTTTCTTGCGCAGGATGTACATAGTATCGGTTCCTACGCTGCTTCAACATGCGAAGCTGCTTGTGGGCCCTATGAATGGCCATGGCAGTGTCATCAACCATCTTGCGGCTGGTGTTCATCCTTTTCGGTTCATGGATGAACGAGACGGTTTGAGGGACTTCTCCCGCTGCACGTATGTGTGCAGTAGAAGAATTTCTCCTCACTATCCTGAGTGGGGAGAAAGAGTTGCAGACAGGGAGGGCTGGTTGAGCCACCAACTCATCCTGGTATGCTTGGAGATTTCTTTTCTTGGTGACCGACAGAGGGGTCACAGGAATTTGGTTGATTCTGGTTATTGCTTTAGACGCGCGTCTTCTTGCGCGCCTAGTTTTGGAAAGGGGAATGAACGTCTTGCCGTCCATCCCCTTAGGAGTGAAAAAGTAGCATGGTTCTTCATCATCCTCAACTTCTTCCTCGGTGACAGACCCGAGGGACAGTTGATCATTCATTGGAGTAGGGGAAGGGGCTTCAAATGCCCTGACTTCACCAACAGGGACTGCGAAAGTCCCAAAATAAACGACTTCTTCGCCAGCTGGGAGGCTGGCAACTTGGGAAAAAGAGCGTGCGTTGATTGCAGTGTAAGCCATTCCTGCAAACAAGCAAAACTCAAAATTTCATTAGTCAATTTTCGTATATAAACTTATACGTGAGTGTTAGCCCGATTATTCAATCCATAGGCGTCGATATCGAATATAAAAGGAAATAGCATAACTCGAGCAGTCCAATGACTTGTTGCTTGAGTGTTTTTGAAGTCATTGGCTACTTGAGTATGTTCCTTTTATCTTCGTATCGGATCCCGAACCTGTGAGGAGGAGAATGTCCCACCGGGCGTGCCAAAACCTGTAGGGCGCAGAAAGTTGCACAGCTGATTTTGGAAGGTGTGTGCATGTATGTTAAATGTCTCACGGTTCAATGCTCTCGATTGGTTAAAGAACATCAGACTTGAAACATTTATTTTCTTTCTACAATTCCTTCGGTTCACCCTCGACAGACCTACTGTTCATAATCAGTCTATCGAGAGAGTTTATTGATTGTGGGGACGTTTAACTCCCAGCGGGCGCAAGCCCCCGCTGTTAATTACATCAGATGACCCTTCCAAGCCATGCTGAATACCTCGTTCATTCCGGGATTTGTGCCTATTTGTCGTGAATTGAATAAAGGGGCTAAAAGGGAACTCATGTTTTGACTTTGGTTTGCTTAAGTTTTCTATGCATTTGGATATATGTTTGTGTATGACTTTTACATTAAAATAATGTTTATTGCATTTTTTTTTTTAAAGTAGGAACTTGGATATTTGAGAAGTGTATGTACACTATTTATTTAAATTTAATTTATGACATGTTTGTTTATATTTTTATTAATTATTTACATTCCATTAAGAAATTATTTATATTTGAAGAAAGGGTATTTTGGTCATTTCAGGGTTTGGCTGATGCTCGGACATATTCAATTTTGATTTAGAAAAATGGAGAATTTGATTTGGGTTCATTTGGAGGTGGTTTGAGTTGATTTGGATTTGAAATGAAGAAGTTATGGCCAAAAAGGACTGAAAAGGGCTTATTTGTAAAGCTTGATTCTTTCCAGGGACCTATTTGTAAATCTGGAAGAAATGGAATTTGTGATTTGGATTTTAGACAAGGTTTTATGTGAAAATTGGGCCTTTAAGGGCTTGTTTGAGAGAGTTTTAGGCTGGAAGGGACCTATTTGTAAATTTACAAGGGCTTCGCTACAGATATTAAAAGTCAGAGGGGGCCTTTTGTGAAAAGGGCTTTGATTTAACAATTTTATTTATTATCTGGGCTTTGAGATTTGTATTGGGCTTTGAGATATGTGTTGAGTGTCGGATTTGAATATTAAGCTTTGAGATTCGGGCGAGACATCTTTATTCTTGAATTAAAGGTACCAACAATGCGAGTCCCACAGGGCAGGGGTCTGTTTTAAATTCTTGGGTTTGGATCGAGCCTTGCTTTAAGATTCGTACTACCCATTCAAACATTTACTTTGGCGCCCTCATCAAAGGGGTTGTATTGCTTTAATATTCGTGCAATCTCAGATATGAACTAGGGTTGCCAGAGGCTTAGGGCTGCCGGTTTCCGATCGACTCCGGTCACGGCCGGGCAAAGCAACACCATGGTCGGCATCGCCCTGAACCAGAGATCACATTGCACCTGTCGTCGGTCGCCTCCGATCATCGGAAACGGTGGTCCGAGGTTGAGTTCAGCTATGACATCCGAGTTTTCAATTTAATCTTGATTCTTTTGGATTAAGCTGTGATTAGTCTTAATTACATGGTCCAGTATCATCGTTTCTTTGCTTAGAGTCTAGCGGTTGCTTCAATTTTGAGTTTAGTTGAACTTTAATCACATTTGGATCCTTGTTCTACGGTTTAGCATTCGGGTTAATATCAAATTGAGTAAAGAATTTCTCTAATTCGAAATTGAGACATTTAAGAGGTAGACTTGAGCTTTAGTAACATGGCAGAATGTTTGGATTAAGTGTTTTTATTTTTAAGCATTGGTGGATATTAATTTCATGATTTTGAGCAAATTGAATTAATTCACAAATTCTGATTTTTGTTGAGAATTATACAATTTTTTTATCATAGATTCATAAAGGGGTATATTTATTATGTACAGGGTGAGTTCCATGAATTTTAGCATTTTATTTCCACTTTTAAGTCATTTATTTCAACTGAGGGGCAGTGAAAGTAATTTTCCAGTTTTAATTGCTGAATTTCTGTTTTTAATAACTGATCTTTGAAAATTCATAATAAATTGAAACAAGGTCAGAAAAATATGAAGTTAATGTCTATTTTATGTATTTTGAAATGTTCTATTTAACCATGACATTGATTTTCTGATTTGGATTTTTGAACAATTCATAATGTTCATTTTACCAGCAGCAGCTTATTGCTGACTTTTCTGTTTTTTAAACAATGAACTTTGAAAATCCATATCAATTTGAAATGAGATCAGAAAAATACAAAGTTTGTGTCAATTTCATGTGTTTTGAAGTCCTCTATCTAATGGTGATGTCCATTTTTTATTTTGGTCCTTGTATCAGTCCAGATTATGTCATTTACCAGCAGAGGCCATTTTGGCATTTTTGAGTGCTTTTCTTGTACCAATGGTACATGCTTTGGATTTTGGTGCTGTTATTGTTCATTGGCTGGTACCAGGAGCTATGGAAAACCTTTACCATGACTGGTTTTGAGTTCTAAACAAGTTTGAGTAGCTTTTAGGCTACAATTTGGTGCAAACAAAGAGAAAGAGGAAAAGGAGAAAGATCCAAAATTCCAAGAATTCATTGCACTACCATTTTAAACATCAAACATCTGTTGAAATTTGGTTTTATGCAGGGAAGCCCCTGGTTTTGTTTGAAATCACATTTTTTGTATAATCTCACTTGACAAAGGGACAAATCATTAAGAGATCATTGATTCAAATGTACAAATGATATTTTCAACATGGTTGACATCTATTTGCAATTTGAACCTCATTCTTTCACTATTTTGCACAAATGTCTATTTGATCTCTTTATTTTGTGCCTTTTATACACATGATATGCATTTATGCATGAAGAGATCATCTAGAACTTATTTGTGCACCATAGGCCCCATATCAAGGAGATTATAATAGGAACTATACAGCTCAACCATTATAACTCTTTTTTTTTTTTGTTTTACTTTCAATCTTTTCTAATAAAATAATCAAATAAATTAGATGCAATAGGAACTATACAGCTCAACACATGCATCCTTATTATTTGATTATTTTATACAAAGATTAGAAGCATGGAAAATCAAGAAGAAAGTTCAAGAAAAATCAGATTTGTATGTTTTCGGTTTTTTGCTTTATTTTTACAATAAAATTGCAAAAGAAGAAATAAAATGCTAGAGTGATAACATATATTTTTTTTTTATAAAAAGGCAACAAGGAAGAAGAAATAAAAAGGTAAAGAAGGAAAGCAAAGACTTTTTATTTAATATTTATTTATGCATATATATACATTTCTTTTTGGTGATCATTAAACTTCATGTTTGCTTATAAAATAAGCTTAGAACATCATGAAGCTTTCTCATTTTGTATATTTTTCATAGAAAATTCGGAAATAAAATAAAAAGGAAGGGGAATGAGAGAAGAAGCTCCAACAGTGAACTAAAAGCAACAAAAATTCAAAATAAAAGATTTAATTTCATCAAAGAAATCTTTATTCATAAGAACCCAGCCATCAAGGCTTTACATTTTATAGGTATTTAATTACCTAATTTTCGAGTTTCACTCTTACAAGGGAAGAAGAACACTAATTTCTTTCTTTTCTCTCTATTTCTTGCTATCTCTCTATCTCTTGTGTATTATCGTAGTAATGTGATTCTGGCTCTCCCCTTTTCAGTCTCTCTTTAACTGAGCTCTAGGTGCCTTTTTATAGGCAGCAAAGGGGCCTAGGGTTTAAGGCTTGGTGATGTGTCTTTCATCACGCATAGCAAGTGTTTGATGCATGGTCTGGATTCATTTACTCATTTTCAGATGCCTTGTTGGCAGGAGATCATCCAATAGCACTTGTACATCTCATTGGTCTTGATTTAGGCCATTTATGACCCTTGGATTGATTTCACACGCAAAGGGCATCATCATGGCCTTTAATTAACCGGCCTCCAAATGGAATTTTTGGTTCACGCGCTCCAGCACCCTTGGAGAGGATATTCCTCTTTTGTCATGTTGCCTGGGATGAGGGACGCGTGTCTCTAGGGACCAGCCAGCCAATTAACAGCTGTATAGGCCGATTTGCATTGCACCGGCGGTACACCATATCTTATCATGCCTTTTCTTTGTCTCTTATGCTTTGGCCACCGAAAACATGACATCTAGCATCGCCCTATGCTCCTTAATGTGTTCTAGAGCATACCAAGCTTTATTGAGAGCTAATTCGTCACCTTCTCACCGTGCCCGAATTGCACTATATCTGTTTTGGGTGCAGGCCCGATTCAATGCATATTGCATTAAATTGGAACCTCTAGTGATGTCGTGCTGCATATAAGGAGACTTGGTTAAGTTCTTAGCCCTTGGTTTTAACTATCTTGACCGAACCATTTTGCTGCACCTTCACTATTCGGGTTTGAATCAAGAGAGAAGAAAGGTGCTCGGGCCTGAGAGAGGACAGAGGAGAGTAGAGCATGAGGCATTTTATCAACCTCAAGTGAGCATTCATGCAATTCGTCTCCAGTTAGCTCGGGTTCTTAGCTTGAATCTCGGTTGAGAATCACAAGAGAAGAGAGGAAGGAGAAGCTGACAAGGTGGGACCCATGCGTCGGTCTCTTTTATTTTGATGTTAAAATCCTTTTCTCCTTTATTTGTTTTAGTTGCACTTGGTGTTTGATAGATTATGCATCGGGCTTTAAATGGTGTACCGAGCACCGAGAGCAAGCTCCGCGAAGGGGTCAAAATTTTGGGGCGCTGAGTTTGAACTCGGGTTTATAGCCCAGCTGGGCTTGGTTCACCATGCGCCATATAACCGACTGTATGGTCTACAAGCTTTATTTGTATGCACCAAGTCCGCCTATCTCGGCTAAAAGGCGAAAAATTATTGTGTCACTGATTAGTGGGTCCCTGATGTCAGGGAATTGTTAACACTTCCCAATTTGTACCCAGAGTGGTTTAGGGGGCGGTTTTGCTGAGTATACCCCATTGTTTGTACCCAGTATCTTATCCAGCAGTTGTTTGGTTTGTAGAAATTTATTTCTTTGGTGGTCTTGACCATATTGCACATCAAAATTCATGGTTTTATATGTGGAATATTACCAGGAATTATAATATGCTTTTATCCAATTTTATTTGAAGGGTCTATGTGTAACTCTAGTATTTTCTCAAACAAAAGCTAGCTACTCACAATGTTGAAATTTTTAAGTAGCAACTTTTTAGGGTCAAACAAACGGTCACTACTAGAATGGGATCTTTTTCCAAGGGCAGAAAATGGCTTCTTCCGAGGGCTGACGCACGGAACAAGCCCTGAAATTGGTTTTTCCGTGCGCCACCGTCGGAAAAAGGCCGTCGCAAAAGCCTTCGATGGAAATACCCAGTATTTCCGAGGGGGCCGATGGAAATACTAATTTATGGCTTTTTCCATGTGCTTGCCCACGGAAAAACTACGCTCGGAAATACTTTTACATCCGACCCATGGACTTATTATTTCCAAGGGCAACGTCTGTGGGTCCCCCCATATTTATTCTAAGGCAAGCAAACATGGGCCCCACAAAGTATTTCCAAGGCTATCGAACGTGGGACCCATCGTAGTATTTCCAACGGCCGTATATGTGGGACCCACAGTAGTATTTCCGAGGGCAGAGTATGTGGGACCCACCGTAGTATTTCCGAGGGCAGATTATGTGGGACCCACCGTAGTATTTCCGACGGCAGCATGTGGGACCCACCGTAGTATTTCCGAGGGCAGAGCATGTGGGACCCACCGTATTATTTCCGACGGCAGCATGTGGGACCCACCGTGGTATTTCCGACGGCAGCATGTGTGGAACACAACGTTAGTATTTCCAAGGCCAGTTATCGTAGTATATACCCACGGAAATAACTTGAATGACATTGTAGTAGCATGCTCACATCTACAATCCTCCCCATACCAATCAGTTACAATACTTACAGTACCAACCAGGTACTGTATCGCCTTCCCAACTAAATCCCATTCAAACACATTCACATATAGAACAACACATCTTACAAATTAACACATCCTATGTTAAATGGGAAGATCCTAAGTTAAAAAAATAAAATTAAAACATCCTAAGAAGTAAATTAACACATCCTAAGTTTACCCCACAAATTAGGATAAACTTTTAATAAGCATTAACATGACGTAGTCTTCATACATTGTACCCAAATATGTGCAGGAAACATAACAACATCAGATCTATATTGCACTTACACTTCCAACTATATCAAAATATACCCACTACCACTACTAGTTAACCAAAATATACCATATTGGACCTATAACTATACCAAAATATACATACCAGTAGTTAACCTAAATTCACAAGATAACTTACCCCAAGTTCGTTCATTTGTTAGAACTGGTAAAACATATACAAAGAGCCAAAATATGCAATTTTCTGCACTAGAAGGGATGGTTCCCATTGTAGGCAGAATCCCCGCACCATTGGCCCATTGCAGCTTCATTTGTGGGTACGTCATCTATTCCAGTATTAGCTTGATTTAGGAGTGCTTCGAATCCCTGATTTGGCTGTATAGGAGAAGCATTACCCTATTTATATCACATGGAAAAGAAACAACATGTTATTGTTATGAATGTGTATTTTGCATAGTTTGTTTTGAGTCAGAAAAGGAGTCTAGTACCAACAACAGCCTCTACTAAGTAATATCATTATCAGGACCCCTAATTAACCATCTAACACAGAAGCAAATTCATGTAATGCAAGAAAGTCTACTCCAAATTAACATATCACCTATATCTGCATCCATGCCGAGGTAACCCAAACTAACATAGAAAGGATGTCAAAGAAAGGCTGTCAAAGGAAAAAAGTAAAATTGACCATTACACCCTCTCTTTATCTTTATCCCTTCACTAGAAAGGCTGTCAAAGAAAAAATGGCTTTTGCCTTGTTCTTATGTAGTTTTCGATGAGATAAGAAAGCAAAGACATTTAAAAGATTGGTGCAAATAAAGGAGCAAAATAACTTTGCACTATAAGCTTTGGAATCACTCTAATCACACTGAATAAATGGATTTATGTAAAACTGAGGTAGAACTTATTACCCGGAAATTGCCCATCTGCATGTGTGAAGCTACTTCCTGAGTTGGTTGAGTGGGACCTTGACCCTAAGGATTGAATAAGCAAGCACAAGTGTTATAACTTGGAGATGACAAAATCAGATCTGATTTGTAACATTTAATGGATATACTTAAGTCAAAATTGGGACCTGAAAATTAGGTAAATTCACAGTAGAACCTTGCTGAGTTCCTGAAATGTTTTCTTGAACCTAAGTTAAACAATGCCAAAGATCCAAATTTAGTATGACAATATATCTCAACAATAACGACAATAACAACAGTAGCAACTAAGTTGCACCCAAATATGTTTTGAATGCAATTTTCAGCACATGCTTTCAGTTGCGACAAACAAGTATATCAGTGAGCTACATGCAATCATAGTGAGATATTAAAGTCTCATCCCATCAAATAAATTAAGGGAATTAATTTAGCAATCAAGTTGGTGTTAATTACCGGTTGATTGGGCCCTTGTGCCCCAAACATCGAGAATAATTGGTTGATGCACATTTGATAAGATGCTAGTTCTCTTTTCATCTCGGCCCTATCCTCAGCTTGACGGCGATTGCTGATGTCTAAGAGAGATTGTACTTCTGTGCGAGAGAAGCTTGCCTGCACTCCATTGGTTGTCACTCCAGAAACAGTAACTGAAGATGCTGTGTGCTTGGGCCTGGATCGATTGGTTGCTGTTTGCACCTTCCCATCAACCATGCTTCCAAATCCTAGCACCCTTCCATGGCTTGCTCCGCCAGCAGCTGACATGAACATGGTGGTCTCGTCCATGTCAGCATGGGCCTCCTCAGCCATCATGTCATTCACCTTTTCCTATGAGTTGCACCATACGAGCAGTACAAAAAGATGTGTTATTTTGACCTTGTTATGTAATGAATAAATTTATAGTAGTGAGATCTAATTTATCACATACCGTTAAACAGTAGGCAACAAAATCAGTAAAAATTGATATGCATCAGGACTGGTTCAGTTTGTATTTTTGTGAGACTCAATTCTAGTACCAGCATGTTGCACAGTTTGCAGCTTTGCCCTTCTAGTAGTGAGACCTAATCTATCACCTACCCGCAAACAGTAGGCAACAAAAAAAGTGTTAATTTCTCACATATCCTCAAAGAGTTCTCTAATTTTTTATTTACCCCTCAACACCTAGATATATCTAATTTATCCCCTAACTCTTAATTTTAATTCAGCAAATTGATGTAAATTAAGCACATTAATGTAAATTCAGCAAATTATCAGCACAAGGATGTAATTCATCAAATTATGAAATGTACATAGTGCAAATTCATCAAATTCAGCAAACTCAACAACATTTGTACTTAGGTATTCAGATTCAGCAAATTAATGTACATAGTGCAACTTACGTAAACTGCTTTGATTCTTGTGTTGGGAAATTGCAGGGAGTTGACATCCAACTCTTCAATTACACGGGGAATCTCCTCTGTATTTGGGTCCATTACCCCATTGTCATCAGTAATCTCCGCTGGTACAGACCGAACCGGCGTGGCAGCTTCCAGTTGGGTCTCAATGGGTGATTTGCCATTGTCTCGACGACAATGAAGATGGATGTACAGTTCCCTCATTGTTGGATCTTCTCCATTTTTTAAGTTTTTCTCCACATGAAAATGAATAAACAAGTCAAATGATGCCGTAAATTACAAATTAAGTTTCATTTTGAATTAATGTTCATCGAAACTCACCAGTTTACCAAAATGCTGGTGTGCACTTGCACATCCAGCATAGTGAGAGACCGTCAGTCCAGATGTAGTGCGGTTATCATGGTTTTGTTTACTCACTTCTTGCCATTCATCTGTGGCAAAGATGTCACACAAACCGTGCCAGTATGCGTGGGTTAGGCACCAATGTGGAACAGACTTCTTCCATGCCAGTATGTTTCTACCGAATTTTTTTATGCAATTGTTCCTTGCCTCGTGTAGCTCCCCGCTGTACCTCTTTGCCGCTATTGCCTCCAGAACTTCCCGACAACGCTGGACATCTTCCCCATCACGATATCTAAATTTCTCCTTTAAAAAAAAACACGTATTCCATTAGCAGGGGTACATGTTATTAAATTCAGATAACTGCGATATGTAAAATTTAGATTTTTTACAGTAACAGTTCTGAAATGAAACTATAACAGTTCTGAAATGAAATGAAACGGGCATGGAAACTATAACAGTTCTATAACAGTTCTGAAACTATATCAGTTCTGACATTTGGGTCATTTTCTTTTGAGGCTATAACAGTTTTGAAATGAAACGGACCTTGCAGGAATTTATCACTAAAAAAAAAATACTGCTAATGGAAAATAATAAGAAAATATACTACCAGAAATGCAAACTCGATGTTATTTTTCGTGGTATCATCGAAGGCGTGGAAACTTCTCAATGGTCCAGGCATATGGTTTAGGGCAAGCCTTGTGATAGAAAAGTTGTGGTTTCAGAAAATGACTTAGGGGATAAAATGGTTGTATTTGTTTGTAAAAATTAAAAATAATGATACCTAGTTATTGCTGCCGTTATTTCCTCTGGTTTTTCTACACAAGTAAACTCACAAGAGGAAATTGGCCAGATTATTGGTCTGTCTTCCACTACATTTGTCAATTTTCTGATGATCCCCGGGCCTCGTCCCCTTTTCTTTACGGGTTCGGTTGGTGTAATTTCACCATCTGGCGTAGCATTTGAACCCTCACCGAGCTCAAGTAGTGCCTGTGATTTACGCTTTCTCCCTAATTTTTTTTTTGTTGATGTTGCTCTTGATATAGCAGATTTCCTTGGGGCCATCTGTGTTTGAATGAAAAGGAAAAGAAAAATGGATGGGAATTAAGATAAAATTATTAGTGTATACTTGCAAAAATAGGAATGTATTTTTTTTTGGTCGGTACATGGTTCACACACAACACAGAGGTAAAACAAGCCAAGCCAGTGCCAAACAAGCAACAAAACGGGAACCAGCAAAGACAGAGACCAGAGAAGGGACCCAATCAGCACACGTATCAGTAACCAGTACTGGTACAGGACTGTTAAGGGGACCAGTACTTGTAAGGTCAACAGATAACAGAACAAGCAAGTCACAGAAACCAGTGAACTCGCATAGAAACAAGGCAAGAAATCGGGGTACCCAGTACCAGTCACCAAGAAAAAAAAAAGCGCATCCAGCAAGCGCACAGAGCAAGGCAGAAAGGAGAAGGGGAAAAGCAACAAGGCAGCACCCCCAAATCAAGAAATACAAATTACCCTGCAAGCCCCAAATTCATCCCTTAATCAGGTCGGGAAAATCAACAACCCGAACCCAATCGATCAAAATCCCAATTCAACCCAAAATCCCACAATCATTCACATCTCAAGCAACATTAATCAAGAAAATCAACTTTTTTATATATCTTTTTTCATGGCAGCGAGGGGGTATAAAAACATGGCATTTGATTTATCTTTTTTAATTCCTATTTTTGGTTTGCAAACCAAAAACAGCAATGTAGTTTGCAATTACTTTGCAAACCAGCATCTATACTTGCAAAAATAGGAATGTATTATATCTCCTTTAAATGATGATTAAGGTTAGGTCTCCTTTAAAAATATAAGTAAATATTAGAGGACGAAAGAACGTATAAAACTTGATTTCAATGAGAGTATTTACTCTTCAATTTTACAAGTTGAGTCAAAAGAAGTTGAGCCAAAATTTACTTGGTTTTACAATTTGACTTGAATTAACCTGGCTCAAGTTAAACCAAGTAAATTTTTGTTCAACTTGCACATTTTGGCACAGGGCTTCAAATTAAACCAAGTAATGTGTGGCTCAACATGTAAAATTTTACACATTTTGACTTCAAGTCAAATTGTAAAATTCAAGTTACATCAGGTTACAGTTTGAGCCAAAATTCAAGTTGAGCCAAAATGTGCAGTTTACAACTTCAAGATAAACGAAGTAAATTTTACAAGTTGAGTCAAAAGAAATCTTTATGTGCACCGGACTTCAAGCACAATTTTGGCACAATCCGAAAGGAAAGACAGTTTGTTCATTGACTCTCAATATTTAGATCATACCAAATACAAGACTTTTTCGCAATTGACTCTCAAATTTGACTCATTCAGTGTTTTGTGTAAAAAAACAGTTTGTTCAACTCAAATTAGATGTGCTCTGACTATTCTAGAAATTTGGTAAATTTAATGCGAAATAAGTAAACAAAAATTACCAAGCCCGAAAACCTTTGAGATAAGTAAACAAAAAGTAAACCTTAAAAGAAGAACAGTTAAACCCTATAAGTGAAATAAGTGTTCTAAAATTACCAGCCCGACTATTGGATGGCCGTCGACTCCAAGAATACAAGCGGGAAGATAAGTGATCGAAAGTGGGAGAAATGAGTGGAAGATTAGCAAGCGCGAAGTCTGATTTCTCGGTGTCCTCTCAGAAGGGGGGAAATTAGTGGGAGAGGAGGGAAGGAGCGAAGTCTGGTTTCTCGGTTTTCTCTCAGAAGGCGGGGAAATGAGTGGGAGAGGATGGAAGGAGGCGGGCAAATTGGGAGGTAACCTAATAAGAGGAGTTTTTGGGGGGAATGAAAATGTATCAAGTATCCTCTCAGTTACTGTAAAAAGATTTCCTTAAATTTACGGGTTGAGATTAACTTTCAGAACCTTTGAGGTGCGTTATAGCGCAGGGAGCACTATTATTAGGCTTTGAGATTCGTTGTAAGTTTGAAAGAACGGTCCAGATTCAGTGTTTGTTTCCTCATCGGTATTACGGTACCGGAGGATGTGAATTCAGTGAAAGTAATCTGGCGCCGAATGAGTGAAGCCAAAATTTCGGAGAAGAACATATCAGTTTTTGCTCCGTGCAGCATAGTAAACATAACAGCAGCCTTCAATTGATATAATGTGTTGCGCTGTTTAGAGTCTAAAATACTCTGTCCGGATTATCTATCAATATTCTGCCTGTTTTTTGAAAAATGAAGGCGCCAAGTTAAATTTCACTGCATGAGGGGTAAATAACTGGAGTTGAATTGATTTGAGACTTGAAGGTGGTTAAAAATTAGAAAGTTGCTAGATATTAAATAATTCTGTTTATAATTTTAAGTTTATGAATTATATGTAATTAGTATGTTATCGTGTTGATTGGTATAAGTTATATTATATATATTATAGGATTCAATTAAAATATGTTTGGAAAATATTTATGCTACTGTAGGATTCAATTAAAATTTATTTGGAAAATTGGTAATAAATGAAGCTGATAATATTAATAAAGGCTGATGTGATAATAAAATTAATGCATTAGTATAAAATAGTGCATTATGCATCAATTAATTTTTATGCTTGAACATTGATAATGCATTAGTACAATTAATTTTTAGCCTTTTGAAATTGTAAAAATAGTGCATTATGCATCAATCACTTGTGCTATACTCCAATGTACATAGGACTTGAACCCATGTTGTATGGATCAATGAAGGAACGAAGACGAAGTTGCATTCGTTGACGATCAGAACTGTTCAAATGAAAGAGTGTTGTATTAAGATGATTGTATTAAAATTTGATATAAATCGAGATCCATTTACTAATCCATCCAAGCGACACAATATAGCAACATCGCACGGCTATAAATAGTTTACTTTGGATCGAGGCTTTCTAGTATCCGGCTTATTTAACTTTTATGTTCTTAAGGTTTCATGTTCTTTCTTGATCATTTCAAAAAAAACTAGATGTCATTTTTCAGCAAATCGACCGTTCAATGATCATACGGAAATTAACGGTCCACATTGTTTTGAACAATTTGAATGAGTAAAAAATAATTAAATTGTACAAAATTGACATTTGTAGATTTGATTTGGACATAAAATCTCAAAAAAATCACTTTCTCATTTTTCACAATTTTTAAAAAATTAATTTATGTACATGCATTGCCAAACAGAAAGATAGTTAAATTTTAGCCTTTTGATCGGTGATGTAGCGTCCTGATCTTCACTGGAGCCATCCGTTTTTTTTTTAAAATTGGGTTGGCAAAGTTAGTAAATGCGATACAGAGGAATTAACAAAGGGCTACTAATGTATTGCGGTGCACTGCGTTACACGTAGAACAGTTGTGTTACTGTTTGACCCTAAAAAAGTCAGGATTTTATTTAATCACAAAATTAAGAAAGAATGTTCATGGTTCATATTGAATTAAAATAATCGACTTCAATTGTAGTGAATTAACTTCAATTAAAAATAGTTGGCTTCGGTTGACTAAATTAATTAAGTTGAATTGACTTCAATTGGAGTGAATCAATTTGTTGCCGAAAATGAATTGCATAGATTACAATCGGGCTTGGGCCCCGGATGCCATTTGGATTAAAATCAAAGCAAGCCGAAGGTTTAAGGTTGAGCTGCTTCAATTGGTAAAAAAAAAATCAAGCTGCCATGAAATTGTGATTAAAGGCTTCGGCACTATATACCCCACCCGAATTAAATAGATATCAATTTGCTGCCTGGGCCTTGTTAAGAGAAATTTTCCTGGGCCGAACCAGCTGGAGACCAAGGAAGTAAAGAGGCGGCCTAAAGATGCTTCAATTATTTGATATTCTATTGTTTAAACATGGTCTATGGAGAGCCTTTAACCAAGCTGTGTGTGGTCTACAAGAGACAAGTCTATGTGGTTCAAAGAGAGCTCTTCTCCAACGGCAAAATAGGAAAACAACAAAACAAGGCCAGCTGGTCTGTCAAAAGATGCTAGCTGCCTCCTCCCTTGCACCTCAGCTCCAAGCCGTCCGATTAAAAAGGAAAAGAACGCCTGGGATTAAGCCAACTCATCAATCCGTCCAGCTGCTGAAACCATGCCTAAACCCTAATCGAAAGGCTATATAAAGAGCCCCTGTTGAAGAAGAAAGATATATACAACAAAGAGCCGAAACCCACAACTTCATACCTTTGCTAAAAGAAAACAGCCCGAAAATAGTAGAAGAAATACTATAAAACCTCTCCTCTGCCTTAAAATTCAAGATAGAAATAGATAGAGATAGAGATTAAGATTTTTGCAATGTAGAAGCTCAATGGAGTTTGATTTTTCATGTATTATGATAATGAATCAATGAAGCAAGTTTTCTCTTTTATTGTTTAGTCTTTTTTCCTTTTTTTTTTAGTATTCGGCCTTCTTCATTTTCTTTTCCTTTTGCTTCTGTGATGGGAGATGAATGCCTAAACTCACATTAATGAGTCAAAAGCATGAAGCTCTTTGAGAAAGATGAGTTTCTTTGCATGATATCATATTAGAAAAGTTCTAAATAAAATATATGTGTGCATATGCATAGCAAGAAAAATAAATGATATTGAAAATCTATAAAAATGTATTGAGTACATCTTTAGTTAAACTTTTCTTTTTCTTGCCTTCTCTGCCTCCCTTTCTAAAAAAAAAAATATACAAGTATTAATATATATATGTAAATATTTTATCATCTCTTTTTCTTGGAGCTTATGAAACAAAAAAAAATGATAAAATATAAAGCTTTGATCTTTGATGTTTCTTTCTTTTATTAACTCTTTTAGTTTCTTCTAAAAGTGATTAAGTAGTAGAAGTATGAAGGTTGAGCCATGAGGTCTCCCTTCATATGGAAGCTATATTAATTGTTCTTATGAAGAAATTAAAAGAAATAAAGTGACAATTAAAAAAAAAAAAAAACTAAAACACAAGAGGTAATTGGGTTGAGCCATGAGGTCTCCCCTATTACTCTCTCAAATTAAAGATCCAAAGAGCCTATTTGTGTAAAAGGTTTGATTTAGTCAATAATTAATGCATTTATATGCATAAATGTTGGCAAAATTAAAACTTAAACACAAATAGTGAGAAATTGAGGTATAAACTATAAATAGGCATCAGCCATGCTGAAAATTGCCATTTATATGTTTAAGCCTATGATATTTCTATGATTTGCTCAATATTCAAATGAAAAGATTACTCAAATCATGATTTTAAACAAAACAAGGACCTTTCTGCATATTTCCAGATTCTGACAGTCTTTAATGCTAAAGATGTTGAAATAATGAATTTTTGGAGCTTGGATTTGCTTTCTTTCCCTTTACTGGTACCAATCCAGTAGCTATGAAGCTACTAGGAACAGGTTTGACCATAACCAGTCAGAACCTTAACTGGTCCTTACCTCCAACTAGCCCCTGGTATGGTACCAATAATGAACTTAATAGTGAAAAGCATTACAAGTGCTGCTGGTGCAGTAGCATGCATAAAAAGGGCTGAAATGACCTTTCATGCCAGAATGATCAATACAAATCAGTAAAAGTCTCAAAATCAAAAATAAACTTCATGATCAAATACAGGACATTAAAACACACAAAATGGACACAAATTTCACATTATTCTGATTTTATTTCGATTTTATATGAATTTTCAAAGTCCAGCCCTTTAAAGAAACAGAAAATCAGCTAATAAATGGGTAAAATGACCTTTAATGCCCTCTGGCCCAATAAATACATTAAAAATGGAATAAAGTTCCAAAAATTATGAAAATTCACACGATTGGTTCTTGACCTTTTATTTGTAACCTCATGATAAAAATCATACATATCTTTTAAACAAAATTAATCAAAACATGTAAATCCGAGAATATCAATATATGGGTCTCATGTCAAGTCTAAACCCAAAAATCAACTTAAAAATAAAATTAAATCTTTTGTGGCTCCCGGTAAACTCCTATGAGCTTATAAAAGTTTGTTTAAGCCTCTGAATCATTCTCAGAATCAATAAACCAAGGGTCGGTGTTGAATCAGTATTGTACTGAGAAGTCCGTAGTTCAAATTACCTTCAGTGTTCGATTGAAACCCAAATTAGCATTGTAAACGATTAGTACATGATGAAACAAAGTCGTAAACACAGCTAATTCAAAGAAAATGCGAAAAAGTAAGAAGAATCGGTTTGTTTTCTTCATCAGCATCGGCGATGGCGGCACAGCCGTGGATCCCCATTTCCGATGGTCGGAGATAGTCGAAAATAGGTGTATTCGACTCCTGACTCAAAGACGATCACAACTGTGTCCCCTTTTTCTTCAGCCGTGGCCGGAGTTCGTCGGAACCCGAATCCCTCAAATCGGCAAAACCCTCGTTCATATCAAGACTTACACGAATTTCAAAGCACGATGACCCGTTTGATCCTGGCGCCAAAAGGAAATTTAAAGTTCAAACCGAATCTCAAAGCAGAAAGTTAATCTGGCGATCAAGATTTAAGTCTAAAGATCCAATGAATCTCTACCATGTGGGACCCATATGTCATTAAGATATAAAGGGGTCATGATCCTCTTGAACAGATCTTAAAGTTTAGTTATCGATTTCAAAGCACAAAACCCGAATCCCAAAGCTGATACTCGAATCTAATGTTCAACGCAAATCCCAGAACCCAAAAACGTTCATCTTAAAACCCAATGCACGAATCCTAAAGCCCAAATAACAATTAAAATTACTAAATCAAACCTCTTTTGCAAATAAAGCTTTCTGACTTCTAATATTTATAGAAAAGTCTCTGTAAACTTACAAATAAGTTCCCAGTGGTCTAAAACAACCCCCGGAAGCCCAATTTCACATAAAATCCTATCTAAAACCCAAATCATAAATTCATATCCTCCCAGCTTTGTAAATAAACCCCTGAGAAAATATAAATATTTACAAATAGGTCCTTCTCAGCCCTTTTCAAGCATAACTTTTTCATCTTAAGTCCAAATTGATTCAAACCACCTCCAAGTGAACCCAAATCAAATTCTCCATTTTTATAAATCAAAATTAAATATGTCCAAGTATCAGCCAAATTCTGAAATGACCAAAATACCCCTTTTTCTTCAAAATTAAATGATTTTATTAACAAAAATGTAAATAAACATGCCATAAATCAAATACAAACAAATGGTGTACATACACTTCTCAAATATCCAAGTTCCTATTTTAAAATGCGATAAACATTATTTTAATGTAAAATCACACACATACATATATCCAAATGCATAGAAAACCAAATCAGTACCATAAGCTATACATGAGTCCCCTTTTAGCCCCTTTATTCAATTCACTTAAATAGGCACAAATCCCGGAATGGACGAGGTATTCAGTAATGACTTGGAAGGGTCATCTGATGTAATTAACAGCGGGGGCTTGCGCCCGCTGGGAGTTAAACGTCCCCACAATCATTAAACTCTCTCGACAGGCTGATTATGAACGGTAGGTCTGTCGAGGGTGAACCAGAAGGAACAGCAGAAAGAAAGTAAATGTTTCAAGTTCGATGTTCTTCAAACAACCGAGAGCGTTGAACCATGAGACATTTAAATACATATGCACACACCTTCCATACCAGCTGTGCAACTTTCTGCGCCCTACAGTTACAATGACGGGATCCAAACCGTTCTTTCAACACTGCACAAATCATTAAGCCGAACTAATACCGACCCCTCCGCAAGCGCGAATCTCAAAGCGTATGATAGCATAAATCAAACCGTTCAGGGGAGAGAGTAGCGGGCACATATTGGAGAGGATACCCCTCTGAGCCAGATCTGGATGGTGTGAAGGTAGCCCGGACTTAAGTGTTTTTTTCAAAAAAATCACTCGAACACTCCCCTTCTCCACTCTCCCAAAAACCGATCAGTTCTCCCTTCCTGATCTCTTCCAAATCGGTGCCTCTCCCCATCGTTCCGCCAGTCGCCGTAGCTTTGAGAAGGAAGACGACGCTGCCCCTCGCTCTTTTGTGTACCGCAACCAAAACTTTCAAACCCTAGCGCCGACCTCGCTCCATTGGGTAAGTATTCAAGTCCCATTTTGGATTTATTAGTGTACTCGATGATTGCTTGTTGAAACGGGGGATAGAGCGTAGAAATTAAATTTCGATGCCGAATGTCGAGATGTTGATTTTCTCGATTCGGACAATGACTAGATTGGGATTTTGATCGATTGGGTTCGGGTTGTTGATTTTCCCGACCCGATTAGGGGATGAATTTGGGGCTTCCGGGGTAATGTGTATTTCTTGATTTGGGGGTGCTGCCTTGTTGCTTTTCCCCTTCCACCCCTTTCTGCCTAATTATGTTTGCAAATTAGTCAGTCTGGTATATCTTCTTGTTTGCAAAATAGCACTGACTAATCTGGTACATCTGGAACATCTGGTATATGTTTGTAAATTCAGCCAGACACATCAGTACTGAAAGCCAAACATCTTGTTTGGCTCTTCTTGAGTGCAAACATATCACAAGTCGAGAGGAGAATCAGATGTTTGGTGTACCAGGTGTTAATCAGCATATCTGAGTAAAAAGCTGATTAATCAAATTCAGTACTGATATATCAGTCTTATGACCAGTACTGATATATCTTATTGTTTGCAAATTAACACTTTCTCACACAATAAAAGGGACTTCATTTCCTCCGATACTTCTCATTAGATGCTGCTTTTTACTGCTTTGTATTTCGTCTAGTGAGAATTTGGAATGACAAGTACAACAAGATTTTCTCTAACAATTAACATACAGTCTTTGAACCAATCTTTAATACTTTGTTTGGATTATCTATCAATACCAACTGTCAGCTATTGTTAATTTGTCGTCTTGTACTGCGTCTAGACTGATATATCTTATATCTATACTTAATTTTTAGTTTCACCATGGCTGACAAATTGGCATTTACATTTGCTTCTTCGTCTTCTTACCCCCAGCTGACACATATATATTTTATTCTTTTTCTGTTTTTACTCCCCATGTGGCATTTAACACTATCAATAAGTTCTTGTGTTTCTTTCAAGCAAATTGTTTTTATTGGAAACTTGAAATTTATTTCGATTTGATAATGCCGTAGAAAAGTGCATGAGTATCACGTTCTTTTGTTTCTTTCTTGTATTCTAGTCTATTTAGCCTATTTAGCTAAATATAGCACCTCCCTTAATTTTCTATTTAGCCTATATAGCTAAATATAGCCTATTTAGCCTATTTAGCTCAAAATTTTCTTTGAGATCTCAAAATTACAATTAATGCGCTCAATATAGCACCTCCCTTAATTATTTAGCCTATTTAGCCTGTTTAGCCCATATGTAGTTATGTTGCATTATTTTTTCAGTTAGTTGGCCTTTTCAGGGAATTTTCAGTTATGTTCCATTGTTGGGCATAATGCATTAATGCATTAAAGTGGCTTATATGAAATCTCAATTCACTGTATAATCTGTTTCAGGTTCAGAATGGCTAGGGGCGATGATAACTCCAAGTACGAGCTAGTACATCGCCGGAAATCCCCGAGACTCAACCAGCGGCAAGAGCCGCCACAAGCTGACCCGCTGTCGCCAGAGACACCGGTTGGCACCCTCCCACCGTCACCGCCTCAAGGAAATGAGGTCCCCGTTCATACAGCAGCTACCGATCTATCTCCAGATCCACCGGGTTCCACCCACCCAGTGTCACTGCCTCCCGCCGTCAGTGGGGACACTGTTCAAACAACACCTGAAAATCAGCTCCATCACTGTGAACCCCCCCGTAAGAAGAAACCCCGGGGTAGAACGAAGGAAGAGATCCGGAGGTCAAAGAGGCTGAACCCCGCTTTTCGGGTATTGCACCCCCCCGTTCAAAGGAAAGAGCCCCTTGCTACTGTGCATGAGGTTGATGATACTCCCCAGTCCCCCCCTGTCGAGCCAGATGAGGCTGCTCCCCAGCTGTCGCCTCGGCCCATGGAAGCAGACCCACTGCCATCGCTAACAGCCCAGACAGCCACTGAAAAGGCACCCCCTGCCGAGCCAGATCTAGCTGCTCCCCAGTCACACCCCGTCGAGCCATCACCAATTGCCCAGTCAGATCCTGAAAATTTGCCCCTTGCCGAGCCATATCAGGCTGCTCCCCAGCCACCACTAGAGGCTGATGACCAGGCACCGCTGCGGTCAGCCACTGGCTCCTCGAAGTGCTGAACCTTTACAGGCCGCAATCCTCGAAGGGCAGGGCTTAGAAGTGATCAAAGTCGTTCAACCGGGAACAGTGCTGACCCGCCACCTTCAACTCTAGATGCAGGTTCTTCCCGGGCACCTACTGAAGTAGCAACTGATTGGGATGCTTGGGAATCTAATGACCGGTCCCCGATCAGGCATCCTAGCCACTCGCCGACTCGGTTCGAGTCACCAGCTGCCCAGGCACCGCCTGAACCCTCGCTGTCCGACCAGCGGGCAAGAACTGTGCAAGAAGAGGATGCATCTGGAGAGTAATACACCGAAGATGAGTCCAGCCCACATCCCGCAATACTGGATGATGATGGCAGTAGGAGGTGCTTACGCCGTCGTCCCCTAACCGGGATTCCTGAAGCTCTTGATGCATGCGGGCTAGAGCTCGATGAGTCGGCTGCTCAAGCGTCAGCTGTCGAGAGGAAAAGAAAAAGAAGTAAGAGAAAAGGCAATGAGAGGTGTGGGCGGGGTCTTGCAATGCCTCGTGACCCTGTGCCACCCGAGGACAGACCAGAATTGGCGGTAGTCGGTGATGCTGAGTTCACGTCATCACCCAAGTGCACAAAGATAATCACCACGCTTAGGCTTCTTACACTGTGGAACTTGCCCGGACCTTACCGGAGCTGGAACATGTTTCCCTCGACGACAAGACTGTTTATTCTAAAACAGTTCCTCCAGAGGTATTCATGGAGGGCTGAGCAAGACACCGTGAGGTGTATTGAGGTATTTGAGAGAGTAGCGGCTGAGACATATATGCGGGAACTCGCGGAAACGAGAAGGTGGCTCACGAGGAAATTTGGAGATGAAAAAGAGGTATGGATAGACTACCCTCCCAAATGGTGCAAGAACCTGGAGTATTGGAAGGGTTTGGTTCTCATTTGGTCGAAAGACAAATTACTGCATCAGCCACCAACCGTACAAACCGAATTAAAGGAGGTAAAGAAGTGGTGCATCATGTGGGTGGATCCAGGAGCAGTTATCGCCACAAGGAAGTTTTGGTAATGAAAATTACATTAAATTTACTTTAGTGATTTAACTTAGGTTATGCTTTATTAACATCCTCTACATACATTTATGTATTGGTTTCAGATTTCCGAGAAGGGAGCACCAGTTGGGCCGAAGGAGGTCTTTGATCGAACTCACATGCGGGAGACACCGCAGGGAAAGAAATACGTCAACGAGAACGCGGAAAAGGCAGCCGTAAGTATTAACTATACAGTTTTGATTATGTATAGGTAAATTGCAATTCACTGTGGAACTTGCATAATTCTTATGTAAGTATTTAATATAGGGTTGATTTTCTGTTTACCCTTCAAAACTTGTTTAATGTTCTATTTACCCTTGTTCTCTTTATTATATCTAATATACCCCTTATCTTTGTTTAACCTTTTCTATTTACCCTTAGAATTAATTAAGAACCATTAAATATTATTAACATTTCATGTTTCCCATTATACCAATTATACAATTCATGTTTCCCATTATACGCAATATTCAAACTTTTGAAGGGTATATATGAAATTCCCCCTAGATGTAAGTATCAGTTTATTAAAGACTAATTTTTTTGTAAATCTAATTAAATTATTGACCGCCCCTTGGAATAATTTACTTGTTCTAATGGTGGCAGAAAGAATTTCTGGAGCTTAAGGCTTTCTATGGGGATACGATGGATGACGAGGAAATTTGGGAGATGGCTGTGAATGGGGAGGACAAGCGAGGGAGGCTATTCGGATTTGGATTCAAGAGTAGGACCAGCAAACTCACCAGAGTCTTGGAGACAGTGGAGGGTGCCCCATCAGAGCCTACAAAGAGCACAGCTACTTCCGCCGAAGATTCGAAAAGGAAATACACAAAAGAGGAGGTGGCAGAGTTACTTAGAGCTGAACGTACTTCCTTTGTTGCTGAGCGTACTTCATTTGTTGCTGAGCTAGCTGCACAAGAGCAGCGCCACAGAGTAGATATGGAAGAGATTAAAAAGAATAGCCAGTTCACGAGGGACTGTTTTGCGCAACTCTTCCGAAAACAAGGAATAGAGCCTCCAAAGTTTCCGGTAAGCACTTCTCTGTTGACAAGTTAATAAATGATAGAATCTCTAATATTTGAATTTAAGCTGGTGTTAACTATAATTTTCTGGCTCTGTAGGAGGGGTCATCGGAGGGCAATGCCGGTGGGGGAGAGAATCCTCAACCATCAAAGGGCAATTCTGGTGTGGAAGATGATCATCTTCCCTAAACTGTGTTAATTTGTTGTAAAGAACTGTAGTACTTGGAACAATATAAAACATTTAGGTTAACTTGTATCGGTTGTTTGGATGTTGGATGTTTAACTTAGGATGTGTTAAATTAAGTAGGATGTTGCATAATTTGTAGGATGTGTCAAATTAATCTGGTGCCTGGAATTGTTTAACTTGTAGGATGTTTAAATTTGGGATGTTTAAATTGGGATGTTCATTCCGGGATGTTTAACTCGTAGGATGTGTATTATCATGTTTTGGGTAATCCCACCCAACTTTGGATGCGTACAATACTGGGTACGCAATGAAAACATTATTGTATTCAGATAATGTACATCAGTATTTCCGACGGTAAACCGATGGAAATAAACCATAGTCTTTCTTTCCAATCAGCTCGCAGCGTCCCAGTCTAATTCCTAATTCAAACGCTCTGCCCAGTTGCCCTTTTTAAACACTTGCCCCAACTGAGCTCCATGTCCCGGATCTCTCGACCCTCTTCCTCTCATTTGAGCTCTTCCTCTCTAAGTCCGCTCTAAGTCTTGGAGCTCTTCCTCTTTAAGTCCAGGAGCTGCAAATCCAGGATCTCTCCACCCTTGCCGCAACGGAGCTCTAAGTCCAGGGGCTCTTCCTCTTCCTCTTTTTTTTTAGCTCGAAGTCCAGGGGCTCTCGCTCTTCATCTGATTTGAGCTCTCATTCCAGGCGCTATTCCTCTCCTGCACAAAAGTAAGCTTTTTTTCCCTGTTATGAATGAAATACGCATTATTCTTTAATCAGCCCCTTTTCAGTCTTGTATCAGCTTGTGTTTGCTTGATTAATCAACCACCTCTGAAATTGTGTCATGAAACGTACGCAATTGCAAAAATGGAGATAGTCATTCCAATGAAAACACAGCCACTATCTTGAGAACCAAAAAATGAAAACCCAAAAATGAAAACACTGTGCTTGATTAATCAGCCACTGTCTCGAGGAACAGAAAAATAGTGCCACAGCCACTGTCTCGAGAACCAAAAAATGAAAACACAGCCACTGTGATTGATTAATCGGCCACTGTCTCGAGAACCAAATAGTGAAAACACAGCCACTGTCTTGTGAAATTGTGTTTGAGGGATCATATAATTAACTCATACCCTATTTTATACAGATAGTCATTCAAATGGCCACTGATCGGGAATGGATGTACAAGTATAGTAGGAAGAGTATGGGTGGAATTCTTCACCCTACATTTGTGAATGGTGTGACCGAATTTATTGCACAAGCATTATTCATACCCTCCGTTGTGAGTGTCGACGATAGAGGTGTGCAATGTATGCCGTGTCCGTGTGAAAGATGTGACAACCTCTATAACAAAGATGTGCAAACCGTAGAACTGCATCTTTTTCGCCATGGCTTTTGCAACCTATATGAAGTGTGGCACAAACACGGGGAGCCGCATAATTCATTGAACAATTCGCCGCCTGTGAACGCAGCCACTGATCCAATGGTTGACATGGTAAGGGATGCCGCTGGTCAAGAATTCGATTGGAATGAGGAGACACCTATGGGAGCGGCTAAAAAATTCTTCGACATGATGGATGCTAACAACAAACCGGTTTGGAAAATTAACTCGACGGGTGAAATGGAATGCGAAAAACAAACCGTCTTGTCCGCGGTGACACAAGCCTTTGCTTTGAAGGCGAAACACCAAATGAGCCAAGCATGTTTCGATGGGATGATGGATCTACTTAAAAGCACGCTTCCTCCTAGTGAAGAATTGCCTAAAAATTTCTACCAAGCGAAACGTTTGGTCGAGGGATTGGGCATGGACCATAAGAAAATAGATGTATGTCCTAACTTCTGTATTCTATATTATAGTGATGCGAACAAGAGGAAGACCCGCTATGATGTATGTGGCGAGCCAAGGTATAAGCCTCTTGGACCCAATAAGAAGGCAAAGCTCGTTCCACAAAAGCAACTTCTTTATCTCCCTATCACCCCACGATTGCAAAGGATGTACATGACCGCAACATCTGCGAAGAATATGAGATGGCACAAGGAAGGTGTGCGTCAGAAAGCCCCGATGATGGTGCACCCGGCGGATGGTGAGGCTTGGAAGCATTTCGCTCAGAAACATCCCACCTTTGCAGAAGAGCTAAGAAATGTGTGGTTGGGGCTAACAACGGATGGGTTCATGCCATTTAACTCGAGTGCAGCTCCATATTCGTGTTGGCCGCTATTTGTTTTTTCGTATAACCTACCACCTGGGATGATAATGAAAGAAGATAGCATGTTCCTCGCGCTAGTCATCCCGGGACCAAAGCATCCGGGTCGGGACCTTGACATACTCCTTGAACCTTTGATGGATGAATTGAAACATTTGTGGTTAAATGGAGAAATGACATGGGATGGGTATAAAAAAGAGAACTTCGAGATGCATGCACAACTTCTTTGGACGGTTAGTGACTACCCGGCCTATGAGATGCTGTGTGGGTGGGGTACAAAAGGCAAATTAGCGTGTTATTATTGTATGGAGAAGACAAAGGCCTTTCAACTCGCGCATGGTGGAAAGGCAAGTTGGTTCGACTGTACAAGGTGCTTCCTTCCTCCTGATCACGCATTCCGTCGAGATAGGAAGAATTTCAAAAAAGGTAGAGTTGAGAATGATCCCCCACCCCCGAGATTGACGGGAGAGCAGCTGCTCGATATTGTGAGTTTGATCCCAGATATTAAATAGGGTAAAGAGGGAGGATTACAACAAATTGAGGGTTATGGTACAACCCATCATTGGCAGAAAAAAAGTATTTTTTGGAGTTTAACCTATTGGAAAGACAATTTGTTGCAACACAATTTGGATATGATGCATTTGGAGAAGAATTTCACAGAAAATTTACTATACACGCTGTTAAACATAGGTGGCAAAACCAAGGATAATGAAAAAGCAAGGAAAGATTTGACTCTTTATTGTGATCGCCCCACCCAACACCTAACTCCCTCGGATGGTAACCCGGGAAAGCTAAAAAAACCAAATGCACCATTCGCACTCTCTCCAAATGATAAGATGATTGTTTTAACATGGCTCAAGGAGGTAGTAAGGTTCCCTGATGGCTACGCATCCAATTGGTCAAAGATGGTTAACCTAACCACGAGCAGCTTCACCGGGCTTAAAAGTCATGATTTACACGTGTTCATGGAGCGCCTCCTTCCCGTCGCATTCCGAGACTTTGTCCCGGACCATGTATGGGATGTTCTATGTGAGATTTTAGCATTCTTTAGAGAGATTTGTGCCAAGGAACTTGATCCAATGAGGGTCGCGGAATTAGAGAAAGATATTGTTGTCACAATGTGCAAGATGGAAAAAATATTTCCCCCCGGTTTCTTTGATTCAATGGAGCATCTTGTGCTGCATGTAGCATACGAGGCTAGAATGGGCGGGCCAGTAGGGTTCCGATGGATGTATCCATGTGAGAGGTGTGTTGTGCTTTGGATTTTTGTTTTAAATTTTACTTAAGGCACACTAAGCTTACAACTAACACTAAACCGTTGTTGCAATTACAGGCGTAACAAAGAACAAAGGATGAGAGTCACGAACAAAGCACGTGTTGAGGGTTCAATCGTGGAGGCTACAATTGCCAAAGAAATTGGTACATTTTCCGCACACTACTTTGCAGAGAAAGACAAGATTAGCCAAGAAGGAGTTGGAACAAGTAACCGTTCAGCGGGACTACTTTCTATATTCGACAATGCGGGCCGTTCCATTGGCAGGGAAAGACGAAAGCCTCTCGATGACAAGGATTGGGATGCGGCACACACTTATGTCATCCTCAACTGTCCTGAGATCTGTGAGAAGTACATGGGGTACAATCTTATAAATATCCTTTTGATGTTTTCAAATTAAAGTATCTACTCTAAAACATATCAAAATCTCATGTTTGGACATATTCTAATGTGCAGAGAGTTTGATACATGCATGCTCAACAATGGGGTGGCCACAAGCCCACAAGACTTGCCAAAAGTCCGTCAAGATGGTTTTGCACCTTGGTTACGCAAAAAGGTAATAAATTCTCGTGATGAAGACGATTACTACATACGAATGGCAGGAGTCAGGCCAAGCAAACAAGCGTACTTCTACGATGGGTACGAAGTCAACGGGTATCGATTTCACACAGAATCATCTGGAGAAAACAAGGTAACTCAAAGTAGCGGTGTTTGCATAAAAGGAGAGTGGGATGCAAATGGCGAACAAATCGACTACTATGGAGTTCTCCAAGACGTCATTGAGCTAGAGTATGATGCCCACAAGGTAGTTCTCTTTAGGTGTGATTGGTTTGACATAATAAACGGTGTAAAAGTGGACCGCAAACATGGCATTGTTGAGGTCAAGCATACTTCTCGCCTTGCAAATTACGAGCCTTTTGTATTAGCGGCTCAAGCAACCCAAGTGTGCTACCTACCTTATGCATCACAAAAGGCCGAAAGACGCCCATGGTGGGTGGCAATCAAAACAAGCCCGAAGTCGAGGTTTCGTGTCAAGGGCGACGATGCAAACCTCGAATTTTACCAAGAGGAAAGACCGGATAATCCAATTGAGCCAACTATTGGACAAGACTTTGATTGGGATGGTATGCTCCAACGAGAAGACGAGTTCGAGCTAGTGAACGAAACGACAAACCTTCCACCGACAACATCAAATGAACCGCCAAGTTTGGCAAGGGATGAAAACAACATAGAGGAGGGTGAGGAAGAGCATGACATGGAGCAAGATGATGAAGACATGGATGATTCCGATGAAGAGTATTAATTGGTAAGTGTTTTGACATATGTGTTACTTTTTGCATTTCAAATTACTTAACATTTTACTATCCAGTAATGCATTTTGGTCAAATGCCTTTTCTAACATTTTCCTTTTTTTTTTTTTTGTAACAGGTTTTTACACAAGATTCATTCAAAGGGAGATCTTAGTTATTGCTTCCATCCGTGAATATGTTTTGTACCCAAATTAAATAGATTGGCTTAGTCCAAAGAGCAAAATTTATGTTTTCAATTAAATGTTTCGTTTTAACTATCTCTATTAAATACTGCTTGCTGCTGTTATTTAGTTTTGGCCAACATTCAAAGGGAGATCTCAAATAAACAGAAAAGGTCCTGTCTCCAGAAACAAAACATTTCCGACGGTAGCCTCATGGAAATACTACGTCTAATCAAAAAATAATATTAACTGGATCAGTAAAACATTTCCATGGGCATAGTGGTCCAGTATTTCCATGAGCCTTCACTATAAAATTATATAAACAGAATAACCAAAACATTTTCAAGGGTAGCTCATGGAAATAATATGTCTTTCTACTTCTAACTTATTTCCAAGGGCAAGGGGTGAGCTATTTCCATGGGCTATCAATAAAATATCATATTTGGTCTGTTTGGCGGGTCATGGGTCATGCAAAAGTATTTCCAAGGGCTAATATTTAACATTTCCATGGGCCGATAGCTGGGATTTTCATGCGCGACTAGTTCCGTCGGCCTGCCGTCGGAAATTATTAAGTGTGTCAGAGAAGGCGATTTTATTTCCGTAGGCCACTCCTACCTTCGGAAATAACATAGGCTGCCCTTGGAAAATCCGGAAATTCTAGTAGTGGGTGTTTCTGAGAGAAGGAACCGAACTCTGCTGGACATGGTTCGCTCCATGATGAGTAACGCCACTCTTCCAAAATCATTTTGGGGACACGCACTAGACACTGCCGTACTAACGCTAAATAGAGTTCCATCCATGTCAGTAGAAAAGACTCCATACGAGTTATGGTTTGGGAAACTCCCAAATATGTCTTATCTTAAAATCTGGGGTTGCGAAGCATTTGTTAAACGCCTGACGTCTGACAAACTTGGTCCCAAATCTGACAAGTGCTTTTTTGTAGGATATCCTAAGAAAACGAAAGGATATTACTTCTATCGCCAATCCGAGAACACTATAGTTGTTGCTCGTGATGGTAAATTTTTGGAGAACGAGTTTCTCACAAAAAGAAGTAGTGGGAGTAATGTAATACTTGAAGAAATTCAAGATACATCACACAATATAATATCTGATACAGATCAGATTAACCCACCACTTGATACTTCGGCTGATGAGCATCTGGAAGAGCCAAATCCACAAGCAGCTGTGGAAGAGGTTCCAGTCCCGAGCTCAAATGCTTCAACGCAAGTTGAGGTAGAACTGAACCCGCACACGGTTGTGGATGAAGTTCAACAGCCTGAAGAACAAGTGCTACGTAGGTTAGCAAGGACAGTCCATGCGCCCGAAAGGTACATGGGACTGCACGAGGTCTCAGTTCTTGACACTGAAGATCCTCTGACTTATGCAGAAGCAATGGATAGGCCCGACTCCGATAAATGGCTGGAGGCCATGAAATCCGAAATACAATCCATGTATGACAATGCGGTCTGGAACCTAGTTGTTCCACTTGATGGGATAAAACCCATAGCTAACAAGTGGGTTTTCAAAAGGAAAACAGACATGGATAGTAATATGACTATATACAAAGCACGGCTGGTAGCGAAAGATTTCAAACCAATTCTCGGGAATTGATTATGATGAAATTTTTTTGCCTGTGGCTATGTTTAAGTAAATTCGGATACTCCTAGCAATTGCCGCATTTCATGATTATGAAATATGGCAAATGGATGTCAAAACCACTTTCTTAAATGAAAATTAGAAGAAGACCTGTACATGATACAACCTTCAGATTTTGAAGATCCAAGGAATGCTGGGAAGGTGTGCAAGCTTCTTGAATCCATTTATGGATTGAAGCTAGCATCACGGAGTTGGATTCCTCGGTTTGACGAAGTAGTAAAAAATGTTTGACTTCATCAAATGCAAATAAGAACCATAAGTGTACAGTAAGGCTAGTGGGAGTGCAATTGCTTTTCTAAAAACTTATATGTAGATGACATACTCCAAATCAGTAACGATATTCCGCTAAAACAATTAGCCAAGTCTTCAATAAAAGGACTTGGGCGAGAATGTCTATATACTAGACATACAGATCTACCAAGATAGATTGATTTGACTCATAGGATTGAGTCAAAGCACACACATTGACAAAATGCTGAAATCGGTTCAGCATGCAGGATTCTAAGAAAGGATTCCTGCCAATGAGTCATGATGTACAGCTTAGCAAGACTCAGTATCTTTCGATAACTGATGAGCAAAGCGAAATGAATAGAGTGCCATACGCTTCGGCTATTGGCTCTATCATGTACGTCATGTTGTGCACTCGCCCTGATGACTCGTACGCTTTGAGTGTGACGAGCAAATATCAGGCTAATCTTAGTCTCGCTGTAAAAGTTTACACCGAAGCTAAGTATATAGCTGCTTTCGAAGCACCTATAGAGAGTTTCTGGATCAAGTAGTTCCTTAGCGAACTAGGAGTGGTTCCAAGTGTTCAAGGCTCTGTGGACCTCTATTGAGACAACAATAGAGCTATAGCTCAGGCCAAGGAACCGAGATCGCACTCGAGATCCAAACGTGTTCTATGACATTATCATCTAATACGAGAGATCGTTAAAATAATAAGATGTTAATTATAAAAGATATAATTAATAGTAAAGATTTGGAAAATTGACACAATCAGCAACATAGCTGATCCACTCACGAGAACCTCTTACTCAAGCCATGCACCGGATGCATACTACTTCTATGTGCTTAAGACACATAGGAGATTGGCTGTGAGATTTTCTTGAGATCTACGAGATCTTTTAGAATATAGAGACTTGTATAAAGTAGGGCCTACGATGATTGGCTCCTAGCTTAAGTGGGAGATTGTTAGTTTGTAATAATCTAGAAGTCAATAATACGATAATATCATCATAAAGCTTTGTTCATGAATTGAATGATTAATAAAATGTCATTTTGTTTCCTTGAGTATTATTGAATTTATGAATCATTTCGAGTTAATGACTGGAATTGTGAAACTTCATAATACAGATGATATATACTTGATGTCTCCTTATTTGATCTATTGTTTCGACCTATTTTCAGACCAGACATCATGTTTTTAACCACTAAATTGCATTGTTTACATTGAATATCAATAGAATATGGTACTGCTGCATTTTGTGGTTGACTTTGCAGGAAATAGGCGAAAACAAGCAGAATTCTGACATCTTCCATGCGAGTCGCGTCCCACCTGACGCGGGTCGCATCACAGTCCAGCGCGACCTCAGACGCGACCCTCATTGCTCACACCAGGTTCCACCTGACGCGGGTCGCGTCCCATCTGATGCGGGTCGCGTCGAATTAATTGCGCCAGGGCCCAATTGAAGCCCGTTAAGAAGCCTATATATACAGAGGGCCCTGCGCAAATCAAAGGATCCACGATTTTTCACCAAAAACAGATCTGATCGGTTTGAAAGGAGTGTTTGGCGCGTGACAGAGGAGAGGCGATCTGGAGCCGAGAAGGATTCGACTTGGAGAAGAAGATTCAGCCAGAAGCTTCGATCCTCTTCAATCCTTCATCTCTCATCATGATTTGCACTCTCTTTCTCTCTTTTACTTTGTTTTTGATCATGTCTGAGTAGTTTTGTAGTTTCAGGGGTTTAGATGTAGTCTTAGACTTTGTTTGATAATGCACATTGATTGAATCTGAATGTTATTCGTGTTTCTTTGATTCTTGTATTATTGTGATTGCTTGATCTAAATTGCTTGATTGATTCTTGATTGTGTACTGTTGAATGCCTTTGGTATTTCTTCTTGTAATTTGGCCTTGATGTTTCTTGCAAATTAGGTTAAGTATTTGAGGTAGATCTGAGATCCGAAAGCTGAGGTCAATAGTAGCCGAGAGGTGAAATTTCCACCTGTGGATACCTTTAGTAAACAGAACTGAGAACTTAGGTTTGATTAAACCTAGGAAGGTGAAATTGCATTTCCGTACCAGGTCTGTTAAGCCAACACACGAGAGTTGAGGTTTAGTAACATTAGGTACGGTCAATCGAGCCTTACACGACTTAAACCATCCAGAAACAGACATGTGCAGGTTCAGCTCAAGGGGCCATGCGGGTCGCATGTGAGAGTACGCGGGTCACGTGTGAGAGCACGCGGGTCGCATCACAAGGGTCGCATACGAGAGTATGCGAGTCGCGTGACAGGTCCAGAGTAGCTTGAGGGCCACGCGGGTCGCGTCACAAGGGTCGCATACGAGAGTATGCGAGTCGCGTGGCAGGTCCAGAGCAGCAAAGTTGAAGATGAAATCTGAAACCCTTGAAACGCCTTTTATACAATAGTCCAAAACAAAACATTTAATTGCTTTCATTTCTTTCATTGCATTTGTTAAAGAATTTAGGAAACATAGATAAACACAAACAACCATTTCAAACTTCTAGTACCTAGCTAAGTAAAGTAGGAATTCAGAAATTGAGTCGTCCCTGTGGATCGATACCTGACTAGACTATACGACGGGATTGTGCACTTGCAGTCTTAGTCGAGAGTTGAATAAGGTTTAAAAGCTACAGCTAGCTGTAGTGAAACTTTGTTTTCTAACCACGAACAATAGTCTTAAAAAGTCACTGACCGAGGTAATTAGCAGGAACACTAATTACCGCTACAAGGTTAGTATGTGGATTAAAAGATGGTCAAGTTTTACAAACCATAGACACAGAGTTGTCATTTTAATCACATAGATACATGTTCTAGGAACATGGTATTTGACAGACCCCGAATGAAACATTATACGGAATTGTGTTCGTGTCATTAATGCTTTCATTCAGTGTTAAGTTCTACAGTATGAGGTATTCATTTTTCCTAACTAAGAGATGTGTATGTGTGATTGTTACCTAACGCTATCTGTAAAAAGTAGCTATAACGGTAGCTCTTCGGTATACATAACTTAGCTGAGGTAGTGATGGTCTACCAAAAGTACTATTGTCCATCGTATTTATTATACGAGTTATAGTGTCACTGGGCCCCTTGATAGAATAAGATTATCTGCATGCGGTATGATTAACAAGAGTTAATCATATTTGATAATCTGTTCAAGATCAAGAAAAGATTAATTTGCAAGGATGACGCAAACCTACCTTGAAATTAATCTGACAGCTATGAGACAAAGAATTAAACACAAGTAAAATAGTTTACTGGATCGTGATATTGTACAGTACATCATCATATGTGTAATTGGATGGTCATGATGCGTTTTGCCAGATGCCTCTCATGATTATAGAAGTTAAAACAGTTTTAATTCTATTTACCAACATAACACAGATCCTATCGGGTCACACCAATAGGAAAGTAATCAGAGAATTAATTTATTTGATTAATTACAAATGTTATGATTAATAAATAAATGTCATAGAGATGACAAGCTTAAACACATTAAATTTATAAGCGTGTTCGACACGTTGTATAAATTTATCGCAACAAGCACGTCCTTGCAAGCACCTCTGCTGCAAGCAGCTTACAAGCACCTCTGCTGCAAGCAGCTTACAAGTACCTCCCTAACCCTATAAATATAGGGGTAGGGGTAGAGAAAAATATAGAAATCTGATTCGACTCGATTCGATTCGGTTATAATATTTTTCTCTCCCAAATAGTGTTTTTGTAAGAAAAGAAAGAATACGTAATTTGATTACGTATATCTTGCGAGTCGTGAATAGTGTTTGCGGTGAATAGTGTTTTCGGGTTTTTGTGAATAGTGTATTTGTGAAAAACGCGGTTATAGTATTTCTGGCAAAAGAAATAATCGCTCTCTGGTTATTTCCTGGTGGACAACCGATAGAGGCATCAGACGTCTGGTGCTACGAGACGCGACTACAATCCAATTGGAATTTGGTTACAAGGTATAAATTGTTACATAAATTTATTTACTTGGTAAATATATTTAAGTTTTAGAAATCAATTACGGGAATAGATCCTTAAAGAATTAAAAGAACGATACCATCTTTTAATCATTGGCTTGAGTTAGACGTAGAAATTTTTGTTCTACGGTCTTTCCGCAGCTTGAGCCTAAAAGTCACTCAACGGATTTTGAACAGTCGAAAACCCAACAGCAGCAAGCCTCTGTGACAGAGTCACAGAGGGATTCGAATTTGAACCAGAAAAAAAAAGGCAGCAAGCCTCTGTGAGTCTGTGACAGAGTCGAACTTCAACAACAACAAAAAAAAAAATCTAAGTCTAATTTGAACAAAAATATATAACTCTAATTTTAAAAAATTAAACATATTCAAAATAATAACTCTAAGTCTCTAACAAATTAAACTTATTCAAAAATCTATTTTAAAAAAAATAACTCTAATTCAAATTTAACTTATTCAGAAAAATAAATATAACTTGTTCTAACTTATTTTAAAAATCTATTTTACAAAAATAACTCTAACAAATTTAACTTATTCAAACAAATAAGTCTATCAAATCCAAAATATTCAAAAATAAAATATAAATCTAACTTATTCAATGTTCTAAATAGCGCGCTATAGCGGCGCTATAGTGTTTTTGGATGAAAAAAGCTATGACGCTATGGCCATATAACGCTGCTATAGCGCGCTATTACGCGCTATAGCGCCGCTATATGGCCATAGCGCCGTTTTTTCAGCCGTTCCGCTATGATGCGATAAACGCTATTTAAACCTTTGAAGTTATTTATCTAACAAAATATTCAAATATAAATCTAACATATTCAAAAAATATAAATCTACCTTACTTATCTAACATATTTAAAAATTAACAAGAATTTAAAAAATAAAATATAACCTATTAAAATTAAATCTGAATTAAAAAAAATACAATAATCTAACATATTCAAATGATCAAATAACATATTCAAAATTTAAAAAATAAAATATAACATATTCAAAAAATAAAATCTAACCTATTTAAAAATAAATCTAACATATTTCAAAATATTCAAATGTATTCTATTAAAAATAAATTTAACATGTTTAAAAATAAATCTAATTATCCAACATATTCAAAAATAAAATATAACTTATTAATCTAACATATTAAAAAATAAATCCGAATTTAATAACTTATTCAAAAAAATAAATATAACTTGTTCTAACTTATTTTAAAAATCTATTTTACAAAAATAACTCTAACAAATTTAACTTATTCAAACAAATAAGTCTACCAAATCCAACATATTCAAAAATAAAATCTAAATCTAAATTATTTATCTAACAAATCTAACTTATTTATCTAACAAAATATTCAAATATAAATCTAACTTACTTATCTAACATATTTAAAAATTAACAAGAATTTAAAAAATAAAATCTAACCTATTAAAATTAAATCCGAATTTAAAAAAAAATTACAATAATCTAACATATTCAAATGATCAAATAACATATTCAAAAAAATAAAATATAACATATTCAAAAAAATAAAATCTAATCTATTTAAAAATAAATATAAAATATTTCAAAATATTCAAATGTATTCTATTAAAAATAAATTTAACATGTTTAAAAATAAATCTAATTATCCAACATATTCAAAAATAAAATATAACTTATTAATCTAACATATTAAAAAATAAATCCGAATTTAATAACTTATTCAAAAAAAAAATATATAACTTGTTCTAACTTATTTTAAAAATCTATTTTACAAAAATAACTCTAACAAATTTAACTTATTCAAACAAATAAGTCTACCAAATCCAACATATTCAAAAATAAAATCTAAATCTAAATTATTTATCTAACAAATCTAACTTATTTATCTAACAAAATATTCAAATATAAATCTAACTTACTTATCTAACATATTTAAAAATTAACAAGAATTTAAAAAATAAAATCTAACCTATTAAAATTAAATCCGAATTTAAAAAAAATTACAATAATCTAACATATTCAAATGATCAAATAACATATTCAAAAAATAAAATATAACATATTCAAAAAATAAAATCTAACCTATTTAAAAATAAATCTAAAATATTTCAAAATATTCAAATGTATTCTATTAAAAATAAATTTAACATGTTTAAAAATAAATCTAAATATCCAACATATTCAAAAATAAAATATAACTTATTAATCTAACATATTAAAAAATAAATCCGAATTTAAGAAATAAAATCTAACCTATTAAATTTAGATCCGAATTTAAAAAATCAAATATAACCTATTTGAAAAATAAATCTAACAATATCTAACAATTACTCAAAATTACTAACAATATCTAACAATTACTAAAAATTACTAACAATTACTAACAATTACTAAAAATTACTAACAATTACTAAAAATTACTAACAATTACTCAAAATTACTAACAATTACTCAAAATTACTAACAATTTTAATAAAAATTACTAACAATTACTAAAAATTATCTAACAATTTCTAACAATTACTAAATTAACCTATTTAAACTAATTCTAATTATCTAACAATTACTAAAAATAAATCTAACCTTTTAATCTCGCGGAAAAATCTTGCGGAGGTGCCGAACTTCGTAATTCCTCTACTTTTCTAATTCCGTTTGCGTATTTGTAGAATAATATTAAAATTTGAGAATAATGAAAATATTGAGAGTATGAGAATATGAGATTGAGAGAATGAGATGTGGAAAATAATAAGAGTATGAGATGTGAAAATGTATGAAGAATGGGGGTGTGTTTATGGGGGTTTTTTGGTGGGAAAAAATAACCGTTTTTAAAAAAAAAAATTGAATTCAAACGGGTTTGGGCTGGTTCGGGCGGGTTTGGCTATTCTAGTTATTTTTATTTTGCAACCAAACATATCCTTGTGGGTTAGCTTACTATTCTCACTAACTCAAGCCTTTATTCAAACGCACCCTATGTGTTAAGTTGGGAAAGTAACTTCAAGTTGTAAATTTGAAGTCGTGGGTCCATGCAACAACGGACAAGTATCCTACCTGGTATTGTAAAAAATTCTCCTACTTTATGGTTTGAGATTTACTCTCAACCGCTTTGAGATTCAGGCTAGCGCAGAGGCAGTATTATTGGGTTTTGAGATTTGTGCCAAGTTAAAAAGAACGTTCCAAATCCACTAATTGTAAAAGATTCCCTATTACATATTACCGGGAAGGATCTGAATTCTACAACAGCTAATTTCAAAAGGCGGAATTAAAATAAATAAATAAATTTTGATTAGATAGATAAAATTTTTATAGATAAGAAAAATGCTATTCTAAAACATTTTTTTTTTAAATCTTGACCGTCGCTGTCTATTCTAAAACTATAAAAATACTAGTGGAAGAGTTTTAGAAGGGCCCAACATAAATCTTATCATCAGACCGACAACTCCTTTCATAGATGGAAATAAATCTGCTGCGATCCTCTGGGATCGCAGGTCCATGCGATTCCAATATTGTAACACTATGCAAAATACGTATATGAAATTAATGACTGAAGAAAATATACGAAATGTTTGGAGATGTTTTTCAAGTAAGCAAGTAACATTTAAAGTGAAACATAAAATCGATTATTTAAAATTTCTGCTTGAATGACATAAAAGTATGTTATATTGATTCAAATTTTCTAAAATATTTGGAACTGAATGTTCGAACGTTTGACATAGAAATTAGATTAATTACTGATCAAGCATATGAACTTCTTCTGTTTATCATCTTGGACTGATTTGCAAATTTTGGAAATTTAAGGGTTAACAATATAAAAGAACAAAAAGAAAATAAGAAATTGACCAACGTGGCACTAAAGCCACGTGGCCCATGCTGGTTGACACCCATCCTAATTCCTCCTTAATTAAGGGCCTTTCTCCTCTCTGTTTCGGAAGAAAGAATAAGAAAAAGAGGAAACCAAGTAAAATGAGAAAAGGTGAAAACGTGAAAAAGAAAAGAAAATAACGGAGGGGATTTCCTCCATCTCTCTCTTGCTGACTGTGATGCGATTGAATCGATGACTCTGTGCAGTCTGTCTCTCTAGACGCAACTAGCACGATTATTGGGTATCTCTCTCTCATGGTTACGATTTCTCATGTTTTAGTAAAATTCTGAAATTTAGCAAGTTTAAGCTTGCTCTACGTGTTGAAAGAAATGAAAAGGATTATTGGATTACTAATATATGAAGAAATATTGATTTAACAAATTGAAGATGCAAGCTAAACTTTTGTGGGAATTTAGTTGAAAACATGTTTAAGGGTGTATTTTAATTGATTTGCCAGAGGTCCCTTTTCTACCTATATATATATGAGTTCAATCAGATCTGAATCTAATGATTGTTATAGTAATTTAATTATGGGATTATTGGTTTATAGCTCAACCCGAACAGTACCTTTCGGTACTGAGGTCCACTTTTCTTGTTGGGGTTATTTTAGTTATTTTCTAATGTGTTGCTATGTAGTTTGCCGGGTATTGAAGTCATATGAAAATAGGTACCTATCCGTACCAGTTTGAATGGTTTACTGGTACACCTACTTAAACTACCAAGGGCTTGCTGTAAAAGAAATGTAAAGTAGAAGGTTGAATTTGCAAAATTTTCATGGATTGGTAATTAATACCTGTCAGAGGGGCCTTGGTGCAAAGTTACATCTATATATATATAAACCAACTGGAAATTGTAGACGTAACTTGGAATTGAATTATGGGCCTTCGGGGTTTGATTGTAAATTAAATAGAAAATTGGGCTTGAGCTCTTTTGAGCTTTCTTCATAAATTTAAAATGGAAAAATAAAGTATAGCTCAAGCTTGACCTTCAGTCTTAGTACAAAAAGAATCGAATATCATGCAAAAGGACAAAATGGACTTGGAACTTTGATTTGGATCCTGTTTATGGGATTATTGGACTGACTGGATTGAGATCGAATTAAAGTAAATATAATTGCTTGGAAATAAAAATAACATTGTGTAATGATTTTGATTAATTGTGATTAGGTTAAAGCTTCAAAGTAAAATGAGAGTAAAGTTCTAATAAATGTAAACATAAATACTAGACATGGATTTATCAAATAAGCCATGAGATTTAAATATTTAAAGACCTAAACTGATATGCTAAAATAGAAATGTTACAAGTATTGATTAGAATATATGTATTGCTTTTAACATAGGCGTTCTTACGAAAGAGACAGATAAGACAGTGTTTATAAAGAACAGATTGATGATGATCTCACCTATTACCCTACGATATCAGGTGCGCGGTTATTGGATTAGTCTGAGATTCATGACTAGGAATTAAATCGTAACTCGCTGTGCATTTTGAATATTTGATTGACTGCATTGATTGAACTGTTGCATCATATGCATAGCCCAATACAATTGAAACTGAATTACAGGGAAGTCTATTGACTGTCATGTTGATATTGTTTATCGATTGATTGATTCTGATTGAAACTGATTGATTGAAACCACAGTGATTGAATTGATTTAATATTGAATACTGTAATCCTTGAACCTCCATATAGTGGAGAAAAATAATTAATATAATGTAAAGTCTAGCTAGCTACTAGACTTTACTCCAGGACCCTTATGCGCATATGGTGAATGGCCCCAACTGAATCCAGTACCGGTTGGATAGGGGATACTGAATAAATATGAATTGTGACTGTAAGACTAATGAACTGTGGTAACTGTCTTATCAATGATTTTCTTTCTGATAATGACAGTATTGTGATATTGATTTCGTATTGTTTCTGTTAACCAAGTGTCAGGATAGTTAGAACTATCTTATCATTGATTTTCTTTTCGATAATGACAATATTGAGATATTGATTTTGTATTGTTTCTGTTAACAAATTACCAGAATAAGGTGGAACAGTATAAGCCATAACACGACATATACATGTTATTGTATCTGTCAGTGTTACCAGACTAGAAATTGTACAGTCAAGAAACCGGATGTTACCAGACTTTATGGTTTAAAAGATTTTGACCCAAACCATTTATTCTGATAAGATTCTTAGAGTTCTGATTTATTTACATAATTGTTGTTGTTCAATTGGATACCGTTATTGAGCATTTGCATTCGTTATTATGAAATGAACTGTTAGTTTCTTGTGCGGAGATTTCATTCTGAAAATGGATTTCCTTCGAATCAAATAACCTCAGTGGCAATTAGCACTGAGAAATAATTTATTATTTCTCACGCGTTTCCCCTTGTGGGATTCACAGGTTTATTGGACGAAGACAGAGAAACGCTTTTGGGGTTATAATTGACAGCAAGGCCACCTAAAGGTATGGGATTTGGGCTTATTATATCTGACAGGGTGCAGAGAGTATATCTCTAGCATTATCCACTGTAAAATGTCAGATAATTCTTGTAAATAAATTGGGATGTGGGAAAAAATTAATGGATGCTATTGGCAATGCATAAAAAAGATCCATGTCTTATGTTACGTATATTGAATGGTAAAAGGTACGCGGTAGGAACTGTCGCACCTCCGGAAAGGGGGTGTGACAAATATCAACCGTTCACATGTTTCGTGATTCGTGCACAAAACAGACTTCTCCAAAGAATTCTGGGTTTCATCGTTTGAACGGTTGGGATTAGAATCGCAGGGTCCTGCTATCCCTCAGAATCGCAGCAGATTCGCACCCTTCATAGATATAAACTTTTGACAACTAATTTAACCCTATTCATTATGAGTAGGATTAATTAAAATGTTTTATTGTTTTTATGTTCTAATTTTCACATTCATATTTCTATTTTTTAAGTTCAAACAGTTGATCTGAACCGCTCAATACGATATCCATATTAAAATGTGCTTGGAGACTAAATTTTTATCTTTTGAAAAAAATTTACTATTTTTTTAGCTAAGTACAATATCACTATTATTAGATGTTTCAGAAATAATGATTTTGTATTCATTTTAAAAATAGTAAAAAGAATATTAAAAAAATGATTGGTCAACAAGCACATATTAATAAAGAGATATTGTTGAGCGATTCGAATCGACAATTTAATCTTTCAAAATGTAGATAATGATATGAAATATGATTGAAGCATAAAAATAATGGAACATTATTTTAATCGTACTTATTATATAATTGATTTTCCACTTTTATATGAAACTGTTTGTATCGTTCTTGCTCCCAATTCAAATATTGTAATTATCTAGCTAAGTCACTCCTCGTTTGATGATGCTTGATGGCAAAAGCGCGTTTACTTGCAATGCAACAATGAATTTTAATGTGAATTATATAGGGTGTTGGAGATTGTGAAAGAAAAATTAAAGGGTTTTGTCATTTGGAGATTTTGATCATTAAGACGAATGTTGAAAATTGAAGATAACTCTGCAATGCTAGAAGTTAGATATTTTTTTTGTTATTTTTATTTCATGTAAATTCTCTTTTTGTCATACTTATTTTAATTAATATTAAAAATTGTTGGTTGGCATTTTGCCAACTGTCAAAACTTATAATGATTATGTTTTATTTTCACTTTCGTGATAAATAAATGTGTGATAGATTAACAAAAAAAAATTAAAATATGACGTCTGTATTTACCATTTTAAAGTTCAATTCCAGACAAAGACGTGCAATTTAAAAAAAAAATTGTCAGGAATCTTGCTTTGGTGAACTGTTCGGTAATAAACAAATTGAGCTGCCGCTAATTATTTTTATCCACTCCGGACAAAGACGTGCAATTTGAATTTTGACCCTCTCAAATGCAACTTGGAATTAATATATATACAGAGACATTTTTATTAATATTCAATTCCAGACAAAGACGTGCAATTTAAAAAAAAAAATTGTCAGCAATCTTGCTTTGGCCGGTGAACTGTTCGGTAATAAACAAATTGAGCTGCCGCTAATTATTTTTATCCACTCCGGACAAAGACGTGCAATTTGAATTTTGACCCTCTCAAATGCAACTTGGAATTAATATATATACAGAGACATTTTTATTAATATTCAATTCCAGACAAAGACGTGCAATTTAAAAAAAAAAATTGTCAGCAATCTTGCTTTGGCCGGTGAACTGTTCGGTAATAAACAAATTGAGCTGCCGCTAATTATTTTTATCCACTCCGGACAAAGACGTGCAATTTGAATTTTGACCCTCTCAAATGCAACTTGGAATTAATATATATACAGAGACATTTTTATTAATATTCAATTTCAGACAAAGACGTGCAATTTAAAAAAAAAAATGTCAACAATCTTGCTTTGGCCCGATATTTTTATTAATACCCCCAAAAAAAACAAATTATCAAATCTGCTCCCACTCCAAATTTATTTTATTTCTACCCTAACCGCCCGTGGGCTGGGCGGTCCACTTTTCCCACCTGACCGCCCAGTGGCTGGGCGGTCCGCTAGTGTTTTTTTTTTTTTTTTTTTTTTTTAGAGAGACAATATGAATATCAAGATGCTGAATTCTTAACGCTAAAAATTCAATTTTTTTTTGTAAATATTAGTTAGATTACTTCTTTTAAGCATATTTATACTAAAATACGCTAAATTACTTAGAATTATGTTAAATTACATTGAGTTACACTATATTAAGTTAAATTACACTAAATTACATTACATTACGCTAAAATTCGGTAAATTACATATGAATAGAGACGATATATCTTCACTAAAAAGGCGAAAAACGACGACGAAACTTCAAACGGTCATAAAACGGCGCTCGAGTGTCCGATTTCAGCAAATGACTACTTTTCAGAAAGCTTGCGAAAATGCGCATGCATCCGTGCCTACGATGCCGAATTCCAAAATTCAGAATCGCCAAAAAACAAAGGGAAGAGCCTCAAAACTTGAGTTGAAGTTTCCGATTAAGATTTTCATTCCTATTATTCAATCCAAGTAGCTCAGTAAATTAGTTACATAATGAAATTGTAGAATACCAATTTTTACTATTTTCGGAATTTTTTTAATATTTTTTATGATTCGTGAAAGATGGCACAGAATCGGTCTATTTTAGCGTAATTTTGTGTAGTTTAGCATAATTTACTGTATTTCAGCATAATTAGCGAAGTTATTGTTATTTAGTGTAATTTAAAGTAATTTAGTGTAACTCAACGTAATTTAACATAATTTCAAGTAATTTAGAATACCTTTCCTATGTTCCTATGTTCAAGTAATTTACACTAAATTTAACATAAATTACTCCGAAATACACTAAATTGTAAATTACTTGAACATAGGAACATAGGAAAGGTATTCTAAATTACTTGAAATTACTCGAGCGCCGTTTTATGACCGTTTGAAGTTTCGTCGTCATTTTTCGCCTTTTTAGTGAAGATATATCGTCCCTATTCATATGTAATTTACCGAATTTTAGCGTAATGTAATGTAATTTAGTGTAATTTAACTTAATATAGTGTAACTCAACGTAATTTAACATAATTCCAAGTAATTTAGCGTATTTTAGTATAAATATGCTTAAAAGAAGTAATCTAACTAATATTTACAAAAAAAAATCGAATTTTTAGCGTTAAGAATTCAGCATCTTGATATTCATATTGTCTCTCTAAAAATAAAAAAAATAAAAAAAACACTAGCGGACCGCCCAGCTGCTGGGCGGTCAGCTATGGAAACTGGACCGCCCAGCCACTGGGCGGTCAGATATGCATAGTGGACCGCCCAGCTGCTGGGCGGTCAGGTGGGAAAAGTGGACCGCCCAGCCCACGAGCGGTTAGGGTAGAAATAAAAATAAATTTGGGGTGGGAGCAGATTTGATAATTTGTTTTTTTTTGGGGGTATTAATAAAAATATCGGTGCTTTGGCCGGTGAACTGTTCGGTAATAAACAAATTGAGCTGCCGCTAATTATTTTTATCCACTCCGGACAAAGACGTGCAATTTGAATTTTGACCCTCTCAAATGCAACTTGGAATTAATATATATACAGAGACATTTTTATTAATATTCAATTCCAGACAAAGACGTGCAATTTAAAAAAAAAAATTGTCAGCAATCTTGCTTTGGCCGGTGAACTATTCGGTAATAAACAAATTGAGCTGCCGCTAATTATTTTTATCCACTCCGGACAAAGACGTGCAATTTGAATTTTGACCCTCTCAAATGCAACTTGGAATTAATATATATACAGAGACATTTTTATTAATATTCAATTCCAAACAAAGACGTGCAATTTAAAAAAAAAAATTGTCAGCAATCTTGCTTTGGCCTGATATTTTTATTAATACCCAAGAAAAAAAACAAATTATCAAATCTGCTCCCACTCCAAATTTATTTTTATTTCTACCCTAACCGCCCGTGGGCTGGGCGGTCCACTTTTCCCACCTGACCGCCCAGTGGCTGGGCGGTCCGCTAGTGTTTTTTTTTTTTTTTTTTTTTTAGAGAGACAATATGAATATCAAGATGCTGAATTCTTAACGCTAAAAATTCGATTTTTTTTTGTAAATATTAGTTAGATTACTTCTTTTAAGCATATTTATACTAAAATACGCTAAATTACTTGGAATTATGTTAACTTACGTTGAGTTACACTATATTAAGTTAAATTACACTAAATTACATTACATTACGCTAAAATTCGGTAAATTACATATGAATAGGGACGATATATCTTCACTAAAAAGGCGAAAAACGACGACGAAACTTCAAACGGTCATAAAACGGCGCTCGAGTGTCCGATTTCAGCAAATGACTACTTTTCGGAAAGCTTGCAAAAATGCGCATGCATCCGTGCTCGCGATGCCGGATTCCAAAATTCAGAATCGCCAAAAAACAAAGGGAAGAGCCTCAAAACTTGAGTTGAAGTTTCTGATTAAGATTTTCATTCCTATTATTCAATCCAAGTAGCTCAGTAAATTAGTTACATAATGAAATTGTAGAATACCAATTTTTACTATTTTTGGAATTTTTTTACTATTTTTTATGATTCGTGAAAGATGGCACAGAATCGGTCTATTTTAGCGTAATTTTGTGTAGTTTAGCATAATTTACTGTATTTCAGCATAATTAGTGAAGTTATTGTTATTTAGTGTAATTTTAAGTAATTTAGTGTAACTCAACGTAATTTAACATAATTTCAAGTAATTTAGAATACCTTTCCTATGTTCCTATGTTCAAGTAATTTACACTAAATTTAACATAAATTACTCCGAAATACACTAAATTGTAAATTACTTGAACATAGGAACATAGGAAAGGTATTCTAAATTACTTGAAATTATGTTAAATTACGTTGAGTTACACTAAATTACTTTAAATTACACTAAATAACAATAACTTCGCTAATTATGCTGAAATACAGTAAATTATGCTAAACTACACAAAATTACGCTAAAATAGACCGATTCTGTGCCATCTTTCACGAATCATAAAAAATAGTAAAAAAATTCCGAAAATAGTAAAAATTGGTATTCTACAATTTCATTATGTAACTAATTTACTGAGCTACTTGGATTGAATAATAGGAATGAAAATCTTAATCGGAAACTTCAACTCAAGTTTTGAGGCTCTTCCCTTTGTTTTTTGGCGATTCTGAATTTTGGAATCCGGCATCGCGGGCACGGATGCATGCGCATTTTTGCAAGCTTTCCGAAAAGTAGTCATTTGCTGAAATCGGACACTCGAGCGCCGTTTTATGACCGTTTGAAGTTTCGTCGTCGTTTTTCGCCTTTTTAGTGAAGATATATCGTCCCTATTCATATGTAATTTACCGAATTTTAGCGTAATGTAATGTAATTTAGTGTAATTTAACTTAATATAGTGTAACTCAACGTAATTTAACATAATTCCAAGTAATTTAGCGTATTTTAGTATAAATATGCTTAAAAGAAGTAATCTAACTAATATTTACAAAAAAAAATCGAATTTTTAGCGTTAAGAATTCAGCATCTTGATATTCACATTGTCTCTCTAAAAATAAAAAAAAACACTAGCGGACCGCCCAGCTGCTGGGCGGTCAGCTATGGAAACTGGACCGCTCAGCCACTGGGCGGTCAGATATGCATAGTGGACCGCCCAGCTGCTGGGCAGTCAGGTGGGAAAAGTGGACTGCCCAGCCCACGATCGGTTAGGGTAGAAATAAAAATAAATTTGGGGTGGGAGCAGATTTGATAATTTGTTTTTTTTGGGGGTATTAATAAAAATATCGGTGCTTTGGCCGGTGAACTGTTCGGTAATAAACAAATTGAGCTGCCGCTAATTATTTTTATCCACTCCGGACAAAGACGTGCAATTTGAATTTTGACCCTCTCAAATGCAACTTGGAATTAATATATATACAGAGACATTTTTATTAATATTCAATTCCAGACAAAGACGTGAAATTTAAAAAAAAAAATTGTCAGCAATCTTGCTTTGGCCGGTGAACTGTTCGGTAATAAAGAAATTAAGCTGCCGCTAATTATTTTTTATCCACTCCCGGACAAAGACATGTGCAATTTTAATTTCGACCCTCTCAAATGCAACTTGGAATTAATATATATACAGAGACATTTTTATTAATATCCAAAGTTAATTACAAATTAATAAATATACCCAGAATGCCTGACTTTTTCCAAAACTGTCCAAACTGGCCATTTAGTGGCCGGTTTCCTCTTCTTCTTTTTTAGGGACACTATGAAGAGCAAGATAATGAAATCTAACACTGAAAATTCGAATTTGTTGTTTAAATTATTTGTTAGATTACTTCTTTTGATTTATAATTAGCATATTTATACTAAAATAGACTATATTACTTGAAATTATGTTGAATTACACTATATTACATTAAATTACGCTAAATTATGTTAAATTATGTTGAATTACGCTAAATTACACTAATTTCGCTAATTATAATGAAATACGGTAAATTACGGTAAACTGCGCAAAATTACGCTAAATTAGACCGATTTTGTACAACTTTCCAAAAATAGTAAAAATTGGTATTCTACAAGTTCATTATATAACTAATTTACTGAGCTACTTAGATTGAATAATAGAAATGAAAATCTTAATCGGAAACTTCAACTCAAGTTTTCGGGCTCTTCCCTTAATTTTTTGGCAATTCTGAATTTTAAAAAATGGCATAGCCATTACTAACGCATGCGTATTTTTACAAGCTTTCCGAAAAGTAGTCATTTGCTGAAATTGGACACTCGAGCGCAGTTTTTTGGCCGTTTGAAATTTCATCGTCGTTTTTCGCCTTCTGAGTAAAGATATCATTCATATTCATATGTAATTTACCGGAATTTCGTATTTTAGCGTAATTTAACATAATTTAGCGTAATTTAATGTAATATAGTGTAATTCAACATAATTTCAAGTAATTTAGCGTATTTTAGTATAAATATGCTAATTATACATCAAAAAAAGTAATCTAACAAATAATTTAAACAAAAAATTCGAATTTTTAGTGTTAGATTTCATTATCTTGCTCTTCATAGTGTCTCTTAAAAAAAATATAGTTTCTAATTATAAATTACTATGAAGATAAAAGAAAAACAAAAAATAATTTCTAATTATACATCACTATGAAGACACACAGTAATTTATCGGAATTTAGCGTAATTCAACATAATTTAGCGTAATATAATGTAATATAGTGTAATTCAACATAATTTCAAGTAATATAGTGTATTTTAGTATAAATATGCTAATTATAAATCAAAAGAAGTAATCTAACAAATAATTTAAACCAAAAATTCAAATTTTCAGTGTTAGATTTTATTATCTTGCTCTTCATAGTGCTCAAAAAAAAGAAGAAGAAGAGGAAACCGGCCACAAAATGGCCAGTTTGGACATTTTTGGAAAAACTCAGGCATTCTGGGTATATTTATTAATTTGTAATTAACTTTGGATATTAATAAAAATGTCGGCAGGAGGACTCAGATATTTTATTGGTTTCGTATTCCTATCATATCCACATCTATATCTTTATTTGTAAAGTCTAAATAAGCGTACCAAACTATCTAACATGATCTTCATATTAAAATGTGTTTGGAGATCAAATTTTATATTTTTTGAAACTTTTTTTACTACTTTTTATTATTATTTTTAAAATAGTTCTATAACCTGAAACAAGTATCTAGTTTTGGAACATTTAATAATGAAGACAAGTGTTTGATCTTCATTACACCGATATTTTTATTAATACCCAAAAAAAAAACAAATTATCAAATCTGCCCCCACCCCAAACTTATTTTCAAATCTACCCCAACCGCCCGTCTGCTGGGCGGTCTAGTTTCCCTACCAGACCGCCCACTGGCTGGGCGGTTCACTACCCAGAGCTGACCGCCCAGCAGCTGGGCGGTCCGCTATAAAACCCCTATAAAAGGGGTTTTTCTCTCTCCTGAGCAGCACAGTATTCATTCTAACCATTTTTCAGAACCGAAAGAGAGAAAGAGAGGCGATTTTGAATAGTAATTATCAAACAGAAATATGTTGGTTGCACTGTATGTGGGCGGGAAGTTTACCCGGGGTGCGGAGGGAGCACAGTACACTAAGGAAGCAGCCTACGGCTTCGATGTAAATGAAAATACCTCATTTGTTGAACTGAAGGGAATAGTGTATGAAAAGATCGGTGTGAACCCCAACTGGTATGATATAGATTTAGCTACTCGGATTAACACAGTAAGTGGTGGTAGACCTTACCATACCAGGTGTCCAATAACATATGAGTCGTTATGGAGGAGTGTTTACAACACTTTTGAGTCACAGGGGGTAATGGTAATGGACTTATATTCCAGGAGAGTTCAGCGTGAACCCGGGTTGGAACATCTAGGAAAAATAGAGGTTATGATCACTCGGGTTATGACAACCCGCGTCACTCGAGTTATGACAGCTCGAGTTATGAGCACTCGGGTTATGACAACTCGGGTCATGAGCACTCGGGGTATGACAACCCCCGCCCCTCGAGGTATGACAACCCCCGCCACTCGAGTTATGAACCGCCCGTATCACCCGTTTATGAGAATTATGTACCTGATTTTACCACCGATCTACCACCACCACCACCTCCTCCTGAAACCCCAATCCAACCCAGATTTCCATCTGTACCACCATCAATACCTATAGTGGCACCCGTTGTTACCAGGAGAGACCTTGACCTTGATGCTGAGATCGATGCCATACCACAAAGAGATTTGCAAACGAGTGACGAATGGGACGGGAATTAGGATTTGGATCACATGTCAGAAGGTGATGGAGATTATTTACCTAAGGAAGATAGATTTCCGATTAAAGGTCGGACAGATAGGCATCCGTGCCCCACATTCAACGATACCACTGCTTTTGAAGAGGCAGACATCTCATTTTTGGGCCGTGTGTCAGGTACAATCAAGAGCTTGCTCTACAACAGATTTACACCAACATAGATGAACTTGTGAAGAAAATAAATGAGGTCCATATTCACGGCAACTGGGAGTGCAGAACTCAAAAAAGGGACCGAAGAAGGTTAGTAATTGTTTGTGCCGACGAAGCGCATTGCCACTTCCGTCTCTATGCAACCCCTGTGGGTAAGGGCGAGGCATGGATTATTAAGAAGTGTGAACCACCTCACACATGCAAGTCTGCGTCATCAAGGAAAAACCATGCACATCTTACGGCTTCACTTATTGCCGATGTAATTGAGAATGACATTAAGGAGGACCCATCGATGAGCCTTAAGGAGGTAGCTAGACATGTCAGACGCGTTTACAAGCATGTCGTCCCAAAATACAACAGGTTGTGGAGAGGGTGTGAACTTGCGATTTGCCGAATGTTCGGTAGCTGGCATGGTTCATACAACTTGCTTGCACCATTGCTGCAGGCCATAGAAAGTACAAATCCCGGCACTAGGTTTGAATGTTGGAATCTAAGCGTAGAGGATGTCGACAACGCGTTGCAATTCAAGGCCATAGCATGGGCGTTCGGTCCATGTATTCAAGCTATGCCATACATTAGACCGGTCATCAATGTAGATGCATGCTTCCTGTCTGGCCGTTATGACGGGAGACTGCTGATTGCATGTGCATATGATGCTGAAAACCAGTTGTTGCCTTTGGCCTTTGCAATTGTTGAGAATGAGGACGGGGAAAACTGGAGATTTTTCATGAGGTTCGTACGAAGACAAGTGGTTGGCGATCGGTTCTTTTGTGTCATATCAGACTAGCACAAAGGAATTAAATATGTTTTTGATCGCCCAGATTTCAGGTGGTCGACAGCGAACGGCGATTGTGTGCACAGGCTGTGTATGCAACATGTTACAGACAACCTACACAAGAACTGCGGATTTGAAAAATAGGTTGCAGATACATTCAGAATTGGTTGCAAGAGGAAGAAGCCGAAAATGGTGGAAGAGATGTTCAGAGATTTTGCCAAGGTATGTATATTTTTATTTGTTGACTTATATTTTCTAAATTATTTACTTAAATTTTCTCATCTAAAATTGGTTTTTTTTGCAGTATTGTCCAAAGGCAAATGCGTACTTACTCAAGGTGGGAAAAAATAATCCCGCCGATCTTGCTGAGCCACCCGCATATGACAAGATATTGTAAGCCCGTGATGGAGGTTTCCGATGGGGAATTATGACCACAAATGGGTCTGAGTCTTTGAATGTTGTTTTCAAGCAGAGCCGGATGTTGCCCGTGGCAATAATTGTGGAGGACACCTTCTACAAGTTAAATGCTTGGTTTGTTGCACGACGTGTTAAAGCCCTCGAATTACTGTCCAGGAATCAAATGTTTTCAACAAGGGTGGAGGGGAAACTAAGGAAACATAGGGAGAAATGTGCAGCTATGAGAGTTGTCCCGTACGGGGAGAACCAATTGGAATTCGAAGTGCACTGTCCAAATGAGTTTGCTCCAACTGGCCGTAGACCGGATGGGACTATGGAGTTTGTGAAAAGAATGTTCAAGTATGTTGTTATTTTTGCACCTGACAATACTGTAACATGCACTTGCCAAGGAATCCAATTGGCCCACCTACCTTGTTCTCATGTTATGGCGGTGTGCCGAGAGAGAAACTTCTCTGAGGATGATTATGTCGCAGACATGTACCATACCGATTACCTTGCGAGTACTTGGGGTGCATCTTTCCATCCTTATCCCAACCAGTATCAGTGGCCAGCCTATGTTGGTGATAGAGTCTGTCCCGCAAGCGGGTGGATCAGAAAAGGAAGAAGACCCCACAAGCGTCAAGTAATGACCATGGACGAGATGGAAGGTAGGCGAATGGGACATCAGGCCCGCCGTTCAACAACTGACAGGCAGCGAGCAGGTACGGTTGATTTTATTTATTTACTTATATTTTATTTTGATTTTATTTCAACTGGAATGCAATGAAGATGCCATTAACGAAGCCAACGAAAGAGAAAATGCTAGAGTTGTTGCTGAGGCTACCGGTAGTAGCCACCACACTCATGAAAGCCCAGGAACCGGTAGTAGCCATGGAGAGACATCCGGTAGTGTTGTACAACCAGCTGCACCCAGACCCAGACGTCGTATTTTGAGTTTGTTCGGCCGTCGTCGCTGATTACCAAGTTTTGTTAAATTATGTTATGAACTATTTTAGATGTATATTGCGAACTATTCTAATTGGTAGTTTGTGAACTATGCAATTTTTTATTTGCCTCGATTATTTTATATGCTTCATTTTTGTTATTTTTAATACTTAATTACATATACAAAAACTAACAACATAAAATATAAACAAACACAAAACTGATGAAATAAAGTCTACGACATAAATTCCTAAAAAGTCTACAACATAAATTCCTAAAAAGTCTACTTCTTACAACGAGCATTGAAAGTGCATGGAACAAAGTCATCATCAGAGTTTGCCTGATCTGGATCAGTCACAACAGACGAAGTGGTAGCCTTACCAGTACACGGAACAAACTTATCGTCCGATGCTGGAGGCTCTGGATCAACTTTCTTCTTTTTCAAACCAAAGCCGTAGGTGTTTTCCACAAAGTCATCGTCTGAAATTTCATACCCACCATGTCGTCTATTCCATTCCCCCATCTTACATGTCACACAATTCCGGGGATCACGGCATACGGGCCAGTTGTTCTTTTCTCCCTCATTTTTACCTCGATCACTAATGGAGCCTCCTCTCGCTACGCCACGATCTCGGTTGCTCTCTTTCTTACCTCGTTTGTTACTGTCCATACCTAAAATCGCCTCTCTTTCTCTCTTTTGGTTCTGGAAAATGGTTAGAATGAATACTGTGCTGCTCAGGAGAGAGAAAAACCCCTTATATAGGAGTTTTATAGCGGACCGCCCAGCTGCTGGGCTGTCAGCTCTGGATAGTGAACCGCCCAGCCAGTGGGCGGTCTGGTAGGGAAACTGGACCGCCCAGCAGGTGGGCGGTTGGGGTAGATTTAAAAATAAGTTTGGGGTGGGGGCAGATTTGACAATTTTTTTTTTGGGGTATTAATAAAAATATCGGAAAATAATGAGAGTATGAGATGTGAAAATGTATGAATAATGAGGGTGTATTTATGGGGGTTTTTTGGGGGGAAATTGTACCGTTTTTTTTAAATTCAAATTTGGCCAGGTTGGGTCGGGTTGGGACGGGTAGGGTCGGGTCCCGCTGGGTTTTCGGCGGGTTCGGGTCGGGTTCGGGGGGGTTAGGTCGGGTTTAGTCGGGTTAGGTCGGGTTCGGCCGGGTTAGACCCGGATCCTGGGATTTGGGTCTGGTTTAGTCGGGTTTAGGGTCGGGTTCGGGCGGTCCGGTCTGGGTCAGGTTCGGGTAGGCCGGTTCAAACGGGTAGGGTATGCTCGAGTTTCACCCAGAAAACCGTATCCTACCTGTTCTTAACCCGGCCCAACCCTTTAGGACGGTCCGGTCCGGGTTAGGGTCGGGTTCGGGTCGGTCCGGGTACGGGTCACGGGTTTCCTCGGTCCGGGTCGACCCGCCCGGGTAAAATCAATACACTAACTATGGCCCCTACTAATTATATAGTCCTCACTAATTATTATTCTAAAAAGATATTATATGTTCCCTACTAATTATTATTCAAAAATTCCAGCAACACCCTTCATCTATAATCCCCACTAATTATATGGTCCCCTTTTCACAGTCCATGCACTCGTCCCCGTGTCAACCTTCATAAATATAAATCACGTCAACCTTCGTAGATATAAATACTTGGAAGATAAAAATTAATACTTTGATGCGTAACTTGTTATGATCATTCCTTTTCCAGTCCCCCAATCGTCCCCGCGTCAACCTTCCTCTAATGAAGTAGTGGGGACCCCGTATCACCGCATCAACCTTATCCAATCATCCCGCGTCAACCTTCCTCTAACAAAAATAGTTGACCACATATGTATAATTTAGTGCAGAGGTATAAATACTTGCAGTTACTTGATATTAATACTTTCAGACGTCATCTAGTGTCATATGTAAAAAATATATGTTAAGTATAGGGATAAATACTTGCACGTCAAGGTGTAAATACATGTGTGGCGATGAGCCCGAAAGTACGTCATCATGGATCTCATTTGAAAGAGAAAATTGCGTAGAAGACGTTCGTGATTTTAGATTCGCAAAATTCCTCACAGATTGTTAGAAATATGGACGACATTGAACGGAGAAAAAAAATCCACCTCTAAAAATGTGTATGGTCCCCCATGTAGATTGAGTGGTCCCCCATAGGTATTTATGGTGCGGGTACGTCTCGGAGATTTGGTTGGGAGACAATTATTTACGTAAAAATGATTCACCTCATAGGTATAAATACTTTATTGCATATGTATTAATACTTTAGAAAAAAATTCTGTGTTGGAGTTTTTGTGGTCCCCCAGATAGTTATGGTAGTTATTATGCTGGTACAGTGCGGGTACTGTAGCGCGGGTACTGTCATCAGCTTCCTTTATGATTATAGCAGTAAAAGATTAAGAATGCTTTAACATTTCTTGTGTGTATTCCTTTTTTTCATTGATATGTAATGAAGTGATTACAAGGTACTTATAGAAATCAGTATTCAGTTAGGCGCGCCAGTGATGTTGGTAGAGTAGTTGTATTGCCAGATTTTGTCGTCTCCATTGTGTAGCTGAATGGATATGTCCATTGTGTGTCTAATTAAAAGCCGAAATTTTTATTGTTACCATATGAAAAAATCGCAATTAAATGAATACCACCCGGTGGGGGCTCTTATCAATACTACTACCCTCGCTAACTCAGTTCGCGCACCAAATAGGCTGGTGCGCGGACTGGGTTGGCGCACCAGGTGGTGCACGGACCTGGTTAGCACACCACCTGTTCTGCCTATTAAGGCACCACCTCAGGTAACTGTGCTCATTCCATTCGACGCAAGGCAGCAGGCAGCAAAGAGTATTCTCGCAAAGACCAAAGAGTAAGTTTTTTTCACTCTAGTCCTTTATATTTTTTTAATTATTTAATTACTTTTTTAATTTTTTGTAAATTTATTAAATGTTAGGTTTGTTTTGTAATTCAGGTAACTATGATTGGAATTGCTTGTTATTTTGGTGGTGAAGTATTACAAGGGCCCAATGGTGCTTATTACAGTATCCAACCCCAGAAAATGTTCAATATCGGCTCAGATTTAGATTTCAGAGTTATAACTAGAAAAGTGTACCAGGAACTTGGTATTGACCCGAATTATTACGAACTGGTAATTTCCGCAAGGATCAATATTGGCCAAGGCAACCAAACATGGTTCCAACAGCTCCCTGTACTAGACGATAGCAGTTGAGGGTTGTATACCCAAATGACATTGAATTTGACAACACCTTTCAAGTTCCTAGAGTTATATGTGGTTGCCAACCCCAGACATAACCCCCGACAGAACACTAGACAGAACCGTAGACAGAACCCTAGTCGGGGCATGGATCAGTCAGTGACGGGTCCTACTCGGGCCCTAAATTTAGCGGGTACTACTCGGTCCCCATCCACGGGGGCTGGTCCTAGTCGGTCCCCATCCGTGGGGGATGGTTCTAGTCGGGGCCGATCTCGGGTTCCATCCTCTAGCTCTAGCCGGAACCGATCTGAAACCCCAGAACCACGTTATTATACTGACAATACAGATGAGGATCCCGAAGAACGGGAGGCAGAGGAAAATTGGGATGCTAGTGACGACGGTGGGCAGACAGTAGATCACAGTGACAAGGAAGACAATCGTCCCGTGCTGGGTATGCGGAAGTGGCCGATATCGGGTCGTGGAGAGAGATACCCGTTTCCAGCTTTTCATGACACTTCGGGGTTTCAAAAAGCTGACCATAGCCTCCGTATTGAGCCGTAGTACACTAGCCATCCATGCTATGCATAGCACCATAGCCTCACTCGATAATTAAACTCAACCTATGATGTAAAAGCTAGCTAGGTTCATGCATGTGTCCATAAAATGTGTGGTTCATGCGTTGAAAAGTATGGCTATGTATTAATTTAATTCAAAACGTGATTCTCAGTACATTAGATTAAGTATAATTCCAGCGCGTATCTAATTTCTTATATATTCTTTTATTTTAGACATATCCAGAAAAATAACTAGTAATTTTTAAAGAACAAAAATGTATTTTTCAACGACAACACTAAATTTAAATATTTTTTATATATGACAAATTGTTTCATAAGTTAAAATTAGTCTCATTATAGTTATTGGTAACTGTTAAAACTTAAAAACTTTTAAACATTTTTTCTTCTAAATACTCAATTTCAATTTTTATAACTTTTAAACTGATTTTACATTATTAATTTGGGGTAATGTATTGATCGACCTCCTCTAAAATTTGATTCGTATTACACTTGATTAAGGATGATTCTAACGTGTATTTATTTTATATATGTATATATATATATTTTATTTTAACAAATATTCAAAATAGAGCTAGTAATTTAAAATAACATAAAAGTAATTTTCAATGCTAATACTACAGTTAAATATTTTTATTATATCGCAAGTTAAAATTAATCTCATTATAATTATTGGTAACTGTAAAAACTTTTATTTGTTTATACAATATATGCTAAAAAATTTATTAATTTGGCCTTTTCTAAATTCTTAATTTTAAATTGTCTTTTAAACTGATTTTTTATAAAGTAATAATTTCATGCAATGTATTGACCTCCTCTCAAATTTTTATTCAGACTATTGCTGTATATTAAAATTTGTACAAATTATAAAATATTATCTAAAATTTAATGACGGGTCATCCACGCGAAAGAGAAAAAAAAAAATTTACATAAAGCTTCCACTACTATAGTTTTTATACCTCCACAAAAATTTCATGACATAAGACAAGTTTCAACCGAATAGTCTCTTAAATATTAAAATCATAATAAAGTAAAGGACTGACAGCAATAAAATCAAAATAAATTAGAGAGCTAACGACGACTACATAAAAAATATCTTAAAAATAAAAAAAAGGTATCTTAAAATAAAAAGTCAAAGATAGACAAGTTATTAAAAGATAGGAATAAGAAAAAAGGAAGCAAAATAAATTAAGAATTAATGAAGGAGAGAAATATGCAAAAATAATTAAACAGTCACAAACGTGCTACCTACTTCCACCTTGACAAGGAAGGACAAAGGATGAGTTAGTGTATTGATTATACCCGACCGGGTCGACCCGGACCCGACCTTGAACCCGACCCGAACCGTCCTAAAGGGTTGGGTCGGATACGGTTTTCTGGGTGAAACCCGACCATACCCCCACCGTTTCAACCCGCCTACCCGAATCCGACCCGGACCGGCATAAACCCGACCCGCCCAGCCCGAACCCGACCCTAAACCCGGCCTTAACCCGGGTCAACCCGACCCTAACCCGGGTTAACCCTCCCTAACCCGACCCTAACCCGACCTAAACCCGACCCTAACCCGGCGGGACCCGTCCCAACCCGGCCAAACCCGACCCCCACCGAAATTTTTCAAATTTTTTTTGAAAAAAAACGGTAAACTTTCCCCCTCCCAAAAAAACCCATTAAATACACCCCCATTCTTCATACATTTTCACATCTCATACTCATTATTCTCAATCTCTCATTCTCTCAATCTCATATTCTCATACTCTCAATATTTTCATTATTCTCAAATTTTATTTTTATTGTTTAAAAAAAAAGAGTTGCAATTTATTTCATTCTACAAATACGCAAAGGAATTACGAAAGACGAAAGTAGAGGAATTACGAAGTTCGGCACCTCCCGCAAGATTTTTCCGCGAGATTAAAAGGTTAGATTTATTTTTAGTAATTGTTAGATAATTAGAATTAGTTTAAATAGGTTAATTTAGTAATTGTTAGGAATTGTTAGATAATTTTTAGTAATTGTTAGTAATGTTTAGAAATTTTTAGTAATTTTGAGTAATTGTTAGTAATTGTTAGTAATTTTTAGTAATTTTTAGATATTGTTAGTAATTGTTAGATAATTTTCAGTAATTGTTAGTCATTTTTAGTAATTGTTAGATATTGTTAGTAATTTTGAGTAATTCGGATTTATATTTAATAGGTTAGATTTTCTTTTTTAAATTCGGATTTATTTTTAAATTTGTTAGATAAATAAGCTAGATTTTTTTTTAGAAGTTATATTTGTTTGTTCAAATTAGAGTTTAATAGGTTACATATTTTGAAATATGTTAGATTTATTTGTTTGTTCAAATAAATGTTATATTTGTTTGTTCGAATAAATGTTATATTTGTTAGATTTTTGAATATGTTAGATTATTGGATTTTATTTTTGAATATGTTAGATTATTGGATTTGTTAGATTATTATATTTTATTTTGAAATTCGGATTTATTTTGAAATAGGTTAGATTTTATTTTTTAAAATTCGGATTTTATTTTTAAATAGGTTAGATAAATAAGTTATATTTTATTTTTGAATTTGTTGGATAGTTAGATTTATTTTTAAACATGTTATCTTTATTTTTAATAGGTTACATTTGAATATTTTGAAATATGTTAGATTTTAGATTTATTTTTAAATATGTTAGATTATTGGATTTTATTTTGAAATAGGTTAGATTTTACTTTTTAAAATTCGGATTTTATTTATAAATAGGTTAGATAAATAGATTTGTTAGATAAATATGTTATATTTTATTTTTTAAATTTTGAATATGTTAGATAATAAGATTTGAATATATTAGATTGTTGGATATGTTAGATTTTTGAATATGTTAGATTATTGGATTTTATTTTTGAATATGTTAGATTATTGGATATGTTAGATTATTGGATTTGTTAGATTATTATATTTTATTTTGAAATAGGTTAGATTTTATTTTTTTAAATTCGGATTTATTTTGAAATAGGTTAGATTTTATTTTTAAATAGGTTAGATAAATAAGTTATATTTTATTTTTGAATTTGTTGGATAGTTAGATTTATTTTTAAACATGTTATCTTTATTTTTAATAGGTTACATTTGAATATTTTGAAATATGTTAGATTTTAGATTTATTTTTAAATATGTTAGATTATTGGATTTGTTAGATTATTGTATTTTATTTTGAAATAGGTTAGATTTTACTTTTTAAAATTCGGATTTTATTTATAAATAGGTTACATAAATAGATTTGTTAGATAAATATGTTATATTTTATTTTTTAAATTTTGAATATGTTAGATAATAAGATTTGAATATATTAGATTGTTGGATATGTTAGATTTTTTAATATGTTAGATTATTGGATTTTATTTTTGAATATGTTAGATTATATGATATGTTAGATTATTGGATTTGTTAGATTATTGTATTTTATTTTGAAATTCGGATTTATTTTGAAATAGGTTAGATTTTATTTTTTTTAAATTCGGATTTATCTTAAATAGGTTAGATAAATAAGTTATATTTTATTTTTGAATTTGTTGGATAGTTATATTTATTTTTAAATATGTTATATTTAGTTTGTAATAGGTTACATTTGAATATTTTGAAATATGTTAGATTTTAGATTTATTTTTAAATATGTTAGATTATTGGATTTGTTAGATTATTGTATTTTATTTTGAATTTCGGATTTATTTTGAAATAGGTTAGATTTTACTTTTTAAAATTCGGATTTTATTTATAAATAGGTTAGATAAATAGATTTATTTTTTAAATAGATTTGAATATGTTAGATTTTATTTTTTAAATTTTTGTTAATTTTTAAATATGTTAGATAAGTAAGTTAGATAAATAAGTTAGATTTGTTAGATAAATATGTTGGATTTGGTAGACTTATTTGTTTGAAAATATTTTATTTTGTTAGAGTTATAAGTTGTTGTTGTAAAATAGATTTTTAAAATAAGTTAGAACAAGTTATATTTATTTTGAATTAGACTTAGAATTTTAAAATTTGAATTAGACTTATTTTTTCTAGACCTTTTTTTTTAATTTGAGTTAGACTTATTTTTTTTTAATTTTTAAATTTGAATTAGACTTATTTTTTCTAGACCTTTTTTTTAAAATTTGAATTAGACTTATTTTTTTAAAATTTTTAAATTTGAATTAGACTTGTTTTTTAAAATTTGAATTAGACTTATTTTTTAAATTTGAATTAGACTTCTTTTTTTTTTTAAATTTGAATTAGACTTATTTTTTAAATTTGAATTAGAAATATATTTTTTAAATTTGAATTAGACTTATTTTTTAAATTTGAATTAGACTTATTTTTTTTAAATTTGAATTAGACTTATTTTTTAAATTTGAATTAGACTTATTTTTTAAATTATATTTTTTAAATTTGAATTAGACTTATTTTTTCTTTTTCTTTTTCTTTTGAAGTTCGGCAAAGGCAGAGCCGCAGCTGCCTTGTAATTTTTTTTTTTCCTTTGGAAATTCGGCCAAGGAGGCAGAGGCCTTCACTGCCTTGTTTTTTTTTTCTTTTTCTTTTTCTTTTGAAGTTCGGCAAAGGCAGAGGCTTATGAGCCTTGTTTTTTTTTTCTTTTTCTTTTACTTACTTTAATGTAGATTTAATTTATATTTGAATTCAATTTAGATTTAATTTACATTTAATTTACATTTAAAATAATTTATATTGAATTTAGATTTACATTTAAATAGGTTAGATAATTTCAGATTTATTTTGAATGGATTTAATTTTAATATGTAGAACAAATGTCGGACGAATGGGCGCAAAGAGCTTCCGCCGATTTTTTCGACCCTACGCCATCTGGCTACCATCCAAATATGTCCGCAATAGAAAGTAGGCTTCCACAAGAATCACAACTTTTTTCACAAAATCCCGTACAAATGCCACCGCCGTATCCACAAAATCCCTCCCAAATGCCACCACCTATTTATCATCAACAGGATCCTAACTATTATCCACAAAATCCCGCCCAAATGCCACCACCTAATTACTATTATTCTAACCCTTCATATGGAGCAGGTACTGCTTCTACAGGATCGACTCAATACACCGCCCATATTGGAGGTACTGCTTCGGGTGGATCGAGTCAATACACCGCCCCTATAGAAAGCACTCCCTCGACAAGTGTCCCGGAAATTCAAGTCGAAGGTGTCCCCGCAACCCAAGCCGAAGGTGTTGCTCCCATCGAACCACCGAAGAAGAGGAAAACCAAGGTGCCCGAATACAAGGCTGATTTTTGGCGGTATTTTCAAAAGACCTTTCATCCAAATAGAGTTGTGCATATCGTAAAATGTAAGGTACGCGGTTGCAAAGTTATTTACGAGTATAAACTTGCAAATGGTATGTCAACATTTAAGAAACATGCCGAAGGTCATGCGAAAAAGGGTGAGCAACCACAAGAACATGCAGACCCGCGGTTAGTCCAAACCCTTATGAACCCGGATGGTAGTAGAACCCACCAAAGATATGATGAAAAAATAATGCTTGAAGAATTTGCCCGATATATTGCCCACAAGGAACAACCAATTAGTATGGGTAATTGTAGTAGTTTTGCCCAGCTAGTAATTCGGGGGTGTGCTCAACCATTGTATAAGAAAATCCATCATAGAAAAATGGTACGTGAAATTAAAAACCAGTTTATCCAAAAGAAAAACGACCTACGGGCTATATTTGAATATGCAAATTATAATGTCTCTATTACCTCCGATATATGGACTGCCGGTAAACATGGCCTAGGGTACTCTTGTATTACCGGTCATTGGATCGATGAGAATTGGGTTTTACAAAAAAGAGTTTTAAGTTTTCGGGTGTTAGATTCCCCGCACACTGTACAAATTATTTACCATTCAATTATTGAGGTTTTACAAGAATATAATCTCAAAAGGGATTTACGGAACAAGATTTTTTCTATCTCATTCGATAATGCTAGCAACAATGTAGCGTCCATCGATCATTTCATCCGGTCCCTAAACCCAATCATGAATGGTGCACTGTTTCACCAAAAGTGTGCTTGCCATATACTAAACCTTACCGTAAAAGACGGCCTTAAAGTAGAAGCCGTAAAGGACTTGATAATTAAATTCAAGGGAGGGCTTGCCCATATTTATTCAAACCAAGAAAGAAAACAAAATTTCGCAGCTTTGTGCGAAAGAATAGGTTTGGGCAAAATGAGGGTACCTTGGGATATATACACTCGTTGGAATTCCACCTATAGGATGCTGCACCGATGCATTCCTTACAAGGCGGCTATAGGGGAGATGTTGAGATCGACGCGCGAAGGACAAACTTTGGAACTCACCGAACCCGAATGGCAGCGAATAATAATGCTTGCACAATTCCTTGGAACTTTTTTCACCGCAACCGTCAAATTATCTTGCTCGTACTCACCGACGGCACATGAGTTGCTGCACCATCTCTACTATATTTCCAAGGTGTACCGTGATATGGAAGATAGGGATAGTGAGGATTCCCCTCTCCATCCGATCGTAGCAGCCATGAAGGTAAAATTTCTTAAATATTGGGAAGAGGTACCCCTCTTGACCGTTCTCGCAAACTGCCTCCATCCGGCATACAAGAAGAAGTTCACGGTAAAAATACTTCAAGCCTACAAGAGAAATCTAAAATTAAACTGGAGGGACGAGGAGCCCCGCGTACAAAAGGCATTGGAGGACATGTTTGCCATATACAGCGAAAGAAGAAATGCCGACCAACCGCCTTCGACCGGTGGCGTGAGGTATGAATATAAATATACATATATTTTTAATATTTATTATTTATAATATCTACATTATTTGTCCACTAATTTTTTCTATTGTTTTAATAGTCTATCCACACACAGCAGTACTGGATTGTTTTAATAGTCTATCCACTTCAGTTGTCAATGTTTCAACGTCACAAATCCCCACATCTTTTGTTTATATCATTTTTTTAAACTTGAAATTGAAAGAAGCGTATTCGGAGACACTTGAAATTGAAATTGAAATCCCCACATCTTTCACAAATCCCCACAAAATATTTCAACGTCAGTTTGTAACAATCCAGTACTGGATTTTCGGGCCACAAAAGTGAACTTAATTCTAAAATTTATTGGATTGACTTTAAACGATGAATTCAAACTGTTGAAATCCATCTACATTATGTTGCGTCTACGTGTGAAAATTTTAAAATTTTGAATTAATTTAGTATAAAGTTAAGTAGTCAAATTTAAAAGGTTTATAATTTAATTTTAATGCATTCATTTTTTGAATATTTTTTACCACTTGACTCTATACAAAATTAGTTTGAAAAGTTAATTTCTTTGCATGTAGACGCATCACTCGTACGGTAAATAAGTTCAAACAGTTTGGATTTGTCATTTGAAACCAATCTGATAAGTTTTAGAATTAAGTTCACAAAGAAACTTGATGAACTTAAGAAAACCCTAGTTCTGGAATCAAGACAAATGTTTTAATCAGCTTTTTATTGAAGCACCATGTGAAAATAAAAGGCGATAATTTAGTTTGGTTTAAATTTAATATTTCATAAAGATAAAGAGTGTTTAGCTTTCAAATTGTTTAGATATATTTCATTATCTATGCTTTTATTAATCTGGTTTAGTTCTCTCTATATTTTTTAATCGAATGGCGCTGATATCTTTCTTCTCTCTTTTTATTCAAAAAGTACGTACGTATTTGAATTGTCAAAGGTATAAAAAATAGCTCTCTTAAAATACTGCAATTTTTTGTGTTCTTCTATCGAATTACAGTGCCGCTAATCATGTTGTTTTTAATACATTAGTACAGAAACATCACTATATACACGGTCCGAAAATATAATTACACACGGTTTCATGACCCGTGTCTGCGAGCGTCATGTATGAATAGAAGAGTACATTTTACACTTTTCTCGAACCGTGTCTTAATAGTTCTAACATACATGGTTAATACAATTAATCCAACCATGTCAAATCTCCAAAAAACGACGCTGAAAATGGTGGTTTCTACACAGTCAAAGTAACCATATACAATAACAAGGGTTATATATATACGGTTTCTACAAGGTATCCGTGTATGATTTTAGACACCACCCATGGCTTTTTCTTTAGAACCGTATATGATTTCTTTTTTTTATTCGATTAATAATTGACCAGCATCCATATTTAGTAGCCATTAAACATACAATAATCAATTATACATTAATTCAATAAATAATCAACATCCACAACATACATAAAACAATAATCAATTATACATTATAAATCAACATCTACAAAGTAACATCCACTACTTCAAATGAAACAACAACACAACAATTAATAACAAATCACAAGCATCAACAAACAAAGTACAATTAATACTACTAACTGTTTCTTGAGGATCGAAGTTACTTCTGCTTCAATTTTATATCTTTCAACTTGTTTGTGATCGTTTGAGAATTGAAACTTGCGTTCTTGAAATTGGTGGTGTTGTCGCATGATAGGTCAAAATCAGAGCTAATAAATAGTTTGTCACACAACCATTTACACTTTGATATACCCAATAAATAGTTTCTAACTCCAGTTGGATTGCATTCGGTTTGACCAGAACTGTGTGCAATATGTTTTCTAGTATCTTGTGCAAATTTGAGGGTTGCATATCCTATATTAGTACTGCTCACTGTCGTGTTACAGCACCCTAATCGAAAAGGACTGGTAAGGGGATGAGACCTAGACTTTACCCTAGGCAATTGCATAGAGTTGGATGATAAGTCTCCATTACCAAGACTAGAAGGATTTAAGTTCATAGTTACGTCATTTCTTATTATCTTCCGTAGTTGAAATAACCGAAATTACCCCACTAGCGATCAATAGAATGCGACATTCATATGCAGATCTAAATACTACTAGGTATCTAACTGAGATCAAACCATAAGAAATCACCCGACGGGTCAATCAATCTTATTGGTCTAGATAATTTTATACTAATCCTAATTGGTCAACCTTGAATGTCAATCATTATGGTATGGCCATTACCATATAGACTAGGTTAGCACGCACTATACTAAGTTAGTAATATAAAGAATAAATTGCAATACAGATCAAATCAAACGCACAAGATAATCATAAATGAAACTACTATATTAAACTCATAATAATTCAAGATTACAAGCCATCACCATAGAAAGGCGTTGTTTAGCCTCTCATGGGAAAATTAACAAGGAAAGTGATGAAGCCAAAATACACAGCGAAAATCACTATCTTTTCTTCCGGAAAATGGCCAAAAGCGAATGCAAAGTAGTCATTTTCCCAATTTATTTATTGCAAATGTGTTTTTAGATCTTTCTGGAGGGTTTCTGAGAAAGTTGCGTATTTAGGGCAAAAACAGAGCAAAAATATCGTATTTAGGCAATTTCTGAATAAGGCGTCAAAATGGGACATTACATAAAGCATGCAACACCTCACACGAAGTGCACAACATGCAAATGACAAAAATACAAGAAAATCCACTAAGTCAGGAAGCCGTACGGCCTCCTCTATGCCGCATGCAGCATACCCTGATACCTCACGATCCGTGGACTGTCATAAAAATAGGCAATTTCTCTGATGGGCCTTCCAGAAGAATGCAAATTCCTGATGGGCCTTCTAAAAGGATGCATTTTGTTAAGAGCCAAGCTATTTAACTATTTTTGGCTTCATCTATCCAATCATGGGTGGACCCCACATCCTATTTAACTATTTTTCGCTTCATCTATTCTATTTAACTTTTTTTGGCTTCATCTATCCAATCATGGGTGGACCTCACGTCCTATTTAACTATTTAACTATTTTTGGCTTCATTTATCCTATATAACTATTTTTGGCTTCATTTATCCAATCATGGGTGGACCCCACGTCCCCCACTACTTCCACTACTTCACCTCTCATTTAGGAAAACTATAAATACCTCTCTTGTAATAGGAGTTAGTGTGCGTGTTTAATAGTGTCAAGTCCAGTATAGTAGACTAGCAATCCTCATTGTTAGGTTAGGTTATGTTAGAGAGTTACTTAGAGAGAGAAGTGTAGCCATTGGAAGCCAAGCAAGAGAAGAAGCTTCATATAAGGAGGCAGAGGTTCTTTCATCTTCGATTGTGTTGTAATTTATGTTCTCCTTATTTTATTTCTTTTATTTTGCCATGGCTATGAGAAGCTAAACTTCTCATCTCTAGGGTGAGGGCTGTACTTGAATTCTTAATTATGTTTTAATATAAATTTATGTTTTATTTATGATGATTTGAGTTTCCTTTTATATTTTGAATTCCTTTTTATTATGTCATTGCATACATAGTTCTGTCTACTATATGCCAATGACCCTCCACATACCAATAGGTGTTTAGTCATTGATAGCGTAAATTGTATATTTAGAGTATATTAGGAAGTACTTAGATTAGGTAGGGTTGTTGGGATATTTCAACTACGGGGTAGTATATGGAAAGAATATAATTGCATACCTAAAATACTTCAGTCTTGGTAGCCCAAAAGCCGATCGCAAGATCGGAAAACCTTTCAAATCACATAAGCAAACACTCATCACGCCCTACGAGTAGTGACAGTGCCGCATGCGGGGGTAGCTGTGGGACAATCTAGGCTGCATGCAACAGTGACAGTGCCGCATGCTACATAGAGAGACGTCGAAATTTATATTTTGCATAAGAAGGATAGAACCTGAATCTTAGAGGCTCTCTATCTATTGTTTAACCTTAACCTTGATTGCAATTAGCGTCACCGCATCAAACTTTTAAAACCCCCGATAACCTAGACTAGTGTAAATTGTTTAAAATCTAATACACTCTCCCTGTGGATTGACACCCCAATCATACTACACGGTAGGATCATGCGCTTGTGATATGAACGTAAGTAGAAATTAGGGTTTATAAATATTTAAAAGTAGTAGTTCACTTTGGACTCATCAGAAAGAAAATACAAGAAGGAATACACCTAGAGGGTCTCCCTCAGCCTCTAATGCGCAGTCTCTGCCCCTTGGAAATGTTTTGCCTTCTTCCTAACCCTAATTCTAGTAGAATTTTTATATTAATTGATTGATACATAAAAACCCTAGATCTTGTCAATTTATAGGTTTCATAGGTTATGTAGGGATGAACATATGAGTTCTGATTGGTCCATAGTGTTAGTGGGACGTAGTGGAGCTTGGCTGCCAAGTTAGATCATATTCTGCTGTAAATGCTGCTCACATGGGTTATTTGTGTGGTTGGTCATCAAATTGCATGTGCTTCCGGTTGAACCGCATAGGCTTCCTGTACGTAGTGTTTCCTTCTACATCTTGTATTCTGTTTGGTTGTTGGCTCCAAAGTGCATGCGGTTCGTGGCCGATCCACACATAATGAACCTGTTGTTCAGAGTGCTTCGTGTTATGCTTGTTTTATCCCTAAAAATACTAGAAATATGCAATTCTACAAAACCAAGTGAAAGTAGCAAAAGTAATCTAATTCGACTAATTAAAACTAGACTTTTACAACTTGATATTTGGCAATATTCTAGGTCAAAAGATAGGGAAAACACTACATTTTCTAGCCCTATCATCGCACCAGCCCATCCATTGATTGCATTCTGAACATTTATAAAATTCTCTCCCCGGATTCTTTTTGGTTTACAAATGAAGCACAATACATGGCTTATGACATCTATTACAAGAAAGATTTGATGAGTAATGACTATTTTGGCTCCTCATTTGCCTACACAAACAAAAAAATAACATTACTAAACTAAACATTACACAAATGTTGGTTAGTTTGGCTACTCAGTTTAGACCAGGCCCTAAGACCAAACCCTGATCATTTCTGTCATTTTTACATTACGACCTTTAACTTGTTTATTTTTGCAAACTTGTTCAAAGGCTTGTTTAATTAAGACAATAAACTAAGCTTATCATAAATGCTAATTTCATAATTTTACAAACCCTAGTTTTAGAAAACTAGAGAGAGCAAACCCTAGTTTCAATACTAATGTAATTAAACCATACTAAATAACTATTAAAACAAACAAAAAATAAAGTAGAGAAGGGAGATCTAGCATACAAATTTAAGCTATTAAACCTGAAAAAAGTCTTGATTTTCGCAGTGAGTGAGAGAGAGATCAGAATCCGTTGTTGGGAAATCTTTCGTTTTGAGTCTTCAACACTTCATCTTGGCCTCCTACTTCGATTCCTTCTTACTTCAAAGACAAAATTAAGTCGATGCTGACGCAGTCAAAATTGCAAAAAAACATTAATTAGGGCCACAAAACTGCAGTTGAAAGTTTCTAATTAACAACGGTAAATATAAAACTGATTTCAACAGAAAAAAAATACCTTCATTCCAGCAATACCACACTATTTCAAAAAAAAAAAAAAAAAAAACTGATTAGACAAAGCTAGAATTTTACTTTTACAGATTTACATAAAATTAAGAAGACGGTAGTGGCTGAGCAAATGTAAAGAAGATATGGTGGTATTTTAGGCGCTATTTTTTTATTGTTGGCTTGAATTTTTTTTTAAAGTTCTGATTGTGAGTTCCACGAACTTCATGTCCGGAAGTAATTGCCTGCAAGCTTTTTATATAACTTCTCTTGTCATCCCCAATACAAAAGAAAACAACAAAAATGGAACTACCTGCATTCCCTTCTCTTCTCTACTTTCTAACTTCTCTTCTCCTACTGCTCTTGCTCTCCCTTCGATTCCTCCAGAAGCAAGCTACACATTCTAGATCTAATCTCCCTCCAGGTCCCCAGACCCTGCCTTTTATCGGAAGTCTGCACCACCTAGCAACTGGCAGTTTGCCGCACCATGCCCTGAGCAATCTTGCCCAGTTGCATGGACCCGTTATGCTCCTTCGTGTTGGCCAGACTGACCTTGTCGTCCTCACCTCTCGTGAAGCTGCAAAAGAGGTAACTTCGAAGATGATTGTTTAATTTAATGCTAATAGATCACCAAAAATAATTAAAATTTTGAAACTTAGTTAAAGTACCTTAATGCAAATGTGCATGATGCTGTTGATCGATTTGCATATAAGCTCTTCCCGGACTTCACTCTCCAAATTCCAATTCATGTATAGATCCACTGAGATGGCACCTGTCATCAGCTAAGGAGGTCTGAGCCTTTCATTTTATCATGATGTGCTCAACTCAATGGTATTGCTCAGATCCCCTATCTACATCTTCCTTAGGGAGTCTGATCTCTCTAGCATTTTAGGCTTTTAGCAAGCCCTCCGATTTGTTCAATGGGTCAACAGGAGAGTTAATTGGGTCATCTGCTGTTGCTCTTGGTAAATTTCTGGTTCTAAAAGAGGTACGATATGAATAGCTAGGGGCTTGGATATGCAGGACATAGAGTAGAAAAGTTAAATGCTGTAAAGGTCCTTCCAACTTGTTAGTGTTACATCTAATAATCTTTATTTTGAATATTCGATTGAACTTGAAAAATTGTTCCAGGATCATTCCATTTTCATCTCTATCTGTATAATCCCAAGTAGTTCTGTTGGGTATAATTAAGGACACTAAGAAGGTTAATATTGTTGAAATTAATACTTTTGAGTTTTGATGTAATGTTTATTTTGAGTTAGTATTTGTGATGTGGTATGGCAAAATTGTGGGTTATTGGTTAGTATAAGTATTAAGCAAATTTTAGAAGTGTTTAGATGTGCTATAAAAGTAATATTGATGTTGTAAATGACCTATGTAATGTCTCGTGCGGGAATTGCTTTATACATAACCAAATAATGAATTAAGAAAGGGAAAATAAAGACATTTTAATTTAGAGATTTCTAGCAGCCACATTTTTTCTTCTTCCTCTTTCTCTCTTCCACTAAGAACACAAACCCTATAACACTAAATCGAAGCAACATAGGCCATGAAAAAGACAACAAATATCAATGAATAAACAAAATTTCTGCTAATTAGGGGGGGGGGGGAGTTATATCTTAATGTTAATATTAATGCATACACACTGCATAGGTGATGCAAACGCAGGATGCGAACCTAGCTAGCCGCCCTACACTATATGCAGCAAATGTTGTCACGTATGGTAGCATGGGTATTTCCTTCTCAGATGGCCCCTACTGGCGCCAGCTGCGTCGAATTTGTACAAGTGAGCTCTTTACTTCAAAACGGATCAAATCTTTCTCCTCAATCCGGCAAGAAGAGATCAATTCCCTGTTGAAGAGCTTCAGATTAGTTGCTGGTAAATCACCAGTCAATTTGAGTGCATGGACGTGTGAGCTTTCAAACAATATTATTATTCGTGCTGCATTTGGTGGAAAGTGTAAAATGAGAGGAATGTTCTTAGAAATACTTCGGGACGTACTGGAGCTTTTTTCTGGGTTCGATCTATCTGATTTCTTCCCTTCATTCAGTTGGTTGGATGTGAAAATGAGAAGAAAAGTTGCGAGACTCCACAGGTAACATTTGATAAACTTTGCTATCATGCATTCCTGCAGGGTTTGTTCTTATCCTTTAATGTTTGACTGAGACCCATATGTTAATTCTTAATACATGTAGTAAACTGGATTTGGTACTGGAGGATATTGTACAGGAGCATTTGAAGAATCGACAACAACAGAAGAAGAGTGGAAAGGAGGAGATTGAATGTGATTTGGTCGATGTCCTAATCAATGTAAAGGAACGTGGTGACTTGGAAGTGCCCATCACGATGGACAACATAAAAGCTGTTATCTTGGTATGTGCCTGATTAACTTTTACTTCATATAAACTTATGTAATAAATAATAAGAAAAAAGAATAAAAATACGCTTTATTTGTAGAAGAGGAATATAACATTTTTCTTCAAATAGTGGACAAAACCACCAGTTGTAATTGTAACTAAATAACAACTGATTACACAAATCTTAGTACCACACTCGGACATCACTAGGAGTCTAAACTAAAGGTAACAATATTTAAAGTGTAAGAACTACATCAGCATCAATCTAGTGAAAAAAACAACCATTCAAACTTATACAAAAAAAAACAAAATATGAAATGTCCACCGAACCATCTAGGAAAACCATTAATAATACACAGTAATTAATTATCCTTCTGAAGCATCAATAGCTACGCCAGACCCATGCTCCTGCAATGGCAGCAACAAATCCTCTGATAGAAGGAACAACGAGAATACTTATTAAATTAACAACAGATTCAATTTTCATACATTTTTCTATTATTGTATTCAACAGCTGACTAATATTAGAATTAATAGTCACGCCCCGTCGTCGTCGAGCCGGGGATCACAACAACAAGAGCACAATCACATCCGCTTGTCATCCCGTCAACCTACATTGCTAACAATACGAAATCAGCTACCATGCACGCTCAGTAACCAGTTATTTAACAACTTCGTTTCTCTATAATTAACTTAATTAAATAACCATTCAAATAGGCCGGATTAATCCACACAAATGCACATCAAATTCTGGCGCTATATATTTAACCAACAATAGCATCTAAATCTAAATTATCTGTAAAACAAGTCACACAATATTCACACATTTAAAATATCTGCCACATGCGATTCTCACATTCTTATAATACAATCTCATCACTTCACAAATCAATTTCCAACCTCAAACTCACTATCCTGTTAAAATATGTCTCATAATCCAATACTCAATTCAAAATTTAATTGAACCACAAATCGAAAATACATATTTATAGAGAGGTATGTTTATCTGATAATGATTAATCCAAAAAATTCAAAATGAATTTCAACGACTATTCACAATCAATATGATGTAGTTAGAATTTCAATGGAATACATTCGAATAATAATCAATACAATTTATTTTTATGATAATATTGCTCTCTTTTGTTTTTTCTTTTCAGTTTCCTTCTTTCATTTTGGTTTTTTTTTCCCTCGTTATGAAGAAGAGAAAAATAACGAGGGATTTACACGGGGGAGGTTCGGGTATGGGGACCACGTGGCATGGGTTCCACGTTGGTGTCTTTTTTAAGAGTGTCATTTTACACAATAAACCTTAACATTTATTAATATTATATATAAATCCAAAATAATTTTAGAAAAAGTTATTAAAATTCTATATATAATTCCAAAATAATTTCAGAAAAATATTTATTAAAATTATCGAGTGTTACATTACTTGGTATTAATGACATAAGCAAAAGCGTCCACATTAAGATTACTAACTATACGTAGGAATGGGTCAATATATTAGAATAAGAAAATAAAAAATATAAATTGCCCTTAATAGTCAACACCATCTATATCATAGTTCTGAAAATCGAAATCAGAATTAGAATCGATTAGTCGACTATGGAATCGGAATTAAAAACAGTTAGTCAGAATCGGCCGAGTCATGAATTCAAAAACTCAGATTTTCTCATAGAGCTTCTTTTATTTAAAAAAATTGAAAAAAATAAATAATAAAAAATATGTTAATGTTACTTCTTACAATGAAATAATCCACTAATTTAGCTTTACTTTAGTCATATGAAGCACCACATCTCACATCTCAGATTTTAGCTTTAATACTTGAGTCGAATCATATAAACCTACTGCATCTACTAGATTCCTACTCGATGTAGTGCATCAGGGGAAATTTTTTATTGGTAGTAATTAATAGAAAAGAAGAGAGACAAATAGTAAGAGTACAGTAATATTTATATTGGTAGTAAGATCGGTAGCAATTTTGCCGATCTTAACTTTTTTTTTAATCTGATGTATAGATGGAGAGAATTCTTATATTTGATTTCTAGTAAAATATGAAAAGTTTTTCAAAAAATAGATAGAATGTTTTTATATATCTAAATTTCAAAGTACTTTATCTATTTTTGTAAAAAAAATTATTTTACTAGAAAAAATTAAAAGGAAAAACAAACAAACTAGTTTATATCGGTAAAATTCCTACCGATCCAAACTTTTTTATTTTTAAGATCGGTAGAATTGCTACTGATCTTACTACCAATACAAATATTTCTGTACTCTTACTGTTTGTCTCTCTTCTTTTCTAATAATTACTACCGATAAAAAATTTCCTGCATCACGGGTGGAATTTTTACTTGATTCTCCTATCCTAGAGTCAGGACAGACTGCTAGATAAAAAATATAAATTAAAATAAAATCCTCTTTTTTCCCACGCCCCATCTTCCTTCCCCGAATTTCTCCTTCGACCAAAAATGTTATTCAAAAAGGGATTACGACCAAATCAATCAAAGCTTGACTATGGTGCTTTGTCCTGATGACGGTGCGCATGCAGCAACTCCAGTCTCCAAGCAGATGAGAATTGGTCAGGTTGAATCTTGATGAGAATTGGTTGAATCCACCAACTCAAACCGATTACACCGACTTTTGTCACAAAAATCGACCAATCGTGTAAAATCGGACAAAACTTGACCAAATCAGCTAAGAATCGGCCAATTAATTTTCGAAACCATACCCCATAAGTCAGCTAGCAAGCATTCGCTGACAAAAGGACTAGAAAAGAAAGCATTTGTCAAGAAAAAAATTATACAATGTTCTTTCAAAAATCATCAAACAAAATATCTCTTTTGTAAAATTTATTAGTAATATACCCTTGTGGGTCTTAATGTTTTCCACCTTCTCCCTACCTCCTCTCTTTCAGACTCAGAGTTGGGGTGGTTACATAGTTGGCTAGAAGAAAAGTAAATTATCCAAAGATCAAGAGTTCGAACCCGGCTCACAACTTTGCAGTCTCCGTTAAGATTTTCAAAAAAAAAAAAAGACACTCCTACTTCCAGTGACTCCTTCCACTTCGCCTTTGCAAAACAAGAAAGAAAAAAACGATGGGAAAAAAATCTATTTTTAGATTCCATACTTTTCCAACCAATAAAGATGTTTTTTCTAATTCAAATATAGTGTGTTACAAACGCCCGTATAATTATGCTCACTGATATACTCCAGTGTATGTAGGACGTGGTAAAAAGTAGTATAATTGAATGTTCAACTCTGATGATGTACTCTTTATTCAGGATGTATTTATCGGAGGAACAGAAACATCGGCCACAATTATTACATGGGCCATGACAGAACTAATTAAAAACCCTGAGATAATGGCTAAGACACAAACAGAGATAAGGAAAGCTGCAAGTGATAATACTAGTTTTGACGAGAATACCCTCCGTTATCTACATTTAGTCATCAAAGAAAGCCTGAGAATGCACCCACCTGCGCCCCTTTTAGTGCCACGACTATGCAAGGAGAGTTGCCAGGTACTTGGCTACACAATTCCCTCCGGGGCCCGCATGGTAGTCAATGCATGGGCTCTGGGAAGAAACCCCGACTACTGGAAAAATCCATGTGAATTCAAACCGGAGAGGTTTGAAACGCTTGATATTGACTTTAAAGGGAATAATTTTGAGTTTGTGCCATTTGGTGCCGGGAGAAGGATTTGTCCGGCATATAAATTTGGCATGACTGTGGTGGAGGAGGCTCTGGAAAGTCTGTTGCTGCACTTTGATTGGAAACTACCTGACGGGCTGAAACCGGAGGATGTCGACATGACAGAGACGTTTGGAATAGGCGCTGCCAAAAAAGAGCCACTGTATTTGGTACCAACACTGCATGTTCCATTGCCTGATGTTTAGACTGAAATACAGTCAAGTAATGCATGATTCTTTCGCCAAAAGTTTCATGGAAAGATCTAGACGTTGATAGTTAGCAAATGCTATATATAGTTAGAAAATTTGCTAGAAATGAATTTCAATTTTATGTAATTGTGATGTTTTGATAATTCACTGTTATTATTTTGTTATTTAGTGATATGGCTAAATATAGTTTGATCATTTGATGGAATTGTGATTGTTGAATATTATTCGCTAGTAAAATTAGAAGCTAGTAACATCTTGAGCGAAATATTTAAAAACAAAATCTGTCAACACCAACAGTTAAAACAAAAGGTGTTATAAGGTTAACGATGTTATTTATAACAGACAAAGGGACCAACACCATTAAGCCCAATAGATGGTAAAAGGGGACCAACACCATCTAGTCGTTAAGTCGTACATATGGTGAAATAACTAACGCCATCGATTTTCAACCGATGGCATATATACATACCTTTACTATTGGGCCGATCACCAACGGTTCAAAAATATATGGTGAAGTGTAATTTGAACAGATGGTGAATGTTTTTATATAGTAGTGGATGCATTCCAATAAACACGTTACTTTCAAATTATCAATTTTTGAAATATTCCAAATTATTCAATTTCTACTATTCGGCATAGCATAAAATTAGCACTATTTTTACACTATAAAATTAACATTTTTCTCACATAAACTACTATTATCATATACTAATTCGAATAAAATTTCTTGTACTATCTCTTTGACCATCCAAACACACCCTCTGGTAAAAAAAAGAGAGCGTTAAACTTTTTGAAATAACATTATCATCCAACAATCCTAATAGAAAAAATAATTCTTTTATCTCATTATATTTGATCTCTATACAGAACCCCCGACATTTTTACTAATATGTAAAGTTTAATAGAAATTAATTAATATACCCAGATCGCTAAAAAGTTATAAAAATACTCGTACCGGCCATTTTCTGGCCAGTACTCAATTTAATTCAATACCGGTCGGAAAATGGCCGGTACCCTAATTTTTTTTTTTGCAACAGTACCGGCCATTTTCTGGTTGGTACTTCATTTTGTTTTTTTTAATTTTAAGGATGGGGATAACATAGTTGGCTAGAAGAAAAAGTCGTAGGAAACTCGGATTAAAGTATCGATGTTTTTTTTTACAGTGTCGTATGGCACTAAAGTTTATTGTCCGCATGCGGCTAGTGAATTTAATTTGACAATAACTAACATTCTAAAATTGAGTACCGATGCTTTATGCACGGCCGAACGATGACAGAAGTGCATCGATGTTTCATTGCAAAAACATCAGCGACGCACCAATGTTTTTTTAGCACTACCCTGCTTAATTGCCAATTCTAAGTCTAATAAAACATCAGCGACACACTGATATTTTATCGATGTTTCATTGCAAAAACATCGATAATGCACCGATACATGCAACCGATGTAACACACGTATCCAACCAAATGTATTTGTTTGATCTTAAGTCAAACCAAGTGCAAACTTCAATCCGAGTTTTCTATGACTTTTTCTTCTAGCCAACTATGTTATGCCCATCCTAAAAAAAAAAATTAAGTACCGGCCAGAAAATGGCCGGTACTGTTGCAAAAAAAAAAATTTGGGTACCGGCCATTTTTCGGCTGGTACTGAATTAAATTGAGTACAGGCCAGAAAATGACCGGTACGGATATTTTTATAACTTTTCAGCGGATCTGGGTATATTAATTAATTTCTATTAAACTTTGGATATTAGTAAAAATGTCGGCAGAACCCCCAACATGGCAGTGAAAAAGCTTAACCGGGGCCAATTGCAGTGTTCCACAAGAGATTGTAAATGCCTAAAATGTTGTCGACTAATTAATCTCCTCTTCACACATGCATGACATTCTCTCAGTCACACTTTTCTTCTTTCAATAAGACATACTAATTCTGTGTCCACATGTTTTTACATCTATGATAATTCAACAGTTTTTTCTGCATTTATTTTAATCTAGAATAGGTCTCATCTAATTAATTATCTTAATTGCACTACTTTTCATCAAGTGTTTCTCTAACATAAATTGCCATTTTTTTATTTCCGAAAAACTAAGCGTATCTTCAAATACAACACATAGTACAGTGTTATTGATTGAAGAAATGCACAATAAGAAGAATAAATAATAGTGTGTGTGACGAGTGTGAAAAAGTAATAAAGTTACAAGGTAATAATAACCAAACAATGTAAACAAATAAATAAGAGAAAGTTTCAACTATTGTCTTTGTCACTAGACCAAAGGCTCGTTCTCACCTGTTCCTTCTTTTAAATTGTTCAATATCTCACTAAATCAAATGAGACCTGCATACGTGGAGTGAAGTTTGGAACGTGCTATCGTCAAGTGGTATCAGAACAACCTATTCCTCCTACAAAATTATTCAAGATCTCACTAAACCAAACAAGACCTGCACATATGGAGTAGAGTTTGGGACGTGTTTCGTCAAGTGGTATCAGAGCAAGTTCTCTTCTTATTGTTTAATATCTCACTAAACCTAACAAAATCTGTACACGCGGAGTAGAGGTGGGACGTGCTTGCATCATTTTGTGTATTCCTTTTTTTCATTGATATGTAATGAAGAGATTACAAGGGACTCATAGAAATCAGTATTCAGTTAGGCGCGCTAGTGATGCTGGTAGAGTAGTTGTATTGCCAGAATTTATCGTCTCCATTGTGTTGCTGAATGAATCTGTCCATTGTGTGTCTAATTAAAAGTTATCAAAATGTTGCAGAAAATTTGAAAATTCGTACAACTTACCGACATCATGTACAAGTTGCATGCAGGATTTTCAAACTTCATTATTATTTTTTTATTAAGAGTTGATGGACCTCCGTTCTCTAAGATTGTACTTCACAAATTAAAAAAGAAGGAAAGGGAGGACAGAGGATGAGTACGTGACTCAGTTGCTTAAACAAGTTTATTTGTTTCGGTATTTAAAATTTTGAAGGAAAATCAAGGAAAGTGAAAGGTGAGAAGGGAAATCAAGACATGAAAATCAAGATCATTCCTCTAATTTTTACCCTTCCCTTCTGATTCAGAGGGTGACTCTCCTTGCGTCTTCTATCTCATTCCCCTCTCATTACTCGCGTATTTCATGTCATGGTTATTCCCATGATGTGATTATTTTTTAGAAAATTAACACAACAGGATACACAAACTAATATTTTTGTGTCATAGTCATTTTCATGATGTGATTATTATTTAGAAAATGAACATAGCACGACACACCAACTAATTTGGTCACGACCGGATCATTAATTGAATCTTTGATTGAATCTTTGATTGAAGAGTGAATTTTAAATAAACTAATTTCAATTAGAAAAAAAGAAAACTAGCTAGTTAAACCTGATAAGGCATGACTATTAATTTGTAGTGACCATCTCAATCTCTGAATTTGATCACGGCATGAATTTATATCTTTATCACACACCAGTTAATTTACACATAAACGACAAACTACTACTATTCAAGAATAAAAAAAATTACTAAATATTGTACAAACGATTTAAAATATTATAAATTTAATATCAGTGTCTCTTTTCCGTAGGAAATAAAATTAGCAGTTCGAATACGCTTCTTTCAATTTCAAGTTTAAAAAATTGATATAAACAAAAGATGTGGGGATTTGTGACGTTGAAACATTGACAACTGAACCATCGTGAATATGCAATTCAATTATAATTGTATATAAATTAAGAGTAAAACTAAGGTCTTCTTAGTTTTATTATGTTCTTTTGTGAACTTAATTCTAAAATTTATTGAATTGGCTTTAAACGATGAATTCAAACTGCTAAAATCCATCTACATTATGTTGTGTCTACGTGTGAAAATTTAAAATTTTTGAATTAATTTAGTATAAAGTTAAGTAGTCAAATTTAGAAGGTTTATAATTTAATTTTAATGCATTTATTTTAGAATATTTTTTACCACTTGACTTTATAAAAAATTAGTTGAAAAGTTAATTTCTTTGCATGTAGACGCATCACTCGTACAGTAAATAAGTTCAAACAGTTTGGATTCGTCATTTAAAACCAATCCGATAAGTTTTAGAATTAAGTTCACAAAGAAACTTGATGAACTTAAGAAAACCCTAGTTCTGAAATCAAGACAAATGTTTTACTAAGCTTTTTATTCAAGCACCATGTGGAAATAAAAGGCGATAATTAATTTAGTTTGGTTTAAATTTAATATTTCATAAAGATAATTAAAGAGTGTTTAGCTTTCAAATTTGTTTAGATATATTTCATTATCTATGCTTTTATTAATCTGGTTTAGTTCTCTCTATATTTTTTAGTCGAATGGCGCTGATATCTTTCTTCTCTCTTTTTATTCAAAAAGTACGTACGTATTTGAATTGTCAAAGGTATAAAATAGCTCTCTTAAAATACTGCAATTTTTTGTGTTCTTCTATCGAATTACAGTGCAGCTAATCATGTTGTTTTTTAATACACTATAAAGAAACATCACTATACACGGTCCAAAAATCTAATTACACACGGTTTCATGATCGTGTCCGCGAGCGTCATGTATGAATAGAAGAGTACATTTTACACGGTTCTCGAACCGTGTCTTAATAGTTCTAACATACACGGTTAATACAATCCAACTGTGTCAGATCTCCAAAAAACGACGCTGAAGATGGTGGTTTCTACACGGTCAAAGTAACCATATACAATAACAAGTGTTATATACACGGTTTCTACAAGGTATCCGTGTATGATTTTAGACACCACCCACTGTTTTTTATTTAGAACCGTATATGATTTCTTTTTTTTTATTCGATTAATAATTGACCAGCATCCATATTTAGTAGCCATTAAACATACAATAATCAATTATACATTAATTCAATAAATAATCAACATTCACAACATACAGAAAATAATAATCAATTATACATTATAAATCGACATCTACAGAGTAACATACACTACTTCAAATGAAACTGTAGGGCGCAAAAAGTTGCACAACGGAATGGAAGGTGTGTGTATGCATTAAATGCCTCATGGTTTAATGCTCTCAGTTTTCAAGACATGGGAGAGAACATCAGACTTGGAACATTTACTTCTTTCTACAATTCCTTCGGTTCACCCTCGACAGACCTATTATTCATAATCAGTCTATCGAGAGAGTTTATTGATTGTGGGGACGTTTAACTCCCAACAGGCGCAAGCCCCCGCTGTTAATTACATCAGATGACACTTCCAAACCATACTGAATACCTCATCCATTCCGGGATTTGTGCCTATTTGTTGTGAACTGAATAAAGGGGCTAAAAAGGGGCTAAAAAGGGGATCATGTATTATTTTTGGTACTGTTTTGGTTTTCCATGCATTTGAACATATGTATGTGTGTGTGTGATTTTATATTAAAATAATGTTTATTTTATTTCAGAAATGGGAGTTTGGGCATTTGAGGAGTGTATGTACATCATTTATTTATATTTGATTTATGACATATTTATTTACGTTTTTGTTAATTATTTACATGCTATTAAGAAATGAAATCCTTTAATTTTAAAGAAAGGGTATTTTGGTCATTTTTAGGATTTGGCTGATGCTTGGATATATTCAATTTTTGATTTAGAAACATGAAGGATTCAATTTGGGTTCATTTGGAGGTGGTTTGAGTCAATTTGGACTTAAGATAAAAAAATTATGCTTGAAAAGGACTGAGAAGGACTTATTTGTAAATTATTTATATTTTGTGAAGGGTTTATTTACAAAGCTAAAAGGGTGTGTATTTATGATTTAGGCTTTAAATAGGGTTTAAATGAAAAGTTGGGCCTTTAGGGAGTTATTTGAGAACACTTTTAAGAGCCAGGGACCTTTTTGTATTTTTGTAAGGACTATTGTATATTAAATTTGTTAGAAGGGTTTATGTGAAAAGAGACTTTGATTTAGTAATTCTGGTTCTGAGATTCACATATTGGACTTTGAGATGGGGATATTGGGCTTTAAGACTTGTGCTGAACATTGGATGTGAGTATTGAACTTTGAGATTTGATTATGAAACTTTGAGATGTGTATCGGACTTTTAGATTCACATAGATATTAGATATGCATAATGAACTTTGAGATTGGTGCTGTGCTTTAACGTCAAGCTTTAAGATTCGGTCGATGAGCCTTTGTTTTTAACTTGGCTAACGGACAAATGGCCCCCACGAGGCAGAGATCTGTGGGTCGTCGGGTTTAATTCTTGCTTTGAGATCTACGCTTTTCATTTAAATTTTGCTTTAGCGCCTTCATCCAGCAGTCCACTCTTACTCCAATATTCGTGCAGCCTGGATAGGATTCAGGGTTTGGACCCGATACTAGGGCTTCGGTCTCCGGCGACACTCCGGCCACGGCAAGGGTAGAGGAAGGCATGGCTGTGCTCTTCCAGGTCCCCTGGGCTTGTTTCACCTGTTGTCGGCGATCTTCGATCATCGGAGATGGTAGTTCCCGACCGAGACACGGCTGAACACCCCGATTAAGCTCTGATATAATGTCTTTATACAATTTTCAACGATTTTCTTCAATTGATCGGTTATTTTTCATTATTCAATCATGTCAAAGCTATAGGAAGCTTCAATTTTAAATTTATCTGATCATTGGTCACGCTTGAAATTCGAGCATTTCGGTTTGATACCGATTCGGTACTGGTTCGAGTGATAAACTTCTTTAGATTATAACTGAGACATTATAGGTGTTGATTTGGGTTTCTCGGGCCTTTCAAGACAGTTTGAATTTATCCTTTGACATGAATTTTGATTTTTTTTAGCAATATGTATATCAGCTTCATGAAGTTCATGTTTTCACAAATATCAGATTAATTCCAAACTTTCTGTTTTTATCGAAGATCATATGATTCTTTTGTCATTAATTCATAGAAGAGCATTTGTACCATGTTCAGGACAAGTTTCATGATTTTTTGCAATTTTATTTCTATTTTTAAAAGCATTTATTTCAGCTGAGGGGCAGCAGAGGTAATTTTACCAATTTAATTGCTGAATTTTCCTGTTTTTAAAGCTGAACTTCAAAAATTCATATAAAATCGAAATAAAATCAGAAAAATGTGAAACTTAAGTCAATTTTGTGTGTTTTGAAATCCTCTACATGATGGTGGAGTCCATTTTTCAATTTGGTCCCTGTACCAGTCCAGATTGTACCATTTACCAGCATAGGTCATTTTGAGCTTTTAGGGCATTGTTTTAGAACCAGTGGCACTCAAATCATATTGTATCACTGAGTTACTGTTCCTGGATGCATTAGGGGCTGGTTTAAAATGATTAGAACTGAGTTTGGGGCTTAACCATTATTTAAATGAATTTTCATAGCTTTGAGCTATTTATTTGGTATCAATCAAACAAAGGAAGAACTCCAAAAATCATGATTTTGTGCTTTAAATATTTTTAAATATAAAAAATTGTCAGAAAATTGGAAATTTACAGAGAGGTCCCTGATTTTTATAAAAATCATGTTTTTGATTTTTGAAGGACATATCATTGAGATTTCCTTAGGTTTAAAGATGCAAACACCTTGAGCAAATATAATTTGTTGTTCATTTGCATTTCAAACCTTCTATCTCTCACTATTTATTCATTTGAGATATTTAATTTCTTTTGGCTTCATTTGCTCAAGAAAATTAAATATTCTCTCATGCATAAATAGGTCCAAAAGGGCAAGTCATTGAAATATCATGGATTTAGAATATAAATGGCATATTATAGACAATGCTACTGCCTTTTACATTTTAAACCTCAATTTCTCACTATTTACACATTAAATCATTTAATTTCCTTATCTATTTTGATCATACATGAGCATATTCATATAAAAGGAAATTAAATATCTTTTAATGTGCAAAATGGCCCTTTTAATAGGAATTAAAGAAGGAACTATCCAGCTCAACTTCAATAACCCTTCCATATGTGTTTTTTTATATTCTTTAATCCTATTAATAAAATAATTAAATGAATTAAATAAAGATGGAACTATCCAGCTCAACACCCTTATTAGACATCATTTACCTATTTTATACAAGGATTAAAGAATTTTTTAAAGGAAAAGAAAAAGGAGAGAAAAAGGCAGTAAAGAAAAAGAAAGGGAAAAAGAGAAGGAAAATAACAAGAAAATTCTATATTTTTTATTTATTATCATTTTTCATATATAAAGGCATAAATTTCAGAAAAATAGAAGAAGAGATCAAGATATGCATTTTTTATTAAGTTTATATTATATATATTCTTGTTTAAATTATTTAAAAATAAAAATAAAAAAAATGATCATTAGATCTTCATATGCTATGTTTATTATAAAATAAACAAGCTTATCATAAGATCTTCACTCTTGTTTATTTATGAGATTAAAAGAGAAAATAAAGCAAAAATCAAAGAAAAAGGCAAAAGAAAGGGATGCAACAGTGAAGTTAAGAACAAAATGGCAAAAGACAGTTTATTTCGAATTTAAGTATATGTACAAACCATTGCTCTAAAAGAGCTTACATCATATAGGTATTGATTACCTATTGAACTTGCTTAAGAAAGCTTCAAACTTTGGAGCTCTAACCTAACTTTATATGAAAATGGAGTTTTTTCTAATTTGCTTTTTATCACAGGGCTTTCTGGAGAAGAAGAAGTATATCTTTCATTTGCATTTGGGGTGCCTTATATAAGGCAGGCATGGCTTAGGGTTTAGGGTTTTGCTGATGTGGCATTCATCATGCATATCAAGTGTTTGATGCATGGTCTGGATTCAGTCTCGGCCTCCTTGTGTGCATACATGGCAAAGGCCATCCAATTATACTTTTACATGTCATGAACTATTAGCTGTATTATTCTCAGCCTTCAGATTGATCTCATGTATGCACAACATCATCTTAGCCCTTGATAAACCGGCTATAGAAGGGGAAGCTTGATAAGCGTGCTCCTGACTCTCTGGAGAGGATATTCCCATATTTGTCTTCATGTGCACAGAGCTTGACACGTATTAGAGGGGACCAACAGCCAAATAATAGCTGTATTGAACATGGTACCTGTAGGGCGCAGAAAGTTGCACAGTTGGTATGGAAGGTGTGTGCATATGTATTTAAATGTCTCATGGTTCAATGCTCTCGATTGGTTAAAGAACATCGAACTTGAAACATTCATTTCTTTCTTTCTGCTATTCCTTCCGGTTCACCCTCGACAGACCTACGATTCATAATCGGTCCATCGAGAGAGTTTAATGATTGTGGGGACGTTTAACTCCCAGCGGACGCAAGCCCCCGCTGTTAATTACATCAGATGACCCTTCCAAGCCATACTGAATACCTCGTTCATTCCAGGATTTGAAGCCTATTTGTTGTGAATTGAATAAAGGGGGCTAAAAGGGGAGAACTCATGTACTTGGTTCATTTGATTATCATTGTTTTAGGTATTTAATTAATATGTATGCATAAGATGCAATGAATGTTATTAAAATACATTTATTATACCTTTTTATTTATTTTAGAAACATCTTTGTATTTGAGAAAATATATTTGTGCTTTATTTATATTTTGTTTAAGAGGAAATGATTTAAATGTGAGAAAAAGGGCATTTTGGTCATTTGGCAGGCCGTATGATGCTTGATTATGCTTGATTTCGATTTAGAAATATGAAGGATTTGATTTGGGTTCATTTGGAATTGGTTTGAGGTGATTTGGATTTGAAATGAAGAAGTTATAGCCAAAAAGGGGCTGGGAAGGGCTTGTTTGTGAAGTTTTATGTTTTTCAGGGACTTATTTGTGAAGCTGAAAGGATTGAGATTTGTAATTTGGACTTTAGATGAAGTTTGGGCTGTAAGTGGGATTTCCAAGGACTTTGTTTGAGAAGTTTGTAAGACGTCAGGGACTGATTTGTGGATGTCGAAGGACTGCACTTGTGACTTCTTTTGTCATAAGGGTCTGTTTGAAAAAATGTTTCGATTCTTTGTTATTCGGGGCTTTGAGATCTGTATTGATCCTTCAAGGTTTGTGTTGAGGGCCTCTTGCTATTGCTGCCTTCATGTTCTTCGTGGTTTCGGTTAATTCTTTTGCGAATTGGGTTTGTAGAGGAGGAACTCTTGCCAGCTTTCGACATTGCTTTAAATGAATGTCAACGACTCCTTTTTCATGGGATTTGATCCTATGATGGCATGGTTTTAACCTGCAAGTATGAAACATTAGATCTGGAGGGCATATGAGAATTTTAGCACATTATTTCTAGGTTTTAAGATTGCACAAAGGCACGGGTGACGTGGGAGCTACTACTTTTACATGTGCAGTTTTTACCAGTTTGGCCAGTTTTTGAGACTTCATATTTTTTTGTTCACTTGATGGTTTTAAATGGAATTTTTCTGTCTTGTACTATGATATCAGGACTATAAGTCGGCCAACTTTCATGATTTTTCATGGTGTTTAGCTATGTCAAACGGAAATTCCAAGTAGTGACCAGCAGTTTTCTGTTTTTCTGAACTGCTGAACTTCGAAGGTCGATTCCTGCCAATTGGCTACACCAAATCTTGTATCCTGCATATGAAAATGTTTGTTTAGTCATGATCTATATGCATGTATAACAGTTTTGCAAAACTCTATTCAGAGCTATGCCAAATGTGTGTTTTCGTGCAGAGGTGTCTGCTGGTAAATGGAGCAGCAGTTTTCTGTTTTGCTGAACTTTGAAGACCATTTCCGACAATTGGCTAAACCAAATTTTGTATTCTTTATATGATTTTACAGAGGGGAATTCAATCTATAACTCTGTGGAATTTCATGGAATTTTGAGTTTTTTTTCTATGCTTAAAGGCCATGCAAAGGCAGGGGTATCTGCTAGTATTTTATTTTCAGCTGCTGTTTCGCTATTCTGGCGACCAATCTTTAAAGATTTATTCTGGACAATTTACAAAGCCAAATTTTTGGTTCTTTTTATGAGAGTGTAGAGAAAAGTCTACTCTATACGCCTGACAAATTTCAAGATCTTTGCAATTTCCTAACCATTTTTAACAGGTGCTTGAGTGCAGAGATAGACTGGTAAAAGATGCAGTTTTTCTTTCTACAGTTTTTGTATTTCTATTTTGAAAAGCTGAACTTCAAAAATCCATATTAAATCGAAATAAAATCCAAATAATATGAACTTTGTGTCCATCTTATGTGTTTTGAAGTTATTTACATCTTGGTGCAGTCCATTTTGCATTCTTAGCCTTTATTCTGGTCTAGATTAATCATTTTACCAGAGAAGGTCATTTCAGTCTAGTACCAGTTTTGTTTGCTGACAATTATTTTTGTAAAATTTGTACAAGATAGACTACAACTCCGATTTGAGTGTTCTTGGTACAAAAATCTTCAGGAAAGCACAATCTATATCCTCAAAAAGTTTCAAGAATTTAGAAGGCCTAAATCTATTTTTAATTTGTGACTTTGTAAGAGGCATATTCTGGGACAGCAAGCTTATTTACCAGTTTTTTTGTATTATAGAAAGCTAACTTTAAAAATAGCTAGTAAATCGTGTAAAAATGCTATAAATGTAAAGTTTGAGTCTAAATTGTGTGTTTTTGAGTCCTCTATCTAACTATGTATTTGGATTTCTGGTTTGAGTTTCGCTATCAGTTCATATTGGCCGGTTTATGACAGCAGGTCATTTTGAGATATTTGGGGTATTGGGTTTGATTAGACTATATCTAAGCCCTTGTGTCAAGATTTGGTCATCAAGAATCAAAAGAGGCATTGGTATCACAATATGTCACTTACCAATACCATTTCGAATTTGCAAATAGGTCCTATGTCATTTGCATAATTATGTGAAGGTCCTTGAGCATCATTTCATTGGGATTGGTTATTTCCCTCTTTTCATTTGCTCTCTTCTTCAACAATTATGCATCTAGGCCTTTTAAAGATTAATAAAACTCATAAATAAGGAGATGTAGTTAAACATCAATTCCTATTTTGTTTAAATTCTTTTTATTTGTTTTGCACTTTTAGTTGATTTTATATTAAAAGAACTATGCAAGAATTGGATATTTAAAATGATGTAGTTAAACATCAACTTTTAGTATCTTCTTCTTTTATATTTCTTATAATACAAAATGTCACTTTTAATATATATATATCATTTTTATATATTTTGTGTAGTTGTGTGTTTTTGTCCCTTTTTCTTTACAATATAAAATGAAGAAAAGAAAAGAAAAAGAAAAGAAGAAAAGGGAAGAGGAGGCAAAGAAGACAAAGAGGAGCAAGAAAATCACAAATATTTACATATGCATATATTTTGTTTAGAATCATAGGCTTGAAAGCTAGCTATAAAAGCTATTAATGCCTCCTCTATTTCATTTTTATCTTTAAACATTTTAATATAATATTTGATTATTATATAAAAGGAGATTATTTATTTATATGATTTCATGCTTCTAAACTCATTCATATGAACTAAAAACACTCAATCAAAACCGAAATTTAAAAGAAAGGAGAAAAGGAAGAGATTAACAAATAAAAGCTCCAATTGCATAAAAGGGAAAGAAAGAAAATCTCAAAGCAAGAACATCTCTTTATTTCTTCATGATTAACATACATGAACATCAAGCTCCATTGAGCTTTTACATTGCAAAATCCTAATCTCTACCTATTTCTATTTTTGATTTTGGTAGAAGAGGAAGAGGTTTCGGCCTTGGGTTGTGTTTTATGTGGTGTATATGTTGTGTATGGTGTATATATTGTGTTTTTGTGTGGGTTGTATATATTGTCTTCTCTTGTATATCTTTTTCTTCTTCTTCAAATGAGGGGTTTATATAGGCTATGGCAAGGGGTAGAGCCTAGGGTTTAGAGGAGCCTTGTTGGCATGATCCCCACCACTCCTTTGCATTAACTCTCATCCAAAGATTTAGATGCATCCAAGTGTCATGCTTATCCCTCAAGCTTGAAGAGAATATTCTTGGCATTTTAGCATCTTCATTGGTCATGTGACATGTGTCCATGGGAGTAAAATATCTAGAGCATATTCTAGAGCATCTTCAATCCTTTTGGGCCTTTGCAATAATTCGGCCAGCCATTAATTCACTTGGTTCGGCCTTGGCAGCAGCCCCATTTTCCTTTACTTCAATTAAATTCGGCAGCAACTAAATTCGGCCAATTACTTCATCTCCAACTTTCGGCCTATTAATTGAAGCAGCTCAAAATATTTTGATTCGTCCATTTAATAATTTAATTCGAATATATCCTATGTATTTCGGCAGCAGCTTCAATTAACAAGTTAACCAACGCCATTTTTTTTCTATTTCAATTCCTCTTTTTTTATTTCTTTTGTATATATTATTTTTTAATATATATTATTTTTATTTCTATATCCAGACTTTTTAGGGTCAAACAGTACCTTGTTCCCGCGCCTTACCGGGCCTCATCATGAGCCCAAACCGGTTCTGGTGTTACTACTCATGAGGAATGGACACAGAGCATCTCCCTTACCCCATTATCATGTGCATGGGTGCATTGCACCGAATTGATGACGAATTACGTCCTTTCTACTTATGTCACATTCGGGTGCATGCCTCTCTCACGGGCCAACACAATTACACCATTTCGCATTAAATAGGAAAGTACACCAGTGTCGCCTACCCCTTCCTTAGCTCTAAACCTGATCTAATTTTGCCGAGAGCTCGCATTTTCCATTTTTCCTTCCTTTCCCTTCTCGGTTTTAATTGGACTTATGAGAGAGGGATGTATGATCAGAGCTTTGAGTATAGAGAAGAGGGTAGGACCTTCATTGATATAGCATAAAGACTTTATACTGAGCTCTATCCATTTTAGTGAATTTTAAGCTCCAATTTCGGGTTCGGAAGGAGGGCCAGAGGAGGAAGAAGGGGTCAGGTGAGCGGGCCCACTTGTCAATCTCCTTGTATTTTACTGTTCACTCCTCTATATCCTTTCATATTCTTCGGCTGTGCTCGGTGTTCATGAGCCGTGTAAAGGGGTGTGGTGCGGTGCATGAAGCACCGAGTGCATGCTAAACGAATGGGTCAAATGATATTTGAACTAAACCCAGCGCCTAGCGCCCATACCTATATGGTCACGGTGTTCCATAGACCGAATCACTGGACATTCGGTGTATCATATGCCACCTTGGTGTGCCGTGTTCATTTACCATGTTGGTTCGGTGCAAAAACGGTTCTGGGTCACTGATGGGTGGGTCCCATGTTGTCAGGTCTGCTTGGTGTCTCCAAATCGTACCCAGAGCAGTTCTGAAACTTGATTTGGTTAAATATCACCCTGTTTTGTACCCAGAATACCCTCTAGCCCGATTTAATTTCATAAGAAACTAATTGCTTCATGTTGTTGATCATTGTGCACATCAAAACTCAAGGTTCTACATGTGGATCATAACCAAGAATTTTAATAGGTTGTTGTGTAGTTTGTTGACATTTCACAAGCATGTTTTAATTGTCCTTAAAGCAACTACTCATTTAAGTAGTGACTTTTTAGGGTCAAACAGAAACAACAACACAATAATTAATAACAAATCACAAACATCAACACACAAAAATTAATACTACTAACTGTTTCTTGAGGATCGAAGTTACTTCTGCTTCAATTTTATATCTTGCAACTTGTTTGTGATCGTTTGAGAATTGAAACTTGCGTTATTGAAATTAATGGTGTTGTCGCATGATAAGTCAAAATCAGAGCTAGAACGCGTAATTTAAATAGTAAAAATGGGGGAACTGGGTTACGAGAACTTAGTTTAGAATTTAATAAATTTACGTACGAATTACAGGTCATCAGACCCACTTCAGTTCTGACCCGTGGTCCGATCCCGCTGATGCCCATACCGAAGCAGGCTAGGATCGTGTAGATTGCGGAGGCGATTAGCGCGCGTTGCTTTCGGCCTACGATTCAGGTGTGGGATATCTGAATTACTCTTTTCGTGGCGTACTCTTACGAGTCGACCCATCTGACCTGTCATCTTTATTTAAATTAAATGGTTGCATTGAAAACTGTAGAGCATGATTATCCTTTTTGTACTGTAGGTAGAAATTGCATAAACCCTGAAAAAAAACCTCATTTTACCGTATTTTAAGAGTAGGGTAATTTAAGGATAGATATTATATTGCATTAGGCTATTAGTTGTCCTCTTCTCGTAGAGAACAATATATTATACTGTAGTCATACATGTGCATTGGTGAGCATTGAGAGAAGGACCGGGTGACTTTGTTCAGGCTTGTTGGGATGGAACGAGTCAGCCCGATAGCCACTGAGCTGAGAGAACACTTGATCCCTCAGGAGGCCCTTTTAGGAATATTATATATGTATAGTTGATTATATAAAAGTCGTTTCATTTTATATTTATGTGCCCCGGTTCGAGTTCGGGTACGAAATTGATTCAGAAGTTTCCCTCTACATTAGGAGCTACTTGCCATATACGAGACTGCATAGTTCTTGATTATGATCAGGAGACTGTGGCAGGTCTGAGATGTACCGCATGGTCATGGACCATGTCGGTTGGATCCTGGGTTCAAGTCCCGGAGGTCTGCATACGTAAATAGTTAGAGTCTGTGGCGTATGTTTTCCCACTAGTCTGGCCGGACGAATGGAGTTCTCTTCCTGCTCATGAGGGACAGAGATTAACTATTTTTACGTCATGCTTGTAGTTTCTCCTATTTTACATATTTGTGAAGAATCGATTTAGAGTAAGAAACACGAGATTTAGATATATCCATCTGCTAGTGTGCTATATATTCTTGAGAGTCAATGCTCGATGTTAATAGGCAACGTGTATTAATAGGCAACGTGTATTATTATATTAAATTTCTACACACATTACTTAGGTACTGGAGCCCGATTTGAATATAAATATAATACTCTCTTTGAAGTTTTGATTTCGGGTATCTTTGCATGTTGGCATAATAGAATAATTGCATAAGACAACATCATCTATTATATGTATTTTCCTTTTAATAGATAATAAAATACAGTGTTTTATTGTATTGGCATACGCATTTAAAAATTATATAAGTAGTGCGTAGAGATTGTTAAAAGTGCTTTGACCGTAGAGGATCCCTAAAGGGATAATTCTAGGTCACATACTGGGCAATTGGTTGCTCACCCACCTTTTGATGTGGGATTTCAGGTACGGAGACTGGTGTTCAGCCGTGATAGGACGCCAGGAGCTGTTCCCGACTACTTCACATCTTCTACCTTTTTGTATATGATTTTGGATAGGATATATGGATCCGGATGTTTTTTTTTAGTTGTTACTCCGGATCCACTCTTGCTTATTTATTAGTGTTACTCCGGATCATATTTTCCGTATTCCTTAGTGGTTGTATATTTTTGGTATGACGTGGGATTGTATGGACAGATGTGTATTTATGTTTATTATCGACTATATGACTTATGCTTTGTTGATATTATTTACGCTTCCACTCTTGCTTATTTATTATATTTGTTTAGTCTTGAGTGTTTATTGAGTAATAAACATGGGGCGAGGATTGATCATGCCTTGATCCGAAATTTCTGATTTGAGGTGTGACACAGACCATAGATAGCAGCCAAAAAGATCTTGCGTTATTTTTAAGGAAAATAAAAACTACGTACTCACATATCAAATATCACAAAAGTTTGAGATCATCTGGTATACTGATTTCAATTTTGGTAGATGCCAATAAAGCACGTTATTGTTAGTTTTGTGTTAAAAGTTATCTTATGTTGATTACTTTTACATGTTATTTTATGAATTGGATGTTATATGTATTTTGTTCCATGATTTTTATGTTTATCTTTAGAAGTGTTTAAGAAGATGCTCTTGGTCTTGAACCATAGAACTCTATAAGATGACAAACACAAATCTCTAAAATATTCACAAACTTGGTTATTAGCATGGAACACTAATATACCATGATAAGTTTGTCATGTTGATTAAAGTACATTGTAGTTCTATAAATGTTGATAAAAACTTATCGTTTAATAACATGAGTATATGAAAAGCTTCATATATTGAACAGACCTAACGAATGAAAACATTATATCGATTATGTTAGTGTCATTAATGTTTTTATTTTGTCTCATAATTCTTTGATATAAGATGTATTTCTTTTTCACATGAGATGCATATAATGTAATTAATATTAAAAACTACTTATTACTAGTGGTGATAAAACTATTAGTTCCTTATATATAACTTGTGCGGGAGAAAGACATATGTCAATGTATCATTGTCCCTCATTTATAATGAGTAATGATATTTTATTGGCCCTTTGGTAAAGTAGAATTATAATGCATGCAATATAACTGAGGTGCAGTTATATATATTAATAATTTACTTAAGAGACCAAGAAACGAATATAATACAAAGATGATACAATCCTACTTTGTATATTATTCATAATATCATGTGGCAAGGAATAGACACAAGTAATGTTATTTGTAGCGTTACTTTAAAGGATCGTGTATTGTAAAAGGATACTTTACATCTATATTATTTGGGTGACTATAATGTATAGCAAGAATATCGCTTATAGTTTATGGTATTAAAATATTATTATACCATTGCCAACATAACATAGATCCTCCAAATAGGTCACGAATCCATATCCTCGACGGTACCGTAAAAGATTCCCTTTTACAATTAGCTATTTACGGTTTGAGATTAACTTTCAACCGGTTTGGGATTCGGGCTGACTGAGGGGGCAGTATTATTGGGCTTTGAGATTCGTGCCAATTTAAAAAGAACGGTCCAGATCAAGTAATTGTAAAAGATTCCCTATTACGGTACCGTCGGTGATATGAATTCTATAGGTCACACCAACTGAACAAGAAACAAGAAATATATTTTTTTTATATGATGTATTTTGTTTCATATGATATGAAATAAAATACATGTGGTAAAATATTAAATATCATGACTGCTTAGAATGAAGATGGATTTATGAGAAATGTGCATATATATATTATTTGGTATAATGTGTGCACATTATATATTATAATATACATGACACATAAATATAATAATGTGTAGAACATTGTTATAACATAAGTTTATTAATGCCGAAAAAAAAAATTAATATGAATTGAAGATGGTACTGCAGCAGTTACTGTAGCATGTAATGTAGAAATTACTGTAGCAGCGGCTAGGGTTTGGGTCTTTTAATTAAGGAGAATTATACTAGGAATGTTACACAATGAAAACCCTAGTATATTTGTATATAAGGAGAGGTAGAGAAATTTATCATGAAACAATTTTCTGAAAATTATTTTCCTTCTCTTTCTCTCTCTCCTAGCCGCCGCCCCCTCTTCCTCTCATATTATTGGTCCCTCTAATAAAGGATTATTAACTAGGTTCTAAGCTTAGATTATATTAAGATCTCTAGCAAGGTCTTTCTAATCCTTGTTTAGTTCAAGGTGAACACTAGGAGGCCATTTCGACAAACGAAGGTATCCAAGAGATCTAGAAGAGAATACGACTTCTCTCCATTTATCAAATTGACATTTGGTAGGGGTATATTCAAATCTCCTTTAATAAATAGATTTGTGATGAATGAATGAGTAGATAATTATTCGTACATATGAATTACTTGATATAATTAACATAATAAAATAGGTCCGTAGATGCTTGTAAAAGGGTTAAATTTTTTAATTTTACCGCCTTAACACATCATGAAATACTTCAGTTATAACATGTGTATGAGGTATCTAATTAGAGAATATAACTGTGATATTTTGTCACATGGCTGCACAAAGTGGATAGGACACTACTAGAATGGGATCTTTTTCTAAGGACAGAAAATGGCTTCTTCCGTGGGCTTACCCACGGAACAAGCCCTGAAATTGGTTTTTCCGTGCGCCACCCTCGGAAAAAGGCCGTCGCAAAAGCCTTCGATGGAAATACCCAGTATTTCCGAGGGGGCCGTTGGAAATACTAATTTCTGGCTTTTTCCATGTGCTTGCCCATGGAAAAACTATGTTCAGAAATACTTTTACATCCTACCCATGGACTTATTATTTCCAAGGGCAACGTCTGTGGGTCCTACCATATTTATTCCAAGGCAAGCAAACATGGGCCCCACAGAGTATTTCCAAGGCTATCGAACGTGGGACCCATCGTAGTATTTTCGAGGGCCGTATATGTGGGACCCACAGTAGTATTTCTGAGGGCAGAGTACGTGGGACCCACCATAGTATTTCTGAGGGCAGAGTACGTGGGACCCACCGTAGTATTTCCAAGGGCAGTTATCGTAGTCGTTATTCCAAGGAACTACCCACGGAAATAACTTGAATGACATTGTAGCAGCATGCTCTCATCTACAATCATCCTCGTACCAATCAGGTACAATACTCTCTGTACCAACCAGGTACTGTATTACATTCCCCACTAAATCCCATTCAAACACATAAAGAAAAACACATTCACATATAGAACAACACATCTTACAAATTAACACATACTAAGTTAAATGGGAAGATCCTAAGTTAAAAAATTCAAATTAACACATCCTAAGAAAATGAACACAACCAAGTAAATTAACACATCCTAAGTTTACCACACAAATTAGGAGAAACTTTTAATAAGCATTAACATGATGTAGTCTTCATATATTGTACCAAAATATGTGCAGAAAACATAACAACATTAGATCTATATTGCACTTACACTTCCAACTATACCAAAATATACCCACTACCACTACTAGTTAACCAAAATATACCATGTTGGACCTATAACTATACCAAAATATACATACCAGTAGTTAACCTAAATTCACAAGATAACTTACCCCAATTTCGTTCATTTGTTAGAACTAGTAAAACATATACGAAGAGCCAAAATGTGCAATTTTCTGCACTAGAAGGGATGGTTCCCATTGTAGGCGGAATTCCCGCACCATTGGCCCATTGCAGCTTCATTTGTGGGTACGTCATCTATTCCAGCATTAGGTTGATTTAAGAGTGCTTGGAATCCCTGATTTGGCTGTATAGGAGAAGCATTACCCTATTTATATCACATGGAAAGAAACAACATGTTATTGTTATGAATGTGTATTTTGCATAGTTTGTTTTCAGTCAGAAAAGGAGTCTAGTACCAACAACACCCTCTACTAAGTAATATCATTATCGGGACCCTAATTAACCATCTAACACAGAAGCAGATTTATGTAATGCGAGAAAGTCAATTCCATTAGAACAAACTACTCCAAATTAACATATCAACTATATCCGCATCCATGCCGAGGTAACCCAAACTAAGATAGAAAGGATGTCAAAGAAAGGCTGTCAAAGGAAAAAAGTAAAATTGACCATTACACCCTCTCTTTATCTTTATCCCTTCACTAGAAAGTCTGTCAAAGAAAAAATGGTTTTTGCCTTGTTCTTATGTAGTTTACGATGAGATAAGAAAGCAAAGACATTTAAAAGATTGGTGTAAAAGGAGCAAAATAACTTTGCACTATAAGCTTTGGAATCACTCTAATCACACTAAATAAATGGATTTATGTAAAACTGAGGTAGAACTTATTACCCGGGAGTTGCCCGTCTGCATGTGTGAAGCTACTTCCTGAGTTGGTTAAGTGGGACCTTGACCCTAAGGATTGAATAAGCAAGCACAAGTGTTATAACTTGGAGATGAAAAAATCAGATTTGATTTGTAACATTTAATGGATATACTTAAGTCAAAATTGGGACCTGAAAATTAGGTAAATTTCCAGTAGAACCTTGCTGAGTTCCCGAAATGTTTCCTTGAACCTAAGTTAAACAATGCCAAAGATCCAATTTTAGTATGACAATATATCTCAACAATAACGACAATAACAATAGTAGCAACTAAGTTGCACCCAAATATGTTGTGAATGCAATTTTCAGCACATGCTTTCAGTTGCGACAAACAAGTATTTCAGTAAGCTACATGCAATCATAGTGAGATATTAAAGTCTGTCATCACATCAAATAAATTAAGAGAATTAATTTAGCAATCAAGTTGGTGTTAATTACCGGTGGATTGGGCCCTTGTGCCCCAAACATCGAGAATAATTGGTTGATGCACATTTGATAAGATGATAGTTCTCTTTTCATCTCGGCCCTATCCTCAGCTTGATGGCGATCACTGATGTCTAAGAGAGATTGTACTTCTGTGCAAGAGAAGCTTGTCTGCACTCCATTGGTTGTCACTCCAGAAACAGTAACCGAAGATGCTGTGTGCTTGGGCCTGGATCGATTGGTTGCTGTTTGCGCATTCCCATCAACCATGCTTCCAAATCCTAGCACCCTACCATGGCTTGCTCCGCCAGCAGCTGACATGAACATGGTGGTCTCGTCCATGTCGGCATGGCCTCCTCAGCCATCATGTCGTTCACCTTTTCTTATGAGTTACACCATATGAGAATATAAAAAATGTGTTATTTTGACCTTGTTATGTAATGAATAAATTTCTAATAGTGAGATCTAATTTATCACATACCCTCAAACAGTAGGCAACAAAATCAGTAAAAATTGATATGCATCAGAACTGGTTCAGTTTGTATTTTTGTGAAACTCAATTCTAGTACCAGCATATTGCACAGTTTGTAGTTTTTCCCTTCTAGTAGTGAGATCTAATTTATCACATACTCTCAAACAATAGGCAACAAAAAAAGTGTTAATTTCTCACATATCCGTAAAAGAGTTCTCTAATTTCTTATTTACCCCTCAACACCTAGATATGTCTAATTTATCCCATAACTCTTAATTTCAATTCAGCATATTGATGTAAATTCAGCACATTAATGTAAATTCAGCAAATTATCAGCACAAGGATGTAAATCATCAAATTATGAAATGTACATAGTGCAAATTCAGCAAACTCAACAACATTTGTACTTAGGTATTCAGATTCAGCAAATTAATGTACATAGTGCAACTTACGTAAACTGCTTTGATTCTTGTGTTGGGAAATTGCAAGGAGTTGACATCCAACTCTTCAATTACACGGGGAATCTCCTCTGTATTTGGGTCCATTACCCCATTGTCATCAGTATTCTCCGCTGTTCCAGACCGAACCGACGTGACAGCTTCCAGTCATATCTCAATGGGTGATTTGCCATTGTCTCGACGACAATGAAGATGGATGTAAAGTTCCCTCATTGTTGGATCTTCTCCATTTTTTAAGTTTTTCTCCACATGAAAATGAATAAACAAGTCAGATGATGTTGTAAATTACACATTAAGTTTCATTTTGAATTAGTGTTCATTGAAACTCACCAGTTTATCAAAATGCTGGTGTGCGCTTGCACATCCAGCATAGTGAGAGACCGTCAGTCCAGATGTAGTGCGGTTATCATGGTTTTGTTTACTCACTTCTTGCCATTCATCTGTGGCAAAGATGTCGCACAAACTGTGCCAGTATGCGTGGGTTAGGCACTAATGTGGGACAGACTTCTTCCATGCCGGTATGTTTCTACCGAATTTTTTTATGCAATTGTTCCTTGCCTCGTGTAGCTCCCCGGCATACCTCTTTGCCGCTATTGCCTCCAGAACTTCTTGACAACGCTGGACATCTTCCCCATCACGATATCTAAATTTCTCCTTTAAAAAAAACACGTATTCCATTAGTAGGGGTACATGTTATTAAGTTTAGAGAACTGCGATAGGTAAAATTCAGATTTTTGAGCTATGTAGATGATATCCTTGTAAGTGGCAGGTATGAATGCTCACATTCATACAAGTCAAACCAACTTGGAAGTGAATGAATGGTTTGCATTTCCCTTAATATAAGGCATACAAGTCATGCTATAACAATAACAGTTCCAAAAATGAAACTATAACAGTTCTGAAATGAAATGAAACGGGTGTGGAATTAAACTATAACAGTTCTGAAATAAAATGAAACGGGCGTGGAAACTATTACAGTTATGTAACAGTTCTGACATACAAGTCATTTTCTTTTGTAACTATAACAGTTCTGAAATGAAACGGGCCTTGCAGGAATTTGATAATAAAAAAAAAATATTGCTAATGGAAAATAATATGAAAAGAGACTACCAGAAATGCAAATTCGATGTTATTTTTCGTGGTATCATCGAAGGCGTGGAAACTTCTCAATGGTCCAGGCATATGGTTCAGGGCAAGCCTTGTGATAGAAAAGTTGTGGTTTCAGAAAATGACTTAGGGGATAAAATGGTTGTATTTTTTTGTAAAAATGAAAAACAACAATACCTAGTGATTGCTGCCGTTATTTCCTTTGGTTTTTCTACACAAGTAAACTCACAAGAGGAAATTGGCCAGATTATAGGTCTGTCTTCCACTACATTTGTCAATTTTCTGATGATCCCCGGGCCTCGTCCCCTTTTCTTTATGGGTTTGGTTGGTGTAATTTCACCATTGGGCGTAGCATTTGAACCATCGTCGAGCTCAAGTAGTGCCTGTGATTTACGCTTTCTCTCTAATTTTTTTTTTGTTGATGTTGCTCTTGATAGAGCAGATTTCCTTGGAGCCATCTGTGTTTGAATGAAAAGGAAACTAGGAATGGATTATAATTAAGATAAAATTTATAGTGTACCCATAAAAAATTAAGCTTAACAATAATTGAGCTTTTTGCCAAACTTTAGAGAGATTTGGTTCAAAAAGGAACTTCAAATGCTAGACTAACAAACTAAACCCCCGGATTGCAACACTTACTGGAAATATCAGCCCTTTTTGTAATGAGTTGGATATGTTATTGTTATTTGATTTATCTTTTTTCATAGCTTCTTTTGTTAGTCATTTCTTTCTTTTTTTTCTTTATACATGATTTGGGGCATAAGGCAGAGTTTTACCAACGAAGCATGAATTCCATGCAAAGGACTTATGTGCAAAATCAATGGAGCAAAGGTGAAATCAACATAATATGTGCCACTTTATACATGCTATGATAGTGAAAATGTCATGCTATTATAAAAAAAAGTGGATCCTAATACTGTCATGGCCTGAAATTGGTTGGCCGGCATATTATTGGGCTTTATACGTACAAGCAACGACCTTATACTACTAGAAATGTCTTCGCTGAATTCCCTCTTTGTTAAAAAAATATCTAAAAGAAGATAAATTTTAGAAATAAAGATTTTATTCCTATATATCTTTATAGTTAGGTACCCATTTAGGTTAATTAATTGGGGAACCTTTCGATTGGTCGAAATTGAAAAATAGAAAATAAAAGGCTGATATATATTATTAATTTTCACATTATGAGTCAATAATTTGAGAGCTTAGCATCAATTTAATAGAAAATAAAATAAAAATGAACAAGTCGGATTCGACTTGAGTCAACCTGATGCAACTTGACCCAACTCATCAACTATTATTAAAAAGAAAGGAGCCTTCAAATGATGATAAGGTTAGGTCTCCTTTAAAAATATAAAGAAACCTTGTAACTAGACAGCAATAAATGACTTTAAGCTTCTACAATGTTTCAAATGCCTGTCAATTTCTACCATATTTTCCAACATCAGTCAAGTAGAATGCCAAGGGATAAATTAGAATTAAGGTGACTTTTACTTTGTCTTTTTGTCAGAATTTAAGTGGATAGTGGGAGTCTATTGAAAAGTAAAGGTTGACTCCAGGTCTACTAAGTAAAATGACATAGTGAAAAGGAGAAGTGATTGCAAAATAATCAGTTATTGAAGTAAGCAAATTAAAGTTATTACATACTGTGCTAAATTCAGCAATACACCTAGTACTTATTGACTCTCAAATTCATAGATACCTAGTGCTTACAAGACTTTTCGCAATTGACTCTCAAATTGACTCATTCAGTGTTTTGTGTAGAAATTTGGTAGATTTAATGCGAAATAAGTAAACAAAAATTACCAGCCTGAAACCATTGAGATAGGTAAACAAAAATTAAACCTTAATATAACAACAATTAAAGGAGAGAAGTGAAATAGGTGATCTAAAATTACCAGCCCGACTATTGGATGGCCGTCGACTCCGAGAATCCAAGCGGGAAGTTAAGTGATCGAAATGAGTGGGAGATTAGTAAGCGCGAAGTCTGATTTCTCGGTATCCTCTCAGAAGGGGGGGAAATGAGTGGGAGAGGAGGAAAGGAGCGAAGTCTGGTTTCTCGGTATCCTCTCAGAAGGGGGGGGGGGGAAATGAGTGGGAGAGGATGGAAGGAGGCGGGCGCATTAACTTGAGGTAACCTAATAAGAGGAGGGATTTGGGGGGAAATGAAAACACAGCCAAGCATCCTCTCAGTTACTGTAAAAAGATTTCCTTCAATTTACGGGTTGAGATTAACTTTCAGAACCTTTGAGATCTGTTATAGCGTAGGAAGCACTATTGTTGGGCTTTGAGATTCGTGGCAAGTTTAAAAGAACGGTCCAGATTTAGTGATTGTTTTCTCATCGGTATTACAATACCGGAGGATGTGAATTCAGTGAAAGTCATCTGGCGCCGAAGGAATGAAGGCAAAATTTCGGAGAAGAACAGATCAGTTTTTGCTTCGTGCAGCATAGTACACATAACAACAGCCTTCAATTGATATAATGTGTTGCGCTACTTAGAGTCTAAACTACTTTGTCAGGATCAAGGATCCAATTTGGGAGTTGTTTTTTGAAAAATGAAGGCGCCAAGTTAAATTCCATATCATGAAAATTTTCAACTGGAGTTGAATTGATTTGAGACTTGATATTAAATAATTATGTTTATAATTATGTATATAATTTTAAATTGTGATTAATCTAAGTTATATTATATATATTATAGGATTCAATTAAAATTTATTTAGAAAATTGGTATGTTACTGTAGGATTCAATTAAAATTTGTTTGGAAAATTGGTAATATATGAAGGTGATACTATTAATAAAGGTTGATGTGATAATAAAATTAATGCTTGAACATTGATAATATATGCATTAGTACAATTAATTTATAATTGTTGAAATTGTAAAACATAATGCATTATGCATCAATCACTTGTGCCATACTCCAATGTACATAGGACTTGAACCCATGTTGTGTGGATCAATGAAGGAACGAAGACGAAATTGCATTTGTTGTCGATCGGAACCGTTCAAATGAAAGAGTATTGCATTAAGTTGATTGTATTAAAATTTGATGTAAATCGAGATCCATTTACTAATCCATCCAAGCGACACAATATAGCAACATCGTACGGCTATAAATAGTTTACTTTGGATCGAGGCTTTCTAGTATCCGGCCTCTTTAACTTTTATGTTCTTAAGGTTTCATGTTCTCTCTTGATCATTTAAAAAAAATCTAGATGTCATTTTTCAGCAAATCGACTGTTCAATGATCATACGAAAATTAACGGTCCACATTGTTTTGGACAATTTGAATGAGTAAATAATAATCAAATTGTACAAAATTGACATTTGTAGATTTGATTTGGACATAAAATCCCAAAAAAATCTATTTCTCATTTTTCACATTTTTTTTAAAATAATTTATGTACATGCATTACCAAACAGACCCATAGTTAAATTGTAGCCTTTTGATCGGTGATGTAGCGTCTTGATCTTCACTGGAGCCATCATTTTTTTATTATTTGAATTGGGTTGGCAAAGTCAGTAAATGCGATACAGAGATATTAACAAAGGGCTGAGTATGTATTGTGGTGCACTGCATTACACTTGTACATTCGTGTTACATTGACTGGATCCAAACCGTTCTTTTAACATTGCACAAATCAATAAGCCCAACTAATACCGACCCCTCCGCAAGCCCGAATCTCAAAGCGGCTAATAGCATAAATCAAACCGTAGAGGGGATAGAGTAGCGGGCACATATTGGAGAGGATACCCCTCTCCAGATCTGGATGGTGTAAAGGTAGCCCGGACTTAGCGTTTTTTTTCAAAAACTCACTCGACACTCCTCTCTCAAAAACCGATCAGTTCTCCCAAAAACTCACTCCACTCTCCCAAAAACTGATCAGTTCTCCCTTCCTGATCTCTTCCAAATCGGCACCTCTCTCCATCGTTCCGCCAGTCGTTGGAGCTTTGAGAAGGAAGAGGGTGTCGCCCCTCGCTCTTTTGTGTACCGCAACCAAAGAACTAAACCCTAGCGCCGACCTCGCTCCATCGATCGACAGAGATCTAGTAAGTTACTCCACTCTTCGGCTCTATTTATGTTTTCACTTTGGCTTTTTGAGAAAAACTCGTTAAATGGAGAAAGCACTCCGATGTTACTCCCCAGGGTTGCAAATTGGGACTCTACCAGTACTGGCGTCTAGACTGATATATCTTATAACTAAGTAGATGTATGTCCTATTGTTTGAGGAAATTAACACTTGTTTGCAAAGTAGGTATTATCTTCTCAAGTTTTTGTACCTATGTACATTTGATGAATTTGCATAAATATGTTTGCAAATTAGTCAGTCTGGTATATGAATCTTCTGTATTTTGTCAGAACTGATATACCTTTCTTGTCAGAACTGGTATACCTTTGTATTTTGTCAACAAGACTGATTCATATACCTTTGTATTTTGTCAGAACTGATATACCTTTGTACTAATTTGTCAGAACTGATATACCTTTGTATTTTGGATCTTCATTTCTTCATTTCCTCATGTACCTTTCTCATTTGTCAAATACTAATTTCTTCATTGCTTGGATCTTCATTTCTTCATTCCTCATGTTGTCTGGTATATGAATCTTCTGTATTTTGTCAGTCTGGTATATGAATCTTCTCAAGTTTTTGTACCTATGTATCAAACTACCTTTGTACCTATGTATTCATTGACAGGGTTCAAGTTTTTGTCAGTCTGCAAATTAGTCAGTCTTGTTTCTTTCTTTTGTCAGAATTGATATACCTTTGTACCTATGTATCAAATTAGTCAGTCTGTAAATTAGTATCAAGTTCTTTTGTTTCTTTCTTGTATTCTAGTTCTTTTGTTTCTTTCTAGTATTATGAATCTTCTGCTTGTTTACAGGCCCCAACCCACATCCTGGCTAGCCTGAAATTCTAAATCTCACATTATTTTTTTCCTTTAATTAAATTTTGTATTAATTGAGACAAAATTCATTGTGATAGATAAAGAAAGAGACTATAAGGGTATACATTGGTATTTAGAGAGAAAATTTTCTTTGAGATATCTCAAAATTACAATTGATGCGCTCAATATAGCACTTCCCTTAATTATTTAGCCTATTTAGCCTGTTTAGCCCATGTGTAGTTATGTTGCATTATTTTTTCAGTTATTTAGCCTTTTTAGGGAATTTTCAGTTATGTTTAATTATTGGGCATAATGCATTAATGCATTAAAGTGGCTTATATGAAATCTCAATTTCTTCTAATCTGTTTCAGATTCAGAATGGATAGGGGCGATGATAACTCCAAGTACGAGCTAGTACATCGCCGGAAATCCCAGAGACTCAACCAGCGGCAAGAGCCACCGCAAGCTGACCCGCTGTCGCCAGAGACACCGGTTGGCACCCTCCCGCCGTCACCGCCTCAAGGAAATGAGGTCCCCATTCATACACCAGCTGCTGAGCTATCTCCAGAGCCACCGGGTTCTGGCCACCCAGTGTCACTCCCTCCCGCCTTCAGTGGGGACCCTGTTCAAACACCACCAGTCCAGCTTCATCACTGTGAACCCCCCCTCCCCCGTAATAAGAAATCCCACAAAAAAACGAAGGAAGAGATCCGGAGGTCTGCAAAGCTGAACCCCTATTATCGGGCATTGCACCCCCCCGTTCGAATGAAAGAGCCCCTTGCTACTCTCCATGAGGTCGATGATACTCCCCAGTCGCCCCCTGTCGAGCAACCGGGGGCTGTTCCCCAGCTGTCGCCTCGGCCCATGGAAGCAGACCCCCTGCCATCGCTAACAGCCCAGACACCTGCTGAAAAGGCACCCCCTGTCGAGCCAGATCTAGCTGCCCTCCAGTCCCACCCTGTCGAGCCATCGCCAACTGCCCAGTCACCGCCTGAAAAGTCGCCCTTTGCCGAGCCATATCAGGCTGCGCCCCAATCACCAGCTGACAAGTCGCCCCTTGCCGAGCCATCTCGAGAGCCTCGTGATCAGCCACCACCAGAGGCTAATGTCCAGGCACCGCTGCGGTCAGCCACTGGCTCCTCGAAGTGCCGAACTTTTACAGGCCCCAATCTTCGAAGGGCAGGGGTTAGAAGTGATCAAAGTCGTTCCTCGATGCTATCTCCACGTGCAGGATGTACGGAGACACCATCGGCAACCGGGAACAATGCTGACCGGGAACCTTCAACTCTAGATGCAGGTTCTTCCCGGGCACCTACTGAAGTAGCAACTGATTGGGATGCGTGGGAAGCTAATGACCGGTCCCCGATCATGCATCCTAATTTCTCGCCGACTCGGTTCCAGTCACCAGCTGCCCAGGCACCGCCTGAACCCTCACTGTTCGACCAGCGGGCAAGAACTGTGCAAGAAGAGGATGCATCTGGAGAGCAATACACTGAAGATGAGTCCAGCCCACATCCCGCGATACTGGATGATGATGGCAGTAGGAGGTGCTTACGCCATCGTCCCCTAACCGGGATTCCTGAAGCTCTTGACGCATGCGGGCTAGAGCTCGATAAGTCAGCTGCTCAGGCGTCAGCTGTCGAGAGGAAAAGAAAAAGAAGTAAGAGAAAAGGCAATGTGAGGTGTGGGCGGGGTCTTGCAAGGCCTCGTGACCCTATGCCACCAGAGGACAGACCAGAATTGGTGGTAGTCGGTGATGCTGAGTTCACGTCATCACCCAAGTGCACAAAGATAATCACCACGATTAGGCTTCTTACACTGTGGAACTTGCCCGGACCTTACCGGAGCTGGAACATGTTTCCCTCGAAGACAAGACTGTTTATTCTAAAATAGTTCCTCCAGAGGTATTCATGGGGGGCTGAGCAAGACACCGTGCGGTGTATTGATGTATTTGAGAGAGTATCGACTGAGACATATATGCGGGAACTGGCGGAAACGAGAAGGTGGCTCACGAGGAAATATGGAGATGAAAAAGAGGTATGGATAGACTACCCTCCCAAATGGTGCAAGAACCTGGAGTATTGGAAGTGTTTGGTTCTCATTTGGTCGAAGGACAAATTTGTCACTACATCAGCCACCAACCATACAAACCGAATTAAAGGAGGTAAAGAAGTGGTGCATCATGTGGCTGGATCCAGGAGCAGTTATCGGCACAAGGAAGTTTTGGTAATGAAAATTACATTAAATTTACTTTAGTGATTTAACTTAGGTTATGCTTTATTAACATCCTCTGCATACATTTATGTACAAATTCAGATTTTCGAGAAGGGAGCACCAGTTGGACCGAAGGAGGTCGTTGATCGAACTCACATGCGGGAGACACCGTGGGGAAAGAAATACGTGAACGAGAACGCGAAAAAGGCAGCTTACTATACAGTTTTGATTTTGTATAGGTACATTGCATTTCACTGTGGAACTTGCATAATTCTTATGTAAGTATTTAATATACAGCTTTGATTACCAAAACGTCACTGTATATTTGCTGATCCATTCTATAATTCACTGTATATTTGATTACCAAAACTTCACTGTTTTGATTACCAAAACTTCACTGCATAATTCACTATATAGGTGCAAAATGCATTTGACTAAAAATTTGCCGATCCACTTTGTTCTAATGGTGGCAGAAAGAATTCCTGGACCTTAAGGCTTTCTACGGGGATACGATGAACAATGAGGAAATTTGGGAGCTCGCTTTGAACGGGGAGGACAAGCGAGGGAGGCTATTCGGCTTTGGATTCAAGTGCAGGACCAGCAAAGTCACCAGTGTCTTGGAGACAGTGGAGGGTGCCCCATCAGAGCCTACAAAGAGCACAGCTACTTCCGCTGAAGATTTGAAAAGGAAATACACAAAAGAGGAGGTGGCAGAGTTACTTAGAGCTAAACGTACTTCCTTTGTTGCTGAGCTAGCTGCACAAGAGCAGCGCCACAGAGCAGATATGGAAGAGATTAAAAAGAATAGCCAGTTCACGAGGGACTGTTTTGCGCAACTCTTCCGAAAACAAGGAATAAAGCCTCCAAAATTTAAGCACTTTTCTGTTGCTAAGTTAAGAAATGACAGAATCTCTAATATTTGAATTTAAGCTTGTGTTAACTACCATTTACTGTGCTCTGTAGGAGGGGTCATCAGAGGGCAATGCCGATGGGGGAGAGAAACCTCAACCATGCAAGGGCAATTCTGGTGTGGAAGAGGATCATCTTCCATAAACTGTGTTAATTTGTTGCAAAGAACTCTAGTACTTGTAATAATAAAAAACATTTAGGTTAACTTCTATCGGTTGTTTGGATGTTGGATGTTTAACTTAGGATGTGTTAAATTAATTATGATGTTGCATAATTACTCTAGTACTTGTTAATTTCCTTTTTTATCTACTTGGGAATTTCTCATTTAACTTGGGATGTTTAACTTGGGTGATGTGTGTATTCTCTTTTTTTGGGTAATCCCACACCCAATTTTGGATGTGTACAATCTAGGTACGCAATAAAAACATTACTGTATTCAGATAATATACACCAGTATTTCCGACGGTAAACCGATGGAAATACACCAGTATCTTTCTTTCCAATCAGCTCGCCGCATCCCAGTCTAATTCCCAGTTGAAATGCTCTGCCCAGTCGCCCCATTTAAACTCTTGCCCCAACTAAGCTCCATGTCCCGGATCTCTCAACCCTCTTCCTGTTTAAGTCCAAGAGCTGTAAATCCAAGATCTCTCCACCGTTGCCGTAACTGAGCTCTTCCTCTTCCTCTCCTTGGAGCTCTAAGTCCAGGAGCTCTTCCTCTTCCTCTCTTTTTTTAGCTCTAAGTCCAGAGGCTCTTGCTGTTCATCTGATTTGAGCTCTAATTCCAGGCGCTATTCCTCTCCTGTACAAAAGTAAGCTCTTGTTCCCTGTTAAGAATGAACATTGCATTATTCTTTAATCAGCCCCTTTTCAGTTTTATCTCAGCTTGTGTTTGCTTGATTAACCAGCCACTGTGAAATTAAATCATGAAACCTACGCAATTGTAAAAATAGAGATAGTCATTCAAATGAAAACACAGCCACTGTCTTGAGAACCAAAAAATGAAAACACAGCCACTGTGCTTGATTAATCAACCACTGTGCTTGATTAATCAACCACTGTCTCAAGAACCAAAAAATGAAAACACAGCCATCTTGTGAAATTGTGTTTGAGGGATCATATAATTAACTCATACCCTATTTTATACAGATAGTCATTCAAATGGCCATTGATCGGGAATGGATGTACAAGTATAGTAGGAAAAGTATGGGTGGAATTCTTCACCCTACATTTGTGAATGGTGTGACCGAATTTATTGCACGAGCATTATCCATACCCTCCGTTGTGAGTGTCGACGATAGAGGTGTGCAATGTATGCCGTGTCCATGTGAAAGATGTGACAACCTCTATAACAAAGATGTGCAAACTGTAGAACTGCATCTTTTTCGCCATGGCTTTTGCAACCTATATGAAGTGTGGACAAACACGGGGAGCTGCATCCAAATTCATTGAACAATTCACCGTCTGTGAACGCAGCCACTGATCCAATGGTTGACATGGTAAGGGATGCCGCTGGTCAAGAATTCGATTGGAATGAGGAGACACCTATGGGAGCGGCTAAAAAATTCTTTGACATGATGGATGCTAACAACAAACCGGTTTGGAAAATTAACTCGATGGGTGAAATAGAATGCGAAAAACAAACCGTTTTGTCCGCGGTGACACAAGCCTTTGCTTTAAAGGCGAAACACCAAATGAGCCAAACATGTTTCGATGGGATGATAGATCTACTTAAAAGCACGCTTCCTTCTAGTGAAGAACTGCCTAAAAATTTCTACCAAGCGAAACGTTTGGTCGAGGGATTGGGCATGGACCATAAGAAAATAGATGTATGTCCTAACTTCTGTATGCTATATTATAGTGATGAGAACAAGAAGAAGACCCGCTGTGATGTATGTGGCAAGCCAAGGTATAAGCCTCTTGGACCCAATAAGAAGGCAAAACTCGTTCCACAAAAGCAACTTCGTTATCTCTCTATCACCCCACAATTGCAAATGATGTACATGACCGCAACATCTGCGAAGAATATAAGATGACACAAGGAAGGTGTGCGTCACAAAACCCCGATGATGGTGCACCCGGCGGATGGTGAGGCTTGGAAGCATTTCGCTCGGAAACATTCTACATTTGCAGAAGAGCTAAGAAATGTTTGGTTGGGGCTAACAACGGATGGGTTCATGCCATTTAATTCGAGTGCAGCTCCATATTCGTGTTGGCCGCTATTTGTTTTTCCGTATAACCTACCACCTGGGATGATAATGAAATAAGATAGCATGTTCCTCGCGCTATTCATCCCGGGACCAAAGCATCCGGGTCGGGACATTGACATACTCCTTGAACCTTTGATCGATGAATTGAAACATTTGTGGTTAAATAGAGAAATGACATGGGATGGATATAAAAGAGAGAACTTCGAGATGCATGCACAACTTCTTTGGACGGTTAGTAATTACCCGGCTTATGAGATGCTGTGTGGGTGGGGTACAAAAGGCAAATTGGCGTGTTATTTTTGCATGGAGAAGACAAAAGCCTTTCAACTCGCGCATGATGGAAAAACAAGTTGGTTCGATTGTACAAGGTGCTTCCTTCCTCCTGATCACGCATTCCGTTGAGATAGGAAGAATTTCAAAAAAAGTAGAGTTGAGAATGATCCTCCACCACCGAGATTGACGGGAGAGCAGCTGCTCGATATAGTGAATTTGATCCCAGATATTAAATGGGGTAAACAGGGAGGATTACAATAAATTGAGGGTTATGGTACAACCCATCATTGGCAGAAAAAAAATATTTTTTGGAGTTTACCCTATTAGAAAGACAATTTGTTGCAACACAATTTTGATATGATGCATTTGGAGAAGAATTTCACAGAAAATTTGCTATACACGCTGTTAAACATAGGTGGCAGAACCAAGGATAATGAAAAAACTAAGAAAGATTTGGCTCTTTATTGTGATCGCCCCACCCAACACCTAACTCCCTCGGATGGTAACCCAGGAAAGCTGAAAAAAACCAAATGCACCCTTCGCACTTTCTCCAAATGATAAGAGGATTGTTTTAACATGGCTCAAGGAGGTAGTAAGGCTCCCTGATGGCTACGCATCCAATTGGTCAAGGATGGTTAACCTAACCACGAGCAGCTTCACCGGACTTAAAAGTCATGATTTACCAGTGTTCATGGAGCGCCTCCTCCCCGTCGCATTCCGAGACTTTGTCCCGGACCCTGTATGGGATGTTCTATGTGAGATTTCAGCATTCTTTAGAGAGAATTGTGCCAAGGAACTTGATCCAGTGAGGGTCGCGGAATTAGAAGATGATATTGTCGTCATAATGTGCAAGATGGAGAAAATTTTTCCGCCCGGTTTCTTTGATTCAATGGAGCACCTTGTGTTGCATGTAGCATACGAGGCTAGAATGGGCGGGCCAGTAGGGTTCTGATGGATGTATCCATGTGAAAGGTGTGCTGTGCTTTGGATTTTTGTTTTAAATTTTACTTAAAGGCACACTAAGCTTACAACTAACACTAAACCATTGTTGCAATTACAGGCGTAACAAAGAACAAAGGATGAGAGTCACGAACAAAACACGTGTGGAGGGTTCAATCGTGGAGGCTACAATTGCCAAAGCAATTGGTACATTTTCCACACACTACTTTGCAGAGAAATCTAACATTAGCCAAGAAGGAGTTGGAACAAGTAACCGTTCGGCATGACTACTTTCTATATTCAAAAATGCGGGCCGTTCCATTGGCAGGGAAAGACAAAAGCCTCTCGATACAAGAATTGGGATGCGGCACACACTTATGTCATCCTCAACTGTCCTGAGATCTGTGAGAAGTACATGGGGTACAGTCTTATAAATATCCTTCTGATGTTTTCAAATTAAAGTATCTAATCTAAAACATATCAAAATCTCTTGTTTGGACATATTCTAATGTGCAGAGAGTTTGATACATGCATGCTTGGGGTGGCCACAAGCCCACAAGATTTGCCAAAAGTCCGTCAAGATGGTTTTGCACCTTGGTTACGCAAAAAGGTAATAAATTCTCGTGATGAAGACGATTACTACATACGAATGGCAGGAGTCAGGCCAAGCAAACAAGCGTACTTCTACGATGGGTACGAAGTCAACGGGTATCGATTTCACACAGAATCATCTAGAGAAAACAAGGTAACTCAAAGTAGCGGTGTTTGCATAAAAGGAGAGTGGGATGCAAATGGCGAACAAATCGACTACTATGGAGTTCTCCAATATGTCATTGAGCTAGAGTATGATGCCCACAAGGTAGTTCTCTTTAGGTGTGATTGGTTTGACATAATAAACGGTGTAAAAGTGGACTGCAAACATGGCATTGTTGAGGTCAAGCATACTTCTCGCCTTGCAAATTACGAGCTTTTTGTATTAGCAGCTCAAGTAACCCAAGTGTGCTACCTACCTTATGCATCACAAAAGGCCGAAAGATGCCCATGGTGGGTGGCAATCAAAACAAGCCCGAAGTCGAGGTTTCGTGTCGAGGGCGACGATGCAAACATCGAATTTTACCAAGAGAAAAGACCGGATAATCCAATTGAGCCAACTATTGGACAAGACTTTGTTTGGGATGGTATGCTCCAACAAGAAGACGAGTTCGAGCTAGTGAACGAAACGACAAACCTTCCACTGACAACATCAAATGAACCGCCAAGTTTGGCAAGGGATGAAAACAACATAGAGGAGGGTGAGAAAGAGCATGACATGGAGCAAGATGATGAAGACATGGATGATTATGATGAAGAGTATTAATTGGTAAGTGTTTTGACATATGTATTACTTTTTACATTTCAAATTACTTTACATTTTACTATCCAGTAATGCATTTTGGTCAAATGCATTTTCTAACATTTTCCTTTTTTTTTTGTAACAGGTTTTTACACAAGATTCATTCAAAGGGAGATCTTAGTTATTGCTTTCATCCGTGAATATGTTTTGTACCCAAATTAAATAGATTGGCTTAGTCCAAAGAGCAAAATTTATGTTTTCAATTAAATGTTTCGTTTTAACTATCTCTATTAAATACTGCTTGCTGCTGTTATTTAGTTTTGGCCAACATTCAAAATGAGATATCAAATAAACAGAAATGTTCCTATCTCCAGGAACAAAACATTTCCGACGGTAGCCTCATGGAAATACTACGTCTAATCAAAAAATAATATTAACTGGATCAGTAAAACATTTCCATGGGCATAGTGGTCCAGTATTTCCATGATCCTTCACTATAAAACTATATAAACAGAATAACCAAAACATTTCCAAGGGTAGCTCATGGAAATATTATGTCTTTCTACTTCTAACTTATTTCCAAGGGTAAGGGGTGAGTTATTTCCATGGGCTATCAATAAAATATCGTATTTGGTCTGTTTGGCGGGTCAGGGGTCATGCAAAAGTATTTCCAAGAGCTGATAGTTAACATTTACATAGGCCGACAGCCGGGATTTTCATGCGCTACTAGTTCCGTCGGCCTGTTGTTGGAAATTATTAAGTATGTCAGAAAAGGCGATTTTATTTCTGTAGGCCATTCCTCCCTTTGGAAATAACATAGGCTGCCCTTGAAAAATCCGGAAATTCTAGTTGTGGGAATTAAATACCAGTCAATTTATTTTGTTACAATAACACGACAGTTTTATATTCCAACAACACGAACATGACGAGGTCAAAGTATACATATCAAGTTCTTAGTTGTAAATAAAAGAGTTCAGAGTGGACAGTTGTCTATAGAGCATGTTGACATAAACTCTCTGATTGCAGCTGCATATTAAATGATTGTCACCCAAAATGTTTCGTGAGAATATTGCTCGTATGAGTGTCATGTCAAATTAAAGATCTTCAATTATTTGAGGATATTCAGATTTTAGTGGGAGTTTGTGGGAGTTTGTAATTATGCTTGTATGACATATGCGGTTTTTAGTTTTTAAAGTTTAATTAAGGATATTTATGTAGAAATAAAGTTTCAGTTTATTCACATTATGACTATATTAAGGTTGATCTCATTTAAGGGAGGACCAGTTGAAAATAGGCACGTTATAATCACATTGCATGAAATTTTCATGCTACACATTCACATCATGATTCATGTCATTCGGTTATTTCAATATATGTGATAATTGTTGGTTGAGTTACGTATAAATATGACAAAAGCTGCTTTAATTCTATATTAATATAATTGATGGACATAATTATTTCGGAACACACGGTGATGACAGAAAAATTGAGCTCACTATGGTTATTCACAATACATAATTATAAAGTTTCACTAATCCAAGTGGTAGATTGTTGGATCATTAATTCAACGTTGGACTTATATGTAAAATAATTATGTATTGTATACTGTCAATTTTATGCTCAATGAAAAGTGGTCATATGCGTTATATAATTTATTGAGAATTAACATGTCATATTGGGTGTTGACCTTTAATGTATAGAACTTAAGATGTAATTTCAATATTAATTATGGATTGAATTGAATAATTACAACATATGACAGTCAAGAGTTTTCTTGGGTTATATATATGATTTGGTCCCCCAAAATACAAGGCTATCTGAATTCATTTCTCATTATCTCATCATTAGATGAGAGTGTGAGACACTTTGGAGAAGGCAGAACAAAGGAGACTCTCTAAAGGGCCTTGCTATTTTGGAAAAACCGAATCAGTGGCACTCTCTCGCACAAGATAGTCACGGATTAAGGTACGCTTCCGCTATTCAGTTTTATGTTTAACACAGATGGTCCTGCGGTGATCAGCGATGGTTTTCGTCGATCCCAACAGTTCAGATCTTTTGTTTGGACTTTGAAATTGAAGATAAAGATGTTGGGGCACAATTTGAGCATGAAGCAATGGGGCATGTGTGCCCTCCTCATCTATATATATATATATATATATAGAGCTTGGCTACTATGCTTATATAAGCAAAAGCCCACATATGCTTAAATGAGCATTTTTGCGTTTCCAATGTTCAAATGGTCGATCCGACCGTTCATCTTGTTCTCCATATTAATATGTGCTTGGAGACTAAATTTTACATTTTTCTGAATTTGTTTACTATTTATTAAGCCACTTTGAAAGTTTCTGATCTGGTGGTCCAGAATTTTGGAAACACTGTTTTTACTGTTCACCCAGATCAGCAATTTTCAAAGTGGCTTAATAAATAGTAAAAAAATTCAGAAAAATGTAAAATTTAGTCTCCAAGCACATATTAATATGGAGAACAAGATGAACGGTCGGATCGACCATTTGAACATTGGAAACGCAAAAATGAGTTATAAGCATATGTGGGCTTTTGCTTATATAAGCATAGTAGCCAAGCTCTATATATATATATATATACACACACACCTTCTCCACAATTCAATATTTTCAACATATATATATACATACATTCATCCAAAACAATAGAAATATATATTACATTGATTGAACATTACACATCAAACAGAAACAAGACATTTAAACATAAAATTAATATTATTACACAAAAGATAATATTACACCAAACAAAATAACACATATACATTAATATTACACATACAAATGTCACCAATAATTACATTCTTTATATACATACATATTTTCTTTTGTACAAAGGATTGTTTAAATTTTATAATTAACATGTTTTGTGTGTAGGTGGTCAGCTTGTAATTTTCATATCTTCCATGGATCAAGAGATTCAATTAATTTAAACGGACATAGATTAGTAGGTACTAGCTAATAATCTATTTATTTCATTCTGCAGGACAGCCATCCAGACTGGTAATAGCAGTTAACTTATTTTAAAGAGAGAATGGTTCCAGCAGAAGCAGAGAACTTATTTTTTTCAGATTGCTGGTTTTGTTGAACCCATCATTGAAGTACACATAAAAGGTCTCCATTTGTCTGCCCTGATTGACAAGTTGCTCAAGTACTGTCATGCGACCGTCAGCTGGGCAAAGGCATGCCTGGTTTAGTCTCTTCCATGCATCCTCACAGAATGACTGGAACTTCACAGTTGTTTCTTCATCTGTTAATTTATGTTCGATCTTGTAGCAATCAAATGTTGTTGGCCCTTGCCCGGACTTACTTTCACGCTGAAAGAGAAACATCAAATGGCGCTAGTTTAATTTAGGTTTTTAATGAATGATTCAACTTTTCAGTTTGAGTTGAAGTTGCACTTTCCCAGTAGCTTGATTTTTATTCTTCCCATGAATCATGAATTCCTTTTCTGAATGGTTAATTAAACATTTGATTTGAAGTAGTTCAGTTGGTTCCCACGAGACTATATTTATTTGTCTTTTGACCAGAGCAATTCAGTCTGAAATATAGAAAGTAATACAAATGGTCCTGCAGTGATCAGTGATGGTTTTCAATGACGGAATAACGTTATCCCAGTGATGGTATTCACAAATGGCACGACGAAAAGACGTTATATAAAACTGAATAACGTTATCCCAGTAATGGTATTCAACACAAATGGTCCCACTAGTACAAAAAACCCCTTCACCGACTGTTAAAAAACACTTTTACCGACTGTTATTGAGGCGTCGGTGATGGCGGCGACGGTATAGATAAATCTTTACTGACGGGTGAATAACAGTCGGTGTAGGTACCAACACCGACTGTTTTCTTTAAAAAACAGTCGGTGTAGGGTACCAACACCGACGGTTTTTTCAAAAAAACAGTCGGTGTAGGGTACCAACACCGACTGTTTTTTGGAAAAAACAGTCGGTGTAGGCACCCAACACCGACTGTTTTTTCCAAAAAACCGTCGGTGTTGGTGCCCAGCACCGAAATTTTTTTTTTTTTTTTTTTTTTTTTTTTTTGCACCTGTATAATTATATAATTCCTATACCATTTATAATTATACAAAATTATAAACTTTTTTCAAGGTGAATATATTAATAGATAAATAAACGTCATTTACATCTTTTCGTCTCTACAGAGAGCAATCAGTTACAAAACTAATTAAAAGGGAAAAACAACAATTTGACATAGTAATAAGATTTCTATACTCAACAATGAGCCATCCATTGCTCTGCATCATACCAAATCTTCTCCGCAAGGACATGTGGCGCTATCCTTCGATCTGAAAGACTTTCTCTCATTTCACTGTTCCTGATACAACAAGGCACAAATGTCAATTCACTTGATGTACAGTGAACACACCAAAATCGAAATAACCAGGCACAAATGTCAATTTAATCTTAGGTTGGTTCTTTCTACTATTATTATTATTCACAAGTTTCATTATACACAGGATGAAAGAGCCTACCAGATCGAAATAACCAGAAAGGTGCAAGGACGAAATTGCAAATCTCGAAATCAAAGAGTAAAGGACTAACCTGTCCCAAGAACAGGGTCGAGAAGCAGAACACGCCTCTCAGCAATGTCCTTTGGAAGTTTTTCATATATTAGCTGAGTTATGAAACAGAATAAGTATTTCAGATATGACACAGAGATGTATTACTTCAGAAAAACAACATTCAGCTAGAAAACTAAAAATAACCAAAAAGTAATAATAATGATAAGACTATTTTACTACCTGTTGACCATTGTCACCCTCGCGGTGAATGAGAATTTTACCAATTTTTATCCCTTTGCAACATGCACGCAGAGCATTCTCCATACTTTCACCGCTGCAGATTAAATAGAAAAAACAATTCTACATCAATAAATAACAAAACAATAAAAATCCTATTATTAGAGAGAGATTAGCAGAAAGTACACATGGACCAAAGTGCAAATTCAAATGAGTGAAAGGTACACAGAAAGAATGACGATCTCACCTTCGCACTATGGACACGCCACAGAGCTTCTTACAAAAGTCAACCCCTGTGTACACAGACCCTGAAAATATATAACAACAGAGTTTTTGAAGAGTGATTAGAATAACATCAATTGTGGATGTTCTATATATCCAACCTTCTCAGACTCTATACACAAAAGTAGGAAATGTTTGTTATGTACCTGTTGGTGTAACAACCTGCTTCTCAGTGAAAGGCAAATGACCAAGACCATGCTCCATAATTGGTAGTGCTCTATAACATAAAATCTATATATATACAAACTAGAGAAAGAAGAACTTGATCTGAACCCCAGACTCAACAAAATTATTTTAATGCAAGTTGGAAAAAACACCTTAAAGTAAGGCTATATAATGCAATTCAACATCAAACAAGCCAAGGAGAACCTCCAAACATGGACAAAAAAGGATGTACTATAATGAACAAAGAATGACTGGCACATACCAGTATGCAGTTGTCATCGATACTACTGTCAAGGTACAGATATCCTTTATGGAACTCGTTTGTATAGATAGCCTAACAATCAATTTTATTGAAATGATATCTGGATAAATATACATCATGTTATAATGTTGGATTTTAAATTTAAACTTTATTTTTGAAAGAGTCAAAATTAAAAAATTGTCAAGCAATCGCCCTTCTATAAATAATGGTTGTATTATTGGACATTTTCAGGTACTGTTTCAACAGGATATCATTATCATTACTTGATTTAAGTACCTGTTCAAGAACTGAGTTGACATCTCTGCCTCTTTCCACTGTATCTCGTCGAATTCTCCTAGCTAGCCTAATATCAGCATCTAATTAAGAAGAAAGAAAATAAAGAATTGTCAGAAAAAAGCAAACAATCAAGCTTTGTAGATAAAAAATTGAACTAGAACAGAATAAAACGTTGTAAAGTTCCCTCTTGTATCCTTGAGATAACTCCTATAGCTTCTAGTGCCCTCCGTCACATTATTTAGAAAAAAAAATGAAAAGAAAAAATTGCACAAAATATCCTTAATGATCTTACTTTCTCAGTGGCAAAAACAAAAGCATAAAGAAGCATCCTATGGCAATTTTTTGAAAGACACTTTGCCCATTTCGGGTCAGATCCGCTACAATCAGCACAGGTTCTATTATCGCTTTTGAGCATAAGCTCCTTCAGCTTCCTTGATTTGCCTATTTATGTTTAAAAAAAAAAAGACAGCTTAATTCCAGATTATAAATGAAATGCAACGTATAAGTTTATTTTATTAAAACTAGAATTATGCACCAGTAAAATTCCGATCAGGCGCCTACTGTAACGCCCATTCATCTTATCAATGTTTTATTCACCAAGGGCAATCTTCAACCTGCAACCAAAGGAATCGAGAATTAAGTTTACAATCAAAAGATGAAAATTAACACAATGATCAGAATCTGGCTCATATAATTATATATCGCCCAACTTTTTTTTATAAAAAAAAAAAAACAGGCACCGCTGAAAATATCAACAAAGATAGATGATTGCCTTCCATTGCATTAAAAAGAAACAAAGACAGAAAGATAGATGATTGCCTTCCATTGCAATTTTCCAAACCGACTGGATTCGTTTTGGTTTTGGGTGATTAAAGGCATGAATCGGAAGAGACTCACCGTCTGATTTACGCCAATTCTTCCTTTCTTCTAGTTGTTTATGACTGATTGAGTCTTCAGATTTGATCTTTCTTTTTTGTACCGATTCTTCAAAGGCAGACGTGATTGATGATCGGAAGAGACATCGGGGATAGCGATTGGAGGGAGCGTCAAGTATGTTTAATCATGTCACTATTGTCAAATCACAAGGCACAATTGCATTTTCTGATATCAGAATAGTAAAAAAAAATAGATATAAAGAAAAGAGATAGAACCTTTCAAGTGCAAATGACCTCTCGGAGGTGAGTGTTCATACAAGTGTCACAATTTATCAAATGGCCATTGTAAGTCTCCCCATTCTTCAATTCAACCAACTAAATACAAAATTAAACAGGAAAATATGCGCCACATGGAAATTTTACTTACAAGTGCTCCATTTTACATAAAAACCTTTCCTATACTGTAAATTGACTATCGTACCACTAAGTTATATTTACTGAGAGGTGAATGCATACCAGTTCAGTATCGATACAACTTAATTGTTTTTTCTTTCCCATTCTTTCTTTGTCTTGATTTGGCTGTCATGGTACCTAGGCCAAGGAAAAGAAGTGAAAAAGGTAAAAAAATCATAGTTATTATTTTGATTGAAAACTGTATTGTACCTAATGTAAATAATGCTCAATACAGTTGAGCCAAAATTAAAAGATGAACTATGAAATAGAACAACCGAAATAGCCAAAAAGAAAGGAAAATTGTGTTCAATGGAGTACTGGTACGAACTCTATCATGCTGATACGTTGGTGCTGCCTGGTGCTCCAATTACCACAATCTATTAGTAACTCCTTTGAGAAATTTATGCATCTTAGTCCCTAGTTTTCCTGGTAACGGTACCAGTAGGGCAGCAAATTATGAAAAATCGCTAGGCACCAGATTCACCAAAATCGCTAGGCACCAGAAATTGAATCGGACTATATATATAAATATTAAAATTAGCTTTCTAACAGCAAGCACTGACAGCTTAATTTTAACAATAACTGCTACACTGACATCCCCTTTATCTATCCACGAGTAATCCATGACCTAACTGTACACAGTACGGAGCATCCAAAATTGACAAAATTCTATGAAGAAAACAAAATCCAAACAACTGGAAATAAAGTATCGAGATGGTACCTTTTCGCGCGGAGACGGAGAATGAGTAAAATGCGCCGATATTGGTACTAAAACTGTAAAAGTACACTGCGGGGCCAACCGATCTCGTGGTGGGTCCACTGAGGGAGATAACACTGTAGTCGGAGCAGACTTGGTAGGAGAAGAGGAGAAAGTTGTTCGTTTAGTGCGATTTACCTTGGAAAGGCTGAGGAATGAAGAGAGGCAGGAGGGAGGAAGCGGGAATGAGCGGGGCTGAGCGAGCGGGGCTGAGGATAGGCGGAGCGGGGCGGTTCTTAGGGTTTGTCTCAAAGAGGAAGAGGAAGAGCGGAGGCAGAGAGAGACCGGTTATGAAATTTTCTGGATTGGAGAGAGAGGGTAAGAGGGTTTACACAAATTGAAATTTCGGGGAATTGAAATTTAGAAGGGACTTGGCGGCTGATCGAAAGAAAGGAACGCGCGCAATAAAACGCTGACCGTCTGCTCAACACCGACTGTTTTTCTAAAAAACAGTCGGTGTAGGTATGAGCAGCACCGACTGTTTTTTAAAAAAACAGTCGGTGTTGGTAATTGCTCAACACCGACTGTTTTTTGTAAAAAACAGTCGGTGTAGGTATGAGCAACACCGACTGTTTTTTTAAAAAAACAGTCGGTGTTGGTGATTGCTCAACACCGACTGTTTTTAAAAAAAACAGTCGGTGTTGGTTTACTGACGGTTTTTTGTAAGAGAACAGTTGGTGTTGAGATTGTTCTTATTTACGATTTTACCAGCAGTCTCTACACCGACTGTTACATATTAAAACAGTCGGTGATTGAGGGTCGGTGAAAGGGTTTTTTGTACTAGTGTCCTGCGGTGATCAGTGATGTTTTATATTCAACAGAAATGTCCCATTGTCTTTTGTTTAGACTTTGAAATTGAAGATAAAGATGTTTGGGCACGATTTTGACATGAAGCAATGGGGCATTTGAGCGCTTCTCATATATATATATATATATATGCACCTTCTCCGCAATTCAATATTTTCAACATATATACATACATTCATCCAAAACAATAGAAATATATATTACATTGATTGAACATTACACATCAAACAGAAACAAGACATTTAAACATAAAATTAATATTATTACACAAAAGATAATATTACACCAAACAAATTAACACATATACATTAATATTACACATACAAATGTCACCAATAATTACATTCTTTATATACATACATATTTTCTTTTGTACAAAGGATTGTTTAAATTTTATAATTAACATGTTTTGTGTGTAGGTGATCAGCTTGTAATTTTCATATCTTCCATGGATCAAGAGATTCAATTAATTTAAACGGACATTGATTAATAGGTACTAGCTAATAATCTATTTATTTCAGTCTGCAGGAGAGACATCCAGGCTGGTAACTGGTAATTGCTGTTGACTTATTTAAAGAGAGAAAGGTTCCAGCAGAAGCTGAGAAATGATTTTTTTCATATTGCTGGATTTGTTGAACCCATCATTGATGTACAAATAGAAGGTCTTCATCGTTCTGGCCCAATTGACAAATATCTCAAGTACTGTCATGGGACCATCAGCCGGGTGAAGGCATGCCTGGTTTATTCTCTTCCATGCATCCTCGCAAAACGACTGGAACTTCATAGTTGTTGCTTCCTCTGTTAACTTATGTTCCATCTTGTAGCAGTCAAATGTTGTCGGCCCTTTCCCGCAGTTACTTTCACGCTGAAAGAGAAATATCAAATGGCGCTAGTTTAATTTAGGTTTTTAATGAATGATTCAACTTTTCAGTTTGAGTTGAAGTTGCACTTTTCCAATAGCTTGATTTTTGTTCTTCACATAAATCATGAATCCGGCCCTTTTCTGGATGCTTAAGCATTTGATTTGAGGTAGTTCAGTTGGTTCCCACGAGACTATATTTTTGTGTGTTTTGACCAGAGCAATTGAGTCTGAAATATAGAAAGTAATACATATATCCAAACAACAAAATGAAAATTTATTTCATACACTTTCTGCGCTGCTCATCATATATACCAAATCATTTAACAGTATTCAATTTATGCATACCACATATTAATGTGCAACCTAACTGATTTATACTAATAGAGAAACTTAACTAAATCATGTTTGGGTTATTTTGGTACCTCGTGGCTAACAAACTCGTCGATGTATCTCATAATTCTTATGCAATCAACAATGACATCTGGGAAAGTATAGAGCCACTGAAAGGCCTCTTTGGTGATGACTTCCCCTGGAACTCCTAAAAAAGGAATACCAACCACGAAACTGCCAATATTGCCGTCTAATGCGGTAGTTTTGCGCTCATGGAAGGATGGCGGATGCCCTCCCACACGCCACTCCACTTCTTGCATGTAACCGTCAATAAGTGTCTGAACCTATTTATATAAAAAGAAAATGCATTACAACTTTAATTTCCATAAAATAAGATAGAAATTCCAACAGTCAGGATGAAAATGATCAAACAGAAAGTATATATATGAATGAGGAGGTATGCAGTTTAAACAAATTAACACCTCCGGATTCTGCACTCTTAAAAATCTTAAACTTGATATGTTACTTATAATTATTAATAATCCATACAAATAAATAATTCAAATATGCAGAGTTCGCAAAAGATAGGAAAAACATCATATCATACCGACTTCACAATGTACGGCATACGGTACTTCTCACTAGGCTCTAGTTCATCCTCAAAATTATTAATTGTATTAATGAATTGGTGATAGAAGTTCCTCAAGTACATCGGTAGCAAATCCACTGCTTTTTCATCCCACCTGCAAGCAATTGATATTAAAAATTTTTAGGAATGCAAACTTAATTGGCAATTAATTTACATTAAAAAATCAGTCTGTAAAGAAAACATATATATATATATCACAGGTAAAATTAATAACTTGCCTCTGTATTGCATCATTTAGAAGCTTGCATTCTTCATATGTGCCGTACACATCAAAAGTGTCATCCACAACTGTTGCCAAGGCAATAAACTTGGCATTCATTATCCGTGCACGGCTATACTCAGCCTCAAAATATAGTGCCAAAGAAAAAATGATATAGCCCTCTAATAAACGCTCCCGTGAATATATTAGGTTCTCGCCAATATTTAGGTCCTTCCACCATCTGCATTACCATGTATAACCAAATATGTATTAGTACTAATCTATGTTCACTAATAATAAAATGAAGCACAATTTAATTGCCAGTAGTATGTAATCCGTTGTTAATCTTGTCGGTTCTTGTATAATCAAATCAGTGACATGGGCCAAAGAGTTGATGTTGGGTATATCTCTCCTCTTAGTCTTAATTAATGGATAGTGGTTAAATTATCAATGTGGAAAATAGAGAGGTGTAAGTAATTCATGATATCAGGTTACTAAATTGCGGTGTACAAGTAACAATACGGCGGACCAGCAAGGACAGAGATCAGCCATCACAAGAAAAAAAAAAAAAATGTGACTGGGTCGTAGGATGTTCGACCCACAAAAAAGAATTCGTGTTTGGGTAATCTTATTTTATTTTTATTTTTTTCTTCGTGTGTTTCGATCACTACTAGAATTTGGACTTTTTGCAAGAGTAGCACTTACTTGTTGTAAGAGTGTGAACGGCCCTTGCAAAAGAAATGACATTTCTGACACAAGAAAACTGTTGCAAGGGTGTCCCTTGAAAAAAGTAACGCATACAAAAGATTTGATGTTTACCCTTGAAATTGTCTCTTATCTACCCTTGCAAATAATAATTGAAGACCCGTGACCCGCTAGCAGAGCCAGATATTATATTTTAATGAATGTCCTTGCAAAAACCTCATTACATGCTCTTGTAATAAGTCTAAAGATTTGAGACAAAACAGTTGCAAGGGCTTACCCTTGTAACAAGTTTTGAAGATTCTGTTTTTATTTTTTTATTCTAAAGGCCCTTGTAAGAAGTCCTACACTACCCTTCTAAGAAGTTTGGTTATTCTGACAACTACTAATTGCAAGGGCTTACCCTTGTAACTTGTTTTGTATTACAGTGCAGAGCATTTTCTGTATATTTTTTAATGTTTCCCTTCAAATTGAATTTATTTTGTAAACCACAGCAACAAGAATTACAGCAGTAGTTTGAAAAGAGTATGAGATACACAAATATTTAAGATACACAAATAATTCGGAAACTTAAATTAGAATATTTGTCTTAAACAGTGAAACCTGACAAAGTAATTGAGATACAAAATAATTCTCCAAATTGCCATACATCACATTGTTCCAAAATGAAAGTCTACCAATTAATAACCATCTTCATCGGATTCATTGTCGAGATTAAACCAACCAAGTGATTCCTCAACTTCATGCATGTCATACTCTTGCTCCGTATCATAACCTTCATCACCTTCCTCTATGGGGTTGTCGTTATCCGCCAATGTTTGTGGTGCATGTGATGTTGTTGGTGTAGTCTCCATCGTATCGCCTACTAGTTCGAACTCGTTTTCTCGAATTACCACATGATCCCAATTGAAGCCCTCTTCATTTGGTTCCAATACCGGGTTACCCGTCCTTTCCTCTTGATAAAATTCAAAATTTTCATCGGGGTCCTCCTCGACACGAAACTTCCCTTTTGGGCTTGTTTTCATTGCCACCCACCATGAACGTCTATCACAATTATCCGATGCATAAGGAATGTAGACTACTTGAATTGCTTGACATGCCAATATATAAGGCTCAAAACCTTTTAGCCGAGAAGTGTGTTTCACCTCCACAATTATATGTTTTTTGTCCTTTTTTACCCCGTTGATTATGTCAAACCAAATACACCTAAATAGAACGACATTGTTGCCTCCATCATAATTTAGCTCAATTACATCTTGGAGAATTCCATAGTAGTCGTGTTGCTCACCATTTTCATCCCACTCTCCTTTGGTGCACACACCGCTACTTTTTGTTGCCTTGTTTTTCCCATAATTTTTAGTGTGAAATTGAAACCCGTTGATGTCGTACACTTCGTAGCGCTTCACTTGTTTCGATAGCTTGAGTCATGCCTTTCGAATGTATTTATCACAACTATCATCGGAGAGTACCTTTGTTCGTAACCAATCTCCGTAATTCTCTTGACGAACTTTGTGCAAATCTTGCGGTCTTGTACCACTGTTGAGCATGCATGTATCGAAGTCTCTACAATTCCAGCATATACAAAAATAAGAATTTGATAGATGCAAGTCTTGAAATTTTCCAATATTATGCAAATAGGTAAAGCATGACAAGATAAGCATCGCCATGCTAAATTTTCCATTTATATGAATTTTTGTGATTTTAAATTGATTTTTGAATCTCTGTTCAGAAAAATGAAAACTGTGTCAAAGACTGTGAGTCGTCATGTGAACTGCCCCTAACAAATCCCTTGATTACACATAGCTGCTGACCTTAATATTTTTTTATTTTTTGTGGCATATAGTACATGAGGTGACCATCATTTCTATATGAAGCACTAAAATTCTAGTTTAGCCAATTGGTCACAATAAATTTCTAAAGGTCAGCTGTTCAGAATTGTCAAAACAGTCAGCACTAGTCAAACTCTAACACAAACTCAACCAAAAAAAATGTAAAAATTGCAGAAAAGTTTTAAATATGGTTGTAAATGTCTTATGGACAGTTTTAAATGCTTTATACAATGTTTTGGCCATTGGTTGTTTTTCATATCATTAAGATAAACATTAATTAGGTTTGTACCTTTCATACTTGTCACGGATCTCAGGACAGTTGTGAAGGACATAGTAGTGTGCTACTTTGTAGTCCTTATCATCGAGAACAATTCGCTTTTCCTTTCCAACGGGACGACCCAGATTATCAAATATCGAAAGCCCTCCTTGCGAAGGGTTACTCTTTGTAACTCGTTGTTGGCCATTTCGAGATTTTTCTTCAAAATAATGTGAACAGAAGGTAGATATCTCTTTGACAATTGTCGCTTCGACAATTGAACCCTCAACACGTGCCTTGTTCGTCACTCTCATCCTCTGTTCTTTGTTACGCCTATAATTTCAAGAGTTGGTACGGGTAGTTAGTTAGACATACTATTATGGGTTTGATTGGTACGTACAAATCTTGGCAGCGAAGTATTTTCAATTGTAATTATAAAAAATTGAGGCAAAAGTGCAAACCTTTCACATGGGTACATCCATCGGGACCCTACTGGCCCACCCATTCTAGCCTCGTGTGCTACATGCACCACAAGATGCTCCATTGAATCGAAGAAACTTGGCGGAAAAATCTTTTCCATTTTGCCCTTAATTACATGCCTAGCCCATTAAGAAGTTATCATGCCTTTGATCCAACGACAAAAAAAAATGTCGAGAAGGCATTTCTGGTAACATCAAACTCATATATTTTTGTAGACTGCAAAATTCCTTTTTCAATACTCTACTAATTAGACCATTCTAGTGTGTGCTCTGATCTGTTCTTCATTTGGCTCGTATCTGAAATATTTGTGAAATTCTCTAGTTTGGAGCAAGTGAGACGTCATTGGCATCCAAATTTGTTCATCACATTCTATTTACAAAATTGTACTAAACAATCATATTACAGTAATCATATGGACGGTTGACCGCTGAAAAACCCCAACTTACTAATTGTTGTATATTTTACTCTACACAATTTAGCTTAAATAATAATTAATAGGCTCCTGTTCTAACCCTATTCTTTTTTAAAGGAACGATTTAGATACCGCCATGGGAAAGATGTTGACCATTGTCGAACAGTGTTAGATACCATAGCTGGCAAAAGGTATGCTGAGGAGCTGCACAACGCAAGAAACAAATGCTTCAGAAAATATGGTTGGGAAATACCCTTATGGAAGGCCGACGTGCCACATTGGTGTCTTGACCCCAAAAAATGGCACGGTCTCTGTGACATCTTCAACACAGAGGAGTGGCAAGAGTTGAGGAGACAGAATGTAAAAAACCGCCTGGCGAGAGGACATCAAGCTGCCCACCACAGTGGATCAGCAAGCACCCGCCAGCATGTGGCCAAAATTGTAAGCTTAGTAATAACTGTTTTTTAAAAAAATTAAATATATTCACATATTACACTAATAAATCTGACATTGAATACTTTTTGTTTATTCTTTCTCATGTGGAGGAAAAACTTAAAAAGGGAACTCCAACGTTGGAGGAGATTTATCAACATATGCATTGTAGACTAGAAAATGGAAAATCACCTGTGATGTCTCAATATGAGGATGCAGCGGAGGGCATGTCTGGAACTACTGAAAATGATGATACTAATGGCATCGTAAACCCACCACCAGAGGAGACCCCCATACAGCCTTTAACTGCCGATATGAACTCGTTGCAGTTCACCAACGATAGAGCAAAAAAAGTTTATGTAAGTGGTAATTTTGTATATTCACCAAACCTGGTTATTTTGAAGTTTGTATCAACAGTTCAGATTATATTAACAGTACCAACCTTGGCATAACTAGGAATAGCATGAATATTAAAAAAAATTCTACTTCAAGTTTGAATGGGGCAAAACTATTTCTATTATTGTTAATTTTAAAAATTGGGTATATTGTACAGAGGAGCCCACAACTGTAGTGGATGTGTAATATTTTCTCACAAGGCATGGGGGCAGATTCAGTAACTAATCTATACTACATATTAACAAAATTACATCAATTTATTTTGTATTAACTACATTTATCAATAATGTACTTTAATCAGCTGTTGCATCTCATAGGAAGATGTTACTGAATGGAGGGCCGATGAGGCAAATGCTGACAAGGACGAGAGCACTTTGTATATTGATGCTATTGGGGGATCAAGCCGTGGCAGGTTGCGAGGCTTTGGAAGCGTGCTTGACGATAAGCTGCCAACAGCAACTACACGAGCCAAGGCAACCCGTGCACCATCTTCTATTTCTGGGGTGACAAATAATGGGTCCGTGAAAACTTACACTGATAAAGAAGTGGCCGCAATCTTAGCACAAGAACGAGATCATCGTCTTAATGAGGAGCGGGAAGAGAGGAAAAGAATGGAAGCAGAAAATAACGTCATGTTCAAGCAATTATTCGCAATTGTGGGGGTGCAAAGGCCTAACTTCGAGGTACAGTACGGTATTATTTTCAATTTAAATTCCAGGTTTGTTAGTTTTGAACTAATAAATTTCTCTAAAATAATTACTTCTGAATGATAAATTTCAATTGCTAAAGGTTGTATTTTAGTGCAACTATTTTTATTAGTTGTCACATAGACTCACCAATTAACTTGGTAATTTTTTAAAACACAGTGACACACAAGAAAATATCAACATGGTACCAATCCAGACCTTAATTTTATAACTAATTACTTCATGGCAGTCTCCATTTGCTTGGTTATTTCAAATGCTCCTTAATTAATCAATTGATTAGTCAGTTCTTGTGATTCATGTGTTAAAGTATTGTTCAAAAAAATGTTTCACTTGATTTGTTGTCACTTGATTTATTGTGTATTTCTAATTGCTATTTTTTCATGTGAAATTGTAAACTTAACTAGATGATGTTAATAGTACTCACTAAACAAATGTTTAAATGTCCATATTCTAACAAAATCCTACCATGTTTAATGCTTAGGGTCAAGGTCCCACAACTCTACCTCAACCTCATGAAGGAGCTTCAGGAATGCCGAATGCCATCTCTCAGGTATCATATCAATAGTTCGAACCTTATTTTTTTTTAAACATATGTTGTATTATGAAAGCCTTTTGTTTCTGGCTTTTTAGGTATCGTACTTAAAAACATTAATAGCTGACATAATTTAGCTAGTATTTGGTGATCTCTATTCCAAGAATTATCCTTCCTCTGTAAGGCAGCCCGGCTGATATAGTTAGTCATGTATAATACTTAAAATGTCCTATATTATGAGGAAAACTGAGAATAATCAAAATATGTTTCAGCATGCAATAGAGTATGGCAGTTCTGGTATCATTTTTAATAAGTCAAAATAATAGGGTTTAATTGGTAAAAGTTACATTGGGTTTTAAATGCTCCTAGAACTTGCTTCTCCATTCTTTAGCACTATTGAATAAGGTTTTCTTTGAATTATTTAATCTTCTTTTACCAAGTTTGGTCCAAAAAGCTTCCTATGTGTACAATAATTGCAACATGATTTATAGTCCTGTGTGTTAGTAGTATCTATGAATTTACTGTAATTGTTCCAAAGCTGGCAAAAAAAAAAAAGGTAGTGTTACAATCCAAACATGCATGTGCTTACCCTGCACCTTATGCTTCTCCAGTCTTGGTACAACATTATCTTCCAATCTTGGTACAATGATAGTAAATTCAATGACAGTGCCAATACTAACTTACAATCCAAGGGGAATTTGCTATTATGCTGGTCCGGTCTTGGTACAATGTATTATCAATACTATCTTACATTCTATGCTAATGTGGGGTCTAGGTGCTGATTTTATAGAATCAAATGAGAGAGGCACTTTCCAAGCACTCCTCAATGCGCAATCTGGACAAGAGGTGGCAACGTGTCAAGCTGCACTCAACCAATAGTTCGGGGAAGAAAATGAGAACAACCGGCCTTTCTAGTGCAGGGTTTGTCAACATTAATCATAGAATTAAAGTATTTTGAAGCTTAAAATGGTGGCCCCTTTTTGTAAATTTTTGGTGATGGGTCGTGCATATATTTTTGGTATAGGAACATGTTATTTATAGGTTGTGGTTGCAATCCTTTTTGGTCTTATGTTGTCATGCATGCTTGAATTTACTATGTTGATAAATGATAATTAAAATGCAAATCTCCATGTTTTATTGTGTTGTTGTTCTTATTATGTTTCAATGGCAAATGTAAAAGATTTCTTGGTTGCCACTGGGTTGGTACCAAATTGGTACCGGTACCAGATTGGTACGGGGAGGATTATAGAAATTGGGCGTGCTGAAAGTTTGCTGGAACGTCACTTTTTTCCATCGGAATATACATACAAATATGGAGTAATATATTGCATGAAAAAGGTCCAAATGATATCCTTGCAAAAAATCTGGTGGGGCCCACCTTGGTTAACCTTGCAAATAACCTGGTGGGGCCCACCTTCAATACCCTTGCAAATAAACAGGGGGCCCTACCTTCTCTAACCATGTAATTGTTTAGTTCACTTGCCTTGCAATAAACCGTGTGGGACCCACGTTCTTCAACCTTGCAAATACTAAGATGGGGCCCACGTTCTTTATCCTTGCAAATACTCCCTGCAGGTGCCAAATCTCAGACTTTTAGCAAGGGTAGTTATTACAAGAGTAGTCTCTTGTAACAAGATTGGGAAAAGTTATTGCAAGGGTAGCCCTTGTAACAAGTCAAAATTCGAGTATTTACATGGAGGCTTGTTCCAAGGGTAGTTTTTACAAGGGTGGCCCTTGTAAAAAGTCTTTTTCGGACTTGTTGCAAGGGTGAGCTCTTGCAACAACCGAAATTTTGCCCTTGTAAGAAGTCCAAATTCTAGTAGTGGATCTCTTTCTGAAAAAAAGAGAAGTTCACAAATATTCCGCTTAGCACCCTTCATTTCAGGTTTTATGGGCTATTTGTTAGGTTTGTTGCATGAAAAACCCTCACATTTGAATCTCAAAGGAGGTACGAATGATTAGGTTTATTCTCTTATGTACATATGATAAACACTTTGTGATGAAGTTTTGTTTTTATCTTCTACTCTAGTTGGTTTTAATTGCTGGATTTAAGTGTTCATATGAATATGTATAGTAGTAAGTATTAAGACAATTCATGTACGAGTTCATTATTAGTTTTGAATAAGGGATCTGGGGCGATTATGTTTGAATGCATATATACCACTGATCTGATTTTAATTGTGATATGCATTTGCTTTTATAAATACTTCAGAGTGATTAGCTTTCTCACTTCTGTACAGCTGTTCAAATTATTATTAATTTGTTGTCTGGTTGTATAAACAAATATATAATGTTGTCAAATGTATTGCTCAATCAAATTCTTTTACATGTGTGCTAATAATACCGGGAGAGTCTTATTCAGGGGCGGAAGGAAAGCTTATCAAGGGGTGCATGGCTAAGTCACCCCCAACATTTTTAATTTTTTTTATCAAATATATAAAAATTAAACTAAAACTTTTATTTTATATGTATTAGCCACCCCTATAATAATATAAAAAAAAATTAAAGAGTTTGAATATAGGATGGTATATTTTTTCATTTGATAATTTGCCCAATAGTAAAACAGAAAAAAGAAACTAAAAGGAAACCGTGCCTATTAAAATATTGCCTCCATTAAGTATTTTGGAGAGGTCACCTTAACCATTATAGAAGGTATTATTAATTGATTGTTACCGGAAAAAAAGAAAATTATTGGACAGAAAAAAATGTGATTGAGAGGTTTTCTGAAGAGAAAAAAAAATCAAAATCATAAAGGTGAAATTTAAATTGATGTGAAGAACGAGATATGTTTTTCATTTGAAATTAGAGTTTGTTTTTTATTCATCGACTATTTACAAATTTTTAAATTGTTGTTCATTGTAACTTTTAGATAAAGGTTCATTTTAATATTTTATTTTCATACAAGATTGTCTATTAGATTTTTGTTTTTTTGTAAAAATAAATAAATTATGATAGAAATGATTTGTGTATGGAATTATAGAAGAGATTATTGAAATTTTTGTATATAATTTAAATCCAAACAAAACTATTGTAAGGTGAAGGAAAGCAAATAGTGAAGAAACAATACTATCTTGTGTTATATAATTTTGGTTTTTATTAAAACATTTTTTAAATATGATATTTATCTGGTCAGCGAGTGTCGTGTATGAATAGGGTGGTATGTTGTACACGGTTTTCAAAACGTGTCTATATAGTATAACATACACGGTTAATAGAAATGAACCGTGTCAAGTCTCTAAAATAAAGGTGCTGAATAAGGTGGTTTCTACATTGTCAAACTAACTATGTATGATAACAACCATGGTTTGGAAAATCGGCCGATTCCGAGTCAACTCGACCGAGTCAACTCTGTATCGGCCATGTCCGATCCGATTTTCACCCGAGTCTCAGGCCCATGTGAGTTTTTCAGTAAAACTCGGTTGAACAGTGTTTGACTCGGCCGAGTTAGCCAATTTTCATGCCGAGTCAGACCAAGTCAGGCCGAGTCAGGCTTAGTCAGACCGAGTTTGACCGAGTTTTGGCTGAGTCAGCCATTAAAACTGTGATTAAAATCATTTTATGTATAAAAATGTTTGTAAAATGGCCGAGTCATACAGCTGAAAAGTTGCATATAAGCTGGAGTCATACAAATCTAAGTTAATTACTAATTTTGTTAGAATAGTACATATTAATGTTACAATAATACGTACATATTTTTTATTAGTTAAATATTAATATACAAATCTTAGTTAATTACTAATTTTATTCTCCATTATTTTATTCGACATTATAATTAATTTATAATATCCTGTTACTTAATTTGAAATAGACACAACAATATTCTCATTCGTATTTTAATACAGAAAAATATTAGATGATCCAGCCAGCTCGACATAGCTTCTGGCAATAAAAAATGTGTTCTATTTGTAATGCTTGTATTACATTATATAATTAGTGGATTATTTGAGTGTAATATTTTGTGTTAACATAGTTTTTCTACAAATTATTTTTTTACCAATTTTTTCCTACCTTTTGGCTACAAAACAAGCTTCAGCCAAAAAAATCCGAGTTTCCGAGTCAACTCGGCCGATTCCGGCCGATTCATCCGATTCCGATCGATTCATCCGATTCCAATTCCACGGTCAAGAACACGATTCCAATTCCGATTCCGAGTTTCAGAACCATGATAACAACGGTTATATACACGGTTTTAACAAGACTTATGTGTATTATTTTTGTAACCATAGACGGTTTGTTGTTTAGAACTGTGTATGTTTTGATTCTTTTATTTTTTTTAAATAATTTATAATAGGCTAGCACCCATATTTGCTACCCATTAAACATACAATATTACACATCCATAATTAAATAAATATTCAGCATTCACAGCAGCATACATACAATCCGGAAAGTTTGCAAGGAGATCTACAACATTTATAGGTAGAACATTAAAATGTGTTACATCATGTCAAAAAATAAACATAATGACTACAAAACTTGAGTTGAAGTTTATGATTAAGTTTTTTTGCCTTTCTAATTTTTGATTTTGTACTCCTTTATCATATTTTTTTCTTAGGCATTGTTCATGTAAAGATATAAAGTCTCAGATCTAGGATATCATTGTTGTACTTTTCTTTTTAGTTAGGAATGTTGTTCATGTAGCAATTTGTGTAATGTAATTAATTGTAAGTCTTGTTTATATTTGTAAATGTAGTGTTTTTGGTATGTGTTGTGTTTAAATTCATAGTTTTTTTTTTTAATTTAGTGTTTTTGGTTTGAATTTAGATCTAGGGTATAATCATATTTTTTTAATATGAATTATACACGGTTTTATTTTATATGATAAGCAGGGGAAGATTAGATTTAGAATGTGTAGTTTGCTTCCGGAGGAATTGTAGGGAGAGCAAGAGTAGTAGGAGAAGAGAAGAGAAGGGAGTGCTGGTAGTTCTATTTTTGCTGTTCTCTTTTGTATTGGGGATGATTTATAATTGAATAATTATTTCAGTATTCGTGCTACAGTACCCACATTTAGAGAATAATGTACTATGGTCCCCACTAATTATATGGTCCTCACTAATTATTATTCTAAAAAGATAATATATGTTCCCCACTAATTATTATTTTAAAAAGATAATATATGTTCCCCACTAATTATTATTCAAAAATTTCAGCAACACCCTTCCTCTATAATCCCCACTAATTATATGGTCCTCCTTTCACAGTCCATGCACTCGTCCCCGCTTCAACCTTCATAAATATAATACTCACATCAACCTTCATAGATATAAATACTTTGAAGATAAGATATTAATACTTGAAAAATAAGATATTAATACTTTGATGCGTAACTTATTATGATCATCCCTTTTCCCCGCGTCAATCTTCTTCTAATGTAGTGGGGACCCCGTATCACCGCATCAACCTTATCCAATCATCACCGCGTCAACCTTCATCTAACAAAAATAGTTGACCATATAGGTATAAATACTTTAGTACAGAGGTATAAATACTTGCAGTACTTGATATTAATACTTTCAGACGTCATCTAGTGTCATATGTAAAAAATATCTGTTAAGTATAGGAATAAATACTTGCACGTCGAGGTGTAAATACTTGTGTGGTGATGAGCCCGAAAGTACGTCATCATGGATCTCATTTGAAAGAGAAAATTACGTAGAAGACGTTCGTGGTTTTAGATTCGCAAAATTTCTCACAGATCGTTAGAAATATGGACGACATTGAACGGAGAAAAAAAAATTCACCTCTAAAAACGTGTATGGTCCCCCATGTAGATTGAGTGGTCTCCCGTAGGTATTTATGGTGCGGGTACGTTTGGAAGATTTGGTTGGGAGACAATTATTTACGTAAAAATTATTCACCTCATAGGTATAAATACTTCCGTGCATATGTATAAATACTTTATTGCATATGTATTAATACTTTAGGAAAAAAATTCTGTACTGGAGTTTTTGTGGTCCCCAAATAGTTATGGTATATGGTAGTTATTATGCGGGTACAGTGCGGATACTATAGCGCGGGTACTATTATCAGCTTCCTTTATGATTATAGCAGTAAAAGATTAAGAATGCTTTAACATTTTTTGTGTGTATTCCTTTTTTTCATTGATATGTAATGAAGTGATTACAAGGTACTTATAGAAATCAGTATTCAGTTAGGCGCGCCACGTCGCCAGTGATGCTGGTAGAGTAGTTGTATTGCCAGAATTTATCGTCACCATTGTGTTGCTGAATGGATCTGTCCATTGTGTGTCTAATTAAAAGTTATCAAAATGTTGCAGAAAATTTGAAAATTCATACAACAACTTACCGATATCAAGTACAAGTGCAGGATTTTCAAACTTTATTATTATTTTTATTAAGAGATGATGGACCTCCGTTCTCTATAAGATTGTACTTCACAAATTAAAAAAGAAGGAAAGGGAGGACAGGATTTTTTTTTTTTTTTAAACATTGGCGGCGGCTGCCAAGGAAGGACAGAGGATGAGTGACTCAGTTGCTTAAACAAGTTTATTTGTTTCGGTATTTAAAATTTTGAAGGAAATCAAGGAAAGTGAAAGGTGAGAAGGAAATCAAGACACGAAAATAATTCAGAGGGTGACTCTCGTTGATGTGATTATTTTTCAAAAAGTTGACACGGTACGGTACACCAACTAGTTTGGTCACGGCACGGATCATTGAATATTTGATTGAAGGGTGAATTTTAAATAAACTAACTACAATTACAAAAAAAAACTAGTTAAAATGTGATCAAATAACAAGTCACGACGTGACTAATTAATGTGTAGTGACCATTTCTCTGAATTTGATCACATCACAAATTTTACATCTCTAGCACAAACTACATATGTATTCAAGATTAAAAAAATTACTAAATTTTGTACAAACGAATTAAAAAATTATAAATTTAATATCTCAGTGTCTCGTTTCCGTAGGAAATAAGATTAGCAGTTCGAATACGCTTCTTTCAATTTCAAGTTTCAAAATTGATATAAACAAAAAATGTAGAGATTTGTGACGTTGAAACATATTGACAATAATGTGTGACTACATAAGCAATTTGTCCGTTCCAATATATACTACTCATAATCTTAAAACTGCTCGTGACAAAGAAAGCGGTGCAGACGTGCATGCTGTCAAAGAGGTGGGAGCACCTCTGGACCATTTTACCCGTGGTCCACATCAATGTGATAGACACTCAAACTCAAGCTTCCATAGAGGGGATGACTTTTTTTACTTTTGAAGGCTGCAAATGTTGAAGTCATGGAGTTACATTTGAAGTGCGATCGTCACAATATGTATCTCATTATTTTGGTTATTGTGTTAATTTGCAATTAATGCTTGGCTTTATACTGACTTGTGTTAATTTATATCACTATTCCAAATTTAGGCTCTCGTAAAACCATTTTTGCTGCTAGAACATCTAATATTTCATTACTTGATGGATATCATTGTTTCTCTTTGTTCGTTTTCATTTTTTGAAATGGAAACTTGGCTCATAAAGAATTCGTCAAAGTTGAAAAAACTTACAATAATACAACACCTCACCTGTGTAAATCTTTTTTCCAAATATTAAGTACTAATTAAATTGCATGGTTCAGTAATTAAAGATATCATTATTTTTTAATTGGTTATTGGTTGCATGCAGTTTTGTTATGTACTAGAAGAGGGTCGACAGAAAAAAGAGTTAACGACTCCACTCCTTACTGTTGTAAGATCTCCAAGAAGAAATATCCAAATGGTTGAGGTCAAGCTACGGAGGTTTGATCCTATGTTACGACAAATGGTACAATAATTGATGCTTGGTATTGGGGAATGTTCTCTTGCTCTAGCTTCACCTATTTAGATTTACTTCTCTCAGATAAATACATGTATAGGATCTAAAAAAGAGATGTTTTAGAAATGACTTAGAAAAAATAGAGAAAGATGTATTATAACAGATAAATACGGATCGATGATGTGGAAAACATTGTATTTATTTCATCACACACGGATCATATAGTAAAACCGTATAAAATTATTAGAGCATCTTATATACGACGGTCCAAAAATTAGCTCTAGAAATTTCGAAAATGCCCTCCAACATTCATACATGGTTTTTAATAAAAAGAACCACATATATAATTTGGTCAAATTGTACATGGTTTTACTGTTTACAACTATATATGAATGTTGGAGTACATTTATACACGATTGTAAACAATAAAACCGTGTATATATAATTTGACAAAAAATTTAGAGCAAATTTTCGGAACATTTTTTTCTTAAATTGGACACGGATTTAAGGAAAATTTTGAGCAAATATGTACAATATGCCGTGTATGCTTTACGTTTTTGTACTAGTATAAGTCAAATTTTGTTTCTTTGAACTTCGAGTAAATAGCATCAAACGGGAAACTAAGAATATACCTCGGCCTTAAATGTACTTTTTGTACAGATATATCTATTTTGTCGTTCAAGGCAAAAGGGAAAAAAAAAAAGAAACAGTGCCAATTTCCTTTTTTTTTTAATAATATGATTCATATACAATTAGAGTGTGTTCAATTTGATTGTCGCCTAGAGATGACAGGAAAACACAAATCTGACATTGATTTCACCCAAAAAGCATGTACACACACATATATAGTTATATACACAGTTGAGTCATGTAGAAATGTTCTTGCTGAAATAATTCTATAAATTCGTAATGATATTTGGAACACAGTATGGTTTGAGATTCCAATTTGTAGAGACAAAAACAAAATTAAGTAATTATAATTATTATACACATCTATATATCCAAAGCATTAATTTGAGATATTGGTGGATAATCAATGGAAAACATAACTATCAACTTGTTTATTATTTATTTATCTATCCGTCCAATCAATGTAATCTGTATTTTGTCATTAGGATTTCTATTTGGATAAAAATGAAGTATTTTAGAATAATTTTAAAATCAAACAATTGTATTACATTACTTCTTCCGGATAGAGCGCTTAATGGAGAAAGAATGTGGGCTAAACTGTCTACAAGGTCATTATTTTGAATTTTATTTTCCTAAATTTGAGGTTAGATTGGACAAGACTAGATAAACCAAAATGTATTACCAGGAGAGTTTAAGAGGGAGGCGGAGGATGACCTTCTCTTTGTTTGATTTAATTATAGTGTCTTTGGATTAAGCTGTGAAGGAATCGATCGTGGAGGCCCAAGGAAGAAATGTAGGAATTTGTTGGTGGTACTTCTTTTGTCTGATTGCCGGGTTTTGCAATCGGTTTCAGATTTGTACTGGAACTGATTTGAATTTGATTAGATTGAACAGAAAATTGTTTTTTTTTTTAATTCAGAACCGAATCGAATCAGATTAAATTGAATTGAGAGTGGATTTAAATATAATTTATTATAGTATAGATAAGGTTATGATATTAATATTTTTAATCTGATTCATATTTTTAAACCAATTAGATTTCTTTCCGTTGCTCTCTCTCGTATTTTTATTGGAATGCACAATCAGGGCCGGAATAGTTTACGCTAAACAAGACAAAAGTATTACAATAGGTAATGTTGGAAATAAAAATATTTTGCAAATTATGACAATTAATTTAATAATTAAAAAAGGGTGTTGTTTTTGTCTAAACGGCTTTGGACAAAGTCTCATCCAAAGGTGGACCAAAACCGTCCGATCTACATCAAAATTCGTACAAACATTTAGATTCAATGAGCTATTTAAATTTATTAAGTTTTAAATATGTTTGCACAAATCTCAATGCAAATCGGACGTTTAAGCTTGGCTTTGGATGAGACTTTATCCAAAGCCCTTCGGACAAAACCCAATCCCTTAAAAAAATAAACTTGTCAATGGTGTTTTAATAGTTTAGACAGATTTTACATCAAAATTGTCAACAAAAAAAAATCCTGGCCCATCACATGCATTATATAACTAATTTCTGCTGATAATTCATATGATTGATGACCAAACAAGTGTCAGATTTCACCAATTTAAAGACAATTATAAGCACATTTACGATTTTTGTTTTTAATTTGACAAATTGTGAAGTCGTTATATGGTTATCAATATATTTATTTTCATATGTAATTTTGTTGTGCATATTTTAGGCCCCTTGTACTCTTTATTCTTCTTTATTTTTGTTCCCTCTCATATAATCGAAATTAAAGGAAAATTTTAAAAATGTATTTGAAAACTTTCGAATTGCGCATATGTTTGATAATCATTTTAAAATCCAAATTAAAGAAATCAAACAACTTATAATTTCTCTTTGTTTGGTCATAGCAAACCGTGTGTAATACGAGTGCAGAAAATTGGAAACAATTATAAACTAGACTAACGTTGCATTTGTGAAAGATATATTATTATTTCTGCAATTATTAAAAAATTCAAAGCCCAATTTGGATGTTTGCAACTTTTATTAAAGAGTAAAAACATGATAAGCTATCCACATCAGCTGTATATCAACTTCTACCCAAATTCGTATTTCAATTTTCAAGAACAAGAGGAATTTATTTAAATAGATATGTAAAATGAGCTATAAATGTAGACTGATAATTCATCAAAATATAATTCGGTCAATATTTAATCAGGAAGTTAAGAGCATCTACAATGGAGCAAACTATTAGCAAACCACGTCACTAAAATAACACTACTACAAAAAAAGAGATTATACACGGACAATAAAGGAAGAGCTACACGGATTTCCTACCGTGTTTAAATCGAGGGTGTACGATTAGTTCAATAACTACACACGGACTTTTGGCCGTGTGCAATTTTAAAGATTCTACACGTATAACTTCACAAACAGCCGTGTACAAAGACCAGAATGTGTCGCGCTCCATTTACCGAGCTACACGGATATTACCTAAAAAACCGTGTACGATTCTTTTTGTACACGGACTTTTAACTAAAAAACCGTGTAGCTTGACTCTTTCTACACGGACATTTAGTTAAATGTCCGTGTAGCTCTCCTCTTTCTACACGGACATTTAACTAAATGACCGTGTAGCTATCTTTTTTCTACACGGACTTTAGTTAAATGTCCGTGTAGAAAGTACTTTTTTTTTTTTTTTTGTATTTTTTGTTTTTCGGCTAGCCTCCAGTTTTGCTAGCCATTTTTGTTACAGAACTATATATTCCAGATTTCATATAACAAGAAATCCATATTTTCCAGATTAGCAATAAATCCATATTAGCAAGAAATTCATATTTTTCAGATTAGCCAGAAATCCATATGCAATAAATTATACAATATTCATATACACCAAATTATACAAAATTATGCAAATCCATATCGAGAATTACAAAATTCCATGGCAAACCACCTTGCCCACATGCACCGCACATCGTCGATCTGATTCCAAGAGTAATGATCTTGCTTTGTCACATTCTACAAAATTATAATTTGATAATAGTTAGTATTTCAGAAAAGGTAGATATCAATTGCTTATTATATAGGAAATTCATATGAAGTACATACCGCTTTTGGGAATTCGAATTGTATTCTTTCGACAAAGTCAAGCATGAATATCATCGTGTAATAAGCGCATTCCCAACTCTCCTTCTGTTGCGGGCTCTGAAATTTACATTTAGCGGCATTTGTTAGAATGACAATAATTTTTTTAACAAGATATGAAATTTCTAACTCATAAAGTGTGCTCACCAACAAGTACTTCCAATTCAACTTGCTTTTCTTGCCCGGGCCCGTCCTATCTGATCCTCCCTCTTTAATATATTTCACAAAAGCCCTTACAAAAGTGAGTGAATGTAATTAGCAAAAGTATAATTTGATATGATTGAAAGAAATGCAAACCTATAGAATTATTATTGCTTACTTATTCACAAAAGGCAAGATAACTTTGCTCTTGGCAGACGCGGTCTTTCCTTTGGGCTTACAAGAATCAACAATTATGCCCACATTTAGGTACGGCACAATGAGAATCAAGCACCAATGTTTGCTGTGGGATCGAGGAGAAGAATTATAGTACTTTAGCATATAAAAGTCACACGAGTATTTGCTATGATTGATGGTGTGATTTCATTTTTTTATGTTTAACTTTTAATTCCTTTATACAATTCTTTAATTAAAATATAAACAACACATAAGTTAAGATTAGAACTAACCCCTCGTGGTATGGCATGAGAATGAATTTCTTCTCCTCCGCCTTAGCACGATGCATCGCAGAACACATGTACTCGATAGCCATATCCGGATAATATGTCGCTGCCGTACCACTCACTTTCTCGGGGTCCAGAAACACGCACAAGTTCTTCCTTTCAACCATCTCATCACAGTTTCGAACTAGCTTCCTGAAAACTCATCATATTGTAATTAGAATATATATTTGAGTTCTATACAATAATGAAAATATTTTAATATCACTAACATGAGGAAAATGGTGATGTGTGAAACATCGAGCCATTTGTCGGATGACGAGTGGTGGAAGAGGTCCTTGAAGTCTCTGAACGACAGCAGGAGCTCCCTGCCTTCGTGTAGAAACATCCCAGGTGGGACAGGGATGACGATAGCCTCCATGCCGTCGGGCGCCGTCATCAAGTAGTCGTGGAGAAAGCGCAAATCATTGGGCAAACGGCTGTATTCTTCTTCTGTGACCATAGGACGGGGCGGTGATTGTGGCGCGTCAGGCGCGACGTCGCAAGCCACCTCCTGACGTACCGGTGAGAGAGCCGTACCGGTAACATCATCTCCTCGTGTCTGTATCAAGTTATAGATGTATTATTCTATGTATTTCAAAAAGAATGAGTTGAATGTAACAAAATAAATGAATTTTTTTATGGATTACCTGATCCAAAACAATCTGACTCTTGGGCCATTGGACAAATGACATCCGTGCGTCATCAAGCACAACCGCTTCGTCGGTAGGGACAGGAAGGGGTACGCGCTGCCATCCATCCACGACTAACTCAACCTGCACGCATGCATGGTCGGGTCTTAGCGGAGTATTGTGTACACTTTTGGCGAGTGGATGTACAACGCCCTTAGCAACGATCATAGAAACACTGCCATTCCGCAGGATGAGGTCGCATGCTCTGGGGTCCTGCAAATTTATAGGAAGGTTGTTTATTTTAGTGATGCGATATTGTCTAACAAGGTTGCAAACAGGTTTTAAATACCTTTAGATTATGAAGAAGTATTGATTACCTTGAGATTATCCAAATCGTCTAAGGCGCCCCACGTGCCGGATGCTTGACTACTTCGCCGAATTCCCGGCGAAATGGGAGGTGGTTGCTCGGATGGCTGCGTAGTTGCTGATCTAATTTGTGTCAACATTGCTTCCATCTCAGCAAACCTTGCGTCGTACTCTTTGCTCACCTCCGCGCGTATCTGCGCAACTATCTCGTCTTTGTTTGCCTTGGCACGAGATTTTCTTCGAGGTTTCTCTCCCTCCACTCGGAACACCTCCTTCCAGCCCCTGTAGACCCCTACACCCCTTACTCGACCCGGGTGTTCTGGATTCTCGAGCGCTGCGGACAAGGAATCATTTTGTCGTTCGACACTCCGGACACCCGAGTTGACCTCCTCCTCCACTTCCAACTGTTCAAGTAGAAGAATTAGTTAAAGCAAAAGAACAATTGACGTACTTTCGGAGTTATAATGACTTTTACCATTCTTTGAGCCACGCTTTGCAAATTCGTTGGGAGTACTATCCTCCCGTCAGCGGTTACCTCGGCTCTACCCATGACCCAATCTTTGCCCCTAGGATTTTGGATCCTAACCACGGGTGAGTCAGAATCCTTGTTCTCGTCCAGGACTTTCCTCCATTCTGCCGTCTTACCCTCGTAACCACCTGACCCTAGATGGTGTGGATACTTGTTAAAGGCAACGGTCCTTCTGCCTGTATCACTCTTTGCCTTCACAGAAACAAGACAATAACGATCAGTTAGTTTTAGAAAGATAAGTACATATCGAGAAAGAATAAGCATAAATTTGGCACGAGTTAGATACCTGGAACTCTTCGGTAGACTTCAAAGCTTGAAACGCCTCCCAGTCCTCTTCTTTTAGATACTTGTAGTAGCCGATAGGATTTTTCCCTTTCTCCATGAAGTCCGTCTTCAACGTACTCTTGTATTGCTTCCAACCATTGTTCATAATCTTCAAAGTCGTTTTCTTTGGAACATCATTCTTGATGTTCCAGTGAGCCTGATTGACACAAAAATTTAGTGTATTTAAGTATAGATCATACATAAGTGAAAATTCAAGAGAAGAGTTGTTAGGCACTTTACCTTCACCGTGTTCCACCACGCGTCCTTCACCTTATCCTCGAAATGATCCCATCTCTCAACCAGGATACTCGCATTTTGCTTCACGAAGGCCGTACACCAATTTGAGTATTTCTGCCGTTTTGGTCCTTGCGCACGCCCGTCTTCTGTGAACCAGATTTCTTGATGGGTCTGCTCAGAATGGCTCGTGCACATTGTAGGCCCTCTTCTCCTTCTTTCTGACGAGGCAGTAGCTTGCTGCTCCTCTTCTTCCATCATATCCTCGTACTCATTTTCATTCGACATGGTGCTGCATGAAATTAAAGATCAAATCATTTGACATATAACCTAGATTAATCAACCAACTTTTGACATATAACCTATATTCATCAAGAGATTAATCAATCACTTGTTGGCATATATCCTAGATTATTTGAATTAACCTACAATAATTATGGTACAAGCACAATGTATTCAAGCACAAATTAACCTAAAATAACCTAGGTTATATGCTAAAATTATGGTACAAGTACAATGTCAACAAGTACAATGCTAAAATAACCTAGGTTATATGCTAAAATAACCTTACAGTTGTGCCAATTATAATCTTTCAACATCAGCCTTTTATTTATGTTGTTTTCTTTGCTAATAGTTGTTAGGATCCGATACCGCTATGAGATTGTGGCTTTTTAACATTTGTAACCTTTAATTATTTAGTAATTGAAGCCTACAGGCCTTTCCTCAAAAAAAAAAAGGACTTATTTGGATATCAGACTTTATTTGGGGTAAGGACTTAATATCAGACTTTATTTGGGGTAACCAGATTTTCAATATCAGACTTTATTTGGGGTAAGGACTTAATTGAATTGAACACAATGATACATTTTTACTTGTATAACGGGTTCAAACCCAGTAAGAAAACTAACCAATAAGAAAACTAACAAATACCAACCATGTCTAACGGGTTCAAACCCAATAAGAAAAATAACGAGAGAGAGAGAGCTAACCACGGGTGAGAGAGACCACTGGTTAGAGAGAGAGACCGAGGTGGAGAGAGACCGAGGTGGTGAGGCGGCGAGGCGGCGAGGCGGGGAGGCGGTGAAGAGCTCGGAGAAGGCTCAGCAAAATCTTCTCTGTGAGGGTTTTTGAAACTGATGTTTATTCTCTCTTTTCGGACTTGTGAAAATTTTGGAAGAGAAGGATTTCGAATAATAGTGTGGGTCTCATTATACACGGACTTTTAACTTAAAAGACCGTGTACAAAGATCTTTATACACGGACTTTACTCTAAAGGCCGTGTGCAAATATGGCTACCCTTTCTACACGGACATATAGCTAAAAGGCCGTGTAGCTCTCTACCCTTTCTACACGGACTATTAGCTAAATGTCCGTGTATAAAGGGGTCCGACAGGTGGGTCCCAGGTTCAGTAAAGTTCTACATAATATTTTAACTAATATTAAATGTTTGATAGAGTTGAACATAATATTTTAAACATAATCCTTCCTTAAATATTTTAACTAATATTAAATATTTTAACTAATATTAAATATTATAACTAATATTTAGTGAAAACTAATATTTTAACTAATATTTATTTTATTTTATTATTAAATGTTTTAACTAATATTTATTTTATTTTATTATTAAATGTTTTAACTAATTTTTGCAAAAACTAATACTAATATTTGATAATATTATAAGCATTAAACATAATCCTTCATTATAAGCATTAAACTAATATTTGATAATATTTGATAATACTATTACTACATTATGCTTTTTTCTTTTTTTCCCTTTTTTTTTATTTTTTTATTTGATATATTACAAGCTAAAGTTGCAATATTAAAAGCTACACGGTCTTAAACAAAATAAATATTACACATTATGCTTTTTTTTTCCTTTTTCTCCTTTTTTCCACTATTTGAACGGTACCCTCGGCCCATAATCCTTCAGTGTGGTCGGACCGCATGTAGTCAGCTTCGTCTACCCCTTCAAGTGTTGCTACCTCAGTTTGCACATCGGTACAAAATGGAGGTACTTCGTCGAATTGGTCGTACTCTTCTTCATCGACGACATTTTCTACCCCGACAATCCTTCTTTTTCCGGATAGGACGACGCTCAACCTAGCATCACTCGGGTCAGTGGCATAAAAGACTTGGGTGGCTTGCTTGGCGAGTATAAACGGATCATCAACATGCCCAACCCTGTTTAAATCAACGAGTGTGAACCCGTCGTTGTCAACTTTAACACCTCGGTCTTCGACCCATTGACACCGAAACACGGGAATGCTCAGGCGAGGACTGTAAATGAGCTCCCAAATTTCTTGAATAACGCCATAATATGACTTTGATGCTATTACAGCCCGGCCATCTCCGGATCTACTGAATTCTTGAGAGGTCGCCACCAACGTCACCCCACTGTTTTGCATCGTGCTCTTATCACTCTGGAATTTAGTATAAAATGTATATCCGTTAATCTCGTATCCTTGGAATGTTCTAACAACAATTTGGGGTCCTGCGCCAAGTAGTTTAACAATTTCAGGTACGGGGTGTGACCCCACTCTTTCTTTCAGCCATCCTATAAAAGAACGATTATGCTCGTTAGTAAGCCACTTCTGGCTCCTCGTGTAGTTTTGTTGTTGAAGGATTGTCATGTGCTCATCTATATAGGGAGCAACATCTGTCATGTGTTGTAGTACAATAAAATGTGCCTTTTGTAGTTCATTTAGATCAGCAACTACGGCTCTCAACCCAATTGTCCCGACTCCTTGGAGCCTTCCCTCGTATCGAGATTTTGGAACGCCAATAGGATCCACACCGGTCAAGTAGTTGGTGCAAAAATCAATCACCTCCTCCGTAGAATATCCTTCTATAATGCTGCCTTCGGGTCGATGTCGGTTCCTTACGTATTTTTTCAAGATGCCCATGTATCTCTCGAATGGATACATATACCGAAGGAACACGGGACCACAAATCTTAATTTCTCTCACAAGATGAACAACAAGGTGAACCATGACATCGAAAAAAGATGGCGGAAAATACATCTCAAGTTGGCAAAGAGTAACGACGACCTCCTTTTGCAAAGAGTCCAATTTTAGAGGGTCTATCACTTTGGAATTTATTGCATTGAAGAAAGAACAAAGCTTCGTAATGGTTTGACGAACGTGCTTTGGTAAAATTCCCCGAATTGCAACCGGAATTATATGTGTCAGTAAAACATGACAGTCGTGAGATTTCAGACCGACCAGTTTCAAGTCCTTCATCGACACCAACTTCTTAATATTCGAAGAATATCCTGATGGGACTTTTATACCATTGAGGCATTCACAGAAGCTTGTTTTCTCTTTCTTTGACATTGTGCACAGTGCGGGGGGTAGGTATGTGCGCTTCCCTTTCTCCTGCGGTGCGAGCTCGGGTCGTATTCCCATCTCTACCATGTCTTTTCTCACTTTAATACCATCTTTCGTCTTCCCCGGAATGTTCAATAATAAACCAATTAAACTGTCACAGACATTTTTTTCGACATGCATGACATCTAGGCAATGCCTCACTTCTAAATATTTCCAGTACGGTAGCTCCCAAAATATGGACCTCTTTTTCCAAATATTCTTCGGTAGTGCTTTGGCGCATTTTCCAAAAACAACATCAATGTTTTTTACCCGTTCGAAGACACTCTCCCCGTCTAATGGATGACGAGCCACTCCAAGCTCAATTTTCCCGTTGAATGCCATCTTCTTCTTACGATATGGGTGATTAATAGGAAGAAACCTACGATGCCCCATGAATACATTCTTTTGACAATTTTTCAACCTCAGCACCTGCGTGTCATCTTCACAGATCGGGCACGCTTTTGCTCCTTTACAAGTGTAACCCGACAAATTCCCGTACGCAGGGAAATCATTTACGGTGCAAAACACCATGGCCCGCAAGGTAAAGGTCTCTTTCATATACGCATCCCACACCGGGACGCCATCACGCCACAATTTTTGGAGGTCCTCGATTAATGGTGCGAGATATACATCTATGTCATTTCCGGGTTGTCTGGGTCCTTGGATTAGTAATGACATCATTATATATCTGCGTTTCATGCACAACCAAGGAGGAAGATTGTAGATGCATAAAAGAACTGGCCAAGTACTGTGCCGACTGCTCATACTTCCAAACGGACTCATTCCATCTGAGCTCACCACAATCCTAAGGTTCCGCGGTTCAGAACCAAATTCTTTGAAATGTCTGTCAATGTTTCTCCATTGAGGAGAATCAGCCGGGTGCCTTAGTTTACCGTCATTTTTTCGCTCTTCTTCGTGCCAGCGCAATAATTTTGCATCTTTGGGATTCGCAAACAACCGTTTGAATCTCGGTATTATCGGCAAATACCACAACACCTTAGCCGGAGGTCGGCCACTTATGTCCTCGTTACAATCATCAGTGTCCTGGTCCTTACGATGTTTATATCGTGAAACACCGCATTTAGGACAGACATGCATGGCCTCGTACTCGTTACGATACAATACACAGTCATTCGGACATGCATGTATTCTTTCGATCTTCAACCCCATTGGACATATCAACTTCTTTGCCTGATATGTTGTACCGGGTAACTCGTTGTTATCTGGGAGCATTTCTCCTAAAAGCTGTAATAAAGACGTGAAACTCTTATCGCTCCAACCATTGTCTGCTTTTAAGTTTAATAATTTCAACACAGCTGACAGTTTTGTAAATTTGGTACACCCGGGATACAACGGCTTCTTGGATTCATTAGACAAATTTTGAAATTTATCATAATTTTTATCACTAATTTCATCTTCCACATCACGTAACATATCCTCCAAATTTTCAGTAAACTCGTGTTCTACATTTTCATCAAAATTCCTCTCCATCTCATCATCGTCATTTTCGGGTTCGACGTTAATATCAGAATATTCGGCACTCTCATAATCCTCGTTCCAATCAATTTTAAAATTATCAGAAATTCCAACATTCTCATCATTCAATTCACGATTACAATCCTGATTGGCACTACTACTTTCCCCAAATTTCTCACCATGCATGAACCAACATGTATATCTTTTCTTAAATCCCCGACAAATCAAATGAGCTCTAATTTCTTCGATGTCCAAAAATCTTAATAAATTTTTACAATCTTTACAAGGACATAAAATGTCTTCTTCTTTTTTATTCACTCTATAACTCTCAGCAAATTTTATAAACTCATCAACGCGGACCAAATATTCTTCACTGTCACGTCGCATTTCATACATCCAGCTTCGATCCATCTGTAAATTAAATTAAAAAAATGATTTGATCAATTAATCATGCATGGTCAACATTCTCCTTCGTGTACAAAATTTTGGGCTTACAAAGGGCCGGTTTACAATCCTAACCCACTCTTTGAATATTATGTCTCATATGTGAACACATATTAGCGAGATTTAATTAGTATTTGAGAAAAATTCGGCAGCATTTCCCCTTAACTCCCCAAGTATGCGTACGAACCACATACTCGTAGGAGCAATAAGAGAAAATACTGTCGAACTTTCCTCAAATACTAATTAAATCCCGCTAATATGTGTTCACATCCTAAATGAGACATAATATTCAAAGAGCAGTCCCAAAACGGGGACTATCCAAAATTAATCCCTATTGGATTAATTTTGAACGGGCATGGACCTAAAAGCATCTAAAGGTCGGTTATTGGACCACAATACACTAATTAATTACATCTAAAATTAAGAATTCAAGAATATATGCATGAAATGACCTAATTAAATAATTAAGCCTAAATATTAACAGAAAATTAGAGAAAGAAAATGATTTAAATACATATTACTAACCTTGGAAAGATGGAGAGGAGAAAATACAAACTTAATTCAAAGATCTCAGATCTCAGCTAGCTGCTGGCCTCGATCAATTCGCAGAAATAAAAAGCTCAGTTGGATATGTATGAACTAAAAACTTGATCAAAACGGCGCTCTGGAAGGGGAGACAATAAAACCCTACACTATTATACACGGTCATATAGCTAAAAGGCCGTGTAGCTCTCCACCTATTTCTACACGGCTTTTAGTTATAAAGCCGTGTACAATTATAAGATTTATACACGGCTATATATCAAAAAGCCGTGTGTAATGTTCCTACACGGCTTTGTATCAAAAAACCGTGTAGCTCTCTCAATTATTTGCACACGGACCTCTTTACAGACGGATTTGTGGTTTCTAATAAACCGTGTAGCTCTCTCTAATAATTCGACACTGATTGTTAACTAATTATCCGTGTAGAAATCGTTCAGATCTTTTGAACTCATATTTGGTACACGGTTTTTAATAAAATTGCCAAATCCGTGTACAATGTGCAGTGTACAAAGCCAGTTTTTGTAGTAGTGTAAGCAAACCACTCCCCAAAAATATGAAAACCACTCCATCGCGTGACAACTCATGTGCATCTCATTTATTGTCCCTCCTGATTCTCTGTGCCAATCAGTTCTATCATTCTATGTAAACAAGTTGTTAATGGGCTGTGACAAGAAGTTCTACGCCACAGATAATCCGGGAGTTATTAAATGCACGGTTCAATAACAAAACGTTTGTGGTATCTTTGTTTTGCGCGACATTAATTAGCCACGTGGCAATAACAAAACGTTTGCTAATTAAGCAAATTTGCTAATTAAGCAATTATGGTACAACCCAGCAATTAGATTAGCAATCTTCCACATCAGATTAGCAATTGATAAACAATTACTGTTGTAGATGCTCTAATGTAGAAAATATCTTATTTTTAATTAATTAATAGTTGAAATGAAATATATATCCTTCTCTAATTTTTAATAAAATGATTGTGGGTTCCCTCTTTGTTCTTGCCTCATGTTACATGAACCAACTTTAAGATTTTGTTAAAAGTGGCATTTTGTTTGAAGTTCAAAAAATAAGTAAAAGAGTAAACGAAAAATGACAAAGGTTGGTGTTTCTTTTACTATTATTTACCAGACTATATTGAACCAACTTTAAGATTTTGAAACTTAAAATTGTATATTTAATTTATCAAAATAATGAAAGTCAGAATTTTCAAAACTACTTATTAAGTTGTTGAATTGTGAAAATCATAATTGTATTTGTGAAATATAACATAACTGAAAATATAAAAAAATATTATGTTTATAATTCACTCAATATTATATAATGTTTATAAAGGTCTTAGTAAATATATAATTTTGTTTCTAAGTTTTAATTACGTTCATTAAAAATTGATTTTTTTTATTATCTATTCCATGAAACTATATATAAAAAATAGTATTTTTTTAATTCAAAACAGAATATATAAATTGACACACATTTAAAAATCAAAGGAAATACACAAACTTAAAAAAATTTGAGATGTGCAAAATTAATATTTTGTGCTTCAAGTTTCTGAAGTATCATCTACTTACATTGTACTATATTTAAATATAATACTTCATAAATAATATTTAAAATATGAAGTTAAATATTTTTAAATATAAAAGGTTACAAGTTATAAGTTTTTTTACTTCGAAAATTTTAAATTTTAAATTTTAAAATATGAAAAGAAAATGTGCAGGTTATGAGGGGAAGGAGCTTACAAATGCACTACAGAATAGACTGCTACCTAGCATCACAGATACCACATCACAGTCACTAGTGCTAACTTGCGCTGTCCCCTCACGCGGCAATTCGGTTCTCCACCGGGAACTATCCCCTCGGATCATCGGCATCTCTCTTGCGATCATGACATCCTGGTCCCACCGCCATCGCTGCATGGTATAGCACAGTCTTCTTCTCTCACTCTCGACCTGACAATTTGTGTTAGATTGCTCGTAGTCTGATGTGAAATTAGAGAGATTCTTTTCACTTTGCTTATACTGGCGACACAAATTTGGATTAATTTTAGGCAGAGAGAGCAATGCGGGAGAATATTTGTGATAGTATCCACTATGTTTTAAGGTGTTTTTTTTTTAGGAAAAGGCCCTTAGGCATCTAACATTACCAGCATAAAATAGAGTCTGTTACAGTAAAATGAGAATTGAAAACAAAAGACTAAAAATAAGAAGAGAACTGAAAAGAAGAAAAAAAGACTTAGAGACTACTCAAGTTACAATTGGAAATTAAACCGGCACTGTGTGCGACCAGCGGCGCTAAGCATATTTTTCGCCATGCTAGTATCGGATCATTCCGATATCGGATCATCCATTATCCCAGAGAAAGTGTTCGAGACTGAGACTTTCTGCGATTACCGGTGCTCCATCCCTTCTTGTGTAATCCACCGTACCTGAGTTGAGGTGATTTCTTCTTGCCCAATTAGCCAGCTGGTGTGGCCTCTTTGTCGCCTCCCTCGGAGCATGTCTGAGAGTAAGCCAACCCCGCATATCCTGTGCATATCCAATACACGCTGCCACTGTTTCACCCGCTTGCCAAGAAGGTAGATCGCCCATTGCGTTGTTATTTACCACCTGCACCAGCTGCTTACAATCTGAGAAGACATGAATGTCTTGTGGTTGGTGATCGTGCATTGCCAGGTGCAGCCTTAAGGTTGTTAACAAGGCCAAAGCCTCCGCATGAAATGGGTCCTCCGCCTTGTCATATCCAAACTCCACTCTTTGGAGCTCCCCATTCTCATTGTACAGAACCACTCCCCACCCCGTATTGTTGTGAGCATCCCAGGATGCATCTATTAGAGTTGTACCGGTTTGGTAGGGTAAAGTCAGTACCCGTGAAGGGCGACCTGCCGACTCAATCCCGTTGATGGGTACGTGGTGGTCAGGGATGGGAGGGTCCATATATCTAACCTGCATACTAATTGACTGAGGTGTGGGTGAACTGCCTCGGAAGATTATCTCATTCCGCGCTTTCCAAATACACCAAATCAGGTTACAGAATTTTGCGATACGGCTTTCATCCATGCTGTCTGTGAGGTTCAATATGGTGTCTGTGAAGTCTAAGGGTAGCCCATCCACCCTTAGCGCCAAATCAGACACAAACCAGGTAACTTCTGATAAAGGGCAGAAAAACAGAACATGGTTCAGGTACTCGTTTTCTTGATCACATCTCGTGCATCTCGGGCATATATGTCTTATCCGTCTGTGTAATTCGGCCAGCGTTGGCACTCCCCCATGTACCGCCTTCCATAAAAACATTTTGACTCTTGGAATGACGTTTTGCCAACTCCAAATTCGTCGCCATGCTTCTATTTGTTTGGCCGTGTAGGAGTGGGTTGTGAGTAGTTGTGCCAATTTGGTGTAACCCTCTTTAGTTGTGTACCGGCCCTTTTTGCTGCAGGTCCAGATTAGGCGATCCGGAATTAGCGATGTAGGTTGGGGCTTGATATTTGCTGCCTGTATGGTCTGCATTGCCTGGTTGCCAAACAATTCGGTAACCACATCTTCCCTCCACAATCCGGCACTAAGGTCAAATAGATCCGACACCTTTAAGTCCCTTTGCCGGTTTGAGCGAATTTGTTGCACCCCCCACCCGTCAAACCATGGCTGATTGAAGGCCTGGACCTTTGATCCATTCCCAATTTGCCACGTGAGATCATCTTTGAAGAAACCCTTATGCACCTGTACTGTTTTCCATAATGCACTAGAGTCCCTGACATTTTTTATATCCCAGAACCCTGCCCTTGGAAAGTATTTTGCCCGAAACACCTGAACCCAAATTCGGTCTTCATTGGCAGCCACCTGCCAAACCACTTTTAGCAGCAGTCATGTGTTGAAAGCCTTAGTGTCACGTATCCCCAAACCACCTTGATCCCTTGGTTGACAAATTTTCCCCGATGCTATAAAGGAGAGGTACCTATCGCTCTTAAGTTTGCCTCAAACAAATCTTATGAGCAACCTATTTATTTCAGCAATGGTGCGTGATGGTAGAGCTGCCACTGTCATGTAATAAACCGGAATTGACGCAAGCATTGATTTTAGTAAAGCCACTCTTCCTGCAAATGATAGCATACCCACCTTCCAACCGGCAAGCTTTGAGTATAACTTGTCCATCAGAAGTTGGTGAGTTACACCATGGTTCCTATTTGATTGTGAAACGACAATTCCCAGGTATTTCTCATTGACCTCAGCTTCTCTTGCCCCAAAAGCCGAAAACCCTAATTTAAGACTAAATTTGATAAATTTGAAAATTTCCATATGATTCAAACAATTTGCCCAAGTCATGGTGAAAGAAATCATTATTATTAATTATCAAATTTTTAATGCGTTTAACAAGCATTTATCTTTCTTTTAAATCCATGGCATAATTTGAAAGTTATTTGCTTTCAATAATTTAGAACTTGGGCCATTAATCAGCCCATAAATACAAATTAGCACTAAAGTTAAGTTATTTTACGTGACCAACTTGTCCGCTGCTCGAATTAGCGTTGGTGCCAGTATTAATTTCACTCTGAGATTCATGCATAACATAATTGGACGGTTGCTATTTTCTAAAATGACACGCAAAATATGAGATATCTAAGAGTTCCTCTAATGGGACCAACTGGTCATATTAAAATCATAATTTTTAAATGCATCGCAGGAGATCTGTTTCCTCCGCTGCCTCTCAAATTCAGAAGGTCCTGTTAAAGACATTTCAAACAATCAAACCAAAGATGGAATCAATCAATAACTTGCTTATTTGATATTATTTTCACTGTAATTACCATGATGGGTATTGTAAAACTCACTTTAATAAACATCACAATATGTTACATATGAAGAAAAGTCTGATAATGCAAAATTTTGAGTAAAAATAGGGGTCAAAGGCCCCATTTGATTTCATTAAACTGTTATAAGAGACTTGTAACTGAAAACATAAATCCAAGTTCAACTCATGAGTGTTGATACGCATATTATTAAGTAGCCTCTCTTTGAGCAGTTATCAAGTAGCCTCTCTTTGAGTAGTTATCAGATCTTAATAACTAGATGGAAATAATTTTAAAAAGGAATGAGACAACAAATTTTGATTAGAAAGATTTGGTACCTTAGGGTCAGACTCTTGCGAGTCAGAGTAGTTATACGATATTTTACCGGCAGCTGTAGAGAAACTCGCCAGAAAATCTGGATTAAATGAAGTTCCTACTGAAGAAGACCATGTGTAACATGAAACAATAAGTAATAAGAGAAACATATTTGAATTATGCATTGACAGGGAAGTAGGCATTATAGAAAAGAGAAGCTATTATCAGCATACTCCTACCATAGATAAAATATGTCTCTAACGACTCAGGCCACTTGTGTTGAGACAAGACCTGCATAACAAAATCATAGGATAATGAAATAAATTGCAAGTTGTTGGTCAAATCATGCTGATTCATTTTCAGTAAAAAATAATCTCTAATGATCAATTAGTTTTAGGAATATAAAGGACCTTATTACAGATTAATCTATCATTTTTTCCATCTTTCTCCATCTCATCTCATCTTGTGTCAGCACATTTGCTGGTATTAAATTGTGAATGAACTGCAACCAGCCTGTGTCAGCACTACTCCAGCTTCCTCCATCTCATCTTGTTCCACATTTGCTGGTATGAAATCGTGAATCAACTGCAACCAAGAGTAGCCTAACCCAGCCAGCCAATATTTAACAAATGAGATTAGCAGTGCACATAAAGATTGAATATTTTTAAGGAGATGGAAAGTAAGTGATAAGAAAGATGTAATAATAGAAACAAAGAAATATTTGATACAACTGAGGAGGTTACATAATACATCATATAAAAACCCCACAAAAAACGTAACCCTCCATTCGAAGCACTTGCCATAACCTTTACAGTCCAAAAACTTCAACAAAAAACTTCAACACACCAAAGCACTAACCAAAACATTCCTCCTACTAAAGCACTAAACACACTTAAGCACTAACCAAAATATTCAGCGGTTGTGCTGTCTAACTGCCTTCCGCCTCATACTCGCAGCTCTCTTAAGCATAATGGTCCTAAAGTGTAATATGGAGGCTTCTATTGGGACAAAAGGATCTTTTTCAAATGCTCGCTTCCTTTTTTTTTCCAATTCTTCCACAGTAAAAATCAAGACCTTTCACTTGGCAATTATAACCAATTCTATGCAACTACAACACAAAGTAAAGACTTGTTACTAAATGTAAAATTGAAGTAATTAACAAATAAAAGCAGTAACAAGTGGTACGAATTCAAATTAGTTGTCAATATACAGTACCTTCACAATAGTTATGAGTTTCTCCATACTCATAATCATGCGATAGGGTCATCGCGGAATATGATGAACCCTGGACCAAATCATTAGACTTGACCTGCTAATGCCAAGCTCTCTGGGAGCTACTCCCAATGGTTGTTTAATGGAGTTATCATATCAAAGGTTAACCCACTGACTACGCCTCTACAAGTTATGAAAAATTTATATAATATTACAAGTGATGTAATAACTAAATCTCATGTTCAGCTCATGAAAAACAACAATTTAGTTTCACAAAAACATAAAACGATTTCTGAAGTAGAACAAAAGGAACGGAGGAAACAATGTAAACAACAACAGAAAAAAGGAAAAAATATTGTTCTCCTGACTCGTCTACACGATCATTCATACAATCTTGTGCATGATGTGGTGTCGGATGTGGATCATCCACTACAAGACCATTGACAGAAGGTGGTACATCCTCCACATTTGGAACAGCTGCAAATGCTCTGTTATCAATATCATTTAACAATGATTGACACATATAATTGTTAAATACAATAAGGTAACGGTGCACTTTATTAAAATGTATTACTACATATACCTTGAAGAAGAAATTGTCCAACTGCTTGTAAGAGTTCAAACCCAAACACACCTCTACTCGCAGGATCTATGGCTTGTACACGGTTATTGATTCTGCTAATCGATGCCATCAAACTAATAAAACAAAACAAGAATATCAAATTAGTAATTAGTAATATGTTTAAATGGGACATATTAGTACTGATGTTATGGTACAGCCAATCAATAAGGAGGTTTTCTCAAATTAACATTTTGTACACAACTCATCTATAACAAACTGTAAATTATGTCATCAGGTTCATCTGTGCAAAAACACCTTTCCTCTTCATTTTTTTTTTTAAATGACTACTTGAAATGAACAAAAAAGAGAGCAATAGAAGAAATTACTCGAATGAGTCAGAAATACAACAGGAAAGGAAAGGTGAAAGGTGATAAATGAGGTGCTGCTCCATTTATAGGAGTTCTGATTTGGCAAGCGAAGCGAAATCCATTTCTTCTGACAGGTCCAACTTTTGGATATTCGGAATTTGGTATATGACGTAATTTGAAGTTCTTCTTTTCTAAAATGAGAACCGAACATTTATAAAGGGTGTAAACGGATTGGATATTAAGAGTCATTATGTGAGTCAGTGTTATCTGATATTATCGGATATTATCAGAGTCATTTATCGGAGTTATTACTTAGACTAAACCAATTACTACAAAAAAATCATAAGCAGCTAAACAAAGAGATTATTATCACCATATATAATAAACTGCAATGCCATTACTTGTAAACCAAAGTGAACTAACATTACATAAAAAATTAAAAGAAAGGGAAATTCAACAATACCATCAGGATCTTCTCCATGGTCATCCGACCCGATGTCAGTCGGCGTTGTGTCAGTGGTAAAGTGATTGAAACTACCACCAAAAGAAGAACGGCCGCATATGCCCATGGAGGGGATGAGGCTCACTTTTGAAATCCACTGCGGGCGCCGGGCCAATGCAAGAGCGAGCTTGTCGCCGGAGCTGGAGCTAGTGCTAGGCTTCCTGCTGAAGCTCCTCTTTAGCATGTTGAGGGGCCCCGGAAAAGACTGTTTTGACTGAAAACACAGAAAGAGAAGGGAAGGAGAGATTTAATCCTAAAATATTGCATAAAAGGAAACTTAGAGAGAACCAAATAATTGTAATTTTACTTAAAAATAAGGCTAAAGTTAATTTTGGCAAGAAGGAATTGTACCTGAACTCTTCCTTCATATGAGATGGGGGTTCCACCATCGGCCAAAGTTTTGGGAGTAACCTAAGGGACAGAAAGACGTAATTAATAATTCCATTTCTAAAAACCGTCTGACTAACAAATGTGCAAAAATTATTTGTATACCTCCATGCAGTACTCATTCTAGTTGTTAATCAGGTGATTCAGGATTTCTGCAGGATTTAGTAAAAAATACAGCAAACAATTAGCCAATAGTACTTCATGCCAACTAAAACTGAGCAGAGAAAATATGAACTGAAGGTGTTAAGAAGGATACTTAGGTCAACTATTGCTCCCAAGTTGTCTGCGTTAGCAACCAAAAATACTCCTTGCCCTGCCAAAGGATCGACTACAAAATTAGTCTTCCGGTTTCAGTGACATCGCAGCCCCTCCCATAAAAGTCAATGTGACACTTGGAAATACTGAATCAGCACTGGAAGGTAAAAAAAAAAAATAGTTAAATTTGAGTTATTTTATTAAAGCAAAATTAACAATAATAATTCATGGATCAATTTACATATAATTAATGGATATCAGTAAACTTAAATAACAAAAAAACATAGTTTCCATAAATTTATAAAAAACAAACTTTCTAGGGTTTACCTCTTATCATCTGGAGATCGAAGAGAGAAAAGAAAAGAGGCGGAGGTCCAAGAGAGAAAAGAGGGAGGAGATCATCTTCTGGTTCTAGAGGAAGGTGGAACGGAAGAGAGGAAAGCGAGATCATCTGGTGGAGGCAGGCCATCGAAGAGAGAAAAGGAAAGAGGGAGGGAGCGAAGAGAGAAAAGAGAAAAGTAGGAGGGAGCCATCTGGATCTGGCGGAGGCCGAAGTGGTGGAAGGGCGACGAAGGGGGTGAAGGTTTCTCTCTGGCAGCGATAAAGGAGAAAGGGAGAAAAGACGGAGGAAGAGAGAAGAGACCGCGTATTCGGTGGTGAGTAAAGGAGAAATGCTCGTAATCTGTGTGGTCTTGTGTGTAATAGGTTGATTTATAACTAATTTCAGACTTGTACACAAATAGATATATAAAATATATGCATAATATCTCATATTCAACAGAATGATTCTGAATCGTTGGATCTGCTGGATGGACGGCTGAGATTTCCTCAGTCCCTTTTATCTCATAGTGCTATTATATTAGTTATGACTATTAATCAAATTAAAGACAATTATTTTCAACTTATAAATGAATTACACCGAATCATAAATGTATGGATCAACTGCTGGAGTTATGAGTCTTTCTTTCCAAGTATTTTCCAATCAAAACCTACATCTTCTAATTTGATGCGACCTTTCAAAGCAGCAACTAATTTCTCTGCCACTCTTGAGCTTCCCGTGAAAAGGGTCATCTTTGGTTTTGTCTAAATTGAATAAGAAAATTCAAATCACAGATGAAAAAAATATTTCTGAATTTCAGAACTCAATGATGGAATTGTTTGCCTATGAAAATAGACTTGCAAGTGTAGATTGAAAAAAATACAATGAGAAACCAAAAGAAAGAAGCAATTATGTGAATTCTTACTACATCTAAGTAGAGTTGCAAAAATTTATCTCAAGCAAGAGCTTCTTCATGGCTACACTATCAGAGTTGATAATATCAGCATCCTCTAGTGATAAGCCACACTCATATAGCAACCTCAGCACCTGATCCATCACTATGCTTACCTGTTTTTCCAATTATTAAACAAAATAAATGCAAGAACATAAATAGTGTCACTAAAAGATGAGGTCAATACAATTTCCTGGTGGTAGACTGGTACTTCATAAATAGTTATATCTAGGATGATATTGCATAATGTCAACCTTCAAGTTATTTACAGGCAAGAGATGCTTACGAATTCTTTCTTAAAAAAAACAGACCTTGCTATCAACTTTCAGCATAGATTTGTTGCCCATGTAAAGTGCACCCTTCTAGAACATTAAAATGTAATATACACCCTTGTAGAACAAAATGTACCTTGTGAGATAACTCTGTTACTTCACAAATACAAAAATTATCCATCCTACTTCTACTTTTCTTTAAAAATAAACAATAATTTGACATTTTGCAAGATATTCTAGACCTAGTAAGAGACATTTGAAGATTTTCTTTTCTTTCTCACCTACAAATTTAACAAATAAAGAAACATTCAATTTTGCTCGGTTACCTTAAAATCTCGAAGAATAAGAATGCTAATATAAGAGAATAGTGAAATAAAGCGAAATTTAAATTAAATTTACTGATAGTTAATTAAATACTTTTTTGTCCACATTTGAATTCATTTTTTTGTTATCAGTAAAAAAAAGTATAACAAATAAGAGAAGGGTAGAGATTTAGAAATTGCATCTGACCTATTCATGCCTTCAATTGTATAGCTTCATTATTCAAATTTGATTCTTCCAATCTAAATGTTATTCATGCCCATCAATATATATATATATATATATTTTTAGAGGGTGGTGGTGGTAAATTTTTGAACTCAACATGACACATAAATGACAGACATAATACTTGAGGATTAAGGTTAAACACAACATGACATTTAAAAGATTGGATGGTATTTTCTTCGAAATTTCCAACTCAGAGCAACCAGATGCTTCACAAATTGAATAAAGGTTATGGCAATGGAACAATAACAGGATCCAACCAAACCTTCTTCACAAGGATGGAGCTAGAGGCAACTCACAACAAGGTTGAATAGAAGGGCAATATGGGAAATGAATTGTTTGTGTTGAAGTAGCAGCAACTTAGGATTTTATCAATTAGTCACAAGTAACAGTAGTTTCTTTCATGCTTTATTTATGAAATTGTATCACAATTCTTTGAAAAAGTATACTTTATCTTACAAGTACTCAGTTCCTACTATATCTCTCTACGTAAGAGCTAAAGGCAGGGTCATATATTGTAAAAGAACTAAGGGAAGTGAACTACACTTCCATAATCTCCAATCGTAGATCAGAAATATATATATCATTTTGCAAAAGACTGAAATAATAAATCAAGACTTTTACAGGAGCACTATGTGATTTTACCACTAAAATTTTAAACTTACAGGATGCCCAGAAAATTTTTGTATCTTCTTGTTGTTGTAACAACTAAAAGTTCTCAGCTGTCCGGCTGCCGTTGCCAACATCTTCCCATCTATAAAAATTTAAAAATGAAATTGAGAGTTCAGAGTAAAAATAAATAGCACTACTTGTTACCAAAAGAGGTAGAGAGATGAGACTGCTTTGGAGGAGACCCTAATGTCTCCAAAATCATCCCAGTATAGGCCTTAATCTTGCAAACCATGCCATCAACACCAGCAGTATATATAAATGAACCATTAGCTGAGTATGCAATGGCAGTTACACCCCTTCAAAATAAAAAAAACACTCGCGCGATTTCCCTTCAAGTAAACATCAGTAAGGACAGTCTTTGTTTCGAGAGAAGCCCCAAAAAGCTTCAGTGCCTAATTTCAATTGACAAAGGCCAAAAACTAACTGTGAGTTGTAACAAAGATAAGATGGGTAGAGTTAATCTGCTTTATTCTAGATGGACATTATTTTGCTCAGGAGTATTAATTTATACATAATTAAATATTCTGACTACGCCACTTACTGGACTTCAATTTCTATGGCGTCCAGGCCTGACCTCTGTCATCTATGAGAAGGTGGTTGCCTTCCCATTTTTCAAAATTTCTACAATACCTTTCCTATTTTTTTTTTAAATTTCCATCAATAAAAATTTCAGATTATATCATTTAATGATTTTAGAATTCTGCACCAATAATTCACTATGTATTATCAATAATTGTTTCATGCGTTTTCCATATGAACATTTGGGCCAAATTTTATATTTTTAAATTATTTTACTATTTTATTAAGAATAAGACTAGCATGCTATGTGAAACATAGTGAAATATCGACGGGCCTGCTAATGAGCCGGATCAAACTCAAAACTCGGCCCGGCTCTATCAACCTTCATGAAAAGCCCAACTCGGGCTCGAATCAAATATGAAGAAAGTAGCCCAGCTCGACTCAGTCCATTTGATCCTCTCAGCTCCACCCGAACTAGGATCGACCCAAAACTCGGCTCGTGAGTTGTGAATCACTATTCGCTAATTCTCACTTTTCAATTCTCTATTTAATTTTCAGGTGATCATCAATTATTCTTTGAGAAAAGAAATCATGTCAGTGAAATAGTGTGTTTTTCAGTTGTAATGCTTATATTATATTGTATTAGTGGATTATTTGAGTGTTATCATTTGTCTAAACAGAAATTGTTGACAAATTATTTTTTATCAATTTTGTCTATTTTTTTAGATAAAACAAGCTTCTGATAAAAAAAAGTCCGAGTTTCCAAACAAATACGATACGACCAAAAATCAATTTAAACCACATTCGAAATTAAATAAATAACTCTTAACAAATTACAATTTTGTATTTTTAAAATAAAAAAATAAAGGGACCTCTACGGCATTATGAGGCCTCAGGGACCTCTACGGCATTCTGCGGCCCCATATGGGGGTCCGCTCCGGCATTCTGCGGCCCTCCTCATATGGGTCCGCTCCGGTGTTCTGCGGCCGTGCTAGAATTAGAATTGTCAGAAAACCGTGGTTATTTGGTTAATTTATTTTTTTTAAATGTTATAAATAAAAATTTCGGCTATTGGACACATAATTTCAACTAATGAATTTTTGGGATTTCACAAAGATCACACAGAAGGTCACACAGATTTGGTTACAAATATGTGAAATTGAGGTGCGCATGCCGAATAGCCTGTTCAGTCTAGCAAAAAAAAAAATTTTGGTGCCGAATAAGCATCTCGGTACTTTAGTAGTTTTTGTAAAATTCAAACTAATCAAGTTGAATTTTGTTTTATTTTTGGTTTATAAAAAAAATTCCAATTATTTGTTTTAGTTCTCACGACTAAGAATCGGAGAAGTACAGGGACTGCCTTTTTTTTTTTTTCATTTTGACAGGAGACGTTTGAAAATTTGTGCCCTCTCCATCAGTAATAATAGAGAAAGGAGAATCTCACCCGTGATATGTACGGCACCCTGGCACCCGTGACTAAAGTAAAGTAAAAAATGTGATATGTACTGTACCATAGTTTTGTCCTCAGTCTTAAACTCTAAGGGCATGTTCGGTGACACCAATTCCTATGAATTTTAAAGGAAAAATGAGTGGTAATGGTATTTTTACCTATATGATGTTCGGCAGCTCATTAAGAAATCCATTACTTTACCCATTTTGGAACCCATCTTTACTCTCTACACTATCTTTTGATGGAAAAATAAAATTGACTTGGACCTCCGTTATTTTTCCCAAAAACTGAAACTTGAAGAATCACCATCAAAGTACTATTATTACTACATAAAAATACTAGTTTAAACAAGTATTATTAATAATTACTCCGTTTGTGTAAATTAATGAAGTTTAAACTGAAATTAATACTTGTTTAAATTCACTCGGACCTAATTAAGACTTGTTTAATTAATTAAACTAAAATTAATTTGTACAATTAAGCAAACAAAATTTAATAATACTTAATTTAATAGTACAAAGGCTAAAATTAAACAAACACAATTTAATAGTACAAACACTAAAATTAATTAAACAAGCACAATTTAACAATACAAAAAATTACTTAAACAAGCATAATTAAACTAGCAACACTTAATTTTAATAGACTAAGCTAATATTAAGCTAAGTTGTGGTATTACACTTAATATTGTTTAATTGTAGTATTACATCTTCTATAAAAAGAAAAACAAACCAACATCCAAACAAATTTCCCATGCATCCAAACACCTATATTCTAAAATTTCCCATGGGTTAAATAACTTTGGTTTTGACAAATTAAAATTCCCATTCCCATATTAAAAATTCTCATTCTCGCAAAAAATTTCCATGTTGCCGAACAGGCTCTAAACCTTAATTTCACCGATGGTGCCTCCACCACCTCCTTTTTCCGCGACTTCTCCCTTCTCGCCGACATCGAGACACCGCCATGTGTCACTTCTTGACCCAGTTGAGTATATGATCGGTAGAATCTGTATGGAGAAATCGGTGCCCCCGCCTGACCACCTCACTCAACAAGAGCTTGACCGATTAGGCGAATTTGCGTCCTTGAAAATTTTAGGCGAGATTGCTTCGAGTCGTAAGGTGCACAATTTTTCAGGGTTTATAATGTACTTGGCAAAGAAATACCAGTCCCCGTTTGCAATGTCGCACAACGCGGAGAGATTATGGATAAATAAAAAAATTATCGTGATCCTTCTAGTACATTCAACTTGTAAGGCACACCATCTATTTTACTAAGAAGCTATTTTATATTTTTCATGTTTTAATATTCCTAATATCAATTTTAAATAGATGGAGTATCTTAGAATTTGAATGTACTTCACGTTAATTTTTGTATTTACCCAGAAATGATTTTTGAACCGGAATCAATAACTTAGATTCAAAAAATTTCTTTTTTCCAGTAACACACGAAGAAATATTTTAATTTTTTTTACAGCCGCAAAAAATACTGCCTGAAAAATGATTCGTAGTACTTCTTGTACATTTCAATTATAAGATATTTTATGTATTTTATTTGATGTTCTTTCTATAGTATTCAAATTGTAAGTTCCTCTATTTATTTTTGACAATTAAAAAAAGAATAGGGCCGAAGACCCTATTGGACACATAATTTCAACTAATGAATTTTTGGGATTTCACCAAAGATCACACAGAAGGTCACACAGATTTGGTTACAAATATGTGAAATTGAGGTGCGCATGCCGAATAGCCTGTTCAGTCACGGACTCACGGGTGCCTCCACCGATGTTATTGGAAAATGAAATCAATTCTTATAAAATGACTAAGGTATAAGAATTCGGACCACGGAACAATCATTGTTGCAGAAAAACATCGACCCTTTAGTAGAAAAACATCGATGTTATTGGAATAAAACATGGATGCATTTTTTCAAACTTTAAACGACCATAAATGTTGGTAGGAAACCCCGATTTGAGAGTTTGACCACAATTTGGAAAGGTCTCGAAGAGCCAGAGGGCTTGGGCTCTAAGGTTTAAGCCTTCAGATCTCGGAACAATCAGAATTGCAAAAAAACATCGATGTTATTGGAATAAAACATCGATGCATTTTCCAATCATTAAACGGCCATAAATATTGATAGGAAATCCCGATTTGAGCGTTTGACCATAATTTGGAAAGGTCGCGAAGAGACAGATTGCCTGGTGTCCAAGGTATAAGAATTCGGACCTCTGAACAATCATTGTTGCAGAAAAACATCGACACTTTAGTAGAAAAACATTAATGTTATTGGAATAAAACATTGATACATTTTTTCAAACTTTAAACAGCCATAAATATTGGTAGGAAATCCCGATTTGAGCGTTTGACCATAATTTGGAAAGGTCGCGAAGAGACAGATTGCCTGGTGTCCAAGGTATAAGTATTCGAACCTCGAAACAATCATTGTTCCAGAAAAACATTGACCCTTTAGTAGAAAAACATCGATGTTATTGGAATAAAATATGGATGCATTTTTTCAAACTTTGAACGACCATAAATGTTGATAGGAAATTTCGATTTGAATGTTTGACCACAATTCGGAAAGGTCGCGAAGAGGCAGAGGGCTTGGGCTCTAAGGTTTAAGCCTTCAGATCTCAGAACAATCAGAATTGCCAATAAACATCGATGTTATTGGAATAAAACATCGATCCATTTTTCCAATCATTAAACGGCCATAAATATTGGTAGAAATCCCGATTTGAGCGTTTGACCATAATTTGGAAAGGTCACGAAGAGACAGATTGCCTGGTGTCCAAGGTATAAGAATTCGAATCTCGGAACAATCATTGTTGCAGAAAAACATCGACCCTTTAGTAGAAAAACATCGATGTTATTGGAATAAAACATGGATGCATTTTTTCAAACTTTAAACGACCATAAATGTTAGTAGGAAACCCCGATTTGAGTGTTTGACCACAATTTGGAAAGGTCTCGAAGAGCCAGAGGGCTTGGGCTCTAAGGTTTAAGCCTTCAGATCTCGAAACAATCAAAATTGCAAAAAAATAAGGATGTTATTGGAATAAAACATCGATGCATTTTCCAATCATTAAACGGCCATAAATATTGGTAGGAAATTTTGATTTGAGCGTTTGACCATAATTTCGAAAGGTCGCAAAGAGACAGATTGCCTGGTGTCCAAGGTATAAGAATTCGGACCTCAGAACAATCATTGTTGCAGAAAAACATCGACCCTTTAGTAGAAAAACATTGATGTTATTGGAATAAAACATGGATAAATTTTTTCAAACTTTAAACAGCCATAAATATTGGTAGGAAATCCCGATTTGAGCGTTTGACCATAATTTGGAAAGGTCGCGAAGAGACTGATTGCCTGGTGTCCAAGGTATAAGTATTCGAACCTCGGAACAATCATTGTTCCAAAAATCATCGACCCTTTAGTAGAAAAACATCGATGTTATTGGAATAAAACATGGATGCATTTTTTCAAACTTTGAACAACAATAAATGTTGGTAGGAAACCCCAATTTGAATGTTTGACCACAATTTGGAAACGTCTCGAAGAGCCAAAGGGCTTGGGCTCTAATGTTTAAGCCTCAAGATCTCAGAACAATCAGAATTGCAAAAAAACATCGATGTTATTGGAATAAAACATCGATGTATTTTCCAATCATTAAACGGCCATAAATATTGGTAGGAAATCCTGATTTGAGCGTTTGACCATAATTTGAAAAGGTCGCAAAGAGACAGATTGCCTGGTGTCCAAGGTATAAGAATTCGGACCTCAGAACAATCATTGTTGCAGAAAAACATCAACCCTTTAGTAGAAAAACATTGATGTTATTGGAATAAAACATCGATTAATCTTTTCAAACTTTGAACAGTCATAAATGTTGGCAGGAAATCCTAATTTGATCGTTTGACCATAATTCGGAAAGGTCGTGAAGAAACAGATTGCCTGGTGTCCATGGTATAAGTATTCGAACCTCGGAACAATCATCGTTCTAGAAAAACATCGACCCTATAGTAGAAAAACATCGATGTTATTGGAATAAAACATCGATGCATTTTCCAATCATTAAACGGCCATAAATATTGGTAGGAAATCCCGATTTGATCGTTTGACCATAATTCGGAAAGGTCGCGAAGAGACAGATTGCCTGGTGTCCAAGGTATAAGAATTCGGACCTTGGAACAATCATTGTTGCAGAAAAAATTGACCCTTTAGTAGAAAAACATCGATGTTATTGGAATAAAACATGAATGCATTTTTTCAAACTTTGAACGACCATAAATGTTGATAGGAAATTTCGATTTGAATGTTTGACCACAATTCGGAAAGGTCGCGAAGAGGCAGAGGGCTTGGGCTCCAAGGCTTAAAGCCTTCGGATCTCAGAACCATCAAAATTGCAAAAAAAACATCAATGCATTTTTCCAAACTTTAAACGGTCATAAATGTTGGTAGAAAATCCCGATTTGACCGTTTGACCATAATTCGGAAAGGTCATGAAGAGACAGATTGCCTGGTGTCCAAGGTATAAGAATTCGGACCACGGAACAATCATTGTTGCAGAAAAACATCGACCCTTTAGTAGAAAAACATGGATGCATTTTTTCAAACTTTAAACGACCATAAATGTTGGTAGGAAACCCCAATTTGAGTGTTTGACCACAATTCGGAAAAGTCGCGAAGAGCCAGAGGGCTTGGGCTCTAAAGTTTAAGCCTTCAGATCTCAGAACAATCAGAATTGCAAAAAAACATCGATGTTATTGGAATAAAACATCGATCCATTTTTCCAATCATTAAACGGCCATAAATATTGGTAGGAAATCCCGATTTGAGCGTTTGACCATAATTTGGAAAGGTCACGAAGAGACAGATTGCCTGGTGTCCAAGGTATAAGAATTCGGACCACGGAACAATCATTGTTGCAGAAAAACATCGACCCTTTAGTAGAAAAACATGGATGCATTTTTTCAAACTTTAAACGACCATAAATGTTGGTAGGAAACCCCGATTTGAGTGTTTGACCACAATTTGGAAAGGTCTCGAAGAGCCAGAGGGCTTGGGCTCTAAGGTTTAAGCCTTCAGATCTCGGAACAATCATAATTGCAAAAAAACATCGATGTTATTGGAATAAAACATCGATGCATTTTCCAATCATTAAACGGCCATAAATAATATCAAAGGTCTGCAGATTTTGCAAATGACCAATCCATGATGGAATTGCAGTTACGTTAGTCCAACTCAAACCCAAGTATCTCAAGTGGATCATGTTCTTCAAATCAGTCGGTAGTTCTCTTATTTTTGCTTTTCTTAGTTCCAAGACTCTGAGTAACAGAAATCCTGTACCAATGACAGTGCCTTCTTGGAAATTTATCAATGTTCGAAGTTTGGGCATTTTGATCCTTCTGAGATCCTGATCCTCATCCATCTTTTCATGAAATGCCACTCGTCGTGTCATACTTACATCCCCCTCTGCATTATCTTTCTTCCAGATGAGAAGGAAATCATTTTTTTAGGCTTCATCCAATGCAACTACACGTAAAAGATCGTGTACTCGGATAGACATGATGGCACCATCAGGAGACCTCTCAACAACTTGAACCAAACATCTGTATGTTTAATAGTACAAAAGAAATGGGTTAAAAAACAGAAAAAAAAATGATGTTCTATATCAGTAGCACTCTGTAACCACCGTAAATTGTCAATTAAGTAAGGTTGCAGCTACCAGTACTTGCATAACAGAGTTAGCTAAAATATGCTAATAATATGCTAAAATATGCTAATAACGGAAACAATATTCTTTTTTTAAGAATCCTATTTTTTATGTTTAATAGAACTATCTGTAACAGAGGCTCTGTTTTGGTTACTTCCATGGTAAAAGTTGTTATGAAGACACGGTAAAGTAAATGATTACCATCTACCCGTTAATTTAATTCATAAAAAAAGTATGGGGTAGTGCTGCCTAATGCTTATGGACTCTTGAGTTGTGATAAAGTTTCAACTTTCAAATTTGAAACTCATTTAATTTACCTATCCAACTATCGATTTCAAATAACACATTTACTTTTACTTTAGCTCTTTCCAACAATTGATATAATAATATAGTATCCTTGGGTGTTAAAATTTATGTTTATTTTTTTTTCATTTTGAGGCAAAATAATTTCTTATGTGTTTGAATGATATATTTTTGTTACTAAGAGATTAACTGTACATAATCATTAACTTTTTATACTCTCATTTTATATGATATAATTTTTTTCTATAACAAACCGTTTCAGTCTTTTAAAAATTAATAAAAGATGGTATAACTGAATTGTTAATTAACATAGGAAAAAGAAGTTATGAAACCTCATAACGCACTTTCAATTTCCAATACAAAAATAAAATTATAGGAGTAGGAGTTTAGAGCGGTATTCGGCTATGGGAACGGGTTGCATCCGACGGTTCCTCTACCCGTCCGATTTGCTTTTAAGATCCGTGCACGTCGCTTCAATATTAGTGCGCGTTCATCTCAAGATCCGTGCCTATCTAGCGTGCACAGATCTTAAAGCGGATTGGACGGTAGAGGAACCAATCGAACTCAAATTTGAGTAATTTGAGTTGGATGAGCAACGGATGCAAATTTAATTTTATAAATGAAATGGGTTGAAGAAAATAGAAAATATATATATATATATATATATAGAGAGAGAGAGAGAGAGAGAGTAAGGCTACGGTGCTTTGCAAAGTAAACCACCCCGTTTACTTCGGGTTACTTTTTGGATTTTGAAAATCCTAACAACCGATCCGAACAGTTCAACATGTTCTACACATTGAAATGTGCTTGGAGACCAAATTTTACATTTTTTGGAATTTGTTTACTATTTATTAAGCCACTTTGAAAATCGCTGATCCGACGGCGAACAGTAAAAAACAGTAAAATTTTCTGGACCACCGGATCAGAAACTTTCAAAGTGGCTTAATAAATAGTAAAAAAATTCAAAAAAATGTAAAATTTGGTCTCCAAGCACATTTCAATGTTTAGAACATGTTGAACGGTTCGGATCGGTTGTTTGGATTTTCAAAATCCAAAAAGTAGCCCGAAGTAAACGGAGTGGTTTACTTTGCAAAGCACCGTAGCCTTACTCTATATATATATATATATATATATATATATATATGAGGCTGGCTACTATGCTTATATAAGCATATGCCCACATATGCTTATAACTCATTTTTGCGTTTCCAATGTTCAAATGGTCGATCCGACCGTTCATCTTGTTCTCCATATTAATATGTGCTTGGAGACTAAATTTTACATTTTTCTGAATTTTTTTACTATTTATTAAGCCACTTTGAAAATTGCTGATCTGGGTGAACAGTAAAAATAGTGTTTCCAAAATTCTGGACCACCAGATCAGAAACTTTCAAAGTGGCTTAATAAATAGTAAAAAAATTCAGAAAAATGTAAAATTTAGTCTCCAAGCACATATTAATATGGAGAACAAGATGAACGGTCGGATCGACCATTTGAACATTGGAAACGCAAAAATACTCATTTAAGCATATGGGGGCATATGCTTATATAAGCATAGTAGCCAAGCACTATATATATATATGAGGCTGGCTACTATGCTTATATAAGCATATGCCCCCATATGCTTATAACTCATTTTTGCGTTTCCAATGTTCAAATGGTCGATCCGACCGTTCATCTTGTTCTCCATATTAATATGTGCTTGGAGACTAAATTTTACATTTTTCTGAATTGTTTTACTATTTATTAAGCCACTTTGAAAATTGCTGATCTGGGTGAACAGTAAAAACAGTGTTTCCAAAATTCTGGACCACCAGATCAGAAACTTTCAAAGTGGCTTAATAAATAGTAAAAAAATTCAGAAAAATGTAAAATTTAGTCTCCAAGCACATATTAATATGGAGAACAAGATGAACGGTCAGATCGACCATTTGAATATTGGAAACGCAAAAATGCTCATTTAAGCATATGTGGGCATATGCTTATATAAGCATAGTAGCCAAGCACTATATATATATATATATATTTCATAACACGGTTTTAAGTTACAATACAAAAATAGAAGTACCAGGAGTTTTATAGACATTTGAAGATCTGAAAGTTTAGAAAGGTATCCTGCTATAATATTCATATATTTATTAAAGACTGATAAACCAAACTACAAGTAGCAGAGGTATTCAATTGTAATTTTCGTATATTTATGACAACAGTACCTTTGTACAAGCTCCTCCAAATAATCTTCAGCATAATCCTCCAATTCCCCTTTATTTTTGGCATCTATTAAGCCTTCAGCTATCCACATCTTCATAAGACGTTTCGCCTGAATTGTGTAGTCCTCCGGGAAGCAAGCTAAGTACCTGAAACATGCAACCAGCTTGATTCATCTATAGTTTGGACGGCTGAAGTACTTTGTCTCAAATAAAAGATGGAGGTCAAATCTTCAAAATTTCATTTTAGCAAGATCAAGGAATTAACAAATAGTGATCAAGAATCGAAAAAAAAACCAAATATTTTTTCGTAGAAAAAAATGAAAAAAATAAGAAACAGAACAAGGACTGATTAATAAGAAACCATGATCTCTGAGAAGTGGCCAGCTTATTGACTTGATATTATGACTCCAAATTCTACAAAAAATAAATGATCCTTAATTGAAAATTACATGTATGACTTGAGAACATACCGGAAGCATGACTTGTGAAGATACGGCAAGTCATCATAGTTTTTTTTTTTTGAAATGCTTAGTAGAAGCTACTAAGTTAAAGTTACATCATATAGTTTGCATCAATCAGCTCAGATTTACAAAAACAACATTCATAGTAAGGTACCCTTGCAGTATTAAAACCCCGTTCAGCCTATTCCTGTTTTTGGTGTAGTACCCCTGCAATATTTCAACCAAAGGCCCCCCTCTTCATGGATCCTGTCAGCTAGCACTACCGGGGGAAGACTTTTACCCCGGAATATCATCTCGTTTCGTTGCCTCCAGAGCATCCATAGCACACACATGAATCGCGAAGTCCACTTGCTTTTGTTGACAGCCTTAGGAATACTGTCCTTTGATTTCTCCCAGGTATCTTCAATCGTGTGACCTCTAAACATAAGTTTGAAGCCCACCTTGTCAGCTATGTGGTGCCATACCCGTTGGGCATATGGGCAAGATATAAACAGGTGGTTTGCAGTCTCAAGGTCACATGTGTTGCACATCACACATTTCCCCTCACAATTCATATATCGTTTGAGCATAACCTCATGAGTAAGTACTTTATCCTGTAGCAACAATACCATGAATAATCTAACCTTGGCAGGAGTTTTGCTGGTCCAGATTGATTTAAATTTGCACTTTATTCTCCCTCCGGTCATGATAGTTCTGTACAGTGAATTTGCCGTATAGGACCCCGAGGCTGTCCAGCGCCAAATGAGCACATCCTCGGCCTGGGAGAAGGGCTCAGTAAGGGTTGCCTGCGGATGGAGTTCCCCCATTATCGGAGCTGCTTCGCACAGTGATATCCGCTGTAAATAAGGTCTTGGTTGGCCATCTGACAGGCTGCGCAATGGGGCTCCTTGCCAAGGGTCATACCAGAAGGAGATTGAGTTGCCGTTGCCGACCTGCCAGTTCGTGCTCCAGTGAAAGAGAGGTAACATTTTGATGAGGTTGTTCCAAAAAAAAGAACCTTTGACTATCCATATTTTAGGCCCTTCAGGTTGGGGATGCAACCTCCTCAGATTTTCGACGGTAGTTGTCCAGAGGCCCGTTGGATTCATCTGCGCCTTCCACCACCATCTCAAAACCAGGGCCTTGTTCCTGATTTCCAAGTTGGGTGCCCCGAGCCCTCCTAGCTCTTTTGGAGTACAAACCTCTTCCCAATTTGTGAGCGATATGCCTCGACCATTCCCTTCTGCATTACCCCAGAGGAACCGTCTTCGAATGAGGTCAATGCGTTTGATGACCCATTTGGGCAATACAAAACTCGTCATGTGGTATATAGGGATGGCTGATAAAACCGAGTTCATCAGCTGAAGTCGACCACCTCTCGATAAAAGTTTTCCTTGCCATCCTTGCAGCCTATTTTCTATCTTCTCGATCAGAGGCATGAAATCTGATCTTGTCGGCTTTCTCACTGTTAGTGGCATCCCAAGATAATTTATTGGCAATTCTGCCTTCTCACATTGAAACACTAATCTGACCATTCTTGATTGCTGAGGCGACAAATTAAGTGGCAGGAAGGAGCTTTTGGAGTAATTAATGTGCAAGCCGGATATTGCCGCAAAAATCCGAAGCGTAATTTTTAGGGAAATGAGGGTAGTGAGGTCTGCCGCTGCCAATATGGCAGTATCGTCAGCATATTAGATGGCTATAATTGGGTCTCGGATTCTATTTGTGATTTGGGTTTGAAGGGAGCTATTTAGCAATGTGATCATACTCTGGAGTACATCGACCCCCAAGATGAAGAGAAGAGGTGAGAGGGGATCTCCTTGTCGGAGACCCCTTTTGTGGAAGAAGTAATCTGAGCTATCTCCATTAATTACCACTCTAGAAGATGCGGTTTGTAGCAGCTCATCGACCCACCTGATCCATCTGGCCGGGAATCCCCGGGCTTGCATTACCTTCCTAAAAAATGACCAATTGATTGAATCGAATGCCTTTGTGAAATCGATTTTTAGGAACACCGCTGCTGACTTTGAATCAGAGATATGCTGGAGCATTTCTCTAGTTGTAATAAAATTTTCTGATATTTGTCTCCCTTTTATGAAGGCCGTTTGCCTGTAGGAGATCAACTCTGGCAGCAGCTTGGATAACCTTGTTGCAAGGATTTTAGAAATGATTTTTGGAATGAGGTTTATAATGCTTATGGGTCTAAAATCCTTGATTTCTTTCGCATTTTTCTTCTTGGGTATCATGGTGATATTTGCCTTGTTGAGGTGTTTTAGGCTGCCAGTGCCTTGACTGAAAGCTTGGATCAGAGAGATCACTTCATGCTTGATGTCACTCCAGAAGAGTTGCGCAAATTCATTAGGTAACCCGTCTGGACCCGAGGCTTTGTTCTTGGCTAGTCTGTGCACTGCTTCCTCAATTTCCTGCATAGAAAAGTCATTTGCCAAACCTGAGAGTTGAGCTGCTGGCGGGTATAGGCCTATCGGGTGGAATTGTTGCACTGGAGCCTCTCTGCCAAGCAAGCTTCTCATATATTCGAAGAAAGCCTCCTTTATTGCCTCTGGATCCGTTAATTCAATCCCTTGGTGATGTATTGATAGTACCATGTTCCTTCTCAATCTGGACGAGGCAAAATTATGGAAGAATCTTGTGTTGTGGTCGCCCTCCGTTAGCCACCGGCAACGCGCTCTTTGACACCATTTAGACTCCGCTATTGTAGAGAGGAGGAAGGCCCTCTCTCTGATTTGTTGCCTGAGTTGGAATTCCTTTGGGAATAGGTTCCTTTTTTCTTCCAATTGATCTAAAAATGAGAGAGCCTTCTTACTATTCTGTAGTTGAATCTCCATTTGACTGAAGTGGTTTAGATGCCACTCTCTGAGTTCCCTGTGCATTCTCGCTGACTTTTCATGGAATTGTCCTTTTTGCCCCTGAGATTGCTGGTATCCCTCCGACCAGATTTCTTTTATTTTTGTAGTGACATCTTCAAACCGGAACCAAAAAGTTTCAAGGCGATAGGCTCTCTTTTTCCTTTGTAATTGTTTACAGGTAAGTAAAAGGGGTGCATGATCGGAGATGAGCACCTCTAGTGCTGTCAGTAACATGTGTGGAAAATGAGAAGCCCATTGTGAGGTTGCAAAGACCCGGTCCAACCTTGAGAAGGAGGGGTCAGGTCGCTTACTAGACCACGTGAATTGTCTATTTTTGAGTGGTATATCCATGAGGGCCATGTCGCTTATTGCGTCGTTGAATGAACACATCAAACTAATTCCGCGTATGTCTCCTGTTCGGTCTATTATCCATCTGATGAGGTTGAAATCCCCCGTCAAGATCCAAGGCACCTGCACCAGTTTTTGCTGATGCCTCAGCTCTTCTATGAAAGCTTCTTTTTGTTCATCTTGTGTCGGGCCATAGACATTCGTGATCAGGATTCTCTGTCCCGTGCTAAGTTCAACCAGCAACGCTGAAATAGTATGCTTCGATGCCCATGATGACTGTAGAGCAAAGTTTCGTCGCCATGAGATGAGACACCCACCTGACGACCCAACAGCCAAAGAATAAACACACCTCTTTTCAAAATAGGATGGAAGCACACTCGATAAACAGGTATAATCGATCTTGTTCAATTTTGTTTCTTGAAGACAGGTTACATCTGCTCTTGAGTCTCTAAGAACTTTCTTGACAACCACACGCTTTTCGAGGTTCCCAACTCCCCTGACATTCCAAGACAACAGCTGAAATTTCTTTAAAATCATTACAATAGTAGATACTGCACAACGGTGTCGGATCGGTAGAAAGGGCAACCTCAATCCGAATCCGAATCGGACTGATCATCCATCGAGATTGGTTCTGGAATGGGGGTACTGTCTTCGAGATCAGATAGATTAGCGTGGGCCGCTGCCAGTTGCCTGCTCTCTTCAGGAGGTATCTTCCGCTCTCTATTGTCTACATCTAGTTCTTTGGAGACCAAATCGACATCCACACCACAGGCGGCGGCAATGGCGAGGCGGTGTTGGTAATCAATTCGGATCTCCACGTATCCATTCGGGTCAAGAGTCATCTCTGACAGCTGGGTTGGTTCTCCGCCCTTTTCTTTTGCCGAGGAAGCCGAAGGTTTTCTTTTCTTCATTTGGGTTGTATTCGGAAGAGATCCCATGTAACCAACTCTGTTATACGGCCTTTGAGCCCTTCCCAAGTTTCGGTCAATAGCTCCTTGGGCTCTCTTCACAGTAGCAGAGCCCTTAGCTTTTTGGGCTTTAACGAGAGGCCCAAGTATTGCTCCTCTTCTTGCAGCCGTGAATCGGGCCCATTTGGAGGTACCAGTTGTGAGCCCACCAGCTATCCCGTGTTTTTTCCTAGTTTGTCCGTTCTGACGCAGCTGTCGTCCTGGTGAGCGCGTGGAAGGTTCTCCCATCTGGAGGGGCGTGTCGATTAGCGGCAGAGAATGAAAGGTACTGTCAGCGCCGCCAGTGTCCTTTTGGGCGACAGGGGTCCTTCTTGCTAGGATTCTTAGAGGAACCGGTGGTGTGGTCTTGGGTGCCGCATGTACATTCTGTGCAAAATGACCCGCCTCATTTGAAGTGAGTTGCATACCTCCCAGGGCTGTTTGATTTTCTGTGGCCGATCTCACCGGTGGCGCTGGATCTTGTATGGTTTGTGTAGTGACCATGAATGGAGGTGGTGGCGCCGCCCTGTGTTCTTCACCTGCCATTGATGCCTCTCCATGGAGTGAGTCTGAGGTTGCCAAAGCCTCCCTTAATTCTTGCGGCAATGTGGTGAGATCATGATTGCGACAAATGTCTCTCAACATTTGCACCGGCAGTCTGACCGTGGCTTCATCACTCCCCGGGCAGGTTTCTCTAACCGGCGATACACTTGGGGGAGAAGTGTATTCTTTGGTAGCTTTCGGTATGTCTCCCTTGTTGTACAGGGGTGTCTGGACCCAGTTTTTGATGACAATGTCTACTGTTGTGTGAAGGCCGCCATCTGCGAGAACAATCTGCATTGGGATTCTGTCTAGTGCAGAGGTTGCCACGGCCGCCGTCCATACCGCCATCTCCTCAGGCAAGTCCTGTTCTATCGTGCCAAGGTAGACCCCAAAGCTGCTAATAGCTTGGCTGATATGTTCTTCCCTGTAGTGTATCGGTGATATCCCAATGAGGTCAATCAGAACTTTGAACTGGGGTATGCTGATCGATGCATCAACTAGAGGGCTCCACTGGCTAAAAGTGTAACCCAAGGTCCAGACATCATCCGGGATAGCCTTAATGAAGATGTCGGCGGTGAGTCTCTTGGGAAGGGTAATCAGGTATCGAGAGCCGGTGAGAACCGCAATTGAGAGCTCATGCATACTCATCAGTCCCGTTTTAAGGGCACAGTCCGCCACCTCGTCGATGGAGAGATCAACTTCTATTTCGGGTGCATAGAGCACGACGGCTCGCTGGAGTCTCTCAAGTTCCGTGTAGTAATGGACATCCCTTTGCACATAATGATATGACTTGGGTGGCCTATGAACCTCAGGCAGTGGCTTGGGGTGGTGTGGGTATGAACCCTGTATGAGCTCTTCGAAAGGTGAGTTTGGCTGGTGGGGAGGAGGTGCGATGGTCATGGCCAGAGGGGGTTGGGTTGGGGGTAGTGTGTTAGGAATGGTTTTGGAACAAAAGTTGCCCGTGTGGCCGTCTCGCCAGCAGCGACCACATTTCTTGAGATTTCTGCACTGAGCTGCCGTGTGGCCATGCTGGCAACACCTAAAACACCGGCCGCGCCATTCCTTGAACTGGGGGGATGGGGGAAACCGAAGTTGAGAGTGTGGAGAGGTGTAGAACGGTTTGGGCAAGGTGAGATGCTTAGAAGATGAGCTTGGTTTGGTGATGGGTGGTGGGGGAGGCACTGTGTTTGGTTGTGGCGGCTTGCTGGTTACTAGGTTTCCTGTGGTTGTGGGGGAGGAGATGGTGGGGTGCGTGGCGCCAGTGGGGTGGGTAAGGTTTCCGGCGAGATACGGTATGCCAGGTTCCGTCGGTCATTGGCTCTTTTCCTCAGATCTCAAAATCCTCAACAAAAATTTGCCAAATAAATTATCGCAAGTCATCATAGTTGGTGGCTAGAATTCTCATGCATTCTCCTCCGCCAACGACATGCCAATCCAACCTCTGGAGCACTCCAGACCATTCTCTGTAGGTACAAGGTTTACTTGACAAGAGGCCACCCAAAACAGTGAAAGCCAGTGGCAAGCCATTGCATCTCTGAACTAGCCTTCTAGCAAGATTCTTTAGTTCTTCCGAACACTCCGGTGAGGGATGACTGCTTCGAATTGCCTTCTTTAGGAAAAACACCAAGCTTTCTTCTTCGTTGAGCAAACGAAGACGATACACACCTCTAGAATCTGCGTAATTTGCTACATTAAGGTTACGGGTTGTCATTAGCACCCGGCTCCCGTTCCCGACATCGACAAGGCCGGTCTCGAGCTGGGTAAAGACATGCTCAGTCCACACATCATCTAACACAATTAGGTATTTCTTCTCTTTCAACAATGTGTTGACTTCTTCTAATAGAAATTCGATCTGATCTTCTTGGCGTATTTCTTTTAATAAACCAAGAACGCGCATCCACTCAGTCTCATTTGTAAGTTTCTGGTGTATTTTCTTTAATACATCAAGGAGATTAAAATCTTGGGAGACAGTTATCCATATGCAATAATCAAAATGATTCCTTATATTTGGACAACTATACACCTTTTGAGCAAGAGTGGTTTTCCCAAGACCACCAGATCCGACAATGGAAACCACATACCGGCTTTGGCCGCTCGGCCCGTTCAACAACAAATTGATTATATCTCCCTTTTCAGCCTCAAAACCAACAACTTCACTGTTATCGACATCAGGGAGCACACGACGTTTAAAAGAATTAGGTTGTGTTTGGAGAAGGCTTTGAGAGTGATCTCCGTCTCCACTAAGATCTTGTATCCCGAAAGTAGTTCTACCTTCAGAGATTACACGGAGTTTGGCTTGGATCTCAGAAATCTTCTTACCGAGAGTGTGACGAGCTAACAGCCTGTTTTGGATGAAACCGAGCTTCCGACGGTTGGCTTTAACAAGGAATGTGTCAATCGCATCCTCGGTCTCATATGCGACACTCCTCACATCACGCACCCATCCCTTGATCCTCTCATCACGTCTCTTCTTGGATTCTGCATCCTTTAGAAAGCACTGCATCTGACCCAGTTGAAGCTTCACCTCGTCCACTATGCGGTGGATTCCGCGCAGGGAGCGGACTTCATCTACAACTAGGTCTACTAACTTATTTACCTAAAACCGCTGGAGGAAGAGAGAAAGAGAAATAGAGAGATATTTTTATTGGAATGAATGGAGTGAAAAACAGGAGGGGTACTTCCATTATAGTCAATAGCAAACCGCTTCATCATGGGGCGGTTTGGTATAGGTAGCTGGCCGTTCCACTGTAAAACGGTCTTGTATGAACAGTGGACTGCCCGACCACTGGGCGGTCAGGGCATTTTTAAAAAATGAATATCGAAAGCATATTTGATATTTTTTATTTTTAAGAGGATATTAATAAAAATCACGGAATTTGCAATCATATCTGTACTGCATAATTGCACAGGGTATGAAGATCAAAGTCAGAGAGTAAGAAGATGCAGTGGATAGATAGCTGGCCTTTCCAAAAAGGTAGGGTCTTAGATGTAAAATCTACTTTGAAGAAAAAACTATGAGGGAACAATAGCTCAAATACTACTTAGCCTGGTATTCCAAGAAGCTGCGTAATAATGTTTGTTGGATATGTGGTACAATTAAACATTAAGCTTGGAGTGAGGCTATGGTGCTATGCATAGCACGGATGGGGTCCGTGCTACGGCTCAAAATTTGACTTTTTAAAATTCTAACGGTCGATCCAACCGTTCAATGTGATAACCATATGAATATATACTTGCAAACTAAATTTTATATTTTTTCGAATTTTTTTACTATTTTTTTAGATAGATAGAATTTTGATGGTCCAGAATTTTCAGAAAACACTGATTTTTCTACCTATCTAAAAAAATAGTAAAAAAATTCAAAAAAATATAAAATTTAGTTTGCAAGTACATATTCATATGGATATCACATTGAATGGTTCGGATCGATCGTTAGGATTTTAAAAAGTACCATATTGAGCCGTAGTACACTAGCCATTGGTGCTATGCATAGCACCATAGCCTCACTCTTAAGCTTGTGTTTCACTGCTTTTACACACACATTGGCTTTCTGGCCACGTGGCTTTCATGCATTAATCCCCGACCTCCTTATTCCTTTCATTTGATCCGTAACTCTCTCCTTTAATTGATTCATGAGATGAAAAAAAAAAAATGAAAGCCATAACCGAAAAGAAGACATGAGAGAGAGAAAAAGAGAAAGAAATATATTTTGATAATTTTTTTGATTCGATTGTATGTCCGATTGAAATTCCGACTACGTCGCGTTGCTTCTGAACAGTCATTGCAATTCAAATTGGATTTCTGAACTGATCGCTATCAGGTAACCAAACTTCTCTATAATCTGTGTTTTCGATTTGTATGGTTGATTGGGTACTGATTTGGGTAATCGGATTATGATAGTATGTTTAACCGGAATATGGGGTCTGGAGACTGAAATTGTTTTTAATGGACTGGAATACTGGGAATCGCCTGTTTCAGGGATTCCAACTGGAATGGAACTGTTGTTATTGAAAACCTAGACCCAATTGATATCGCCGGTTAAATATGCATACATAATTTGATATTTAATTGTGTGGATTAATCCAATCCTATTGAAATGGTTGTTTACTGTTATTAAGCCAATTATAGAGAAGCTGCGTCGTTAAATAACTGGTTACTCGACTTTGTAGCTGACTCTGTATTGTTTCTGTTTCTTTCTGTTGCGACGTAGGTTGACAGGACGGCGGATGGATGCGAGGATGTCGTTCTGTCGTGTCGCGTGCCCGGCCCGGCCGCCGGGGCGTGACATTATACATCAAAAGAAGTAATCTAACAAATAATTTAAACAAAAATTCGAATTTTTAGTGTTAGATTTCAGCATCTTGCTCTTCATAGTGTCTCTAAAAAAAATTGAGAGTACCGGCCATTTAATGGTCGGTAGGCAAAAAATTCAAAACTTATCGAAACCCAGAGGAGCTGAGTATATTTATTAATTTCTATTTAACTTTGGATATTAATAAAAATGTTAGGATGGATTATATGATAAGTCAATTACTAAGTTGCAAACTAAATAAGATCAATGTCAAGGCACATTATGACTTAACAATAGTTTGCGGCAGGTTGGCGTTTTGAGCAATTACCGGTCTATATACTATATAGATCATTGCAGTCATTTTGCAGTTTGGGCCATTGAAATTGAAATGACAGAAATAGTTTAATTGCCAATGAAAGAATGAAACCTTCACTAAAGGGAAAAAGGATGGGCATTGTTACTACAATTTAAATGCCAATGGAAGTATGAAAGGGATTAAAGATGAGCAATGTTTTATCAACATGCATAGTTAAAAATTTTGTAATTACTAGCTCCTTCGTTTTCAATTCCCAAGTCCCAATTATTAATAATTCTAATTTCGGTCTGGGTTTGTTAAAGTAAGCATTTTATTGACAATGAAGAACATAATGATGGCCTTCGTTTAATATTTTTGTCAGTTAAATTGATTTTATTTTTAATTTGTTTTCTCTCCAGGTAGAGGGTTGATTATTAAGAAAGGGTGTAAAGGCTCTTTTGCTGATGCAGGATCATCTGGTAAAGTAGGATAGATTGGTTTAAACTTTAAAGTATAATAGCAGTACTTATTCACATGATTATATGCTTGCCTGAAATGTAATAACCGGTCTAATTTTATTAGTATAATATGCTAAAGTCTAGGCAAATAACAAAATGTTTGAACAAATAAATTTTGCTCTAATATTCGTTTTACATTTTTCCCTTCAATTCTGGGTATCAGTGGCACTGTGCAAGAATGGTTACAATTATAAGCTATTAGGTGTGTATTTACCTACATGAGACTGAATTCTGATTTTGAGCAATTAGCTACTGGTATGTTGTATATATATATAGGGAAATCAGCTTTGTTTTCCATCCTTATTTGTTTGAACAATCCATTACCTTATATTTTGCTTTCCTGTTTACTGAAAAGTAGTAGAACAGTATCAAAGTATTTAATTATTGACAAATTTAGATATATGCCCATCATAACTTCTCTAATTAGATATTAACTTCCGTACCTCGTAGAAATTCAACTTGCTCATGTAGTTTATTTTATCCATGTGATTAGTGTTGAAACTTGATTTAATTTTTGACACATAGTTTTTTTTCTTGGTTGTGTCCACTTGTGGTTTATCATCAAAATTAGGGTTCAAATGCTTATAACAAATTTTGACCAAAATGTCTTTTGAACCCGATTAAACGAGAAAAGCAAAATATTTTGTCTGATATCTTATCTTTTTACTTTCCTTCCAGGATGCATAATACTATTTACTTTTTTCTGATATTTTTTACTTTTTGCTTATCTTATATTTTTCTATGAAGATGGAGAGTTGCAGGATCTTTTCAAATTATTACATATACTGAACAATGGAGTACTGCATTATGATGTTGTTTTAATTTCATTTTGAGATTTTTATTTGGAAATTTGAGTTTGTAAAACTTTCTACTACTAGTTATTAGACTATGAATGTTTTGATTAATGTTTAAAGTATTAATGGTGCTTGTTATTTGGCTATATGCTTTCTAACTGTCATGTTCTTCTATGTTTTGTCCCAATTTTAGTTATGCAAGTCCCTTCAAGTATCTTCTAAACTACTAAGTTGAATGTGTCTCTGAATCAATCTCTTGCCAAATTTATTTAAAGTGCTCTGATAAGAGAAGAACACGAGCACTTCTCAGTTGTAATTTAATACAGTTTAATGTAGCTTTTTGTTAGTGGAGTGATAGTTCTTTAGTGCATTTTTTGCAACCATTAAATTGTGTACCATTCAAAGGAAAACAAGAAAATAATCTATATCAAAATTGTAAGAGTTGCATGATATGACAAAAGGAAATTGCGCACCACTGCTTAGCTATTTTTACTGTTTTTACTGTTGGTACAATAAATGCTACTGTAATTTTGCTTAGCTATTTTTACTGTTTTTACATGTCCACGGCTATTTGAAGAATTCGTTTGTCTCCATTCATCTCTCTCTCACTCTTTGAAAAATTGGCAGGAGTTGTCCTTTACACTATGTAACAATAAAACCAATGGAGATGAAGTGTACTCAGTTTACTCAGTTTTACGCATGCTCTAAACTGTTCTTTACACTGTAAAGAGCAATTTCAAATATATTAAGATAACAACGGAGTACAAGAAAATTAATATTACAACACCAAATACTATGTCTTATATGTACCACTAACAATACCAGTAAACTCACGCCTATCAAACCAACACTGAGAACCATGCCTCAGACTCATCTCTTTTCCAGTACCACTGTTCTACAATTTTCTTTTTCTATAACAAGTCATAGAACTATGTGTGGTTGTTTTTATAAGTTTGACTAAGGATGGTAGTATCAAGTTTTGACACTCTTTTATTTGATATGCATCAGCTTATCTCAATATAGTTCCTTCTATTTTGAGGCCTTGCAAGGTAAAACCAACACTGAGAACCATGCCTCAGACTCATATATTTTTCCGGTACCATTGTTCACCCCCAGCCAGAAGCATTGCACTGGACCTCTCCCAAAACAGCCTCCAAAAAACAGAAATAAACTACAACTAAGATACCCATAAAGAGGAATTAAAACCAAAATAAAATACAGAAGAATTACAAATGCAACCAGCACACATAATGACCCATCAATAGACGTTAAGCACTAATCCAACATTTAGCTGTTAGCAGCATCCATACAAAAAAAAAATGGACTAATTTTGGAAGATAAAAACCCAAAATATCGATCAGTAACACAGGAATGAATGCACTAAAGCAATTGCAGCACCACTGATGCCTAGATATAACATGTGTAAACTATATTTTACCGATCTGTAAAGTAAAACAAAAGAAAAGAAAATATCAAAACTAAGGATAAAATTTGACAAATGATTTTGCTTGCCCACAACAATTTTACCCCTGGCTCACCCACCACATGGTCTAGTATTAAATTGCATAAAGGAAATGATTTTCTTAACATCAATGCAACATATCCATACTCGTAATTAATAGGGATAAATTCCATTAGGAGAATACTTGAAAAACACAGTAATCAATGGGGCTTTAATAAAAGTAGTATCACCGTTAATTAGTAAAAGAGTTACTGATAACAACAGACAACTTAGTAAAAAAATTCAGAGGATAGAATTTATTCTAGTAACCAAGGCTCCATTAATCGTAGATATATGGTATGTATCTGAAGCATACGGCACAACCATCGGTGGATCATGCAATTATACTACTATTGGTAAGGCTCTAGAGGCGTAAATAGTTGACCATGATGAAATTGTGGTACATCAGGTTTATTTGCCACTTCACTGCAGGATAAGATCCTCAAAAGTGCTATAAAAGTTCCAGCACAGAAAGAACAATAGTATTTTGCTGAGATTTTTGTGGCATTGAGATTCATATACTGGAGTAGTTTCTTGTAGGGTCAGAATAAGTGTGAATTTCACTGCTTGGTTTTTGGATTACTAAAATGTTGGTCTGGGAAAGGCATTTGAAAGTACCTTAAGCTTGGGCATCGTAAGAGATTGAATTTGTTTGGACTTGACAGAATGATAGCATGACCATCTGATCGAAACAAGGGCATGACCATCGTCAGAGAAAGAAACGCACATACGAGCGGGATCACCATCGGAACCGTGTGCCTCTACCACAAATTTTGCAACCACACGCACTCCACTCGATTGAGACTGTGGTGGTCTAGAACCACAGTCCATGGTAAATTTTGCTCGAGATCGAGAGAGAGCAGGAGGATTGACTGTCTAGAGAGAGAGAGAGCGGGAAAACCCTAGATCAGGTTGTGAGTCAATTTTACCGAAAAGGGGTGATCAGAGTCAAAATGATGATGATTTACGTAGAGTTTTGGCTTAGGTTTTGCATATTTTCTCACACTTATGTTTAATTATTTAGAGAAAAAGGCTACTGTCACCCTTCTTTATGTTTTATTGCAGAAAACAGGTTTTGGGACAATTTCACATCAAAAGGAGCTAGAATCAGGTCAATCAGATCAGCGACGCCTTCAACTAAGTCTTGGTTACGGCCCGTATTGACTGATACGGACCAGGCATAGCACAGACCAGAAGATAGCACTGGAAGCAGTTAAGTCCAAACCGTCAAGGTCTCATTACGGACCGTATCACCTGATACGGTCCGTAACCGAAGGCGCCTCTTGGAAAATAACTGCCGACAGCTGTTTCCAGATTGATTTCTTAGCCCCTACTCAACCTCTACACGTCCCTACACTCCTATATAAGGCCCCTGGACAGAAGGAATAGGCATCTTTGTAATTAGGGTTAGATTTGATTAAAGAGAGAAGAGAGGAGTGCTTGTAACTATGCCGTTCCGCGGCTAAGTTCCTTTTCTTAGGGCTAGGCAGTAAACCTTGTTACTCTTGATGTTTTGATATATATTTCTGTTAATTATGGTTTCTTGTTGTTGTATCTAAATGCTTTTATGATTTATTATCTCTGCATCTAATTTCAATGATCTAGTTTGAATTCATTAGGGTAGTGACAGCGCTTTAATGGCAAGAGAAACTATTTGGATGAGTTAGCCTCGTTGAGATCTATTAGGTTTATGTGAAGAAAACCTTAGCGGGGAAACCATAAACCAGACCAACAAAACGCGTACCAAATTCTATCATTTGCGTAAGGAAACTCGCAGTGATCTATGTAGTAATTTGGGGTATTTAGAGACCAGACATTTGCGTAAGGAAAATCGCATTGTCCTCTGTAGAGTCTCGATGAAAGATCTGTCATTCTTGCGTAACATAAATCGCAGTGACCTATGTGGTTATCTTTCATAAAACAACAGCAGGAAATCAGACGCAACAGTAATATATTGTCAAGACGGATTGAGTGGCAATGGTGTGCCGAAACCCTGGGAATTCTCATCTCTATCTTTATTTTAATTACTTTTAATTGTTTCCTAATTTACATTGATCAACAAACATCTCTAAAATTTCAGATTTCGTCTAGCCTTTCGAAAGGTTGTGATTCGATCGCTCGAAGCACTGAACCAATATTCCCTGTGGATCGACCTCGCATATACTACTCGATAAGGATTGTGCGCTTGCAGTCCGAACCGATAGCATTTTCGAGTTTATAAATATTAAAAGAAACATTGCTCTCTTTTGAGTGATCAAGCTTTTTGGCGCCGTTGCCGGGGAATAACGGTTCATTGCGCAAGGCCTCGAAAGACGTCATTGCTTTGACCATTGAATCCAATTAATTAGAAACGCCTAGATTTCTTTTTATTTTCTTCATTTTTATTTTTCTTTTATTTTCAATTTCGTTTTTATTTTTATTTTCAGTTTTTAGTTTAAATTTCAGATTTTCTTTTCTTTGTTAGGACACTGCACGCTGGCCGAATCATCCGTACGAAGATCCGAGAGGATTGCTAGTAGGAGGGGACAATTCGCTTCTACATCACCGATAAGAACCAATCATAGTTCTTCATCCAGTAATTCTGAAGGCGAAGAAGACCCAGATTCGATCAACATGGATATCCCACCGATTAACAATGGAGTTCACGATGCAGCAAGACCCAAACTTCTAAGAGACTATTGCGTACCGCACACGAATGATCCTAATTCTAGTATAAACCCGTCAACTGTTACAAACCATAATTTTGAGATCAAACCTGCTCTCATAAATATGGTTTCGCAACAGCAATTTGGAGGATTTCCACATGAAGATCCACATCTTCATTTGTTAATTTTCCTAGGGATATGCGAGACGATAAAGATCAACGGAGTTACCGATGAAGCAATCAGGCTAAGGCTATTTCAATTTTCATTAAAAGATAAAGCAAGAGCATGGTTGTTTTCCTTACCGGCCAATTCCATTCAAACTTGGGACCAATTGTTTAATGTGTTTATTGCAAAATATTTTCCACCATCCAAAACTTCGAGGTTTAGAAATGCAATTACTAATTTTGAACAAAGGGATGAAACATTGTGTGAGGCATGGGATAGATATAAGGATATGTTAAGGTGTTGTCCACACCATGGTCTAGAAAGATGGCTGATTGTCCAAACTTTTTATAATGGTCTAAACCCTACCGATAGGTTGTCTATTGATGCTTCTGCAGGAGGAGCAATCATGAACAAGGAACCTGACGAGGCTTACAACCTAATTGAAGAGATTGCAGTCAACCAACACTACTGGATCCCTGAGCGAAAGAAGCCAGCGCCAACACCTGGCATGCACCGAGTAGATGATATCTACATGCTAAGCGCAAAAATTGATGCTTTGCAAATGGCACTCAACAAGCAGACCAAGCAGCGAACGGTAGCAGCAGTCAATGCCGCAACAGCATGTGGCTATTGCGGAGGAGCGCATGAGATGACTGAATGTATGAATGTGACGGAACCTGAGGAAGAAATAGAGCAAGCAAACGCAATCGACAACAGCTTTCGACCTCAGCCCGCCTACAATACATACCATCCGAACAACCAAAACCATCCAAATCTCTCATACGCGAACAATCAAAGGCCTGCTGTACCCCAACAGAACTACCAACCACAATCCAATTATCAGCCAAGATACAACAATCCTCAACCGAATTACCAACCAAGGCAATACAATCCACCACAACAACCAGATATCACATCATTAATGGAGAGATTCCTAGAGAAGCAAGAGAAGGCTAACGCCGAAATTGCACAAAAGATCGAATCATTAACAAAACGCAACAAAGACTTAGAAGACCATGTCTCTAAGATGGCAAAAGAACTCTCGAGTATCGCACGTGGAAAAGGCAAATTTTCGGACCAACCGGAAGAAAATCCAAGAGAGACTTGCAAGAGCATAACATTAAAGAGCGGTACAGCTTATCAGGGACCTCCCATGCCCGATCAAACTTCCGATGAGATGCATGCAGAACCATCACATTCTGAAGAGTACGAGCCGCAACAACCAGAGCTGCCCGTATTCGAACTGCAGGCAGACCTTATTGAGGAGCAGAATGACACCGTAGGTGGGGACGAGCGACAAACCGAACCTGAATACATTTCACCACCACCCTACAAGCCACCTCTGCCATTCCCTCCAAGGCCAAGCAAGCATAAGATAGAGCCACAATTCGCGAGATTCATGGAGACGCTCAAGCAACTACAAGTCACTATCCCCTTCACTGAGGCAATTGCAAGCATACCCCCGTATGCTAAGTTTCTGAAGGAGATCCTTTCAAATCGCAACAAACTCCAAGAATTCTCAACAATTCTGCTCAATCGGGAATGTAGTGCGCTCGTGCAAAGCAAATTACCTGAAAAGTTGAAAGATTCGGAAAGCTTCTCGATACCATGTACAATTGGCACGACGAATTTTACGAGGGCTTTATGTGATCTGGGAGCAAGTGTGAGTCTAATGCCAAAAGCAGTGTTTGACAAATTAGAATGTGGAGAACTTTCACCGACACAAATTGCACTGCAACTGGCAGATCGATCAATTAGATATCCTGAAGGAGTGTTGCTGGATGTACCGATCAAAGTTGGAGACTTTTGGATACCTGGAGATTTTGTTGTGGTTGTGTTTGACCCTAAAAAGTTGCTACTCAAAGTTCAGCACAAGTAGCTATCTTTTGTTTGGGAAAATACCAAAATCACACATGGATCCCTAAAAGGAATTGAGTGCAACATATTAAAATTCTTGGTGATATTCTACACATGAAACCATGAATTTTGATGTATCTCACACTCAAAATCACAAAGGAAATAATTTCCTACAATTTAAACAATGTCTGGATAGTTTTCTGGGTGCAAAATCATAGTGATGCCTAGCAAAATCATGTCCTAAGTGGCTCTGGGTACGATTTGGAGCTGTGTAGCAAAGGTGGGGAGATAGGGGCCCACAAGTCAGCGACTTGCACTCATTTTCTCTAAGACCCATGACATGGGTACACCAAGAGCATAAACCCTAAGTCGTGTGCACCAAACTAACAGCCGCACGGCTCATCATGTGCCAGGATTACCCAAATTCACGGGATGCCGCTGGGATTTTAAATCTCAGCGGGGTGACCCCTTCAATCTGCGTACACCCGGTACAATGTGCACCGTGCACAAGGTAACTCACGGTTTGTATTACACCGAGCTCAGCTAAGGAAAAGGAAAGAAACAAAGGGAAGAGCACTGTAGCCATAGAGAGATTGACACACGGGCCCCCCCAGTCAGCCCTCTCCTCCTTCTTCTTCCTCTAGCCCGAGTCTCAGTAGTTCTTCAAGTTCTAAATTCGGAGAAATTGCTAAATCTCAATTCCAAAGCTTACCCGAAACCCGTAATGCTTCCCTTCCTCTCTTCTCTGCCTATGTCTCTTTTCGTGCCTCCTTCCCTCAAACCGTGACTTGGCCGAAAAAGGGACAAAGCAAGAAAAATGAGAACTAGAGTTATACTTCAAATTGGGCTCTGAGATTTGGAAGGAATGATAAATGGGCCTTCACGATGCTATTGAAAGCCTTAATTGAATTGGAAATGCATTGAATTAAGCTGGCACATGAGCATGACTTGGTGCAGTTCGGGTCTGAGTGAAAATGACAAATTAGCTCAGTAAGAAATACAATATGCCCTAGAACACATTTAGTAGTATATTGCAGTGCTATGTGGCCTTTCTCTGATGTTCAACACATTAATATCAAGAGAGGAGTATTTTAAGATCGGTGTACCGCCAATACAATGTAAACATGGCCCTACAGCTGTAAGTGGCTCAGTGGTCCCTTCCAACACGTGTTACACTCCCCCTGGAAGAAGCCAAGAGTGGAATATTCCCCTCCCAGGGTGCAGGAGCACGTTTATCAAAGCTTACCATAATAGGTCGGTTTGTGAAAGGCTAAGATGCATTCTTGATGATTAAACGAGATCCAAAGGCTATAAATGCTACAACCAATCGTAGATGATGTGTATGAAGATGATTGGTCAAGCATTGCCATGTATGCATTCATGAAAGGCACAAATTGATCAAAACCCTCAATCAAACAGCTGATGGGCGTGATGGAAACCACATCAGCAAAACCCTAAACCCTAGGCCCTCAGTTGCCTATAAGAAGGCACCTAGAGCTCAGTTGAAGAGAGAGACTGGAGATAAAAAGACCACGATAATACACAAGAGATAGAGAGATAGCAAGAAATAGAGAGAAAAGAAAGAAATTAGTGTTCTTCTTCCCTTGTAAGAGTGAAAATCGAAAATTAGGTAATCAAATACCTACAAAAATGTAAAGCCTTGATGGCTGGGTTCTTATGAATAAAGATTTCTTTGATGAAATTAAATCTTTTATTTTGAATTTTTGTTGCTTTTAGTTCACTGTTGGAACTTCTCCTCTCTCATTCCCCTTTCTTTTTATTTTATTTCCGAATTTTTATGAAAAATATACAAAATGAGAAAGCTTCATGATGTTCTAAGCTTATTTTATAAGCAAGCATGAAGTTTAATGATCACCAAAAAGAAATGTATATATATGCATAAATAAATATTAAATAAAAAGTCTTTGCCTTCCTTTTTACCTTTTTATTTCTTCTTCCTTGTTGCCTTTTTATAAACAAAAAAAAAAATACATGTTATCACTCTAGTATTTTATTTCTTCTTTTGCAATTTTATTGTAAAAATAAAGTAAAAAACCGAAAACATACAAATCTGATTTTTCTTGAACTTTCTTTGATCTTTTATGCTTTTAATCTTTGTATAAAATAATTAAATAATGAGGATGCATGTGTTGAGCTGTATAGTTCCTATTGCATCTAATTTATTTGATTATTTTATTAGAAAAGATTGAAAGTAAACAAAAAAATGAGTTATAATGGTTGAGCTGTATAGTTCCTATTATAATCTCCTTGATATGGGGCCTATGGTGCATAAATAAGTTCTAGATGATCCCTTCATGCATAAATGCATTCATGTGTATAAAAGGCACAATATAAAGAGATCAAATAGACATTTGTGCAAAATAGTGAAAGAATGAGGTTCAAATTGCAAATAGATGTCAACCATGTTGAAAATATCATTTGTACATTTGAATTGATGATTTCTTAATGATTTGTCCCTTTGTCAAGTGAGATTATGCAAAAATGTGATTTCAAACAAAATCAGGGGTTCCCCTGCATAAAACCAAATTTTGATAAGTTTTTGATCATGATATAAGAATTTTTGGAGTTTTGATTCCCCTTTTCTCTCTTGTTGGTACCAATTTGTAGCTCAAAAGCTATTAAAATCTGTTATACCTTGCAACCAGTCATGATAAGGACTCTATACCAACTATTGGTACAGTTTGAAACTTAGCCCCAGTACAAAAATTCAAGATAGGTACCACTGGTACAAGGAAAGCATTTAAAGGTGCTGAAATGACCTCTGCTGGCAAAATGGGCAATATAAATTAAAACAGGGACCAAAACAAAAAATGGACATCACCATCAAATAGAGGACTTCGAAACACATAAAATTGACATAAACTTTGCATTTTTCTGATCTTATTTCGAATTGATATGAATTTTCAAAAACCAGCTTGTTAAAAACAGAAATCCAGCAATTAATTTGGCAAAATTACCTTCACTGTCCCTCAGTCAAAATAAATGTCTTAAAAATAGAAATAAAATCATAAAAAATCATAAGAATCATTCAGAATATAGTACAAACTCTCCTCTCGGAATTCATGATGAGAAATCAAATAATCTTTAACAAAAACAAAAGATTTGAATCAATTTGGGTATTGATAAAAATATAAAACTTTATGAAGTTTCATGCTCATTAATATTCTAAAACCAAAAACCATGTTAAAGAATAAGTTCAAATCGATTCAAGAGACTCAAGAGGCTTAAGTTTACAATCTTTATCTTTCAATCATAACCTGGAATGGTCTATCACCTTGACTGGTACCGAACCGGTACCAAACCAAAAAACCAAAATCCAAAGTATGCTCAAATCCCTATAAAAATGAAATTAAAATTGCATATAGTTCCTACATGTTGAAACAAGACCAAATAATCAAATGATAGAAGAAAATGGCAAAAGAATTGGTAATATCGAAATGAAATTCTCAATCGCGGCCAACGACCGAGAACCGCTGTTCCGATGACCGACAGCCATCGAGAATAGGTGAAATGGACTTGGTGAGATGAGGCGATCCCGACCATGCCACTCTCTGCCGCTGCCGTGATCGGAGCACCGCCGGAGATCAGAACCCTAGTTCCGAATTCAAACCCAGTTCATATCTGAGTCGCACGAGAATCAAAGCAAATCTGGGTTGTTTAATTGAGGCGCCAAATGGAAATCAAACGCGCAGTACGGATCTTGATGCGATGATTAAATCTGAGGGATCACGTTTAAATTGAAGCAACAGGGCCCTGTCATATGGGACCCGCATGTCATTGGACTCGAAAGAACCGGAACCTCCCAGAGTGAATCTCAAGCCTTGACCACTAATCTCAAAGCATAAAACTCAAATCTCAAAGCTCAACCCACTAATTAAATACCCAATACAAATCCTAAAGCCCAAAACTCCCATCTTGAAGCCCAATGCACGAATTTTAGAGCCCAGATAATAAGCAAAATCATCAAATTAAATCCCTATTTACAAAAAGGCCCTTCTGACTTTTGATCATTACAGAACAGTCCCTGTATACTTACAACAAGGTCCCTGACAGCTCAAAACTCTCTCAAACAAGCCCTCAAAGGCCCAATTTTCACTTAAACCCTGCCTAAAGCCCATATTACGATTCTATATCCGCTCAGCTTTGTAAATAAGCCCCTGACTAAAAAATAAATATTTACAAATAGGTCCTTCTAAGTCCTTTTTGGCCATAACTTCTTCATTTCAAGTCTAAATTGACTCAAACCACCTCTAAATGAACCCAAATCAAATTCCCCACCTTTCTAAACTAAAATTGAACATGTCCAAGCATCAGCCAAACCCTGAAATGACCAAAATACCCTTTCTTCAAATATAAATGATCTCGTTTGTTAATAAAATGTAAATAAACATGTCATAAATCAAATACAACCAAATAATGTACATACACTCCGCAAATATCCAAATTCCTATTTTAGAATATAATAAACACCATTTTAATATAAAGTCACAAACATACACATGTCCAAACAAAGGAACCATACCAAAACCAAAGTCAATACATGAGTCCCCTTTTAGCCCCTTTATTCAATTCACTTAAATAGGCACAAATCCCGGAATGAACGAGGTATTCAGTATGGCTTGGAAGGGTCATCTGATGTAATTAACAGCGGGGGCTTGCGCCCGCTGGGAGTTAAACGTCCCCACAATCAATAAACTCTCTCGATAGACTGATTATGAATCGTAGGTCTGTCGAGGGTGAACCAGAAGGAACAGCAGAAAGAAAGTAAATGTTTCAAGTCTGATGTTCTTTAACCAATCGAGAGCATTGAACCATGAGACATTTAACATACATGCACACACCTTCCATACCAGCTGTGCAACTTTCTGCGCCCTACAGGTTTTGGCACGCCCGGTGGGACATTCTCCTCCTCACAGGTTCGGGATCCGATACGAAGATAAAGGGAACATACTCAAGTAGCCAATGACTTCAAAACACTCAAACAACAAGTCATTGGACCGCTTGAGTTATGTCATTTCCTTTTATGTTCGATATCGACGCCTATGGATTGAATAATCGGGCTAACACTCATGTATAAATTTACATGTGAAAATTGACTAATGAAATTTTGAGTTTTGCTTGTTTGCAGGAATGGCTTACACCGCAATCAACGCACGCTCTTTTGCCCAAGTTGCCAGCCTCCCAGCTGGCGAAGAAGTCGTTTATTTTGGGACTTTCGCAGTCCCTGTTGATGAAGTCAGGGCATTTGAAGCCCCTTCTCCTACTCCAATGAATGATCAACTGTCCCTCGGGTCTGTCACCGAGGAAGAAGTTGAGGATGATGAAGAACCATGCTACTTTCTCACTCCTAAGGGGATGGACGGCAAGACGTTCATTCCCCTTTCCAAAACTAGGCGCGCAAGAAGACGCGCGTCTAAAGCAATAACCAGAATCAACCAAATTCCTGTGACCCCTCTGTCGGTCACCAAGAAAAGAAATCTCCAAGCATACCAGGATGAGTTGGTGGCTCAACCAGCCCTCCCTGTCTGCAACTCATTCTCCCCACTCAGGATAGTGAGGAGAAATTCTTCTACTGCACACATACGTGCAGCGGGAGAAATCCCTCAAACCGTCTCGTTCATCCATGAACCGAAAAGGATGAACACCAGCCGCAAAATGGTTGATGACACTGCCATGGCCATTCATAGGGCCCACAAGCAGCTTCGCATGTTGAAGCAACGTAGGAATCGATACTACGTGCATCCTGCGCAAGAAACCTCTACACCCCTTTCCGTCAAATCAAGATTGACGTTTCCAGCCCAAATGCTGGGGGCATCCAATGACGCCCAACCATCAATCAAGTCGAGACTGACATTCCCAGCCTCAAAACCTAAAGCACACAATAGTACTCTCTACTCAAAACCAAAACCAATGTTCTCAGCCCCAAGGCTGGGGGCACATCATGGTGCCTCGTTGGAACCAAAACTCCGTCGAGAGATACGCTCAAGCACCTCTCGAAGCTCAAATAACGAGGGATCAAATCAAACCCCTCAAATTCTGAGGAGACCAGCCAGTGTTCATGATAGGCTGGGGACACGAATAAATCCGCACCCCTCCAACACTGGAAGTTTAACAATAGTGGCGCCGAATGCCACTCATAAGAAGCGAAGGGTCACTAAAACACACCCTAAGCAAGAAGAAGAAGCGACGGTCTTCATGATAACCATTAATGAAGACCTCGAAGAGGAAGATGACCATAAACTCTCCAACCCCACCGTATGCATGGTGAGAAAGGGGAAAGATCCCATTGTCGAAAATCCGAGTGACGATGAGGAAGAGTCTGACGCAGCATGCCTTCCTCCCATAAGTGCCAAACCCAAAACCGTAAGTGGCTCAGATATAGGTCATATGGATGGGCCCGCATTAGGTAACTTCCATACTGTCTTGGCGACTTCTCCATGTGCTGGTGAAAGTCAAACCGGTGCCCAAACACAAGAACAAATGTTATCCGCCTTCAACCAAATGCAAGCCGAGATACAAAATCTTAGAGCTGAAGTACATCAAGCCTACGAAAGGGAGCAAAGGTTGATAGCTGAAATTCGAGGAAAAGGTCTCGCTGGATCCGAACTCGAAAGAGGAGAAACATCAAATCGGTCCAGCCCCGTAAACGGGCCTGAAAGAATAGAAAGACCAAACCCTCAAGAAAGACGTAGAGTACATTGGGAAGATGAAAGGCGAGAAGCCTCCCCAACCTTTACTGCGGTTGATGTTCAAGAAATGATCAGCCGTCAGTTGCGAGAAATGGGGATTGCCCCAAAACAAACAACACTGCGAATAGGGAAGCCATACCTTCCCGAATTCGATATACCAAAATATCCCCCAACATACACCGTTCCCTTATTCTCCAAGTTCTCAGGAAATGGGACAGATGAGACGGGACCTGAACAACACGTTAGCCACTTCATGATTCAATGTGGTGACTCTTCAAGAGAAGAAGCATTCCTTTGCCGCCAATTCGCTAGAAGTCTTTCAGGACCGGCTTTTCAATGGTATTGTTCTTTAAAACCAGGAAGTATAAAATCCTGGGACCAAATGGCGCGTGCCTTCATAGATAGGTTTGCCACTGCGAGCAGCCCAATAAGATTGGCCGATTTAGCATGGGCCAAACAAGGGCCAAATGAAACTCTTCTGACATACATCAACCGCTGGAGAAATATGAGCAACAAGTCGAGCCACCCCATACCCGAAAGGGAGGCAGTTGATTTGCTCATAAGAAGTACATCCGGCAAAATGAGAGAAATGTTAATCGTCGCCAACCCTAACAGTTATCAAGATCTGGTAGACACTGTATCCAGGTTGGGACAAACGGATATAGAAGAGAAGTCATCAACCTCCTTCAAACCTAGAAGAGACTTTCCAAAGAAAAAGGAATCAAAGACGGTATACGCCGTCAAAACCAACAAAACCAACAAAACCAAAGACAGAGATTCTGACTCTTCTGATGAGGAGGCGAGACAAGTTGATAGCCAACCCACTCAGCCAGCTCCTCAAGATAACCAAAATAGTCGTTACTTCAAATCGTTAGAAGAACGAAAGAATAAGAAATACTCTTTCAAGAAGGAGAAAACGGCTAAGATATTTAAGCAAGCCTTGGAAGATGGTATGGAATTGCCTCCAAGCAAACGCCCTGATCAGGCAGATAAGATTGATCACCCTAAATATTGCCCATATCACAGGGTGATAAGTCATAAAATAGAAGACTGTTGGGTCTTCAAAGACCTAATAGAAAGAAGAATACAAGAGGGTCGTATGCAGCTAGCGCCAAGTGCCGTGCAACAACCCGCACCTCACGAGCAAGTTAATGTTATCTCTCATGATGAGATGGTCGAAGAAAAAGGGGTTGAAAGTCCCGCAAATGAAACATGGGAATTCCACCTCTCTAAGAAAACCAAAAAGTTGCTAAGGCAGCTTCTGAAAGAGCCTCAAGTCAAATGGGACAGCAATTTAAACCCCACAGTGCCAAGACCCCCAAAACGGGTCATCCATCGTAAGCCAAACAAGAATGGCAGCCAAAAGGGCAAGAAGTCGCCCAAACCAGCAAAGTTGCCTACACCTTCTGAAATCCAAAAGCGCATACAAGCTCTAGAAAATCATAAGCAAAGTACTCCGCTACCATTGACCCTTTTAGACTTCTTAACAGAAGATGTATTGGCCTTGATGTTGGGCCTCAAAACCGAAAAGGAGGGAACGAGTCAAACCCCTCAAAATCAAGAAGACAATGATGATGATCATGAGATGTGTAACGTGGTTGTCTATGAAGGAAATTCTTCGAGTGATTCAGATGATAGTGAAGTCATCTTTGTCAAAACCAAGAAACCTGGTTGCCAAATGGTGCTCCACTTGGGAACATACATTCCTGAACGTCAATCACTACAAGAGTACTCTCACAAAAGAAATACAATATTTCTATGCGGGATATGTAATCTAATAGAAAGGAGACAGCCTGCGACAGTGTGTCCTCGATGCGGACCCAAACCTGAAGGGTTCCTAATTAAAAGAGCCGAGCGGCTATATGAAGGGGACATTAGATACCTCCAGGATCGAGGAGCGTTCGAAATAGATGAAAGGGGCGAAACATGTGTTGTTAAGCATGTCATGACAAATGCCACTTATATCTTAGAAAGAATCCCGTATTCGGATGATGTGAGGATTGTCAATGATTTAGGCATAATTGGAAAGTCACATTTTAGGCCTAAATACAAGACGAAAGTTGATCGGAATATCTCTATAAACTCAAATGATTCTACCCACGAGATTTGCTACATGGTCTCACTGGAAGTAGAAGAAGAAGAAGAAGAATATGAGGTTACCACTAAGGAAGCTCCCAAAGAATTAGAGGAGGGTGGCCAAAACACGATAGATGAATTAACAGAAATCAACCTAGGGAGTAAAGAGACATCCAGACCTACGTTTATAAGTGCCTCTTTGCCAGATGACATGAAAGAACGAGTAACTAAGTTCCTAAGGGAGTATGTCGATTGTTTTGCATGGAGTTACCATGAGATGCCGGGTTTAGACCCGCAGGTAGCCACTCATAGATTGAAAATAAATCCCGAATTCAAACCAATTAAACAAGCACCTCGTCGAATGAGAATAGAACTGGAGGAACAAGTCGCTGCCGAAACCAAAAAGTTGATAGACGCAGGGTTTGTGCGAGAAGAAGAAACTCCTGATTGGATAGCCAGCATTGTTCCTGTCAAAAAGAAAAATGGGCAGATCCGCATATGTGTGGATTTCCGAGACCTCAACAAAGCTTGTCCTAAAGATGATTTCCCTCTGCCAGTAACAGAGATAATTGTAGATCATACTTCGGCATACGAAATCTTTTCTTTCATGGATGGATACGCTGGTTACAACCAAATTAAAATGGAGGAAGCCGACCAGAAGCATACATCCTTCCGTACTCCTATAGGAGTGTACTGCTACAAGGTCATGCCCTTTGGGTTAAAGAATGCCGGCGCTACATATCAACGCGCGATGACCAAAATATTCAATGATCTCATACATAAGATTGTTGAATGTTATGTTGATGATTTGGTTGTCAAGGCCATGACTTATGAAGAGCATTTGGAAAATCTCCATATAGTGTTCGAAAGACTCAGACAGCATGCCCTAAAACTTAATCCCTTGAAATGTGCCTTCATGGTCTCGTCCGGAAAATTCCTCGGGTTCGTAGTAAGGCACCGAGGGATCGAGATTGACCCAAACAAAATTAAAGCCATAATGGAATTAAAACCCCCACAAAACCTCAAACAGTTGCGATCTCTCCAAGGACGATTAGCGTACATACGACGTTTTATTGCGAATCTATCGGGTAAGATACAACAATTCACCCGACTCACGAAAAAAGATGTTCCGTTTAAATGGGACTCAGATTGTCAAGTCGCTTTTGAGCAAATAAAACAGTATCTTTTGCGCCCACCAGTGTTGGCAGCACCTATACCTGGAAAGCCCCTTCTCCTATATACTACGGCCCTTGAAGGATCGTTAGGCGCGTTACTGGCTCAAGAAAATGAAGAAGGCAAAGAAAATGCCTTATACTACCTAAGCCGCATGTTGGTAGGGGCTGAACATAATTATTCCCCTATTGAAAGGCACTGCCTAGCCCTAGTGTTCGCAATAAAGAAATTACGACACTATATGCTAGCACACAAAGTCACGTTGATATCACGGGTAGATCCCCTCAAGTATTTGATAACCAGACCCATGCTCACAGGAAGATTGGCTAAATGGGCCATCATACTCACCGAATTTGACATAACATACGTGCCTCAAAAGGCCATAAAGGGACAAGCGTTAGCCGACTTCCTGGCAGAACATCCTATACCAGATGATTCACCATTGGCTTGTGATTTTCCTGATGAAGAAATCATGAACATTGAAGAAGAGAGGCCCGGTTGGGAAATGTATTTCTATGGAGAGTCATCCATAAGACCCGTCCCTGGCAATCAAGTACCTAAGATTCGGTCTGGCATCGGCCTCGTATTCATAACTCCCACAAAAGGAATAATACGCCATTCCTTCGCACTAACGGAGCCATGTACGAATAACGAAGCGGAATATGAAGCTCTGATCGCCGGACTTGAAATAGCAATAGAGATAAATATCAAGAAACTGAGAATCTTTGGGGATTCCCAGTTAATCATAAGTCAAGTCCTTGGGGAATACAAAGTGCTTAAACCAGAATTGATAAAGTATCATGAAAAAGTAATCGAACTCATGCAGGAAATCCCTGAGATCATCTATGAGAAAATAACGAGAGCTTCAAATGGTAAAGCAGATGCCTTGGCTCGTATCGCCAAAGAGCTGTGCGAACCCGAAGATGACGAAGTTCATATTTCCATAAGGAATAGACGGCCTCTGTCTTTATGTTTCTCAAAACAAGAACTAGAGAAAGAAAAGACACTCACCCAGAACGGGAAAGAAATGGTGAAAGAGACCCAAACCGAAGTATTGGTAGTACAAGATGAAGAGGATTGGCGTCAACCATTCATTAACTACCTCAAAAGCGGAATACTACCTGATGAGAAATCCAAACGTGGACAAGTTAAGAAACGAGCTCTCCGTTATGTGTTTAACAACGATACCCTATACCGTAGATCATACGAAAACCTTTGGCTCCGTTGTATAACAAAAAAAGAAGCTCTCCAAGTAATGAAAGAAATCCATTCTGGGATATGTGGAGCACACCAATCTGGGCCGAAAATGCGGCTAAAGATCAAACACATGGGGTACTATTGGCCCTCAATGGTAGCTGATTGCGAAGAATACGCTAAGAGATGCCATCAATGCCAAATACACGGTGATTTTATTCATCGACCCCCAAACCCATTACACCCCACGATTGCATCTTGGCCATTTGATGCGTGGGGTACTGACATTGTGGGACCAATAGACCCACCTTCGTCAGAAGGTCATCGCTTCATCCTAGCTGCTACCGATTACTTCTCCAAGTGGACAGAAGCGGTGGCCCTCAAGGAAGTGAAAGCTACCGATGTCGTTAAGTTTTTCCGGAACCAAATACTCTATCGATATGGAATACCAAGAAGGATAATATCCGACAATGGAACAGCGTTCAAAAATGTGAAAATTGACGCTCTCGCTAATCAACATGGCATAGATTGGAGGTATTCCTCCGCTTACAACCCAAGAGCCAATGGTTTAGCTGAAGCTTTCAACAAAACCCTTATCAAAATCCTGAGGAAAACAGTGGGTAAAAATCATAAGAACTGGCATGAAAAATTACACGAGGCATTGTGGGCTTATCGTACCACTTATCGTACCCCTACCCAGGCAACCCCGTACTCTTTAGTATTTGGGGCTGAAGCGGTGCTGCCCCTAGAAGTAGAAATTCCGTCCCTAAGGGTGGCATTGCAATCCGAAATGACTGTCAATGAAAGTATAAAACTCAGGTTGGATGAATTAGATGCCATGGATGAAAAAAGATTGGCCGCCCACCAAAGCCTAGAGTTATACCAAGCCCAAATGGCAAGGTCGTATGATAAGTTGGTGCGAGTAAGGACGTTTCGAAAAGGAGACCTAGTCCTAATGCCAAAGCGTCCAATATTAGGGCGTCACTCAGGTCCCAAATTCTCAGCCAACTGGGAAGGACCTTATGTAATTAAGCAAGTGTTTGAAGGAGGTGCCTATATATTGGTTGATCACCAAGGCAATGTTGTTACCACTCCTATCAACGGGCGATACCTCAAGAAATATTATGCATAAACGAAAGCCTCTACGAATAAAAAGAACCAAATCGCAGCATGAGTGAAATTGTCTTAAGCGAAGAGTGAGGTCCCCCAACTACCCACAAAATCCATAAAGGCCTCTCGCCACAAAATGGGTTTTGTTAAGTTTGTACCCTTAAACAATTAACACTGGCAAAGTTTGTCCAGCCAGTTCTGAATATGGACAAACAAGTTTTATATTTTGTACTTTAAACAAAATATGGGCTTTGGTGTTGTGCCCATTTGAAACAACTATCACTGGTTTTGTCTTCCCTCCCAGTTCGAAAAAAGGAGAGACAAGGTTTCTTCATTGTCCTTTAAACAATGGAGTGCCTAATGATGATATCTCAAATAAAATCAAAAGATTAAAGAAAACGGTCGTTTAGACTATTTAAATTCTGAAGGCACAAAATCCCTTTTAAAGCAAAGTTTTCAAAACAATGGTGTTCGCATTTCTCGCGATACCCTCGCCTAATGATTGATGCCATATAGGCTATTCAAGAAGGCATGAGAGGAGTGAGTAAGATTTCACCTTCAAATAAGCGCATATACACACCCAAGTCCCACCATAATATAAAAAGAGTGGAGAGATGTAAGGCCCACAAAGAAAGCCTCACGCACAAAATGGGCTTTGTCAAGCTTGTGCCCTTAAAACAATTGTCACTGGTACGCTCGTCTAACCAGTCATCTAAAGTGACGAGCAGGCTTTATATATTCGTGCCGAACAAAATAAGGCTTTGATGTTGTGCCTAGGCCATGTGAGCACTAAAACAATTATCATGGCCCAAAATAAGAGAAACTGAGAACCCAAAAGCAATAACCATAATCGGGTTCTCACCAAACCAATCTCTGCATAAGCAAGCCTTGAGCCAAGTAAACACCCATAAATAGTGGACCTGTAGATCAACGCCCACGGGCCACAATCCAAACTAGAGCTGAAGAATGAGAACCCTTAGCTCTAAGACACGCTACAGCCCCACCGAGGGCAAAACCCACAATTTGACACGTCTTTAAGATTTGTCCCCTGGGCCACAATCAAACCAGAGCTTAAGAATAAGAACCCGGCTCTAAGACATACTGAAATCCCACCAAAGGCGAAACCCAAGACTCGATGCACCTTACAGCCGTCTCCTGGGCCATAATCAAGCCAGAGCTCGAGAAAGAGAACCCTTGGCTCTAAAACACTGAAGTCCTATATAAGACTAAAAGCCCACAATTTGGCATCCCTCTCTACAATAGTCCCACCGATAACAATTGGGGACTTCTCAAGCTGGAGTTAAAGAACCAACCAGCCCTTCAACACAAGTCCCACGGGTGACAAGCAAATACCCTAAAGCCCAAGCATAATTTGGCATACCCCTTTAGACACGTCCCGCGGGTGACGTCTAAACCCAAACCACATAATAAATTCTCTTGGCTTCAAAACCGCTATACTAAGACCAAAGAATCCTGTTTAAGCCCTATATAGGCCAGAGTCCATGATAGACTCTTGATTGAAACCATGTCCCACTGAGGCCCAGTACACAAATAGGCCTACGATCAGATTGCAACCATGAATGAAACTAATAATAATACTTTACTCAAACCTGTGTCCCACGAACCTCAAACCCAAACAGCACATAGGCGGGTCGGTTATCGAGATACACAACAAGACCGTGAGGGACCGCACAACACTGCAAATGTTCCTTCACACAAGTCCCACAGGCGAGTCCTTGAACAATTTTCACAATCGGTGCGACGTATATACAGCATATGGGTTAGTCAATTACCGAGAAGTGAATCGAAATTATGGAATATCACAAACGAATCCCAAGAACAAACCCTCGAATAGTTCTCGCGTTTGGCACGACGCATACATAGCATATGGGCTAGTTAGTTGCCGAAAAGCGAAACAAGGCCGTGAAAGATCACAAGAGCATATAAGGCCGATCCTCATCAAACCTCACTACTCTCATTTACCCCTTTTACATTAAAGGTGCGACGAAAGTACAGCATATGGGCTGGTCAGTTATCGAGAAATAGAGCAAGGATATGAAAGATCTGAAGAGCCTATGAAGCCGATCTTTCAAGGAGTTTAACGACTTCTTCTGCATTCTACGCGTGACATATATACAGCATATGAGCTAGTCAGTAGTCGAGAAGCAGAGTAAGATTATGGGAGGTCTGAAGAGCCTATGAAGCCGATCTTTCATTCTTACAAACGGGCCCTTAACGGGGTCGCAGTCTGCATTCTACGCGTGACATATATACAGCATATGAGCTAGTCAGTAGTCGAGAAGCAGAGTAAGATTACGAGAGGTCTGAAGAGCCTATGAAGCCGATCTTTCATTCTTACAAACGGGCCCTTAACGGGGTCGCAGGAAATTTCTAACCCTTAACGGGGTCTCGTAATTCTGCGTGCAACCCATATGTAGGCGTATGAGCAGGGACAGTCGCGAAGAAAACGATGTGGGAAGACGAAGGGGCATGTACAGCTTTTTAGCTATCCCTTCATGTCAGTCCCAAGAAATTAGCACCCTTAACGGGGTTTCCGTGTTCTATGCGAGGCTTATAAGACGGGTGCTTGCTTGAAGGCGATGCAAGGGTGTGGGAGACCGTAAGAAGCGTATGAGCTGGTTCTCCATGACCTTAAGATATTTGGGTTTCCGTGTTCTATGCAAGACCTATAAAGAAAGGTGCTTGCTAGAAGGCGATGCAAGGATGTGGAAGAACCGTAAGAAGCATATGAGCTGGTTCTTCATAACCTTGAGGTCACTATACGTGTGGAGCCATGACGATATAGAAGTCGGTATCCATACGCTCACCATTCACTGAACATACAGCTATATAACGGCTGTCCAAGGTGGATAAAGCCGAAGCCAACTGGAGACGTTCGATCGTTTAGAACCCGATTGAATAGATGCAGAAGGTTTGAGGTACAGCTTGAGTCTAATGAAGATGCCTTGTCGCTTAGAACCCGATTAGGAGGATTCAGAAAATTCAGGATTAAGCCCTGACTCTAACAAGTTCATCTGATCGTTTAGAACCCGGTTGGAAGGAATTTGAAGGATTCAGGAGAAAAAGACAAAAAGAGAATAAAGGAGAAAACCAAGGCAAGCAAGGCCATTCAGTCGCTTAGAACCCGATTGAAGAAGGTTTGGAAGGCTTGAGAGAAAACCCGAGTTGGATGAGTCTACTTAATCACTTAGAACCTGGTTGAGGGAGATTCGTAAGATTCGGTCACCAAAAAGAGAAAGAACGAAGGAGAAAGAGAAAATCACAAGAGCAAACATCAACCACAAACACGTATATCCAAGCATGATCAACCAAAACAAAAAATATACACGTACAAAAAGTGGGCTCGAAGGCACACACTCTCACAATGAATCCACAAGATGGGACCTAAAGGAAGGTGCCATAAGGCACCATAACCAAACAGGGCTCCACAGTCGCAGAAGCATCCTGGGGGCAGCCGATAACCTCTCCTGCCCTAGCATCAGATGAACCTGTAGTACATGTGTCTAACCCTGCAAGAATACCTGCAAGCATCAGGGCTCCACAGTCAAAGAATGCGGCGTCCGATCTGATGAAGTGGGGTGAAGACTATCCCCTAAAAAGGAATGATAATCATGCTGCCGCAGCACAGGCCCGACGCGATGAGTGACCCCTGTCCTCAAAACAGTCTCTGGTGTCCAGTCAATAGGATCACCAGGGAACCTCCCTCTCACAGGAAAAGGTCCCACCGGCAAGGGGTCATGCCTAGTAAAGGAAACTCCTGCACAAACAAAGAAACACTGTGAGTTATACAATAATGGTCCGAAAAGACCCTAAACTAAAGCCCATAAAAAGAATGGTCCGAAAAGACCATAAACTAAAGCCCATAAAAAGAATGGTCCGAAAAGACCCTAAACTAAAGCCTATAAAAAGAATGGTCCGAAAAGACCCTAAACTACCCCAATGGTCCGAAAAGACCCTAAACTAAAAACCACAAAGGAAGATAGTCCGAAACGACTCTAAAACTACAACCATAATCCAAAAGGCTCCAAACATAGCCAAAACCACGAGTATAACCAATATCCTACAAATTCCTTTCTTTAGAAGCAACACAACAGAAATTTGATGAGATTCCGACTGTTTGTCAAGGAATTAAAGGCGATGCCTTTCTGAACCTTTTGGTACACAAGTTACTAACACGGCTTCTATGTGCCTTCTGTCCGTATGACCTTTGTGGCTGGACAGGATTCTTTAGATATGTGTTCGAAGCATAGTCACTACCTGAGGCCCCTATATGAACAAGGGATTAAGTCTTCGGGTAAACCCCTAAGAATATACATCTAAACAGCACATCCGTCGTGTAAGAGCAAGTGTATGGGAGACAAGGAGAAGCGTACCTTGATTGCGAGACATGACTGAGGATGACGATCAAGCCAGCTTCCGAGCTTCGGCGTCAAACTAGACTCTGAGTAGTGACAAGAAAGCATAGAAATATGTTAACTCAGAGTTTGGAATAAATTGAAGGGATAGTCCGAAATGACTATGAAACTAAAGCATAGTCCGAAAAGACTCTAAACTACAGCCAAAACCAAGTCCAACCAGGCGTGGTCCGAAAAGACCTTAAACTACACCAACAGTCCGAAAAGACCTTAAACTAAAACCAAAACCAAGTCCCAACCTGACATGACCTGGAAGACCCCGAGATACAGCCAAAACCAACCCTGGTTAGCCAAAGACCCCCACCGAGAAGCACACGAGACAAACTGGGTCAAAACCCGAGATTATGCCTATAACCAGAAGGCCACTTTATCTAAACCCTCAATTTTGCAAGTTACCCGCATGGTTCCCGTACCAGATCAGAGATAAAATTCCCCTGTCTGTAATCCCTCCTCGGTTAGACAGGTTTTCCCATGAGTATGTTTGCAGAGTATGGTCGTTGCCCGGGTCCCCTAATATAAAGACAAGGGATTAAGTACTCAGGCAAGCTCTGAAGGATGCACACTCAGCCCCCACCCAACCATGCAAGTATTAGCGAGATGAGATAAAGATAACATACCTTTTTGAAGTAGATGTGATCGAAGAAGATGATCAGACCCGCTTCCGAGCTTAAATGCCCAATATGGAGATCCAACACCTGAGATTCAGACAAGAAAAACAACTCAGAAAGAATTCCATAAAGTTCAAGAGGAACACTGGGGGCACCTGGCTAAGCTGTTCAATCCTAAGGTCTTCGCACCTCACCCAGGTGGGGGGCATTTGTTTGACCCTAAAAAGTTGCTACTCAAAGTTCAGCACAAGTAGCTATCTTTTGTTTGGGAAAATACCAAAATCACACATGGATCCCTAAAAGGAATTGAGTGCAACATATTAAAATTCTTGGTGATATTCTACACATGAAACCATGAATTTTGATGTATCTCACACTCAAAATCACAAAGGAAATAATTTCCTACAATTTAAACAATGTCTGGATAGTTTTCTGGGTGCAAAATCATAGTGATGCCTAGCAAAATCATGTCCTAAGTGGCTCTGGGTACGATTTGGAGCTGTGTAGCAAAGGTGGGGAGATAGGGGCCCACAAGTCAGCGACTTGCACTCATTTTCTCTAAGACCCATGACATGGGTACACCAAGAGCATAAACCCTAAGTCGTGTGCACCAAACTAACAGCCGCACGGCTCATCATGTGCCAGGATTACCCAAATTCACGGGATGCCGCTGGGATTTTAAATCTCAGCGGGGTGACCCCTTCAATCTGCGTACACCCGGTACAATGTGCACCGTGCACAAGGTAACTCACGGTTTGTATTACACCGAGCTCAGCTAAGGAAAAGGAAAGAAACAAAGGGAAGAGCACTGTAGCCATAGAGAGATTGACACACGGGCCCCCCCAGTCAGCCCTCTCCTCCTTCTTCTTCCTCTAGCCCGAGTCTCAGTAGTTCTTCAAGTTCTAAATTCGGAGAAATTGCTAAATCTCAATTCCAAAGCTTACCCGAAACCCGTAATGCTTCCCTTCCTCTCTTCTCTGCCTATGTCTCTTTTCGTGCCTCCTTCCCTCAAACCGTGACTTGGCCGAAAAAGGGACAAAGCAAGAAAAATGAGAACTAGAGTTATACTTCAAATTGGGCTCTGAGATTTGGAAGGAATGATAAATGGGCCTTCACGATGCTATTGAAAGCCTTAATTGAATTGGAAATGCATTGAATTAAGCTGGCACATGAGCATGACTTGGTGCAGTTCGGGTCTGAGTGAAAATGACAAATTAGCTCAGTAAGAAATACAATATGCCCTAGAACACATTTAGTAGTATATTGCAGTGCTATGTGGCCTTTCTCTGATGTTCAACACATTAATATCAAGAGAGGAGTATTTTAAGATCGGTGTACCGCCAATACAATGTAAACATGGCCCTACAGCTGTAAGTGGCTCAGTGGTCCCTTCCAACACGTGTTACACTCCCCCTGGAAGAAGCCAAGAGTGGAATATTCCCCTCCCAGGGTGCAGGAGCACGTTTATCAAAGCTTACCATAATAGGTCGGTTTGTGAAAGGCTAAGATGCATTCTTGATGATTAAACGAGATCCAAAGGCTATAAATGCTACAACCAATCGTAGATGATGTGTATGAAGATGATTGGTCAAGCATTGCCATGTATGCATTCATGAAAGGCACAAATTGATCAAAACCCTCAATCAAACAGCTGATGGGCGTGATGGAAACCACATCAGCAAAACCCTAAACCCTAGGCCCTCAGTTGCCTATAAGAAGGCACCTAGAGCTCAGTTGAAGAGAGAGACTGGAGATAAAAAGACCACGATAATACACAAGAGATAGAGAGATAGCAAGAAATAGAGAGAAAAGAAAGAAATTAGTGTTCTTCTTCCCTTGTAAGAGTGAAAATCGAAAATTAGGTAATCAAATACCTACAAAAGTGTAAAGCCTTGATGGCTGGGTTCTTATGAATAAAGATTTCTTTGATGAAATTAAATCTTTTATTTTGAATTTTTGTTGCTTTTAGTTCACTGTTGGAACTTCTCCTCTCTCATTCCCCTTTCTTTTTATTTTATTTCCGAATTTTTATGAAAAATATACAAAATGAGAAAGCTTCATGATGTTCTAAGCTTATTTTATAAGCAAGCATGAAGTTTAATGATCACCAAAAAGAAATGTATATATATGCATAAATAAATATTAAATAAAAAGTCTTTGCCTTCCCTTTTACCTTTTTATTTCTTCTTCCTTGTTGCCTTTTTATAAACAAAAAAAAAAAAATACATGTTATCACTCTAGTATTTTATTTCTTCTTTTGCAATTTTATTGTAAAAATAAAGTAAAAAACCGAAAACATACAAATCTGATTTTTCTTGAACTTTCTTTGATCTTTTATGCTTTTAATCTTTGTATAAAATAATTAAATAATGAGGATGCATGTGTTGAGCTGTATAGTTCCTATTGCATCTAATTTATTTGATTATTTTATTAGAAAAGATTGAAAGTAAACAAAAAAATGAGTTATAATGGTTGAGCTGTATAGTTCCTATTATAATCTCCTTGATATGGGGCCTATGGTGCATAAATAAGTTCTAGATGATCCCTTCATGCATAAATGCATATCATGTGTATAAAAGGCACAATATAAAGAGATCAAATAGACATTTGTGCAAAATAGTGAAAGAATGAGGTTCAAATTGCAAATAGATGTCAACCATGTTGAAAATATCATTTGTACATTTGAATTGATGATTTCTTAATGATTTGTCCCTTTGTCAAGTGAGATTATGCAAAAATGTGATTTCAAACAAAATCAGGGGTTCCCCTGCATAAAACCAAATTTTGATAAGTTTTTGATCATGATATAAGAATTTTTGGAGTTTTGATTCCCCTTTTCTCTCTTGTTGGTACCAATTTGTAGCTCAAAAGCTATTAAAATCTGTTATACCTTGCAACCAGTCATGATAAGGACTCTATACCAACTATTGGTACAGTTTGAAACTTAGCCCCAGTACAAAAATTCAAGATAGGTACCACTGGTACAAGGAAAGCATTTAAAGGTGCTGAAATGACCTCTGCTGGCAAAATGGGCAATATAAATTAAAACAGGGACCAAAACAAAAAATGGACATCACCATCAAATAGAGGACTTCGAAACACATAAAATTGACATAAACTTTGCATTTTTCTGATCTTATTTCGAATTGATATGAATTTTCAAAAACCAGCTTGTTAAAAACAGAAATCCAGCAATTAATTTGGCAAAATTACCTTCACTGTCCCTCAGTCAAAATAAATGTCTTAAAAATAGAAATAAAATCATAAAAAATCATAAGAATCATTCAGAATATAGTACAAACTCTCCTCTCGGAATTCATGATGAGAAATCAAATAATCTTTAACAAAAACAAAAGATTTGAATCAATTTGGGTATTGATAAAATATAAAACTTTATGAAGTTTCATGCTCATTAATATTCTAAAACCAAAAGCCATGTTAAAGAATAAGTTCAAATCGATTCAAGAGACTCAAGAGGCTTAAGTTTACAATCTTTATCTTTCAATCATAACCTGGAATGGTCTATCACCTTGACTGGTACCGAACCGGTACCAAACCGAAAAACCAAAATCCAAAGTATGCTTAAATCCCTATAAAAATGAAATTAAAATTGCATATAGTTCCTACATGTTGAAACAAGACCAAATAATCAAACGATAGAAGAAAATGGTAAAAGAATTGGTGACATCGAAATGAAATTCTCAATCGCGGCCAACGGCCGAGAACTGCTGTTCCGATAATCGACGGCCACCGAGAATAGGTGAAATGGACTTGGTGAGATGAGGCGATCCTGACCATGCCATTCTCTGCCGCTGCCGTGACCGGAGCACCACCGGAGATCAAACCCCTAGCTCCGAATTCAAACCCAGTTCATATCTAAGTCGCACGAGAATCAAAGCAAATCTGAGTCGTTTGATCGAGGCGCCAAATGGAAATCAAATGCGCAGTACGGATCTTGATGCGATGATTAATCTAAGGGATCACGTTTAAATCAAAAATAACGGGGTCCTGTCACATGGGGCCCATATGTCATTAGACCCGAGAGAACCGGGACTTCCCAGAGTGAATCTCAAGCCTTGATCACTAATCTCGAAGCATAAAACTCAAATCTCAAAGTTCAACCCACAAATCAAATACTCAATGCAAATCCTAAAGCCCAAAACTCCCATCTTGAAGCACAATGCACGAATCTCAGAGCCCAGATAATAAGCAAAATCATCAAATTAAATCCCTATTTACAAAAAGGCCCTTCTGACTTTTGATCATTACAGAACAGTCCCTGTATACTTACAACAAGGTCCCTGACAGCTCAAAACTCTCTCAAACAAGCCCTCAAAGGCCCAATTTTCATTTAAACCCTACCTAAAGCCCATATTACGATTCTGTATCCGCTCAGCTTTGTAAATAAGCCCCTGACAGAAAAATAAATATTTACAAATAGGTCCTTCTAAGTCCTTTTTGGTCACAACTTCTTCATTTCAAGTCCGAATCGACTCAAACCACCTCCAAATGAACCCAAATCAAATTCCCCACCTTTTTAAACTAAAATTGAACATGTCCAAGTATCAGCCAAACCCTGAAATGACCAAAATACCCTTTCTTCAAATATAAATGATCTCGTTTGTTAATAAAATATAAATAAACATGTCATAAATCAAATACAACCAAATAATGTACATACACTCCGCAAATATCCAAATTCCTATTTTAGAATATAATAAACACCATTTTAATATAAAATCACAAACATACACATGTCCAAACAAAGGAACCATACCAAAACCAAAGTCAATACATGAGTCCCCTTTTAGCCCCTTTATTCAATTCACTTAAATAGGCACAAATCCCGGAATGAACGAGGTATTCAGTATGGCTTGGAAGGGTCATCTGATGTAATTAACAGCGGGGGCTTGCGCCCGCTGGGAGTTAAACGTCCCCACAATCATTAAACTCTCTCGACAGGCTGATTATGAACAGTAGGTCTGTCGAGGGTGAACCAGAAGGAATAGCAGAAAGAAAGTAAATGTTTCAAGTCTGATGTTCTTTAACCAATCGAGAGCATTGAACCATGAGACATTTAACATACATGCACACACCTTCCATACCAGCTGTGCAACTTTCTGCGCCCTACAGGTTTTGGCACGCCCGGTGGGACATTCTCCTCCTCACAGGTTCGGGATCCGATACGAAGATAAAAGGAACATACTCAAGTAGCCAATGACTTCAAAACACTCAAACAACAAGTCATTGGACCGCTTGAGTTATGTCATTTCCTTTTATGTTCGATATCGACGCCTATGGATTGAATAATCGGGCTAACACTCATGTATAAATTTACATGTGAAAATTGACTAATGAAATTTTGAGTTTTGCTTGTTTGCAGGAATGGCTTACACCGCAATCAACGCACGCTCTTTTGCCCAAGTTGCCAGCCTCCCAGCTGGCGAAGAAGTCGTTTATTTTGGGACTTTCGCAGTCCCTGTTGATGAAGTCAGGGCATTTGAAGCCCCTTCTCCTACTCCAATGAATGATCAACTGTCCCTCGGGTCTGTCACCGAGGAAGAAGTTGAGGATGATGAAGAACCATGCTACTTTCTCACTCCTAAGGGGATGGACGGCAAGACGTTCATTCCCCTTTCCAAAACTAGGCGCGCAAGAAGACGCGCGTCTAAAGCAATAACCAGAATCAACCAAATTCCTGTGACCCCTCTGTCGGTCACCAAGAAAAGAAATCTCCAAGCATACCAGGATGAGTTGGTGGCTCAACCAGCCCTCCCTGTCTGCAACTCATTCTCCCCACTCAGGATAGTGAGGAGAAATTCTTCTACTGCACACATACGTGCAGCGGGAGAAATCCCTCAAACCGTCTCGTTCATCCATGAACCGAAAAGGATGAACACCAGCCGCAAAATGGTTGATGACACTGCCATGGCCATTCATAGGGCCCACAAGCAGCTTCGCATGTTGAAGCAACGTAGGAATCGATACTACGTGCATCCTGCGCAAGAAACCTCTACACCCCTTTCCGTCAAATCAAGATTGACGTTTCCAGCCCAAATGCTGGGGGCATCCAATGACGCCCAACCATCAATCAAGTCGAGACTGACATTCCCAGCCTCAAAACCTAAAGCACACAATAGTACTCTCTACTCAAAACCAAAACCAATGTTCTCAGCCCCAAGGCTGGGGGCACATCATGGTGCCTCGTTGGAACCAAAACTCCGTCGAGAGATACGCTCAAGCACCTCTCGAAGCTCAAATAACGAGGGATCAAATCAAACCCCTCAAATTCTGAGGAGACCAGCCAGTGTTCATGATAGGCTGGGGACACGAATAAATCCGCACCCCTCCAACACTGGAAGTTTAACAATAGTGGCGCCGAATGCCACTCATAAGAAGCGAAGGGTCACTAAAACACACCCTAAGCAAGAAGAAGAAGCGACGGTCTTCATGATAACCATTAATGAAGACCTCGAAGAGGAAGATGACCATAAACTCTCCAACCCCACCGTATGCATGGTGAGAAAGGGGAAAGATCCCATTGTCGAAAATCCGAGTGACGATGAGGAAGAGTCTGACGCAGCATGCCTTCCTCCCATAAGTGCCAAACCCAAAACCGTAAGTGGCTCAGATATAGGTCATATGGATGGGCCCGCATTAGGTAACTTCCATACTGTCTTGGCGACTTCTCCATGTGCTGGTGAAAGTCAAACCGGTGCCCAAACACAAGAACAAATGTTATCCGCCTTCAACCAAATGCAAGCCGAGATACAAAATCTTAGAGCTGAAGTACATCAAGCCTACGAAAGGGAGCAAAGGTTGATAGCTGAAATTCGAGGAAAAGGTCTCGCTGGATCCGAACTCGAAAGAGGAGAAACATCAAATCGGTCCAGCCCCGTAAACGGGCCTGAAAGAATAGAAAGACCAAACCCTCAAGAAAGACGTAGAGTACATTGGGAAGATGAAAGGCGAGAAGCCTCCCCAACCTTTACTGCGGTTGATGTTCAAGAAATGATCAGCCGTCAGTTGCGAGAAATGGGGATTGCCCCAAAACAAACAACACTGCGAATAGGGAAGCCATACCTTCCCGAATTCGATATACCAAAATATCCCCCAACATACACCGTTCCCTTATTCTCCAAGTTCTCAGGAAATGGGACATATGAGACGGGACCTGAACAACACGTTAGCCACTTCATGATTCAATGTGGTGACTCTTCAAGAGAAGAAGCATTCCTTTGCCGCCAATTCGCTAGAAGTCTTTCAGGACCGGCTTTTCAATGGTATTGTTCTTTAAAACCAGGAAGTATAAAATCCTGGGACCAAATGGCGCGTGCCTTCATAGATAGGTTTGCCACTGCGAGCAGCCCAATAAGATTGGCCGATTTAGCATGGGCCAAACAAGGGCCAAATGAAACTCTTCTGACATACATCAACCGCTGGAGAAATATGAGCAACAAGTCGAGCCACCCCATACCCGAAAGGGAGGCAGTTGATTTGCTCATAAGAAGTACATCCGGCAAAATGAGAGAAATGTTAATCGTCGCCAACCCTAACAGTTATCAAGATCTGGTAGACACTGTATCCAGGTTGGGACAAACGGATATAGAAGAGAAGTCATCAACCTCCTTCAAACCTAGAAGAGACTTTCCAAAGAAAAAGGAATCAAAGACGGTATACGCCGTCAAAACCAACAAAACCAACAAAACCAAAGACAGAGATTCTGACTCTTCTGATGAGGAGGCGAGACAAGTTGATAGCCAACCCACTCAGCCAGCTCCTCAAGATAACCAAAATAGTCGTTACTTCAAATCGTTAGAAGAACGAAAGAATAAGAAATACTCTTTCAAGAAGGAGAAAACGGCTAAGATATTTAAGCAAGCCTTGGAAGATGGTATGGAATTGCCTCCAAGCAAACGCCCTGATCAGGCAGATAAGATTGATCACCCTAAATATTGCCCATATCACAGGGTGATAAGTCATAAAATAGAAGACTGTTGGGTCTTCAAAGACCTAATAGAAAGAAGAATACAAGAGGGTCGTATGCAGCTAGCGCCAAGTGCCGTGCAACAACCCGCACCTCACGAGCAAGTTAATGTTATCTCTCATGATGAGATGGTCGAAGAAAAAGGGGTTGAAAGTCCCGCAAATGAAACATGGGAATTCCACCTCTCTAAGAAAACCAAAAAGTTGCTAAGGCAGCTTCTGAAAGAGCCTCAAGTCAAATGGGACAGCAATTTAAACCCCACAGTGCCAAGACCCCCAAAACGGGTCATCCATCGTAAGCCAAACAAGAATGGCAGCCAAAAGGGCAAGAAGTCGCCCAAACCAGCAAAGTTGCCTACACCTTCTGAAATCCAAAAGCGCATACAAGCTCTAGAAAATCATAAGCAAAGTACTCCGCTACCATTGACCCTTTTAGACTTCTTAACAGAAGATGTATTGGCCTTGATGTTGGGCCTCAAAACCGAAAAGGAGGGAACGAGTCAAACCCCTCAAAATCAAGAAGACAATGATGATGATCATGAGATGTGTAACGTGGTTGTCTATGAAGGAAATTCTTCGAGTGATTCAGATGATAGTGAAGTCATCTTTGTCAAAACCAAGAAACCTGGTTGCCAAACGGTGCTCCACTTGGGAACATACATTCCTGAACGTCAATCACTACAAGAGTACTCTCACAAAAGAAATACAATATTTCTATGCGGGATATGTAATCTAATAGAAAGGAGACAGCCTGCGACAGTGTGTCCTCGATGCGGACCCAAACCTGAAGGGTTCCTAATTAAAAGAGCCGAGCGGCTATATGAAGGGGACATTAGATACCTCCAGGATCGAGGAGCGTTCGAAATAGATGAAAGGGGCGAAACATGTGTTGTTAAGCATGTCATGACAAATGCCACTTATATCTTAGAAAGAATCCCGTATTCGGATGATGTGAGGATTGTCAATGATTTAGGCATAATTGGAAAGTCACATTTTAGGCCTAAATACAAGACGAAAGTTGATCGGAATATCTCTATAAACTCAAATGATTCTACCCACGAGATTTGCTACATGGTCTCACTGGAAGTAGAAGAAGAAGAAGAAGAATATGAGGTTACCACTAAGGAAGCTCCCAAAGAATTAGAGGAGGGTGGCCAAAACACGATAGATGAATTAACAGAAATCAACCTAGGGAGTAAAGAGACACCCAGACCTACGTTTATAAGTGCCTCTTTGCCAGATGACATGAAAGAACGAGTAACTAAGTTCCTAAGGGAGTATGTCGATTGTTTTGCATGGAGTTACCATGAGATGCCGGGTTTAGACCCGCAGGTAGCCACTCATAGATTGAAAATAAATCCCGAATTCAAACCAATTAAACAAGCACCTCGTCGAATGAGAATAGAACTGGAGGAACAAGTCGCTGCCGAAACCAAAAAGTTGATAGACGCAGGGTTTGTGCGAGAAGAAGAAACTCCTGATTGGATAGCCAGCATTGTTCCTGTCAAAAAGAAAAATGGGCAGATCCGCATATGTGTGGATTTCCGAGACCTCAACAAAGCTTGTCCTAAAGATGATTTCCCTCTGCCAGTAACAGAGATAATTGTAGATCATACTTCGGCATACGAAATCTTTTCTTTCATGGATGGATACGCTGGTTACAACCAAATTAAAATGGAGGAAGCCGACCAGAAGCATACATCCTTCCGTACTCCTATAGGAGTGTACTGCTACAAGGTCATGCCCTTTGGGTTAAAGAATGCCGGCGCTACATATCAACGCGCGATGACCAAAATATTCAATGATCTCATACATAAGATTGTTGAATGTTATGTTGATGATTTGGTTGTCAAGGCCATGACTTATGAAGAGCATTTGGAAAATCTCCATATAGTGTTCGAAAGACTCAGACAGCATGCCCTAAAACTTAATCCCTTGAAATGTGCCTTCATGGTCTCGTCCGGAAAATTCCTCGGGTTCGTAGTAAGGCACCGAGGGATCGAGATTGACCCAAACAAAATTAAAGCCATAATGGAATTAAAACCCCCACAAAACCTCAAACAGTTGCGATCTCTCCAAGGACGATTAGCGTACATACGACGTTTTATTGCGAATCTATCGGGTAAGATACAACAATTCACCCGACTCACGAAAAAAGATGTTCCGTTTAAATGGGACTCAGATTGTCAAGTCGCTTTTGAGCAAATAAAACAGTATCTTTTGCGCCCACCAGTGTTGGCAGCACCTATACCTGGAAAGCCCCTTCTCCTATATACTACGGCCCTTGAAGGATCGTTAGGCGCGTTACTGGCTCAAGAAAATGAAGAAGGCAAAGAAAATGCCTTATACTACCTAAGCCGCATGTTGGTAGGGGCTGAACATAATTATTCCCCTATTGAAAGGCACTGCCTAGCCCTAGTGTTCGCAATAAAGAAATTACGACACTATATGCTAGCACACAAAGTCACGTTGATATCACGGGTAGATCCCCTCAAGTATTTGATAACCAGACCCATGCTCACAGGAAGATTGGCTAAATGGGCCATCATACTCACCGAATTTGACATAACATACGTGCCTCAAAAGGCCATAAAGGGACAAGCGTTAGCCGACTTCCTGGCAGAACATCCTATACCAGATGATTCACCATTGGCTTGTGATTTTCCTGATGAAGAAATCATGAACATTGAAGAAGAGAGGCCCGGTTGGGAAATGTATTTCTATGGAGAGTCATCCATAAGACCCGTCCCTGGCAATCAAGTACCTAAGATTCGGTCTGGCATCGGCCTCGTATTCATAACTCCCACAAAAGGAATAATACGCCATTCCTTCGCACTAACGGAGCCATGTACGAATAACGAAGCGGAATATGAAGCTCTGATCGCCGGACTTGAAATAGCAATAGAGATAAATATCAAGAAACTGAGAATCTTTGGGGATTCCCAGTTAATCATAAGTCAAGTCCTTGGGGAATACAAAGTGCTTAAACCAGAATTGATAAAGTATCATGAAAAAGTAATCGAACTCATGCAGGAAATCCCTGAGATCATCTATGAGAAAATAACGAGAGCTTCAAATGGTAAAGCAGATGCCTTGGCTCGTATCGCCAAAGAGCTGTGCGAACCCGAAGATGACGAAGTTCATATTTCCATAAGGAATAGACGGCCTCTGTCTTTATGTTTCTCAAAACAAGAACTAGAGAAAGAAAAGACACTCACCCAGAACGGGAAAGAAATGGTGAAAGAGACCCAAACCGAAGTATTGGTAGTACAAGATGAAGAGGATTGGCGTCAACCATTCATTAACTACCTCAAAAGCGGAATACTACCTGATGAGAAATCCAAACGTGGACAAGTTAAGAAACGAGCTCTCCGTTATGTGTTTAACAACGATACCCTATACCGTAGATCATACGAAAACCTTTGGCTCCGTTGTATAACAAAAAAAGAAGCTCTCCAAGTAATGAAAGAAATCCATTCTGGGATATGTGGAGCACACCAATCTGGGCCGAAAATGCGGCTAAAGATCAAACACATGGGGTACTATTGGCCCTCAATGGTAGCTGATTGCGAAGAATACGCTAAGAGATGCCATCAATGCCAAATACACGGTGATTTTATTCATCGACCCCCAAACCCATTACACCCCACGATTGCATCTTGGCCATTTGATGCGTGGGGTACTGACATTGTGGGACCAATAGACCCACCTTCGTCAGAAGGTCATCGCTTCATCCTAGCTGCTACCGATTACTTCTCCAAGTGGACAGAAGCGGTGGCCCTCAAGGAAGTGAAAGCTACCGATGTCGTTAAGTTTTTCCGGAACCAAATACTCTATCGATATGGAATACCAAGAAGGATAATATCCGACAATGGAACAGCGTTCAAAAATGTGAAAATTGACGCTCTCGCTAATCAACATGGCATAGATTGGAGGTATTCCTCCGCTTACAACCCAAGAGCCAATGGTTTAGCTGAAGCTTTCAACAAAACCCTTATCAAAATCCTGAGGAAAACAGTGGGTAAAAATCATAAGAACTGGCATGAAAAATTACACGAGGCATTGTGGGCTTATCGTACCACTTATCGTACCCCTACCCAGGCAACCCCGTACTCTTTAGTATTTGGGGCTGAAGCGGTGCTGCCCCTAGAAGTAGAAATTCCGTCCCTAAGGGTGGCATTGCAATCCGAAATGACTGTCAATGAAAGTATAAAACTCAGGTTGGATGAATTAGATGCCATGGATGAAAAAAGATTGGCCGCCCACCAAAGCCTAGAGTTATACCAAGCCCAAATGGCAAGGTCGTATGATAAGTTGGTGCGAGTAAGGACGTTTCGAAAAGGAGACCTAGTCCTAATGCCAAAGCGTCCAATATTAGGGCGTCACTCAGGTCCCAAATTCTCAGCCAACTGGGAAGGACCTTATGTAATTAAGCAAGTGTTTGAAGGAGGTGCCTATATATTGGTTGATCACCAAGGCAATGTTGTTACCACTCCTATCAACGGGCGATACCTCAAGAAATATTATGCATAAACGAAAGCCTCTACGAATAAAAAGAACCAAATCGCAGCATGAGTGAAATTGTCTTAAGCGAAGAGTGAGGTCCCCCAACTACCCACAAAATCCATAAAGGCCTCTCGCCACAAAATGGGTTTTGTTAAGTTTGTACCCTTAAACAATTAACACTGGCAAAGTTTGTCCAGCCAGTTCTGAATATGGACAAACAAGTTTTATATTTTGTACTTTAAACAAAATATGGGCTTTGGTGTTGTGCCCATTTGAAACAACTATCACTGGTTTTGTCTTCCCTCCCAGTTCGAAAAAAGGAGAGACAAGGTTTCTTCATTGTCCTTTAAACAATGGAGTGCCTAATGATGATATCTCAAATAAAATCAAAAGATTAAAGAAAACGGTCGTTTAGACTATTTAAATTCTGAAGGCACAAAATCCCTTTTAAAGCAAAGTTTTCAAAACAATGGTGTTCGCATTTCTCGCGATACCCTCGCCTAATGATTGATGCCATATAGGCTATTCAAGAAGGCATGAGAGGAGTGAGTAAGATTTCACCTTCAAATAAGCGCATATACACACCCAAGTCCCACCATAATATAAAAAGAGTGGAGAGATGTAAGGCCCACAAAGAAAGCCTCACGCACAAAATGGGCTTTGTCAAGCTTGTGCCCTTAAAACAATTGTCACTGGTACGCTCGTCTAACCAGTCATCTAAAGTGACGAGCAGGCTTTATATATTCGTGCCGAACAAAATAAGGCTTTGATGTTGTGCCTAGGCCATGTGAGCACTAAAACAATTATCATGGCCCAAAATAAGAGAAACTGAGAACCCAAAAGCAATAACCATAATCGGGTTCTCACCAAACCAATCTCTGCATAAGCAAGCCTTGAGCCAAGTAAACACCCATAAATAGTGGACCTGTAGATCAACGCCCACGGGCCACAATCCAAACTAGAGCTGAAGAATGAGAACCCTTAGCTCTAAGACACGCTACAGCCCCACCGAGGGCAAAACCCACAATTTGACACGTCTTTAAGATTTGTCCCCTGGGCCACAATCAAACCAGAGCTTAAGAATAAGAACCCGGCTCTAAGACATACTGAAATCCCACCAAAGGCGAAACCCAAGACTCGATGCACCTTACAGCCGTCTCCTGGGCCATAATCAAGCCAGAGCTCGAGAAAGAGAACCCTTGGCTCTAAAACACTGAAGTCCTATATAAGACTAAAAGCCCACAATTTGGCATCCCTCTCTACAATAGTCCCACCGATAACAATTGGGGACTTCTCAAGCTGGAGTTAAAGAACCAACCAGCCCTTCAACACAAGTCCCACGGGTGACAAGCAAATACCCTAAAGCCCAAGCATAATTTGGCATACCCCTTTAGACACGTCCCGCGGGTGACGTCTAAACCCAAACCACATAATAAATTCTCTTGGCTTCAAAACCGCTATACTAAGACCAAAGAATCCTGTTTAAGCCCTATATAGGCCAGAGTCCATGATAGACTCTTGATTGAAACCATGTCCCACTGAGGCCCAGTACACAAATAGGCCTACGATCAGATTGCAACCATGAATGAAACTAATAATAATACTTTACTCAAACCTGTGTCCCACGAACCTCAAACCCAAACAGCACATAGGCGGGTCGGTTATCGAGATACACAACAAGACCGTGAGGGACCGCACAACACTGCAAATGTTCCTTCACACAAGTCCCACAGGCGAGTCCTTGAACAATTTTCACAATCGGTGCGACGTATATACAGCATATGGGTTAGTCAATTACCGAGAAGTGAATCGAAATTATGGAATATCACAAACGAATCCCAAGAACAAACCCTCGAATAGTTCTCGCGTTTGGCACGACGCATACATAGCATATGGGCTAGTTAGTTGCCGAAAAGCGAAACAAGGCCGTGAAAGATCACAAGAGCATATAAGGCCGATCCTCATCAAACCTCACTACTCTCATTTACCCCTTTTACATTAAAGGTGCGACGAAAGTACAGCATATGGGCTGGTCAGTTATCGAGAAATAGAGCAAGGATATGAAAGATCTGAAGAGCCTATGAAGCCGATCTTTCAAGGAGTTTAACGACTTCTTCTGCATTCTACGCGTGACATATATACAGCATATGAGCTAGTCAGTAGTCGAGAAGCAGAGTAAGATTATGGGAGGTCTGAAGAGCCTATGAAGCCGATCTTTCATTCTTACAAACGGGCCCTTAACGGGGTCGCAGTCTGCATTCTACGCGTGACATATATACAGCATATGAGCTAGTCAGTAGTCGAGAAGCAGAGTAAGATTACGAGAGGTCTGAAGAGCCTATGAAGCCGATCTTTCATTCTTACAAACGGGCCCTTAACGGGGTCGCAGGAAATTTCTAACCCTTAACGGGGTCTCGTAATTCTGCGTGCAACCCATATGTAGGCGTATGAGCAGGGACAGTCGCGAAGAAAACGATGTGGGAAGACGAAGGGGCATGTACAGCTTTTTAGCTATCCCTTCATGTCAGTCCCAAGAAATTAGCACCCTTAACGGGGTTTCCGTGTTCTATGCGAGGCTTATAAGACGGGTGCTTGCTTGAAGGCGATGCAAGGGTGTGGGAGACCGTAAGAAGCGTATGAGCTGGTTCTCCATGACCTTAAGATATTTGGGTTTCCGTGTTCTATGCAAGACCTATAAAGAAAGGTGCTTGCTAGAAGGCGATGCAAGGATGTGGAAGAACCGTAAGAAGCATATGAGCTGGTTCTTCATAACCTTGAGGTCACTATACGTGTGGAGCCATGACGATATAGAAGTCGGTATCCATACGCTCACCATTCACTGAACATACAGCTATATAACGGCTGTCCAAGGTGGATAAAGCCGAAGCCAACTGGAGACGTTCGATCGTTTAGAACCCGATTGAATAGATGCAGAAGGTTTGAGGTACAGCTTGAGTCTAATGAAGATGCCTTGTCGCTTAGAACCCGATTAGGAGGATTCAGAAAATTCAGGATTAAGCCCTGACTCTAACAAGTTCATCTGATCGTTTAGAACCCGGTTGGAAGGAATTTGAAGGATTCAGGAGAAAAAGACAAAAAGAGAATAAAGGAGAAAACCAAGGCAAGCAAGGCCATTCAGTCGCTTAGAACCCGATTGAAGAAGGTTTGGAAGGCTTGAGAGAAAACCCGAGTTGGATGAGTCTACTTAATCACTTAGAACCTGGTTGAGGGAGATTCGTAAGATTCGGTCACCAAAAAGAGAAAGAACGAAGGAGAAAGAGAAAATCACAAGAGCAAACATCAACCACAAACACGTATATCCAAGCATGATCAACCAAAACAAAAAATATACACGTACAAAAAGTGGGCTCGAAGGCACACACTCTCACAATGAATCCACAAGATGGGACCTAAAGGAAGGTGCCATAAGGCACCATAACCAAACAGGGCTCCACAGTCGCAGAAGCATCCTGGGGGCAGCCGATAACCTCTCCTGCCCTAGCATCAGATGAACCTGTAGTACATGTGTCTAACCCTGCAAGAATACCTGCAAGCATCAGGGCTCCACAGTCAAAGAATGCGGCGTCCGATCTGATGAAGTGGGGTGAAGACTATCCCCTAAAAAGGAATGATAATCATGCTGCCGCAGCACAGGCCCGACGCGATGAGTGACCCCTGTCCTCAAAACAGTCTCTGGTGTCCAGTCAATAGGATCACCAGGGAACCTCCCTCTCACAGGAAAAGGTCCCACCGGCAAGGGGTCATGCCTAGTAAAGGAAACTCCTGCACAAACAAAGAAACACTGTGAGTTATACAATAATGGTCCGAAAAGACCCTAAACTAAAGCCCATAAAAAGAATGGTCCGAAAAGACCCTAAACTAAAGCCCATAAAAAGAATGGTCCGAAAAGACCCTAAACTAAAGCCCATAAAAAGAATGGTCCGAAAAGACCCTAAACTACCCCAATGGTCCGAAAAGACCCTAAACTAAAAACCACAAAGGAAGATAGTCCGAAACGACTCTAAAACTACAACCATAATCCAAAAGGCTCCAAACATAGCCAAAACCACGAGTATAACCAATATCCTACAAATTCCTTTCTTTAGAAGCAACACAACAGAAATTTGATGAGATTCCGACTGTTTGTCAAGGAATTAAAGGCGATGCCTTTCTGAACCTTTTGGTACACAAGTTACTAACACGGCTTCTATGTGCCTTCTGTCCGTATGACCTTTGTGGCTGGACAGGTCTTGTCCGTATGACCTTTGTGGCTGGACAGGATTCTTTAGATATGTGTTCGAAGCATAGTCACTACCTGAGGCCCCTATATGAACAAGGGATTAAGTCTTCGGGTAAACCCCTAAGAATATACATCTAAACAGCACATCCGTCGTGTAAGAGCAAGTGTATGGGAGACAAGGAGAAGCGTACCTTGATTGCGAGACATGACTGAGGATGACGATCAAGCCAGCTTCCGAGCTTCGGCGTCAAACTAGACTCTGAGTAGTGACAAGAAAGCATAGAAATATGTTAACTCAGAGTTTGGAATAAATTGAAGGGATGGTTCGAAATGACTATGAAACTAAAGCATAGTCCGAAAAGACTCTAAACTACAGCCAAAACCAAGTCCAACCAGGCGTGGTCCGAAAAGACCTTAAACTACACCAACAGTCCGAAAAGACCTTAAACTAAAACCAAATCCAAGTCCCAACCTGACATAACCTGGAAGACCCCGAGATACAGCCAAAACCAACCCTGTTTAGCCAAAGACCCCCACCGAGAAGCACACGAGACAAACTGGATCAAAACCCGAGATTATGCCTATAACCAGAAGGCCATTTTATCTAAACCCTCAATTTTGCAAGTTACCCGCATGGTTCCCGTACCAGATCAGAGATAAAATTCCCCTGTCTGTAATCCCTCCTCGGTTAGACAGGTTCTCCCATGAGTATGTTTGCAGAGTATGGTCGTTGCCCGGGTCCCCTAATATAAAGACAAGGGATTAAGTACTCAGGTAAGCTCTGAAGGATGCATACTCAGCCCTCACCCAACCATGCAAGTATTAGCGAGATGAGATAAAGATAACATACCTTTTTGAAGTAGATGTGATCGAAGAAGATGATCAGACCCGCTTCCGAGCTTAAATGCCCAATATGGAGATCCAACACCTGAGATTCAGACAAGAAAAACAACTCAGAAAGAATTCCATAAAGTTCAAGAGGAACACTGGGGGCACCTGGCTAAGCTGTTCAATCCTAAGGTCTTCGCACCTCACCCAGGTGGGGGGCATTTGTTTGACCCTAAAAAGTTGCTACTCAAAGTTCAGCACAAGTAGCTATCTTTTGTTTGGGAAAATACCAAAATCACACATGGATCCCTAAAAGGAATTGAGTGCAACATATTAAAATTCTTGGTGATATTCTACACATGAAACCATGAATTTTGATGTATCTCACACTCAAAATCACAAAGGAAATAATTTCCTACAATTTAAACAATGTCTGGATAGTTTTCTGGGTGCAAAATCATAGTGATGCCTAGCAAAATCATGTCCTAAGTGGCTCTGGGTACGATTTGGAGCTGTGTAGCAAAGGTGGGGAGATAGGGGCCCACAAGTCAGCGACTTGCACTCATTTTCTCTAAGACCCATGACATGGGTACACCAAGAGCATAAACCCTAAGTCGTGTGCACCAAACTAACAGCCGCACGGCTCATCATGTGCCAGGATTACCCAAATTCACGGGATGCCGCTGGGATTTTAAATCTCAGCGGGGTGACCCCTTCAATCTGCGTACACCCGGTACAATGTGCACCGTGCACAAGGTAACTCACGGTTTGTATTACACCGAGCTCAGCTAAGGAAAAGGAAAGAAACAAAGGGAAGAGCACTGTAGCCATAGAGAGATTGACACACGGGCCCCCCCAGTCAGCCCTCTCCTCCTTCTTCTTCCTCTAGCCCGAGTCTCAGTAGTTCTTCAAGTTCTAAATTCGGAGAAATTGCTAAATCTCAATTCCAAAGCTTACCCGAAACCCGTAATGCTTCCCTTCCTCTCTTCTCTGCCTATGTCTCTTTTCGTGCCTCCTTCCCTCAAACCGTGACTTGGCCGAAAAAGGGACAAAGCAAGAAAAATGAGAACTAGAGTTATACTTCAAATTGGGCTCTGAGATTTGGAAGGAATGATAAATGGGCCTTCACGATGCTATTGAAAGCCTTAATTGAATTGGAAATGCATTGAATTAAGCTGGCACATGAGCATGACTTGGTGCAGTTCGGGTCTGAGTGAAAATGACAAATTAGCTCAGTAAGAAATACAATATGCCCTAGAACACATTTAGTAGTATATTGCAGTGCTATGTGGCCTTTCTCTGATGTTCAACACATTAATATCAAGAGAGGAGTATTTTAAGATCGGTGTACCGCCAATACAATGTAAACATGGCCCTACAGCTGTAAGTGGCTCAGTGGTCCCTTCCAACACGTGTTACACTCCCCCTGGAAGAAGCCAAGAGTGGAATATTCCCCTCCCAGGGTGCAGGAGCACGTTTATCAAAGCTTACCATAATAGGTCGGTTTGTGAAAGGCTAAGATGCATTCTTGATGATTAAACGAGATCCAAAGGCTATAAATGCTACAACCAATCGTAGATGATGTGTATGAAGATGATTGGTCAAGCATTGCCATGTATGCATTCATGAAAGGCACAAATTGATCAAAACCCTCAATCAAACAGCTGATGGGCGTGATGGAAACCACATCAGCAAAACCCTAAACCCTAGGCCCTCAGTTGCCTATAAGAAGGCACCTAGAGCTCAGTTGAAGAGAGAGACTGGAGATAAAAAGACCACGATAATACACAAGAGATAGAGAGATAGCAAGAAATAGAGAGAAAAGAAAGAAATTAGTGTTCTTCTTCCCTTGTAAGAGTGAAAATCGAAAATTAGGTAATCAAATACCTACAAAAATGTAAAGCCTTGATGGCTGGGTTCTTATGAATAAAGATTTCTTTGATGAAATTAAATCTTTTATTTTGAATTTTTGTTGCTTTTAGTTCACTGTTGGAACTTCTCCTCTCTCATTCCCCTTTCTTTTTATTTTATTTCCGAATTTTTATGAAAAATATACAAAATGAGAAAGCTTCATGATGTTCTAAGCTTATTTTATAAGCAAGCATGAAGTTTAATGATCACCAAAAAGAAATGTATATATATGCATAAATAAATATTAAATAAAAAGTCTTTGCCTTCCTTTTTACCTTTTTATTTCTTCTTCCTTGTTGCCTTTTTATAAACAAAAAAAAAAAAATACATGTTATCACTCTAGTATTTTATTTCTTCTTTTGCAATTTTATTGTAAAAATAAAGTAAAAAACCGAAAACATACAAATCTGATTTTTCTTGAACTTTCTTTGATCTTTTATGCTTTTAATCTTTGTATAAAATAATTAAATAATGAGGATGCATGTGTTGAGCTGTATAGTTCCTATTGCATCTAATTTATTTGATTATTTTATTAGAAAAGATTGAAAGTAAACAAAAAAATGAGTTATAATGGTTGAGCTGTATAGTTCCTATTATAATCTCCTTGATATGGGGCCTATGGTGCATAAATAAGTTCTAGATGATCCCTTCATGCATAAATGCATATCATGTGTATAAAAGGCACAATATAAAGAGATCAAATAGACATTTGTGCAAAATAGTGAAAGAATGAGGTTCAAATTGCAAATAGATGTCAACCATGTTGAAAATATCATTTGTACATTTGAATTGATGATTTCTTAATGATTTGTCCCTTTGTCAAGTGAGATTATGCAAAAATGTGATTTCAAACAAAATCAGGGGTTCCCCTGCATAAAACCAAATTTTGATAAGTTTTTGATCATGATATAAGAATTTTTGGAGTTTTGATTCCCCTTTTCTCTCTTGTTGGTACCAATTTGTAGCTCAAAAGCTATTAAAATCTGTTATACCTTGCAACCAGTCATGATAAGGACTCTATACCAACTATTGGTACAGTTTGAAACTTAGCCCCAGTACAAAAATTCAAGATAGGTACCACTGGTACAAGGAAAGCATTTAAAGGTGCTGAAATGACCTCTGCTGGCAAAATGGGCAATATAAATTAAAACAGGGACCAAAACAAAAAATGGACATCACCATCAAATAGAGGACTTCGAAACACATAAAATTGACATAAACTTTGCATTTTTCTGATCTTATTTCGAATTGATATGAATTTTCAAAAACCAGCTTGTTAAAAACAGAAATCCAGCAATTAATTTGGCAAAATTACCTTCACTGTCCCTCAGTCAAAATAAATGTCTTAAAAATAGAAATAAAATCATAAAAAATCATAAGAATCATTCAGAATATAGTACAAACTCTCCTCTCGGAATTCATGATGAGAAATCAAATAATCTTTAACAAAAACAAAAGATTTGAATCAATTTGGGTATTGATAAAAATATAAAACTTTATGAAGTTTCATGCTCATTAATATTCTAAAACCAAAAGCCATGTTAAAGAATAAGTTCAAATCGATTCAAGAGACTCAAGAGGCTTAAGTTTACAATCTTTATCTTTCAATCATAACCTGGGATGGTCTATCACCTTGACTGGTACCGAACCGGTACCAAACCGAAAAACCAAAATCCAAAGTATGCTTAAATCCCTATAAAAATGAAATTAAAATTGCATATAGTTCCTACATGTTGAAACAAGACCAAATAATCAAATGATAGAAGAAAATGGCAAAAGAATTGGTAATATCGAAATGAAATTCTCAATCACGGCCAACGACCGAGAACCGCTGTTCCGATGACCGACGGCCATCGAGAATAGGTGAAATGGACTTGGTGAGATGAGGTGATCCCGACCATGCCACTCTCTGCCGCTGCCGTGATCGGAGCACCGCAGGAGATCAGAACCCTAGTTCCGAATTCAAACCCAGTTCATATCTGAGTCGCACGAGAATCAAAGCAAATCTGGGTTGTTTAATTGAGGCGCCAAATGGAAATCAAACGCGCAGTACGGATCTTGATGCGATGATTAAATCTGAGGGATCACGTTTAAATTGAAGCAACAGGGCCCTGTCATATGGGACCCGCATGTCATTGGACTCGAAAGAACCGGAACCTCCCAGAGTGAATCTCAAGCCTTGACCACTAATCTCAAAGCATAAAACTCAAATCTCAAAGCTCAACCCACTAATTAAATACCCAATACAAATCCTAAAGCCCAAAACTCCCATCTTGAAGCCCAATGCACGAATTTTAGAGCCCAGATAATAAGCAAAATCATCAAATTAAATCCCTATTTACAAAAAGGCCCTTCTGACTTTTGATCATTACAGAACAGTCCCTGTATACTTACAACAAGGTCCCTGACAGCTCAAAACTCTCTCAAACAAGCCCTCAAAGGCCCAATTTTCATTTAAACCCTACCTAAAGCCCATATTACGATTCTGTATCCGCTCAGCTTTGTAAATAAGCCCCTGACAGAAAAATAAATATTTACAAATAGGTCCTTCTAAGTCCTTTTTGGTCACAACTTCTTCATTTCAAGTCCGAATCGACTCAAACCACCTCCAAATGAACCCAAATCAAATTCCCCACCTTTTTAAACTAAAATTGAACATGTCCAAGTATCAGCCAAACCCTGAAATGACCAAAATACCCTTTCTTCAAATATAAATGATCTCGTTTGTTAATAAAATATAAATAAATATGTCATAAATCAAATACAACCAAATAATGTACATACACTCCGCAAATATCCAAATTCCTATTTTAGAATATAATAAACACTATTTTAATATAAAATCACAAACATACACATGTCCAAACAAAGGAACCATACCAAAACCAAAGTTAATACATGAGTCCCCTTTTAGCCCCTTTATTCAATTCACTTAAATAGGCACAAATCCCGGAATGAACGAGGTATTCAGTATGGCTTGGAAGGGTCATCTGATGTAATTAACAGCGGGGGCTTGCGCCCGCTGGGAGTTAAACGTCCCCACAATCAATAAACTCTCTCGATAGACTGATTATGAATCGTAGGTCTGTCGAGGGTGAACCAGAAGGAACAGCAGAAAGAAAAATAAATGTTTCAAGTTTGATGTTCTCCTCTATGTCTTGAAAATGAGAGAGCATTGAACTATGAGACATTTAACATACATGCACACACCTTCCATACCAGCTGTGCAACTTTCTGCGCCCTACAGGTTGACATGGAAGAAGATGAACACATTCCAATCATCCTTGGAAGGCCATTCCTCGCCACATGCGGAGCAATGATTGATGTCAAGAACGGGAAAATTTCACTTAATGTCGGAAAAGACAAGGCGGTCTACGACATAAATAGAGCTTTGAAATACCCTTCTGACATTGATCGTGTCTTCAATTTGGGTATCATGGATGAATTTGAAGAGGAAGAGTATCCATATGATGAATTGGGAGAATCCATGGGTATGGAGGAACTGGACAACCTTTTTAGAGGGGAAGATGATGCTGACATTGATCGTGTCTTAAGTTTGAGTATCACAGATGAATTTGAAGAGGAAGAATATCCATATGATGAATTGGGAAAATTCATGGGTATGGAGGAATTGGACAACCTTTTTAGAGGGGAAGATGACGAAAGGCAACTCGAGCAATATATCATCGCTGAACCTGATGAAGCCTACGCTGAAACTTGTGCAAGTTATGCCACTGTCATAACAAAAGAAGAGGAAGAATCCTCCAAATCTAAAATTCTGCAGTCCGTGTCGCCTAGCACGGTTAGTAGCAAAGTGAAGAAAATGGGGAAGACAACCTCTCATCCACAACTCGAGCTCAAACCTCTTCCATCCAACCTCCGTTACGAATTCCTAGGATCCAAACCAAACCTACCCGGTGATTGTCAGTTCTCGGCTCGATAATGTTCAATCCAACAAGCTCGTCAACATACTCCAGATGCACCGAAAGGCTATTGGCGATAAAATAGATGACATCAAAGGCCTTAGCCCGACTATCCCCATGTACCGCATCCTACTTGAAGATGAGACAATGGAAGAAAGGCAAGAATTAGAAAAGAGTTGGCACACACACCCGCATGAAAACAAGCTTTCCGATCCTCTATTGACTTCAATTTCTATCAAACCGGAAGAAACCAAAGTCTCAATCATATAATCAAGGCCTCTTCCAACAGTCCTCAACATTATCACACCAAAAAGTTCTTGGGAGAACTACGATGCGGTCCATGGTCGGAAGGTGAAGATAAAACAGTTCATGGTTCATTCGGAATCTCAATGAAGCAAGGGGTCGAGCTAATGACTTTAAACAAGCGCTTCTTGGGAGGCAACCCAAGGCCATTTTTATATTTTTCATAATATTTATTTCTAGTTTATTTAGGACCTTAACAAGAGAAACGACTCATACCCATCTTTTTCCTATGATCAGGTGAACATATCAGAGGAAGGACTCAATCAAAGACACCACATAAGACAGGAAAATACCCCTTGGTACGGTCCGTATCAATCAATATGGACCATATTAGTGGATACATGATGAAAGAAGGAGAGTAAGAAGAGAGAAGTGGTGAGTACGGCCCGTATTTCCCAATACAGTATGTATTCAGAGAAGTTAAGACTGAAGGCAGTTATCGGTATTACGCATAACAAATCGGATACGGACCGTAACACCCAATACGGTCCGAATGACAACTAATTTGGAAAATGTGAACCCGTTAACAAAGAGACATTTGAAAACCCGCGAGAATCACATCTCATAACTGTTAAATCCTTTGGTTTGAACTCCTAAATCTCTCTCTATTCTCTCTCCCTCTATCTCTCCTCTTCTTCCCTCTTCCTTCCTTGCCAAGACCAAGCCCACCTCCTTGCCACCGATCACCATCACCACCGCACTCATCACCGCCTCTCCTTGGAACCGTAGCTGCTGTCTTCCTCACGGCACCATCTGATGCCCCTACAGCCGATTACGATCAATTCATCCAAATGGTGGATTCGGTAAACTCCAGCCTCAATGAGCTCAACCTGACAACAACCGAGACTACCCAACAAATGGAATACAATAGCTCAACAATTCAGCAAGAGGTTAGTGAAATCAGAAACAGCATGGAGGAGGTCCGGAGGAGTGTCGACGAGAGTAGGCGCGAGATCCAGCGACGCGCTACATAGCACAGCAGTATTATCAGTATGCTCTCGACTCCGGATTCGAGTACCAGCCGCCACCATACGGACTCTTCGACCTGTCATTTTACGAGGAGATCCAGCATCCACCACCTCCACCACCTCAGGATTGAGGTGCAGTGAGTTGTATCTTTCCCTGGTCTTTCTACTTTATTACTTCCTTTATTTTTTATCTCTCGAGCATTGGGGACAATGCTCAATTTTATTCGGGGGGTATGAGGTAAATTTACCAAGGTATCTTTAAAATTTTCGCATTTTAAAATTCTTAGGTGCTAGTAGTTTTACTCAATTTTTGACTAGGGTTGGAGGTTTTACCAAAAATCATAGAATGATTAAATTGAGCTTTTTAGCTAGCTTGCAATTTTATTTTTTTCTTAGGAGTAGGTTAATCAAATAGGAATTGTTTTAAAATTTTAATTAGGCTAAGGTTTAGACAATTGGCCATGATACCAAAAACTCAGAATTTTAATTATTAGTGATTTCAAAGTGAACAATTAATTGCTAACCATGAGAGTTGATCAAAAATTGCAAACCCTAGAATTTTTATTTTGAGTAATTTATTTTTGCAAAGTCTTTTAAATTTGATAGTGTTTTAGAATACCCATTTATTATAGATAGACCCCTAGCGAAACTATGCAATAACTTCTTGTATGAATGAATACTTGAAATTGTGTGTAATCATGGTGCTTGTGACACAAAAATATTTTATTTTATTTTTCAGAAAAATACAAAAATAAAAAAAATGAGAAAAACCCAAAAAATTAGAAAAATATAGAAAAAGAAAAAAAAATAAAATAAAAGATGGAGGATAAAAAGAGTACGGGTGCCTACGCAAGACTGGTTACCAATAGGCTCGAGAAAACCTCCCAAATTTTAAGTTTTTGTACATATTTAATTTTCGAAAAATAGTCACAAGTACCAACACACTTAGTTGTCATACTTTGCTCCAATCAATTAGGAAGGAAAATCAACATTTATATCATTAGAATTCCTATTGATTGGAAATGATCCATTTATAATCGAAGGGGAAATTAATACTCTCAATTTTAAGGATATTTGTGAATTAGATTGTTCAATAATAATTTTTCTAGGGTTAGCATAATGAGGTCAATCATGGGGTGAATAAATTGTTCAAGGGAGAGATCATCAATATTTTAGAGTTCTAAATTTTTATTGTCATGCCAATTGTACCAAACCAAAGTTCTAATTAAATTTTAAACAAGTCCTTGAGATTGTATGGTTTAACCTAGACCGGATCTTTGACCAGCTAGGATGTCGTTGCTTGAGGACAAGCAACAATTCAAGTTGGGAGGCGTGATCAGAGTCAAAATGATGATGATTTACGTAGGGTTTTGGCTTAGGTTTTGCATATTTTCTCACACTTATGTTTAATTATTTAGAGAAAAAGGCTACTGTCACCATTCTTTATGTTTTATTGCAGAAAACAGGTTTTGGGACAATTTCACATCAAAAGGAGCTAGAATCGGAAATCAGACGCAACAGTAATATATTGTCAAGACGGATTGAGTGGCAATGGTGTGCCGAAACCCTGGGAATTCTCATCTCTATCTTTATTTTAATTACTTTTAATTGTTTCCTAATTTACATTGATCAACAAACATCTCTAAAATTTCAGATTTCGTCTAGCCTTTCGAAAGGTTGTGATTCGATCGCTCGAAGCACTGAACCAATATTCCATGTGGATCGACCTCGCATATACTACTCGATAAGGATTGTGCGCTTGCAGTCCGAACCGATAGCATTTTCGAGTTTATAAATATTAAAATAAACATTGCTCTCTTTTGAGTGATCAAGGGGAGGGAAGGAGGGGCGGGGAAAAGCCAACCCTTGGCAAAAATTTGGTGAAATTTGGAAAGTGAGGCGGGGAAAGCCAACCCTGGCGAAAATTTTGTGAAATTTTGGTGAAATTTTAGGAGGGAGAGAGAAAGTGAAAAAAAAATCTATCCAGAGAGAGAGAGAAGAGAAAAAAGGAGCTTTTATAAACTCAAAGGTAATATAATATATGTGTTTATATTCGACCGTCTGATCATTATTATGCACAAATATTAAAGGATCTTGTGCATCATCTAGAACCAGATCTAAACATGTACAACAGTACATACGAAAAAAATTCAAAAAATATATTTTTATTTTTTTTACATCTTATATGGCCAAATAATACTTATACATGTTATTTTTATAAACTTTCATCATTATATGTCCCTTCAGATTTAGAAAACATTTTTGGACCGTTCATTTTCAAGCGCAAAATCAACGATCGATCTGCAATGAAATCATTCCAAATTTGTTTGATCAAGGGAGAACGTTGAATGTAACCAACATAAAAGTTCAGAATTTTTATTATGTATGAGTTTCGATACAGCACGAAGTGTTTATGGCCATACGATACTTCAATCTTCAGTGATCTAGATAGATGGGTAAATAAAAACATTTTTAATCAAACTTGGGTGTAAGACAATAAATATAGTGCTCTTTAATTTAAACGGTTCCGATCGAGCAACGAATGACATATTCCTGTGCGTCCTCATTAACTCACGAAACAAGAGTTTATGTTTTATGTTCATGCATAGAAAATGTGACTCATATATGCAACATACATGTAATGCTATATAATTTAACGTGTCAAAATCATTTAATTTAGCAATAAACATGTCATAACATTAATTATTGCATGCATTTCATTAATATAATTTTCATTACCAATATTTTCTACAATTCAAGTCGAATTTTGATGATAATTGAATAAATTTCACTAAATATTTTCACAAATACTTATTACATCTATAAATTCAATTTAAACAAGTAAACTTAATTATTAAATATCTTAAAAAATATACACAATGCATAATTTTTTATGAGTGAGGCTATGGTGCTATGCATAGCACGGATGGGGTCCGTGCTACGGCCAAAAATATGATTTTTTAAAATTCTAATGGTCGATCCAACCGTTCAATGTGATAACCATATGAATATGTACTTGCAAACTAAATTTTATATTTTTTCGAATTTTTTACTATTTTTTTAGATAGGTAGAATTTTGATGGTCCAGAATTTTCAGAAAACATTGATTTTTCTACCTATCTAAAAAAATAGTAAAAAATTCGAAAAAATATAAAATTTAGTTTGCAAGTACATATTCATATGGTTATCACATTGAACGGTTGGATCGACCATTAGGATTTTAAAAAGTCATATTTTTGACCGTAGCACAGACCCCATCCGTGCTATGCATAGCACCATAGGCTCACTCAATTTTTATTCTCAAGTTATACATCCCTAACAATTTATTTTTTAAATATACAAGTGAAATTAATTTCACTTTTTACTCTCTCAATTAATTGCTTTTTGTTTTACAAATTAGCATTCTTGGTCAGCAAGAAAATTAATACATAGTCTTTGTTAGTATATAGAAATTGTTTAAAATGAACTAATAATTATAAAATTAATACTTAAGACCCTTGATGTGAATAAAAAAATATCACAATAAAATTCAAAATAGATTTTTACAAACTCTTCATGTGAATAACTTAAATATCTTACAAAATTTACATAACGCATAAATTATTATTGTTGAATGAAGAACAACCAAATTTCATCTTATTTACAACATACAATTTAATTGATAGAAAATTTCATCTTAATCATTTCATAAATTTCATTAATAGAATTTCCATAGCAAAATATTTTGAATAACACACAAGCAAATTTCATCTTAATCATTTCATAAATTTCATTAATATAATTTTTATAGCAAAATATTTTCTAAAATTAAAGTCGAATTTTGATTTTAATTGATTAAATTTCACCAAAAATTCTAACTTCTATTGACACATGTTGAAAGAGTAAATAATGGTCTTGAATGGTCTTGAATTATTTTACTATTTTTAGATAGGTGCAAAATCACTACTTTTAAATGGTCTTGAATCTTCTGAAAACAAAATTCAAAAATGCAAATAAGAATGAGGCTATGATACTTTGCAAAATGCAAATTGGTCCGTGCTATGAATCCATATGTCTATTTTTCTGAGATTAATTTTAAGTTTTAATTATTGGAAGTATGAAATCTACACAATGATCGAGCATTTCATTTTAGGAATTAATGTTATGTTAAAGCATCGAGACTAATGCATAATTTTTCATTAGAACATTTAACATGATCATTAAAAAGAACTATTTATATTGTTGCACGAGTAAGGCTACGGTGCTTTGCAAAGTAAACCATCCCGTTTACTTCGGGCTACTTTTTGGATTTTGAAAATCCAAACAACCGATCCGAACCGTTCAACATGTTCTAAACATTGAAATGTGCTTGGAGACCAAATTTTACATTTTTTGGAATTTTTTTACTATTTATTAAGCCACTTTGAAAGTTTCTGATCCGGTGGTCCAGAAAATTTTACTTTAAAAAATTCACATGTTTATTTTATATAGAGGTTTTAAAATTAAACGGTTACTTCGGGATTACTCGTTTATTTTATTCACATGTTAATTTTCTTATGGTTTCTTATGCAATTTTCTCACGGGATTACTCGTTTAGTAGAAATTTTTTTGAAACCGTAGCCTTACTCTATATATATATTTTTTAAAAATTCTCTATATGTAATCCCGTGATTTTTATTTTTACCCAAAAAATAATATATTTTAATATAAATAACCACGTTTTTAAAAGAATTTTATTTCTACCGAAACCGTAAATAATATTTGCGGTTTGAATTAACAATTCAAACCGCAAAGAATATATGCGGCTTGAATTATTAATTCAAACCGCAAATATTATTTGCGGCTTGAATTGTTAATTCAAACCGCAAATATTATATGCGGTTTGAATCGCATTTATAAAAATCGGCTCACCGTACCATCTGAAAATTTCATTTATTATTTTATTAAATGATAATTTCTCACCGATAACCCTAGAAATTTATTCACCGATAACCCTTAGTTATTTTTATTACAAAAATTATATTATAAAAACTTATCAATAATATAAAATAAAAATCGGCTCACCATACCATCTGAAAATTTCATTTATTATTTTATTAAATGGTAATTTTTCACCGATAACCCTAGAAATTTATTCACCGATAACCCTAAAGTTATTTTATTACAAGAATTATATTATAAAAACTTATCAATAATATAAAATAAAAATCGGCTCACCATACCATCTGAAAATTTCATTTATTATTTTATTAAATGGTAATTTTTCACCGATAACCCTAGAAATTTATTCACCGATAACCCTAAGTTATTTTTATTACAAAGAATTATATTATAAAAACTTATCAATAATATAAAATAAAAATCGGCTCACCATACCATCTGAAAATTTCATTTATTATTTTATTAAATGGTAATTTTTCACCGATAACCCTAAGTTATTTTTATTACAAAGAATTATATTATAAAAACTTATCAATAATATAAAATAAAAATCGGCTCACCATACCATCTGAAAATTTCATTTATTATTTTATTAAATGGTAATTTTTCACCGATAACCCTAGAAATTTATTCACCGATAACCCTAAAGTTATTTTTATTACAAAGAATTATATTATAAAAACTTATCAATAATATAAATAAAATCGGCTCACCATACCATCTGAAAATTTCATTTATTATTTTATTAAATGGTAATTTTTCACCGATAACCCTAGAAATTTATTCACCGATAACCCTAAAGTTATTTTTATTACAAGAATTATATTATAAAAACTTATCAATAATATAAAATAAAAATCGGCTCACCATACCATCTGAAAATTTCATTTATTATTTTATTAAATGGTAATTTTTTACCGATAACCCTAGAAATTTATTCACTGATAACCCTAAGTTATTTTTATTACAAAGAATTATATTATAAAAACTTATCAATAATATAAAATAAAAATCGGCATAAAATACCATTTCCATTTATTGATAAGTTTTTATAATATAATTATTTGTAATAAAAATAACTTTAGGGTTATCGGTGAATAAATTTCTAGAGTTATCGGTGAAAAATTACCATTTAATAAAATAGTAAATGAAATTTTCAGATGGTATGGTGAGCCGATTTTTATAAATGCGATTCAAACCGCATATATTATTTGCGGCTTGAATTAACAATTCAAGCCGCAAATAATATATGCGGTTTGAATTCACAATTCAAGCCGCATATATTCTTTGCGGTTTGAATTGTTAATTCAAACCGCAAATATTATTTGCGGTTTGGGTAGAAATAAAATTCTTTTAAAAACGTGGTTATTTATATTAAAATATATATTTTTTTGGGTAAAAATAAAAATCACGGAGTTGCCACTTTGCCAAAGACACAAATTTAATTGGTCATTCTTTAACGATAAGGAAAATATTATTTAAATGTTTGACTTCACCAAATTAAACAATTGAACCGACATCAGAGAACAGACACGGATTAGCATTAAATTACCAATTAATTTCCCTACCGGAAATGCATGGTCAGCGTTTCGGAAACAATATATAGATTAGCATTAAATTACCAAAACAACCTCTTCCAAAATTTTACAGTTTTATTTAACGAGTATGTGTTCATTATAATAAGTTTGGATAGGTTATATATATTACATGAAAGATTATTATAAAAGTATACTTTTGGAAGTTCTTACAGGCCTTAATTTACCAACAAAAATATGACAAACAATGATTCAATTAAGTACTTCAATAATATATAGTTCTTTTCGTTACTTAAGCGAAAATTTTATTCTTTTTATTGTTCAAATTTCCTGGACTTTAGCTTTGAAGTTCACTATTTTTAAATATAATTTCTTGATGAGTACTGGGACGTTTCTTTCTCTTTCCTTCTTCTGATGAATTATTAAGTTTTTAATTTAGAATAAATTGTTTTCTACACATGTAATAAGGCACACAAGATTAATTCTTTTGACTGTTTCTTATTAATAATATTAATAACTCCGAGTAGTTTAGTTGTTTCTCTTAGGATGTTTCACCCAAATTCCCAAAACTTGCGCATCACACAGCGAATGCCATGGAAACCCGCTCAATTAATTGCATGCTGGTTCCCTTTGAGACCAACTCAACTGGTAACTAGGCCGGGTTTGAAACTGTCCCTAAAATTTTCCAGGTTAATTTTAAGGAATCTCCCATGAAATATACGCGCTCAATTTCTAAGTAAACTTCCTCTATAACCGACTATAACATCCTATAAATCAATATATCACTCTAAATTCTCATCACAAACTCAAATTATATAACAACATTCCTCATCTAAAAGCTCATATAAAAAAACTTAAAACAATGAGCTCGCCTGATATAAGAGGGCCAAGGAAACCTAAGCGGCATCCGGCATGTCCAGGGAAGAGAGGATGCACACTTGAAGGCTGCATTCACAATGCACCAATCTCGAGGATCTGGACAAATGAAATTTCCGTTGATTTATATGAAGTTAATGGCATGCTTGCCGCATATCCTTCCGTCAGGTTTGCTGGAGGTTTGTTATATCAGCGACTCAGTACTGCTTCTGATTTAGGAGCCAATGTTAGGGAGATCGATGATGAACCAAAGGCAACCATCGGCACGATGGTGTATAACGCGCAAATAAAGATTAGGGAGGTATCTGGCAATATACTAGACAGGATCAGGTTTTGCTTGAGTTCGGAAATGCCGGTGTAGGTTGTAAACTTGTCACTTCAAGTACACATGTGTAGGACATTTATATTCATTATGTTTGTTTTTTGGTGTTTTGGTGGATTAAATAGTGTAAGAAAGGAATTAAGCAACTGTAAGCAAGGTAACATTAGCTAGTGTGCAAAATTATGTAATATTCTTTTTGTTGATCAAATTAAAAATAGTTATATTTCTGAAAAGAGCACAACATGTGTTAATATTAGTAAACAATGAGATGAATTGCAGATCCACAAAAAAGAATGCTTAGTTACATTTATGATTCTTACATAAACTGGTTTCTTTCATTTTCTTAAACTGCACTTGTACTGGTTTTGAAGTCTTTTCGTGATTTTGTTTTCCAATTAGTTTGATGAAAAATGTGATCCAAAGGTAATAATCCTTTTGAAGCAGAGGTACTGATAACAGGGTGTTGGCCGCACCTTTTGTTTTAAAATGTTTCTCACTGGTAAAAGTGGTCATTTGCTGAAATTGGATACTCGAGTGTCATTTTATGCCGTTTGAAGTTTCGTCGTCGTTTTTCGTCTTTTCAGTGAAGATATCGTCCCTATTCATATGTAATTTAACGTAATTTACCGTATTTTAACGCAATTTAATGTAATTTAGCGTAATTTAACTTAATATAGTGTAATTCAACATGATTTCAAGTAATTTAGTGTATTTTAGTATAAATATGCTAATTATACATTAAAAGAAGTAATCTAACAAATAATTTAAACAAAAAATTCGAATTTTCAGTGTTAGATTTCATTATCTTGCTCTTCATAGTGTCTCTTAAAAAACAATAGTTTCTAATTATAAATCACTATGAAGATAAAAGAGAAACAAAATATGGTTTCTAATTATACATCACTATGAAAACACATGGTAATTTACTGTAATTTATCGTAATTCAACATAATTTAACATAATTTAGCGTAATTTAATGAAATATAGTGTAATTCAACATAATTTCAAGTAATCTAGTGTATTTTAGTATTAATATGCTAATTATAAATAAAAAGAAGTAATCTAACAAAAAATTTAAACAAAAAATTCAAATTTTTAGTGTTAGACTTCATTATCTTGCTCTTCATAGTGTCTCCTAAAAAAAAAAAAACCGGCAAAAAAAATGACCGGTTTGGACATTTTTGGAAAAACTCAGATATTCTGGGTATAATTATTAATTTGTAGATATTAATAAAAATGTTGACATATCCGGTCAATGATATATTAACTCACATTGTCAGTGTTAACTTACCCAAGTGGTATATATTAAAAAGGGAAAATTTTCAAAATGGGTCATGTTTACTAAATTCCCTTGAATTTTTGGATATTGTGTTGGCCCCAAAAGGAGGTCAATTACAAATTGCATATTCCGCTAAAAATGTTCACGATTTCGTTGCTTCTATGTTTGGAATTGACTCGATCGGCTTATCAGAAAACAGGATGATACGAATCATGAAAGTAAACCATAATAAGCATCTAATGGTTCGATCGATGATGAAGACCAGCAAGGTTAGATGCAATTTTACTATTCTTCATTAAATTTTACCGTTGAGAAACATTTTAAAACAAAAGGTGCGGCCAACACCCTGTTATCAGTACCTCTGCTTTAAAGGATTATTACCTTTGGATCACATTTTTCATCAAACTAATTGGAAAACAAAATCACGAAAAGACTTCAAAACCAGTACAAGTGCAGTTTAAGAAAATGAAAGAAACCAGTTTATGTAAGAATCATAAATGTAACTAAGCATTCTTTTTTGTGGATCTGCAATTCATCTCATTGTTAATTTACTAATATTAACACATGTTGTGCTCTTTTCAGAAATATAATTATTTTTACTTTGATGAACAAAAAGAATATTACATAATTTTGCACACTAGCTAATGTTACCTTGCTTACAGTTGCTTAATTCCTTTCTTACACTATTTAATCCACCAAAACACCAAAAAACAAACATAATGAATATAAATGTCCTACACATGTGTACTTGAAGTGACAAGTTCACAACCTACACCGGCATTTCCGAACTCAAGCAAAACCTGATCCTGTCTAGTATATTGCTAGAAACCTCCCTAATCTTCATCTGTGTAATATACGCCATTGTGCCGATGGTTTCCTTTGGTTCATCATCGATCTCTCTAACATTGGTTACTAATTCAGAAGCAGCACCGAGTCGCTGGTATAACAAACCTCCAGCAAACCTGATGGAAGGATATGCACCGAGCATGCCATTAACTTCATATAAAGCAACGGCAATTTCATTAGTCGAGAAACTCGAGATTGGTGCATTGTGAATGCAGCCTTGAAGGTTGCATTTGCTACTTCCGGGGCATGCCGGGTGCCTCTTAGGTTTCCTCGGCCCTCTTATATCCGGCGAGCTCATTGTTTTAAGTTTTTTTATATGAGCTTTTAGATGAGGAATGTTGTTACCTAATTTGAGTTTGTGATGAGAATTTAGAGTGATATATAGATTTCTAGGATGTTATAGTCGGTTATAGAGGAAGTTTACTTAGAAATTGAGCGCGTATATTTCATGGGAGATTCCTTAAAATTAACCTGGAAAATTTTAGGGACAGTTTCAAACCCGGCCTAGTTACCAGTTGAGTTGGTCTCAATGGGAACCAGCAAGCAATTAATTGAGCGAGTTTCCATGGGAATTTGGGTGAAATATCCTAAGAGAAACAACTAAACTACTCGGAGTTATTAATAATATTAATAACAAACAGTCAAAAGAATTAATCTTGTGTGCCTTATTACATGTGTAGAAAATAATTTATTTTAAATTAAAAACTTAATAATTCATCAGAAGACGGAAAGAGAAAGAAACGTCCCAGTACTCATCAAGAAATTAATTATATTTAAAAATAGTGAACTTCAAAGCTAAAGTCCTGGAAATTTGAACAATATATAAAAAGAATAAAATTTTCGCTTAAGTAACGAAAAGAACTATATATTATTGAAGTACTTAATTGAATCATTGTTTGTCATATTTTTGTTGGTAAATTAAGGCCTGTAAGAACTTCCAAAAGTATACTTTTATAATAATCTTTCATGTAATATATATAACCTATCCAAACTTATTATAATGAACACATACTCGTTAAATAAAAATATTAAATTTTGGAAGAGGTTGTTTTGGTAATTTAATGCTAATCTATATATTGTTTCCGAAACGCTGACTATGCATTTCCCGGTAGGGAAACTAATTGGCAATTTAATGCTAATCCGTGTCTGTTCTCTGATGTCGGTTCAATTGTTTAATTTGGTGAAGTTAAACATTTAAATAATATTTTCCTTATCGTTAAAGAATGACCAATTAAATTTGTGTCTTTGCATGGCAACTGGTAATTGGGAGCGAACAACCAATTTTGACTAATCAAACAATCAGAATGAAGGAGAAATTAAGAGAATCGGTCAGATGGACAGCTATTTACATCTTTCATACACTGAAGTGTGGGGTCATAATCTCAGTACTGGATCGACACATTAGCTACTACAGTAACTGGAGAAGAGAAGTACCCACCATTAAACAGAGTTCGGCCAAATCACAAGAATAGATGTGTACGCTGACATGTCGTCATCATATTACTAGGATTATTATTTATTAGTTAAAGAGAGTAAATTTTTTAAGATTTTGAAATTTATAATTCGATTTTTAATTTATCAAAGTATTGAAAGTCATAATTGAGATGTATTCTGCAATTTTAATATTTTGTGTTTGAAGTATATAAAGCGTCATTTATTTTGATATTATATAATACTTCATAATATTTAATATGAAAGAATCTTTTTTTATTTAAATGTGAAAGGTTAGAGATTATAAATTTTTATGACTAAAATTGAAAGTTAGAATTTTATGAATATGAAACAAAATGTGCAGGTTAGTGAGGGGAAGGAGAAAAAAGAAGGCCCCCCCCCCCCCCCCCCCCCCCCCCCAACATGAAGATCACCCGTACAATAAGTGTTATTAGCATACAAATTTCTAAATCACGCAGCTTTTTTTTTAGATCGTTCAAGTGTTTTCTAATGAATTAATGTTTGCATATATAGCTCAATTTGTGACATAACTACGACTTGTTCTTCGCCTTTCTCTGCGGATCTGTCGTTTGATGAATCTCCATTCCATTATTAAGCACGTTAATGTCCTGATCTGCCAACGGCTACGATTAAAAAATAAAATTTCCGATTTAATCTCAGCCCTTCAATCACATAATATGTCTTCTTATGATTAAATATATTTTTTTTATGTGTAGAAGTCTAAATTTACTTGAAAATATACTTGCTACATGTATAGCCACATACTGCACGCACATAACATAGTATTAAAATTGGAAAGACTCTGGCTAGCGAATTTGCTCTTCCCGACGCCTTCGGGTCTCTCTACAGCACAAGAGGAGACTCCAAACCCTCTCTCTTCGCAATTTTTTTAAACCCTAGCCGCATTTTCTTGTCTTTTCTTCCGGATCGGACCTGCTCTCCGTTCTCTCAATAATTTGCAGAGATGAAGGCAGCGCCGTGTGCCGTGTGCTGTGTGTCAACCCTCCTCCTCCGCCGCCGACTATTCGCAAAGATCGAAGCGCTCCTTCACCGTCTGTGCACCCACCTCCTCTTCTCACCAGAGTACGCATGCACTGTTAATTACTTTCGCTGTCAATTACTTCTTTCTCTCCCCCTTACCCTACATTAGAATCATTACCTCAGCTTATTTCATCTACTTTGATCTATGCTTACCTACTTACCTGGCTGGTTGATTGCTTGGTTTGTTTGTTTCAAAGGCGGTGATGAAAGATGGTGGCATTCCTTCGCTGTTAGAGACTTAGAGCTTGCTAAGTGTTACAGAGAGAGTGCTCAATCTGAGGCTGCAAAGGTTATTTCTTTAGGATTTACATACAACAATAAATTTTGGTAAATAAGTTGAAATTGCGAGTTGTTTCTTCAACTGTCCGTCATGCATATATTTCACATTTTCTGTATGTTCTTTAATATATCTTAAAAAAGAGTGTTATCAAGAATGCATTCAATCCCATATGTTCTGAATCTCACTGTTTGGAGCATTTCTAAAATCACTATTTAGAGAGGTTTTTAATGTGAGTTTTAAAAAGAGCATTTGTATAAATTTTAGAGAGGTTTATACCCGAGTTTGTTTACTGGTACCCGACAGTACCAGTCATTCATGCATGCATATATGTTTAGGCAAGGTTTTAAATGATAAAAACTTAGTAATGAGCTATTGCATATATTTTACAAATGTTTAACAATTTTTTTTTTTTTTGATAAAAGTCTAACGCCCATTTCATTAAAGAAACATGATTCAAATACAACAAATGTTCAACAATAATTTTTCAAAGACTAAGCAAGGTTTATATAACATATCTTGTACCTCTAACATCCATTTTCTTTAGATCCATATCTAAGTGATATGTAAACCCTTCCTGAGAGCTGCAGTAAACTTGTATTGATTTTAGAGTATAGATAATTGTAACCTTGATTTGAACATACTTGTTGCCAGTGTTATATATGTTACTTCTGGTAGAAGTTGCTAAAGAAATTCTTACACTGGTACCAGTGCATCTTGATTTATGGTATATTCTCTTATAAGTTCTAGAGACCAACTTGTAAAGTTCTCAAATTTGAAGGGATGGTTATGTAAATTTAGTGTTTTGGTTCCTTGTGCTCGGCTGAAGTTTTATTACTGAAAATTAGATCTTAGATAGAAGTGGGGTTTTAGACTTGTGAATAAAAAAGGGGAAATTTAATGAACATGGGCTTAGACTATTTTTGGGCTTCGATCTCTCCTCCAAATTTCATCGACTCTTCTCTCTATATATGGAGATATCTCACCTATATATCTGTCCTCCAAATTTCAGTGATCTCGACCATGATCTCGATCTCCTTCTTGATAGTGGACGAAAGCATGACGTGTTTGCTAGTGGCTCTGCAGGTGTCAACCGACCTGAACCTTTCTATCAAGAAGGTAATTTTGTTTATCTTAATCTCCATTATTCCTAACCTTCCTGCATAGGCAAACATGGTATCTAATTTTATTCTTTCTTATATATAGAAACAAAGGCCTCTACTCATTATTGCTGAGGATGTTGAAAGTGATAGTGATTTTCGCTATATGTTTTCGTCATTTTTTGGAAGAAAAGATAGTGATTTTCGCTATATGTTTTGGCTTCATCAGGATGGCAAGGTGATGTCACCTGTCATTTATGTAATTATGTTAAAATCATTGATCATTTGTTTATCACTTGCCCTATTGCATCAACTATTTGGTCTTGGATTGCAACCATAATAATTTTGTCTTTAATTGTGAAACTGTCTCTGATTTATGGCTTTTAGATGCTTAGATACCTCTTAAAGATAGGTTTTTAATTGAACTGATTAGGGCAGACACTATTTGAGTTATTTGGTTTGCAAGAAATAAGGTTTGCTTTAATGATTCTGCTATTCTCACTTGTGCTTCATTAGCTTCTCAAATAATAGTTTTTGACTTTTTATTGGTGTAAATCAAATTTAGATGAATCTTTTTTTAAATTGACTTTAGTTTTACCTATGAATGTTTCTACTTTATCCCAGGCATGCATTATTATAATTTTGTCGGATACCGATACCTAGAAAGGGGGAAGCAGTACTTGGAACTCAAAGGAAGACCCAACACTTGGGTTAGAGGGTTCAGACTTCTCTGATTAACTCAGGGATCGTGCAAGTACTTGTTCTTCCTTTCATAGCAATTCTGCAGCGGTCTAGTTTTAGTTTTGTTTAGTCTTTTATGACTTTGTAATATGAACTATCCTGGCAAATTGTTCTGCTATTACTTGTTTAGATATCCTCTTGTTGCTTCTCAAACTTGAGAGATTAGTAGTATCCCAATGTTGCTTCTCAACTTGTGAATCTTTTCTTTGGTTAGGTGATATTTTGTTTAGTCTCTGATTTGTATGAACTATTTATTTCTAATGAAACAGGTGGCAATATGTCACTTTTATCAAAAAAAAAATATATAATTAGTATAAATATTCATATTTTGTATGTGACTTCGCATTAGATTAATACATATATCAAGTGATACTGCAACAAGTCGACAAACCAAGACTACGTTTTCATTCTCGAACGTTATGTCTCAATTTTGAATTGTTATTTAATTGATTTTTAACACATACAAGACTTTCTCTCAAAAAACACCACATACAAGACAATAAATCATAATCTTAAGGTCCTATCTATATAAGGCTTAATTTTTCTCAATAAACCTTGATCTGCTGATTAGTTCAATTTTTCTCATCTCCAAAATTTGGTTCATTTCTATTTCATGAGAAGAATGGCCGATTTAGAAGTAAAAAAGATAAGAAATAAATATGTCAATTTGACCCATTAAAATATGGAATTTTCAACCTGAGTTGTTATTCGTTTTTCACACTATTTTTCAATTGTTAGAATCTACTCACAATTTTGGAGTGAATTTTAAAATCAATATATACTCTAAGTCATGAATAAAAATGAATTATGTGTGAAAGCCAATTATTTATATCTTTTAGTTGTATTTTTCAATTCATCTTGTTCTTCATGTTAAATTCTAACCACTATTGATATATATTTCTTTATTTTTAAAATAAGTTTAATATAAGTCCTACAATTTTTTTATCATAGAAATTAGAGTAAATCAAATATTAACATTATTCTTAAGTAAAAAACAATAATAACAATCAGGAATAAATCAAACTAGATAATAGTTACAAAAAATAAAAGTACTGCAAAATAAAATTGGTGTTTAATATGTGAAATTGTCTCATAATTAGCATTTAATTTTCTTCTTAGGTCACCTCTTTTCTTGAATATCTATTTATGTTAGATCTCTAATTACCTCTTCTTAGACCTACCTTTTTATCTGTATCAATAATCAGGTCAAATTTATTATTTTCAGGGTTGTCTCTACCAATTAAGATAATAAAAATATCTCAAAATCTATAGATTGCCACTTTTACAATCTTGTCATCACTAATTTCAATTAATACATGATGCAAACTATAATCTAAGACCAAATCAAGAACACTATAAGCAATCAGTTTTTTTTTTTTGATGAATTGGCAGGGGCTGCCAAGCAATCAGTTTTATAGATAAATAATGTTCTAAAAACAGGCAAACAAATTTAAGTTGAATTGCGTAGACACTTATGTCATATATAAATTTGCATCAATTAACTTAAAGCATCTTTATTTTTAAAATTAATTAAAAATTGTCACATTAAATTAGAATTAGTTATTAGTAAATGAAAATCCTTAGAGAATTAAAAAGTGATATTTTTTAAAAAGCTCTTAATTTTTTATTTTATTTTTATATAAATTGATGCGTTAACATTTGAAAATTATTCACATTATTAGATTTTTCACAAACTCTTGATACTAAATAAATCAAATTAAAATATAATAATATTTAAACGTGCATAAAATATAAATCATATCTAATAATTTTTGTTTAATCTAAATTTTATATTTTAAATCATTAAAGTGTTTAAAGTTGTCACACCCCGGAACAGGGGGGGGGTCGTGCAGTTTTTGCCGTGAATATATAGTCTCCTATATACTCACAAGGCAAGTACGATGTAAGATATACAAACGACCTATTCATACTCAACTTTATACTCAAAGAATCATAACTGGGTGTTTTATTACGGCCCGCAATGAGACCTGTTGCGGCCCGCAATCAACACTTATTTCTGAAAAATGAAATTTATATTTCTGACTCGTTTGGTTGCGGCCCGCAATAGAGTTATTGCGGCCCGCAATCAAATTCTAAATCTCTGACTCGAAACCACACTTTTGTTGCGGCCCGCAATAGAGTTATTGCGGCCCGCAATCAATATACGAAATTTTCAGAATGGAGTTTTTTTTTTTTTTTTGGTTCTGTCTCCTCTCATTTCGGCCCGCAATAAAAGGGTTGCGGCCCGCAATGAGTCCACTGGATTTCACTCCTTTGCCTATTTCGACACATTTCTACCCCGTTTTCACACCCGATCAAATCCCGCATTATCCCACACATAAACCCCATTTCACAACACCAATTCTAACACATGCAACACGCAACACGCAATTCAAATATCTTAAATCAAGATAACATTTCTAATTAGCAATTTGGATTTCTATTCGTAATTTGGTTCGATAACAAGTTATACAACAAAATAACCGACTACGGTTTCAATTACATATTCCAAATGGTTCAATAGGGTTTGGCATAACCTATAAACTCGGCTTATACTCACGAGTCGATCTCGAGTCCCGCTTCACTCGCGTTTACCTGCACACATATTAATTCAAAGGGAAAAATTCCCCGAGGGGTGGGGGTGAGATAACCTGTCATCCGTTATCTCAGTGCGGAATTTAAAGGGCTACTGGATTTGTAAGAAATCCATCACCAGAACTAAATACACTAGCAATAGGTTATCAATTAATTTATCCATCAGTTGTAATAAATGCACATGTATTGGGAACGGATTTAAACGGATTTCAATTCATATCACAACAGAACGATCAACGAATTTCCAGAATGATTTGGTTTCACATATTTACTTTATCAGTCCGGTTAGGAGGTATAGACGTCAACTATCTATCACCTCAGGCTTAACAATTCTATTTTCTGGTTTCAAGTCATACAATCTCACAATTTCACACTAGCATATTCCGCGAATATGCGACAGAATATCACTTTTCTCAAAAAGAAATCTTTCAATGAACACTGAACCACTGAACCACAGTTCTACCTAAAATTTCACTGCACTTCCCTTACCCAACCGGTACTGGGTTCACTAGGGCCATTCTCCAGATGCGCATAAGGGTCCTGGATGAAAGTCTGGTAGCTAGCCAGACTTTCCACTGTGCTACTCACTTCATTCATTCAGTCCAAGTCATTACTGTGGTTCCACTAATTTATCCAAAACGATAGATCAACAACCGATAAACCGTACCAACATGAAAATCAACAGTTATACAATTCAGTTACACTAATATCGTAATTAATGCAATGCGGCAACAATGCTTTCGTTCAGAGATTCAATATGCGATGCACAATTTATTTAAATCAAACAATCATTATAACTATAATAAGCACCGTTATTTAGTTCTACGAAATAAATCCCAAAACAGATCCCGTGAACCCCCGCACCTGGTTATGTAGGGCACGTGATCTCGAGGCTCGGTACGCTCGTCTATTCCACTACGCGTGTTCGTGCGAATCTATACATAAGTCAATTGATTAGATTCCGGCACTTTTACAATCTAAACCCCGAACTTTACGTATATACCATTATTCTAGGGTTTATGTCACGTATAGTCTCAATTCGGGTTTGGTACCAATTAATCAAGTCACAAGTGCACCAATGTACCCCAAGGTACAATTCGAGTCGGATTTAGGTCAATTCGAGAGAACGGTACCAAAACTCAAATCGATTTCGGTGAAATCCATAATCGGAAATTTGGTTACAAATTGGAACACGAAATCAACAAATAAACACTTTAGAAACAACAAAGACATAGTACAATCAATTTGGTGCAATTCTACGGGTTTTCACCGAAACCCTAGAAATATGAAAACTCGAATCGAGAGAGAAATAGAGAGGGGATTTACCAACGGAGGGAAGCAAGGAGCGAGAAACAAGTTCCTCTCTTGATATCTCAATTTTCGGGCGATTCCGTCACCGGGGACTCTCTCTCTCACTCTCTCGTTCTCTCTCTCTGTGGCGGAAACGAAAAGAAAGAGGAAGGGAGAAGGGTGCAGGAAGGAGAAAAGAGAAAAGAGAGAAAGAGGGGTATGACATGGGGGGCCCTCTTGTAAGTGGCAATTTTGTAAAATAAACCCTCCACTTGTCCCATATTCGTTATAATTGAATTCTTACACATTTTACTCTTCTTTCTTAACACAATTTATCGTATAATTATTGTTCACTATCCACGTCGCTAAATTCGTATATACGTATATATATATAATTCGATTTACCACTTATCATTTTAATTAAATCTAAATTTTAAAAGTTCACGGTGTTACATTTCTCCCTCACTTAAAAATAAAGTTCAATCCTTTGAACTTAAACACGTACCTGATCGGTGAATAACTCAGGATATTGCTCGCGAATTTTCGCCTCTAGCTCCCACGTTGCCTCTTTTTCGGAGTGTCGTCCCCACTGCACTAACACAACCGAAATCGTTCGGTTTCTCAACTTTTGCTCCTTCCGGTCTAGTATCCGCATCGGTCCTTCGTTATAATTCAAATTCTCGTCAAGATATAGGTCGGAATGGTCGATGCAGTGAGATGGGTCTCGCACATATTTCCGAAGCTGTGACACGTGGAACACCGGATGAACTCGGCTCAAAGCCGGCGGTAACCCAAGCTCATACGCCACCAATCCCACTCGATTTTGGATTTGAAACGGACCGATATATCTCGGACTCAGCTTGCCCGATACACCGAACCGATGTACTCCCCGCACTGGAGATACTCGGAGCCACACGTGATCACCCTCTTGGAATTCCAGATGCCGTCGGTGCACGTCCGCATACCTCTTTTGCCGATCCCGAGCTGACTTTAATCGGCTCAATATAACTTGCGTCTTCTCTGCCGCCTCTTGTATCATTTCCGGTCCCGTAGGCGGATAAGTACCCGCCGGACCCCACCACAATGGTGTACGGCAAGTCTCTCCCGTGAGTGCCTCTAGCGGTGGCATTCCAATGCTCGAGTGATAACTGTTGTTATACGCAAATTCCACCAGCGGCAGATGATCCAACCACGATCCTTGGAAGCTCAAAGCACACGCCCGAAGCATGTCTTCCAATGTCTGAATTGTTCTTTCCGACTGTCCATCCGTCTGTGGATGGTGCGCGGTACTGAACCGCAGTTTTGTACCCATAGACTCCTGGAAGCTCTTCCAGAAGTGAGATGTGAACCTCGTATCTCGATCGGAGATAATCTCGCGCGGACACCCATGATACCTGAAGAAAATTTTTATGAACACACCTGCGAGAGTCCGACCCGAGGTATCAGGCCCGAGCGGAATAAAGTGCGCCACTTTGGTCAGTGTGTCCACGATCACCCATATTGTATCACAACGCCCCGTCGTCCGTGGAAAACCACTCACAAAATCCATCGTGATCACTTCAAATTTTCCCCTCTTTTTATCCAACGGCTGGAGTAATCCGGCTGACCTTCGTCTATCAGCCTTCACTTGCTGACAGACCTGGCACTTCTCGACGTACTTCCTCACGTCATTTTTCATACCCGGCCACCAGAAGTATCGCCTCAGATTCTGATACATTTTCACTTCACCTGGGTGTATCGTATACCCCGAATCGTGCGCTTCGGTCAAAATTAGGGTTTTCAGGTCTGAACCTTCAGGAATGCAGATGCGGTTGCCAAACCGCAAGGTACCCTCATCATCTATCCTGAAAGGAGTCTCTCGATCTGATTTCGCATGTTCTCGGAACTTTTGGCACTTCGGATCCTCATGTTGCGCTACCCGAATACGGTCATGTAATTCGGGTCTCACCTCAATAGCGGCTGAAATGATAGACATACTTGCTGATGTACTCGTACCCGCCTCTGCTCCAAGCAGGCGAGTTGCGGTTGCCATGGCTAATTCTTGGGACACTCCAACGTGCAGACTCATCATCCTCATCTCCTCAACCAACTGTGCCTCACTCGTAATCATCGGTGCCAGGTTTACCTGACTCTTTCTGCTTAGCGCATCGGCTACCACATTGGCTTTTCCCGCGTGATACTGGATATCGAGGTCATAATCCTTCATCAACTCCAACCATCGTCGCTGTCTCAAATTCAACTCCTTCTGAGTAAAAATATACTTCAAACTCTTGTGATCGGTGAAAATCTGGCACTTCGCACCGTACAAATAATGTCGCCAGATTTTAAGCGCGAAAATCACCGCTGCTAGCTCCAAGTCATGGGTCGGATAATTCTGTTCGTGTGGTCGCAGCTGTCGGGAAGCATAGGCAATCACATGCCCATCTTGCATCAATACACACCCCAGACCCGACCGGGATGCATCAGTATACACCGTATAATCTTTTCCCGTTACTGGCATTGCAAGAATCGGTGCGGACACCAACCGACTCTTCAACTCCTCGAAACTCTTGTCTTGCGGTTCACCCCATTCAAACTTTACCCCTTTGTGAAGCAGTTCCGTAAGAGGACGGGCCAATCCGGAGAATCCCAATACGAACCTTCGATAGTACCCGGCTAAACCGAGAAAGCTACGGATCTCGGTAACCGTGGTTGGTCTCTTCCATTCCGTCACTGCACGAATTTTCTCAGGGTCTACAGCCAACCCTTCACCTGACACTATGTGGCCCAAAAACGCCACTTGGTTCATCCAGAACTCACACTTCGAAAATTTCGCGTACAGCTGGTGATCCCGTAACCGCTGTAATACTACTCGGAGATGAGCCGCGTGCTCCTCATATGTCCGAGAATAAACTAGGATGTCATCAATAAAAACCACCACCGTAGTGTCCAATAAATCCCGGAACACTCGCTGCATAAGATCCATAAATGCCGCAGGGGCATTCGTCAGTCCAAATGGCATGACCATGTACTCATAATGCCCGTACCGAGTACGGAAAGCAGTCTTCTCCACATCACCCGAGCTAATTCGTAACTGATGGTACCCCGTCCGTAAATCGATCTTAGAATAGACCGATGATCCCTGTAACTGATCAAACAGGTCATCTATCCGAGGCAACGGATACTTGTTCTTCACGGTCACTTTATTCAACTCCCGGTAATCTATGCACAACCGCAGAGTTCCGTCCTTCTTCCGCACGAATAACACTGGTGCGCCCCACGGGGACGTGCTTGGTCTTATCAAACCCTTTTCTAACATCTCTTCTAGTTGGACTTTCAATTCTTTTAACTCCGCGGGAGCCATACGGTATGGAGCTTTCGAGATTGGGGTTGTACCGGGTATCAGGTTTATGTTGAACTCTATTTCTCGTGTCGGGGGTAACCCGGGAATCTCCTCTGGAAACACATCCACAAATTCCGAGACAACCGGAATGGTAGCTATTTCCGGAACCTCAGTAGTAGCACTCATTACCATTACCAAATACGCGGTACACCCAGACTCGACCAGGTGTTTGGTTTCAATTGCTGAAATAAACGGTACCACCTCCTTTACTCCTCTACATCTCAAGGTACAGGTTGAACCGTTCAACAGGGTAAACTGGACCGTATGTCGGACACAATCAATGGTAGCTACATGTCTGGTCAACCAGTCTATACCCAATAAGGCGTCGTATTCCGAGATATTCATAACTAACATGTCTGCTGGAAAATCCCTTCCATCGACTCGTATTTTCAGGTTTCGGCAGGTCATTGACAATTTGGTAGTAGAACCGAGAGGGGTACGGATATCCAAACTTCTCCCACTCGACTCGGTCAACCACCCACATTTCTCAACCAAAACACTCGATATAATCGAGTGACTACACCCCGTATCAATCAACACGTAAGCTAGAACCCCGGAGATAGAAATAATACCTGCCAATAAATCAGTCTGAGCCGAACCAGATGCTCGCTCGTCTTCGTTGTCCGGCAGCTCGATCGCGTGCACCGCATGAGCACCAACTCGGCCGCCTGTACGGCCTCCCCTCAACATCGGTGGAGTGCCTCGGCCTCGCAGAGGAGGTACGCCTCCCTGTCCACGCCCCTGTGGACCTCTATAACCACCACTCCCGGATGCGCCCGTTTGAGCCCTCGGGCACTCTCTAGCCCAATGGCCCATGCCACCACAAATACGACACGCACCCGACTGAGATTTTGGGCAGTCTTTCGCCCAGTGGTCCATATTGCCGCACATTAGACAAGCTCCTTTGAGACGGCGACATTCTGATTGTGCGTGTGCCATCCTGCACACGTTACACCACGGTTTGGCGGCTCCCGGAGTGAACCCGGATACCACCATCTGCCCCGTAGGTTGACCCGCAGGTTGGGGTCGAGCTCCTGACCCGCTAGCTTGTTTCTTGTGATCAAACTTGGGTCTCACGTTGCGGGTATTGGTCTGTTGTGCACTCCTCTTGATATACACTTCTGTCTGCTCGGCTTGTTTCATAAGGGCCGGAACCCCTGCAGCTATCGAGTGGTGTATAGCCAAAGCAATGTTCGGGTCCAACCCATCTAGGTACTGCCTTCGGTACCTCACCGGATCCCCTTTCACATCTGGGGCATACCGGGCCAATTCAAAGAATCTCCGGTTATACTCTTCCACTGATTTCTCGCGTTGGCGCAGATTCAGGAACTGGCTCCTCAGAGCCTCCTGATGCAGATCACTCAGATATTGCTCCCCGAACCTTTGTTCAAACCAGGTCCAAGGGATCTCTTGCTCATCTCCCTCAAATTCCATCTTAACCCCTTCCCACCAATGCCTACCCGACTTCTCCAGTAATTGCACTGCCAATTCAACCTTATGTACCTCAGGCACCCGGCACAGGGTGAACTTGGCCTTGAGACTTACCATCCATTCTTCTGCCTCTGGGTATCCCCCCGACCCGTCAAACCGAGGGGGTGCAAGGCGCATGAATGCCTCGTATAACTGTCTAAACTCTTCCCCCGGTGCCACTGGAGGGACTGGTACAGCTGGCCCTTGTGGTTCTTGTGCCTGAGCCTCGGCCCTACGACCTCTCTCGTATGCCGCGATCAACATCTCTTCCAGACTCCTCTCCATTTTTCTGAAAACTCAATACCCTTCATATTACACAAAAGCCCTAAAATTGTAAAGAAAGGTCCAAAAGTCCATAAAGGAAGGCTCAGATCGCAATTCTGAACTCGTAAAATGGGCCAAAATGGATTCCTATCCATTTTGGGATCCGGTTTTGGGCTGTGGAGGTCCTATAAAAATTTCAGCCCGATCCGACGGACGGATCAAAAATTACACCCCTTTTTGTAAAGCATGCGCAGGGTCATATCACATCAATCGTCCCATTCTAAATTTACCCCACTCGCGTATCCTATCAGGTCTGGTTATGGTTCGGTCTGGTTAGGGCTTAAACCTTGAGCTCTGATACCAACTTAAAACTGTCACACCCCGGAACAGGGGGGTCGTGCAGTTTTTGCCGTGAATATATAGTCTCCTATATACTCACAAGGCAAGTACGATGTAAGATATGCAAACGACCTATTCATACTCAACTTTATACTCAAAGAATCATAACTGGGTGTTTTATTACGGCCCGCAATGAGACCTGTTGCGGCCCGCAATCAACACTTATTTCTGAAAAATGAAATTTATATTTCTGACTCGTTTGGTTGCGGCCCGCAATAGAGTTATTGCGGCCCGCAATCAAATTCTAAATCTCTGACTCGAAACCACACTTTTGTTGCGGCCCGCAATAGAGTTATTGCGGCCCGCAATCAATATACGAAATTTTCAGAATGGAGTTTTTTTTTTTTCAGTGATCTCGACCATGATCTCGATCTCCTTCTTGATAGTGGACGAAAGCATGACGTGTTTGCTAGTGGCTCTGCAGGTGTCAACCGACCTGAACCTTTCTATCAAGAAGGTAATTTTGTTTATCTTAATCTCCATTATTCCTAACCTTCCTGCATAGGCAAACATGGTATCTAATTTTATTCTTTCTTATATATAGAAACAAAGGCCTCTACTCATTATTGCTGAGGATGTTGAAAGTGATAGTGATTTTCGCTATATGTTTTCGTCATTTTTTGGAAGAAAAGATAGTGATTTTCGCTATATGTTTTGGCTTCATCAGGATGGCAAGATGATGTCACCTGTCATTTATGTAATTATGTTAAAATCATTGATCATTTGTTTATCACTTGCCCTATTGCATCAACTATTTGGTCTTGGATTGCAACCATAATAATTTTGTCTTTAATTGTGAAACTGTCTCTGATTTATGGCTTTTAGATGCTTAGATACCTCTTAAAGATAGGTTTTTAATTGAACTGATTAGGGCAGACACTATTTGAGTTATTTGGTTTGCAAGAAATAAGGTTTGCTTTAATGATTCTGCTATTCCCACTTGTGCTTCATTAGCTTCTCAAATAATAGTTTTGACTTCTTATTGGTGTAAATCAAATTTAGATGAATTTTTTTTAAAATTAACTTTAGTTTTATCTATGGATGTTTCTACTTTATCCCAGGCATGCATTATTATAATTTTGTCGGATACCGATACCTAGAAAGGGGGAAGCAGTACTTGGAACTCAAAGGAAGACCCAACACTTGGGTTAGAGGGTTCAGACTTCTCTGATTAACTCAGGGATCGTGCAAGTACTTGTTCTTCCTTTCATAGCAATTCTGCAGCGGTCTAGTTTTAGTTTTGTTTAGTCTTTTATGACTTTGTAATATGAACTATCCTGGCAAATTGTTCTGCTATTACTTGTTTAGATATCCTCTTGTTGCTTCTCAAACTTGAGAGATTAGTAGTATCCCAATGTTGCTTCTCAACTTGTGAATCTTTTATTTGTTTAGGTGATATTTTTTTAAGTCTCTGATTTGTATGAACTATTTATTTCTAATGAAACAGGTGGCAATATGTCACTTTTATAAAAAAAAATATATATAATTAGTATAAATATTCATATTTTGTATGTGACTCCGCATTAGATTAATACATATATCAAGTGATACTGCAACGAGTCGACAAACCAAGACTACGTTTTCATTCTCGAACGTTATGTCTCAATTTTGAATTGTTATTTAATTGATTTTTAACACTACTACATACAAGACTTTCTCTCAAAAAAATACCACATACAGGACAATAAATCATAATCGTAAGGTCCTATCTATATAAGGCTTAATTTTTCTCAATAAACCTTGATCTGCTGATTAGTTCAATTTTTCTCATCTCCAAAATTTGGTTCATTTCTATTTCATGAGAAGAATGGCTGATTTAGAAGTAAAAAAGATAAGAAATAAATATGTCAATTTGACCCATTAAAATATGGAATTTTCAACCTGAGTGGTTATTCGTTTTTCACACTATTTTTCAATTGTTTGAATCTACTCACAATTTTGGAGTGAATTTTAAAATCAATACATACTCTAAATCATGAATAAAAATGAGTTATGTGTGAAAGCCAGTTATTTATATCTTTTAGTTGTATTTTTCAGTTCATCTTGTTCTTAATGTTAAATTACTAACCACTATTGATATATATTTATTTATTTTTAAAATATGTTTAATATAAGTCCTACAATTTTTTTCCATCATAGAAATTAGAGTAAATCAAATATTAACATTATTCTTAAGTAAAATAAACAATAATAACAATCAGGAATAAATCAAACTAGATAATAGTTACAAAAAATAAAAGTATTGAAAAATAAAATTGGTGTTTAATATGTGAAATTGTCTCATAATTAGCATTTAATTTTCTTCTTAGGTCACCTCTTTTCTTGAATATCTATTTATGTTAGATCTCTAATTACCTCTTCTTAAACCTACCTTTTTCAAATTATCTGTATCAATAATCAGGTCAAATTTATTATTTTCAGGGTTGTCTCTACCAATTAAGATAATAAAAATATCTCAAAATCTATAGATTGCCACTTTACAATCTTGTCATCACTAATTTCAATTAATACATGATGCAAACTATAATCTAAGACCAAATCAAGAAAATATAAGCAATCAGTTTTTTTTTTTTTGATGAATTGGCAGGGGCTGCCAAGCAATCAGTTTTATAGATAAATAATGTATGTTATAAAAGAATGTTGTAATTATCTTTTATTAAGTTGCATTTTTTTGTTACTTATTTAAAGAACTTCATATCTAAAAACAGGCAAACAAATTTAAGTTGAATTGCGTAGACACTTATGTCATATATAAATTTGCATCAATTAACTTAAAGCATCTTTATTTTTAAAATTAATTAAAAATTGTCACATTAAATTAGAATTAGTTTTTACTGAATGAAAATCCATAATTTTGTCAACGTGAGAATTAAAAAGTGATATTTTTTAAAAAGCTCTTAACTTTTTATTTTATTTTTATTTTTATATAAATTGATGCGTTAACATTTGAAAATTATTCACATTATTAGATTTTTCACAAACTCTTGATACTAAATAAATCAAATTAAAATATATGATATTTAAACGTGCATAAAAAATAAATCATATCTAATAATTTTTGTTACATCTAAATTTATTTTAAATCATTAAAGTGTTTAAAGTTGTCACACCCCGGAACAGGGGGGGGGTCGTGCAGTTTTTGCCGTGAATATATAGTCTCCTATATACTCACAAGGCAAGTACGATGTAAGATATACAAACAACCTATTCATACTCAACTTTATACTCAAGGAATCATAACTGGGTGTTTTATTACGGCCCGCAGTGAGGCCTGTTGCGGCCCGCAATCAACACTTATTGCTGAAAAATGAAATTTATTTTTCTGACTCGTTTGGTTGCGGCCCGCAATAGAGTTATTGCGGCCCGCAATCAAATTCTAAGTCTCTGACTCGAAACCACATTTTTGTTGCGGCCCGCAATAGAGTTATTGCGGCCCGCAATAGAGTTATTGCGGCCCGCAATAGAGTTATTGCGGCCCGCAATCAATATACAAAATTTTCAGAATAGAGTTTTTAGGTTCTGTCTCCTCTCATTTCGGCCCGCAATAAAAGGGTTGCGGCCCGCAATGAGTCCACTGGATTTCACTCCTTTGCCTATTTCGACACATTTCTACCCCGTTTTCACACCCGATCAAATCCCGCATTATCCCACACATAAACCCCATTTCACAACACCAATTCTAACACATGCAACACGCAATTCAAATATCTTAAATCAAGATAACATTTCTAATTAGCAATTAGGATTTCTATTCGTAATTTGGTTCGATAACAAGTTATACAACAAAATAACCGACTACGGTTTCAATTACATATTCAAAATGGTTCAATAGGGTTTGGCATAACCTATAAACTCGGCTTATACTCACGAGTCGATCTCGAGTCCCGCTTCACTCGCGTTTACCTGCACACATATTAATTCAAAGGGAAAAATTCCCCGAGGGGTGGGGGTGAGATAACCTGTCATCCGTTATCTCAGTGCGGAATTTAAAGGGCTACTGGATTTGTAAGAAATCCATCACCAGAACTAAATACACTAGCAATAGGTTATCAATTAATTTATCCATCAGTTGTAATAAATGCACATGTATTGGGAACGGATTTAAACGGATTTCAATTCATATCACAACAGAACGATCAACGAATTTCCAGAATGATTTGGTTTCACATATTTACTTTATCAGTCCGGTTAGGAGGTATAGACGTCAACTATCTATCACCTCAGGCTTAACAATTCTATTTTCTGGTTTCAAGTCATACAATCTCACAATTTCACACTAGCATATTCCGCGAATATGCGACAGAATATCACTTTTCTCAAAAAGAAATCTTTCAATGAACACTGAACCACTGAACCACAGTTCTACCTAAAATTTCACTGCACTTCCCTTACCCAACCGGTACTGGGTTCACTAGGGCCATTCTCCAGATGCGCATAAGGGTCCTGGATGAAAGTCTGGTAGCTAGCCAGACTTTCCACTGTGCTACTCACTTCATTCATTCAGTCCAAGTCATTACTGTGGTTCCACTAATTTATCCAAAACGATAGATCAACAACCGATAAACCGTACCAACATGAAAATCAACAGTTATACAATTCAGTTACACTAATATCGTAATTAATGCAATGCGGCAACAATACTTTCGTTCAGAGATTCAACATGCGATGCACAATTTATTTAAATCAAACAATCATTATAACTATAATAAGCACCGTTATTTAGTTCTACGAAATAAATCCCAAAACAGATAACCCCCGCACCTGGTTATGTAGGGCACGTGATCTCGAGGCTCGGTACGCTCGTCTATTCCACTACGCGTGTTCGTGCGAATCTATACATAAGTCAATTGATTAAATTCCGGCACTTTTACAATCTAAACCCCGAACTTTTCGTATATACCATTATTCTAGGGTTTATGTCACGTATAGTCTCAATTCGGGTTTGGTACCAATTAATCAAGTCACAAGTGCACCAATGTACCCCAAGGTACAATTCGAGTCGGATTTAGGTCAATTCGAGAGAACGGTACCAAAACTCAAATCGATTTCGGTGAAATCCATAATCGGAAATTTGGTTACAAATTGGAACACGAAATCAACAAATAAACACTTTAGAAACAACAAAGACATAGTACAATCAATTTGGTGCAATTCTACGGGTTTTCACCGAAACCCTAGAAATATGAAAACTCGAATCGAGAGAGAAATAGAGAGGGGATTTACCAACGGAGGGAAGCAAGGAGCGAGAAACAAGTTCCTCTCTCGATATCTCAATTTTCGGGCGATTCCGTCACCGGGGACTCTCTCTCTCACTCTCTCGTTCTCTCTCTCTGTGTGGCGGAAACGAAAAGAAAGAGGAAGGGAGAAGGGTGCAGGAAGGAGAAAAGAGAAAAGAGAGAAAGAGGGGTATGACATGGGGGGCCCTCTTGTAAGTGGCAATTTTGTAAAATAAACCCTCCACTTGTCCCATATTCGTTATAATTGAATTCTTACACATTTTACTCTTCTTTCTTAACACAATTTATCGTATAATTATTGTTCACTATCCACGTCGCTAAATTCGTATATACGTATATATATATAATTCGATTTACCACTTATCATTTTAATTAAATCTAAATTTTAAAAGTTCACGGTGTTACAAAAGTAAAAGACATAATAAAAACAATAAAATCGAAGACAATTGAGCCCTCCGCATTCATCAACACGGAGTTGATCTTGAAATCACATCCATCGAATTCTGATTTTATGGTCTTAAAATAGAGATTTCTAATTAATTATTAAATGCGGAGATCATGCGGGGATAGGTGTGAAGTGGATAATATCCGATCCGTATTCAATTCATATTCAAAAAATTAGATGTGAATATCCAATATCTATGTGAATAAGAATATTGATATAGTTTTACTTTTTAATTATCCATATTCGAATAGTAAATATACCATATATTTTAATATATATTATGAAAAATTATATTATTCACTATTATAATTAAATAAATATTATGAATTTTAATATTTTTTAATAATTTTTTATATTATTTTAATAAATATCCAATCCGGATGGAAAATGAATAAGAAATATGAATATAATTTTATTACTATCCGCTCCGTATCCCTGCGGCGAGCATTTTAAATTGGTACGTGTAACTTTTACTGAAATAAATCTGCTGTTATTCCTTCGAATTAATATTTAATAGTTCAAATTTTTTCATTTATGAATAAGTTTTTTATACGCGAATTTTAACAAAGATCGACCGACATTTTTATTAATATCCAAAGTTAATTAGAAATTAATATTTATGCTCAAACCGGCCATAAAATGGCTGGCTTACGTTTATGGCCGGTTTACTCTTCTTCTTCTTTTTTGAGACACTATGAAGAATAATGAAATCTACCACTAAAAATTCGAATTTTTTGTTTAAATTATTTGTTAGATTACTTCTTTTGATTTATAATTACCATATTTATACTAAAATACACTAGATTACTTGAAATTATGTTGAATTACACTATATTACAATAAATTACGTTAAATTACACTAAATTACAATAACTTCGCTAATTGATAAAAATGCGGTAAATTACGCTAAAGTAGACCGATTTTGTGTCATCTTTCATGAATCATAAAAAATAGTAAAAAAATTTCAAAAATAGTAAAAATTGGTATTCTACAAGTTCATTATGTAACTAATTTACTGAGCTACTTAGATGGAATAATAGAAATGAAAATCTTAATCGGAAACTTCAACTCAAGTTTTGAGGCTATTTTCTTTGTTTTTTGGCAATTCTGAATTTCAAAAAACCACATAGTTTTTACGGACGCATGCGTCTTTTCGCAAGATTTCCGAAAAGTGGTCATTTGCTGAAATCGAACACTCGAGCGCCGTTTTTATGGCTGTTTGAAGTTTCGTCGTCGTTTTTCGCCTTTTTAGTGAAGATATCGTCTCTATTCATATGTAATTTACCGTAATTTAGCGTATTTTAGCGTAATGTAATGTAATTCAACGTAATTTAATATAATACAGTGTAATTTAATATAATTTCAAGCAATCTAGTGTATTTCAGTATAAATACGGTAATTATAAATCAAAAGAAGTAATCTAACAAATAATTTAAACAAAATATTCGAATTTTCAATGTTAGATTTTATTATTCTTCATAGTGTATCCAAAAAAAAAAAAAGTAAACCGGTTATTTTTTAGGGAGTAAACTGGTTATTTGGCCGGTTTTGACATTTTCGGTGAAACCGGAAATTCTGGTTATAATAATTAATTTTTATTAAACTTTGGATATTAATAAAAATGTCGGAAGATCGACGGTTGGTATCTGAATAATAGGTTCTAACAGCAGATTATTTCCAACTTTTACTTGTGCTCTCTTCTCAGTTTCACCGCTCTGACCGCCGCCGCCGAGAGGAACTCATGCGCGCATCTCCTCCTTGACCTCCGACCTCTTCTCCGTTAGAAACGAGTCATTTGACAAGTGAATTTAGAAAAGGTAAGATATTTTCAAATTTCAAGCAACCTCGTTGTTGAGCTAAAAATGGAGGCATCCATTGTGCAATCAAGCAAATTTGATGATCAGAGCAATTCAAAAGGTAAGGGATTTCTTATTGAAATTTATATAATTTTATAGAGTTAGTTATTTGGGATCTGGTTGACAGCACGAAATTCCATACCATTACTGTACCAGTTTTATGCCTGTAGCACTCTTTTCTTTGGTTATCAGACACTGCATCCGCTTGTTACCAGAACTGAAAAGACACTGTCTAATGCATCAATTTGTGGAGGATTTGCATAAGAGGTTTTATATTGACTTATACATATATATAGTTGGTTATTAGGGATCTGGTTGACGGCATCGAAATTCTGTACCATTACTGCACCAGTTTTATGCCAGTACTCTAATGCTCATGACTTCACCATTTGGGTATATGTCCAAATGTATTTTTTTTTTTAGCACCATGAATGTAGTTCTCTTCGGTTATTTCGGTTCAGGCACTGTACCAGCTTGTAACCAGAACTGAAAAGACACTGTCTAATGCATCCATTTGTAGAGGATTTGCGTAAGAAAATTACTGAAACAAACAAAATTTATTTGTGACCTATCAGTAACTCTATTATGTAACTTATCATCCCTTTTTCGTAGTTAATACTGGTGAAGATAATCCTGAAGTAGAAATATGGGGTGATGACTCTGATGAAGACTCGAATCATGGATCAAACCTAAGCCGAGAATGGAATTGGAGGCACAACCGCTTTCACACGGTATTTTGACGAATAATTTTTGATAGCCTTTTCTTTTTAAAGTTTAAAGTTGTTTTCCATTTTTGTAATAGCAACCGCTATTTCTCTTACTTTAAACACCTGACATTTTGTTGACTTTTCACCCTAAATGTAGTTTCCTCTTTTCGTATCTAAGTGTAAACTGATATGATGATCATAAGTCAAGCCGGCCTTATTTAAGTTTGCATGTACCCTATTTCAAGTGATTTGATTATAAATGAAAATATTAAAAGTTAATCTTTTCCACTTCATCTTGATTTATCAGTTGATTGTTACTAGGTGATATTCAAAACTTCAAATGTCACGATACTTCAAAATCATAATTTATTGGGAGCGACTTTGCAAAAAATTCTTCTTATGTAACTATTGAACCTTTTTTTTTTGTGAAGAGCGCAGCACTATTTTTTCAGCATATAAGTAACTATCTTTCTGACTTCTCATTTGTTCATTTATTTATTTATATATTTTATTTCCTGAATTAATATAATTGAGGTTCTAACATGATTTCAGATGGGTTATCGGGAGGGAATAACTGAAGGAAAGGAGGTTTCGGCACAAGAGGGCTTTACTGTTGGCTTTAGGCAATCTGTTCGAGTTGGTAAAAAGTGGGGTCTTGTCAGGGGAATTACTAGGTATATTTTAAAGAATTAAAAATAAACAGTTCTCTCTTCTGATTTATAACCTTTAATTGAGTAAATGAAAGGCAAACTACTGTTCTTCAAGTTTATGTTATTTTATATTTTGGATTAAGTAAAAAGAGCATCAAGCAAAAGTCAACCAAAGAGGTATTTTTATGTTGGATTGTGACTTCTGTAATGCTTTAAAGGCAATTTGGTTAAGCTAAGATGAGAACAATCAATGCTAATCTAGTTGTCATTTTATTACTTGAAAACTTTGCTTTAACAGTAGGGTGTTATTTGCAAATATCTAAAAAGGGAGTCTGTTGCAGTAGCGAGAAAAGTATGGGTTCAATGTCATGTTTGAAAAATGCAAATTAGTGGGTTTAATTTGCAGTCGAGCCCTTTCAAATACCGTTGTTTGTGTTCCTTTGTTATGTATCGAAGTGTGAGATGAAGTCGATTATTACCAAATTAACAATTGTTCCTAATTTTCAACTCTCAACTGTTGTTTTTTTCCCTAACTTACAACAGTGCAGTAGCATCCCTGCCAGAGAGTTCAGTCGAGAAATTGATACCTAACATTGAGATTAGAGAGAGGCTAAAAGAAATACAGAAGGCTGTCCAAGCTATTTCAAGTGACAATGCGCAAAGAATTTATAATGAAACCATTCAAAAAGGTGATTTCTTAACGTCAATGGATTCGAACGACCATTCTGAAGAGATTTATTGTTCTAAGGTGGATTCATCTTCAAACAAATTAGAGAGTCACTATAAGGAACTACATCAACTTTTATGTGATAACCCCGAGATTAAAGTAGGTGAGAAATTAGGGATTGGAGATGATTAAATGAAGAACCACGTATCCAGGAAGAACTAGTTTTGGTTTCTGTGTTTGAGATCAAATAGGTCACATCTATCATGTGAGAATCATTCAACTATTTTGCTTTTGTAATGTAAATTTATTTGGGTATTCTTTGTTTTGAGTTGTAAGCTTTCTATTTTCTTTTTTTTAATATTTCTTAATTAAAGAGTAATTAATTGCTGAATTTTGTAGTAACTTGGTCCTTGGTTGAAGCTAGGTGTTTGTTGATTTAGTAATTTTATCTTTTGAAATCATGCTATCAATCTCACAGTTGGTTGAGCTTCTTATCTTCAACCAAGCTCATGTGATTTTAGTTATCATATTCCATCATATTTGATTGAACAGTTTTGTTCCTAACTATGAAAAATTATGAAATTATTATATATGCAAACAGAACTGTAGTTTTCTAATGGTTCATCTTTCATTTTCATTAAATTCAGCCACAATTTGGCCTCAAAGTGAGTCATTAACTCATTTTTTTTCTTTTTCTTTTGTAGTGTTTGTCCTTTTGCATTGTTGTCACCTGTTAGTTGAGTTTGGATAAACGTTTTGGATTATACAAGAAGCTAATTTTGGATTCTAGCCACTTTGCTTGGTATTATCTAGTTTAAATCTTCTAATATAATTTGATGACACGCATGAAATAATTAGGAGTTCAAGATGTAGCTTTCAATGAAATTTAATATAGTTTGAAAGAGACTGCTTAGGGGACGGTGTGACTATATGATACACCACATGTTTTGGATTCATGTAAGAATTTTAAATAGTTAAGCTATGTAGTTATAGAGCCTATAAGTCAATTGCCATAGTGCCTCCTTTTAATTTAATGTCTAAGATTCTGCTTCGGTTTTAGTTGCTTCACATATCTTTGTCACACTCTTTGTTTTAAATATTTTCAAATTATATACTTTTTTAATTGAGCCGTTCTTTTCTTTGGAAGCTCTGATTTATGAAAGGTAGATACAGACACGAAACCACTCTGGTACTGTTATTTAATGCATTAAGCACCATTTATATCACTAAAATTATAGAGATAAAAACAGAAAAAAGGAAAAAAAAAATGGCCGGTCTAAGCCGTTCGATCAGTGTCAAGATTTGTGCAGACAGTTTAGATTCACAGAGGTTGAGATTATTATATATAAAATTTATTTGCACGAATCTCAATGCAAATAGGACATCTTAAATCGGATAATGGATGGATAATTCGATGTCCGTTGGAAAATCCCCGCTCATAGAAATAAACGTTGTTTCCTACTAATAGGATTTTTTTTATAACCTAATTTCAAAATAATTTTTTGCAATGTCCTTTTTTAAGTATAATTTGCAACATGTCATAACTACACATATAACACATCCTTGAAACAAGACTTGAACACAATTCTCTCTCGAGAGAGAATACATAACAGAAAATTTTCATACATAATGTAAGATATGCATAATTTTTTTATAGAAGGGATAATAATTCAATTCGTCCACAACCATTGTTAACCCAAAGATTTCATCTCACCTTACCATCGCTAAATTACATGACATGTATTTACATTATCAATAAGCCTGAACTCGTTGTTATTCCACTAAGCTCTCTCTTTTCCCTTTGCTGGTACCTGGCACTAAAACCGCAGCTACCAATTGGGTTATTTATTTGATCAGTGTCAGGCATCAGCTGCAACACAAAAAGAAAAAAATGAAAAAACAAGCTGGTCAGAATTCCACAAGGAGATGATATTTTTTAACTAAATAAAGATCAGTAGCAAAAGCATGGGATAAATAATGTCGAAATTGAGATGCCATTATAAACATAAACTCAAACAGATGCTATTATAAAATCTTAGGGGGTATCAATATTGCAACAGGAAATATGATAAGATATACCATGCTTTAATTAAAGGTAAGAGTTCTTCGGTAATTTTGGCCATATCACTTCTACAGCATCTTAGTCAGAGATATCTCTGCATTTCCACCTTTTAGCACTACATGTAATCCAGTGAATTTCAGAAAGGTCTAAATGCAAATAAAATGGAAACTTAAAATGATGGTTCCCCTTTTTCAAAAATATCTGCTTAAATAGATTTATGGACCATAAGTCCATAATTTTTCGCCACATCACATAAATAAAACTGGATTTATTTTCTTCTTCATTTATATTGATATCTTTTTGAAAAAATATAAACATGAAAAAAAGTTTGTATCAAAAGGTGGCATACCTCTAAGTAGAACAACATATCAACTACAAGTTACGCGCCCTCCTGGTACCGGTACAACCTTCTCAAAAGCCGCAACCAGCAGCTCAACCTTCTTCTTTCTTGCCGGCGCCAGTTGATTAACCGCCCTTCGAAGCGCATAATCAAGCAAATATTCCTCGGCATTCTTCCTGTCATCCATCATCTGGTGCCTCAGATCGACCTTCTCAGATTCCAGATCGGGTTCGGCCGGTAAGAATCGTGGAGCCCTTGGGTTGAACCCCCTCATGTACTCGTCTTCACCGCTCATCGGCCGCCTCCTGGCTATGATCAGCCTGTTCTTCTGCTCACATGTGGGGTCAAAGGAGTAGTCTTCTCCCTCTATGCGCATTTCACTGAGCGCACCACAGAGTTGATCGATTTGAGAAATCTCCGAAGCAATTGCTTCCTCTTTTGGCTGACAAGATTCGGGTTCTTCACTTTCATGATCCATCTCAGTGCAAGGGAGATTCTCAACTGCTTGTAATTGACCATTTTCTTCTATTATTGTACCAATTACCTCCTCTTGCGGCTCTTTTGGTTTGGTTTGTTCTTCGCTTGCATGATCCGATTCAGTTCCGGGTACCTCAGTTCCCTCCTCTTGGTGGTTTTCTTCCTCCTTTTGTTCTATAATAGAATTGGGTGTTTCAACTTCTAGTATTTTGCCATCTTCTTCTTCATCTTCTTTTTCTTGACTACTATTTTCTAAAACTTGGGTTGCAATTTCATTTTCTGAGAAAGCAGATGCTTCAATTTCAGAGAGTTTCTCCTCTCTCCTTTCAGGAAGCACTTTATCCAAATCTACAATGGAACCTAACTTTTGATCACCAATATTTTCTAAAAGTTGGCTTGGAATTTCATTGTTTGAGGAATCAAATGGTTCAATTTCTGGGAGTTTGTCATCTTTCCTTTCAGGAACCACCTCAGACTCGGTACAATCACCTCTCTCTTCCAAATCGACTGGGGAATTTAATTTTATATCCTCTTTGGCCTCTTCAATTCCTTCCTCTCCGGTACCACTCCCCATTTGATTCTGAATTTCACTCTCTGAGGCAACACTCAAATGCATCTCCTCAACAACTGATTCAGCTTTCAGCTCAAACGATTGGTCATGCGATCGATCGGACCCACCATCGGTGCGCTCAGAGGAGAAACTCTCGCTGTCAGAGAAAACATCTTCATCCTCCATGAAATCCACATCAAATTCTTTGAAACTTTCAAATTTGTTACAGTTCTCATAAAAAACAACAGGATTTTCCTCTTCAGCCTCTTTTACTACTAGATCAGAAATTTTCTCGCTAACCGCGCACACCTCCTGGTCACAATTCACATACTCAACAAGTTTGACTGTGGCATCCATCTCTTCTACTGAAAAATCACTTTTCAGGTCTGACGCTGTCGATACCACCTCATCTGTTTTCGTTGGATCAATTATTTTCTCCTTAGTACTAGCATATACCTCAACAATGAAATCATTCACCACCTCTTGGATCAAAGGGGAGACTTCCTTCTCACTCCGCTTGGGTTCCCTTTTTCGAAAAGGAGAGAACCCTTTGAGCTTCATGCTCTGTTGGGTCTTGATCAATTTCCTTTTGGATGCTAAGAAACTCTTTAATGGAGGCATCGGCTCATGCACATGGCCGTTTAGTGAACAATAGGTATAGGGGCAAACCCGTACCGCCGAATTACCGGCTGATTCGGTACCACCTGGGTTCAAATCCAGAAATTTGGGAAATTTTGAATCTTTCAGGGTTGAAGAGCATGTTGCTCTGTTTAAGTTCAGTTTTTGAAACAGAACTTTACTTTTATTTCTCTTTAAAAAAGGGGTTAAGGCTTTTCTCTTGGAGGTAACTGAAGGGGGAGAAGAAGAGCTCTTTGGGTTAGATTTTCTACTTGAATTAGTGATAGATGGGGAGTTATGGTGAGTTACCTGCAACTGATCTTTCTCTTTCCTTGCATCTGAGCTACTTGTGGGTTTCATGTAATTTGGTAAATATTTCATCGTTCTATTCTTGGTATTATCTGTGGAAGCTGTTTCTTTGCTTATGGTTATGGTGCTCTCATCGAGATCAAAAGAGTGTGGTTTTGATTTTGAAACTTGTTTGGTTTTGGATTTGGATTTGAGCTTTGTGGGTTCTTTTCTTTGTACCATGGTAGAAGGAAGGAGAGAAACTTTAGAAGGTAAGATAGCAGAGAGGAGATATTGTACTTGAAATTTGGTTTGGTTTTGCTTGGTTTCGAAGGGGAAAGGAACTAAGGAAGGCAGCTAGGCAGGACTTAGTTTGAAAGGAGGTGGTGAGAGAAAAGCCAAAGGAAAAGAAAGAAAAGAAAAGAAAACGAAACTTCAGAAAAGAAATAGAGATCCTTCCAGATTTTTGGATTTTAGAGTTGATGGACGGCTGAGGTGGGTCACCTTTTTCCTAGACAAGTAGGATTGCGCATGGACATATAATTTGAACATTTTATGGATTTTCTGTGGCCAAGAAAAATGTGTGAAGTTTGTGCGAACAATCATATTTGCAAAGGAAAAGGGGCGTTCCAATGGGAATAAGATCAAATTCATGCGAGAAATTCAGATTTATGAGACGATTTTAAAATAAATTATTCGTACAAATTTTAAAGCAGATCGAACGATATTTGATCGGACACCGAACCGAATTCCGTTCGATGCCATCGGACATCCCTATTCCATTTGTAAATCATGTTGAAATTTTGTACATGATGAAATTATTTTTATATAGTAATCGTTTCATTTTATCAGGTAAAGAAAAAATTATATGAATAAAAGATTGAATTTGTGTCATCATGAAATATTTGGAGGGAATTTGTACGAATTCTACAATCTCTATTATTTGTTCCTTTTTTTTAGCATTGCACTTTAGACATATTTTTTTTTATTTAAAAATAAGTGTCACTATTTATAGACTAAATCTTTTATCTGGAATAGATGTAGGTGCATGTCATGGTTCGTGTCTCAGGGTTAAATATAGTAAAAATTATGTTCATTGTACTTGCATTGCATTGAATATAAATTATTTTCAGAAATATCTAATAAGTGAATCTAATATGAAAGTCATTATTTGTTTGATATGCTCATATCTTAGGAACCTCATCATGACCGCAAATTTATGATGATTCAAAATTAAATCCAAACAAGATATGCAATCTTAGATCTCTTTTTTTTTTTCTAAAATAATTATTTGCTTAAAATAAAAAGAAATGGTTTATAATAATTTGCATCACGGTTGATGGTTTATATTTTTCGTTAGAAAAAAAATTGTATTATTAGTGAAAAAACATGAATTGTTATCATTATAACGTATCAAAAACATGGGCATTAGATTTTGTTTCCTATTTATGATTTGATAGGATCATGTGACAATTGTTAGCATGCATGATAAAAAAAATCCAAAAAATATTTAGAACTAATAATGGACTTGTAATATAGCCATATTAACTTCATTTACAGATTGCTTGCCTGACAAACTTTTATCTAATTTGTGTATAATTTCATCAAATATAATTATATGTAGATTGTATTGATATATGTAAGTTTATAACTAACATGAAAAAACAACGTGAATATATATCGACATCTATGTGTTTCGCATTTAATAGAAAAGTGTACATATTAAATGTTGAGAGTTTTTCTTTATTTTCCTATCATTTAAAAACTTTCAATTACTCTTGTCAAATAAAAATTGTCAATCTTCAAGAATATATATATAGTAACTCAATATATTAAACGGTTACCAAAAACTTTTCAAAAGCCCCATAAGAATTATAGTGAAATTAAATGAATTGCAAATTAAAAAGGTTGTTTATTTCCTTACAATTTTTCCTCCACTGATCATTTTCATAGATTTTTTTTTGCTAAACAACTACATAACAGTATTTCATAAAATGGAAAAGCTACAAATACATGGCCACAGAAAATCAACCATCACTAGGTATATTGAAATGCGAAGTTGATGCTGACTAGGTGGCACTGGCAGCCATTTAATGGATTAATATCTGATCTGTTTTACCTTAATGGGACCTTAATGGATGGTGCTTTAGACGAGATGCTGACCCTTTTTTTCATCTGGGACCCACACCACAGGTCTAACATTTTGCTTTATGTCATGTTTTCTTCAAGGAGATAATTGCGTCGTGTCGTGTGAGAATTCTAAATTGGAGCACTTTGGAGTTCGAATCTTCATTTAATTATGAGTATGGGAAGGTGCTACATCATTAAATTATGAACCATGTGATAGTAACAAAATTTATGCACGATTTTCAAATTGTTATTTATTAGTATTTTTTTCCAATAAATGGATGAACTTGAAATTTATTACGATCGACTGTGCATATAATATCTTCATATTATGAACATATATTTTTTTAAATATTAATATTTTAGTATATTTATATGCATTAATAAAAAAACAAAGTATTTTCGAATTAACTTTGCCCTTTGTTGAATTATTTTGGAATTGTAAATTGTATATGGTACTAGCAAACAAGCAATCTGAATTATTTATTGTGATTTAAATATTAAAATCTAATTGGAAAATATATCACAAAAAATTGACAAAACACTATCACAGACATATAATTAGTTAGAAATCTTCTGAACTCAATCAAAAACAAATTGGTGATATAATTAATGAGGTTAGTTCTAGCATGCTTTCAACTATTCAAGTTTTATGTACATTTTATCTTTAAATAGATTTAATGCTACAATTTAAATTTGAAATGTTTGGTAACTTTCCTTTTTTTATCCAAGAAAGATTTTATTATATAGAAAGAAATTGTTTGCATTCAATATGTACATCTGTTGAAAAAAAAAACAAAAGTGATATAATTTTAGTTTTCTGTTTTTAGAAAATTAACGGCTATTATTATGAATGTATACTAAAACATAATGTATACAAAATTTTAAAAGTGTGCTAGAATTATTCTTCTTCTTTTTTTGCACTGCTCAGGTACTGGTATAGCTTATTCTTCTTGTAGAGAGTCGCATGTTCACAATTTAAATAAAAAATATTTATAAATATTTTAAAAAACTGAACCTCCATTTTTTTCTTAAAAGAAATTAACGAAATGGTTGTTAGCCAAATGCATATAAAATTTTCAATATAATGGCATATTTTCAAATAATAAAGTTAACATCAGTGTTGTAAATAACAGTATGCGGTCGTCGGACAGACAAAGTACTGCCAAGTAATTAATCGAAAATAATCGAAAATAATCGGTCATAATCATAAATAATCAGCCGATTAGTCGAAAAAATCCGTAACGGTTTGATCACCGCCAACGACTAATCGGCCAATTAATCAGTCTAAACGGACGTTTTTTACAACACTGGTTAACATGTACAGGTGGGGGTTTTGTCCAAACGGCTTTGGACAAAGTCTCATCCAAAGCCGGATATAAACCGTCTAATCTGCATCAAAATCCGCACAGACATTTAGATTCAATGAGCTATTTAAATTTATTAAGTTTTAAATATATTTGCACGAATCTCAATATAAATCGGACGTTTAAGCTTGACTTTGGATGAGACTTTGGACAAAACCAATCCCAACATGTACATATTTTGTGATTTTCAATTTGATCCAATCGCACATTGTTAGCTTTTGAATATGTGCGCAAGTAGGCAACATAATGGAACAGCGCACCAGTCCCGATTTCTTTTGATGTCATTTCACGTGAGCATTTAATTAATCTAATTAACACTTATTTATTTCCTAACTCCCCGCTGTTCTGTAATCGCACTTGCCAGTACAAATTTCTCTTCCCTTCACGTGCCACCAAATAATAGCACAATTTTTTTTTTAATAAGATTTTTTTTTTTAATTTGGGGTCAAAGCCATCCAAATGACAAATTATTCACGATAAATATTTTTGTTCATATTTCGAATGTGAGATTTCTTACACAAAAAATTGTTGGACTCTAACGGCTAGAGGGGTCAATATGGGGCTTTTTAAATTTTACTACTTAAGTAATTTAATATTCACCACTAATGTATTTACCTAACGTGTGCGTGAATTATTCTTGACGGAAACAAAAATAAACTTAAACTAAACAAGTGTGTGTAAAGTAAATAGAAGAGTTAAGAAACACTTTACACGAGAGTTGTTTACAAAGTTCGGCAATAACACCTACGTCTCTGAGGCTTCGCGACCTTCTTGATGGCACGTCTTTCTTTATCAAATGAGAAAGGAGTACAAGGTGGAACCGGTGAGCCCTTACAAATCTTGAGAAGTCACACGGTCCGAACACGGAATTGGCTCACGAGCACTAAAGGCTCAAGTGTTTGAAACAAACAAGAGATTTCACACAAATCAATCTAATTCTTACACAAGATTGAGTTTGGTGGAGAATGCTTGAGATTGTTGTATAGATATTAAAGTTTTGTGCATGAGCAATAATGGAGAATTCTATATCTGAAATACAAAATATTGCAATTAGGGGTGGCTAGATTGTTTTCTCAAACCTAAATTTTGCTTCTATTTATAGAGAGAGAAACAAAATAAGGTAACTGGCATCAATCGTTGTAACGCTTGAATAAGCGTTGTAACGATTAGCCCCAGTTAGTGAGTTTGGTTGCGCTGGAAATCCTAACGCTTGTTAAGCGTTACAACGGTTGCTACAACGGAACTCTATGGAAGTTTTGGAGTCCGAAATTGATTTATTCTGTTGCAACGTTTATTTGACCGTTGCAACGAAATAAATCAATTGCACTGTGGATTTTGGCATATAAATTATCCGTTGTAACGCTATGATAATTGTTGCAACGATTTATGTAAATTACTTCAATCTCAAGCATATTTAACCAATTTCACATATTTCTAATTAATACTAATCTTGAGCTAAGTCTTCTTAGTCCATTATTTGGTTCATTGCAACACATCATTGATATGTGTAGCATTTGTGTATGCATCATTGATATTTATTGAAGCTTTATATCTTCATGAACCTGCATCATATCTCAAGACAAGAAGTTGTAAAATTCAACAAATATATGTTTTGCAAATCTAGTCAAACCTCAAGAATTTTAAGAAAATACTCATTTTCTATAATATCCCAAACCTCAAGAATTTTAAGAAAATCAATCATAAGCCTTTTCCAATGGCTAAAATTATTAGAAATTTGGTCAAAGATTGGGGGTTCTATCACTTGTCTATTTGGTGCCATATTGGATCGATATAACTCAAATTAAGTGTGCCTTAATTTGAGTAACACTGCTTTGATACCACTTGTTGGACCCTAACGGCACCTAGAGGGGGTGAATATGGGTCCTTTTAAATTTTAATACTTAAGTAATTTAATATTCACCATTAATGTATTTAACTAACGTGTGCGTGAGTTATTTTTGGCGGAAACAATAATAAACTTAAACTAAGCAAGTGTGTGTAAAGTAAATAAATAGTTAAGAGACACTAGACATAAGAGTTGTTTACGAAGTTCGGCACTAACGCCTACATCTCTGGGGCTTCACAACCTTCTTGATGGCGCGCCTTACTATACCCAATGAGAATGGAGTACAGGGTGGAACCGGTGAGCCCTTACAAACCTTGGGAAGTCACACGGCCCGAGCACGGAATTGGCTCACGAGCACTAAAGGCTCAAGTGTTTGAAACAAACAAGACACAAATCACTCTAATTTTTACACAAGATTGAGTTTTGTGGAGTATGCTTGAGATTGTTGTATAGATATTGAAGTTTTGTGCACCAACAATGGAGAATTCTAGATCTGAAAAGAATACGAATATTGCAATTGGGGGCGGCTAGATTGTTTTCTCAAACCTAAATTTTGCTTCTATTTATATTTTATAGAGAGAGAAACAAAATAAGGTAATTGGCATCAACCGTTGCAACGCTTGAATAAGCGTTATAATGGTAAGCCCCAATTAGTGGGTTTGGCTGCGCTGGAAACCCTAACGCTTGTCAAGCGTTACAACGGTTGCTACAACGGAACTCTCTAGAAGTTTTGGGGTCCGAAATTGATTTATTCCATTGCAGCGTTTATTTGACCGTTGCAACAAAATAAATTGATTGTACTGTGGATTTCGGCATATGAATTATTCCATTGTAACGCTATGATAACCGTTGCAATGATTTATGTAAATTACTTCAATCTCAAGCATATTTAACCAATTTCACAGATTTCTAATTAATATTAATCTTGAGTTAAGTCTTCTTAGTCCATTCTTTGGTTCATTGCAGCACATTCTTGATATGTGTAGCATTTGTGCATGCATCATTGATATTTATTGAAGCTTTATATCTTCAAGAACCTGCATCATATCTCAAGACAAGAAACTGTAAAATTTAACAAATATATGTTTTGCAAATCTAGTCAAACAGACAAGTAGATCATTGAATAATCCTACAAAAATATTATTTTTGTCATTAGATCAAAATCTGACTTTTTAAGATAGAATAGTTGTAGACAAAACTGTATGGGAAATAGAAATAATGTTGAATGAATTAAATTTTATAAAAATATAAAAAAAGGTAAAATAAATTAAATTCAATTGAAAATTTGCAGTTAAATTTATTCTCTTTGTATCTAGGTAAGGGTGGATTAAGTGTATATGACGTTTATTTTCAAATTTTATGTGTTTATACATAATTTTCCATATAATTTACGGTAAAATATTATTGATACTATAAATTGACTTCCAATATTATCATAGTTTGAAAGTTTTACTTCGCTCCTATATTTAAGTCATTTCTATTCTATGAGATAGCATAATTTCATAAACAAGATTAAATAGTAGAAGAATGTTTTTTATAGACTGAAAATTAATATTTTTCTAGTTGAATAAGATTGAAATAATTTAGGAACAAGAGGCTTTCGTAATTCCTATGCCTATTCCGGTGTCATTAAACATGCAGAATTTTTGTAATTAGCAATTGAGGTGTGTACGGACATATATATATATTTTTTCTCCTCATTACAAAATTTAAGAATAGAAATATTGACGGTGCTTATTTTCAGGAAATAGTATACAATTTACATATGTTGTGTGTTAAATTTGATATAATTTGAAAATTGACGGATCATTGATCAAGCAACTTATAATATTAATGTTTGAGTGAGTCTATGGTACTATGCATGTCACAGATTGGTCCGTAATACGTATTAATAGTTTTGTTTTCAAAATTCTAATGGTCGATCCGAACCGTTTAACATGATCCCATATGAATATATACTTGTAGACTGAATTTTATATTTTTTAGAATTTTTTAATTATTTTTTAAGATAGATGGAAAATAATAAAAAAATAGCACAAAATAAATAATCGGACTGTAAGTACATATTCATATAAAAATCATATTGAGCGGTTCGAATCGATCATTAGAATTTTAGAAACGAAAATATTGATTTGTATTACAGACCAAATCGTGCTATGCGTTGTACCATAGACTCACTCTTAATGGTTTATAGCTTTTTAGAGACTAGATCGGCTACCAACCCATTTAAAAAAAATATATATATATAGAGACAAACCACAATTTTATTTTTTCCAAATTTGATAATTTTATTATTGGTTGTCGTGGTTGTCAGATGGAACGGTTATGAATATAGTTCTTATCAAATTTCGAGATAGTCCCAAACTAGATCCGGCAAATTTTAGAGAGTATTTTATGAACACTTCTTCAACAAAATTATAAGAAATTGTTTGGCACTTCTCTTGCATTGTAGCATTTTTTTTCTTCCTTTTTATAATAATCGTCTATGATGCATATCTAGTAGAAAACTGTGTCGACCCATATCAATTTTTTGTATAATCATTTAGAAATACAAAAAATGCTAACATTAACATTGTTAGATTTTTGGGAAATAAGAATACTGATGTTGATTTTCTAAAGAAATGAAGAATAAGTTTTACTAAAGAATTAGATTTTTTGCTATACATAATTTATTTGTAGTCAATTCTCAAAATATGAAGCAGCTCAGATTCACCAATTGATTACTTTTTAACTGTTTTTAATTTTAATTCACAAATAATTTTATTAAATTTAAATTCATACTTACTTTTAAGCACCATATCCACCCCCAAATGATTGGGAAATGATCGTTTTGGAAATCTGGGTTAATAATTTTTGAATTATAATCTGGGTTAATCAATAATACCCGATACAGACCGCAGACAGCGACACAGAGCTTGTTTAAATTTTGTTTATTTATTTATTTATTTTTGTTGTACATTTGAAAAGGAGAAGAGATTGGCAACGGCTAGTCAATGAATAGTGCCAGAAGTTGCGTCAGAGATTCATCGAGTCCAGCAGTACGGATAAGATTTTGAATTTAATTCAAAATGTTTTGTCTGTTTCACAATTTGATACACTTCTCCAACTGGATGATTTACATTAGTTACATACGGATTCGGATCAGCTGAAATTCTGAAACCAATGAGCAGTAATGCTGAAATCCCTGTAATCCGAATCCAACCATCGAATTTTGTCCGAGAACTCATCTCGAAACAGCTAGTTTTTTCTTGCACACATCTCGGAACAGTTCGACGGCTGGATTCGGATTGCAGGGATTTCAGGATTACTGTTACCGGTCTCGAATTTCAGCAGATGCGCTTCCAGTTACATACATACATACAACTCCAAGCAGACAAAATTAAAAACAATTGTCATAGGAAATAATAAAAATTAACTTAGAGCATCTTTAATTTGCTAATGTGGGAATTAGAAAGTAATTTTCTGTAAAAATAATTTGCTAATTATGGAATTTTCATATATTCCATGATTGAAAAAAAATATTGACACGTTTAATTAAAGATTAGAATAAGAAGTTCAATGTAGATATTCTGAGAGGTTAATCTTTATTTATGGGAAAATTTAGTATGGATATAGTAAACTATAACAAGAAAAAAATAATATAGCTACATATACAAGAGTAGAACTATGTTGTTCCTAAGTTCACAAATTTTTTTTGTGAACTCAATTCTAAAATTTATCGGATTGACTTTAAATAACAAATACGAATCGATGAAATCCGTCTACCTTATGAGTGATGCATCTACATGCAAATTTTTTAAATTTTCGAATTAATTTTGTATAGAGTCAAGTGGCAAAAAACGTTCAAAAAATGAATGCATTAAAATTAATTTATAAACCTTCTTATTTTGACCGCTTGACTTTATACAAAATTAAATTAAAAATTTAAAATTTTTGTATGTAAACGCATCACTCGTAAGGTAGACAGATTTCAACGGTTCGGATTTATCATTTGAAGTCAATCTGATAGGTTTTAGAGTTGAGTTTACAAAGAAAATTGGTGAACTTAGACACATATACAATATACAACATTGTACCATAAAATCTAGGGACAATTTCATGCATACTCCTCAAAACATTAAAATTATGTATTTCTGCTCTGAAGTTCATAATTTATTTATTTACCCCTCCTAATTTCAAAAACTCATAAATCTACCCATTTTATTTTCTTTTCTATTAAAAGTTTAAAACACATTTTAAATTTATGAAGTACCCATTTTACTCTTTATTAAAAATAAAAAAAATATGTAACATAATTACGAAAAATATCAGTCTTCTAATTGGTCGGTTTTCGAGGGTAAATGGATCATTTCTCTACTTTTTATGAATACACAGTGACATTTAGGTTTATACTTATGTAAGCATCATAAGTAAAGAAATGACTCATTTGCCCTCATAAACCGACCAATTAGAAAGCTCACATTTTTCTTAAACATGCTACATATTTTTTTATTTTTTAATAAAGGATAAAATGGGTACTTTATAAATTTAAAATGTGTTTTGATATAAATGACAATAAAATGGATAAATTTGTGAGTTTTTGAAATTTAGAAGGGTAAATATGGGGGGAATACTTAATTTTGAAGTTTTTGAAGGGTATACATGAAATTCTCCCTAAAAACTACGGCACCATGCTATAATTGTGCCATAAATTTAATGTGCCGGATAATGATGCGGTTTGTGAAAAAGGGTTCTTTAGAAGCGTGCGATGCAAATCAAACGACTCAATCACATGCTATAATTGTGCCATAACAACAACTATGGCACTAGCAGTGGGGTCCGGATCCTCTTAAAGTTAAAAAAAAATAAAATTGTTTGGATCTGGACCGTCAAATTAAAATTCGGATAAATCCGGTTGGAACTAAAAATTCACTGTACCCTTTAACATTCGTGCATATTTTGATCAGATGGTCCGAATTCAAATTGAAAATTTGAATTGCTTTAGATGATCCGAACTCGCGTCCCGATATAAATTACATATTTTTGCTTTAAATGTCCCCAATAAGTAAAATAATAAAAGTCGTTTTTCTTATTAAAAATTGACCTTATTATTACATCCTACTAGGACATGTTTCAATATGAATTAAAAAAATTACTAAAATCATAATTATTTTTATCGAGATTGTTAGAACAATCAGAAATAAAAAAAAAATACCAAGTCATGTTAACTTTACATCTTTGTTTGTCAAGGATATATAGTGTAGAATCAGTACAATTTAGATGTTTCATTTTATGATGCAAAATGTACATAATTCAATTAACAGTGTACATAATTCAAAAAGATTTATCTGCTAGGAACATATTTCTTAATGTTTTTTTCTTTTTCTTTTTCTTAAATCACAAGTAAATTTTGAATTCCAGGCTTGTAGGAACGGAATAATGCATGACAGTTGCTTAACGCCTCAACATGAACATTTGGTAACTTGCATTGAGATGCAGAATACAATGTTGACTTTCATATGCAATTTTTTAAGAGTGAGGATTCTTTCACTATAGTTTATCTTGATAACTTTAACAACTTTTAAAATTTTGTGAAAGATTTTTAAGAAATAAAAAAATAATTAAACATGTTGTTTTTCTTATAGTGGTTAGAGGAAGGCGACCACAACACCAAATATTTTCATACTGTAGCCACTCACAAATCCAAAAAGAACATAATCAATACCCTTGAGATTGGGGGACAACTTTCTCACAATCTACAGGATATCCAACACCATATTCTATCATATTAGCTTCTAGGGACACCAGGTAGTAAATATGCCACCTTAGATAGTGCATTTTGGGATCCTGCTGATAAACTGACCTTAGAAGAACAATCCCAATTAGAAGTCCCCTTTACATAACATGAGATTAAAAAGGCTATTTTTGACTCTGAACCATCTGGTGCTCCAGGACCAAATGGTTTTTTCTTTAAATTCTATCAGACCTTTTGGGATCTCATTAAAGATGATTTGATGATCCTTGCACATTCCTTCTACAATCATACCCTTAATCTTGACAAGTTGAACAAATCATGTATTTGTCTGATTCCAAAAGAAAAAGGAGCTTCTCACATTAGGAAATTTAGACCCATTAGTTTAGTTAATTATAGTTTTAAATTTCTTTCTAAGGCATTAACTAATCGGTTATAAGGTAGTATGCAACGACTGATTGATCACAGCCAATCAGCATTTTTAAAAAATAGATATATTTTAGATAATGTAGTTTTTAGTCATGAAATCATCAATTCTTGTCAAACCTCAAAACAACCAGGAGTAGTCATCAAAGTAGACTTTGAGAAAGCCTACGATAAAATACATTGGGGCTACCTACTAGAGGTTTTGAGAAGTAGAGCCTTTGGAGACAAATGGATCAAATGGATTGAAACTTGGTTATATAGTTCTCAGTCTTGTATTATAATTAATGGGGTACTCACTGATTATTTTTACTGTAAACGGGGTGTTAGGCAAGGTGATCCCCTGTCCCCATTCCTCTATATATTGGCGGCTGATTAGAGTTTTGAAAAAACCCGGCCGGTCCAGGACCGGACCGGCGGAACCGTGGACCGGACCTGGACCGGCCCGTCCCGTGCACCAGACCCGCCCCGGACCGGGGTTAGAGACGGTCCGGTCCTGGGACGGGTCGGTTTGGTTTTCTATCTACTGGACCGGACAGGACCCCCTAGATTAGACCCGCTGGACCGAACCGTCCCGGACCGGACTAAACCCGTCCCGGACCGGACCCCGACCCGTCTAACCCGGACCTAGACCCGCCTAACCCGGACCTAGACCCGCCTAACCCGACCTACCCGGATCCGGACCCGCCTAACCCGCTTTACCCTCTACTTTACCCGCCGAACCCGGATCCGGACCCGCTGGACCCGCCCGAACCGTCTGATTTGACCTTTTACTGTAGCAATTTGAAAATTTTTGAATCCAACGGTGGAAATTACTGTAGCAAAGTGGACCGAAATTTCCCAGCGCCAGGCCCCCACTGCCCCACTGTGTTCCGAATTTGTTCCGAATTTGTTTTATAAATTAACACCCAAAGTCCCAAATCACTCTCCCTCACTCACTCAATTTTTCACACAATCTCAATTCTCACTGTCTCACATACTCTCTGTCTCTCTCTCATTATTTTTTTTTTTCGAAATTAATTAATTATTAGAAAAAAAAAATATAGTTAGAAATTTATTTTATTCCGCAAAGGCGCGAGATACGGTTGAGCAAGATTATTTCATCCCGCAAAGGCGCAAGTTTTCATCTCGCAAAGGTTAGATTAATTTTGAAAATAGATTAAATAAGTTAGATTTATTGTTAATTTTATGATAAATAGGTTAGATTAATTTTTAAATAGCTTAAACATGTTAGATTTTTTGTTAGTTTTATTATAAATAGGTTAGATTAATTTTTAAAGTAGCTTAAATATGTTAGATTTATTGTTAGTTTTATTATAAATAGGTTAGACTAATTTTTAAAGTAGCTTAAATATGTTAGATTTATTGTTAATTTTGTAGAATTGGTTTGATTTATTTTTGAATAGGTTAGATTTATTTTTGAAATAGGTTAGATTTATTTATAAATAGCTTAGATTTATTTTCAAAATAGCTTAAATAGGTTAGATTTAATTTTTAATTCGTTTTTTTATTTTTAAGTAAGTAAGTATGTTAAAATATGTTAGATTTAAATAAGTTCTATGTATTTTTAGAATAGGTTAGATTTAAATAAGTTCTATGTATTTTTTATCCTTTCATAGATTTATTTATAAATAGCTTAGATTTATTTTCAAAATAGCTTAAATAGGTTTGATTTAATTTTTAATTCGTTTTTTATTTTTAAGTAAGTAAGTATGTTAAAATATGTTAGATTTAAATAAGTTCTATGTATTTTTAGAATAGGTTAGATTTAAATAAGTTCTATGTATTTTTTATCCTTTCATAGATTTATTTATAAATAGCTTAGATTTATTTTCAAAATAGCTTAAATAGGTTTGATTTAATTTTTAATTCGGTTTTTATTTTTAAGTAAGTAAGTAAGTAAGTTAAAATATGTTAGATAATAAGTTCTATGTATTTTTAGAATAGGTTAGATTTAAATATGTTCTATGTATTTTTTATCCTTTCATAGATTCCAATTTTTTATCCTTTCATAGATTTATTTATAAATAGCTTAGATTTATTTTCAAAATAGCTTAAATAGGTTTGATTTAATTTTTAATTCGGTTTTTATTTTTAATTCGGTTTCTATGTATTTTTGAATAGGTTAGATTTATTTTAAAATATGTTAGGTTTATTTATAAATAGGTTGGAATTTTTTAGTATGTTAGATTTTTCAAATAGGTTATATTTGATTTTTTAATTTCGGATCTAAATTTAATAGGTTAGATTTAATTTTTTGAATAGGTTAGATTTTTTTTTTTGAATATGTTATATTTTATTTTTTAAATTTTGAATATGTTATTTGATCATTTGAATATGTTAGATTTATTTTAAAATAGGTTAGATTTATTCTGAATATGTTAGATTTATTTTGAATATGTTATTTTCGGTTTTGAATTCTAAATAGGTTTCTAATAGGTTTTGAATAAATAGGTTTTTAATTATAAATTGGTTTTCAATAGGTTTGATTTATTATTTAATTTCGGTTTTAAATTTTAAATAGGTTATTATATATGAATAGGTTATATTAATTCGGTTTTGAGTAGGTTATATTGGGTTTGAAACTTTGAATATGTTAGATAATTTAGATTTAATTTAGATTTAAATTTGAATTAGAGTTATATTTTCTTAAAATTGATTTTTTAAAATTAGAGTTATATTTTTTTTGAACATAGTTGCAGACTTGCAGCGGCTTGATTTTTTTTGAACATATTTTCTTAAAATTGATTTTTGACCATAGTTGCAGCGGATCCCTCTCGGAAGAGATATGCTGATATCATAATATCATATGCAGCGGCTTGCATAGTTGGCTACTGGCTAGTTGCGGACTTGCGGCTTGCATAGTTGATAGTTGCATATAATGATATAATTAATTGTGTTAGGCTGGCAGTACTCCGCAGTAGGCACTATGCAGAATTGCAGAGAGCCAGAGAGGCCTCGGTGCCTCTTTATTTTTTTTTATTTTTTTAGATTTAATATGTATTTAATTTATATTTAATAGGTTTTTAATTTAGATTTAATTTATGTATTTAATTTAGATTTAATTCGGTTCTAATTTTTATTCTAATTTTATGTAGAAAATGACATCTTCTCCTCCCCGTCAATCGGTTGAGCAAACAATTGAGTCATTTGGCGAAGATATATTTGGACCGCCACCTCCTACCTCAATTTCTCAACCGATACCACCGTATCAAACTCAAGACCTTAATTATTATCCACAAAATCCTCCTCCACCGTATCAACAAAATCAACCACCGTATCCGCAAAATCCTCAACCGTATTATCCTAATTCTCAAAATTATTATCCGCAAAATCCTAACCTCTGCTATAGTGGACCGGGAACTTCTTCTTCCAACGCATCGAGTCAGTGGACCGGGGCACCCTCTCATTATACTCCTTCTCTACCACCGCTAGCACCGCATCCTGAGATCACAAGCGTCCCGCCGTCACAAACAGCGTCTCCTTCCACAAGCGTCCCGCCGTCACCACCAACTGATGCAGAACCGATCATAGAAAAGAGGAAGAGGAAGCAAGCACCCACTTACTCGGCTAGTTGGTGGAGATTTTATGAGATGACCAAAGATGCCGATGGTGTCCTTGTTTCCGCAAGATGTAAGGTTAGAACATGCAGAAAAACTTTCATTTATGTTAAGTCCAATGGCATGTCCGCATATAAAAAACACGCCGAAGGCCACCTGAAAAGCGGTGAGGAACCGCAAGAAAATCCTACACCGGGGTTGGTCCAAACTCTTATGAACCCGGACGGTACTAGAACACACCACAAATATGATGAAAAGCGGATGCTTAAGGAATTTGCCCGGTACATTGCCCATAAAGAACAACCAATTAGTATGGGTAATTGTTTGAGTTTTGCCCGATTAATTATTCATGGGTGTGGTGAACCATTATACAAGAGGTTCCACCATAGAAAAATGGTAAAAGAGTTGAAACGCCAGTATTTCGTATATAAAAATGACCTACTAGCCATATTTGCGGTTGCAAACTATAAGATCTCAATTACAAGCGATATTTGGACGGCCGGTAAACATGGTCTTGGGTACTCATGTATTACCGCGCATTATATTGATGAAACTTGGGCATTACAAAAAAGGGTCTTAAGCTTTCGGGTGTTAGAGTCTCCGCATACCGCACAAATTATTTACCAATCAATTATTGATGTTTTGCACGAGTACAACTTAAAAAGGGATTTGGAGAACAAGATTTTTTCTATTTCTTTCGATAATGCCAGCAACAACATCAAATCCATTGATTATTTCACCCGGTCACTAACCCCGATCATGAATGGTGAAATGTTTCACCAAAAATGTGCTTGTCATGTACTAAATATTACTGTAAAGGCGGGCTTAAAAACAGATACGGTACAAGAATTAATTATTAAATTTAAGCAAGCCATTGCCTTTATTTTCTCAAACGGGATACGAAAACAACGTTTTGCCGAATTGTGTCAAAGGTTGGGACTGGGTCACTTGAGAGTACCTTGGGATGTAGATACCCGTTGGAACTCTACCTATAGGATGCTCGCCCGATGCCTTCCGTACAAGAGGGCTATAAACGAGTCCTTGAGGAACTCAACCGATAACGAGGCATTAATACTTACCGAGACCGACTGGCAACAAATATCAAACCTAAAAACATTCCTTGGAGTATTTTTCACTGCAACCGTAAAACTATCATGCTCGTACACACCTACGGCACATGAGTTGCTTCATCATCTCTACTATATTTCCAAGGTATATAGTCAGTTTGAACAACAAGTACCAAACATGGATGAAGCCCTCGAACCGATCGTACTTGCCATGAAAGACAAGTTCCTGAAATATTGGGAAGAAGTACCCCTCCTGACCATTATCGCAAATTGCCTCCATCCGGCGTTCAAGAAGAGGTTAACGGTAAAAATGCTTCAAAGGTACAAGCAAAATCTTAAACTAAACACATCACAAGAGGAGACACGCGTGACCAAGGCATTGGATGATATGTTCAACATATACAATGCAAGAAGAAATGTCGATCGACCGTCTACGACCCGTCGCGGTTCTAGGTATGAATATAAATATACATATGTTTTTAATCTCTATTATTTATAAATTAAATGTTATTTGACCACTATTTTTTAATAATGACAGACCCAGCAGCAGTAGTGGATTGCTAACCGATTTGCAGGATGATGAAGACCCGCAATTGTCCCACAGTAGCAACAACGAATTAATAAGCTATTGTTTGGCGAGGACCGAACATGATTCAGTTGACGTCCTACAGTGGTGGAAGAATAATGCAAGTGCCTATCCGACACTGGCGATGATGGCCCGCGACGTATTTGCCGTGCCCGTGTCAACCGTCCCTTCCGAATCATGTTTTAGTTCAGCGAACCGAATCCTCACCGACAAACGAAGTAAGTTGGGTGCACATGTTTTCGAGCGACTTGTGTGCTTGAAAGATTGGATTGATGCGGAAGAACGCAATCAACATGCTGGAGCAGAAGAAGCATCCGATGTCGAAACTCCTCCAACCGACGAGCTGAACGAGGATTCAGACGGTGAGCAGGAGAGCGATCAATGGTATATGCACCACAACTTATAGATAGGTAGTGTCGGTATTATTTTCTAAACTCTTTTCAATCTTTATTATTATTTCTCTAAATTATTTATTATTAAAAAAATTACTAACAAAAAAAAAAGTTAGAACTCCGCCTATGTTATTTTACATAGCCGGTCTCAAACCCGGAATAAAGGAGGAGGGTAACTTTTGTTTTTAAATCTATTGTTTTAGAATAATTCGGTTTTTAAGATCAAGTAATTCGTTTTTTTTTTTTCCTAAAGCAATTGATTTAATGAATTTCTGTAATATCAAAATCGAATTTTTGTAATATAAATTGGAACAAAAAAAAAATATGGAAATTTGGAGAAAATCCGGCCCTTTAAGGCATTCGGTATAATTCAATGCAATTGATTCAATGCATGAATTCCTAAAACAAACTATTGAATTGGAAATTTGGAACAAAAAAACAGCAAAAAAAAACAGAAAAAAAAACAGAAAAAAAACAGCAAAAAAAACAGAAAAAAAAAACAGAAAAAAAAAAACAGAAAAAAAACAGAAAAAAAAAACCCGCCGGACCGGACCGGACCGTTACCCCCGGGACCCGTGGACCGGACCGTGGACCGCCGGACCCGTGGTTCAGCCAAGGGCCGGGGTTGGCCTCTGAAAACCGGACCCGTCGGAACCGGGACCGTGGACCCGTCCGAACCGCCGGAACCGTGGACCGGGAGACCCGTGGACCGGACGGGTTTGGACCGTCCCGGACCGTCCCGGACCGTTGTCAAAACACTACGGCTGATACACTAAGGAAATTTTTTCACAAAGGGAGGCAGGACAATGTAATTCGAGGCTTGGGACCACCTTGTATAGACCAACAAGCTATTACTAATTGTCATTATGCCGATGACACCATATTGTTCTTGCAAGCTCATGAGGAAGTTGTGCAAGCAGCATGGTGGGCTATGTTAGCATTTGAAGCTATATCTGGCATTAAAATGAACTTTGAAAAAACTGAAATGTACCCTCTTAATTTAGATACTGATAACCCTTTGGATCAGATCTTTAGATGTCATTGGGGATCTTTTCCTCTTACCTATCTTGGCTTACCTTTACACAACACCAAATTAACAATATCTGACTGGAATTTCTTAGTTGATAAAATTGAACACAAATTACAACATTGGAAAGGTCAGATGCTCTCTAGTGGAGGTAGACTTACAATGCTTAATTCAGTCCTGTCAACCATACCCCTCTACACATTGTCTATATATAAAATCCCCAAAACTGTCCTAGCTAGAATTGATAAAATTAGAAGGAAGTTTTTATGGCAAGGCACTGAAACAGCCAAAAAAAGGTATGCACTGGTTAGATGGTCTCAGGCTTGCATTGCAAAACAGTTTGGAGGTTTAGGCATTTTAGATTTGCATTTAATGAATATTTCTTTACTGCTCAAATGGATGTGGAAATTAAAGGACCTTTCTTACACTAGCATGTGGAAAACTCTGATTATACACAAATACTATTCCACTCCTAGAACAGCTTTCTCACCTTTTTGGCATGCTATAGTGAACTTAGAATCTTTAGGACAAGTTAGCATTAGATATGAACCAGGAGTCCAATCTACAATTTCTTTATGGCATGACTTATGGTTTGATACTTGTACATTAGCACATAGATTCCCTCAAATATATAGGCTCTGTACTAATCCCAATGTTTTACTTATGGAGGTCATTCAATCACAAGGTAGAATAGTAAGATTTAGAGAAATATTGACAGGAATCAACCAACAGGACTGGGCTGAACTCTTATATATTCTTAGTCAGGTTTCTTTTACTCATTTGCATGATAAGCTCACTTGGCGATGGGAACACACAGGGAGGTTTTCTGTTCAATCTTTGTATAAATTCTTAAATTTTCGAGGAATTACTGTATCACAACCTATGTTGTGGTGGACCATGCCTGTCCCACCCAAAATCAGAGTTTTTATGTGGTTGCTAAATACTAATAAAATTCTGACCAAAGACAATCTCATTAGAAAAAAATGGACAGGAGACCCACATTGTGTACTGTGCTCTCAAGAGGTTGAAACTATCAACCATTTGTTTCTCAAATGCCCCAAAATACAACAAATACTATTCTGGTTAGGAAAAACTCAACTGCATATGCATCAATGGTCTACTTGCCATGATATCTTACTTTTTTCCAATTCATTGCCTACTACTGATCGACAAGCCTTTTTACTAGTTTATAGTGCCATATGTTGGACAATTTGAAAATATAGGAATGATATCATCTTTAACCAAATTACCCACAAGTCAGCTAGAAATCTCATTTTACTTATCATCTCTTTGGTTGAATACTGGACAGGTACAGTCAGTAAGAAGATTAAAGAAACAACACTCTTATGGCTCCCCGACACTTTGGATGCGATCCCACTTAGCTCCCTCCCACCTGAAGATGACACACTGGCCCTAGTGGCTGCAGTACCTGAAGACCCTCCAGAACCATGAAAATATTCATACCATATAAATTTTCTTTCTTTCATGATATCCAGCCCCATGTGAGAGGCTTAGTTATATTCTCTTTTGTTGTTTTAGGGTATGGCAGTAGTCTGAAGCTACTAAATCTAGGAGTTATGTTTGCTTTCATCTTGGGTCTTATATTTTGTTGCACCTACTAAGACATTTGAATGTAACTTAACTTTGTTCATTAATATGAAACGGGCTTTTATGCCTTTTTTCAAAAAAAAATGTTGTTTTTCTTATAAATTAGTTGTGTATCAATATTTTTGTAATTTAAATATTATTTAATGTTTCAAAATTTGGTTAAATATAAGTCGTTGTAATTTTCATTTCATTTGATGAACGGTGAAACTTACATAAATTTTCATCATTTTTTTATGTAGATGATATGAAATATAGACTATATTTTTTGTCGAATTTTAAAAATGTAGTTATTTTTTAACCGTTGTAAATTTTGTCAACCAATTTATTATTAATAAATCCCCGCCCAGCTTTTATGAATGCATTTGCAACCTTTTTTACTTGCATGATTTGCATCCCATCTAAGTTATCTAAGCGTGTTGCCTTGTAGCCTTCGGCGACAAGGCTTAGACTTTAATTTCAATTTTCACAGTACGTCGAAATTAAGCACACATGTTCTAAGAAAAAAAAAAAAAAGGGGGGGAAAAACAAAAACAAAACAAGCACACGAATGGTTTAGAGAATAGACTGTTTAAGCGTGGCGCGTTTGGGCTCGTTGAAAAGAAAAGACAACAAATAATTCTATTTAGGGTTTTGGGTCGGTGTAAAGTAGTGGATAATAGGCTACTGGGCCCCACATCTCAGCCGACCTATACTTGGAAAGAATCTCTCATAGGCAAAGAAAGAAAGAAAGAAAACGAAGTCATACTTTCCATCCAATTTGGTAGCCCACCTTTTGTTTGGTTTTTATTTTATTTTTTAAATTCTTTAGGAATGCATTATTCTATATTTGTTCTCAATTCCCATCTTGTCAAAATACAGCAAACTTTAGCATTGCACTGAGAGTGACATCTTATTGGTATATGATTTGTTGCACTTGTGACAAAAATCAATCAAATGCAACAGCAACAACTCCAAAACATCATTTTCAAGCAATTTGTTGTTTACTTTATAGCATAAATGATTTTCTTACAGCAATATATAATACAACCAACAAGGGTGAAACCAGAAATACAATGTAAGGTAAAATTGGGGTATCTCTAGCCTCTTCCGGTTCGGCTTTTGCTGATAGTATAACCTCTTTATTGTCAACAAACGAATCAAAGTACATCTCATACCCAGTTGTTCGCGAAAGATATGTAGATTTCACTTTCATAAACTCCATTGCCTAATTTGATGAAAAAAAAAGAAACAGAAAGAAAATACAGAATGAAAAAAGCAAATGATTAAAGGCTAAAGCAATAAAGGCTTTCCTTTTAAGTATAATTAAGTGATGACAGCTACAATATGTCAGAGGTTGAGCTATATTGGTAAGTTCTCAAACATTATTGGTCTACTGAGTACATAGAAAAGGCACCTAACATATCAGTATGATTTGAATTGGATTAGAGGACTGGCCAATACTCATTAGAGAAATTTAAAAAAACAAAAGATACATTATTAAAATTTGGCACCATTAGTTCTTTGCATAGTCTATTTAATCCAGTGATTCGCATTGATGATAAATGATAACTTAAAATGTGTTTCCTTAACGTTATTATTTTTGTTGCTGTTATTATTATCATATCAACTTCAATCGTGTCATGTAGCTTTTCTCGTCGCTATTCTAAATCCTCCATTTTCCAAAAAGAAAAAATCATCTTGATGTAACAAATAACAAAGGTGATCAGGACTAACTGAAGCATGTGAATAATTTGAATTTGAATTTCTCCAGCTAATGCAAAGCTGTTTGCAGATACTAGGAGTTAGGGGTCTTTTTGCAATTTTTTAATAATGCGGGGTTTTTTCAGCAATGTTTATCCAGTTCATATCAGAGCATCAGTTATGCAGTTTCACTTTAGCAAAAGATTTAAATCATAACACTAAAATTCTCTTACCTTAAAACTGTCATAAAAGTGCCTGGCCGTCGTGTTAACCTCAGAGTTTGGGTGATTTTTGAGCTTTTCATACATGACTTTTGCTTCACTTGACCTAAGAATATTGCAGATGGATCCCAAACAGCAACAAAGAAAATTAAGTACAAAGTTTATGCAAATTTTATAGACATGTGCTTGGAAATTTTGGTCCAATTTTATATACATGCGACTTCAGTTGTGTCCTAATTAAGTGTTATATATTCAAAGCAAATAAATGTGGAGTCGCTAGCTTCAGTTCCTTGCTAGATAAATTGACTACCATGTTTCAATGTTCATTTTTGAGTGAGGCTACGTACTATGCATAGCACACTTTGGTCCGTATTACTGATGCATATCTCCATTTTTAAAGTACAAACGGTCGATCCATACCACACAACATGATCTCCATATGAAAATGTGCTTGGATGCCAAATTTTACATTTTTTTAGAATCTTTTTACTATTTTATTAAATAGTTACAAAATCACTTGATCTAAAGATCCTGGACCAACCATACGAAAGTAGTGATTTCCTACCTATCTAAAAAAATAGTAAAAAAAAATTCTAAAAAAGGTAAAATTTGGCCAAGTATATTTTTTCATATAGAGATCATGATGAACAGTTCGGATCGACTATTTAGACTTTGAGTACGGACCAAAGTGCGCTATGCATAGTACCATAGCCTCACTCTTCATTTTTTGTTACTCATGTTTGTGTGTCATGTGTGTGTGTGTGAGAGAGAGAGAGTACCTTTGAAGTGAATCTAGACAGATTGCCCATTTCAAGGCGGCTCTTCCGTGGAGTTCACTCTGCAATGAGCAATAGTAGCAACACAGTTTCAAGCAAAAAGGGCAAGCATAACCATTGGTCAATTTCAGTTATAATGCCATAGCAAATTTCTTTTTTATTAATAATACTGAAATAGTAAAATTGTCAATATAAATGTCATTTAAACAATGAAGACCCAAAATTTAATCAAATTTGCAAACTAAAACACTGCAATTTTTATATGGCAACCCAACGCCAAACAGTAATCCCAAAGAGAGGACAAAGACTCCGGAAGTCTAATGATGATATCTTATCAAGCTAATAGGAAAATTAATCTAATTTTCTCATTTATAATTCAGCTGTCAGTGCTAGATGAGAAAAGCCAAAAAAAAAAAAATTGCTATAGATATAAGAGATACTGGGCACTTACGTAAATACTGTAAAATGTTGGGTTTACTTTGCTGAAAAACAGCTATTTTAAAAGATAATTCTAACACTTCTTGATAAGATACTATTGCTTTTACACATTCTGTGGTAATAAGAGGATAATGCACACAATAATATCACATGTTCAAATCTGAAAGAATAATAGTTGTGATATTTGATTGCTAAAAGTAACACATTCAAAGTTTAAACCTAACCATCAGCATGAGAACAGGTTTGATGTAGCTTCAGATTTAATCTAAGCAGATTGAGAAAATATATACCTCAAAGATCATGTCTTTCATTACATTCTCATAGAAAAGCAATGCTTGCTTTAGTCTTCCCCGGTCCATCAAATCGTTGCCTTCTCTCAAAGACTTGATAAACAAAAAAGGATAAAGAAAATCTAATCAACTGAAACAGAAGCTAAACATAAACTTGATAATTGCCAAAAAAACATGTCTGTTTAAAGATAATATAAAGAAATATTGTCCCAGTGAGGGTTGCAAGTTCCTGAAGATACTGCTTTGATATAAAAAAACTAGTATCCTTGCAGTGTTTTAGACATATTTGCAAAATGCCCCTGTACTATCATAAGTTGCAGGAAAGTTCCTATGTTTTCAAAATTTGCAAATAATCCATACACTATAGTACATTGAAAAAAATAAATACTGTAAGTTCAAAGCTGTTATTATTTTTTTTGCTAATGTACTTACTGTAAATGAAATAATTATTGTCAAAATAACTAATCTGTTGTTTTACAATTCCTTTACAATAATACCTTCTGACATTCAGCTATGAGTTTTGGATCAACATCCAATCCCGCCTTACTTCTATAGGCAGCGATCAGCTCTCTACTGCGCTTCTCCTTTGCCTCCTTAGCTTCTTTCGTCTCAAGTTTGTCACCAGGCCGTATCACTTTCCCACCACCATACTGAAATGAACACACATACACTATTATCTATGTTATTTGACAGATAAAACTGTTAATTGAAAATAAATTACATCTAAACTACCATGGCTGATTTAGAACTGCAATAAATCTTTTCTGACCCAAAATTGCAATTAGGATTGGATAAATGAACCCAGATATCAGAATCAAGGGAAGGCAAATATGATTAACAAAAATAAGATACTCAATTTTTCTTAATACCGTTTTAGATATATTGCTAGGCCTTGGGAAAACACCCCAAGTTTTAACTTTTGGTCGGTATGCTTCTGTTTCACCATCCTTCTCAGGCTCTTTAACTTTTGGTTGGGAAGCTTCTGTTTCACTATCCTTCTCAGGCTCTTTAACTTTTGGTCGGTACGTTTCTGTTTCACCATCCTTCTCGGGCTCTTCAAACCTTCGCCTACGGTTTCCAAATTTGGTGGGGTCCCCAACAATAATCTCAGCCTCTGGCGGTTGTAAAACCCTAGTACCTTCATTAGCTTGACCAAAGTCATGCCAAAGAAAACAATAAAACTACAAAACATAAGGTTAATATTCAGGAAAAGGATATCCATATACTCTAAATGGAAGAGGAGGAGTAGGGGGCTTAGTTAAGCCAATAATAATAATAATAATCAAGAAAGATATTGTGTGGGACAAACTTTTGGTTTCTTAGAGCTGTTACACTTGACCTCATAATTTGATTTTATACACATTTAGAAGGCAAAGCTTTCATTGGAACTAGTAAAGCTATCATTAACCATTTTATAAAAGAAAATAGTCTACTCATTTCATTTCATTTCATTTCATTTGGCACACACATGGTGTTCGGAAAATGCTTTCCTGATTTTATTGTTTTATCTGGTTCCTAACAGATTCATGCCAGTATTTTAACATGCATCAAATTTCTATGACTAAGTAACACGTTTGCAAATTAGAACTATTCAAAACGTGTTGCTCGTCAACCCACTACTGCAATTTGAACTGATAGCAGAATAAAGAGAAATTGAATGATCCGTACCAGAAAAAGGATTATCCACAACTGAACTCTTTCCTCCCTTGCCAGAAAGGTTGGCTTCTAGCTTCTGACCTTGGGCCTGAAGCTTCTGTTGCCTGTAAGCCTCAGCTCTTGAAAAGGCGAGCTTTACCGGGTCGGACATGTCCGGGTTATCTTCTCCGTCGAGAGGTAGATCCGAATTAGGAGAGGCGTCAAGAGGCTTGAAGCATTTGAATCTGGTGGTGAAGTTGCGAGAGGAAGGATTTGGGGCCAAGGGGCGGGAAGGTGGATAGCGTATTTGGAGCGAAGCCATTTTTTTTTTCCTGTTTTGATTTTTTAAGTTCACGGTGCTCACTGCTCAGTGATGAACTGAGGATGATATCTTTGTGGAATGACTTGAGAGTAGGTCCGATGGGCATCGGACCTACCTCGGTTCGACGGGTTTAATCACCATCTATTTTCTTTTAGATTCGTGCGAAATGCTTTAAACCCCGTGCGTGTATGTTTCAAGTTTCGTGCGCACAAATCCGTTCTCCTACGGTAGATCTGCCCATCGGAACCAAACTAGGTCCGATGGGCATCGGACCTACACCTATCCCGAAAATAGTTACGAAAGGGTCCCTTTGTTTTTTCCTTTTTTTTTTTAAGTTAAAAAGTTGTTGCTTGTCGGAGGGCGTTTTAATCTGAGCCGTTTACTAGGAGTCTAGGACAGATCCGGTCCCTTGGATCAGAATTAAATGGTCCCAAGAGTCTCCAGCTCCGCTGCTCCTGATTTACAAGTTACAACTTACAACGATAGAAGAGGGTGGGAAAATATACTGACAGTTGAGAGAATCCGTTTACGAGAGCTGGATACATGATTTTTCTCGGAATATTCCCAGTTTATAAAGAATTTAAATGGATATTTTCATTTTGTAAAGGATATCAAATTATACGTAAAATCTGAACTCATGCATTCAAAGTGTTATGTGAATCATGGTTCCAAAACTCGGCCGATTCCGAGTTGACTCGGCCGAGTCGGAACGGAATCGGCCGGTGCCGAGCCGAGTTTTGGCCGATTTACATGGTTGGACGATTTTTGCGTTAAAACTCGGTGGAATCGGTGCTAAATCGGATTAATCGGGCGAGTCTTGTACGAAACTCGCAAAATCGGCCGAGTTACGTGCCCTCCCTCTCGTTCTCGTTCCGATTTTTGCGTGAAATTGAAGCAGCATCGTTGGTCGAAGGAGAAATTAGTGGAAGAAAGGAAGCGGAGTGGGAAAGGAGGGATGCCTCACAATGCAATTGTGTTTAGAATTGGCGCATAGACCGTATGTCAATTGCTAGGTGTAATTAATACTGGTGTTTGGTGTACTTGGATCTGTTGTTAATTGCTCAGTTGTTTCTAGATCTATTATTTATTTTTTGCTGTCCCAACGATGATATGGATTAAAAAATACGGAACATATTACGACTTGTCACAGTAACTGCCAAATCTCTATAACAAAACATAATTTGAAGGGAACATTACCTGAACTATTACGTTTTTTAATTATAGGTAAATATAATAATAATAATAATAATAGAAAATATGGAGTGCATTTTTCTAATCGGCCGATATTGAATGTTAATATTATATTATTGAATTATTTTTCTCTAAAAAGTGGACTTAATATACAAGCTAAAATCTAACGTGAAGAACTGAGAATGTGAGCTGTGATGAACCCGTGATTATTTTTTTAAGTTTTTATTTTTGTGATTTTTTTAATTTAAATGTTCATATTTTATTTTATTAGTAGATTTTATTAGTGTAAAAAGTGATCTTAACATCATTTTTGAACTAATAATTTTTTTATAATTTTTTTCCTATTTTTATTATACAAAACAAGCGTTTTAATAAAAATATGAGTTTCCGAGTTGACTCGACCGATTCCAACCGATTCCTCCGATTCCGTGTCAAGGGTCGACTACCCGATTCCGATTCCGATTCCGATTTTTAGAACCATGATGTGAATACATCCGTACAAATTTCAAAAATGTTAATTCTTCTTGAGTGAGGCTACGGTACTATGCATAGCACGGATTGGATCCATGCTACGGCTTAATATTTGAGTTTTTAAAATTCTAACGGTCGATCCAAACCGTTCAACATGATTATAAAATGAATATGTACTTGCAAATCAAATTTTACATTTTTTGATTTTTTTTACTATTCTTTTAGATAGGTAGAAAATCACTGTTTTTGGATGGTCCAGAATTTTCAGATCAAGTGATTTTCTACCTATCTAAAAGAATAGTAAAAAAGTTCGAAAAAATGTAAAATTTAGTTTGCAAGTACATATTCATTTTATAATCATGTTGAACGGTTCGGATCGACCGTTAGAATTTTGAAAACTCAAATACTGAGCCGTAGCACGGACCCAACCTTGCTCTGCATAGTACCGTAGCCTCACTCTTTGTAAGAAAACGAACAAATGCGGACATTATCTACTTTTTATAGAAGCTGGAATATATACAGCAAATATTATAGAGAGGGGCCCGAATGGATGGATTCACATAACGAAAACGAAAGAGGCCGAAGCCGATATTTTTATTAATACCCAAAAAAAAAAACAAATTATCAAATCTGCCCCATCCCAAACTTATTTTTAAATCTACCCCAACCGGCTGTCCACTGGGCGGTCCACTTTCCCCACCTGACCGCCCAGCAGCTGGACGGTCCGCTATAAAACCCCTATAAAAGAGATTTTTCTCTCTCCTGAGCAGCACAGTATTCATTCCAACCATTTTTCAGAACCGAAAGAGAGGCGATTTTGAGGCTAGTAGAGGTATGGACAGTAACAAACGAGGTACGAAAGCGAGCAACCGAGATCGTGGCGTAGCGAGAGGAGTGTCTATTAGTGATCGAGGTAAAAACGAGGGAAAAAAGTACAAGTGTCAAATATGTCGTGATTTTCTTAATTGTGAGACATGTAAAATGGAGGAATGGAGTAGACGACATGGTCGGTATGAAATTTCAGACGATGACTTTGTGGAAAACCCCTACGACTTTGGTTTGAAAAATAAGAAAGTTGATCCAGAGCCTCCAGCATCGGACGACGAGTTTGTTTCTTGTACTGGTAAGGCTACCACTTCGTCTGCTGTGATTGATCCAGATCAGGCAAACTCTGATGATGACTTTGTTCCATGCACTTTCAAGACTCGTTGTAAGAAGTAGACTTTTTAGGAATTTATGTCGTAGACTTTATTTCATTAGTTTTGTGTTTGTTTATATTTTATGTTGTTAGTTTTTGTATATGTAATTAAGTATTAAAAATAACAAAAATGAAGCATATAAAATAATCGAGGCAAATTAAAAATTGCATAGTTCACAAACTACCAATTAGAATAGTTCACAATATACATCTAAAATAGTTCATAACATAATTTAACAAAACTTGGTAATCAGCGACGACGGCCGAACAAACTCAAAATACGACGTCTGGGTCTGGGTGCAGCTGGTTGTGCGACACTACCGGATGTCTCTCCATGGCTACTACCGATAGCCTCAGCAACAACTCTAGCATTTTCTCTTTCGTTAGCTTCGTTAATGGCATCTGCATTGCATTCCAGTTGAAATAAAATCAAAATAAAATATAAGTAAATAAATAAAATCAACCGTACCTGCTCGCTGCCTGTCAGTTGTTGAACGGCGGGCCTGATGTCCCATTCGCCTACCTTCCATCTTGTCCATGGTCATTACTTGACGCTTGTGGGGTCTTCTTCCTTTTCTGATCCACCCGCTTGCGGGACAGACTCTATCACCAACATAGGGCGGCCACTGATACTGGTTGGGATAAGGATGGAAAGATGCACCCCAAGTACTCGCAAGGTAATTGGTACGGTACATGTCTGCGACATAATCATCCTCAGAGAAGTTTCTCTCTCGGCACACCGCCATAACATGAGAACAAGGTAGGTGGGCCAACTGGATTCCTTGGCAAGTGCATGTTACAGTATTGTCAGGTGCAAAAATAACAACATACTTGAACATCATTTTCACAAACTCCATAGTCTCATCCGATCTACGGCCGGTTGGAGCAAACTCACCTGGACAGTGCACTTCGAATTCCAATTGGTTATCCCCGTACGGGACAACTCTCATAGCTGCACCTTTCTCCCTATGTTTCCTTAGTTTCCCCTCCACCATTGTTGAAAACGTTTGATTCCTGGACAGTAATTCGAGGGCTTTAACACGCCGTGCAACAAACCATGCATTTAACTTGTAGAAGGTGTCCTCCACAATTGCTGCCACGAGCAACTACCGGCTCTGTTTGAAAACAGCATTCAAGGACTCAGACCCATTTGTGGTCATAATTCCCCATCGGAAATCTCCATCACGGGCTTGCAATATCTTCTCATATGCGAGTGGCTCAGCAAGATCGGCGGAATTATTTTTTCCCGCCTTGAGTAAGTACAAATTTGCCTTTCGACAGTATTGCAAAAAAAAAAATTCAGATGAGAAAATTTAAGTAAAAAATTCAGAAAATATAAGTCAACAAATAAAAATATACACACCTTGGCAAAATCTTTGAACATCTCTTCCATCCTTCTCGGCTTCTTCCTCTTGCAACCAATTCTGAATGTATCTGCAACCCATTTTTCAGATCCGCAGTTCTTGTGTAGGTTGTCTGTAACATGTTGCATACACAGCCTGTGCACACAATCGCCGTTCGCTGTCGACCACCCGAAATCTGGGCGATCAAAAACATATTTGATTCCTTTGTGCTGGTTTGATATGACACAAAAGAACCGGTCGCCAACCACTTGTCTTCTTACGAACCTCATGAAAAATCTCCAGTTTTCCCCGTCCTCCTTCTCAACAATTGCAAAGGCCAAAGGCAACAACTAGTTTTCAGCATTATATGCACATGCGATCAGCAGTCTCCCGTCGTAACGGCCAGACAGGAAGCATGCATCTACACTGATGACCGGTCTAATGTATGGCACAGCTTGAATACATGGACCGAACGCCCATGCTATGGCCTTGAATTGCAACGCGTTGTCGACAGTCCGTACGCCTATATTCCAACATTCAAAGACAGTGCCGGGATTTGTACTTGCTATGGCCTGCAGCAATGGTGCAAGCAAGTTGTATGAACCATGCCAGCTACCGAACATTCGGCAAATCGCAAGTTCATGCCCTCTCTACAACCTGTTGTATTTTGGGACGACATGCTTGTAAACCCGTCTGACAGCTCTACCGACCTCCTTAAGGCTCATCGATGGGTCCTCCTTAATGTCATTCTCAATTACATCGGCAATAAGTGAAGCCGTAAGCTGTGCATGGTCTTTCCTTGATGACGCAGACTTGCATGTGTGAGGTGGTTCACACTTCTTAATAATTCATGCCTCGCCCTTACCCACAGGGGTTGCATACAGACGGAAGTGGCAATGCGCTTCGTCTTTACAAACAATTACTAACCTTCTTCGGTCCCTTTTTTCAGTTCTGCACTCCCAATTGCCGTGAACATGGACCTCATTTATTTTCTTCATAAGTTCATATATGTTGCTGTAAACCTGATGCGGAGCAAGCTCTTCAGTGTATTTGACACGCGGCCCAAAAAATGAGATGTTTGCCTCTTCAAAAGCAGTGGTATCGTTGAATGTAGGGCACAAATGCCTATCTGTCCGACCTCTAATCGGAAATCTGTCTTTCTTAGGTAAATAATCTCCATCACCTTCTGACAGGTGATCAGAATCCCAATTCCCATCCCATTCGTCACCCGTTTGCAAATCTCTTTGTGGTATGGCATCGATCTCAGCATCAAGGTCAAGGTCACTCCGATTAACAATGGGTGCCACTATAGGTATAGATGGTGGTACAGATGGAAATCTGGGTTGGATTGCGGTTTCAGGAGGAGGGGGTGGTGGTGATAGATCGGTGGTAAAATCAGGTACATAATTCTCATAAACGGGTGATACAAGCGGTTCATAACTCGAGTGGCGGGGGTTGTCATACCTCGAGGGGCAGGGGTTGTCATAACTATAGTGGCGGGGGTTGTCATACCCCGAGTGCTCATGACCTGAGTTGTCATAATCGAGTGCTCATAACTCGAGTGACGCGGGTTGTCATAACCCGAGTGATCATAACCTCTATTTTCCCTAGATGTTCCAACCCCCTGAACTCTCCTGGAATATAAGTCCATTACCATTACCCCTGTGACTCAAAAGTGTTGTAAACACTCCTCCATAACGACTCATCTGTTATTGGATACCTGGTATAGTAAGGTCTACCACCACTTACTGTATTAATCCGAGTAGCTAAATCTATATCATACCGGTTGGGGTTCACACCGATCTTTTCATACACTATTCCCTTCAGTTCAACAAATGAGGTATTTTCATTTACCTCGAAGCCGTAGGCTGCTTCCTGAGTGTATTGTGTTCCCTCTGCACCCCGGGTAAACTTCCCGCCCACATACAGTGCAACCAACATATGGAATTACTGTTCAAAATCGCCTCTCTTTCTCTCATTCGGTTCTGAAAAATGGTTGGAATGAATACTGTGCTGCTCAGGAGAGAGAAAAACTCCTTTTATAGGGGTTTTATAGCGGACCGCCCAGCTGCTGGGCGGTCAGGTGGGGAAAGTGGACCGCCCAGTGGACGGGCGGTTGGGGTAGATTTAAAAATAAGTTTGGGGTGGGGGCAGATTTGATAATTTGTTTTTTTTTGGGGTATTAATAAAAATATCGGGGCCGAAAGCCTTTTCTTTTTCGGAGCTTTCAGGAACTCAAAAATATTATAGGAGGGTACTGTAGCTGTACAGTAACCGGCCCATCCAAAATTAGATTATACACCTTTCATCTCCTTAATTTTCTCATGAATGAAGCATGCAATTATTTTCTTGTTCTTAATTTTTTTTTGGGAGGTTACCTGTGACCATATGACGACGTGCTTAATTAAGGTTATTGTGTTTGTCAAAATATAATTGCCAGATTAACAAATTATAGATTCTCTTTTTGTTGTAACTAATTCTTTTAAATGTTAAGGAAGCTTTATTTACTATATGCAAGTATCGTGCTCTCTTTGTAATTTGTATCATCCCACGCCGTTTTTCTTTTTTAGGGGACTCATGGTCGAAACTTTTTTTATATAAAAAATGTAAAATTTGAGATGCAATGCAGATGCGAGAGAAAGTAATATATAACTTTTTTTTATATAACTATAAATGTCTCTTTTTTATGCCTTCGCTATACCTATATTTTTAAAACTTTAAGAACTTAGGATTAAAATTGTAATCTCAAAATAAAAATGTCAAATATGATCTATATTGTTTTTTTAGAGCACAAGAAAAGAATTACAGTGTTTACACATTATTTTGATTTTTAAGTCATATATTCATATGAAAACACCGTAAATAACTATAATTTTTTTTTATGTGCATCAGTGTATGCAGAGGAATAATATAAATTACTTCTACAATTTTATTATGTTATTTGAATTTTAAAACTGTTATTAAGAATTTAAAAGGCAAAGATATAATGAATCCATAAAAAATAAAAGCATTTAAGTCCTAAAAATAAATAGCATGATAGTATTGGGTGTGTTAAGCATTTTTTTTTAATATTGTAATATTAAGGCAGAGACAATATTTAAAACCAAGATTACCTTCTATAAAGACACAGAATTATTCAAAAATATTAATTACTTGAAATAGAAACGCAAAAAAAAAAAAACTAGTACTTGAAAGTATTGTAAAGTTGGTCCTTTATTACCTTGACAGAAAAGTACATATTATCATACCAAATTGCTAGCTTTGAGATTAAATTTTCAATATGATGTTGACATTTTTGTAATTATTTGCTGATTTTGCTCCTTTATTATCATGACAAAGAGTACATATTTCGGGCCGGGCTTGATTTTTTTTTATTTTTAAAACAAGGATATCTTGGTCTAGTTTTTTTTAAATCATTAATAATAGTTTGAGTTTATATTTGACTTTTTTCGTCAACAAAACCTATGAACCGCCAAATTTGGGCCGGAACTAATCCAAGCTGTCACGCTTAGATTTATGCCCTGATCGAAATCAAACTAATAAGATTGCAAATCAATTCATCGTTGTGCTAATTTTATCATAAAATTCAATTCTCTTTTGAACTTGAACTCATCTTCGCTGGAATCTATTGATTTTTTTTTCTTTCTATTTTCATTCCAATCAGAGTGTTAAGCACTCAGACACACACTCAGCCTGAATTCATATCACCTAAGGTACCTTATAATTTGAATTTGTATCTCATCCATTACAAATCTTAAAAGGACCCTATGCATTACAAATTTTTTTTTTTTGAGTAAAAATTGGAGGTCAAGTTACCCAATTAATTAATATTCATTAAGAATTATTTCTTCCGAATTTCGAACCAAAGACTGATTCTCTATACATTACAGACTTAATTAGGTTTGAATTCTACTCGAACAATTTGAATTTAAACTCAAATGATAAGGTAATGTAGAGGATTCGAACACCATTCAGCCTCGCATCCATAGAAGGAAAAATCTCCTCTCTATGAAATAGACTATGCATTGAAAAATTAGAACTGTGAACTATGTATTACTCTCTCATAACACAACTTAAGTTTCAACCAGAGGTAAAAAAAAAATATATATATATATATATATATATATATATATATATATATATATATAGAGCTTGGCTACTATGCTTATATAAGCAAAAGCCCACATATGCTTAAATGAGCATTTTTGCGTTTCCAATGTTCAAATGGTCGATCCGACCGTTCATCTTGTTCTCCATATTAATATGTGCTTGGAGACTAAATTTTACATTTTTCTGAATTTTTTACTATTTATTAAGCCACTTTGAAAGTTTCTGATCTGGTGGTCCAGAATTTTGGAAACACTGTTTTTACTGTTCACCCAGATCAGCAATTTTCAAAGTGGCTTAATAAATAGTAAAAAAATTCCAAAAAAAGTAAAATTTAGTCTCCAAACACATATTAATATGGAGAACAAGATGAACGGTCGGATCGACCATTTGAACATTGAAAACGCAAAAATGAGTTATAAGCATATGTGGGCTTTTGCTTATATAAGCATAGTAGCCAAGCTCTATATATATATATATATATATATATATATATATAGAGAGAGTGGCTAAGGTCAAAGTGGTATGACCAAGGCCTTGGTGCTACCAAGTCGTTTTTGCAATTTTAAAGTTCAAATAGTCGATTCAAACCGTTAGATGTTCAATCTATATTAAAATCTGTTTGGAGACCAAATTTTACATTTTTTGGAATTTTTTTACTATTTTTTAAGCTACTTTGAAAATGGCAGATCCGGGTGAACAGTAAAAACAGTGCAACCAAATTCTGGACCATGTGATCAGCAATTTTCAAAGTGGCTTAAAAAATAGTAAAAAAATTCCAAAAAATGTAAAATTTGGTCTCCAAGCAGATTTTAATATAGAGATCACATCTAACGGTTTAGATCGACCGTTTGGACTTTGAAAATCCAAAAACGACTTGGTAGCACCAAAGGCCTTGGTCATACCACTTTGATCTTAGCCACTCTCTCTCTCTATATATATATATAGAGTAAGGCTACGGTGCTTTGCAAAGTAAACCACCCCGTTTACTTCGGGCTACTTTTTGGATTTTGAAAATCCAAACAACCGATCCGAACCGTTCAACATGTTCTAAACATTGAAATGTGCTTGGAGACCAAATTTTACATTTTTTGGAATTTTTTTACTATTTATTAAGCCACTTTGAAAGTTTCTGATCTGGTGGTCCAGAAAATTTTACTGTTTTTTACTGTTTGCCGTCGGATCAGCGATTTTCAAAGTGGCTTAATAAATAGTAAAAAAATTCCAAAAAATGTAAAATTTGGTCTCCAAGCACATTTCAATGTTTAGAACATGTTGAACGGTTCGGATCGGTTGTTTGGATTTTCAAAATCCAAAAAGTAGCCCGAAGTAAACGGGGTGGTTTACTTTGCAAAGCACCGTAGCCTTACTCTATATATATATATAGATTTTGACCGCTAAAATTTCTTAAATAGTTGGTCTTTAATTTATTTTATTTACGTCAAATTGGTCTTTGAATTTATTTTCACAAAAAAAAATCAAGTGGCCTAAAAAAAAATCAATTTAGTGTAATTAAAATTTCAATACCCAACTTCATAAAAAATCAAGTTGGGTAGTTACACTAAATTGGCCCATGAACTTTCAAAAAAAGTTGTTTCTTCAACTTCTCTCAAATTAACTAATTAAATTTTACAATGTAGTTATTTTTCAAAATTTTAAGAACTAATTTAATGCAAATAGTAGTTTTAGGGACCAACTTATTCATTTATAAAAGATCAGGAACCAATTTTTTTTATTTTAAATTTATAACTATTTTGATGTAAATAACAATCTAGCTGCTAAAGGTCGCTTAGAAAATATTATTCAAGAACCAAAACTTAAAATGTTTTCCTAAAAGTTTCCGGCCTGACCAGCAGAATGTCTGGTCGATTGAGAACGGAGTAGGTCCGATGGGCATCAGACCTACTTCTAGGTCCAATGAGCTCCAGCACCGTGGATCCGCATTAAGATTTGTGTGCATGAAAATTGAAGCAAATGCGTACATATTTTAAAGCAAATCTCACGCATTTTAATATAGACCGGACGGTGATTGAGCTCATCACACCAAACTAAGTCTGATAGACATCGGACCTACTCTGAATTCCTGGTCGATTTGGTAAGGCCATCAGATATGGAAACAACAGTTTTCAGTTTTTGCTCTTAGTTACATAAAACCTATACATAAAAGAGGTGGGTTGAAATGTCTCTGTTTTTTTGTCTGCCTCAACTTTTTAATTTTTGTAATAACAAAAATTCTAAAACTTAAATGTTAAAATAAACCATTAGATGTGATTTATATTATTTTCTCTACATGTGCATAAAATATTATCATTTTTTTATTTTAGTTTAATATGAATTAATAAGTTAAAAAATCAACATCCAGAATTTATCCACATCAATATATTTTGTAATCTCTTTACACTAATCAAAATAAAATCGGAATTTTGTAACCTTTTACGTATACACAGAGAAAATGACGTAAATCATATCTAACAGTTTAATTTTAAATTAGTATAGTTCTAAAAATAAAAACATAATTGAGACAAAATAATAAAAACATTAAATCTTCGTCCACATAAGAAAATAAGAAGAAGAAAAAGCGCCTAAAAAGTCTTATTGACTCAATTGATAAGTGATAATGACATATTTAAAATTAATTGTAGAGCCCGGGCCCGAACCCGGCCCGAAATCTAACACCAGCTACAAGCCTACAACTGAAAAAATAATCCCCAATATAAATTAAATTCAATAACCATCCTCTCAACTCTCACCAAAATTTAGCAAACACACAAGTTATCAACAAAGCTACTTTCAAATGTCTGACAACATAGCTCCCGGTGAACAGCTCCCTGCCGGTGCATTCAACCCGCACCCCGATCCGGCAACACTACCTACGAACTTGGTCAGAGTTGGAATCTTCATTTCCTCCTCGGCAATTTCAGCAATGCTGAGGCCGCTGCCACATGCTGTCATGATGTCGCACATTCACATGCAGTATGCTTTTGGTGTTGCTCTCACCATTATCTTTCTCTTCGGGCTCGGGATGATAGGGATTGGGTGGTTGGTTGCCGACTACCCCATGAGATACACTACCTTGGGAAGGATCATTACACGGGCATCTCATGTCGTGCTCGTGTTCGCCGTCGCGTTGCATAATGTCGCCTCCAAATCCACAACCCACACCGATACCATTGACAAGTAGTTACAGTAATTATCTCTGTTTTTGTGAAATGATCAATACATGTATTATTTTTGTTGGTATGTGATATGTTATGTAAAATGTTTTAGGTATGAGGTTATTTACGATGTGTGGTGTGTGTGTATTTGTGTGTATGAGGGTGAGAGATGTCGATCAATGGCGTTATCATAATTGCTTGTATGTTTTTGCGTTTTCCATTGTTGTTATGTCTCTATTTTAATTTGATGAATTATACTAAGTAAATGCTTTATTGAATAATCTCATAAATTACAATGCGCATTTACAAGAAATTTACAAGGAGAAAGGCTTATCAGCTGTTATAGTGGTAACTGGTACGGAAAGAAAACTGGGCAGTACAGTATACGTTGTGCATCTGCTTTTAACTGTCAGTTCCAGTAATTTGTGACCCAGAGAATATTCTTGAACATACAATTTCCAGCGGTCTGTGGAGACACAGCAGATACGCTTGCTGGTACGAAATCAGAGGGGAAACAGCCTTCGGTACAGACTATGGTACCAGGGTGTGTTTTCTGGCAAGAAAATTGGTACGGCTTGAGGACTGGTACCAGTCCTGGTACCACTTGTATGATCTTCGCAGATTGGCCAGGAACGAAGCAATAAAATCTTCCGTTGTTTTCTTCCACTGTTGCTTTATTTCTCTCATTTCATGTTTTAATTTACTGGTTTTACACTTTTTTTTTCTTCTACAGCTCAACTGTTTTGAGCTTTGTTTTTTCGTTTATAACATTGTTGTTACAAAATCTTTGTAACTCGTTCAATGAAATTAAATGGGGGCATGATCCACATTTTTTCTCAAAAAATAAGAGAGAATTTTCAGTGTACATATCTACAATTTTAAAATAGCCAATTTATCCATGAAAACACTATAATATTCAATATTCTTATAAAAAACTTAACACTTTTTTTATCCCCTTTTATTTATTTAAATTTTTTATTTAGTTATTTTAAAAATTGAATTGATAACTATACCCTATCTCTATTTTTGTGCTTTATAAAGCTTAATTAGGTAGTAATCGACATAGGGTATGTTTGGTTAGAGTGAGAATAAGTTATTTTTGAAACAAGGCTATTCGGAATAGCTTGTTCTATTTTTTTTTTTGAAATAAGATAGGGGTCAAGCCCCTAATCTTATATTTTATTGATAAATTAAAAATAAGATACAATCAAAAGAGTAAAAAAAACAAGAAATTGCTCAATGAGTATTGAGCAAAGATAAAATAAAAATTACATCTCTTGTACCACTTGACCAACCAACTGAAAAATAGAACAAAAATTGTCTCTAAAGATTCGATTGCATCGCTCTCTCCATAATATGAAGATGACAATCATGAAGACTCTTCTCAACTGTATATGATACTTATTTTGGAAAATAGCACACTGTTAGTTATTCTAGGGTTTGAGAAGAGGAAGAGAGCAAGAGACAACTCAAACTGATTTCTATTAGACCTCATTCTCTCTCATACAAAGAGTCTATATATATGCAACATAATAAAGATACAAAGTCCAATGGGCCCAAATAGCAATTTGGGTCAAACATAACAATCTCCACCTTGAACCAAATTGCATCTAAAACAAACTAAAACATAAAACAAATGCATAAAGCAAACATAACCTAAACAAATGTAAACATAAAGATAAACTAGCAACATGCTAGAAACAAAACTAGCTCAAACTAGCTAGAAACAAACCGACACCAAACTTGAACAAAGCTTGAACTTTGCAATTGGAAGAGGCTTTGTGAGCATATCGGCCGGATTCGACTCGGTACCAATCTTCTTCACGGCAACCTTGTCTTCCGAGATCACATCTTGAACAAAATAATATCGAATGTCAATATGCTTTGTCTTCTCATGATACATGTGGTCCTTGGTCAAATGAATCGCGCTTTGGTTGTCACAAAACACCGTAATAGGACCCTCGAAAGAAGACATCTCACCAACAAATGCCTTAAGCCAAATAGCCTCCTTAATAGCCTCGGTAATTGCCATGTATTCGGCCTCGGTACTTGAGAGTGCAACGGTAGCTTGAAGTGTAGACTTCCAACTAATTGCACAATCTCCAAGGGTAAAAACATAACCCGTCAAAGAACGCCTCTTGTCTAAATCACCCGCAAAATCCGCATCCACAAAACCCGTTAGTGTCTTGCCATTACCAAACTCCAAACGAGCATCAATAGTACCTCTCAAATAGCGGAAGATCCACTTCACCGCTTCCCAATGCCCTTTTCCCGGACAAGAGAGATATCTACTTACCACACTAACAGCTTGAGCAATGTCGGGTCGAGTACACACCATCAAGTACATGAGACTCCCGACCGCACTCGAATATGGAACCTTTTCCATATGTTTCTTCTCATCATCGGATTTTGGGCTTAAAGCGGCTGAAAGCTTGAAATGCGCCGCAAGAGGTGTTGAAACAACCTTTGCTTTCTCCATGCCAAAACGGCGTAACACTTTCTCAGCAAAACTCTTTTGTGAAAGAAACAACTTCCTTTTGGACCTATCCCTTGTGATCTCCATCCCGAGAATCCTTTTGGCGGCCCCTAAATCTTTCATCTCAAATGCCGAACTTAGTTGCTCTTTCAACCTCCTAACTTCTTTCAAGTTTGAGGATGCAATCAACATGTCATCCACATAGAGCAACAAGTAAATGAAATTTCCACCTTCCAACTTCTTGAAATAGACACAACTATCATAATTGGAACGATGGAAATCAATACTCACCATGAATGAGTCAAACTTCTTATACCATTGCCGCGGTGATTGCTTAAGGCCATAAAGGGACTTCTTCAAAAGACACACACGGTCCTTCTTTCCCGCAACCTCAAAAACCTTCGTTTAACTCATAAAAAATTGCTCCTCTAAATCACCATGCAAGGAGACAATTTTCACATCCATTTGATCCAACTCCAAATTCTTCATTGCCATCAAAGAAAAACTCAAATGGAGGTGTGCTTAACTACAGGAGATAACACATCATTGAAGTCCACACCTTGGACTTGACTATACCCTTTAGCCACAAGTCTTGCCTTGTATCGAAAATCCGCGGGATTTGAGCCATCAATCTTCCTCTTAAACACCCACTTGCAACCCACAATCCTCTTACCACTAGGAGGCTTCACAAGAGACCAAGTCTCATTTTGTTGCAAAGATTGTAACTCTTCATTCATACCGATAACTCAATCAGCCGCATCCTTAGAAGAAATGGCTTCCTTGTAGGAAGATGGCTCACAATACTCCACATCCTCTGCAATTGCCAAACAATAAGCAAAGTCGGAGTAACCATACCTTGTAGGTGGTCGAATTTCTCTTCTAGCTCGGTCCCTTGCCAATGCATATGGTTGTGCCTCTTCTTGGCCTTCTTCCAAATTGGCATCATCATGTGAGATCAAATCATCACCTTCTTGGACCGGCACCTCAAACTCCACCTTATTCTCAACTGTCTCATTTTCCTTAATAGTCGGCTCGGATGCAACATCATTTGCCTTTAACATTGCCGACTCATTGAAAATGACATCTCTCGAGATGAGAAACTTGGATGATTCGGGACACCACAATTTATACCCCTTCACATTTGCGGGATATCCAACAAAAACACACTTCTTCGATCTAGGCTCCAACTTTCCTTCATTCACATGTGCATAAGCGGGACAACCAAACACCTTCAAATTAGAATAATCGGTCGACTTACCCAACCACACTTCTTCGGGTGTCTTCAACTCAATTGAAGCGGTAGAGATCGATTCACCAAATAGCAAGATGTGTTAATGGCTTCTACCCAAAACTCCTTTACCCAAACCCGCATTTGAAAGCATGCTCCTAGACCTCTCAAGTAGTGTCATATTCATCCTTTCCGCAACACCATTTTGTTGAGGAGTGTTGACCACTGTTTTGTGCCGAATAATCCCTTCAGCCTTACAGAAGTTATCAAACTCACGGTTGCAAAACTCTAAACCATTATCGGTTCTCAATCTCTTAACTTTCTTTCCCATTTGGTTCCCCAAAAGTGACTTCCATTCTTTGAAGGTGCGAAACACATCGCTTTTCTCTTTCAAGAAATAAATTCAAACCTTCATTGAGAAATAATCAATGAAAGTAAGCATGTAACGAGAACCATTACCTTTGGATGGCTCGCGAGAAGGCCCCTAAAGATCCGAATGGATGTTGTCTAATGTTCCCTTGGTCGAATGAATGGTCGTGGAGAAGCTCAACCTCTTATGCTTACCAAATATACAATGCTCACAAAACTCCAAGTTGTCCATGCATTGGCCACACAACAAGCCTCTCTTGCTCAAAATGGTCATTCCTCGCTCGCTCATATGCCCCAATCTCATATGCCACAACTTTGTAGCATCCACATCCGAGATAGAACTCGAACGGGCAATAGCGGCTGAGCCCATGATCGTGGAACCTTGTAGGAAATAAAGAGTCTCAATTCTTTTCTCCTTCATGATTGTGAGAGCTCCTTTAGAAACTCTAAGAACTCCACCTTCACTTTGGAACTTGCACCCTTTTTCCTCAAGAGACCCTAAAGAAATCAAATTCTTCGACAAATCGGGTATATGCCTCACACCCATCAATCTTCGGATCTTACCATCATGGAACTTGATTGTCACCGAACCAACTCCGACAACCTTGCACATATTGTTGTTTCTCATGAGAACCTTATCATCCATAAGCTCATAAGTCTCAAACCAATATTTATTTGGAGTCATATGTTGTGAAGCACCCGTATCCATAACCCAACAATGTTTGTCATCAACATTGGTGTCTACCACACAAAGAGTATCAATTGTGTCACACTCAGCCACATTGGCCTCCTCCGAAGAAGAACCTTTAGTATCCGCCTTTTGTTTATTTTTAAGCTTGAAACAATCGGCCTTAATGTGTCCCTTCTTCTTACAATAGTTACACGCCAAATTCTTGTGCCTAGACTGTGAACGGGTCCTTGTATCTTTCGAGTTTCGGTCCCATGACCTATCTCGATCAACAACCAAACCAACACCTTGACTCCCTTTCTCACTATTGGTCATTTCACTATCAATGTGCAACTTGGCTTGCAAATTGCTCTTAACATCCTCAAGGGAAATCTTGTCTCTACTATAAATCAACATGTCTCTAAAGGCCTTGTATGATGCGGGTAATGAGCATAATAACAAAAGAGCTTGGTCCTCATCCTCCACCTTAACATCAATCTTATCTAAATCATTCAAAATAGATGCAAACTCCGAAATATGATCGGAAATTGATGTACCTTCAACCATGCGAAGGGTGTAGAGGCGCAACTTCAATCGCAATCGATTGGTGAGAGACTTTTTCATGTAAATATTCTCTAATTTCTCCCACAAACCCTTAGCGGTTTTCTCCGATAGGACCTCTTGCAATGTCGAATTGCTCAAACACAATTGGATAATGGAGAGTGCCTTATCATCCATATTTCTCCACTTGCTATCCGTCAACGCATCAATCAAATTTTCTCGACCAAAAATGACATCCTTAACGCCTTGGCTCGACAAAATTGCCGCCATGCGCACTTGCCATAATGCAAAACTCGTCTTCCCATCATACTTCTCAATATCATACTTCGCCGACATAGCCATTCAATTTCTCAAACCCCAATTCACAAATCTCCCAAATTCACTAATTTCTCCGATCACCAAATGCACCACAAAATCAGAGAACGAATAATTATAATTCCAAAGATGAAATTAGAATTATCAAATCCACCAAATCACTCTCTGACCGAAATATCAAGTTTGATATAAATTTTGGTTTCGGAAGAATCAAAGTTTGACCTGCTTCAATTATTCTTGGGTGTATGCGCGGTGTACAAAGCATCCGAATCGGCGTTGTCGCAGTCTGGGAGAAAACAGAAAAACGACTTCAGAGTCGCGGCTCACACTGGTGCGCTGGAGAATCCAGCCAAAGGAAATCGCGGTCTAAAGGGTGCGCTGGAGAATCCAGCCAAAGGAAATCGCGGTCTAAAGGGTGCGCAGGAATCGCGGTGCGCAGAAATTTCTCTGCGCCTGAAACCCTCAGCGGCGGCGGCAGCGTAACAATAAGGTGAATAGAGAAGCGAAACAGAAAACCCTAGCGGCAGCGGACACTGATCTGAACCCTGGAACCGCCGATCGAACTGCCGGCAGCGAGATGGCTCTGATACCAATTTGTTAGTTATTCTAGGGTTTGAGAAGAGGAAGAGAGCAAGAGACAAAGAGACAACTCAAACTGATTTCTATTAGACCTAATTCTCTCTCATACAAAGAGTCTATATATATGCAACATAATAAAGATACAAAACCCAATGGGCCCAAATAGCAATTTGGGTCAAACATAACACACACAATGGTTTGACATTTATCATTTCACCATATCTATGTAGCTTGTTCTATGTTTGGTTGGAGTTGAATAGCTAGAATAGAGAATTCAAGTCTTTTGTCTTGTTAAAATAGCTTATTCTTACAAAAGTTGAATTTAGCTATTCTAATAAGACAAATAACAAAAGAGCAATTCTAGTTATTTTTGTTTTGCAACCAAACATACTCATAATCTGTTGGTATTGAGTCTTTCAAAGAACAAAACAATATCTGGGGTGCTTTTCTGATCGACTTTTTAATTGAATGCAATATCTTTCTGTTTCTTCTTTGGTTAGAGTATGAAGAGAGAGAGAGAGGGGTATCAATAAAAATTACTTTTACGGTTTTACCCCTCTTGAACTCCGTTGGTACAGATCTGCTCGAAAATTGATTTTTTTTTTGTGACACTCTTTCCTGTACCAGTTCGAGGAGGGGTGGTTTGAACGAATTCGGATCCACACTAATATTAAAGGGCCCCGCATTATAAGCTAGAGCTGGATTAGCTCTGTTTAAAATCAGACGGCCGAGATGGATTAACTTAAAAGATGTTCTTTTTAAGTTAATGCAGACCATGCGGACTCATCCTCACTTGCCAGATATTATTTTGGTGAGCCTTAGCGAAATTTATAAAAATATGTTGTGGGGCCCATAAGTAAGACCAAATAGATAAATCTAAGTATCTAACCGGTGAGTATTCGGGCTTTCGGGCCTCGGTACTAATTTGCGTGTCATTCCTTTGTTGAATGAACCTTTTTATATACCATGTCTTATGCATAGAACTATTTTTTTTTTATTTGAAGCCCGTAGGCGTATTATGCATAGAACTAAATCACTGATACGCAGACTCTTTAACAGTGATGTTGACAGTTTATAATTACTTTTTAGTCTCTACCATACGAGAGCTGCTTGGGTCCGATGGGTTTCGGGACCGTCCGATCCACTTTAAGTTTCGTGCGCACAAATTTTAAAGCACATGCGAAAGTTGCGGGCGCGAATCTTAAAGCAGATCAAACGGTCATCGAACCCATCGAACTCACTTTGAGTCCGATGGGCATCGAACCCAAATTGACCTCCTACCATACCTTGTACATATTTCGGCCGGGCTTTTCGGGCGCCCGATGGCTGACCATCTTGACCCTTGTTAATTTTTTTGCTTTCTTATTTTTTACCAAGGAACTTTTTGCCAAGGCATATTGTGCTCTTGATCCAACTTTTGTTGATTATTAATAATAGTTTAAATATTTATATTTAACTTTTTTTTTTGCAGCAAAACCTTATGAACCTACAAAATTCCTTACTCCAAAAAAATATAAATTGGATTATTATTATGTTATAGAAGATAGTCATGAATTGAAAATAAAGATAAAATCCGACTAAATCGACTACCGCCCGCTAAACAATCTTAGCGTCATTTATTATTTTCATTCCTTTAACACTGATAGGTCCGAAGACTTCTGTTTTTTTTTTCTTTTTTTCGATTTTCTTATTCATTAAGTCGCTTTTGTGACTATATGTATTTTTTTGTTGGATATACAAAATGTGTGTTTATTGTTTTTTATATAAACTCTATTTTTGGTGGAATTAAATTCTAGTACAGAGAAAATGTGCTTCATAACTAGGCCCTAAGTCATCGGCCCAATAAAATAGAATTAGGTAGGGTTAGTGTTTATTGTTACAAAAATAGGCCCAATAAAGTCCAATATATTCTCTAATACAGAGAAAACAGATCACATCTTCCTTTTCCCAATCCACCCCGTTATAATATCGACCTCGTCAAAAGTCAAAACCCTTGTAAACCCTTCCACCAGAGAAACCTCCGAACTACCTACTCTTCACCCCCCTCTTGGTTAGGGTTAGGGACTTAGGGTTAGGGTTAGTGTTAAGCTTATGTCGGCGATAAAAATGTTTCTCAATCCGAATATTTGTTTTTTTTTTTTTACTATTACATCATAACCGTTCACTTATTTTAATGGACCAGATTTATTTATTTATTCTACCTCGACAAGTATCTGGGAGGATATGGATTCGAAAAGGACGAGACTTTCAAATTCCGTCATAAGCACGATTTTCTTTCTTTCTTAATAGAAAAAAGAATGGTGAAACTATTAAATTACGACCTTTAAAATATTATAATTGAAAATCACGACATGTAAAAGATTGGACTTTAAAAAAGTCATATGATGTGAGTCATCTTATTTTTTGTCAATGTCCATGAAAAATTATCTTATTTTTCTGGTAAAGGAAGTGATTAGTTTAGTCTAGGAAGTGTCATTACGAGGTTTCCATGGGCTAAGGGTCGAATTCGGATCTAGTGAAGTAATCTAATTTTTGGGTTTTAAATCGGGACCGTCCGATTCGGATCCGAGACCATCCATCCCGAAGTGGAGCGCACACATTACGACGACGGATTCGAATCCCGAGACGATATAGGATGACAAATTGAATCGGACGGTCCCGATCGAAAACCCAAAAGTTAGGTTACTTTAGGGATCCGGACCCCTAAGGGTCAGGGTCACAAACCATAAGAAATATTTCTTGAATTTTCTTAATGTACCCTTCAAAACATTCATAATTTTGTTTTATTTATAACTGGGACTCTGGGAGCATATATAAAATATGTGTAATTCAAGTGTACAATCCATCTATTAGTGTATTTGTAATTCATTTGGATTTTATTTTTTGAAATAGCTTACCATAATAATTAAATTATGGATATAATTTTTATGATTTTATGGGGAATGCATGTATATATTAAATTTCCCAAAAAATATCAAATTTCAAAATCTACACCCGATTCTGAAAAATTTCGGAATCTGCTCAAACCGCAAAATAATTTTGCGGAAATTCAGCAAATTTCGGCAAAATTATTTCGGTTTTGGAATACATATTTCCGCAATTGTGGAAATCCTATATCCGCAAAATAATTTTGCGGTTTTAGGATTTTCTGATTTTTTTAATTAATCAGAAAATGTTATAATTTATTTATTTTTTGTACTGAAATATTAGAAATATTTTATATATTTTTTTTGCGACAAATAACCCGAATCAACATTTTTCATGCTAGTTTTTTTGCAGCTGTAAGAAAAATTAAAATATTTCTTTGTGTTACTCAAAAAAAATATTTTGAATCTGAGTTATTGATTCCGGTTCAAAAGTCACTTCTGAGTAAATAAAGAAAATATTGTGGTCCTTCTAGTACATTTAAATTCTAAGATATTGTATCCATTTTGAAAAAAAATTGATAAGAAATCATTTCGTCTGACAAAAGTCCGAGAAAATTCTTATTTTTTTAAAATAGAAGGACCACAATATTATATGTATTTATCTAGAAGTGACTTTTGAACCGGGATCAATAACTTAGATTCAAAACATTTTTATTTTTTCAATAACACACAAAGAAATATTTTAATTTTTTTTACAGCCGCAAAAAATCCGGCCAGACCGGTATAATCTCTTTGGCACGGCCATTATGACATAATGGCATCTTATAAGTTTATGGGGGGAATTTGGGAGCCTGAATCCGGCTGAAAGTTGAGGGGACCACACGTCTGGGAGATTGGCTTTTGAATTCTTTCCTCATTTGCGTTTGCGAGATATTATATTCCGGTAATTGTTAGCAAAATTCATAAAAAAAATGTTGTGGGGTCCAGAAAGTTAAAGTTTCGATCAAGGACATGAATAAAACAAAAACGAACTTGAGTTTTCCACTGATACACGAATGAAAAAAAAAAAATACAAACTTAACAGTTTTGACTAAGGACAGAGATTTAAATAATGGCATCTCAAAAAATTAATTGGAGAGCCCGAGGCCCGAACCGGCCCGAAAGATAATTAACACATGCTACGAATGAAACCCGCGCAATCTCATTCCTTCCCTATAAATACAACATTCATCACTTCACCAAGCAACCAAAAAAAATCATTAACAGAAGTAACTTCAAATGGCTAACAACATAGCTCATGGCGAACTGGTCCCTGCCAGTGTATTCAACCCGCACCCCGATCCAGCAACACTAGCCCCGAAATTGGTCAAAGTCGGAATCTTCATTTCCTCATCGGCAATTTCCGCAATGCTGAGGCCTCTGCCGCGTGCTGTCATGATGTCGGACATTCACATTCAGTATGCTTTTGGTGTTGCTCTCGTCATGATCTTTCTCTTTGGAATTGGGATGATAGGGATTGGGTGGTTGGTTGCCGACGACCCCACGGGATATGCTACCTTGGGAAAGACCATGGCGCGGGCATCTCATGTCGTGCTTGTGTTCGCAGTAGCCTTACGTAAGGTCACCTCCACATCGACAACCCACGTACGCTGATACCGACAGCACGTAATTACAGTACTTATCTTAGATAGGGCAGGGGAGGTCAAGATCCGCGCTGGCCTCCCTTGCCCGCAAACCAAACCCAAAAAAAAAAAGGCCTTTCCTTCGGTCGCTGGACAGTCGATGTTGAAGGTCATCAGTGTCTACTTCTGATGGAAAGTGTTTGTTATTTTAATTTTAATTTTTATGATGTTTGTGTTGTTAGATGTTAAAGTTTAGAAGTCGGATGTTTTTAGATGTGATGTCGATGTTTAGATGTTGATGTGTTGTGATGTGGATGTTGTTCTGGATGTAGAACAATAGATGTAATTTTATATTTAATTAATGAAAATATACTTGGCTGCCAAGGTCTCAAAAAAGAAAAAGAAGAAGAAGAAGAAGGAGGTAGAAAAGGAGGGTTGAATCTGCAAATTTACAATGAGTTGTTAAGCTAAGTACCATCATTGATGCATCTCCCACTATGTTTAAATTGCTATGTATCTCCAACATATGTCAATGGTGTAATTGTTATTGCTTGTATTTTTTTGCATTTCCCATTGTTGTTATGTAAATTTTTGACAACTAATTTATTTTTTTAGAGGTTTGAAGTATTTATTATACTATAATTATAATTATTTATAGAATTATCATATAAGCCCTCCTATTTTTAAAATTTATTTAATACACATTAGAATTGTTGTGGTTTTTACCTGACAATAAAATTATATACTATCCCCCTATTTATTTACAAGTTTCATCACTCCTACTAAGAATACTTAATAAGAGTGCAAGTGAAGTAGGTTTTCTAGCTAAAGATTATTATTTTTAACGGTCTACTTTTTTCTTAAAATCATTAAATTAAGCTATGATCATGATCTAATTAGTGATCATTTTAGGGGATTTTTCGGATCGGTTAGGATCAAACAAACATGTAAATCATTTTGTAGTACAAGAATGAAAGTTAATAATTCACAAATAAATTGTATGACATGACAAAATATTGTTTTATTTTAAAAATAACAAAATAAGTATAGTGGTAAAAACAATGCTCTGTGTGTGATAGATCGCAGAGTCAAAACTTAAAAAAAAAACAAAAAATTGGATATTAAAGAGTTAGATAATTTGGACTCCAGCCTTTACTAAAAAAAAAATAGAAAAACAAATTCATACAAATTATAACCATATATGAATATCTTGCTATCAAACAGTGAACTTTCTCTTCTTATCAATATTGATAAATACTAGAGGTTTGCCTCGCTTTGCTTCAGCGGTGGTAGTTGAAATATATTGAATAAATTGTTGGTGATATGATAGAATGAAATCGGTGACGCAGAGGTAGAAAAAAAAATTATATAAAATGTTGGAAGCACCGCAGGTATTGGCCGACATAATCTGGTACGAAGCAGCGCAATGGATGGCTTACTGTTAAATGAAAACTCTGGTTGCTGCACAGTGTCGTTTGATTTTGATTTTGGTTTGGGGTTTCTAAATACATGTATGTTTTTAAGTCATAAGTTGTAATTGATTGCTCTCATTGTGGGAGAAACGTTGTAACTGATATTCATTATCTTTAATATATTCAACTTGGCAGCTGCTGCCAAGCTTTTCAAAAAACAAAAAGAAGAGAAGACTCGAGTATTAGGAGAATGGTGGAAGGAAGAGTCGGAATTGGAAAATAGGAAGATGAGGGGAGGAGAAGGGGAGAGAGAGAGAGAGGCTGGAAGGGAGAAGAGACTTGTGGAATTTTCCAGACAGGAAGACGAAAAAAAATAAAAATAATAAGAAATCGGAACCATAAGTGTCACTGGAAACTGGGTCCCATATGTCATCCGCACTGTGGAGAGTAATTGGACCATACCATCAATCTAGATCAGAATAGAACTTGGAAAAACCCTATACATATATCAAAAGATGAAGCATTTTACATGTAAGAAGAAATAGTTTCTTATACAGAGAATGGAAAAAAAAAATGAGTTTCTTGAAAAACCCTTCTATTATCCACATTGATATCTGCCATTTCATTATGACATTAAAAAGTACAATTTTTTCTTAAAATAAAAGATGCACCTTCTGAAATTCTCTCTATTCACCTCTCACTGCTCTTCTTCTCATTACTATAAGTCCCACAAAATAACTCGACATGTCTAGTCTAGTCTCCACTCTCTCGATCCATCAAGGGTGTTTGAAGGAACTGGTAACCTCCTCGACATTATTCTCAAGAATTCACAGAAAAACTTATCAACTTTAGTTCTACCTTCGAATGCCGTACCAATTTCTGCCCCATTTACAAAATAGGAAGGTTCATCATCCTTCCATTGGCCCCCTAGCCCTGGGTAGGTACAATATCCTGTTAACATATCCAAGTAAATCACATATGAAAACTGCTTTGTAGTGTCATAACAATTATATGTTGCTCTTTTCAAATAACACCAAATTTTGGTTTTGGTAGTAGCAGGATATTATAGTAACCCAACCTCCCTCTTTAATTGCAGACCCAGTAACCCCAGATTTAAATTTTTCACCACAATCATTATCTTATCTTATTGGAATTTTATAACAATTGTGTTATAGTTTAAACTACTACAATTCTTCTGATTATCATGCATTACAATTATTTTAAGTAACCTTTACTTAAAACTTTATCCAACCAAAATTACAAAATTATCATCAAGTTTGAGCAGCATTCTTACCTTTCCTAGACCACACATGCCAAAATTTTTACTCTGAAAGAATGAAAAAAAGGTGTTAGTTAGGCAATGATTGATTGATGAATTCAAGAGGAAAAAATTGCTGGAGATTAAGCTTTCATTTTTATAGGAGCAACTGCAATAATTAAAGTACAATTAATAAGCAAAAGTAAAAGTGGGCCTTTGAATTGTGCTCGATTATGTTACCCACGTCTGATTGACCCCTCATGTGAATACCTTTCTCAGAAGGATTAGTGGAGAGGCCTTCTTTTTCAAGAATTTCTTCCAGCTCTTTAATCAAGAATGCCTCCCATCATCATCACTATCAATTGAAGAATCAGAATGAGCTAACAAATAGTCATTCAATGCACCAACTTATATCTAACATGATGGAAAAGAACTTGATAAAATATGAAGGAAAACTTACTTTCTGACAAAGAAGATCAGGCACTGCTCCTTGATTGGATGTGCCAAGTTACAACTTGGCACATCCAACCCTTCCTCTAATACATGGGTAGCAACAATAATATTAACCTAGATGCACATGAGATGATCAATTCGATCATAATTTATTTTTTCTCTTTAACAAATCAAAACAATATTTTACTGTACTTGCAACTAACACCAATACTGTGTTGGAGTTATTATTCAAGTATCACATGATGTTTAACACAAAATATAGGTAAACCAAAAACAACCAAATTACACCCCAAAAAGAAAGAAAAAGAAAAGACAAAAAAAAAATACTATGATTGTCAAAGCTGCAACTCAACACCAAATACCACCACTAGCTATTTTTCAGAATATATTTCTGGACTTGACACCTCTGAATTGGTCAAAATTTTAGAAGAGAATTGGACCGGGATGTTTTTTTTTGGCTCTTCCCCTCTATATAAGAAAAAGTGAGAAAATTGTATCACCTTTTTGTGTCAGTTTTTAAAACAGAAAAAGGGAACAATTTTTGTTTGTATGGTGAATATTTTCCTATCTACCAGTACTGTACAACAGAAGTTTTGTGGTAAAAAAGAAATAAAAAATGTGTTCATTGTCAAGCATAAAATTTATCTTAAACAAATTACCAAGAAAATATAATGAAACCCAAATTATGACCAATTTTGAGAAGGATTCTTACCTTTCCTAGACCACTCATGCCAAATTGACGTGCAATAGCTATGCCCAAAGCTACTCTTCGAGTTCTCAGTTTTTTCCTCTGGAAGAATTGCACAAAATAGAAAGATTAGTTTTACACGTTTTAACAATGATTGATTGACCGCTTACTGCTCATTAGGGTTATAGTTACAATATTCGTTAATTCAATATGATTTAATTAAAATTAGAGCTTATATACAAGATAATGGTCGACAATGACATACACTCAGGTCTGGAAATTTTAAACCTTTATAAATACTCTTGGCGTTTTCAATAGTTAATCAACGAACAATAAACAGCGCGATGATCTCTGTTTGTTTTGTACTTCTCTTTATTTGTTAAACACCAGTGAATTAGTTACTGTACTAAATAAAACATTAGATCAGTATACTAATCTAATATCTAATCCAATCACTATTATAGAAGCAACTACATTCACTGGTGTTTATTTGTTAATTAGTTACTGTAGGGAAGTTATCTTCCAGACTATTCATACAATATGTACAGTTGAATAAAAGCATTAGCAGGACAATCCGCGAATAGCAATTGCGGGACTATCTGCGAATAGTGTTTGCGGGACTATCAGCGAATAGTATTTGCGGGACTTTCCGCGAATAGTATTTGCGGGACAATACAAGCAGCAGAACCTTTTGAAATGTGTACAGGTGAATAAAAGGTAAAGTTTGGAGCTTTGGATTGAGTTGGGGCTGGAGATGACAAATCTTTAGGTACAAAGGTAAAATTCCTCTTTAAATTAAGATTAAGGAGTAATAAAATAAAAGAATAGATCTACTTAGGCTTTACTTATTTGTACTGTGAATTTGGAAATTTTCTATGCAACCGACTGGAGGAGCTTGCTAAAATGATCAAATGACTTTGTAAATATTAGGCCCAAATATACCAAAATGAAATAAAATCTGTAATCCTCTTGTCAAGGTTACACAATGAAACATTTGGACGGGGCAGAAATCAAATCTCTGAGAAAATCTTGAGAAAAAAAACCTTTTTGTCTCTCTCTTCTCGTCGAATGCTTTCATGGAGATCAGATACCAAATTTCTTTCTTTCAGCTCTCCTCGTCTAATCACTTCAAAGAAAATAAAAGGATAATTTTTCTATCTAGGAAACCCTACAATCACCGACCAGGAGAGGTGTGAGAGGTGGGGGAAAGGGAAGAAGGGGGGCGGCGGGGTGAGAGAGCCGGAGGTAAGGGAGGGGGTATTAAATAGCTTGAGAATGGGGGTAGTGTAACGGGAAAGTCACGAGTAGTAGTAGGGTGAAGTGCGCCACGCGGCACAGAGAGATGACAGGTGCCAGGTAAGGATGACAGGTAATCCTCTCTGTTCCTCTGTGGAGGTGGAGCAATTAAACAAACTCATGACAGGTAGGCTCCACATGTTTCTTTTGTCTGAGTAGGTTCCCTTTCGAATTCGGATCACACCAGGTACCTGACTCAAGCAAATTGGAAACGAACAGTCCAAGATCGTTGTTTTAACTTGGCACGAATCATAAAGCACAAATAATACCCCCGCGCCATCCCCGATCAGGCACCGTTTTGAGTTAATCTGGACCGTCTATTTCAATTTGCTTGAGTCAGGTACCTGGGAGGATTCGGATTCGTTTCCTTTGGACTTATCTGTTATATTGGGCCAAGAAATTACGATTTTGATATCCGAAAGAGAAATTTCTGTTGATTTTACACATCTACCAAAATAGTTTTGATAAATGTTAATTAATTGAATGCAAGCCCAATATGTGTTTGGACTTTGGACTTCGTTGAACCCATGTAACAGATCTCAAGTCCGTAATTAATATGATTTGGGCCCATATTTCACTGTTTGATGGATTCCAGTTTTCGAAATAAAAAGACGTTCCTCCATACACAGCAAACATATGCACCAAAAAGACAGCATAACTTGCATTGGTAATTAGTATTCGGTATACTACATACTTAATACTAGCCATGGAGCAACGAAATAGAACAAATTAACAGATTCATGACTATTACCACCAAGTCAACTTCTCCTATCTCCCATAAGTAAGTCTCCAAGCGAAAAGAACAAAAAAGAGTGAGGATTCAGTATAGCTCTGTTGAAGCTAGTCTTCATGTTGAGCCATATTGTCTTTATCTCATCAGAAGTGCGATCAAAATTTAAAACCAATACCAACCTATTCAAGTGGTATATAATCCTGGTCTGCTATCTCAATATATTCAACCATTTCTTTACTGTATTCATCATGTGACTCGAGAGCAATGTAGTCTTCAACTGCTTTGCTCTTTTGGCAAAACCAAAACACATCCATTTCCAACTTATCAGCTTCAGGCTCAAGAGCAATGTAGTCTTCAACTATGTTACTCTTTTCATTATGTGACTCAAGAGCAATGTAGTCTTCAACTAGGTTACTCTTTTCATTATGCAAACACAGCTTGTTATCTTTGATTTCAATCATAGGATCTGTGTCAATAGGTTCTGGGTTGGATATGGATTTCTTTTCGTCAGTCTTTTCACCAAGTACTAATTCTACCTCAGTTTGAGTTTCCCTGGACTTGCAAATGGAGCCCTGCACAAGTGATTTTTTTTTACTATCCACTCGAGCATCTACATCCATGGTATCAGTTATTACCATACTTTCTCTTTCTCCATCTAAAGCAGATGCAGTACTAACCAAGGAAGGTCTGATTAAACTCATTTTCTTCTCATCTCCTTTATTAGGTTCAATGCTCAACTTGTTACCCCCATTTATCCTATTGAAATTCACAAAAGGTATTTGCGTTTCATCAGGCCCCACAGTCAAATTTGATACTGGGGCAGTGGGGATCACCTCCTCCTCCTCCGTTGTATCGACCACATCTAAATCTGAGCCTGCCTCCTCAGTGTCCGTATTTGTATTCATGGACTGGATCCTGACTAACCTCCTTTTCTTTTTATCTCCTTTCAGTTCGATGCTCAACTTGCTACCCCCATTTCTTCTTTTGATATTTTTAACAATACGTATTTGGGTTTCAACTGGTGGAGTGGGGCCCAACTCAATTCCAATTCCATCCACCTCCACAGCTCTATCTATATGGACTGGCTCTTGACCTTGAACAACCTGTTTGTTGTAAACGGGTCTAGGCTGTCTGGCTGCTCTACTATGATGACCTGGCTGATTCTTGGTGGGGTATACACCTATCTGACAAGGATCTGTCTCCCATGCTGTTCTCTTTGGATTTCGTGCTAGGCGCAAGAACACACTTTTTCTCTGCTTTACATCTGAAAAGAGGCTAGGGTTAGGACTTAGGATTTGTGTTTCAGTTCAGGGACAGATTTGGATTCAGGCTAAGGTTAGGACTAAGGGTAGAGTAGAAATTACTTGGAGCTAGTTTGCCAATTTAAGAAAGTAACACCTGTACGTAGACCATACTATGGTTTTGGTATGAAACAATAAACTGGTTTCACGTCGAACAATAAGACCTACTTTCTGACTTGTATTTAAATTATAAAGGTTTTGGAGAAACTTAATTGTAAATCTGACCTTCTAATTGTGGTTCACTATTTAATAGTGATCCACCATAAAAATTGGAACATGCACCAACCATCATATTTTCTGGAAAAGGAGGGTCTGGATCATAAAGTTGGGCAGCTTGAGGAGAAGAAAGGTTCGGATGATTATAAGCTGACAGAGTAACTTGTTGGTCGTCAGGGTTGACCTGTAATATCACATCACTTCAATTGTAAGCCATAATATCTGGTAACATCTTCTGCGTACCTCACAATTACCCATACCAGTACAATACCCAAACCATTCCAGCTGTTGAGCGGGTTCATATGTGGACTGGCACAAATTAGCATTACCAGTATGGCAAATTTGGGTTTGGGTTCTTACCACATCTGCGTCAATTCGGTGATGCGGATTCATGTCCGAGTTAATGAAATGAACAGCCACTTCAGCACTAGGATTAGGGTTTCTGACGTGTCTATGTATGGTCTGGCTTAGGGTATTTGTGTTAGACATGCCATCGTATCTTTTCAAGGGTGAGTCTGTCGAGGAGCTCAGATCCCATCTGTCAGTGATTGATTGAGGTACTCCCTTAACTTGCTTTTCTTCAAATAGAACTAGAAGCCTTTGAACCTGAAATTTAAATAGAGAGTTAAAAAAAATATAGTCAAATCTTAGTATGATAAATCAGTGTCCAAGTCAGGGAGGATTTCCATACAATTGAGTATGTCCAGCACTTCAATGTACTAGGCAGGCAATGTAGTCACAAATAATGGTAAGAAAAATGGAGTATTACAGAAGGAATAGGTATAGTACAAAACAAGCATATCTCGGTAAGGAAGGTACTTTGATTTGATTAAAACCAATATGTGTGTGGGGGGGGGGGGGGGGGGGGGGGGTTAGGGGAGCGAGAGGGTAAACCTGATCTACGTTGAGATCAAAGTTGAACTTTACATTAGTAAAGTACTTCTCCAGGATTGCAGGCTTGAACTCACGTTCTGTCAGTGGCTTACACTTACTTGTAATTTCGAATGGCACCTGCAGATGAGAAAAAAAATCCACAATTGTTACACTATTAGACAATATAAATAACTCCTTTAGGTGAGATATACAACGTGCACAACATGTCATATTGTTAATTAGAACATAAAAAAAATATATATATAATTCACTAAAGCAGTATCAAATTAGTACCCAAATGTAATTATGTTAAAAACAATTAAAACAAATTGTTCCAACTTTAATTTGTTGTACCTGAGCAGGATAGGTGGTGCCACTGGAAGTGAATGCCTGAGGCACAATGTTCATGGCACCATTAGAGGTAGCCTTGAAGACACCATACATCTTTCTATCATCAGTATCAAATAGAAAAAGAAACATCCTGTCCGTCACCTGTTAAATTGCACGGTACAGATGGGGTATGGTTGCAATAAAAAAAAACTAAAGCTAAATGTTTAAGAGTTTAGACTGTTCTTTTATGTAAATACCTGTCTCACAAAATGCTCTCTGGAAGCTGGAAGGCCAAATATTCTGCGACTGAAGCATTCTTTTCTAGTGTCATTGTTGCACATGAAGATAGCGCCAGCTAGTTCTGGAATGACTTTGTCTTCGCAGTGATAGTGTCGGCGGCCATGGTGACTGTTTCTCATTTTGCCCCTGTAACAAGGGGACATTTCTCCATTTAGTTCCCTGCTTTAATATTTACTACAACATGTTCTTCATAAAGTTAGAAATAGACCAAAAGATTAATATTTACACCATCAGTTTTGGAGCTTAAATTATTAATTACCGAATTTGTCATATCACATGCATCTAAACATTATATGCTAGGTCTCCTCTAATTTGTGTACTGTGTAAAAAAGCGTACCTACTGTGTAAAAAAATTTAAGAAAATAAGAAGACATCTAAAGACAAGCTTAATGTTCAAACAGAAAACACCACAAGCAATTATTAAACAAAGGGTTCTACACATCCAAATAACGCTGTAATCATACATAATGAATATAATTTTAGGTTCCAGAGAAGTATAAGCTCGTGCAAGGGTCATCTCCAACATGTACCTTAGTGCCTAACAAGAAAAAAAACACAATGGGATCGTCCAGTGTTCTACATGCTATCACAGAAAGAGCATAGATCTAAGAGACTAAGATTAAAATAATGCAAGATCTAATAACGTACATATGGATACTGGGTTCAATGCGTGTATATTGGTCCTATGAAATATGATTAGACCTATTTTTGCAACTTAACCAAAACAAAGAGCAACCTCTGCATAAACACCCCAATTTTCCAAATTCGCTTACTAGCTGATGCTGGAGCATACTTATTCTAAATTGCTACTATAGAACTGTCAATTCTCCATACAAAGTAAATAATTAATTCAAAGCACTAAGAATCCAGAATTTAAAAAAAAAAAACAAGCAGCTTTAATGTAAACTAAACAGATCCAAAAAATCTGACATTGTAATAGCTGGCACACTAAATCAACACCAGAAGCTTCCCCCAAAACTAAATGGATATAAGCTACAGAGAAAGAGTGGCAGTACCTTGAAAGGAAGTAGGAGGACGGAAGCGGATATGCCTCCTTGTGCTCTACTTGAGTCAGTCAGTGCTCTTGATCAATCGATGGGATTGCGGTTTCGAATGTCGACGGAATGTGTGCGCTCCACTTTGGGAGTGGGATGGATTGTCCCGATCTAAATGCATCTAAATGCATAGTGAGCGGGATTTATAATCAGAATTCGTATCCACTGCATTTACTAAAAAAGAATCTTTTGAATTAATGCATCTGAACCGTCCGATCTTCTTTAAATTCCGTGCAAACTGATCCGCACTAATATTGAAGAATCCCATACTTTTATAGGCAGGATCAGACTAACTCTGTTTAAAATCAGACGGCCGAGCCTCAAAAGATTTTTGAGTTAATGCAGAGTTTTAGACTATGCGGACTCTTATAATCAAGGGTTTTATGCGAATGAAAATGCGGTGAGGGGAAATATACAAGGCAAATTCTTCTATGCACTAATACTACCGTCAGCACTGTTCATTTGTGGTTAATCCAACGGTTCACATTAATTTGCTAAGTTCATAAATTTTCACTCGATTTTTTGTCGGAAGGGCAAAAATATAATTTTACACAACCTCCTTTCTCTCCCGCGATCTCCTTTCTCCCCAATTCAAAAACAAGATTCGATCTCAAAAGAAAAAAAAAGTGGCGAGACCTAACCCTCCCGCGATTCTGCTTCTTCCATTTCAAAAACAAGATCTCCCTATCTCCTACGCAGGCGATGCGATCTCTCGATCTCTCACTACAAGAAATTGTCTCCCTCCCGATCGCAACCCAAACCCTAGATTCTTCTCCCCCTGCCTCTCCTCTCCGCCTCTCCGTCGTCACTAACTTGCGCTGGTGCCAACCCGCGATTCTGCTGTCTCCCTCTGAGCACCGAGCAGAAACCCTCCACCTGTTGTCTCTCTCTGAGGACCGAGCACCTACCGCTTCATTTCATACTTTTGTAAGGTATCATCGCCGCTTATTGGTTTTTGTGATTAAATTCTTCACTCCAGCATTAATGGTCAGCTTTCGTTAAACTTCAATTATTTTTCCTTTATAATTTAATTTCTCAAATCGCACAGGCTATATAATCTTATTCAGGTTTGCTTGCAAATACATAGGAAAATCAAGTTTCTGCCTTGAAAGCCAAAGGAATTCGGGCTGAGTTTCTTTCCTCAACACAGACCGCACGAATAACAGAAAAGATAAATAATGTCATGCAGCTTTGTGAGGGTTTTGTGTAATTTCATTTATTCTCCAACAGAAGTACTGACCACCAATATATAACTGCCAGCTTGCAAATGAAAATATGGCTAATGTACCTTACTTTAAGGGGAACATACGATTTACCTGTTCGTTCCTAATTATTAAAAAATCCCAAATTATACTGCTCATCTTCCTCATATAAGTAGAGGTTAGCAATGGAGGAGGATAGTTTGGGGCATCAAGTAGAGGTTACCATATTTATTTTTTGTGTTTATGTTGTTCCTAGGCCATTTGTTGCTTAATTTGCCATTATACTTGCATCTTAGGCTCACTGTATTTCAACTTGGGGCCATGATTTCAGGTACTCATTGGAACTTACTTTTGCTTTTGCCTTTATTGATTTTGTTATATTAAGCAGACATCACCATTTCAAATAGAGAACTATGTCCCAGCATATATTGAGGTTTCTCAACCTATACCGGTTATATAGAAATAGACATGACTATAACCAAATTTGTACCTTTTCAAGAAGAGTTCTTAAGGAAGGTTAAGTTTCTCCTGTCGAAATAATTATTCTTTTTTTTCTTTATATATAAATAATACAGGCCTAGCTATAGGAAATTATCATCTTTGAGGAAGCAACTGCCAGGTGTTTCTATGTTAGCTCTTACAGCTACTGATGTTCCCAAGTTAGTCGAATTTTGTTTTTCTTGTCTGTACGTTTGGCCACAGTTGTTCCTTGCATTATAGCTACTTTATTATTATAGCTTCATTTTTCTCCTCTCTTATTTTGTCATATATTATGCAGAGTACAAAATGATGTGATTAAATCACTTTGCCTTCACAACCCAGTCCTTCTCAAATCATCATTCAACCGACCTAATATATTTTATGAAGGTATAGCCTTGAAGTTTAAAATTTTCATATCCTTTCATCACTCTACAAAAGCAATGCTTACTTGTAGTACAACAACTCTTAGTTATTTGCATTATTTCCTGTTATATTGCAAACCATAGGAACTACATTCTACTTTTTATTTGAATGATTAATAGTATGGAAAATTTCCAAATGTAGTTCGCTACAAGGATCTCCTTGAAGACACATATTCTGACATTACAAATCTCCTCAAATCTAGTGGCGACGTATGCTCAATTGTTTATTGTCTGGAAAGATCAACTTGTGATGACTTAACCTCCTTTTTGTCAAAGCAGGGTATTTCTTCTGCTGGTGCGTGAAATCTAAATATTAATTTCTATTGGATTCACATTATTCAGATACTTCATTTTTCATCTGTATTTTTTATCCTTTTTGTGTTAACCATTTGTAGCGTACCATGCCGGACTAAATAGTAAAATGCGTACTACTGTACTTGAGGATTGGCTTTCTTGCAAAATTCAAGTTGTTGTTGCAACAGTGGCATTTGGGTAATTTTTAAGTCATCAAATATTTATCTTAGAGTTAGGCTATTGTAAAAAATGTTTGTGATCCTTTTTCATGTCTGAACGGTCAAGGTCGTTTAATGTGATCCTTGTAGCTTTTACTTTTAGAATCTTCTTACAATTATTTTGGATTTTTGAAAGATCACTGGATATCAAATTTTACTATTTAAAAATCTGAAAATATAGGAAAAGAAATTGTAAGAATAGTAAAATTTGATATTTTACAAGATTTTAATATGTAGATCATATTGAAAGGCTAGGATCGACCATTCTTCAACATGAAAAAGAAAGATTTAAACCATTTGTATTTCAGCCAAAATACAAACACCTTTATAATTGCCTAACTCTTTATTTTAACTTGCACTTTTCTAAGTTCATGCTCATATACTGAACTTCTTTCTTTCCTTGTTTCTTGACTAAATTTGGTGAATGGAAATGGTGACTCATCTCTTGCTATTTGAGCAGAATGGTAAGCATTTCAACCCAGAATAAAAATAAGTATTTTGTTCTGTGCATAATACATTGTATCAATGCTTTCAGGGTATAGATAGAAAAGATGTGCGTATAGTGTGCCACTATAACATGCCAAAATCGATGGAATCGTTCTACCAAGAATCTGGAAGAGCCGGTCGTGACCACATGCCGTCGAAAAGTGTGTTGTACTATGGCAAAGATGACAGCAGAAAAATGGTAAACTCATGAAAAAAAATATATATATACAAAGAGAGCTATATATGTTTCTATGTGTAAACTCAGATAATTATATTGTTCAATAATTGGTGCTTGGCTCGACGGGAATATATTATCAGAAACTCAGATAAATCTTGTATGGAAAATATCCACAAATAAAAACCTTTTTCATATCCTGTGGTCACACTTGGTAATATATAACCAACACTAAAATGGACAGTTATGATGCATCATGGAATGCAAAACTTGCAGGGGTAAAGGTGTCATAGATCAAGTATAAGTTCACCTTTGTCACTTGTGCAATCTTTGCATAGTGTAGTTGAGATTTGACTTTACCATATAAAGAATGGAAAAGATGGGGAAAATACACTAGTCAATTTTGGCAGTGGAAGAGATTACATGTTGGATAATCCATTTTAACCTTACCATATCATTCCGATTTTACCCTTCTAATCTGTCCTCTGGATACATTACCTTTCAGCACATAGTAGTAGTATCCAGTTTTGCTACAATGGCTAATTTAGACCCTGATTCTATTAAAATAACAGCTTCAAGCTAAATAGTGGCTTACTTTCTTGTAATGCATAAAATTTTTTGAACAGTTACTATGCAAGCACAACAAGAGGCTCCACCTGACATGCATTGCAGAGACAAGTTTTTAATACAAACTGTTGTCACAAAAGATGGTTCAACTACCAAGGACGTAACTGCGGAATTGGTACTTAGCTTTTTCAAAACTATGAATTGGCAAAACATTGAATTACAAGTCCAATTATTTGAAATGAAATACAACTCAAAGCACAGCAGCACTTGTTTTTAGTAATATGAAACTGTTGTATCTTGGATCGTTATCAATAAATTACGCCTTATTGTATCTTGTAAATCTTTTGTTTTTGCCTTGACAAACACTGTTGTAATTCTTCAATAGAAGCAAGTACAATGGTAGTAATTCTATACTGCTTTTTGGTTGTCTGCAAATGATTATAGACTCTACAGACTTAATTAGTTTGCTTAAGTTATATTGCTTTAATATCTTGCATGTGATAATTTATTTATGTTGTCTAATGATATCAGGTTTCGCATCTCTAATGTAACTGTAGCACATATGAGATACTGCCAAGGGAGAGGGGGTGCTGCGAGTCAGACCATCAAGTTGGAAATTCACGAGTTCGTGCGAGATCCTTCGAATCATATTTTGCAGTTCTTTAAACAGGTAGGTATATATTATCACCAAATCCATTTATTATTATTATTATTATAGCTAGTTACTCCAAATTGTCATGGTAATACACGTAGGCATATGTGCATTCTATCCTCTTCACTTAGAAGTTGTTAGGATTAGTAATGGTAATACAGCTTAGACAAAATAGAAGCTGTTAGGATTAGTAATAAGCGATGTTGTTAGGAAAGTTAGTTACTGTTCTCAAGTGGTTGTAAGTATTGACAGTTAGAACTATGATTGGAAGAGTCTAACTCTAGTTAACTAGGAATTAAACATGGCCTATAAATAGGCATGATCTGTGCTTGTACAAGCTAATCAAGAAATTAATAAAAATTCTTGCATTCTCTCTTCTCCCTTCTCTGGTTTCAAACTTAATTTCAGAATTCATCTTTTTACATCCAAAAATGCTGATTGACCAAACCCATCTGACCAAACCCATCTGGTCTGTTGGACTATTTTCCTAATACTAACCCACACGCATCAGCCCAAAAAAGTAGTATAATAATAGATTTAAATTGTCTATTGATTCAGCATCATGTCTGGACCATTTTCCTAATATCGTCTTGGACATTGGTTAGTACATTTTTCTCCGAAAAAATTAGTTGGTAGACGAGTTGTTTTCGAAACAGATCAGCTTGTACCTGAATAAGTGTATGCAACAGAATTAGTATAGTGAAACCAAAAACTGAAGTAGAATATTATAAATGACATAACTACCTCCATAGCCGAGTTACTCTTATCATCGCCCTCCCATAATTCAATAAATTTTAAAGTAAATAGACCACAAGAGTGATTATCTTGTTGCTGTGGAGCCTCAATCAGTTTCACAGGCCAATCGGTAATATTTAGGTGCAAGTACTTGGTCCGTAGGGCTTTGTCGGTGTCGAGTGCAAGAGAGATCAAAAATTGGATACCATTGCGCTACAATTTTACAAGTAAATTAGTAATTGTAATAATGCACAATGTTGTACGAAACATATATATAGTTCCCAAACACTAACCAAATTGAGCGTCCACTCGGTATAGAGACTCGAATGCTTAGCTTTAGAATCCAAAATTTGAAACTGTTTTAATCCGAGATTAAGGACACCTACGTACCAATGCTGGTTATGAAGATTGATAGGGAAGAAGACCTACATAATAACATCCTCATTAAACGGGTTAATATTTCTTCCAACGTAGATAAGAAAAAAAATCATATAATTTACATCTACGTACCAAATCACTATTCAGAAATTGACTTCCGGTTTGTGCCCACCTCTTTAAATCCCGTCCATTAGTACAATTTTTTAGTTCAGATTGAGCGTACACACAAGTGTTGCACGTATCCACTGCCATAACTTGGAGGAGGCAGTGCCGAGTAGGGTCCATAATGCTGATCCCACAATCAAGTACCTATTAAAATCGACGTGAGATTTAATGCTGGTCTCATAATGCATGAATTAAGAAAAAGGTTGACTTAAAAATGTACCTTATCATTAATCCATTTGAAAGGGCCTGTCTCGTTGGTAGGCCGGATAAGACAATTCATGTCGTCGCCTGTCAATGTAAGACGCCCAATCTCACAGTTCATTATGACAATTTCAGCCGTAGGATCTATATTTCTCACATACTGTACTGCTGCCATCTCATCCTTAGTTAATCCGATGTCATGTATATCTGAATAAAAATGACTGAAATAGTTATAGAAAAAACATGGCTGCAAATTGGTAGATTTAGATTACTATAGTTAATGCATAACAGATTTAGTTGTATGACTACCAAATGCCAACTTCATACCATATTTTGGTTGAATGAATCCATATGTATGTCTCTCTTGTTCTCTCAGCCTACTTTCTTTTGTCTTCTTCGGTATAGGCTTCTCACTTTGATCTTCATAATCGTCATACACCATAATGACCTGTCTCTTTTTATTCTCTGTCATTTTCTCTGGAGTTTTGGTCGGCATCTGCCATATAGATTTATGCCTCATTTTCTGCATAAATTACATGATGTTGGCAAGACATGTGGTTGTTATAATCTGTTACCAAGATATGAGTCCTACTATGATAATTACGGTGTTACCTTGTTTGAAAGGGTTGATGTCCATAGTTCCTTGCTAATTTGCTTCACCTCAAAGTCCTTACCAACATTATTGTGGTCCATCTTAGAATTTGAATTAATTATCTGAAATGAGATTAGTATTAGCTTTGGTTGAGGGAAAAAAAACAGTAACTAAACTTATGCAAAAAAAATACATATTGAAGATGTCTACTGTGTGCCAAAAAGTTCCAAAGAAGGCTCATAATTAAAAAGGAAATGGTAACTTGGACCTCATCAGGATATGCATTGTTATCTCCTTTAACTTCTGAAATTGTAAGCTCCTGAATTATATTTCCGTGAAACCGTCCATGTCGACGCTCATATTCTTCCCTACATTTCATCTTTTCACGGGTCCATTTGGACATTAAGGGACGATTTTGGTCGAAATAGTTGTTGGCTGCAATTTCTTGTACATGCTCATAGTACCACAACTACATTAAAGCACACGTGACACAAAAAGTTAATGAGTATTTGATCTAAAACGATACAAATCAGGTGCTGTCCAGCAGCTCCCTAATTACATTTCTCAAGTAACAAGCAAACCATAATAGTATTTAATTCTCTATAAATTCTTTTTCTAACTTGTGGTTAACAGTAGTACCATAAAAGTTGAAAAGTCATAATACAAACCAGAGTTAGAAAATTACTTGGAGTAATATGAAGTTGCCCTCTAGGCGCATCTTTGTAGATTTATTTCGTCTGATACTGCGATGCAAGAACGATACGGTGAACTCGGCCCAATTGTACTTAGATACGAGATCGACATTTTCCACTATACTAACATACTCCCATGGTATACGATCATCCACCGGTTGGGCTAGGAGTCCAGCAATCATCAAGAGCACAAAACATCTAACAAAGTTCTCATCCGTTGTGCCAAGTTTTAAAATGCGGGACTTAAGATCGCGAAAAGAGATGTTGTGGGTATTAGGATTTTCAAGTTGATTGGAAAGATCCTCGTTTGGAGCTTCTCTCTTAAACATGTCGATGTGAATGCCTTCATCTCTCAAACCTATGATACAATATGCATCCCATGGGGTGAGTGCCACATTCTTTTCACCAAGACGAAATGTTTGGACATCCGATTGGTAGACTTTGCTGAGTGTTGCTATCAACACACGGCTGATCAGGATAGGATGTAATTTGAAAAGACAGCCAAACCCTAAATCTGAAACTTTTTTCCTCTGTTCGGGTTTTAAGCCGTCGAGCATAAGCACGAATTGAGCTGCCCGATCTACTTCCATAAACACCAATGCCATGAGCAGGATATAGATGAATCAAAATAAAATTACTATTTAAAAATCACAAGGAAAGCAATCCTAAGTAAAATAACAAGTAAATGTGTAAGATATTTTAGTCTACTTGCTTTTTTCAAGTTCAGTTAGGTTATCTGACTTAAAAGTTGGTTATAAATCTGACTTAAAAATTGGTTTAAAAAATGTGCACCTGACTTAAAAAAAAGGCCCTATATTAGAGGTAAAAAACAGGACTTGAGCAGTGGTAGAAGAGATGAAAAAAAAAGAGAACCGAAAAAAAAAATGGAGATGACATATGGCCAGCCTGACACCTTTGTTTTTGTTGAATTGTTTGAATTTTGGAGTAGAGGAGGTTAAATCAAGATAGAGATGAGATTGAGCATTTTACTTACTTAAATTTCTTCCAATTTTCAGGATTGGCGACTACATCAAATAGCCGGTGGGAATTGGTAGACAATGACCGTTTTGGCCCTCCAAGAGATGACTGGTATTCTTTTCTTCCCCTAAATACAATAGTTTTTGTAATTTTGGTTGTTTGACTATTGCTTTTTTCACACAATTGTCCTATTCAGGATTGCTGTTTGAGTATATTGTTTGTAAAATAATTGTGGTCCAAAAAATGTCCTTATTTCATATAGCCCAGAAAAAGAACTGAAAAAAATCAGACTTAAAAATTTGTTTAAAAAAATTCAGAAATCTGACTTTAAAAAAAGGTCCTTTATCAGAGGTAGAAGAAAGGACTTGAGCAGTTGTAAAAAAAATGTCCTTAAGTTCTAAGTTTAAGAAGTCAGACTTAAAAAATAAAAAACAAATGAGATGAAAAGAGATGGAAAAAGGTCCTTACTTTCTTGTTGAATTGTTTGAATTTTGTAGTAGAAGATATGTAACAATGCCGAGATGAGATGAAGATAGTGTTGCTCTAATTTGAGTGACAAGAACTTTGCTCCATTTTTGATTCAGGAAGAAAACTTCATTTGCAATTTATGTCTGTCTTTTAACAATCTGATCAGTGTTGCTTTGATATATTCATTCAAGAAGAAAGCAACATTCTTTATTCAATGTATATAGGAGCTAGATAGTGGATACTTGATAATTTGTACATTAATTTTTTTATTTTAAAGAGCACTGATCAGATTGATGGGACAAATTGGTCTGTCATATTGAGCCTCTGGTTATCCATTAATGAACTGATTTGGATTGTAATATTGTGTACTTTGCAATGATGGACAAAATATTGTTGCTCGTGGAGATTGTTGGTCGTGTAGAATATATCCAATAATGGAATCTGAACTAGCCGCTGCTTGTGGAGATTATTGGAAAATCAAATTAGGTGTACTTTGCAATGATGGCCTCTAATATTGTCGAAAATCAACTATTGCAAACCAATATCAAAAACGTCTTTGATTTTCCAACTATTAAAATCCAATGTCAAAAACCAATGTCAAAAACGTCTTCAGTTATGTTTTTCCAAATAATAAGGTTTCTAATATTCCGAAATTTTTATTTTTTTGAAAAAATATTAAATTAATGTCGACATAGAATAAAGAATTCGTCAGATTTGGAAATCTAACATAGACGTTACCTGTCGTAACGTTCAGAGGATGCTACGAACTGTAACGTCCAGAAAATGTTACGAACCGTAACGTCCAGGAAATATTACGAACCGTAACGTCCCGATTAACAACAGTTAGCCCAATGTCAAAAACAATGATGCAATATCCCAATGACATCTAATATTGGCAGATATATGGCATCTTATCCCAATGTGAAAAACAATGATAGCATTTCTCTCTAATATTGTACCTTGACTATTCTCTTCTCCCAATGACAAATGATGGCAATTCCCTTCTCTAATATTGTCAGATTTTTTTTTTGGATTTCTTTTAGATTTTTTTAGATAATGTGTCTTATTTTAATGTTTATTTTATTTATTTATTATATAATATTGTAATTTTTAATTTTTAATTATAAATTTTTGTTAAATTACTTTCTAGTTTTTTGTGAATTTTTATTATCTTAATTTTTTTTTTAGCAGTAGTGAATTTTTAATTTTGCACTAGTGCATAGGAGAAGGGAATTGCTATTTTTTTTTAGCAGTAGTGAATTTTTAATTTTTAATTATAAATTTTTTTTAAATTACTTTCTAGTTTTTTGTGAATTTCTTTTAGATTTTTTTATTATTTTAATGTTTATTTTATTTATTTATTATATAATTTTTCAATATTTTTATTTTTATTTTAAATTTTGGCAAAATTTGATGCAATAATGTTTTTGTGATTTTTTTCATCAGAAATGTTTTTAATTTTAATTATCTATTTTTTAAAGAGATGCAACAAATAAATTCAGAAAAAAATGAAAAATACATTTTTAATGATTTTGCAATTTTTTACTGATGTGGGACTTCTTCTCCCAATGTCAAAAATACATTTGATATGGGACATCTTCTCCCAATGTCAAAAATACTGATGTCATTGTTCATTAAATGCACATGAACAATTCTCTTCTCCCAATGACAAATGGAATGATGCATTGGCTTCACATATTCGTCCCATTTGTACAATTTCTACAATTTATGGAGAACACAATATTTTTAAGGATTTTTCAAATTTTTTTAAAATAGAAATTTATTTTAATGTTTTTTCAATTTTCTATTATTTGGAATTTTTTTAAGATTTTTTCTGGTTTTTTATAATTTTTTATTATTTTAATGTATTTTAATTTTTTATAATCCGTTTTTCATTACAGAGGTGCAGCATGATATTAATCGTAAATATATTACAAAAAAATTCTAAATTAATATTTTATTTTTGTAAAATCTTATAAGGCAAAATAGTACTTACCAACATCATTTTTAGATGATTTGATCATTTTTTTCCCATTAAAAAGCTTGAAACATTTTTGGACCGTCCGTTTTCTCGTGGGAATTCAACGGTCGATCTGCAACAAAAGTTGTCGAAATATTATTGATAATGATCAAGGTACCATATTGAACGCAACCAATATAAAAGTTCGGCATTTTTATTATATTTGAGCTTCGATCGAACACGAAAAGTTTACGGCCATACGATGCTTTAATTTTCTATCAACTAGATGGATGGGTAAACGACAAAAAAATTGATTACATGTACCCTTGCTCTGTAAGTTAATGAAGGCGCACGTAATGACGTGGTCCGTTGACCGATCGGGACCGTTGAAATCAAAGAGCACTGCATTTAATGTATTTCATGAATTTTTTAGTCATTTTTTTTGGGGTTTACCCATCCATCTAGTTAATACAAAATTGAAGAATCGTATGGCCGTAAACATTTCGTGTCCGATTGAAGCTCAAATGTAATAAAACTTCTGCTGCAGATCGACCTTAGCGTTCAATATGGTACCTTGATCATTTTCAATAATATTTCGACTTATTTTGTTGCAGATCGACCGTTGAATGTCCCCGTGAAAACGAACGGTCCGAAACTGTTTCATGCCTATGAATGGGAAAAAAATGATCAAACCCTCTAAAAATCTATTAGATAAATATTATTTTAGGAAAATAAGATTTTACAAAAATAAAAACATTTATTTATAATTTTTTTTCATATATATCTAGGGTTAAACACTCTTGTCTTATAAGAAATTCAGACATTTCGTCTCTGACCCGCGGACCCCACTGCGCAGAAATTAATTAGATCCTGCTGGGAGCCAATGGAATACGATCACACGGATCGCTGACGTGGCTTTATTTTTTTACCGATCCCGCCTTCTTGTCCGATTTTCCATTCGATTTTACCAATCCCCGCCTACTTATTTACCAATCCCCGCCTGCATAACTCTCACTTATTCGATTTTCCCGATTTTTTTACCAATCCCGCTGGGCTTTGAGAAGGTTTCTCCGTTCAGAAGGTTTCAATTCCTATTCAGAAGGTTTCAACTCCGAAGGTTCCTATTCAGAAGGTTTATATTCAGAAGGTTTCAATTCATCTTTCAATTCCTATTCAGAAGGTTTCTCCGTTCAATTTCTCCTTTCAATTTCGATCTATTCTATTCACCTTTCAATCACATGAACTATTCTATTCACCTTTCAATTCCTATTCAGAAGGTTCCTATTCAGATTTTTCTATTCACCTTTCAATTTCGATCTATTCAGTAGTTTTCTCCTTTAGACGCTGAAGATTCCAGAGACGCTGATTTTCAGAGAATTTCTAGCTGTAAGATTTCAATTCCTATTCATTTTTATCAGCTGGTACTGATCATTTTCTGGTACTGTTTTTCTCATTTTTCTGGTACTGATTTCTCGCACTGATTTCTCATTTTCTGGTACTTTTTTTCTGGTACTGATTTCTCATTTTTCTGGATTACAATGGTAATCTGAAACTGTTATTTATTTATAGAAAGAATATATTAGATAAATTGATATTTGTGTATGTACCAGAAAGTGATGAATTTTGTAGCTACAGCTAGAGTCTATTAGATAAATGGGAAACAAAACAAAACAAAACAAGTCTGAACTCAATCCATTGCGGCCCGAAACAAGCCTATTGCGGTCCGAAACCAAAAAAGTCAGAGAACCAACTCTGAACTCTGAATTAGTAATTTCCCTAGATAAATCCGTAATTTCCCTAGATAAATTAGTAATTTGTGTACATGATTAAGAATTACTAGTGACTAAATTTTTGCTAATGTTGATGTGTTACTTTTTGCAAAGGATGTCAAACCCTATTTGCCGGAGATGTCTACGAGTAACTATTGTGACAACAGCACATACCGCAAACAACAACGGCCGAAGATACTATAATTGTACCACTACTAATCATGGATTTGTGGGGTGGTGCGACGATGCTATTTTTCACCAGATGCAAACCCAATTCATGCTTCGCCGGTTCGAGGAAAAAATGAATGCGATGTATAGGAAACTAGTAGTTGCTTTGAGCTGGTACCAGATGTTTAGAACCGATTCAAAAGGAACACACTAATTGCATTTTGATTTTTTGGATCTACAGGATTCTTCTATAGTAGTTGCTTTTGATGAGATACCTGAAGATGGCTTAAATAGTCCCTTACGTCTTGAGAAGGTTGCAAATGAGGTACTACCTTTTGATCAATGCAACAGTCGTATTGTACTCAAATACTGCCTTTTTTGTCTTATTTGTTTCATTTGTTAACTGCATTTACCATACAGTTATGGATTGAACTTGTACTAAACCATAGTTTTGTATGGTGAGATACAAAAAGGAATGCTTCTGGTACATTTACCTGAAACTTAGAATGGTAGCTCCCGATTTAGCCCAATTCATGAGTAAAATCCTAACAAAGAAGTACATAATGCAAAAGAAGGTGATTCCTGATATTTCAAATTGTAAGAATGTTAAACCGGTTAGATTTCTTTGTTCCAGTGTTTTCAAATGCTATATGAACTATATTTTATACAACTGGTTTAATTGTATTGCTGCACTGTGCGGTTAAACCGGTTACCTACGCACTTCACTCTTGCCAAAACTGTAAAACCATTTTTGGATTATTAATATTCTTCTCACTTTATTTCTTTCTCACTCTTGCTCTTCTCCCTTTGATGCAGACTCTGACTAGTTGTGGCTGGGATGTGATCGATTGCCATGGTGGGGTTTCCTTGGTGGCAAAACCCACAGCATATCTTGGTAAAACAATCAAAATAGATAACTCTGAGGCTACTCTTGATGGGACCAATTTCAGAGAGGCCTTGCTTAAATCAACTGGATTGTGTATTAATGGCGGATCCTGGACCCGTTTACCTAACTACTGCCGATTCAGTTTCAGTCTTGAACAGACCAAATTTGATCAGTCCCTTGATCAGATTGTTCAATTCAAGAAAATGTTTCTCGGCGATTAGGCACTGTTGCATAGCTTTTTTTTTCCAACTTTCTTTTCTTTTCTTTGCCCCTAAATTTCTTGTTGATGTAATTTTAGCTTCTGTAAAATAAATCAAACACGTCTGATTTTAGTTCATTCTAAATTAAAGAAGCAAACATACATGTGTAACATCACTGTTTGGATCTGTCAATTCCAGGTTTACAATTTACACCTCATTCGTTGTCGAAAACCCAAGTTTGCAAAGAGCCTCTTAAGCTTTAATTGCTATCGTAACAACACTGGTACCCCCTTCGTCTCTCTGTCGCCATCTGGAGTTTCATTATACATCTCTTCATTTGTACTTATATATGTTGAAATTATAAGCCCAACTGCCAACTAGAGATACAAAGGGTTTATATTTCCTTGAGTCAAAGCAAACCTTAATAATCTCTAATCTTAACTTCACAAGTACCAAATAACTGCACCATGCAATACCAAACATTATACATTTCGAGATTAAAAATTTACATTTGCAATACCATTTGCAATACCATTCCATTCAATTCAAGATATCGAGACTAAATTGAAATAACATGGCACTTATCATGTCAGATTTCGAGATTAAAAATTTAAAACTAAACTGAAATAACATGACACTTAAAATTAGTGTTCAGATTCAATTCAAAACAAAATAACATCAAAATTAAACTCTTACTACCCCAAAACCATTATTCCTTGCTCTCTCCATCCAAAAATAACACGAACCCCAGAAAAAAAATACTTCGTATCCATGTTTTTGCATGATCCTTTCTGCGCCTTCATGTTACTTCGTATCCATGTAGTTTTGGCCTTGCACCTGCATGCAAAAAAAAATATTCAAATTTATTCGATTTTCAATTATGCAAGGCAGTAAAGGGTTGATGAAAATGCAGTACCAGAACTATGACAAAAGCAGTACCAGAAATTTACAAAAGCAGCCCCTAAACATAAAAAATTTACAAAAGCAGTACCAGAAAATAATGTAAGACAGTAAATTTGATGCAAGACACCATAGCAGAAAATTACTAGTGTAACTCACTGTTACAGTGATAATACTGAATGTTACAGTGATAATGTAAAATAATGTAAGGCAGTAATGGAAGGCAGTAAAATAATGTTAGGCAGTAATGTACCAGAACTAATGTAAGGCAGTAATACAATGTAAGAACCTTATTTTGTGTAACTCATCAATACAGTGACAATACTGAATCATGATAGGCACCACTAAACCAAATAACCCATTAAAGAGGTTGAAACTGTCATAAAAAAAAACATAGAGTCGTTCTTCACGTACCGCTTGGAGAAGTTGACATCTTTGTCGATTATGGCCCTTCATACCGCAATGCCCACATTTGTTCTTCCTCCTTCCTTCAAGTGAAGACTTCAACCGCTCGTACTTATTCTTTTTTGGTGCGCCTTTCGTCACAACAGGTTTTGGATTCTCAATCTTTTGGGGTGATTTCCTTTCACTTGAGACGTCATCCTTTTCCACCTTAGGCTTCTTCTTTCCTTTCTCAACTTCATTAAGCCGACATTTCTCTTCTTTTAACAACTCTCTTGTTTTCACATATTCGTCCCTCGACTTAGATGCTTGGTAGCTGATTTGTGTACTTAGCTTTGTCAGCTCATGACACATTTGGACCTGTTCAGAAACCTCAAAATCCCCACCCTTCCTATCCGAAGAAAATAAAGACTTGGCAGTTTTGGTCCACCTTTCAGCAATGCAACACTGCGGAATTAACGGGATCTCCAAGTATATCAATACAGCTAACACGTGACGGCATGGTATTTTTTCACATTCCATTTTATAACACGTACATGTGATTTTCTCAATATTGCCCTCAGATACAAAGCAGTCCACATCTACCCGACTCTCCAGTTTACCTCTTTGAGCAACGGTGTACGATAAACAAGCTTTGCTCTCGTGTTTTTCAAAAACAACCAATTCATTTGACCTCTCAATTTCCTCACGAACAATTAGAAAAACTTCTTGTGTGAAGCTTGTTGCGGCAGATTTCTCGATATTGTAGAACGGAGTTGTTAAAACAGGTTCGGTCTGAGATGATTTGCAATCTAACTCGGCCTCTTTTGTGCGCATGTCCGTAAGACACCGCTCCAGTTGCTGTACACTCGTACACAAAGACAACCTGCTATTCAAGTACCCCCGGATCTTGGAATTGAGGCTCTCGCTTCTCTGATTAGTGGACATTCCTAAGAACTTCTTCTTTACAAAGGATCCCGCCCATAATTTTTTGGACTCGTAAATCTTCTGCAACCACTGTCTGCTTTGTGGCCTTTTACTCACTTTATCACCAAACTCCTGCCACCGGTTCTCAAACTCTTCAGTACTGTACGCCTTGCTCATCAGCTTGTAGAACATTTGCATGACCTCCGAATTACGAATATACTTTTTCGCGTTTTCCCCCATATGCCATGCGCATATCCGGTGTGCGGTGCCTGGTAATACCGATTTAATGGCCTCGCGCATAGCAAGGTCACCATCCGTAATTACAGCCTCAGGTCGTACCTGATACATGGCCGCCATGAATGCTTCAAGAAGCCATTCGTATGCTTTCTTATTCTCGCGAGATACAATGCCGCATGCAAAAATAACTGTGCTCCAATGATGATTGACTCCTAGAAAAGGAACGAGTATCATTTTATACCTGTTCAACTGGTATGTGCTGTCAAAGACAACTACATCTCCGAAGCTAGAGTAATCGAGCACTGACTGAGCATCGGCCCAAAAGAGACTTGTCAAATGACCTTCTTCTGTGTCATATCTGAAAAAGAAGTCGGCATCTGCTTTCTTCCTCTCCTTGAAGTAATTTATCACTGAATTCGCATCATTTGCAAGCATCGCAGACCGCTCATGCCTGGAGGTAAAGTTATACAAATTCTTCCGTTGATAACCACGGTGTTCGTAACCACCACTCCTCCGTTCTGTGTAATCTAATATTTGACATTTGCGGATACCTGAGCTTCCAAAAGTGACTATCTCGTGTTTCTCAGCTTCATTAATAGAACAGTGAGATCGGAGGAAAGGAGCCGTATCACTAGCCGCTAAACTGTGGTTGTGAACATCTACATAGTCTGCCACCCACCATCTACCAATTTTCGGATCAAGTCTGACGTGGAGCTTGACGGGGCAGCCACAACGAGAGAGTGCTGGGGCTGCTCTTTTCCGATCCAGCTTATCCAAATACTTCTTCTCTCGGAAACCAGATTTGCTGCAGTGAAACTGACGAAATGTAATGGAGCCATTCTTTCGATCCTTCGTAATATTGTTCTTCCTTATGCTAAACCCATTTTTTTTAGCATAATCGTTGTAAAACTCGTAAGCTTCTTCTTGGCTTGAAAATGTCATATTAATAACTCTCTCATACTCTCTCAATGACGCTACATCGACTTCATTAGCCTACAAAATTTGGGGGTACAGACAAAGACAATGAAAAAAAAAATTTGCAAATGACACTTGGGTGTCACTGGTACTGTATAAGTAGAATTGTTAGATGTAAGTTGCAAACGGTGCTGTTTACATGGACCTGTTCACGGTGCTGTTTACAGAGGTTTATACAACTTTTTTTTTTTTTTTGTAATAAGAGCCCCATTTATCCCAACATCCATTCCATTAGATGCCCCTGGTGAGATTTATCATAGGATGATTTTTTTTGCTCCAGTTCTAAATAAAATTCAATCGAAAACTAACCATGAGATCTGCTTCAGCAGTAGGCTACCGAGGCAAATTAACACCGCGAAATCGAAGCCTTTCAAACTGTATGTATTTTATGACATCTCTCCGCGTCAGCCCGGGCCCATTGTCATCTTCCTTCCTCTTGAAAGCTTGTTGTATGTAGTCAATTAATCCCTTCAAAGCAAAATCAAAAGCAAAATCAAAAGCAAAACTAAGAATCCTACAAAAAAAAGGTAATCTTTTTTTTCTTGATGCATATTACTAAAAGTCATTTGCAAATAATGTATTGTTCTTAGTTTGAAATCTTCTTCAGTTTGAACTCAAGCGTCATTGAGAACCCCCAATTTTTGTACTTATATATGTCATTTGCAAGGAAAAATCTTCTTCAGTTTGCAAGTAATGTACTTATATATGGTTAATACCAAGGAAAATAATGTAAAATTGTTCTCAATGTACTAAAAGTCATTTGCAAATAATTCTGGACCATCAAGCGTAATTCTTCTTCAGTTTGAACTAAAATAATTCTCAATGTTCTCAATGTTCTCAATGTACATTATAGCCAAAATAATGTACATTGAGAACATTGAGACATAATGTACATTGAGAAAATAATGTACATAATTGGGGGTTCTCAATGACAGAATTACACTTGCAAACCTAAACAGCAGTAACGACTGTTCTTAGTTTGAAAAATTTTGTTTTGAATTTTAAGACTTACAGCAGCTGAGGTTACACATATATCCCTATATGCTTCCACCTCATCTGGAAATGCTGATCCTCTAGTAAGTACTTGTTCAGACTCTATATTCATCAGGGAAAAGAAAAAAAGAAAGAATCATGTAAAATTACCATTTATGCTTCTGTACAATTGTAGTGAACAAATACACCTCTTGAACTATATTCAGAGTTGCATCTGACATTGCTTTTGCAAATAACACCTGTACAGTTTTCAGAAATATGCGCATAAAAACCTAGTCGAGATTGCTGCTAACTCTTATTGTATCATAAAGAAAACCAAGCTCCAGAATTAATTCATTAGTACTCTGCACTAAGAATTATTGGAATTTGCTTATTATTACAAAAGGATGTGATTATCTTTTTCTTATAATTTCCCTTCTATGAAATATATCTCTGATTCACTGATTGGATGCTGGAAGAATAAAAAATTCTTCAGAAAGATGGTTCAAAGTAATTTGATTTTAATTATATACGACCACTCCTGTAAAAAGTTAACATAGTAAGAACAAAAATAAGGATCCAAAATATGCATGACAGCATGAGAAATGAGTGAAAAGCAAAAATGCCTATATCGAAAAACGAGGGCCTCCTGTACCAGTCAGTATGCTGCCCCTCCTTTTTCTAAAAAACCCCTGTAGTTTATTGAAATATGAGACAAATTAAAAACTAGTGTTGTTCACATACCTGTATGGTTATATTACTAGTCTACCATACCCGTATTGAGAAAATTTGTATTCCCCAATCCAAAATATTTCTCTTTGCAAAATTCATATTCCAGCAAGCCTCAATAATGATAATTTTTCAGAAGTTGATCATAAAATATTTCTCTTTGTATGTACCCCCAATTTTTGTAGAATTGTTAGTCACTGGTACTTGTAGGCTAATGAATCAAGCGTCATTGAGAACCCCCAATTTTTGTAAAATTGCAAACGACTTACATCTAACCCCCATATTATTACATCTAAAAATTGCAACCACAAGGAACTTGGGTGTCACTGGTACTGTATTTATTGCCCTTATAATTTGCATGTTAATCACAAGAAGCCACAATAATGAGAACCCCCCATGGTTAATACTAAATAACCATGAATAATCTGCAATCACAGGTGCAAGGAAAATAATTCTTCTATGCACCAATACTAATGGTTAATACCAAGGAGGCAATCACAGGCGCAACCATGGTTAATACCAATCCCCAAATCATACACTAACCTGCAATCGAGAAATTGCTCAAATGACGTATATGGTTCCTCGGGGAATAGAAAGAAGTGGTTGACGGGAGCAATCACAGGTGCAAGGAGGCAACTGGAGGAAGCACCGAGAGCCTCTGCCGCGTGCTAGTAGAGAGGCGAGGAGCGGTGGAGAGTGAGAGAGGCGAGGAGCATGGAGAGTGAGACAGCGGGAGGGGTGCGTCGAAGGCTGGATCGCGAGAGGGGGTGCTGGGTCGCCAGAGGGAGTGGGCTAGCGAGAGGGAGAGGAACCGCTGGATCGCGAGAGGGAGAGGGACAGGGAAGGGAGTGCTGGATTGAGGGATTACTCCATGGATCGCGAGAGGGAGAGGGACAGGGAAGGGAGTGCTTTCCGAAAAAAAAAAAAATTCGCGTAAGGGAAGGGAGTTAATTGACGCCTCCAGTGGAGTGGGCTCGTTACCATTTTGACCTTTCCGGAAGAAAAAACAGCGACAAACTAATAACCGTTCGATCAACATTAAATACACAGTAACCACTGTAGCAGTAGTGCATAGAAGCATTGCTCAATATACAGATGACTGAGTGAGGGGGATTCGGATTTGGCGCACTAGACCGTGTCTAGGTTGATTGGTTAATGGTTAGTAGGGAAGCGGTGCTGCGGTGGTAAATAGATAAATATTTACAACTACAACTACAAGCACCACATTCTTCTTTTTCTCCTCCCAAGAAGAATGTATTAAACTCCCCTATCGTTAGTTTCTAAGTAGTTTTATTCATTGTAGTTAATTTCAAGGTAAATTCATTATTGTTAATATTTGGTCATGTTTGGTTGTGGAGTAAAATTATTTAGAATTAAATTGTTTATTATTTCATATATTTTATATCTTGTTTAGTAGTTGGAGTCATAACTTAAATTAATCTACTTGGTGGAGTCAAATGTTAAAAAATGTGTTTTTTTATGACAGTGGATCATATAAGTAGAGTAAGTGTGAAATAAGTTAATTCACCTAGATAGGTAGAGTAAGTTACTTCAGATTAAGTCACCTCTTATCGTATCTTACTTCTTCTATTTTATTTCTTATTTAACGGATTAAGTGTGAAATAAGAGATTTACTTCACTTCTTACTCCACAATCAAACATGACCAAAAAAAAATATTCCATCTCAAAGAAATCTTAATATGAAAGGCTGAAATATTTTAAAGCCCATTTTCACATATGCCCCTTCTCTCGTAGAAATGAACCATGACTTTTAATCTATGTTGCACGGATACTTCAGTTTAGGCGCCGTATCAGTATCGGACACGTATCGAAAATCGATACTCATCTGATACAGCGCCCGATACGTATCGGATACGTCAGCTGGCGTATCGGCTTACGTGGCATATCCTTAATTATTTCATACGGTCTCCGATACGCTCTGACTTGTCTGGATACGGCCTGGATACTGTTCTGACACGTCTGGATACGTAATGGATACCGTGAACCACGCATGGTCCACCATACATCGCACAGTCGCTGACTCCCTGTGCACCGAGCCATCCCTGTGGACCGCGCCAAAAACTTTTTTTTCAAGCACTCCATGGCAGAATCGGACATGGGATCTTTGCTATGGACTCCAAATGCCTTAACCACTACACTACTTCAAATTTGATGTTATAATCTAGTAGCGTTTATATTTAATGTACATCCAGAACTTTTGATATATATATATTTTTTGTTTTATTTTGAATTGATATTTAATTTATATAATACAACTGTTGAACTAATAATATAATATAATAAACGTATCGTATCCTTGATTTTTGAAAATTGCTATATCGCCGTATCCGATACGATACCTGTACCCGTATCCATGCAACATAGCTTTTAATGACGTCAAATTTTAAAGTTCAGTATGTTACATTGCCTCATTATGTTTTCATTTTTTAAACTTTAATAACGTAAAATATAAATTTTAAATGTTAAAATAAAATTGTTAAGTATAATATATTTTATTTTCTACACGTGCAGAAAAAATTAACAGTTTTTCAATTTTGTTTATAATAAATCGAAATTAACGCCTCACATCAGTACATTTTTACGTGTCCATTATTTTGCTTTTAATTGGTGGGTTTCTTCAACTTCTCTCTCTTTTCTCCGTTGCATTTATTATCATGTTTACTGGTTATGTCTTTCAATTTTCTAACTTTAAAAGTCACACATAAATGCTAACAGGGAACGAATATGCAATTGTTTTGATTGACCCCATATCATCAAACCTACAAGCAGTATAGAACTTGGAAAAAGCCTATTTTATATATAAAGCAGGTATGTATTTTACACATCCGAAGAAATGGTTTATTCTGCAAATAATTGGAACAAAACAAAATGAGTCTGTTCAAGAACCTTTCTACTGTCAATTGAAAATCTTTCTTTAATCACCTCTCTGCTATACTTAATTACTTCCCATTAGTTTCAGTACCACAAAAAAACCCAACACGTCCAGTCTCCTTCGACATCGTACCAATTTGTGCCCCATTTACAAAAAGGAAGGTTCATCATCCTCCCATTGACCCAGGTACAATTTCCTGTTAACATATAAGTAAATCACAATGAAAACTGCTTTGTGGTTTCAGATAACAATTAGTGTTGCTCTATTAAAAAAACTAAAAAAAATTGGTTTGGTACATTGTGGCAGGATATTGTACAAAATTTTGTTGGTCTGGTTTGGTACATTGCTCTATTCAAATACAACAACTATATGTTGCTCTATTTAGATATTTGGTAAAAACAGTGAAAATTTTGTTTTTTTGCATCAGGATCCAACAGTACAGAAAAAGTGAGAAAATTGTATCACTTTTTTCTGTCAGTTTGTAAAACAGAAAAAGGGAACAACGTTATTTTTTGTATGGTGAATATTTTCCTATTCCCAGTACTACACAACAGAAGTTCTACTATAAGAATGAAAAAAAAATGTTTTCATTGTCATGCATAAAGATTATCTCAAACAAATTATAAACAAACTATCTTACCTTTCCTAGACCTCTCATACCAAATTGAAGTGCAATAGCTCCCTAAAGCTACTCTTCGAGTTCTCAGTTTATTCCACTGGAAGAATTGCAATAAAAAAAGAAAAATAGTGTTAATCATTTAAACAATCATTGATTGACTATTTGAAGCTCATTAGGGTTACAATTACAATATTCATTGATTCAATATGATTCAATTAAAATCAGAGCTAATATACAAGATAAGGGTCGACTATGACATACACTCGGGTCTGAAAATTTTGCACCTTGATAAATGTTCTTGGCCTTTTCAACAGTTCTTTTTTTGAGAGCAACTTGGTCGAAAGATTTTTTTTTTTAGAGCACTATTCAACAGTTAATCAACACAATAAACAGAGCGATGATCTCTGATTGTTTTGTACTTCACTTTATAGAAGCAACTACATTCACGGATGTTTATTTATTAATTATTAGTTACTGTAGGGATGTCGTCTTCCAGGCTATTCATACAATATGTACAGTTGAATAAAAGCATTTACAGGACAATTCGCAAATAGTATTTGCGCAACAGAACCTTTTGAAATATACGTACGGGTGAATAAAAGCATTTTAGATGGTTTTGAGCTCTTTTTAGTTTAGTTCATTCTTTTTTTGTTACCAACAATCACGTGTAAAGAAAGTTTGAAGCTTTGGCTTGAGTTGGAGCAGGAGATGGCCTTGTGTTGTTTCTAGGAAAGGTAAGAATGCTGCTCAAATTGGCCATAATTTGAATTTAGCATATTATTCCCTGCCCTTGTGTTTCTAAAATTGCTAGCATGATTCCCTGCACTTATGTTTAGATAAAGTGATTCCCTTATGTTACAAGTTGGTTCAAATCATATCATATCAAAACAAATAATGTACAAGCCATGTACACTCCAGCTGCTACTTATCAACAAATAAGGAACAAACAAGCCAGAAAAAACTAGAAGAAAGATATAGGACCTGTCTTGTACCAACTGGTGCAGGCTGGGGTTCTATTTCACCATCTTGAGAGTATTATTTCTTGCACATGTCCTTTTCTCAGATAATTCCAGTTTGCCATTTGCCTTTGCATCGGTCGACCTTTTCTGATTCTCAGAGAATTCCATTTTTCCCTTTCCCTTTGGATCAGTCGACCCTTGCTGTTACAAAGAAATACAATAAAATAAATTCAAATAGCAAGGTAATTTAATTTTTCTGAATAAATTTTTATAGTTAATCAGCTCTAATTTGGTCAAGTTTAGAATAAAATTTGACCATTTGCTCTTCCCTTCTATATAAGGCTCAGTTTCCATTTCACTATGGACTCCACATGGATATGGTCAAGAAATTTTCAAGTACCTTGTATTTTCTCCCAGCTAGCTTGCCCGTAAGCCTCACTCCCTACCTAGATTACCAAAGATAAATGAAGAATTTAGTTATCAAAATTTCAATAATTATGTAACTGGAAAGCAAGCACATAGTAATATAACTGTATCACATTTTTTATACATGCTAAATGACTGGCATTACAACCTTCCTAGATTACCAAAGATCTAAGAATAAACAATACTGCTATACAAAAGAAACATATTTCACACAAAATGTTGCTGGTAACTCAGTGCACCCAAAAATTTATTAACATTAAGAATAATTATTCTAGGATATACATTAATTCTAACTATCTTTTCATATTTGAATAATATAGGGAGTTACGTTGACAGTCTTTTGAGTAATTGTAAATTCAACAGCAGAATTCATCTCATATTGAAGTTTGATGTGATCTACATGGTCATTTGTACAAATGGCCTATTTGATTAATTTCATGTCTTTCTTTTGTTGTACTTTGAGAGTTTCAAAGCAGAAGTCTGAATTTATATTTGGTGCAATCTACATTGTTATTCGCACAAATGGCCAAATTCTCAAATTTGTTAATTTGAGCTTTATTTTGGTAACACTTTGAGAACTTGTAAACGTATGGGCAGGGAATCATGCTAAATTCAAATTATGACCAACTTGAGCAGCATTCTTACCTTTCCTAGACCACTCAAGCCAAATTGAAGCGCAACCTAAAGCAACTCTTCCAGTTTTCAGTCTTTTCCTCTGAAAGAATTGCACAAAAAAGAAAGAATAGTGTTACTCATTTTAACAATAACTGATTAACTATTTGCAGCTCATTAGGGTTACAATCACAATATTCATTGATTCAACAATCATTAGGGTTACAATCACAAGATAACAGTCGACTATGACATACACTCAGGTCTGAAATTTCAAACCTTCATAAATACTCTTGGTCTTTCCAATAATTAATCAACGAACAATAAACAGAGCAATGATTTTTTGTTTGTTTTGGTACTTCCCATTATAGAAGTAACTACATTCACTGAAGTTTATATGTTAATTAGTTGCTGTAGTCTGTAGGGAAGTCGTCTTCCAGATTATTCGTACAATATGTACAGTTGCAGTTGAATAAAAGCATTTGTAGTACTTGAGGGACAATTTGCAAGTAATATTTGGGCAACAATTCACAAGTAGTATTTGCGGGACAATTCGCAAATAGTATTTGCGGGACGATACAAGCAACAGAACCTTTTGATAATACATACATGTGGACAAAAGCATTTTAGACGGCTTTGTGCTCTTTAAATTTCAGTTCAATATTTTCAGTTCATTAGTTTTTGAAGCTTTGGCTTTGAGTTGGTGCTTTAGACAACCAAACTTTAGGATCAAAGGTAAAGTTCCTCTTTAAATTTAGATTTAGTAATAAAATAAAGAACATATCTACCTAGGCTTTTCTTATTTGGCCCGCAAATTTGGAAATTTGCTATGCAACTGATTGTAGGAGCTTGCTACAATGACCATATGACTTTGTTAATATTTTCAAGAATTAAAAGGTATACATTTGACACAATCCAACATTTGAAGGGGGCAAATCAAAACCCTCGTATTCAGAGCATACCTTTTTGTCTCTCTTCTCATCGAATCCTTTCATGGAGATAAGATACCAGATTTCTTTCTTTCCGCTCTCTTCTCGTGTGATCACTTCAAAGAGAAATAAAAGGATCAATTTTTCTATCTATGAATCCCAGCAATTACAATTTTATTCAAGCCATTTGAGGAGGGTATAAATAGCCTTTCGGTCAGAAAAATGGAATAAGACTCAAAAGGGAGGCGCCGGTCATATTTTAACCTAGAAATACTTTGGTAGGGTCTCTCTACAGGGTTTTGATCCTGTCCGTTTGTTTGATAATTCTGAGTCGTCTGCGCCGTTGGATTTGATCATGTCTCTCTCCAGGGTTTTGATCCTGTCCGTTTGTTTTGATCATGTCGGTCGTTTTCTCAAAATAAACCTTTTAATTTTTCTTTCATTTAAACTCTACTGAAAGAAAATGAATAAACTAAATGAGCCAACTTTCTATAGATAATTAATCAACCTTTACCAACTGCTAGAAATGCTACCAATCGGTTCAGTAAAATTTTTAACCGCTTTTTTGTTCATTTTTGTTATGATATCATTTTTAATAATAAATGGTGTGTACTTTAAGCACAAAACCGAATTCTAGCATAGCAAGTTGTATTAGGATCGATAAAAGAAGTTCGTACATCATATATATTGAGATGAGTTTTGAAAAGAATTCTAATTAGTTCGCTTGATTTAGATTTATTCTGACATAACAAGAGAAAAATAAAGTTTTTTTCGACACTTTCATTTAAGAGATACGTGACAGGACTATGAGAGGCAAAGTGACAAGTTGTCAAAGGAGGCAGCGGCCGGCAAGTACTCTATGCATGACTTATATCACTAAATTCGGTGAAATTTTTTTATTCATGTACATCTCACAATACAAACGAGCTGGGATCAGCTCTGCTCGTACTGCACTTAGCTAAAGTGAGACTCGATCTGACTTGTTACACTCGTGAACCGAGTTCAAATGTTGCTCAGTTAGCCATGGGTTCTACCACAATTTTATTGAATTTTTAATTTGTATTTCAGTCAATTTGTTGCTAAAATGATTTCCAATTTGAACGCTTATGTTTTGTTCTTTTATCCTTTAAATTATTTCCATTGTATTCCTCAAAAACATAATTTGTAAGTATCCTTCAATTTTTTTTATAATATGATTCTCACAATTAGAACTATTATATGATTGTTGCTTTAAATCCAAATCAAAATATTTGATTGCTTTCCTGTTTATTAGAAGATTGCTTTTGTGCTGTGGAAAAACATATACAAGCACTCAAACCCAATTAGCAGAAAAATACAAGCACTCAAATCCAACAATTGCGCTCACCACAATTCGCAGAAAAAAACAGCTGCAATAAAATAAAATAAAAACTGAATCAAATAGTAATGAGTATATGTGGAACTACGTATCAATTAAAATATCAATAGCATTTATATCAATTTCATGTTCTTTGTTATTAAGTTTTAAGACATTTGGTAAATAAATTATAATTTAGATAAGAGGAGGGATCCGATTACCACGTTTTTTGTTACCACAAAAGTTGTCACAACTATTTTCTACATTTTCAAAGTCCAAATCGTCGATCCAAATCTTTTAACATGATCTCCATAATAAAATGTGCTTCCAGATCAAATTTTACATTTTTCTGAATTTTTTTACTATTTATTAAGATGGGTATTATATGTGACCTTTTCTGATTAATGGTGAGGAGACTTGTCAACGAAAAAAAGAAAAAGAATATGCAAGGGTACTTCAGTCTTTATACACTATAATATTTATTTTATTCATGTTAAATCTTTGTTTTTAATCTTACCACCAAAAAATCATGTGATCCTTAATCAAGATTAAAAATTTAATCTTTCATCCTTAAAGAGCCCTTGCTGAACAGTCTCAGATTGCCCATTATTCTTTTGCTTTTAATTGGTGGGTTTCTTTATCTCTTTTTTTTTTGTTGCATTTACTATCATGTTTACTTTTTACGGAATGAATTTTAAGACAATCCAAAGAATACTTATCTACTCCTATGATTTATTTTTTTAATTATAAATATTAAAATTTAATTGTTTTAAAATTTATTATCAATGTTTATTTTTTACAGAATGCTAAACTATATATTATTTTTTTCATTTAATTTTTATATAGTTCGCTTCTTAATTAAATATTAAACGTGGCTTGAAATTTAATAATTAAAAATTTATATTTTGGTCGTAAAGAGTTGAATTCAAATTTCATCTACCACAAATTAAATACTATTTTACGTTTCAATTAAATATTTTTACATTTTAAGTTTCAATGCGTCCAATTTAAATTTTCAAATTCCGCACTTGTTTACGTCTGTCAGTATTTTAACTTTTAAATTTCACACAACAATGCCAACAGAGTATGAATATGCAATTTTGTCGATTAACTCTGAAGCATTACAGAACTTAGAAATTAGAATAAACCTATCCATACAATAAGCAAAGAAGAATTATTGTACATGTCAGAAGAAATGGTTTCTTCTACAGATAATGGAAAAAAAAAATGAGTTTCTTAAAGAACCCTTCTATTATCCATTGATATCTGCCATTACATTATGAGCTTTAAAACTATAAATTCTTTCTTAAATATATAATGCACCCTCTGAAATTCTTTCTTTAATCACCTCTCTGCTTTACTTCCCATTAGTTAAGTCTCACAAAATAACTCAACTTGGCCAGTCTTCTCTCTTTTGATCCATGGAGTGTGTTCAAAGGAACTGGTACACTCCCCTTCCCTGATAATATTCTCAAGAGTTCCCAGAAAACTTCAACTTTAGCTCTCCCTTCGGCTTCGTACGGTCGTACCAATTTGTGCCCCATCTACAAATAGGAAAGTTCATCATCCTTCCATTAACCCCAGATTGCTCAATTAGTTTAGCCCCGGGTAGGTACAACATCCTGTTAACATATCCAAGTAAATCACATATGAAAACTGCTGTGTGGTATCATTTTTTTATCTATTGGGATTATACAACAAAAGTATTATCTTACATATTCGTATAAAATAATACAACTTCTGATTATCATGTATTAAAATTAGTTTAGGTAAATTCACTGAAAATTTTAGCCAAGGTCATCACAAGTTTGAGCAGCACTCTTACCTTTTCCTAGACCACTCATCCCAAACGGAGTCCTCAAAATATTTACTCTGGAAGAATGGGAAAAAAAAAGGTGTTCGTTAGATAATGATTGGTTGATGATTTCAAGAGGAAAATTTTTCTGCAGATTGATCTTTCATTTTTATAGAAGCAACTCCAATCATGAAAGTTTGTGTCTGAATATATTTCTATAACGAACCAGTCTTTCCAATGTTGTAATTTCCACCATAAGATCCCGTTTATAAGAAAATGAAAAATGCTTTTACAAAAGTTGAAATTTATTTTTGTAATAGTAGATTTAAAATTATAAATTATCACTACATACATGAAGAAGCGGTTGTCGTGCGACGCAACGGTCAGTGAAGCTTGTCAAGATCCTGACCTTTTCAGGATACTTGTTCTCATGAGCTTCAAATTCAAGCTCCATTTTTTTCTTGCCAATTCCCTATATCTTTTATAAGACAAGCAAGAGAAGAAAGGAAAATTATGTTTAATACAGTAACCCAAGAATTAAATATCATCATTACAATCAAACATTAGAAATTAATACAGTAATCCGAGCACTAAAACTTATCACAAAATATAAATGTGAAAAGGTCCTAAGAAAGCATAAAGAAGACCCACCATACTTATTCCTTGTGCTCTATAGAAGATATCTAAACTATAAATGCTTCATTGCTCTCACTAGGAAACAGAGAGATAAAAGAAGGGTACCTTTGAAGAAATTATCAGAATAGGCATATAGGTGTCAATTTGGATCTTCCAAAGCTCACATTCTTGAACTCTGTAGCAAGGTTGTGATAATTTTATGGGTCTGCATTAATCTTATCTTATTACAGAACTAACAACAAAATTTCTTATAGAGATTGTATTCTTACGAGAACAATGAACTGGACATTTTCGTCCACAAGATCAAGAAAGGCGGCGGCAAGAATGTCAGGGCCAATCTTCTCTTCAAGACAGCTGACGAAGATTTCAATAATTATGTGTCTGGAAAGCAAGCACACAGTAATACAACTGTATCAGATTTTTGGCACATGCATGCTAATGGACCCGCATTACAACCTTCCTAGATTACCAAATATCTAAGAATAAACAATACTGTTATACAAATGAACCATTAAGAACAATTATTTTAGCATATACATTAGTTCTAGCTATATTTTCATATTTGAATAATACAGGGAGTTACTTTGACACTCTTTTGAATACTTATATAAATTAAAGTGCAGAATTCATCTCATATTAAAGTTTGATGTCATCTACACGATCATTTGTACAAATGCCCTATTTGATTAATTTTAGGTCTTATTTTGGTTGTACTTTGAGAGTTCCAAAGCAGAATGGTCGATCTGAATTTATATTTGGTGCAATCTGCATTGTTATTCGCTCAAATGTCATTTTTCAAATTAGTTAATTTAAGGGTTAATTTTGGTAACACTTTGAGAACTTTTAAACATAAGTGCAGAGAATCATGCTAAATTCATATTATGTCCAATTTGAGCAGCATTCTTACCTTTCCTAGACCACTCATGCCAAATTGAAGTGCAACCTAAAGCAACTCTTCGAGTTTTCAGTTTTTTCCTCTGAAAGAATTGCACAAAAAAGAAATAGTAGTGTTACAGATTTTAACAATAATTGATTGACTATTTGCAGCTCATTAGGGTTACAATTACAATATTCATTGTTTCAATATGATTAAATTAAAATCAGAGCTAATACACAAGATAACGGTCGACTATGACGTACACTCGGGTCTGAAAATTTTACACCTTTATAAGTACTATTGGCCTTTTCAATAGTTAATCAACAACCAATAAACGGAGCGATGATCTCTGTTTGTTTTGTACTTCTCTTTATAGAAGCAACCAACTCGCTGATGTTTATTTGTTAATTAGTTACTGTAGGGAAGTCGTCTTTCAGACTATTCATACAATATGTACAGTTGAATATAAGCATTTGCGGGACAATGCACTAGTAGTATTTGTGGGACAATTCGCCAATAGTATTTGCGGCAAATTCAATAGTATTTGCGGGGACAATTCGCTAATGGTATTTGCGGGAAATTCGCGAATAGTATTTGGTATTTGTGAGACAATTTACGAATAGTATTTGCGGGACGATACAAGCAACAGAACCTTTTGAAATATACACACAGGTGAATAAAAACATTTTAAAAAGGCTTTAAGCCCTTTTGTTTTAGCTCATACTTTTTTTGTTACAACAAGCACTAGTAAGGAAAGTTTGGAGTTTTGGCCTTAAGTTGGGGCTGGATACACAGACAAAAGTTTAGCTTCAAAGGTAAAGTTCATCTTTAAATTTAGATGGAGTAGTTATAAAATAAAAGAACATATCTACTTAGGCTTTACTTATTTGGACTGCGACTTTGGAAATTTTCTATGCAACTGACTGGAGGAGGTTGCTAAAATGACCATATAACTTTGTAAATAATTTATAAAATTAAAATGATACATTTGACAAAATCCAACATTTGGACGGGGGAGAAATCAAATCTCTGAGAAAATTGGAGCCGTGAAAATGAAAAAAAAAAACCCTCAAAAATGTTTTTAAAAAAAAATGATGAATTGAAACAGTGAGAAAATCCCTGAGAAGGTGATGGTACCATAGGAAACAAATAACTCGCTCTTCTACGCTGACAGAGCTACTTAGGAAATAAATAAATCAAGAAATAGAGTTAGCACACCTTTTTGTCTCTCTTCTCGTCGAATCCTTTCATAGAGATATATTATCAAATTTCCTTTCGATCTTCTCTCGTCTAATCATTCAAAGATAATAAAAAGATAAATTTTCTATCTACCAAACCCTACGATTATATTTTTTTACGAACCATTTGAGGAGGGTCTAAATAGCCTTTTGATCAGTAAAAAAAAAATGGAATAAGACTCAAAAGGGAGGCGGCGGTCATACTTTGGCAGTGTACTGTATCTCTACAGTATTTTGATCCTGTCCGTTTGTTTGCAATATGCTTACAACGACGTTGATGTGAAACTGCAGAACTGTAGATAGTACCTTATCTAGTCGATCAACAGCCAAAATCCACCACGAACAACATACAGTCAGAAACCGACCAGGAGAGGTGTGAGAGGTGGGGGAAAGGGGAGAAGGGTTTTCAATCTTCGCTTAGGTTGGGGCGGTGGGGTGAGAGAGCCGGAGGTAGGGGAGGGGTTATTAAATAGCGCGAGAATGGGGGTAGTCAGTAGTGAATTCAGATCCTCCCCGGTACCGTAATAGGGAATCTTTTACAATTACTGGATCTGGACCGTTATTTTTAAATTGGCACGAATCCCAAAGCCCAATAATACTGCCCCTGCTCTAGCCCGAATCTTAAAGACGGCTGAGAGTTAAATCTCAAACCGTAAAGTGAAGGGAATCTTTTACAGTATTGGAGAGGATACTTGTCCGTCAGTAGTGTAACGGGAACGTCACGAGTGAGGAAGGTGAATGTGCGCCACGCGGCACGGAGAGATGACAGGTGCCAAATAAGAATGCCAGGCGTTTGTTTCGCGTTGACCTTTTCTATTTCGCGAGAATGGAGCAATGAAACAAACCCATGACAGGTGGGCTCCACATGTTTCTTTTGGATTTATCTGTTACTGTTATATTGGGTCAAGAAATTACGATTTTGATCAGTTTTGATAAATATTAATTAATTGAATGCAAGCCCAATGTGTGTTTGGACTTTGGACTTCGTTGAGCCCACGTAACAGATCTCAAGTCCGCAATTAATATGATCTGAGCCCGTATTTCACCGTTTGATAGTTCCAGTTAGGGCTGGGCAAAATTGCTCAAACTCGTAACTTGCTCATTACTAGCTCATTTACAGCTCGTTTTAACTCGCTCATGTACAATTCGAGTCAGTTCTAACTCGAGTTGGCTGACTCGTTTAATAAATGAACTGAGTTTGAGCTTACCCCAACTCGCTCATTTATAACTCGAGTTACATAGCATTGGTCACAATAAATCCCAGAAATTGTTTTTGTTAAGCTGTTGTATAAAAAATTACTGATGCTTATGTACTAAGTTGCTGTATGAAAAATTATTAGTGCTTATGTACTATTGATATTGATGTATGAAAAATTGTTGTGTACTAATAAATTCTTTTACTAGTAGTATATAATTAATTGGTTAAATGAGTTATAAACGAGTTGTGAGCCAACTCGAGTTGATAATGAGCTGAGTTCGAGTTGGCTCTACAACTCGTTATTATCATCCCAACTCGAGTTGACTCGCTCATTTATTTAATGAGCTGAGTTCGAGTTGAAAGTAACTCGCTCAAACTCGGCTCATTTACAACCCTAATTCTAGCACCATAAACACCAAACATATATATTTTGTGGAATTAGTAAGTAATACTAGAACCTTCAAAAAAAAAAAAAAAGTAATACTAGAAAGATATTTGACTAATTTTATAATGAAATCGGTTGTTGATAACTTTTTAACTAATTTTTTTTTTTTTTTTTTGTTCATTTTCTTCACTCTCTTCTTGGAGTTACGTTGTTATGCATTTCATTTTTATTTCAGTGTAGATAGCATGCTTTGCTGATGTCACAATGAAAACGGATTCTCTCTAATGGACCAAGTTCAGCCAGAATGATTTCTAGATCGTTAAGCCAAAGTACAAATTGTCAAATAATTCTTTTGCTTTTAATTGGTGAGTTTCTTTTAATTTTTCACACAAAAATGCCAACAGAGCATGAATATGTAATTTTTCCTATTGACTCCTGAAGCAGTATAGAACTAGGGAAAAACCTATCCATATATCAAGCAAAGAAGGAAGTGTTGCGCAACATACATGCTACAGGCTGGCAGAAGCATTTCTGGAATATTATCTGGCGATATTTCACTGTGATTGTTTTCTATCTTCAGGAGATTAGCAATTTTATTTGTTTCTTTTCTTGAGCACTCAGCTTAATTGTATTATTTGTTTCTTTTCTTGAGCACTTAGCTTAATTGTATTTGCTTCTCCCTATATTAAAAGGGACACACTGCCGTAGCTTGTAAGACACAGAAATTAATCATTAATAAAATCTGGGAGGGAGGGAGCTTTCTGGGAGTGTTGTGTCACCTTTATTTTTCCCACATGGTATCAGAGCGGGAGTTGATTGGTTGTACTGATTGCTGATGGCTATGCCGAAGGTGATCTAGATACTCCATCTATTCCGTTCTTGCTAGTACATCTCTTGGCTTTCGTTTCGCTGTTTGACGAAGTTGCTTTATACCTCCTCCTGACGATATATTAGTTTTTTTTTCTCTACTGCAAACGAGCAGAAATTTCTCACTGTACCCGATCCGCTAATCATCTCTGGTACTGTCAGAGTTATTTTTACATTCACCCCTTATTTTTGCGTTTTTACCAATTGATCCCATGGCTGACGAAAACCAAGAAAAGTCTAATAAATCTCTTGTCAATTTTCTGTTGAATGGTGATAACTACCTAAACTGGGCCCGAGCCATCAAACTGGCACTTGGAGGGCAGTCTAAGCTCGAGCACATCCTTGGCAGAACTAAGACTGTAGGTGAGACGCCAACAACGGAGACAGATCCAAAAACGAAGACAGAGAAAGATGGTAAAGACATTGAATGGGAAGTGAATGATCTGCGGGTTATGTCACAGATTCTAAATTCCATAGAACCGAAACTCTATGGTATTTTTGCCTATACAAACAATTCTAAAGAATTGTGGGATTCTATTTTTGAAATGTATGGAAATGCTAACAATTCCTCTCGAGTTTTTGAAATACAGCAAAGTATCTCATCTCTTAAACAAGAACAAGATCAGTCTTTTTTGCAACACTTTGGAGCCTTTAAGCAGAAGTGGGAAGAGCTTCGTCAGTACTGTTAGTTTGTAATAATCTAGAAGTCAATAATACGATAATTTAATTATATAAAGCTTTGTTCATGAATTGAATGATTAATAAAATATCATTTTGTTCTTTGAGTTTTATCGAATTATGGATCATTTCGGCATTCGGATTCGAAATGAGTAGAACTTCATAAATATAGATGATAAATACTCTTAATAGTCACTGACCGAGGTAATTAGCAAAGAACACTAATTATCCAATTAAAGGTTAGTATGTGGATTAAATGATGGTTAAGTTTTACTGACCATAGACAAGGAGTTGTCAATTTAATCACATAGATACATGTTAGAGAACATGATATTTGATAGACCCCGAATGAAACATTATACGGAATTGTGTTCGTGTCATTAATGCTTTCATTCAGTGTTAAGTTCTACAGTATGAGGTATTCATCTTTCCTAACTAAGAGATGTGTATGTGTGATTGTTACCTAACGCTATCTGTAAAAAGTAGTTATAACGGTAGCTCTTCGGTATACATAACTTAGCTGAGGTAGTGATGGTCTACCAAAAGTACTATTGTCCCTCGTATTTATTATACGAGTTATAGCGTCACTGGGCCCCTTGATAGAATAAGATTATCTGCATGCGGTATGATTAACAAGAGTTAATCATATTTGATAATCTGTTCAAAGATCAAGAAAAGATTAATTTGCAAGGATGACACAAACCTACCTTGAAATTAATCTGACAGCTATGAGACGAAAGAATTAAACACAAGTAAAATAGTTTACTGGATCGTGATATTGTACAGTACAGCATCATCTGTGTAATTGGATGGTCATGATGCGTTTTGCCAGATGCCTCTCATGATTATAGAAGTTAAAACGGTTTTAATTCTATTTACCAACATAACACAGATCCTATCGGGTCACACCAATAGGAAAGTAATCAGAGAATTAATTTATTTGATTAATTATAAATGTTATAATTAATAAATAAATGTCATAGAGATGACAAGCTTAAACACATTAAATTTATAAGCGTGTTCGACACGTTGTATAAATTTACCGAAACAACGACCGCAAGAAATATAATTGTTCAGAACAATTATATAATTAACTAATGAATAAATATATTGATTATGAATTAATATATATATATATTTGGGTTTCCCGTTTTGGCCGAATTTGATTGAAATCAAATTCATTTGATTAAATGGATTAATATATTAATTATGAATTAATATATTTTAAAGCCCATTTCATTGACCGAAATTAATTGAATAAGGTCAAAGGATTAATTAAAGTCAAAGGCCAAATTGAAAAGCCCAAAATTGAAAAAGCCCAAAATTAAAGTCGGCTACTATTCATGCCGACCTATAGGGGCATTTTGGTCATTTTTCATATTTTCAAAAACTATAAATAGAGGGGTAGGGGTAGAGAAAAATATAGAATTCCATTTGAACCGAATCAGATCGGATCGAATCGAATCGAGTTTTTCTTTCCCAAATAGTGTTTTCGTAAGAGAAGAAAGAATACGTAATTTGATTACGTATATCTTGCGAGCCGTGAATAGTGTTTGCGGTGAATAGTGTTTTCGGGATTTTTCGTGAATAGTGTATTTGCTAAAAACACGGTTATAGTATTTCTGGCAAAAGAAATAATCGCTCTCTGATTATTTCCTGGTGGACAACCGATAGAGGCATCAGACGTCTGGTGCTACGAGACGTGACTACAATCCAATTGGAATTTGGATACAAGGTATAAATGTTAAATATTAATCTATTTAATTGTTAAATAGATTTAATCTTTTAGAAATCAATCAAAGGAGTAGATCTATAAACTGATTAAAAACAAGTAAATACGGTTTTACTACTTTGGGTCTATAAAGGATTAATCTGGTATGTAACTCTCGGTTATTATCCGACATACTACTTAATCTATGATCTGAATGAGTAAAGTTTTACTTACGGTTTTTAATCTAAGAAACGGATTGAACAGGTATGTAACTCTCGGTAGATTATCCGACATACCACTTCAATCCTTTTGGCTTGAGTTAGAAGTAAAAATTTTATTTTACGGTCTTTCCGCAGCTTAAGCCTAATGGCTTTGGGTAGCCTCAAAACCCAACAGTGGTATCAGAGCACAAGGCTTTCCTGTTGAATTGATTTTCTAAAAGTTATAACTTATACCGCATATCGGTTTAATTCTTAGATTTGCAGCTTAGGTCCAAACCAAAAAGAACTGGATTTTCTTGGTTCGGTTTTCCGACCGAGAAAGTTTTAAATTAGATTTAAAAGCTTTCTTTACATGTTCTTATGAAATGTAAGTTTTTACATTTCTTGGATCGGTTTTCCGACCAAGAAAGGTAAAATAGGATTTTACGCTTTCTTTTCGAAAACTTTTGATTACGTTAAAGTTCATCGAAGAATGTGATGAAGCAATAAAGTATCCAAGTAAGAACTGTTGATCTCCACACGTAAAAGATAAGGTTATGTCAAGGGAAAGACTGGAAAAGGAACTTTCGTTTGGCTTTCCGACGTAACTCCTTCTTTTTACGTGTCCTGACAACTGGCCCAAAGGAAACTTTGTCACGTTACTAAATTGCTTTACGTTTTCAAAGCATGGCAAAATGTTACTTTTTTGCTTTTTCGAAAACCTTCGGTTATGTAAAGTACATCTAAGAATGTGATGAAGCAATAAAGTACCTGAGTAAGAACTGTCATTTCCACACCGTAAAAGAGATGGTTCTGTCTAGGAAAGAAAGATCTTAAGACAGTCCTTGTGACTCTCTATCTTTCCTGGGAGCCCCTTTTACATGTCCTAATGGCTGGCCCAAAAGGAACTTTGTCACGTTACCAAATTGCTTTACGTACTGAAAAGAATAAACTGTGTTTTAAACATATAAACTGTTTATATGCTTATTACGGTATAAATAAAGAACAAAAGCATAGCTGCAAAATAAAGAATTAGAACTGATAAAAATATACGTGACTTGATCACGTATATAAGTAAATAGGATTTACTGCTTTGATATGAAATGCCTAAATTAGATTTAACGCCTTGTCATAGCCGCATAACTATTCCTATATGATAGGATAGTTGCTATGGTCAGTTAAAAGAACTGACAGCTTACTAGTTAAGCAAATGCATAAATTAGATTTATCGCTTTCAAGGAACCGTGAAAGAATGTGATGTCAAAGAAAGGCTGGAGGTGGACACCCTCAGTTGGTCTTTCTGGCAGACAACTTTCACGTGTCCGTAAAACGGTTTAAAGTCAGTTAAAAGAACTGATGGCTTACCAAGCTACGCAAATGGAAAGGGTTTTTTTTTATAAAGAAAAATTAATGGGATCACACTTGCTATGTTTTCTTTCTGACTTCCTTTCCACGACTGCTTATTGAAGCATATGAAAGAGGTCTTTAAGGAAGATACCAATAAGAACGCATTCGGTATTTTTCCTCTCTCTGACTTCCTTTCCATGACTGCTTATTAAAGCATACGAAAGAGGTCCTTGAAGAAAAATACGAATGGGATCACATCCAATATTTTTCCTGGAAAAAACTTCCTTTCCTTGACTGTCTGCTTGGTTAAAGCATAAAACACAAACCCACTTAATTAAGTAAACTGTCCTTCCTACTCTATCCTCCTCACATCATTGTTCATTGGTTGATGGGTCCACTACTCAGTAGGCATCACCTTTTACCTTTGATGGTCGAGGGATATATCAGATATATCGAATCAAATAGAGTGAGGTTACTTATCGATGATTTCCAAAACAGTTTTGGGCTCGGGGCAAAGTTTCGGTTAAACATACGATGTTTAACGAAACCAAGAGTCATATAGAGATATGATTAGCAAAGAGTTGCTTACCTAAGATAACTATGACCATGATATGCATACACTGCCTTGGTTTTTAGTGAAAATAGGGATCTTGGATCCTACTACAAAACGGGTATAGAACAAATTTGTAGTGGGAGTTTTATTATTATTATAATAAAACATTACATGAACAAAGCTAAAAATCTTTACATTTAACGTTGTAGAAACATGTCTGAAGAAACGCCTTTCTCATTACGTTCCTTACTCGATAAGGAAAAGCTAAACGCAGACGAGTCAAATTTTACGGACTGGTTCCGTAATCTAACCACCGTTCAAAGACGTGAAAAGAAAGAATACGTTTTCGATACATCAATCCCTAAATTGAGGATTGCTGAGAGCAACATGAAAAAGGGTTCTCATGTCCTCATGATCCAAGACGATGGGAGAAAGATCAAAAAGGTGAAAGGGAAAAGGGCTCCCAAGTACAAAGGCAAAGGGAAATTTGTTCCGGTAACAAACACTCCCAAGATAAAGGTTTCTCCTGACACCGAATGCTATTATTGTAATAGCAAGGGTCACTCGAAGAGAAACTGCCCGAAATACCTAGGAGATCTGAAGTTTGGGAATGTCTCAAAAGCTTCAGTCTCAGGTATATGTATTGTTGAAATAAATGTTGCAACCTCTCTTAATGAATGGGTATTAGATACCGGATCATGTGCTCATATTTGTTCAAATATGCAGACACTAAGAAATAAGAGGAAGTTACGCAACAAGGAAGTACAACTCCGAGTTGGAAATGGAGCAAGTGTTGCAGCCATGACCGTCGGTAGTATAGAGTTGTATTTACCTAGTGGGCTTGTATTGGAACTAGAAAATGTTTATTTTGTTCCTAGCATTTCCAAAAATATCATATCAATCTCATGTTTAGAGATGAATGGTTTCTCATTTGTTATAAAAGACAATCGTTGTTCTATTTATAAAAATGAGTTGTATTATGGATCATCTTATATGATAAATGGTCTTTATATGCTGGAAATGACTAAACCCGTGTTTAACATCAATAAGTATGACTTACATGTGACATTGTCGCCTAGGTCATATAAACGAGAAACGCATCAAAAAGTTGCAAGAAATTGGAATTCTTGGCAAATTTGATTTTGAATCAATTGACACGTGCGAATCTTGTTTACGAGGAAAAATGACCAAGGCTCCTTTCACCAAGAAAGGTGAAAGGGCAAGTGACTTATTAAGTCTTATACATAGTGATGTATGTGGACCAATGAGTACTTGTGCAAGAAACGGTTATTATTACTTTATCACGTTTACTGATGACTTCAGTAGATATGGTTATGTCTACCTGATGAGACATAAGTCTGAATCCTTTGAAAAGTTCAAGGAATTCAAGACTGAAGTAGAAAACCAACTCAACAAAAAGATCAAGGCCTTACGATCAGATCGTGGGGGCGAATACTTGAGTCATGAGTTTAAAATGTACTTGAAAGAATGTGGGATAGTCTCACAACTCACACCTCCAGGAACACCGCAATGGAACGGTGTTTCTGAGAGAAGGAATCGAACCTTGTTGGACATGGTTCGTTCCATGATGAGTAACGCCACCCTCCCAAAATTGTTTTGGAGACACGCACTAGAAGCTGTTGTACTAACACTGAATAGAGTTCCATCCAAGTCAGTAGAAAAGACTCCATACGAGTTATGGTTTGGGAAACTCCCAAATATGTCTTATCTTAAAATCTGGGGTTGCGAAGCATTTGTCAAACGCCTGACGTCTGACAAACTTGGTCCCAAATCTGATAAATGCTTTTCGTGGGATATCCTAAGGAAACGAAAGGATATTACTTTTATCACCAATCCGAGAACAAAATAGTTGTTGCTCGTCATGGTGAGTTCTTGGAGAAAGAGTTTCTGGCAAGAGAAAGTAGTGGGAGTAATGTAACACTTGAAGAGGTTCAAGATACATCACACGATTATGTATCAAAAGTTGATTATATAATCCCACAACTTGATGCTTCGGCCAATGAGCATTTGGAAGAATCAAATCCACAAACAGTTGTGGAAGAGGTTCAAGTCCCGAGCTCAGATACTTCGACGCAAGTTGAAGTAGAACTAAACCCACAAACTGTTGTGGATGAAGTTCAACAGTCGGAAGCACAAGTCCTACGTAGGTCAGAAAGGATAGTACATGCACCTGAGAGGTACATGGGACTTCATGAAGTCTCAGTGTTTGACACTGAAGACCCTCTGACTTATGCGGAAGCAATGGATAGGCCCGACTCCGATAAATGGCTGGAGGCCATGAAATCTGAAATACAATCCATGTACGACAATCAGGTCTGGAACCTGGTCGAACCACTTGATGGGGTAAAACCCATAGCTAACAAGTGGGTTTTCAAAAGGAAAACAGACACGGATGGTAATATGACTGTTTACAAAGCACGGCTAGTAGCAAAAGGTTTCAAACAAATTCTAGGTGTAGATTACGATGAAACTTTTTCGCCCGTAGCAATGTTTAAGTCAATTCGGATACTCCTAGCAATTGCCGCATTTCATAATTATGAAATATGGCAAATGGATGTCAAAACCGCCTTCTTAAATGGAAATTTAGAAGAGGATGTGTACATGACACAGCCTACGGGTTTTGAAGATTCAAAGAATGCTGGGAAGGTGTGCAAGCTTCTTAAATCAATTTATGGATTGAAGCAAGCATCACGGAGTTGGAATATTCGATTTGACGAAGAAGTCAAAAAGTTTGACTTCGTCAGATGCGAAGAAGAACCTTATGTGTACAAAAGAACTAGTGGCAGTGCCATCGCTTTTCTAATCTTATATGTCGACGACATACTCTTAATAGGTAACGATATTCCTTTATTGCAATTAGCCAAGTCTTCATTAAAGAAAGTGTTCTCAATGAAAGACTTGGGCGAGGCTGTCTATATACTAGGCATAAAGATCTATAGAGATAGATCAAAGAGACTCATTGGATTGAGTCAAAGCACGTACATTGACAAAGTGCTGAATCGGTTCAGCATGCAGGATTCTAAGAAAGGATTCCTGCCAATGAATCATGGTGCACAGCTTAGCAAGACTCAGTGTCCTTCGACAACTGATGAGCGAAGCATAATGAGTAGAATTCCATATGCTTCGGCTATAGGATCTATCATGTACGCCATGTTGTGCACTCGTCCTGACGTGTCTTACTCTTTGAGTGTAACGAGCAGATATCAGGCTAATCCAGGCATGGAGCACTGGAATGCTGCAAAGAATATCCTTAAGTACTTGAGAAGAACTAAGGATATGTTTCTCGTCTACGGTGGTGACTCCGAGCTCGTAATAAATGGCTACACTGATGCAAGTTTCCAAACTGACCGAGACGATTCGAGGTCTCAGTCCGGATATGTGTTCATACTCAATGGTGGTGCTGTGAGCTGGAAGAGTTCGAAGCAAGAGACCACAGCAGACTCAACCACCGAAGCTGAGTACATAGCTGCATCCGAGGCAGCGAAAGAAGGTTTCTGGATCAAGAAGTTCCTCAGCGAACTTGGAGTGGTTCCCAGTGTTCAAGGCCATGTGGACCTCTACTGTGACAACAATGGAGCTATAGCTCAGGCCAAAGAACCGAGATCGCACTCGAAATCCAAGCATGTTCTACGCCGTTATCACTTAATACGAGAGATCGTAAATAGAGGTGACGTAAAGATTTGTAGAGTTGACATAGTCAGCAACACAGCTGATCCACTGACAAAACCTCTTCCTCAAGCCAAGCACCAGTTGCATACTACTTCTATGGGTCTGAGACACATAGGAGATTGGCTATGAGATTTTTTCTTTTGATCTACGAGATTTTAGAAAATAGAGTTTTGTATAGAGCAGAGCCTACGATGATTGGCTTCTAGCTTAAGTGGGAGATTGTTAGTTTGTAATAATCTAGAAGTCAATAATACGATAATTTAATTATATAAAGCTTTGTTCATGAATTGAATGATTAATAAAATATCATTTTGTTCTTTGAGTTTTATCGAATTATGGATCATTTCGGCATTCGGATTCGAAATGAGTAGAACTTCATAAATATAGATGATAAATACTCTTAATAGTCACTGACCGAGGTAATTAGCAAAGAACACTAATTACCCAATTAAAGGTTAGTATGTGGATTAAATGATGGTTAAGTTTTACTGACCATAGACAAAGAGTTGTCAATTTAATCACATAGATACATGTTAGAGAACATGATATTTGACAGACCCCGAATGAAACATTATACGGAATTGTGTTCGTGTCATTAATGCTTTCATTCAGTGTTAAGTTCTACAGTATGAGGTATTCATCTTTCCTAACTAAGAGATGTGTATGTGTGATTGTTACCTAACGCTATCTGTAAAAAGTAGTTATAACGGTAGCTCTTCGGTATACATAACTTAGCTGAGGTAGTGATGGTCTACCAAAAGTACTATTGTCCCTCGTATTTATTATACGAGTTATAGTGTCACTGGGCCCCTTGATAGAATAAGATTATCTGCATGCGGTATGATTAACAAGAGTTAATCATATTTGATAATCTGTTCAAAATCAAGAAAAGATTAATTTGCAAGGATGACACAAACCTACCTTGAAATTAATCTGACAGCTATGAGACGAAAGAATTAAACACAAGTAAAATAGTTTACTGGATCGTGATATTGTACAGTACAGCATCATCTGTGTAATTGGATGGTCATGATGCGTTTTGCCAGATGCCTCTCATGATTATAGAAGTTAAAACGGTTTTAATTCTATTTACCAACATAACACAGATCCTATCGGGTCACACCAATAGGAAAGTAATCAGAGAATTAATTTATTTGATTAATTATAAATGTTATAATTAATAAATAAATGTCATAGAGATGACAAGCTTAAACACATTAAATTTATAAGCGTGTTCGACACGTTGTATAAATTTACCGAAACAACGACCGCAAGAAATATAATTGTTCAGAACAATTATATAATTAACTAATGAATAAATATATTAATTATGAATTAATATATATATATATATTTGGGTTTCCCGTTTTGGCCGAATTTGATTGAAATCAAATTCATTTGATTAAATGGATTAATATATTAATTATGAATTAATATATTTTAAAGCCCATTTCATTGACCGAAATTAATTGAATAAGGTCAAAGGATTAATTAAAGTCAAAGGCCAAATTGAAAAGCCCAAAATTGAAAAAGCCCAAAATTAAAGTCGGCTACTATTCATGCCGACCTATAGGGGCATTTTGGTCATTTTTCATATTTTCAAAAACTATAAATAGAGGGGTAGGGGTAGAGAAAAATATAGAATTCCATTTGAACCGAATCAGATCGGATCGAATCGAATCGAGTTTTTCTTTCCCAAATAGTGTTTTCGTAAGAGAAGAAAGAATACGTATATCTTGCGAGCCGTGAATAGTGTTTGCGGTGAATAGTGTTTTCGGGATTTTTCGCGAATAGTGTATTTGCGAAAAACGCGGTTATAGTATTTCTGGCAAAAGAAATAATCGCTCTCTGGTTATTTCCTGGTGGACAACCGATAGAGGCATCAGACGTCTGGTGCTACGAGACGTGACTACAATTCAATTGGAATTTGGATAAAAGGTATAAATGTTAAATATTAATCTATTTAATTGTTAAATAGATTTAATCTTTTAGAAATCAATCAAAGGAGTAGATCTATAAACTGATTAAAAACAAGTAAATACGGTTTTACTACTTTGGGTCTATAAAGGATTAATCTGGTATGTAACTCTCGGTTATTATCCGACATACTACTTAATCTATGATCTGAATGAGTAAAGTTTTACTTACGGTTTTTAATCTAAGAAACGGATTGAACAGGTATGTAACTCTCGGTAGATTATCCGACATACCACTTCAATCCTTTTGGCTTGAGTTAGAAGTAAAAATTTTATTTTACGGTCTTTCCGCAGCTTAAGCCTAATGGCTTTGGGTAGCCTCAAAACCCAACAAGTACCAACCCGTCGCTGCAACAGTGATGGAATACATCAAGCGAGAGCAACAGGACCAAATCTTTTACCTTCTAGCTAGTCTCACCTCCGATTATGAAGAAGTAAGAAGAGAGATTCTGATGCGACCAGAATTGCCAACACTCAACTCTGTGTGTGCCATCATCCAGAGTGAGGAGACCCGCAAGAGAGTAATGGGAAAAAAGGTAAATACTCCTCAAAATTCAGAAAACTATGCGCATTTTTCTAGCTCTAAAACTGGTGACAGTAACAAATGGACCAAGGGAAAGGATAAGAAGGGTGCTCGGTTTTTTTGTGACCATTGTAATCGAAGTGGGCACTCCAAAGAAAGGTGCTGGGTGTTGCATCCTCACCTCAAACCTTCACGCAATCGGTCTAATGAGGCAAATTTGGTGGCAAATTCTGAGAATGATGGTATTCAACATAAATTGGAGCATATCACCAAACATATTGACTTTCTGATGAAGAAGTGCACCACTGACAGTGAATCGGCTCATGCTGGTCCAAGTGGAGAGTCTCATGTTGCCCAACATACTGGTAATGCTTTTGCACTTTCTACTTCCTTTTCAAAAATCATTATAGACTCAGGAGCCACCGATAATATGTTCACCTCCAGTGAATTGTTAACAAAGTTTTAACCCGGAACAAGTTACCCACATGTTACTGTAGCAAATGGTCTAGTAATACCTACAAAAGGAATAGGAACAGCTCGCATTTTTTCAAAAGATATAGGTGTTACTGTGGTACCGGATTTAAAGGCAAATTTGCTATCCATCAGCAAATGTACTAATCAACTGGGTTACAATGTCCTTTTTACTCATCAGAAAGTAGTCTTTCAGGACAGGGAAGACGATTGGTGAAGGTAGCCTGGTCAATGGATTATACGTATTAGAGCTGGATCAGTTGGCACTCTCTACAGTAAATGTAGCCTCTTCTCAACTCTGGCACAAGAGATTAGGCCATCCGTCTAACAGAGTCTTGAAACATTTAAACTTGTCTTTAATTCATGATTTCAATAACTGTGAACCTTGTCAATTTGCTAAGCTTCATAAGCTACATTTTCCTGAGCATTCTAATAAATCTAATGATGTGTTCGATCTTGTTCACTCTGATGTGTGGGGAAATGCACCTGTGGAATCTAAAGAGGGTTTTAAATATTTTGTCACATTTATTGACGATAAATCTCATGCCACTTGGTTATATTTGCTCAAATCCAAAAAGGAGGTATGTGAGAAATTTCAAGTTTTTTGCAAAATGGTTGAAAATCAATTTGATAGAAAAATTAAAACTCTTAGAACCGATAACGGAACTGAATACCTAAATCATGCATTTCAAACTTTCCTGCATAATAACGGTATCATGCATCAAACTTCCTGCGTTGGTACTCCCCAACAAAATGGTGTGTCTGAAAGGAAAAACCGGCACCTACTTGAAATAACTCGTGCCTTGCTTTTTTCGGCTCATTTACCTAAAACCTACTGGGCTGATGCCGTTCTCACAGGATGCTATTTGATAAATCGACTTCCTAGTCGGATTCTTGAATTTCAAAGCCCAATGGAAATGCTATACAACAGGAAATTCAATTTGTCTCACTTGCGTGTTTTTGGTTGCATTTGTTATGTCCATTCACAAAATGCAGGGAAATTAGATCCACATGCACGAAAATGCATCTTTGTTGGTTACTCTTCAACACAAAAAGGATATAGGTGTTATGACCCAAAACAAAAACGTGCTTTCGTCTCTAGAGATGTACGATTTGATGAAAATAAGATGTTTTATGCGACAGAAAATCAGGGGGAGATAACTGCATATAAAGATTTTCAGATCGCTGCAATTCCAGTGGATCACCAACATGAGCCGAGTTTAATTCAAATGAGCCCAAATGAGACATTGGTAGAAGATACCAACGACCGTGATGGGCGTAGCACTGCTGATAGAACGAATTCAAACCACGAAGATCCAAGTCCAACTCATGCAAATGAGAACACTCCATCTAGGCCCGAATTAGGTGGAAGCCCTATGGCTGACTCTAACAGGCTCGAAAATGAAGAAGATCAAGGGCATGCAGGAACAGGTCCTGTGCGAAGATCGACCCGTGTAACAAAACAACCTGCCAAGTTCCAAGACTTTGTGACTTACCACACCACGCCATACCCAATACAGGAAGTTATCAGGTATGATAAAGTTTCACCAAAGTTCTATTCTTTCTTAACCCAAATTGAAAAGGGTTCTGAACCAAACAACTTTGAAGAGGCCAAACTGGATAACAATTGGGTTAATGCCATGAATAATGAACTTGATGCGTTAAAACGAAACCAAACCTGGGATCTTGTCAAACTACCAAATGGAAAACAAACTGTTGGGTGTCGTTGGATTTACAAAATCAAGTACAAAAGTGACGGAACATTAGAACGGTATAAGGCCAGATTAGTTGCCAAAGGGTATACCCAGACTTACGGAGTAGATTACAAGGAAACTTTTGCTCCTGTGGCCAAGATGAATACTGTCCGCACTCTTATGTCGGTCGCAACGAATTACGACTGGCCACTATTCCAAATGGACGTGAGAAATGCTTTTCTCCAAGGGGATCTCGAAGAAGAAGTTTACATGGACTTGCCACCTGGTTTACCTGTGCCAAGAGAGAGTGGTCTGATCTGCAGGTTAAAAAAGGCAATTTACGGCTTGAAGCAGTCACCAAGGGCCTGGTACGGTAAACTGAGTTCGGCTCTGGTTAAGGTCGGTTTTAAAAAGAGTGAGGCAGATTCTTCCATGTTCACTAAGACTTCAAACAAAGGTATCATTGTTATCTTAATCTATGTGGATGATTTGGTGATTACAGGAAGTGATCTAAGTGGCATAGAAACCCTGAAACGTCACCTGAGTCTTGAATTCGACATTAAGGACTTAGGTAATCTAAAGTACTTTCTGGGTATTGAAATTGCTCGCTCACACAAATGTTTGTTTCTTTCTCAAAGAAAATATGTTTTGGACCTACTTAGAGAAACAGGTAAGTTAGGTATCAAACCAGCTAATATTCCAATGGACTTTAGTCAGAAAAGTACCACTGATAATGAACCTCTTGAAGATATTGGCATGTTTCAAAGACTTGTGGGTAAATTAATATACCTTACTATTACTAGACCCGATATAGCGTATGCAGTAAGCTACGTGAGTCAGTTCATGCAAAAACCTATGAAGGGACACTTGGAACTTATTAATCAAATATTAAGGTATTTAAAATCTGCGCCAGGAAGAGGTATTTTAATGAGAAAACATGGTCATGTTAATATAGTGGGTTATACTGATGCTGACTGGGCCGGAAGTCCACTTGACAGAAAGTCCACTACAGGCTTCTGTATGTTTGTAGGAGGAAATGCAGTTACTTGGAAAAGTAAGAAACAAGCAGTGGTGGCTAGGTCTAGTGCAGAGGCTGAATATAGGGCTATGGCAGCGGCAGCAAGCGAGATCATCTGGTTAAGGTTATTGCTTAAAGAGTTGGGGCACAATTCGGATAATAATTCTACTACGCTATTCTGTGACAATCAAGCTGCAATACACATTGCAACGAATCCAGTTTTTCATGAAATGACCAAACACATTGAGGTGGATTGCCATTTCGTGAGAGAGAAGATCTTGAACAAAGTCATTGAAACCGCATACATCCGAAGTGTTGATCAAATAGCGGACATCTTCACAAAACCATTGTCTAAGGGAATTTTTGAAGTGTTGAAGAGCAAGTTGACCTCCGATGACCTCTACGGGTCAACTTGAGGGGGAGTGTTGCGCAACATACATGCTACAGGCTGGCAGAAGCATTTCTGGAATATTATCTGGCGATATTTCACTGTGATTGTTTTCTATCTTTAGGAGATTAGCAATTTTATTTGTTTCTTTTCTTGAGCACTTAGCATAATTGTATTATTTGTTTCTTTTCTTGAGCACTTAGCTTAATTGTATTTGCTTCTCCCTATATTAAAAGGGACACACTGCCGTAGCTTGTAAGACACATAAATTAATCATTAATAAAATCTGGGAGGGAGGGAGCTTTCTGGGAGTGTTGTGTCACCTTTATTTTTCCCACAGGAAGTATTTTACATGTCAGAAGAAATGTTTACTTCTAATTGTCAAAAAAAAAATGATGAGTACTCTGTTGAAGAACACAATCCATTAATATCTGCCATTTCATTATGAGCTTTACAACTACTAAATCCTGTCTTAAATGTATAATTATACACCCTCTCAAATTCTTTCTTCAAATCACACCTCTGCTTTACTTCCCATTACTATCAATTAGTCGCACAAAATAACTCGACATGTCTAGTCTCCTCTCTTTCAATCCATAGAGGATGTTCGATGGAACTCGTAGCCTAGCCTCCCTTTCCCTGACAATATTCTCAAGAGTTCCTTCAACTGTAGCTCTCCCTTCGATGTTGTACCAATTTGTGCTCCATTTACAAATAGGAAGGTTCACATCCTTCCATGGAACCCCGAGTGCTCAATTAGCTAGCCACGGGCAGGTACATTGTGAACTGCTCTGTAATGTCATATCAAAATTATATGTTGCTCTTTCTACATAACATCAAAAAAATTGGAAACACATATTACAACATATATATATATAGTGATTCATCGGAGTGAAGGCGCGATGAGAGGAAAAGCGATGCCCCTTGGCGATGGCTGGTTTCAAGTGCCACCGCGCCATCACCATCAGCAGCGACTGACAGCAGCACATCTCCCCCGACGCCCAACAACGACCAGGGACAGGAGGAGGTTCCCAAGGCACCACTACGGCAGAAAGAATAAACGCCCCATCGCCATTAATGCTTTCATCTCCCAAGGTAAGTTTTCTGTCCCAAAGCCCCTCACCCACTCTACCCATCACAGCGCCGTCCAGGTACAGAAACGCTACGGCTACACGGCAGCACTGTTCCCCCGCCAGTACAGTGCCATTAATGCTGCTCAAGTCACCCTCTCCCCAAAAACGACTACAAATCTCCACCAACCAACAAATCCATCTCACACCATTAACTCCCAAGCCAAAATCAACCTCAGACCATTAATGACTGGAGCACCCAACAGCCCACCTCTAAGACCGAACATAATGAAAACCCCAACCCCCCCTGTCAGACTTGAACCCCCCTGTGCCACCAACCACTTACACCAACCCTCTGCCGGCCTTGAATGCTCTGCACCACCAACCACCTACCCCCCCAACCCTCTCATATGTCCAGACATCACCCTCACCCCCGCTATTCACGGCCTCATCTCAGCGCTACCAATCCCCACATTGGCCCCACTACCTTGACCACAACCCTTGGCATCAAGTCCCCTCCAACCCGACCGTCTCTCCTCAGCCCCCCACCCATGCCAACAGCACACCCGCCCCACTCCCCTTACCGCCGGCCCAGTCCAAAAAGGAATGGCGCAACCGCTGTTACAATTGTTTGGAGCGAGGCCACGATCAAACACAGTGTACTAGCACAGAAAGAGTGTGCGCCGTTTGTTGGAGGAAGGGCCATGAGGCCAAGCACTGCCCCCGCTCTCTCATGGCTCGAGCTTTCGACCCTCTCACCCCAAGAGGAAACACGGATGAATCCCTACTCCTAGTAAACCGACCACGTACAGCAACGGTTTACATTCCGGAAACCCAAACAATGAAGCAAAACGCATCCGAACTCAACCGAGCCGTTGTTATCGATGCTAGGCTTCAATCCGACCACAACAATGACACCATCCAAGAAGCCCTCATGACCACTTGCAACTCTGATGTGCCCTTCCCCCTCACGCACATGTCGGGGGCACAATACATACTTTTCCTTCCGGCTGGCCATGACCGCCACCGCTTCCTCCAAGCCTTTGGCAAACAACTCCAAGACCTAAACTACATCGCCTACCCTTGGACCCCCGCCATTAACGGATCCCCAATGCGCCTAAAGACTAAAGTTTGGCTTGAGCTCAAATGAATGTCCCCCCAAGCTTGGTGCATAGAACATCTTATAGCGGCCATAAGTTCCTTTGGCATCGTCTTGGACCATACACCAATGGTAAGGGTTCCTTCTCTTGACAGCATGATGTCGGTTATTGCTGTACACGACTTGAGCAATATACCATGTTCAATACGCATGTGGATTAGAGGGATTTCACGTGACATTGGAGTGGCCATCCGCAGTTGGATAGAGGAGCCCCTCCCATTCGCACCTCTTTTCGATCCGACGCCCACAGAAGAATTTTTCGCCAAAGTTCAGCAGACCAACCAACGCAAACCTCAAGCCGTCCCTCACAACACGCACGAGGTGGACTTTGAAACACTTGTAATTGTGTGGGAAGGCCTCCCCCCGGTCCCAACAGAACTAAACTCGAAGAGACGCTTAACCCCAACCCCAGATTTCAGGCATACCTCAAGGACAAATCGGCCACCGCGGCTGTGATGCCCCCCACCACCGAGACTGCCAAGGCGAAAGGCAAAGGGACACTGAACGGGTCCAGTTACCCAAAAAACAGAGATCCCTCCCTACAAAAACCGTCCCGCACGCTACCAGTACAAGGTACGAGGTATGCTCTGACATCTCAGAAACTGCACCACGCGGATGGGATAGGCCCTGTAACGGACAAGGTACGGACCCCAATTCAAAATTTGAAACACCCTACCCCCAAAGCAGGCCACAGGCCGAACTCCCACCTTTTACCCTTTATCCCAGACGGGCCAAACCGGCCCCCACAAAAGGCCTGCCACATGCTCAGGCACCCTGCCTCCCCCAAGCCCAACAACCCCCACCAACACCCTAAACACACCACAACTTGGCGCAGCCCAAAACCGAACCCCAACCTGGCCATCCCCCTCCCCTCTCTCCGCAAACTGGCTTTCAACTCCAAGTCCGAACCCGATTACCCACCCCAATCCTGCTACACCGGAAATCATAACACACCCGGTTCCTGCCCCCCAACCCGCTAACCCAACCAACCATCCGGAACCCGCTACCCGTTTCGCCCCCCTTCTCCTAAACAAACACTGGGAACCAAACAGAACCCAATCCCAATCTCCCCAAACGATCCCCTGATTGAACCGCGCCTGTGTACCTCATTCCCCGAGGGCCAAACTCCAAACCTCATCCTTAAAACCAAAGAGGAAACGCAGCCCTATGTGGATGACAACGCAGCACTATCCGACTCAAAGAGCGAAACCGAGCCATATGAAGAGGAACCTTATGAGGGAGATGACCGCACACCGGCGACTTACGGGAAGGATACCAAATCACAGGGAGAAACGGTTAACCTGGGGGCCTCGACAGAGGAGGAGGAGCCCATGAAGAGCCGTATGTGGAGGCGGAACCCAATTAGGACGAACAACCAAACGAAACTGACCCGTATGAGGATGAGCCCTTTGAGGAGGAAGCAGAAATGGCAAACCTGGGTTATGAAGAAAACTACGATCAAATAATGGCAGATTTTGATCTCGAAGAAGAAGAGGCAAGATTCCTTAGGGAGGAAGCACAGCCGACCATCCACTCGACCTCTAACTCCAACCACTCCAACCCACCTTATGAGCCGTACCACACCCCATCTAGTAGTTATGAGAACATAGCGGAGGCTAAGGCATGCAGGACGGAACTTGAGAGACAGGAACAAGAAAAGGAAGAAGAAGAGGCGTGGCAGAGTGCTTTGGCAGACCCAAGTCAAGCCCACATGTTTACACAGGAAGCTCACAGCTCCCAGCAGGCCACTCAGACACAACCTAAGCCACCAACTCAGGCGCGTGCGGAGCCATGAAATACCGTCTCGCAACTCAGGAGATCAGCTAGGATAGCTGAAAAACCAACCAAACACTACAGCCCCAAGAAGCGCCTTAAAAAACAGGCTACTGACTTCTCCCCCCACAAAGAGCTTGATCCGAACCGCCAGGCCGAACTGCTCAGAGCTCTGGCTGAGGACTCACTGCAAATCAGCCCCCTCAACCAGGCCGCGGCCGATGATATAGGTGCTTATTGCAGTTTAAAGCAGGTCAATGACGGTCTTCGGACCCACATTGGCGCCCTACCAGCCGGGTCTACCTCGGCCGCTGCCGCACCCACATCTGGTCACAACATGAGAGACACTGAAGAAGGGCGCGACAACGACAACAATCCTTCTGTTTTGGGTGCTTTTGAATTCGATAGCGGGGATGATCTGTCCGATGCGAACGATCACATGGGAGGTGCCTTTTAGGCCACTTCCTACTCTTTTAACTGTGGTAGTAATGCCTTGTTCTAGTGGTTTTTGTTCTTAACTTATAGCACTAGCCAAGTGCCTTTTGTGTACTACCTTTAATCATGAATGCATTTACATTTCCTATGAGTTTTGTTAATTGGAATGTGTGGGGTTTGGGCGATCCAACTAAGTGTGCGGTTATAAAAGAGCTAGTCACGGATAACAAACCTGATTTAATTTGCTTCCAAGAAACAAAACTAAGCACCTGTAATATTTTTGCAGTTAGGCAGGTGTGCCCTCCTAATCTTAAAAATTTTGAGGTTTTAAATGCGGAAGGTTCGAGAGGGGGAATCCTACTCGCGTGGAGTGAGGCATTCTCTCTTCAAGAATCCTTCATTTATTCTTATTCAGTCACTATAGTATTAAAGAGGCGTGAGTTCACTTTCATGTGCACGGAGGTCTACGGCCCTCAGGAGGATCCCAATAAAAGACAGTTCTTACACGAACTCACAACAATACGAGCAAAGAATAACTTGCCATGGCTACTCATGGGAGATTTTAATTTAATCAGATCGCTTGAGGACACCACGGCAAGGGATTCTAATTTGGGCACAATGCAAGACTTTAATAATTTTATTGATGACACTAATCTAATTGATGTCCCACTGCAGGGACGATCCTTTACTTGGTCTAACAAGAGACCCATCCCAACCTTCTCAAAATTAGACAGGACACTCCTCTCATCCCACTGGAATGAGCACGGGGCCTCGGCTGACCTGCGAGACCTCCCAGCGACGGCCTCAGACCACGTGCCACTAATGTTAAGACTGACACCGCATGTCAACCCGCCAAGGCGCTCCTTCCGCTTTGAAACATACTGGCTCAAATACACGGACATCCATGACACCGTGGCGGGTGCCTGGAATTCAATAGCAATCGCGCACCCGATCAAACGAATACAACAAAAAAATTTGCGGTCCAGCGCGCGCTACGGACTTGGGCCCAGGACAAATTTAGGAAAAGAGACACCTACCTCTTACGCTCCAAATGGGTTCTCCGCCAGCTTGACACGGTGGAGGAATGACGACCACTGAACAGTACGGAATTCAGGCTACGGATCCAACTCAAGGAGCACATCTTCGCTCTAGCGGCGGACAAAGAAGCAAGGTGGAAACAACGTTCGGGTTGCACATGGCTCAAGCTCGGTGACAAAAATACCAAATACTTCCACGCCATAGCAAATGCCCGCAAAAACCAAAACTCTATCATTTCACTGCAGACCGAGAATGGCACTCAAATCCCCCTGCATACCTTGCCCCAACACCTACGGTCCCACTTCAAAAGATTGTTGGGCCGCAACCCAGCTTTCGCAGACCGACGGCCATTCGACCTGGCAGGGCTGGTGGGACCTACCTTCGTCTCTCAGCTTAAATTACTGGACGATCTAATTTCTGAGGAAGAGGTACTCCAAGCAATCAGGGACATGCCCGCGGGCAAATCCAGCTGACCGGATGGACTACCGGTCGAATTTTTTAGAGTTTTTTGGACTACCGTCAAGGCGGATATCATGGATATGATCGGTCAGTTCCACAGAACACCGGGGCTCTTCAAGGCCCTCAACAGAGCCTCCATCACACTCATCCTGAAAAAGCTGAACCCGGAACGTGTAACGGACTACAGGCCAATCAGCGTCATAAACACCATCTCAAAAATACTTACTAAAGTCCTGGCAAATAGGCTGCAACCCCACCTGCAATACCTGGTAGCTGAAAATCAGACGGCCTTCGTCAAAGGGAGGTCACTGATGGAATCATTCCTGTCGGCACGAGAATTTCTCAATTTCTGCACCAGGCATAAATTACCGGCAATCCTGTACAAGGTCGACTTCGAGAAAGCCTTCGACACAGTTGATTGGACCTCCTTATCGAAAGGGGGTTCCCGCCAAGATGGTTAGGTATGGTCCTTGAAACCTTACGCACCTCGGTATCAGCGGTCAGGGTCAATGGATCGCTAACCTCTTACTTCACACACAAACGGGGCTTGCGCCAGGGCGACCCCCTTTCACCTATGCTATTCATTATGGTGGCAGATGCTCTACAAAGATTCTTACACAATGCGGCTGGAGCACTGCCAACTCCGGTCTTCCTAAATCCTGAGACCATTCAATTTGCGGACGACATGCTCATTATTACCGAGGCACACCCCCAAACCCTCCGAACCATAACCACGATTCTCGCATCCTTCTCCGAGCTAACTGGACTGAAGCTGAACCCATCTAAGAGCACCTTTGTCCCCATAGCCATCCCCCACAACCTCATAGCCTCCGTCCAATCCATCCTGAATTCCCCCCCATCCCAGCTGCCTCTCAAATACCTAGGCCTGCCCCTCACAACCAAAATACTAAGGAAAATACACTTCCAGACCATGCTTGCGGCCGTCAGAGGAAGGATACAGGGTTGGACATCAAAATTCCTCTCCTATGGGGGACGGGTCACCCTGGTCAAAGCGGTGCTCTCTGCGATGCCTTTACACTTCATGCAGGCACTTAAAGTGCCGATCGGAGTCATCCGCCAGATAGACCAGATGCGGAGAAACTTTCTGTGGAAAGGCAATGATATTTGTAGAGGAATTCATTGTCTCGTTAACTGGGAGAGAGCATGTGCGCTAAAAGAAAACGGAGGATTGGGAATCATAGACCTGCGGACCCAAAACGAAGCCTTACTCACCAAATGGCTCTGGACGATTGGAGCCAACCCGAACGGGTTATGGTCGGTCACAATTCGGAGACTCTACGGTATCTCAATGCCCCGACAGATAGACGGCAGCCAAGACCATTCTTTTTTTATGAAGGACTTGGCAAATCTATTACCTTTTTTTCGAGTCTCGACGGAATGGGACAATGGCCTAAAATGGCGATGGACCTCGACCGAGCTTTTCACTACGGCTTCGGCCTACCGAATCGGCCACAACTCGGGCCTTGTCTCACCCTACCATGGACCGCTGTGGAGAATGAAAGTACCAATGAAAATCAAAATTTTTAGCTGGTTACTAATGGATAACAGAGTCCTAACACAACATGTCTTACTATCGAGAGGATGCCAGGTACAACAGGGCTGCCACATGTGCCGAACACCGGTGGAGGAAACAAGGGATCACTTGTTTTTAAACTGCATATACGCCGTCAGATTCTGGCTGGGCTTGTGTGCGCATTTTAACTTTACTTTCTCCGGCGGCCAGGTATCCAGCATTCCGGGAATGTGGCACCGAGGGAGAAAACAACAACCACCACGAGGCAGAATTCTCTGGGAGGCAACTTGGGCGGCAGGAGTGTGGGCGCTATGGAAAGAGCGCAACCGCAGACTGTTCACTAATAAACAAAGACTTGTGCACCACATCATAGAAGGGGCGGTCACGGATGTGATGCACTGGGTAAACGATAGGTGATCCGTAGGGCCGGCGCCAGCGCAACAAACAGTGACAAACTCCAAAATGGTCTAGCTGCTTAGACCATGGAATTTGTAATTTACTTTTTACAATAATTCGTTGTTGCTGGGTTTTCTTTCAGCTATTCAGATTGTAAAAGACATTTTATTTTTTCAATATAATTGTTAGCGGTTCCCCGCTAACCCTCAAAAAAAAACATCAAAAAAATTTGATTTGGTACACATTGTGGCAGGATATTATACAGTAACCCCCCTACCTACCCTCTCTATCCTTTTGCAGACCAGCAAATCCATATTTAAAATTTTGCACTGCAAACATTTCTTATCTATTGGGATTATACAACAATAGTATTATCTAATCTTATATATATTTTCGTATAAAATAATAAAACCCTTCTTCTGATTATATTGCATTAAAATTATTTAAGTAAATTCACTGAAATTTTTTATTTATCCAAAGTTATCGCCAAGTTTGAGCAGCACTCTTACCTTTCCTAGACCACTCATCCCAAATGGAGTTCTCAAAATTTTTATTCTGGAAGAATGGGGGAAAAAAAGATGTTAGTTAGAAAATGATTGATTGAAGATTTCAAGAGGAAATTTTTTCTGAAGATTGAGCTATCACTTTTATAGAAGCAACTCCAATCATGTAAGTTTGTTTCTGAATATATATTTCTATAACAAACCTGTCTTCCAGACTATCCAAACAATAAGCAGAACAGTCCTTTCCTATGTTGTAATTTCCACCATAAGATCCCTGTTTATAAGAAAATGAAAAATGCCATTACAAAAGTTGAAATTTATTTGCAAAAGTAGATTTAAAATTATAAATTATCAATACATACATGAAGAAGCGGTGCACCCAGCAGTCAGTGAAGCTTGTCAAGATCCTGACCTTTTCAGGATACTTATTCTCATGAGCTTCAAATTCTAGCTCTATTTTTTTCTTGCCAATTGCCTATATTTTTATAAGACAAACAAGAGAAGAAAGGAAAATTATGTTCAATACAGACTACAGTAACCCAAGAATTAAATATCATCATTACAATCACACATTAGAAATTAATACAGTAATCCGAGCACTAAAACTTATCACAAATATCTGCAAGAGTGATAAGAAAGTAGAAATGTGAAAAGGTCCTAAGAAAGCACAAAGAAGATATATAAACAATAAATGCTTGTAGTCTCACCAGAATGATGAATTGGACATTTGCGTCCATGAGTTCAGGAATGGCGGCGGCAAATGGTGCAATCTGCATTGTTATTCGCACAAATGGTCATTATTCAAATTAATTAATTTGAGGGTTTATTTGGTACCACTTTGACTATTTGTAAACGTAAGGGCAGGGAGTCATGCTAAATTCAAATTATAACCAATTTGGGCAGCATTCTTACCTTTCCTAGACCACTCATGCCAAATTGAAGTTCAACTTAAAGCAACTCTTCGAGTTTTCAGTTTTTTCCTCTGAAAGAATTGCACAAAAAGAGAAAGAATAGTGTTACTCATTAACAATGATTGATTAGGGTTATAATTACTATATTCATTGATTCAATATGATTCACTTAAAACCAGAGCTAATATACAAGATAATGGTCGACTATGACATACACTCGGGTCTGAAAATGTTGCACCTTCATAAATACTCTTGGCCTTCTCAATAGTTAATCAATGAACAATAAAACAGAGCGATGATCTCTGTTTGTTTTGTACCTCCCTTTATAGAAGCAATTACAATTCACTGATATGTAGGGAAGTTGTCTTCCAGACCAAGATGTAGAGAACATATTCAGACAGTTCGCAAATAGTATTTGCGGGAAGATACAAGCAACAATACCTTTTAAAATATGTGTACAGCCGTACAGGTGAATAAAAGGTCAAGTTTTGGAGCTTTGGATTGAGTTGGGGCTGGAGACGACAAAACTTTAGGTTCAAAGATAAATTCCTCTTTAAATTTAGATTAAGGAGTAACAAGATAAAAGAAAAATATACTTGGGCTTTATTTATTTAGACTGCGAATTTGGAAATTTACTATGCAACTGACTGGAGCAAATCATGATGAAAAGTCTTATTCTTGTATCATTGTTATAAACCATTTTAGGCTGACAGAGCTACATAGGAAAAATAAAAAATAAAGAAGACAAAGAGTAAATATAGCACACCTTTTTGGCTCTCTTCTCGTCGAATCTTTTCATGGAGATCAATTATATATCAACTTTCTTTCCTTCCGCTCTTTTCTTGTCTAAAAATTCAAAGAGAATAAAAGATTAATTTTCTATCTAGCAAAATCTCTAATCTAAATTCAATTAATAAAAAAAACTTACCAGCATTAACAGCATACAATCCTAACCAGCATTGAAACCAGCTGCTCTACAAACACCGACCAGGAGAGGTGTTAGAGGTAGGGGAAATGGGAGAAGGGTTTTCCAATTAAACTTCGCTTAAGATGGGACGGCGGGTTGAGAGAACCGGATGGGGGAAGGATTCCAAGGGCTCAAGGGGCGCGCATCCTCTGCGGAACAAAACGAACGGACCAGATTAACTCTCAGCCGCTTTGAGATTGGGCTAACGGAGGGGGCAGTATTATTTGGCTTTGAGATTCGTGCCAAGTCAAAACGAACGGACCAGATTAAAAGAACCGCAGTGCGGAGTTTTAAAAACTCTGCAGAGGATTTCATTCCAAGGGGGTAATAATAAATAGCGGGAGGAGGGTGAATGTGCGCCACGTGGCACAGAGAGATACAGGTGCCAGGTAGGGATGCCAGCCTGCCAGGCGTCACGAATCAAGGCTATCTGTTTCGCTTTAACCTTTTCTATTAGTGGGAGAAAATGCCACGTGTTTCTTTTGTCTGAGTAGGTCTAAAAGAAAACGAAATTACGATTTTGATATCCAAAAAGAAAGAAATTTCCTGTTGATTTTACTTGTCTATCAAAACAGTTTTGATAAATGTTAATTAATTGAATGCAAATACAATGTGTGTTTGGACTTTGGACTTCGTTGAGCCCATGAAACATATCTCAAGTCCGTAATTAATATGATCTGGGCCCATATTTCTTCGTATTATGGATTTCATTACAGCTTTCGAAATAAAAAAAATGTTCCGTACTAGGAGTGCAAACAAATGAGATACGGATCGGATAGTGGTAAAACTATATGCGTATTTGTTTCGTTTTGTTTTTACTTTTTGATATGAATATGGATATGGATCATATATTAAAACAGATACATATTAGATATTTATAGATATATAGATAATTTTTTAATAATATATACTAAATTATATGATATATATTATTATAAAAAATATCTGATCCGTATCTGAAAAATAAAAAGAGATACGGATATGAATTTACCATTATCCGATCTGTATCTCATTTATTTGCACCCCTACATGGAATAGAGAGGTTTTGCTTTTGTTTTCCCGCCAAGAGAAATCAACCAAAGAAAAATGTATTGAACTCCCGTTAGTCATTTGCTAACGGGTACCTCGGGCAGGGCAGGGCAGTGCCCGTCCCGGGCAGCGGGTAGGCGGGTAGGCGGGTACAACGGGCACGGGTAGGCGGGTTTTTTTTTGAAAAACTCCGCCCTGCCCGTCTCAAACCCGTGCCCGTTGCGGGTAGACGGGTACAACGGGCACGGGTACAGCGGGCACGGGCAGGACGGGCACGGGTATTTTTTTTTTTTTGTTGTTTTCTGTTTGTGTTTTGATTTGTTTTCTTATTTTTTTTACCGTGTCGTACGAATATTATTACGTGTTTATAATTCGACTTTTAAAATCTGAATAGTTCAATATCAAATATTGTATATATATACATAAAATTATCAAGTCACATCTTTATAATTCCTAAATAAATAAAATTTGTAACTCATATATAAAAATTATTTGTGCGAAAATTTGTAAATTTATATGCAAGTCTAATTATTTATTTCTTTACAGGAGTAATTTTATACTAAAATACGCTAGATTACTTGAAATTATGTTGAATTACACTATATTACAATAAATTATGTTCAATTATACTAAATTACGTTAAATTACAATAACCTCGCTAATTATGCTGAAATACGGTAAAAAAAACACTAAACTACACAAAATTACGCTATAGTAGACTGATTTTGCTCATCTTTCATGAATTATAAAAAATAGTAAAAAAATTCCAAAAATAGTAAAAATTGGTAATCTGCAAGTTCATTATGTAACTAATTTACTGAGCTACTTGGATTGAATGATAGACATGAAAATCTTAATCGGAAACTTCAACTCAAGTTTTGAGGCTCTTCCCTTAGTTTTTGGGGCTGTGGAGCTCATGTCAAAATTTCAGCCCGATCCGACGGACGGATCAAAAGTTATGCCCTTTTTTGTTAAAATTTCATTTTAAATTGATAATATATTTTCTAAACGTTCATTTATTTTTAATAGGTTAAATAAAATATAAATCAAAAATATCTTAAATCAATTACTTTAAAACAATAAACATTTTAAATTGATAATATATTTTGTAAACGTTCAATTTAAATTGATAATATAAATCTAAATTAAATAAAAATTCAAATCTAAATTTATATGCAAATTAAATTAAATCTAAATTGAATATAAATATAAATCTAAATTAAAATTTAAATTGAATCCAAATCTAATTTAAATCTAAATTAAATCTAAATTAAATTAAATAAAATGAAACTTCTCTGTAGCCAAAACTACTCAGTGCGCAACATTAACAGAGCAATATTCATGCAGCGCAATATTCACAGAGCAGGTTTAGCTTCATGCAGCGCAATATTCACATGCATTGCTGTACTCAGTGCGCTGCCTGTAGCCAAAACTGCTCTGTTAACAGTAGCCAGTGGGGGGAAAAAATTCAAAATTTCTGGTTTCGGCGGGCAGCGGGCAGCGGGCACGGGTACGGGTACGGGTACGGGCACGGGTACGCGGGTGCGGGTACACCCGTGGCGGGTGCGGGCAGACGGGCAGCGGGCACGGGTCTGCCGGGTACGGGTACACCCGGGTTTGGCACCAAAACAGGCCACCCTGCCCATTTCAAGCCCGTACCCGTGTACCCGTTTACCCGGGTATACCCGGGCACGGGTACGGGTACCCCGGGCACCGGGCACGGGCGGACCGGGTTCGGGCAACCCGTTAAGGGCACTGTCAAACCACTAACTCCCGTATCGTTAATTCCTAAGTTTAACCTATCGTAGTTAATTCCAAGGTAAATCAATTATTGTTAATTTCAAAGAGAGGGGGTTTTAAAAATAATTAACTAAAGAGGTTCAAGCCCGAAGAAATGTTCAAGCCCAAAGAAATTTTAACGGAGAAGGCTGAAATATTTTAAAGCCAGTTTGCACATATGTCCCTTCTTTTGTAGAAATGACACTACACTTTTAATGATGTCAAGTTTTAAATTTCAGTACCTTACATTACCTCTTACATTACCTCTGTTATTTTTTTATTTTTAAAACTTTAGTAACTTAAAATTTAAATTTTAAATGTCAAAATAAAATCATTAGATATGATATATATAATTTTCTCTAAAGACACATAAAAGATTAACAATTTTTCAATTTTGTTTATACATAAATTGAAAATTCACCATCTATAAATTGATCACATCAGTACATTTTTCAAGCTCCTGATGACAATCAAAGAAAAATTAAAATATCATATTTTTTTATGTGTACATAGAGAACATAATATATAACATATCTAACAATTTTATTTTTACGTATCCATCATTCTTTTGCTTTTAATTTTTCTAACTTTAAAAGTCACACAAAAAATGCCAACAGGTCATGAATATGCAATTGTTTCGATTGACCCCATATCATCAAATCTACAAGCAGTATAAAACATGAAAAAACAAAAAACTATCTTATATATAAAGCAAATAAATATTTTACATGTCTGAAGAAATGGTTTCTTCTGCAGATAATTGGAACAAAACAAAATGAGTCTGTTGAAGAACCTTTCAACTATCAATTGAAATTCTTTCTTTAATCCTCTCTCTGCTTTAATTAATTAGTGGTAAAACTATATCCTCCCATTGACGCCTTGTTGCTCAATTAATTAGCTACAGGTACAATTTCCTGTTAGCATACAAGTAAATCACAATGAAAACTGCTTTTGTGGTTTCAGATAACAATTTTTGTTGCTCTATTAAAAAAACAAAAACAAATTGGTTTGGTAAATTGTGACAGGATATTGTACAAAAAAAATTTGGTTTGGTTTGGTACATTGATCTATCAAATACAACAACTATATGTTGCTCTATTCAGATATTTGGTATAGCTCATATCTGGGTTCCCGACATTTTTATTAATATCCTAAGTTTAATAGAAATTAATTAATATACCAAGATCTGCTAGGAAGTTATAAAAATATTCATACCGGTTATTTTTTGGCCGGTATCCAATTTAATTCATTATCGGTCAGAAAATGGCCGGTACCCAAATTAATTAATTTTTTTTTTAGGATGGGCATAGCATAGTTGGTTAGAAGAAAAAGTCGTAGGAAACTCGGATTGAAGTTTGCACTTGGTTTGGCTAAGATCAAACAAATGCATCTGATTGGATGCGTGTGTTACATCGGTTGCATGTATCGGTGCATCATCGATATTTTTGCAATGAAACATCGATGTTTTATTAGCTGGGTAGTGCTAAAAAAATATCGGTGCGTCGCTGATGTTTTATTAGACTTAGCATTGACAATTAAACAGGGTAGTGTTGGGTGTACGGGTTTTTCTAATTACTTTAAAACCTAAAACCCTAGGATCCTATGCAAGAAAATAAAGTAAATGTGCAGCGGAACTTACTATCCATCTTCAAAAGACCTCCTTATTGTCAATCGGACAATATCCTTGGCTCTAGGTTGATTGAGATCCTTGTCTTGACTTGAGAGCTCCTAGAACTTGACTCGTTTGGCTTTTGGGCTCTTCCAGGGCTTCGCAATCACACCCTCTCTTTTCTGAACTTTCCGAATACAAAGAACAGAGTATATTTTCTGTAATGGAGCAGCAAAATTGGTGATGATTGCAGCCATGGAAACCCAGCCTTTATATACACATCAATCTGATCAAAATTAGCTCTCATGGCATTCTATTTTGGTCATAACTAACCCTAGTGAGTTAGTTTTCCTATTTTCAGGTTAATCTCCTTCTCCTAAAAATATCAATTACAAATTTTCAGATTTTATTCCAAATAAAACTGTAGCAACCGACACTGTAGCACGCGGTACTGTAGCATTCGGTACAGTAGCAAATTCCGAATAATTCCGAAAATTCATACGAACTCCGTTTTGTCCGAAATTTGTTTCCAAATTTCCGTAAAATCATGAAGATTCATAATTGATATTTTAAACTTTATTTTAACCTAAAATAATATGTGTATTAATTAAATTAATTATAATCGGTCCATTAACAATTATAATTAATTTAAATCTTATTTCTATACGTTTTCGGATCCAAATCCTTATTAAAATACGTACAATGCCATTCCTTAATTAATCACTTATTTTGGCATTAATATTTGTGACAGTATGAGACATATAATTATATACACGCATGTCCAACTTAATTATTGTATTTAGACGTCTCTAAATCCAACAGGTAGTACTAAAAAACATCGGTACGTCGCTGATGTTTTTGCCACTATACCAAAATAGACTTTTTACTACAAACAATTGCAACCAAATAAAAATTAGATGCATTAGATTTATGATATTGCTTCCAAATTAATTGGTTGTAATAAATATTATTTATTGCAACCCATTAATTCTATTGCAACCAAATTTATTCCGATATTTTTATTAAAACCCCAAAAAAAACAAATTATCAAATCTGCTCCCACTCCAAAGTTATAATTATTTCTACCCCAACCGCCCGTGGGCTGGGCGGTCCACTTTTTCCACCTGACCGCCCAGCAGCCGGGCGGTCCACTGTGCATAGATGACCGCCCAGCCACTGGGCGGTCCAATTTCCATAGCTGACCGCCCAGCAGCTGGGCGGTCCGCTAGTGTTTTTTTTTTTTTTTTTTTTTTTTTTTTAAGATTAGATTAGAGACAATATGAATATAAAGATGCTGAATTCCTAACGCTAAAAGTTCGAATTTTTTTTGTAAATATTAGTTAGATTACTTCTGTGAAGCATATTTATACTAAAATACGCTAAATTACTTGGAATTATGTTAAATTACGTTGAGTTACACTATATTAAGTTAAATTACACTAAATCACATTACATTACGCTAAAATACGGTAAATTACATATGAATAGGGACGATATATTCACTGAAAAGGCAAAAAATGACGACGAAATTTCAAATGGTCATAAAACGGCGCTCGAGTGTCCGATTTCAGCAAATGACCACTTTTCGGAAAGCTTGCGAAAATGCGCATGCGTCTGTGTCAACTATGTTGGATTCCAAAATTCAGAATCACCAAAAAACAAAGGGAAGAGCCTCAAAACTTGAGTTGAAGTTTCCGATTAAGATTTTCATTTCTATTATTCAATCCAAGTAGTTCAGTAAATTAGTTACATAATGAACTTGTAGAATACCAATTTTTACTATTTTTGGTTTTACTATTTTTTATGATTCATGAAAGATGGCACAGAATCGGTCTACTTTAGCGTAATTTTGCGTAGTTTAGCGTAATTTACCATATTTCAGCATAATTAGCGAAGTTATTTTTATTTAGCGTAATTTAGTGTAATTCAACGTAATTTAACATAATTCCAAGTAATTTAGCGTATTTTAGCGTATTGAGTAATTTAGCGTATTTTAGCGTATTGCGTAATTTAGTGTATTGAGTAATTTAGCGTATTTTAGCGTATTGCGTAATTTAGCGTATTGAGTAATTTAGCGTATTCAGTAATTTAGCGTATTGAGTAATTTAGCGTATTTTAGCATATTGCGTAATTTAGCGTATTGAGTAATTTAGCGTATTTTAGCGTATTGAGTAATTTAGCGTATTTTAGCATATTGAGTAATTTAGCGTATTGAGTAATTTAGCGTATTTTAGCGTATTTTAGCGTATTCAGTAATTTAGCGTATTGAGTAATTTAGCGTATTTTAGCGTATTGAGTAGTTTAGCGTATTGAGTAATTTAGCGTATTGAGTAATTTAGCGTATTTTAGCGTATTGAGTAATTTAGCGTATTTTAGCGTATTGCGTAATTTAGCATATTTTAGCGTATTTTAGTGTCCGATTTCAGCAAATGAGCACTTTTCGGAAAGCTTGAGAATAACTCACTTAAGTAATTTAGCGTATTGAGTAATTTAGTATAACTCACTTAAGTAATTACATATTGAGTAAATTACTTAAGATTTTCATTTCGTCGTCGTTTTTTGCCTTTTCAGTGAAGATATCGTCCCTATTCATATGTAATTTACCGTATTTTAGCGTAATGTAATGTGATTTAGTGTAATTTAACTTAATATAGTGTAACTCAACGTAATTTAACATAATTCCAAGTAATTTAGCGTATTTTAGTATAAATATGCTTCACAGAAGTAATCTAACTAATATTTACAAAAAAAATTCGAACTTTTAGCGTTAAGAATTCAGCATCTTTATATTCATATTGTCTCTAATCTAATCTTAAAAAAAAAAAAAAAACACTAGCGGACCGCCCAGCTGCTGGGCGGTCAGCTATGGAAATTGGACCGCCCAGTGGCTAGGCGGTCAGCTATGCACAGTGGACCGCCCGGCTGCTGGGCGGTCAGGTGGAAAAAGTGGACCGCCCAGCCCACGGGCGGTTAGGGTAGAAATAATTATAACTTTGGAGTGGGAGCAGATTTGATAATTTGTTTTTTTTGGGGGTTTTAATAAAAATATCGGAAATTTATTGGTTGCCCGAAAATATCTTTTTGCGACCATATTAATTGTTATTGTTTGCAACGGTAAAATATGTTGCTGAAAAACATTTGCCCATTGATCTCTTAATAAATTTTCATTAATTATGTTTTGCTGTCATCGCGATGCTTTTCATTTTTAACAAACTTTTCATCGGAGATGCTAATTTTTTACAACGTTAACTGCTCATTTAAATTAACATTTTTTTTTGCACCACTCAAGCTTTTGTAGCATTTTCAACATAAAAAGGTAATTTTTGCACTATGTCAAGCACTTCAAGTATTTTTCATATAACAAAATTATTTTTGCACCGCTAATTTTTTAATTGTTTATTTTTACACAGACAATTTTAAACATTGTTAGATTGATTTCTTTTATTCACTATTTTTTTTTAAACGAACAAATTGGATTGTTTAAGCGGGTCACAAAAAGTAGATCCTTACGGCCCACTTATTCGGACCGTCCGTGCTATTTTAAGTTTTTTTCACCAACAATAGAAATAAAAGGCAAATAAATAAAACAACTACAATAGCATCATTTTGTTCCTTTGATATTTTCTATTAAGTAGGATCAGATGGTACCCATTTTATTTTAAGTTCCATATGATGATCAATAACAAATTTCAAATTCAAATCCAAAATTGGAATAAACTGAAAGGACTATATATCTATTTAGTCATGCCAAGTCAATGATATCAGAACTGGACTGTATATTCACCTAGTAAATTTTCAGATCAACGTTTTACGGGTCGGACCGGTGGATCATTAGGTTCAATTATTGATTTATTTAATTAATTAGCTCAGTTGAAATTACATTATGTAAAATATCTCAAATTAAGGCTTTTTTAACTCGCAATTTATTTTGAAAAACTACTTTAACTCCTTAACTAAATACAAAATTACCGAAACACGGTGTGATGAAAGGAGAAAATCAAAACCATACGGTCACAAATCGAGAAAAGAAGGAAAACGAGCAATAAATTTTTTACTAGAACTCGGTTTCGTGCTTGAAGTACACACCATTTATGAAAAGTACCTCAAATATTAGGTAGCATTTCTAATAGTAGGTAAAAGCTGATTATCTATAGAAAGTTGGCTCATTTAGTTTATTCATTTTCTTTCAGTAGAGTTTAAATGATAGAACAAATTAAAAGGTTTATTTTGAGAAAACGACCGACATGAATATTGATACAATACGATTTTTTATTGTTTTAACTGAATTGGTATAGCCTGGAATTTTTCATTTCGATTTTCTTCAAATTTAAAATTTATTTAAATGTTTCTAGAGGCTTAATTTGAAAAATTATGTTTATTAAATATAAAAAATAAGAACAGAAAGACACGATTTCTTAATAAAGCAAATTAAAAAATTAAAAATAACAAAACAGGTTGAGGTTGAATGCGTGATTTTTTTTTTTTAAAAAAAATACCGAATTTGAATTTCGGTACACCCTCCGAACTTTGCCACACCTTGCATGAACCACAAAAAAAACTCCTGTACCGAAACTCAAATTCGGTATAGTGGGTGTACCGAAAATGAAGTTCGGTTCATGGGCTTTTCCTTTGATTTCTTTTCTTTTAAAATAAAAAATATCAAACTTTCACAAGGTAGACACATTATTTCAAAATAAAAAATTGAAAGTTAAAAATTACTATCAAATGAACGCAACAATATCTTTTTGAGTTAGAAATCAATCGTGTACAAAACTTAATTTTCGGTACATCAAAATTGAGGAGTTAAAACCCAATCACTGTTGACTGTTGAGTGAAGCCGGCCCATTACAATTTACAAATAACAAACACATAATGGACTCCAGAATCCATCTAAATTTCGGCCCGTTGCTTGTTTGCATAAATACGGGTATCCTTTTTTAATTAGGGCAAATATCGTGGAATAAGAGAGTAAAATCCAACGGCACAGACGACATAAAAGTGAGCAAACAAACGGACAGGATCAAAACACTGTAGAAGTGTAGATAGATAGACCCTACCAAAGTATTTCTAGGTTAAAATATGACCCCTGCGCGGCCGCCTCCCTTGGGAGTCTTAATTCCATTTTTGTTTTACCGACTGAAAGGCTATTTATACCCTCCTCAAATGGCTCAAAGAATTGTAATCGCAGGTAGATAGAAAAATTGATCCTTTTTGTTTCTCTTTGAAATGATTCGACGAAGAGAGAGCCGAAAGAACAAATTCGACGAGATGAGAGCAACAAAGGTTTGCTATAAATCCTTAATTTTCCTTTTTTTTTTCCTTAGTAGCTCAGTCAGCGTAGAGGTTAATAATGGCCTAAGAGGCTCAGAGCAATATTATTGTTTCCTTTGGGACCATCTCCTTCTCATAAGTAGATATGTAAGTTTACTTTATTACTCCTTAATAGTTAATATAAATATAAATAGGAATTTTACTTTATTACTCCTTTATTACTCCATTTATGAGTCTTCAGCCCCAATTCAAGCCAAAGCTCCAAACTTTCCTTACAAGTGCTTGTTGGTAACAAAAAAAGAATGAGCTAAAATAGAAGAGCGTAAAGCCATCTAAAATGCTTTTATTCACCTGTACATATATTTCAAAAGGTTCTGTTGCTTGTATCGTCCCACATATACTATTTGAGAATTGTCCCACAAATACTAGTTGCAAATTGTCCCGCAAGTACTAGTTGCAAATTGTCCCGCAAGTACTTTCTGCGAATTGTCCCGCAAGTTCTTTCTGCGAATTGTCCCGCAAGTTCTTTCTGCGAATTGTCCCGCAAGTTCTTTCTGCGAATTGTCCCGCAAGTACTGTTTGTGTATTGTCCCGCAAGTACTATTTGCGAATTGTCCCGCAAATGCTTTTATCTAATTATACATATTGTATGAATAGTATGGAAGATGACTTCCCTACAGTAACTAATCATTGTAATTGTAACCCTAATGATCTGCAAATAGTCAATCAATCATTGTTAAATGAGTAACACTATTCATTTTTTTTTTTTTTGTGCAATTCTTCCAGAGGAAAAAACTGAGAACTCGAGGACTAGCTCTAGGGATGGCTTTTGTACTTCAATTTGGCATGAATGGTCTAGGAAAGGTAAGAATGCTGCTCAAATTGGTCATAATTTGAATTTAGCATGACTCCCTGCCCTTGTGTAACAAGTTCTCAAAGTGTTCCAAAATTAACCCTCAAATTGACTAATTTGAAAAATGACATATGTGCGAATAACAATGTGGATTGCACCAAATATAAATTCAGAGTGATCGTTCTGCTATGAAACTCTCAAAGTATATATTACCAAAATAAGACCTTAAATTAATCAACTAGGCCATTTGTACAAGTGACTATGTAGATCACATCAAACTTTAATATGAGATAAATTCTGCACTTGAATTTACAAGAACTCAAAATACTGTCAAAGAAACTCCCTTTATTATTCAAATATGTAAATATAGCTAGAACTAATGTATGTCCTATTTTAATTATTCTTGAAATGCTAATAAATTTTGTGTTCACTGAATTACCAGCCACATTTTGCATAAAATATGGTTGATCTGTATAGCAGTATTGTTTATTCTTTGATTTTTGGTAATATTCTAGGAACTAATGTAATGAAGGTCCCTTAGCATGTACCAAAAATTCAAAAATTAAATCACACACTCGTTGATCCGTTTGTGTCCTTAATGATATCAATTCCAGATTTCAAGGGTGAAGAGGAGTTGCGTGGGCCCAGTAGATAGCGATCCCCTGAGAGTTTGAAGAACAGAATGGATGCACTGCTTCCAGTGCCTTGTGAGAACAACCAGGGACGATTTCCCCCAATTTGCCAAGTGGGAGAGCCAGGCTAAGTCCGGAAAAGGCAATTTGTCAGGTAAACAATCTTCCCGAGTTGAGGATAACCCTAGACAGAGCCTCTCCACAACACAAGGCAGCATCTCAAGAAGGCGCACGCTTGCCATCTGTCACAAATTTAATTAGTATATCTTATGCAACTGTCATTAATTACTAGCCAATTGAAGAACTAATTCTAAATACCAGGGTACATATGAGGCAGATTAGTACATATGTTGTAGTTAGCTTATGTTTTTTTTGTTGAAGACTGCTCGCTTTCAGAGCATTTTTGTACCAATTTTTTTTAGAAAAGAAAAATATAGAATAAAAATAAGGCATGTTCTTAACGAAATTTCAAGTTTATATACGTGTTCAATTTATCTTGTGTTTTCCGTAGCTAAAGAAATTTATTTGTTAATGTATGTTTTTGTGATCAGTAATGGGATCAAATGAATGTCTTTTTTTTTTTAATTTTTTTTATTATGAAAGCGGGGTATTCCCACCGATTTCATTAGAAACCACAGAGCTATATCTGAACAACAGCTCCAAATCACTGGAGCTATGCCAGATGATTACAACCAAGCATTAAAAGTAAAAACTTGACTATCCTAAACCTTGAAAATAAAGTGCTACCATAACAAAACATAGTCATACAAACAAGAGCATAAGTCTAACAAAATAGCCAACTGCAATTACAGTTACAAAAACAATGAATGTCTTTTTCAGTCGTCGCCTAATTAGACAATCTCCACTCAGGAACAAGGAATTAGACAATCTCCACTAAAAAAATGGGTTCAAGGCAGATTGGAACCCCATTTTCCAAAAAAAAAAAAAATTCCACGCAGATTGTCTGGTAGATTCTGAATTTCTCAAAAAGCGATGGTGAAGTCAGAAATTTGAATTGATAAGATGGTAAGTTGGTAACTAAAAAATTTCGGGATGGTTTGCTATTCAATTTAAAGGAAGCCAACCAAAAAATCTTCTCCTTCAAATCGTTGATCCAAGCGATGATGCTTATTGAAATGCTAAAATTATATTATGATGTATGTTTAAGCGTTGAGCATGTTCATTTCCGTCATTGAAAAATTTGAATTTATTTGTCATATTAAAATTTTATCAATATTTTTATTTTTGCAATTTAAATTTAACTGACATGACAAAGAATATTTGTTTCAAAATTAGTACAGAGAAATTTTTGTAATTGCAAGATCAAGATGCTTGCATGACTTGCAAAGTAATTGTAAAATCTTATGTGACACTTTTAGGCAAATTTACTTTCATATTTCTTCTAAATTAATCCTCTTATTCATATTGAGTGTTTTTGTTATTCACATTGATGACTTTGTTTAATTATTTATATTGAGTATTCATTCACTTTGTCTATTTTATTTTTCAAATTGATCACTTTATTATCAGCCAAACAGAGTGATGGTGCACTTAGCATCAGAATGTGAAAGATATTGTTTGACCGTGAATTGACTGGTCAAATCACTATAAAATATCCACAAATAACATATGTTTTCAATTGTAACGATATAAAAAAAATCATAACTAATAATATAAAATTGGGAAAAAATTTTATATGCCACTACAAAACATTAAAATTATGAAATTGCCACCTCAAAACATGAAATTAGAAAATTACCACTCTAAAATTACTAAATCTATCAAATTGCCACAATTATACATTAAATTGAGATTTTTGATTTAAATTATTCTGAAAATTAGTGTATAAAAAACCGTATTTTAGTATTTCCAATGTTACCCTTCAATTCTTCAATTGAACATATCTAATTGGAAAATTTTTTATTTGAACAAATCAATTCCCTTCGCCACTCCAAAACTATTCGCCTCTCTTCTTCTTCGATCGGAAGCTAAACAGATCCTCCAAACTCTTCTTCTTCGATCGGTAGGCTGAACCAGCGAGAACCGCTCTCGGCGCCCACTTCTCCAACGAGAACCGCTCCTCTCCATCGACAGCGAGATCCCCTTCCCCTTCTGTCGAGCTAAATCGGCTAGTGAGTGCTACTGTAGAGTGTATGAATCTCGACTTCAATTTAGAATTTGTGTTTGCTTCCTCTTTTTCTCGTGAAATTGTCTGACGGAATACTTTCCTTTCCTTTTTTTTGTTGTTTCTTAATTGTTGTTCGTGCAGATGAAGAGACGGGATGGTACGATGGCCAAGTAAGAATTTTGCCTTATTCTCAGGTTGTTCTTTAGTTTCATGCGTCTTCAGAATTAGTAACAACTAACTTTATCTAAACCAGTGATGAAACTCTGCATGATAGTAATTTAGCATGGAAATTTAATTTCTATAAACTTGAGCAATGTTCATATAAATTTCACTGCAGGTAGTGTAATTTTATATTAATTTGAAATTAGATCTAATTTTTTCTTGGCAGATATGGGTGAATTACTGCAAATATATAGTTCAGCAATGAAAGTTCATTTCTGTCTGTTACTCATCTCTATTGTACAGGTCAAATTCCACTTAGACCTGGTACCATTGTAAAGTAATGCAAGTGAATAAGGATATACCAGAAACTGATTAATTACTTACTCCAACGCCTGTCTAAAGAAGCTCCAAAAAATTACTCCTGGTTGCATGTCATATATAAAAAAATACCAGCAATTTTACAGCAAGGTAAACCATTAAAGTACTGGTAAACCTCCATAAATTGTACTTCTGCATTCAAGTATTGGTTTGATGTGTTCAATTTGCCTTTTTTTTTTCCTAATGGTTGAAATATATACATAATTACAGTGGACTAGTAGTTGCAATTTCTTCATGTGGGAGGACGAGTACGAGGAATATCTTCACGAATTAGGAATTTCTCGTTGCTTTAAATTAGCGGAGAAGATTAAATTTCTCGTTGCTTTAAATGTCTTTGTGATGACTGTTGTTTTAATTGTAATGATATGCAAGTAGTGTTGATATTTTGATGTTAGATTTTTAGTAATGATGATGATCTTTAGGGTTAGGTTATAATTTAGGGTTATGTTTTAATTTTAGCTATTTTGTTGAATTTGTTTTGTAAGAATGATGATATTTGGAAACTAATTTGATGCTAAGCTTGAGATTTGGAGCCCTGTTGTAGTGTAAAAGATAGGTAATAGAAGTTTTGCTCTAGCATTGCTTCCTCTGCTAAATAAACAATAGTGAAAAAGTTAATGAAATAAACTCTAATGTGTAAAGTTAATGAAATAAACAAGAATAATGAAAAAGCTTTTAAAAATTGTTGTACCCGGCATATTATTAAATTGGGAAAAGGCACCAAAACTCTTCCTATCAAAACATAAATATCAGTATTTCATGATCCACCCAAAAGTCTGGTGCTATTTCGAAATGCGGGAATGCTGGATACCATGTGCAAACACACAAAATACTGGAAGAATGTCTAGGCAAAAATCAAGGCAGAGGCAAAAATCAAGGTTATAATCAAGGCAAAAAATTCACACAAGGCAGAGGCAAAAAATCAAGGCAGAGGCAAAAATCAAGTAAATAATCAAGGAAAAAATTCACACAAGGCAGAGGCAAAACCGAACCAAGGCAGAGGCAAAAATACTACTACTATGAATTGAAAAGTTTTGTAGGAAGGCAAGTAGTAGAAATTAATGTTCTCAAAATAACAAACAATGGTAATAGCATTCCAACACCTACAATAGCATTCTAACAATAATAATAGCATTCATCAAACAATATCAACAGTCTCAAAATAACAAATAGAAACACAACAATAGCACTCTCAACCCTCTATGTCCTTCCGAGTCTTCCTTGTTCTCTTCCTACACATAAGAAAACATCAAGCTTATTATTTCTTTTCCTACACTAGAAATCTTACCCACTGGGAATCCATGACTTGTCCATCTTATTCACACCTCCAAACCCGTTCCTAAAGCATCAATATTGGTGGAGAAACCTGCATATATTAGAATCAGGAGTAATACAAAGCTTATGTTAGTTGCTCTCAGGTTGTTTATTTTTTCTTTTTTTTCTTTTCACTGCATCAAGTGTTACTTCAGTCGACGAACTAATGGCAAACTCAACCAGACTTAAGATTTGAAACCCTCGGCTTGAGATTGAAGCATAATCAATCTTTAAGTATAATCAAGTATTCTAAACAATTTTTAAGTATGTTGAAGCATAACTAAAAACCAAACTATTGACAATTTTTCACTGCATCAAGTATTCTATTGACATATGTTGAAGCATAATCAACAATTTTTAAGTATCGATTTAATTGATTTTGTCTTATTATCTTCAATTTTGCAGCTGAGAAAAACCAAACTAAAAACAAAAAATTTCGAATTGCGACAAACTAGCATAACAGTGAATGCAATATAGTGAAACTGAATGTGTTAATTCTTACACCGGAAAAGGACATCATAATTAAACAAAAAAATAACGAAACAAGCCTTTTGAGCTTCTGAACATATAATTTTCAGTTTTCAAAGAAATTATACGTGGACATCAGAGAGAGAGGCCGGCGGAGAAGAGAGGCGGGCGGAGGAGAGAGTCGCCCCAGGTGCCGTGCGGAGGAGGGAGTCGCCCCTGGTGCGGAGGAGGGAGTCGCCTCTGATGCTGTGCTTAGGTTTGGGTACTGACGGAGCCACTAGATTCAGTATTTCACATAATCTTCATCAGGGGTATTTTGGTCAATATTAAAATTTGTTGATTTTTCAGAATAATTTAAATCAAAAATCTGAATTTAGTGTATAATTGTGGCAATTAGCATAATTTAACAACTTTGGAGTGGCAATTTTCTAATTTCATGTTTTGGGGTGGCAATTTCATAATTTTCAAGTTTTGTAGTGGCATATAAAAGATTTTCCCTATAAAATTTAATGCATTAAAATATATGTATACATAATAAATTCAGAAACTGACTCATAAATAATAGAACAAGAAAGTAATTAATCTAATTATGAAATTATATGTTTTGACTTTTACGAAACATGTTTTGGTTAAAATTAAAATTGAATAGACTTCACTGGCGGTGCTGCAATGGAAAAGCTATTGATGTCTTATCTTCTTCTTCTTCTTCTTCTTCTTTTTTATCTCCTTCAATAACACTGAAAACTTCAGTACCAGCCCTATGTTATTCTGTACCAGTATCATCCTCAGCAGAATTTTTTTCACAAGGATTCATCTTGCAAAGCTCTCTGCTTTCAATATATTATGGAGGTAAAGGTGCATCCCTCCTCAGGGGTCAGGGCTACGTTCCGCTGCTTCCAAATGGACTAGCGTTTCGCCATCAGTACCAGTACAGTACTGGATCGTTGGATGGTTGAGTTTGTAGCTTACACGGTTTGTGCACAATCTAAAGAATAGATTTTCTTTCATTATTCCTGATTTTTCCCCCTATTTCTCAGACATTAGCACATGATTTTCTCTCCTATTAAATCCAAGGTGTTAGTCAGAAAGAGTTCATTAACCAAATAAAAAAAAATTCTACAAAATTAGCAATTTGACATATTAACAACAGGTTTTTTGCAGCTGTACCCCTAGGATGAATTTTCATGTCCAATTTAAACTAAATACTCCATGGTTTATTTAACACTCGGGAAAAAATAATTACAGCTAATTTGCCCAAACTTGAGTCTACAACTAATTAAACTCAACAATTCTCACCTGAGGATCAAAATATTGATTTAACTAATTACAGCGAATTTTTAGCTTTAATCCTCCATTTCAGCCCGACTAGCGGAGAAGAAACTTACCTAGAGAGAGGAGACAGACAGTGGAGGAGGGACGGAGGAGGAGGAGTGAGGCCGAGCGGAAACGGCGGAGAGGCGAGCGTCGTCGCGTCGGTGCGTCCAAAGTTTTGTTTTCTTTTTTTAACTTAGGAGCGGAGAGAGGAAATGAACCAAACCCACTCTCTCGTCGCTTCTTTCTTCTGGATTATATTGTGGCTTTTACGGATTTATTATGAACAAATGTATACTGTCATTTGTATAATACACTGAAAAGCTTATGTAATGGTCCGAATTCATTTGTTATACAAATAAAACAAACCCACTCTATCAGCGATTCTCTTCTTCTGGATGGTTTTGTGGCTTTCACATATTTATTGTGAAGAAAGTAGTACGACATTTTGTATAACAGACTCAAAAACTTATATAATGGAACAACGTGATTTGTTACGCGATAGTCTGGTAAATTTGAATGCAGCGAAGATCGTAATTCTTCTTAGTACTGTTTGGATGTTGGATGATTTTGTGGCCAAAAGTATTTGGCGGCAATGAAAAAATTGTGGAGGGAGTACCCAAAATTTGGAGGGAATCTAATAAATTGATGCTTGGACATGATATTTAGAGGGAAGTTGACAAAAATTTAGATGGAAGTTTATATTGGCAATTTTTTCATGCAATATGAAAAAGATTACAATTTATATAGGAAATGAAAAAAAATTAAACTTAAATGTTTTTTAAATTCTTAATGTCTTCTAAAAAAATGTATACTTGATAAAATAAATTAAATTGAGTGACTTTTTATAAAATCAAATTTTTAAATTTAAAATAAAATTAAAAGTACAACAAATAATATGAAAAAAAATATTCTCAAATTTTTTACGGTTTCTATGACCAAATCATACTTATAATTATTAATTTTATAGAATTTTATCATAATTTGTTTCAACATGTGTCAATATTTGTGAAAATATTTAGTGAAATTTAGTCAATTAATATCAAAATTCGACGTTAATTGTAGAATATATTTTGTAATGAAAATTATATTAATGAAATTTATGCAATAATTTAATGTTATAACATGTTTATTGCTTAATTAAATGATTTGACTCATTAAATTATATAGGCTATATAATTTAAAAGCCCTGTTCATGATCGGCCCGAAACGAAGTTCTTCATGCCCATGTTCAGCCCGTTCATTGTTGTTCAAAACTGAGCCCTGTTCGGAACAGGCCCGGTTCAGTGAACAGGGCTGAACTGTGGACAACCAATCGGGCTCTGTTTTAAATTAGAAAATGTGTACAGTATGAAAGGCACTATATTGCTGAACTCCAATTCTGTGAACAAATACATGCCTTGACTATATCAAAATGCTTAATCAAGCGAAAAAAATCATGTTATCTAAGTTCACCTAACATATCATATAACAGAAATATTAAAAATACAAAATTATCAGGTCCAGCTGAAGCACCTCTCCCCTATGCCTAATCAAAACTCCAGTTCTAAAATTGAAAACCTGCTTTTGTACTTCTTTTTTAAAGAAATCCCACAACACTAAAAGAACAACGATAAAAACAATAGCAGAAAATAAATCTAGCAGAGAGTGGTATAATTCTAGCAGTGAGCTTGCATCCCTGAAAAACAATAGCAGAAAATAAATCTTTAATGACTTGCATCAAACTCAAATACTCGACGATTCTGTTGAGCAACCCTATCAAATTGATTCAATGACTTGCATCAAATTCAAATAAGTGAGAATTGCAGGATTATGCAATTATTACCAGCATAAGCAAATAGGTACAATTAACTCACTAATGGCTATCGGGTCTGGATCCAATTAATGGAAAAGAGTAGAAAAAACGAAATACCCAAAAATCATCAATTTAAATTGCCAAGAAAGATCTTCCAACTGATATCATAGCAAAATAAGGATTGATTATTCACTTTCGTGAGTTACCAAACTCAAATCGAGCAAGAAAGGAAAAAGAAGATAAATAAACCTTACCAAAAATGGAGAGGAGCAGGGGAAATGGTCGGGAAGAGAGGTCGGTGCGAGGGAGGAGAGGAGCGCCGGTCAGAGAGAGGGACTAAGTGAGAAACGGAGCTAAGAAGTAAGACCTAAGAGCGACTAAGCGAGACAGTGGGGCGTCACGATTCGATCAGGCATGTTACTCGTTTGAGAGATTGATCCAACCCAAACAGGCTGCTCAAACGGGCCCTTAAACGGGCTGCTCAATAGAAGCTTAATGGACAACTCAGTGAACAGGTTCGGTTCATGTTCAGATTGGGTCCGAACTTTCTTCAGCAATTGAACATGAAATGAACTTTGGGCCCGTTCGTATCACAACCCGTCCGAACTTTTTTCAGAACTTGTTCGGCCCGATTGTCCACGGACAACCCTGTTCAATTAGCACCCTTAGGTGAAGATATAGCATTAAATGCATGTTGCGTATGTGACTCACATCTTTTATGCATGAACATGAAACATGAACTTTTGTTTTGCAAGTTAATGAAGACGCATGGAAATATGTCATATGTTGGTCGATCAGGACTGTTTAAATTAAAGAACATTGCATTTATTGTCTTGCACCCAAGTTTGATCAAAATTTATTTTTATTTACCTATTATCTAGTTGACCAAAAATTAAAGCATCGTATGGCCCTAAACACTTTATATTGGATCGAACCTCATACATAATAAAACTTCCGAACTTTTATGTTATAGTGAAAACTTGAAATGAATAAGGTGAAAATGGGAGGGGTGTTAGTGTTATGATCTAGAAGCCAACTATTTATGGATGTTTCTATGTTTTGTTCATGAAATGAAAGAATCATTTTGTTCCTTGAGTATTTAATTATATTATGGATTTTTCGAGTTGAGGACTTGAAATGTAGAACTCTATAATAATAATATAACGAATACTCTAAATGTCCCTAATCTTGGTAATTAAGGAGGAACACTATTTACCGGTACAAGATTAGTATGTGGATTAAATGATGATCATGTTCTACGGATCATATGGTAATGAGCTACCAATTTAATCACATAAATACCTGATAGAGATCAGGGGATTGGACATGACCCAAGAATGAAACATAACATGGATTGTGTTAATGTCATTAATGTTTCATTTGTGTCTTGAATTCTTTGGTATGAGATGATTACTTTTCCTACATGAGATACATGTATCTGTAGGTGTTGTCCAACGCTGACCGTAACTGGCAGCTATACAGATAATATCTCAATATTTGTGTCTTGTGCGGAGGAAAAGATATTTATCAAGAATACCAGTGTCCCTCATATTTCATATGTGAGTGATGATATCTTCGGGCCCCTTGATAGAGTAATAAAGTATGCATGCAATTATGATCAATGAGTTTGATCATTATTTACTGAATTACTTGGAATCAAGAAAAGAATAAATTTGCAAGGATGACACTCTCCTGCCTTGGATTTATTCCTGATATCATGTGACACGTGAATTGACACAAGCAATTAAATATTGCTTTAGGATCGTGATGTTGATTGGTTCATATCATCTTTATCTGTTGAGTAATTATAATGCATATTGCTAGGTGCCGCTTATAATTTATAGAATTAAAAGAAGTTTTGATTCTATTGTCAACACGATATAGATCCTACGAGGTCACACCCAAGAGAGAAAAACGAAACAAATAAAAGTGTCATGGAGATGACTAACTTGATCTTAGAATAAATTTATTACATGTTGGACATGGTATACAAATTTATTTCTCAACAAAATTGAGCAAATACAATTAACCGTAACAATTGTCGGGTGGGCCAAAAGTTGGCATAAATGGCAAAAAACGAAAATGGCATAAATAGAAATTGGCCCAAACCCAATTTAACATCAAATGGAGAAGTCCATTTGATGAAGTGGGTTTGGAATAAAGTGGGATAAAGGTACATCTAATGGAGAGCTCCATTGGATGGCAAAAGTAAAAGTTGCTTTTGTCATGTTTAAATCTAGCCATCCATTGTGGTTGAGATGATTAAAACATACCCTAAATTAACATTATAAATACCCCACCTTTTTCCAAACCCTAGCCACCATTCTCATCTCTCTCTTCTTCCTTCTCTTGTAAGAAAAAGGAAAAACGTTTTTGCAAGACAAGGTGGAAAAGAGAAGAGTTTTTGTAATTTTGTCTCCACCATTTTTGCTCATGTGTTGAGCACAACTTCTACACTAAAATTAATAGTTGATTGAAGAGGTAGAAGCTAAGGTTAAGTTAGATTCTTGGTTGATTACCTCTAGCAAGGGAAAAACAAGAGTTTCGTTTAATCTCGGGTGGATACTCGTAGAGGCTTCGTGCGTTCGAAGCGGGTGTCATTTCGAGGCCGACTTGGAGAAGTAAAGGCTCGACAAGGAGACAACAACCCTACATCTCAAGTCCCTACTTCTTGGTTTAGAGACCAAGATTTGAGGTATAAAGATTAAACAAGTTAAAATGCTAAATACGGTTCATCGTTAGTCAAATAAGTAGATCTATGTTGGTTTCTTTGAGTTAAATTTTAGAAATTTGCTCTTGCATGAAACTAATATTTTCTTCAAGGGGTACCCTCCAATATATAGGCAATAGCAAACCGCTCCAGCATGTGGCGATTTGGTACAGACAGCAGACCGCTCCACTGTGGAGATGTTTGGTTGGGAGAGTGGACCGTCCAAACGTGGAGCGGTCAGAACCTTTTTAAAAAAAAATTAATACCGAGGACAGATTTGCTATTTTTTTTTTTAGGGTATTAATAAAAATCTCGGCCTTAGTTACATTTGATGTTCTCATAAAAAAAAAATTACATTCGATGTCCGATCCGATCCATAATAATTGACGGAACGGAAGGGTAAGGCTATGATCAGAACCACATCTTGATAAGAATTGAATAAAATTCAGTAGAATAGAGTTCGATAGAATATATTTGAATTCAATATTGATGATGAGAATAAAAATTGAATGAGAAAGAATTCAATTGGAAAAAATAAATAAACAATCATAAAGTTGACTCTATTTACAATGAATGCCACTTTCTAGGGTTTTTTCATATTGAGAAATTCACTGGGTAATATTGAAAAAAGAGTATATAAACTAACGACAATAGAGAGAAGAAAGGGATAGTGTGCTTATCGGTGATTTAGAGAAATATTTTGGTGTCATTGTCGTCTTGTTTCACTACTCCGAACGAGAAGAGCGACGAGAAAAGAGAGAGGGCAAAGAACGAACTTCACCGTCGCCAAATCGTTTCTCCCCAAATCCCATCGTTTTTCCAAAGAATTCACGGCGTGATTTGAAGAGAAAAAAGTCAGGCCGAATCATTTCTTCTCTGCTTTGCCGTTTTCTTCCGATCAGCGAATTTGTAAAATCGCGAATTCTGTTTCGCGTTTAAGGGAGAAAGATTTGGTTCCGATCATAGTGTAAATCATAATATGGAGGTCAATTTGAGTCCCGATGTCCATCGGACTCAAGTGAGTTTGATGAATTAGGTGACCGTCCAATTCGCTTTAAGATTCACGTCAGCAACTTTCGCGTCTGCTTTAGAATTCGTGAGCACGTTTTGATCGGACGGTCCCGGAGCCCATCGAACTCAAATTTGAGTCCGATGGGCATCGGACCCAAGCTGGCCTCTATAATATGACCTCCGGCCCCCCTCTCTCCGATTGAAAAATAAAATCTTCCCCTTTCTTTCGCGAATTCGCGATCTATCTCCGCTGTCTCTGCCTCTTATCCGTCGCTTTCCGAACCGGCGCTCTCCCTCTCGCTCGTTCTCGAGACAGCTTCACCATCGCTTGCTCCGGTGTCAATCTCTGTTTCTCCCCCGTGAAGGAACCCTAAGTACACGTAAGTTTCTCTCTCTCGCTTTGCCCGATAAAGATTAGCAATGAGAAATAACAGAAAAGAAATCCTTTTGTGTCGCTCTTCCTCTCTCTAATTGCAATATCGACAAAGAACAAATTAGTTAGGGTTTAGTAATTCAGTAAATTGTTGTCTTTCTTTCAAAATTGGCACGAATTATTTGGTTTTTCTGTCAATTTTAAAGTTAGGGGTTCAGTAATTTATTCTTCTTTTTAACAAGATAAAAAGTTTTTGAAATTTTGATTTTAGAACTGTAAAAACTTCCCCAATTGGAGAAAACTCAGCTATAGTTACTAGACAGTATACATTTGACGCTGAATTTGACCAATAAAGATTTATAAACACTGCATGTATGTTTAGGATTAGAACTTGAAAATTGTGGTTGCAATAGTTAGATACACTGTGTTGGTACTGTATCCACAGTACCAACATGACAATTCATATGTATCCAAAAACTGATACAAAGTACTATCCCATATTTTACTCTACTATCCAACAGACCAACACTATTAACTTATTATTTACAACACATATCAGTACCATAATATCTTTCGCTTGTAGGTACGGATTTATGTATTAATAACTTTGGTCTTCTTTTACTTTTTCTTTGTTGCAAGGATTGTATTGTGAAACCTCAATTAGCATTGATTCATATGTAGAGATTACACTTGACATCAAACCAGTACATTTGTAAAGACCCCCAGCTCACTTTGCTTCTTTTTGAATCTTTTTATTTTACTGGCATAAACGTTTATTATAGTACTCTGATTTCTTTGTTCTTAATTTTGTTTTCTTTCAATTTATAGGTATACATTCCAGATTGATAGTAAGCTCAACGATATATCATATATTATTTTTCCCTTGAGAACTAATTTAGAAATGGAAATGGTATTATACTAGTTAATTATTGAGAACCAACAGCAAACATATTATTATTTACAACACCCACAAGATGCTACTTTGCATGAGTTGGTTGCTTGGTTAGGGCTTTAAGGGTGTTTTTTTGCAGTGTAATGAACGGTCCTAATATTTTGGTACCAGTATGTTTTAGGGCCCTTTCTTCTTTGCAATTGAACGCATTTTTATGTTCCCCGGGCATTTTACCACTTGAAAGAGAAATTCTTTTCTTTCTATATTCCTTATTTTGCATAAATAATGGTACACACTATAATTTCTTCTTTTATTTAGCTTTATTTCTTTTGGTGTAGGGGAACATTCAAACATTGACAGCTAAAGACCTAGACAAATACATGGCACCTGCATGACTTCTCACTCCTCCTTGTCAACCTTACACTCGACAAGGTTTGTCTTATCAGCTCTCTCTCTCTCTCTCTCTCTCCATGTCCTGACTTCATGGACCTTATATATGCTAAATATCTCACCAGAAATCACTATAGTTTACACATGTCATGAATAGGCAATGAACTTTGATTTGTCTGTTGGTTGACTCTCATATTCCTTAGTGACGTCACTCTATCCCTTTTTTGTATGAAAAAATGAATGATTAATTCTTCACATTTACTCTATCCTTCCTCTTCGCTCCACTGTACTCTTACTCTTTTTCTTTTCCTCGTCTGTTGGTTGAAGGAGAAGAGAAAAGAAGAACGTGGAGAGAGCCGAGTAGAAAGGAAAATGTTCATTCTGTTTGCTTCTTTGACTGACGAGAGAATGTTATCTGACTGGGACAAAATGAAGTTCAGTGCTTTATGGGAGAAAAAAAAAAATCAAAGTTAAGCAATCTATTCGTGATGCAAGCCATGGTGTGCTTGAAATAAATGTGCGTGGGTTTCAGCCCTGTTAATTAGGTTTTGTTCGAGTTTTTCTTTTCTTCCTCTTCAAACACTAGATTTTTTTCTCTCTGATCTCTTCCCTCCTCCTTTGGACCTGCTCTGCTTGTCCAACATCCACTAGTACTCTTTCAATTTTCAAGGTAATCCATCTCGGAACTCCTATGTTAGTGATGTATATCTTGCACTTTTTATATCATTAATTTGTCTCATTATTTGAATAAGTTGTGTGGATGCCTGATGGTAATATAAAACCAAGTAACACACACGAAGTTAATGACTTTTACTGTAATTATCAATTGAAAGAGATGGTGCTTGTGCACAGACTATGGATCTAAGAAGTAAGAACGACATCTCATGTTTTGGAAAATTGTTACCTGTTGCTTTCATATATGGGTTATGGCATGGCGCCTCTGTTGCGAAAACCAGTCGTGTGTTTCAGAACTATTAAATTCCCAATCTTCTATTATTGATGGGTATTGATTAATTTAAAGTCATATTTTCTTTTTGAATTAGACAATCTCAATTGAATAATGACTTTGTATGCACAATGACAATATCAAAAGGGGATATAAATCATCCTTGGAAGTTGTTTTCTTAACTGATTTTCTCCTGGTATTATAACTGATTTTTTCTTCTTTTACATTGTTTTGTGCATAGGTGTTAACTTCAAGGCATGAACAATGAATAACACCAACAAGTGTATATGCATGCCGAATGACAAGTATGACAGGATAAGTAGTTTGCCAGATGAAATGCTCCAACATATTTTGTCCTTCTTAGGGATACGACAGTCAGTTCAGACAAGCGTAGTATCAAAAAGATGGGTGAACCTTTGGACCTCCTTGTCCCATCTCAATTTTGATCCACATGAGTTTGTTTTAGAGGATGAATCCGATGCAAAGTTTAAAAAATTTGTTGAGATGTTGTTATCCCGTCATGAGACATCCTTCTTGGACAATTTCCAGATTAAAATCTTAGACCAATATGGTTGCTTTGACCTTGTTCGCACATGTGTCAGCTATGCCATGAAGGTCAATCCTCGAGTTTTTTCTGTGGAGGCTCCATTCTTCCACAAAGATATATGTGGACCCATTTTCTCTTGTGAATCAATAGAGGAACTCTTCTTGAGAAAAAGTAATTATCCTCATAGAATACCAGACTTTGTAAATCTTCCCCGCATCAGAAGGTTACAGCTTACAGGAACTAGACTTGACAATGGATGCATCACCATACCAGACTTTGTAAATCTTCCCCGCATCAGAAGGTTACAGCTTACAAGAACTAGACTTGATAATGGATGCATCACCAGACTTTTCTCAGGGTGTCCAGTTCTTGAAGACGTGTCATTGGAATATTGCTCTGGTGAAATTTCATGCATTTTCAGCCAGAAGCTAAAGTACTTATCTCTCTGTCATTGTGTTTTTCTGCGTGATTATAGATTAATGTGTGTAGACTCTTGCCTCCTTGGGGATGCAGTCAACTCAGTGATTATCAGTCGTCCTTTTCATGTAGAGTTCATGTGGAAAAGTGTAGGTACAACTGCAGTGGGTAACACTTTTTCTTTCATGCGAAATGTTTTCCATTATTTTGATTTCGGTGACAATATAGGTGGCCTTTCAGATGTTATAGTTCTCAAGTTACATATCAAAGAAATGAAGGTAAGTATGCAATTTTAATATAAACTTTTTGTCATTTTGTAACTTGGTACTGTTGGTCTTGACATCATAAAAGCTTTAGTATGAAAAACACATTTTTATTATCAAAACACTAGTGAAGTGAATTCTCTAGAATATTAGATAGACCACGATTCAAAAAATAAATTAAACTTTTGATGATATTTTAAGTTAGGAAAAATATTTAGCAATTTAGAAAACATCTATGTTTCAAGAACTTGGGCCAATGATATGGATCTCTGACTTGTGTATTATAAATGTAACATGTACCTTGAATCTTCTGAACATATTCTCCTTTGATCTGTGCAGCATATCTCAGGAGCAGCCATGCCAAAGCTCGGAGAGTTCCATAACCTAATAGATTTGTGTCTCGGTAGTTGGTGCATGACTTGTAATTTAAGTCCAGTTGCATTGTTCCTTCAGCAAACACCTAATCTACAAAAGATCACCTTATACATGTGTGCAAGACATTGTCGTGTGGAGGAAACTGGCATCGACAAAAAAATGGATCATTTAATGTGGGTGTACTTATTGCGATACTTATATGGATGCAAGAATCTTAGGCAGGTTGAAATCAAACTTTTTAAAGATTATATCAGAGTCCATAAAATCAACAAGGCTGTGCTCCCAAGGAGGACACAAAAAAGGGGTATAGAGATTATTGTATCAGAGCACATTTGATTTTCTTCTTTTTTATGTTTTCTGTGATAAATCGAGCATGGCTAGTCTTTTAGTTGTTATGACATTAGTAGCATATGCCGTTGTCAATTTAATTCAGCTAGAACTGAACTATTTCTAATGACACGGTTTTTTTACTGATATGTGCTCAGTTTTTTGTTTTGTATCATGATATTTAAATGGCAATGCTATCTGATTGGCAGTCGCAAGGAGCTGTAAACATGCAGAATTATATGACTGATGCAACGCAAGATAATTTTCAAACGAGTGATGACTCAGTCCAGTTATAGACTAGCTCTGTAGTGAAGGTCATCAATTTAGTAAAACAAAACAAAAAAAAAAAACGAGGCAAAATACTGATGGATAAAGTAGATGGAAATCACTCTCTATCTTCACCTGGGACACATTCAAAGAGTGCTAACATGGTTTGCTGCCTGGTTCGTAGTTATTAGAGGATTCTGTAATTCTTTGTCCAAATTAGTAAAATAAAGAAGTGTGACAAACAGGAATGAGAAGAGCTTCATTTAGTGATTTTGTAATTTGTTGTCCAAATTACTAAAATAAAAAAAGTGCGACGAACAGGAACTAGAAGATATTAGCACTACGAATTGCTCAAAGATTTTGCTCAAAAATCAATACCACCACGTTTAGAGTACACATGTTGCAATACATGATCTGGCTTTGCAACTTTACAAATGTTAAAGAGAAAAATTGTAAAAAATTATTTGTGGCCTAACAGTATAAATGCATGTCAATTCCTGTCAATGACTCTTTCAGCTTTGCTCCGAGGCTCCCAGCACAGAGGTGAACAGAGGTTACAGTTTAAAAGAATGGAAGATTTTTTAAAGTAACAATACTTCTTTTCTCCCAATTTCAGTTCTTTTGATAAGGTTTTGGTACTAGCCGTTTCAACAACAAGTCTGAAAGATCGCTCTAATGTTATATTGAAAATATTGTCCCATATCTTACAATTCAGCTAAGCAAAGATTAATTAAGCCACCAGATAAAACCTCAAATTGAATAAAACACCTGGGTTTCTCCTAGAAAAATCAAATATGACATAAGGCTATGACAAGCCATGACATATACCGCATGCACCAAACTGACATACAAAATAATATAAACAATTTAAAAAGCAAATAAATGAATACATCTAAAGGCATTTGGAACACTCTGGTTTTCCATTTTGTCACTTAGTTTTTAATTCATTATGATTATTAAACAATACAAATAATTTGGTTGACCGTCTAATTCAAATCAGCTGATAAACATAATTGAATAAAAATTTGTTGGACTAAATGATCAATAAATGTAACACTGGACCATGTTTTTTGTAGGTTGACCGTCTAATTCAAATCAGCTGATAGAAACATAATTGAATAACGGTGGTGAAGTCCAAAATAATATTCACAACTTCCTCTTATATATGTGATATGTTCAGTTCTTTATAATATATTTTTAAAACAAGGAGGGATCCAATTACACTATTTTATGGTGACACATCTTGACACTATATGTTTATAAGTTATTTTTCCGATTTCATAGTCCAAACAGTCGATTCGAACCGTTCAACATGATCTCCATATTAAAATGTGCTTGGAGACAATATTTACATTTTTTGGAACTTTCTTTAGTATTTATTTAGAATTTTTGAAAATTGTTATTTTTAAATGGTCTAGAATTGTCTCAAAACAACAATTTTGTATACATCTTAATAAATACTAAAAAAATTCCAAAAAATGTAAAATTTGGTTTCCAAGCACATTTTAATATGGAGATCATGTTGAACGGTTCGGATCGACTGTTTGAATTTTAAAATCACTAAAGTGACTTATAGACATATAGTGTCAAGATGTGTTACCATAAAATGGTGTAATTGGATCCCTCCTCTTTTAAAACTTAAGATTAAATAACTTAAAAAAATTATTTATAATTTCCATTTAGTTGATAAGTATATATTAGGCATTAATTAATTACATTTTCAACTCATTTTTTAATAAAAAATCCGAGGATTATATTAAAAAAGTCCAGTTCCCTCTTTCTGTTATTATTATTATTTTTTAAATCATGCTCGTGTGCTTTATATTATCATCAGGTGGAAATATTACAACATGAAGAGTCGTGGCGTATGAATATAGAGGCACAAGAGAGCATTATGCATACTAGTAGGGAAACAATTTGGAGAGCATTATGCATACTAATAGCCCATCAAAGTCAAATTATATATTAATAGTAAATTAATAAAGAAACATAATTAAAGGAATATATATTTGATAATATATTTTTAATATAGTATAATATATTTATAATTTCTATTTGTTTGCAGTTTGCACCTGAATTACATGATTCCAAATATAAATAATTTTCCTTCCTAGCAATCCATTGATCATAATATGAGATGTGTCAGCAAATATGCAGTGTTGAATCCAAGATAGCCATTCACTCGGCATTCCTTGCGCTCGCATCACTTTCACGATGAATTCCCAACTGACCGTGTCAAATGCTTTGGTAAAATCTGCCTTGAACAATGCTATTGGTAATTTCCTCTTTCTCGCTATATGCAGCGTGTGCTGTGCATATATGAAGCTTTCGCAGATGTGTCTGTTTTTCAAGAAACCTGTCTGGGCCTTGTGTAGTAGTTGAGGCAACTTGTCCTGAAGCCTGTTTGCTAGTATTTTGGACAAGATCTGTTGTTACAAAGGAAAATAACTCTGAGACGTGGAGTGCGACAGGGAGACCCTCTTTCTACACTATTATTCATAATAGCAATCGACTTCCTAGCAAGGTACACTCAAAACCTAGCAGACACAGGGGCATTGAGACTACCTTTCAGAGATATGACTCCTTGCTTGTTATATGCGGATGATGCAATGTTCTTCATCAAACCTGAAATACATCAGTTACAAGTGCTACAGATAGTATTGACGGTGTTTAAGCAAGTCTCAGGCCTATCGGTGAACCTCTCCAAATCTGAACTCCTCATTTCAGAAGCATCACAATCCCGAAAGCAGGAACTCGCCAACGTATTAGGATGCAACTTGGCCACACTGCCCTTCACATATCTCGGACTTCCTCTCTCGAACAAAACACTTCCAAAATCAGCATATTTGCCATTGCTACAAAGAATGAATAAGAGATTGGGAGGTTGGGCAGCAAAGCACCTATCCATCGCAGGAAGAATAGTTTTGGTAAATTCGGTGTTGTCATCATTACCGACATACTTCATGTCGTGCTTGAGGTTGCCCAAATGGGTAATTAAAAATATAGACAAGATACGACGATCCTTCCTGTGGCACGGAGTGGCACCAAACCAAACAAAGCTCAACTTAGCAAATTGGAATTTAGTGTGCACACCAAAGGATTTTGGAGGCCTAGGTGTTATGGATTTAACGGTTTTCAATCAAGCCTTACTAATTAAGTGGTATTGGCAGTGGGCTCGGCCACAGAACAATTTATGAAAGCCAATAATGCAAGTCAGCATAGGCCATGATGGTTTACCACTTTCACCCATATTCACTTCAGCTATAAAAAATCAGAGACAGTTTTGTCAAATGTCCTTCACACACACGATAAGCAACGGAGCACAAATACAACTCTGGAATCATAAGTGTGCAGGAACCCCCCCTATGTTATACACTACCGAATCTGCACTCACACACAATTGATCAGAATGTCACTGTTCAAGAAATTAAGACATCGACCTCACTCACTGGATTTTTCAGATTAATCACATTCGACTAGCACTATCAGAATTTACGACCCTGCAACAACTGCTGGCGCAAGTCAACATTCAGCCGAACACACAAGATGACCTAAAATGGATTTGGACGGAATCAGGACTCTTCACGATAAAGAGTGCATATCGTGTAATGAAAAACATCCCCAGGATAGCAAATCGAGCACACAAAGTTTGGAAACTCAACATCCCGCCACACATGAAAGTGTTTGGGTAATGTCGCTTAATAGATTACTAACTATTGACAATCTAAACAAGCGAGGTTGGTCATTGGTGAACAGGTATATACTTTGCAAAGCGGCGCTTGAATCTATCAGTCACATGATGGATGCTTGTCCATTCTCACTAGCGGTATACAATGCGGTATCGCTACAGAGGCCGGACAGAATGACATCGACAAATAATTCAATACCATACACAGAGGCAATCCTAAGCTCAAAGATTCCAAAAATCCAAAGAGGCACCCTTCTAATAACACAATTCGTCATATGGAGGGAACGATGCTCACGAACTTTTAGAGAATGCAGCAAGGAGGTGGAAGAACTCAAGGATGAGGTCTTATGGCAGCTTTAGTTCGGTTATGAGTGCGATAAACAATTTCAGGAAAATAAGGGACTAAAATGCTTATTTGTCTAAGGAGAAAAACTGACAAGAGAGCTGCTACAATCTTGGAATTCATATCACCGACGGTACCGTAATAGGGAATCTTTTACAATTACTTGATCTGGACCGTTCTTTTTAACTTGACACGAATCTCAAAGCCCAATAATACTGCCCCCTCAGTCAGCCCGAATCCCAAACCGGCTGAGAGTTAATCTCAAACCGTAAATAGCTAATTGTAAAAGGGAATCTTTTACGGTACCGTCGAGGATATGGATCCACAATCTTGAGGGTACCGGCAGCATATCAGCAGAAATAGTTTTTCAATTTCTTTAAAAATTACTTTTTCATTCTGGTTTTACTTTACTTCTTCCACATTTTCTGTTTTTATTTATTTTAAGCTCAGCTGTTTTGAGCTCAATTACGTTTTATTTTGGTGGTTACCACCCTTGTGTAACGGAACCTTGTTTTAATATGACCCTCATTTTTTACTAAAAAAAAAGATAAGAAGAAGGAAGAAATGGGGAAGTCAGGCTGTTAGGAGGATGTGAGGCTGTAGCTGGGTCCTAGACGATTAAAGAAGTAACGGAGTCGTCAGTGTACAGTTCCTGTGGCAAGTGGGCCCACAGCGGTGAGTAAGGGAGACTTCACTGGAGGTTGAACTGGAGAGCGCAACACTACTTCTCTGCGCGATTCATTGGACTTCTCTGGCAAGTGGGCCCAGAGTTAGTTAGTTTGTGCCATGTCAGCGCACGCTCGCTGACATGTCAGTACGAGGTAAATTAGGGAAATTTACTTAATGAAATATAATTTTCTTTTTGCAATGGGATCACCTATATAGAGGGATCATTCCTGTAGAACCAATTTTATGCTTTGATATAATGAAAATCTGATTTCTCTGTTTGAGGATCATTATCGTGTTCTTAGTTCTTTTTTCACAAAAACCCAAAAATTACTCTTTTTCTTCTAATTGAAATCGTTGTAATCGATTTCACCTGCTGGAGCAATCTAGGTTCGTTGCAACTGCTTTCTACTTCATTCATAAAAGCAATTTCTTCTTTTATATCTACTATTTCTTCTTAATTATTTTTAAGTGAATCATATATTCTCAGGATGCCACGTTCTGATCCATGAGGTTCTCGTGGCTGACTTGTGGGACCGCATTGACCATATTGTTCAAAAGAAAAGATGACACCTCATCCTTTTTGTGGTCTGTGGAGTAAAACTAAAAGAGCCATAAACAGTAAAAGGCAGTGTCAGGCCTTGCGTATTAAAAAGAGCCTACTACAAAAGAGCCTACTACCAGCGATGATAATATCAACTACGTAAAGAAGTAAATATGTGAGTGTCAGTAACCCAATTCGATTTGGGAGAAATCGGATTTGATTTTGACTTGGTCAAAGAAGCAAAGCAGGAAGAAGGGAGAACGGTTCAGACGGGCAAGGCGAGCGGGCAGCGAAGTTTAAAAGATCAACCTCTGCAAGGCAGGCCCCATCTCAAATTACTGACCGAAGGTGTCAATTACTTCTCTCAATCAGACTTATTAGAGGAAATGAAGCCAAGCTTAATTTTTCAAAATATGTCTTCAGACTAGAAAAGAAGAATCAATGGAACTTGGAGATTAGCTCATGTATACATTTTCTTTTAATTTGCCATGTAAGAAGGGCAATTGAAAGCACTAATGTTCATTAGGAGGGCAGTAAAGGAGGGTGGTGGTAACACTTTGAGTGTTGAGGAAGTGTTTGTAGAAATGTCAGTGTTTCATAAGGAGGAGCAAGCTGAGTTTAAGGGGTAAAATTGTTCATTCAACTTGACATGACGAGAATTATAAAAACACTGATTATCTTTGAGTACTTACAAAACACTGATATTTTTTTTTTTTGAGTAAAAAGGCACTTGGCCCGTTTCATTTCAAAACCGAGTTAAGTTACAAAACCACAGTTGTCCGAGGCCTATAACGCCTGAAATGAAACATTCTCCTAGTAGAACCATAGACTTCTAAAACAAAAGAGATAAGCAATTTAAACAGAACAAGCAAGCAACAAACCACATGCAGGTGGTACCAAATAGTGATTAGGTTTAGTCTATAAGGAAACTAAGATATAACACAGAGTCTTCTCCAGAAATGCTTTTAGTCTGCATCTTCTTCTTCATCTGAGATTATCACCACTTGACCTCCGGCAGCAGGATCCCTAGTCTGGAATGGTATGAGAGAGGTGTCTTGAGGCAGCGACCTAGCTATGTAAGAATCCTCAGCACCCAGTCCTGACCGATATAAAATTGTAGTTATTATATATGGATAAGTTAATTGATTTTTGAGAAGCACATGTACTTTGATCAAAACAGATTTTATTTCTCTATCACCATATTGTCCAAGCAAAGGCACAAAATACCTCCCAAAGGGCACAAAATTCTCCACAAGGACCACAATATTGTCCACAAAATCCCCCCCCCCCCCCCCCCCCCCCCCCCCCAAAATGCCACCACCGTATTTTCCTCAATATCCTAACCATTCATATCGACGTACTGTTTCTATAAGATCGAGTCAATACACCGCCACTATAGGAGGTACTGCTTCGGGTGGATACACCCCTCCCTCTATTAACACCCAAGTAGGTACACAAATTGAAAGAAGAAAAATGAAATTTAGGACATAAAAGAAGCTTATAACTAATACTATAATTCTTTTCTTTATTGTACTTTGTTGCATGGTTCTGAAACTCGGATTTGGAATCGGAATCGGGTTCTTGACCATGGAATCATAATCGGATGAATCAGCCGGAATCGAATGAATCGGCCGAGTTGACTCGAAAACTCGGGTTGTTTTGGCTGAAGCTTGTTTTGTAGCCAAAAGGTAGGAAAAAATTAGTAAAAAAATAATTTGTAGAAAAATTATGTTAACACAAAATATTACACTCAAATAATTCACTAATTATATAATGTAATACAAGCATTACAAATAGAATACATTTTTATTGCCGGAAGCTATGCCAAGTTGGCTGGATCATCTCATCGTCCTCTGTATTAAAATACGAAAGGGAATATTGTTGTGTCTATTTCAAATTAAGTAACAAGATATTATAAATTAATTATAATGTTGAATAAAATAATGGAGAACAAAATTAGTAATTAACTTATATTTGTATACTAATATTTAACTAACAAAAAAATATGTACGTACTATTATAACATTAATATGTACTATTCTAACAAAATTAGTAATTAACTTAGATTTGTATGACTCCAGCTTGTATGCAACTCTCCAGCTGTATGACTCGGTCATTTTATAAACATTTTTTTACATAAAATGATTTTAATCACAGTTTTAGTTGCCGACTCAGCCAAAACTCAGTCTAACTCGGTCTGACTCGGCCTGAAAATCAACTAACTCGGCCAAGTCATACACTGTTCAACCGAGTTTTGTTGAAAAACTCGCATGGATGCGAGACTCGGCTGAAAATCGGATCGGACACGGCCGATACCGAATTGACTCGGAATCGGCTGATTTTCCAAACCATGCTTTGTTGAATTAGTCATGAGCAGAGGCATGATTTTAATTTATTGGGGTTAATATATATATATAAAAAAAATATTATGTAACTCACATTTTTTCTTACTTGAAAAGACGTATGGGGTCAACTTATAAAACATTAGAAAATAAATGGAGTCAAATTTAGCATACATGTAGCAATTTTATCTTGAGGAGGGTTCAAATGCCTCCATTTTTCATGCCTCCACCATGCCTCCATTTTTAAAAACTTTAATAACTCAAAATTTAAAATTTAAAAGTCAAAATAAAATCGTTGGATATAATCTACACCATTTTATCTATACACGTGTAAAAAATTATGATATTTCAATTTTGTTATAGTTGTCATCAAGAGCTTGTAAAAAATGTACTAATGTGGATAATTTCTAAACGTTGATTTTTCAACTTATTGATTCACATAAAAACAAAATTGAAATGCAATAATTTTTTATGAGCACATAGATAAAATGATGTAGATCATATCCAACTGTTTTATTTTGACTTTTAAGTTAAATTTTTGAGTTATTAAAGTTTTTAAAAGTGGAGGCATGGTGGAGGCATTTGAACCCTCCACTTTTATCTTTAATATTACAATCCCGAAGATTTTATTAATAACATTAAAATCAATCAAATTAAAGAAAATGACATCACTATTTGGAAAAATACAAATATGACATTTCCGCTGGATTATCTAGCGGAATTTATGGTCAATTCCGCTAGATTATTCAGCGGAATTGCATTGGTCTAATTCCGCTGGATTATTCAGCAGAATTATTTTTTTTGCCTGATTTCGCTGAATTAATCAAGTGGAATTGGAAAAAAGATAACTAGTTTCGCTGAATAATCCAATGGAATTGGCCCCCAATTCCACATGATTATCCAGCGGAAATGTTGTTTCTGGAAATTCCAGAAAAGTGATGTCATTTTCTTTAATTTAATTGATTTTAATGTTATTAATAAAAATTTCGGATCACAATTATAAATTTAAAGAGTTTTTAAAAATAAATGGCGGTCAATTGACCCCATTTATCAAAGGTAAATCCGCTCCTGAAAATAGTTATTGTTTTCTACAATAATTGTCTAGGATGTACTATCATTGATGATGTATTCTGTATTAGTGAGAGGCAGACATCGTACGGATTTCAGTTCAACTTTTATTGAAAAACTCCGCTTCCGGATACTTGAGATATAAGTATATAATCTACGTGATGAAATTCTTAATAATACATGGAATTGGTATTAGTATCTGATCAGCCGGATATTTTGTTCTTTTTGTTTCACCCCATCATATAGGACTAGCAGGGCAACCACTCTCGACTCTTTGACTGGACTTAGTTGGGCCTTAAAAGCCCTAATAACCAACAAGTGATTTGGGCGTATCAGGTCTTGTTCGGAGCATTTCCGGGCCTACAAGCAACTGAACCTGTATTGTGTTTACAAGATGTTGTTTATATTTTTATAAAAAGAAGATGTTGTTAAAAAGCAGCAGGTTATTGTGATTGTAAGCCGGGATCTTTCTTAATATCCAAAGTTTAATAGAAATTAATATTTATGTCCAGAATTCTGGGTTTTCGCTAAAAATGTCCAAGCCGGCCATTTTATGACCGGTTTACTCTCCCAGTAAGCTGGCTATAAAATGGCCGGCTTACTTTTTTTTTTTTTTTTTTTAGATACACTATGAAGAGCAAGATAATGAAATCTAACACTGAAAATTTAAATTTTTTTGTTTAAAATATTTGTTAGATTACTTCTTTTGATATATAATTAGCATATTTATACTCAAATACGCTAAATTACTTGAAATTATGTTGAATTACACTATATTAAGTTAAATTACACTAAATTACATTACATAACACTAAAATACGGTAAATTACGCTAAATTACATCTGAATAGGGACGATATCTTCACTGAAAAGGCGAAAAACAATGACGAAACTTTAAACGGTCATAAAACGGCGCTCGAGTGTCCGATTTTAGCAAATGACCACTTTTCGGAAAGCTTGTAAAAATATGTATGCGTCCGTGACCACTATGTTGTTTTTCAAAATTCAGAATTGCCAAAAAACAAAGAGAAGAGCTTCAAAACTTGAGTTGAAGTTTCCGATTAAGATTTTCATTTCTATTATTCAATCCAAGTAGCTCAGTAAATTAGCTACATAATGAACTTGTAGAATACCAATTTTTACTATTTTTAAAAAAAAATTACTATTTTTTATGATTCATGAAAGATGGCACAAAATCAGTCTACTTTAGCGTAATTTACCGTATTTCAACATAATTAGCGAATTTAGCGTAATTTAACGTAATTTAGTGTAATTCAACATAATTTATTGGAATATAGTGTAATTCAACATAATCTACTGTATTTTAGTATAAATATGCTAATTATAAATCAAAAGAAGTAATCTAACAAATAATTTAAATAAAAAATTCAAATTTTCAGTGTTAAATTTTATTATTTTGTTCTTCATAGTGTCTCTTTAAAAAAAAAAAAAAAAAGTAAGCCGGCCATTTTATGGCCTGCTTGGACATTTTTGGCGAAAACCCAGAATTCTGGGCATAAATATTAATTTATATTAAACTTTGGATATTAATAAAAATCTCGGGATTGTAAGTATCACGTAGATGGTGAAATTCACGGCGTATGCAGTACAATTTTTAATATATTTAGAAAAAAAAATGTTCATTTTGAATTGACACGAAAATTAAAGAAGTCTTGTAAATTTTTAAATTGGTCCGAATTTTGATTAGATGGTTTATATTTCAAATTCAAATTTTACGCTGTTGTGGAGGGAGGAGACACGTAGATGGTGACGGTAAGGATCGATATGTATTAGTTGTTGGAGCAGGAAGAACATAAAGCACAATTAGGGCCTGTTCGGCTGTCAAGCGGGAACGGAAATGGGCTTGGGTTCGGGGTCTAATTTGAATGGTCAAAAGTGAATTTTTTTTTCCCCACGGATACAGTGGCAGCTGAACAGGCCCTTACTTTTTTGTCTGTTGGGATTGAAGAAACCAACACAGTTTTATGATGAAACCAAAAGAATTAATTTGAAATTTGCATCAAGTGAATTTTAACTGAAATGAAAATCACATCGACAAGGGGATCGATAAATTTGTACATATATAATATATTCCTACCATTCTGCCCTTATTGAGGAATGATTTTGCTTTATTTACACATTTTTGTGAATTTTTCCATGTAAAAACAGCTTTATAATCTTCATGGAGCATAAAAACTGAAAATTTCATTAATGATAATGTATTTTATTTGAGATAGAAAAATAGAGGTCTAATATTTCAACTTTTATTTAATGTCTTTAAAGAACCTACCTCCTCTCCGCATCAGAGTTTTGAACTCACAATCTTCCATACGGAAAATGTTGTCCATATCACTAGACAAAAAAATTAGTTATTTATTGATGTAAATTTAGATGTCCAATTCTTTCAAAAGATGTACACACTTGTACATACTTGTATAAGCACTTAAGTAGGAGGCAGGGGCCAAAGGCAGTGTTGAGAAAGAGTGCTAAGCTTCCTCATAAATTCAAAATTTTATATGATATCTTTCATCATACTACATTTGATTTTTGATCCCTAGAATCTTAATTTTCTTGTTTCGCGCTAGTGGAAGTAACATGGATCTATCTACAATCATCTCTGAATATTCGATGAGAACAAAGGTTGATTGATTTGGACATTTACAAGGGGAGGGGTCGATTTGAGGGAAAAGTATCCTCTCAGGTACTGTAAAAAAAATTCCCATCACTTTACAGTTTGGCACTGTTCGGCAACAAAGGCTTAATCCGTTTCCTTTAGCTTCTTTAGTCGCTTAATTCTGCCGAACACCAGTTTCTTAGCGCGGATTAAGAACACCTCATTTAGCCTCATTTTGTCTGGATCTTAATCCTCTGCTCGGACCTTAAGGCACCTCTACCCCTTCCTTTAGCTTCCTTAGCTTTCACTCACGGATTAAGACAACCGAACATTGGTTCCTTAGTGCTCCTTAAGCTCTTAATCCTTCACTCTTAATTCTTTGTTGCCGAACGGCCCCTTTGAGATTAACTCTCAAATACTTTGAGAATCGGGCTAGCGCAGGTAGTATTATTTGGCTTTGAGATTCGTTCCAAGTTAAAGAGGACGATCCAGATTCACTAATTCTAAAAGATTCTCTATTACGGTATCGGAGAGGATCTGAATTCCAATTTGAGTAGTATTGCAAATGGTTGAGTTTGAACAGCTCATGCTATTTCTAATTTTTTTTTTATTCTAAGTAAAATCAAGTCGACTTTTTAATTGAAAAATTAAACGAGCTATCGAGATTAGACTAAGTTGAATTAAAATCGAGTTTTCGCCCTACATAAACTCAATTTTAGGAAAAAAAAAGTTTGTATTATCATAAACAAAATTTAATGTTCTTATTTAGAGAAATTTATAAATAATTAAATACTCTGATGATTTTAAATAAAATTTGGAATATTTTTATATTAAAAAGTAAGCATCCTATTTTATATTAACGGCTATATACTTTAAATTGAATAATACGATTGTATATTAAGTTATTCCAAATCAAGTCCGAGCGAGCCAACTTAAATTTCAAACTCTCTCGAGCATAGTGGCCAAGTTAGAATTTCAAAATAATTCAACAAGATTACAAGTATGTAATCGAATATAATACAGATTTAAAATGAATATGAGTAAGAATTTTATAGAGAAAGATGACAAATTAAGCCTTTTAATTTCAATATCTATAAAAAATCTCTATTCGGATTTTGAATTCACAATTTTTTTCAAAGAATATTGTCTTTTGTCAAGTTCAACTGCTGATTCTTATACATGAGAGCTGATTTAATAACACTAATGAGTTTCTTAAACTGGATAAAACTATTTTGCACATTATTTTGCAGAGCAGACTTTCTCATAATTTTTTAAATTGGAAATTAGAGCGTAATTATAAACGAATAAAAGAACACCTGGAGTTATAAAAAATTGAGTTATGACCGCTGACGCTGAGTAACATTCTTTTAGAAAATTAAAAATCAAATCAACAAAAAATAAATTGATTAGTTTTTTTTTTAAATAGATTGAACCACATTTATATTACAGTTCTATAAGGACATGCTGATAAAATAACAGAAATGGTACAGTTTTGGTATTTTTTTTTTTGACAAATCTATGGTCGAGTTGGGGTCTAATGTCTGAAAAATATAGAATTGCATAACGGTCTCAGAAACCTGTATAACGGTAAAATATCTGGTACAATTATTTAAAAAAAAAAAAAAAAAAAAACAGTGCAGAATACAGCTAAATTTGACAGAACAGAGACCCCACCAAGCACCAGCTCATTCTCCCCATGGCCCCACCATGTAACATCCATCCATCAAGAACTGTGATTTATACATTTATTAATTTCCCGCGGTTCGGCGACATAAAGCTGCCCAACTTTCCCCTTCCTTCACGCATCAGACGTGACTCTCACTACATTTCCCATCATCAGCTCCTCTCCAATCCTACGGACTTCAATCCATGATTCAAGTAGATCTCTACCGTCAAATTCAGATCATACGGTAGGAATTATAAGACCAGACTGGAGAGGATCCAAAACATGAAACACCTGAACAAGAAAACAAACTCTGCATTCGTTAACCGTCTTTTTTATCACTAATTTTCATGTCTTAATAAATCGTACTATTTACGGAATTATAATTTCGCCAGAAAACAACAGCTTGGAGCTTTGATTGGGCCGCGTTGCCCGAAGGTCACGCAACACTCACGGGACCTCCATGGACCAGTCAGGCCACTTTGTGGCTGTATCTGTGACACGTCAGCTGGGCCACGCTGTACAGTCCCTAACCGGTCCACTTGACCGTTAACTGGTAGGGACACTTTCCTTTTTGTTGAACCATTGCCCTTTTACTATATATAATGTGGAGTCCGGCTACTATACCACTAGTGTCATTTCAAACTAAGTAACACCACATCTTAAATCATTGGATCTACTTTAATATTTGTGTACAAGATAGCGCTGGAATGACACTAGTGTCTTGTACGAATATTAAAGTAGATCCAATGGTTTAAGATGTAGTGTTATTTAGTTTGGAATGACACTAGTGTTATAGTAGCCGGACTCTATAATGTGCTGGCGGCACCTGTTGGATCCTCTGTAGAGATTAAAAAATTTGGTAAAATTTAAACTCAGGTCTTTATAATTACAAAGTGAAATTTTAACTATTAAATTATAAGTACACATTTAACATTTTATGAGAAGACTGAACCCTATAAAAAATTAAAAAAATAAATTTTAGTTGAATTTCAATATATATAATATATAAATTTAAAATTTATAGGAGCGGCTAAGTACCTCTATGGTCGGTTATAGATCCGCTACTAGAGTTAAGACCATTAGATTGAGTTCCGAAATGTTAGACGTTGTACATATTGGTTGAGCGCGCTCGTATGATCAAGGCTACTAATAATAATTTGTCAAATGTAAGAGTTAATTGTTTATATTATAAACTTAAAAACTATAACTAAGAAATTTGGTGAATTATTAAGGATAAAATGGTATTTTTTTGTGAATCTTTCGTAAAATATTTTTATATTTGCTGATTTTTTTTATACAAATAGAGATCATGTCCCTATTTGTATTCGGTTCTAAACTTCTAACAGCGCGCTTTCGTAATTCTCGGAAGCAAAAAATACAAATACAATTTTAGAACAACAATGTAAAAAAAACACTTTATAACCAATTCTTGACCATTGATTTCTCCAAAAGAAACAAAAAATATTGGCCGTCTTTATATTTAATAGATGTTGATAAAGAGAACTAAACGGAGAATAAATTTTAGTGGTACCTCAGCTGTATTGGCAATCAATTCCCATGAGATATCTCCAATCTGGCATAGCACTCATGTCTTAGTGGCGGTGAACACCTTCCTAGCTCCTTCATACATGCTCTTTTGCAAAACTAACCCTGTTATTATTGATTATTCATTTGTTCCCTAATACTTCTCAATCCATTTAGTAACAGACCTGATAGCACATGATAAGGTAATGATTTCCTGTTTTGCATTAGTAAGGCGAGGAAATAATATATTATTTTAATTACGTAAAAATAGGACAATTAGATGCCAAACGGTCAAGAAGGTCATCTTTTAATCTTTCTAAAATATAATTAGTGGAAAGTTTTGTCAGTACATTTTTTTCAACCCATTTATTATATGATTATATAAAATATCATGTATGTTCTTTATCTTTGAAAAGTCACATGTTATGTTTGTGGGCCTATGTTTGTCCAATAAAATAAGTAAATAACTGTCTATCCTTTATTTCAGTGAAAAACTTCTTTATACCAGCGTTATAACTTATAACGCGCCTCATTACATTGCCTCATGCACCCGTTGTAACGCTTTGTATCTCCAAATCCCGTCTCCGTTCTCCAATTAAATGCGTCGACTTCTTCGCTGTTTCAAAGATTCGAAATTCTCTCTCTTCATTCCAGGGCCAGGCTATGAGCATCATGCATGGTCAATATAGAATCTCATCTCATATACCTAGTTTGATCATATTCCCCTGTAGCAACTAGCTAGTATATATATCATACTTTTACATAACTGGTGATTAATTTAAATGAAATGCAGATACTTTCTCATAACTCAGATTATACGAAAAGTTTGATATAGCCATATAGGTATTAGTTATCAGTTTCTATAAAATCACTTAGCACAGTAGAAATACGGGAGATTCGCTACAATTATAAGTAATTTTTCTATGATCTAAAAAAATAATCAAGGGTGGATCTTTGTATAGTCCAGGGGTGCTTAGCTACTTTCAAAATTTCAAAAAATAATCAAGGGTGGATCTTTGTATAGTTCATCCATTGATCCTCGTAAATTATCACATGTATGATTGTAACCATTAGCGGACCCAAGGTGGATCAGGGGTAGGCACTTGCCTACCCCTGGATTCGAATTTTTATTCGCGTAAAAGAATTAAAGAAAAAAGACGCGGTCCGATTCGCTACTCCACTCAGAAGAATCGCTGATTCGCCAGGAGAAAAAAAAGATCTGCTAGCTACTAGAGATCTAAATATACATATCATGTCGTAAATAGTAATACCGTGACTAGAATCACGTGACGTGCCGTGACTAAATTTAGAAGGATAGTCAACACGTTAGTCACGCCATGACCAAGGCAAGCCGTGACCACACGTGACGTATCTAAATGTGACTGGTCACGTTTGGTCATGTTTAACTATTTTTTTTATAATTTAGATTAGTTTATTCAAGATTCACCATTCGATCAAGATCTAACGGTCCTAATTACACGTGACTCACGTGACCATGTACCGTGTCGTGACCAAATCTTTCGCGTGACGTGTTGTGTCATGTCAAATTTTCGAAAGATGATCATGTCGCGTGAATGGTCATGGCACGGGACACGCGAGTCACAACACGTGCCATGTCATGTGGTGATGGAACCGTGTTGTGCTGTGACTGAATTGTGTCGTGTCATGACGTATCTGGTCACGTCATGAGTTTTTTAGATCCTTATCTGATTTTTTGATCTAATTCGTGAGGAGAAAAAAAATATATATTCTTATTAGTATTTTTTGCCTATCCCTGACAAGAATTCTAAATCCACCCCTAATTACATTACTTTTGCATTATAAGTTTTTATTATAAAGACTTGCGTTCAAACTCCAATCACCGATCATGCATTATTCATTTTTAAATTTTGACCCTCCTATCTAATTTTTTTAGTTCCGCCTCAAAAATAACTTGTTGTGGTAGACGTTATTACATTACTTTTGCATCAGAGAAACCAAAAATCTTGATAGATGTAAGTGAGATTACTTTCTATAATCTATATAATCTAATAATTACTTGTATTTTGAACTAGATAAATAAAAAAATATCAATTAATAATCCTGATAATTCCTTGACAATAAAAACATGTTTAAACGTCAATTCGAAAATTTTCTAAGAATCATTTTGATCGTGTATTATTAAAAAATCAGTCTCAATAAGTAATATAATTTCTTGGTACTATAAAAATTTTCACTTCGCATTATAAAAACTATTAGTTGACATGTCTATCGTCTTTTTCATCTAAAATAATAATTTTTATATCAAAATAATTATTTGTCACTCCGCAACATTTAATTAATTAGGTGGTATGATGGCACTGACTACTAACTATAGTAACATAGAACTAACTAAAAATCGACCAATTATGCCTCAGTTATCTATCCGCAATTGTTAGGCTGCAATTGTTCTCATTTTCCCCTAATTAAGCATTAATTAACCGGCAAATTTTTTTTCAAATTAACAATGAAATTTTGGTTTAAATATTCCAGCCATCATATAAAAACTGGTGCAAATGTGGTTGAATCTTATGCCAAGAGAGTTTCAACAGTTCGGAGATGATGAAACTAAAATTATCACTTGGTTTAATGGAAATTATTACTTGTGCCCATCACAGTCAATTAATCTCGTGATTACTACAATAATGTGACAGTATCTGTGAGAGTAAAAATTGACTATCCGTAAGAGTATACCGACAGAAAAATATTTTTTCTATTAGCGACGGAAGTATCCGCGAAGGTATACCGACAGTATTCCTCGCGGATACTGTCCCATTCTTGTATCAATTGGTGTTATAGATACTATTAGTTGTCATATAATTAGTCTTATTGTGTATCAATTGTTTTTTATTTATTTTTTCAAGAAATTGCAACTTATATATGCTAGCTGCGGTGCATGGAAGGAAATAAAGGAATTGAATGTTTAGAGAATGAATATATATAAAAAAACAGTGTTCCATTTCCATTAAACATTATTATAGATTTATAGTATAATAGAAATTGAATTTGAAAATTTGTTGTATTATATATATTTTTTAAAATAACAGTTTGTGTTAATCTCGACATTTTTTTTAAATGTTTCTTACAGGAACTGAACATGCATCTCTCGTATAAAAGCGAGTCCATCACCATATATTTAGTATTGTATACAAGTATATATATTGATGAAGTAATTGAAACGTTAGTTCGAGCTACAATTTTGTTTAACATGGATTATCTATTTTTCTCTTGCTAAATAATGTGCTAATGTTTCTTGAGTGATATATCTGTTGAAATTTTTTCTATTATGTTGTTATTTTCAAAGTATGTTAAGCTATCAATGGATATCTCCAGTATATCATAAGAAGACAAAAGGAGACATATCTGACTTCTCTCTAACGGACCTTACAGAAGATTATTCTAGAATGAGTGAGCCTATGGTGCTATGCATAGCACAGATGGGGTCCGTGCTACGGCTTAAAATTTGACTTTTCAAAATTTTAACGGTCGATCCAACCGTTCAATGTGATAACCATATGAATATGTACTTGCAAACTAAATTTTATATTTTTTCGAATTTTTTTACTATTTTTTTAGATAGGTAGAAAAATCAGTGTTTTCTGAAAATTCTGGACCATCAAAATTCTACCTATCTAAAAAAATAGTAAAAAAATTCGAAAAAATATAAAATTTAGTTTTCAAGTACATATTCATATGGTTATCACATTGAATGGTTGAATCGACCGTTAGAATTTTGAAAAGTCAAATTTTGAGCCGTAGCACGGACTCCATCCGTGCTATGCATAGCACCATAGCCTCACTCTTCTAGAATGATTCCAATATACAAAAAGTCACGCAAATTGTAAATCTTAGCTTTCTATTTAAACAGAGACTAAGTACTCAGTATATGTTGAATTATAACTTAGTAGCCTGTTTGGTTTCACTTTGACTTTTGTTTCTTCGTATAATTTTTTTTCTGAAAAACTTTGATGTAACAAAAAGGGTAAATTTTGAGGTCACTAAACTTTGTCTTTTGTCACGAATTGATTATTCAAGTTTGATTATTTTATTTGTTCCAATCAAATCACTCTATAAATTTTTCGTCTAAATATTAATAGAATATGTTTATGTCGTCCAAAATAGTAACTGAATATACTCATTCCGTCTGAAATTTTAACAAAGTATTCTCATTCCGTCCAAAATACTAACGAAAAAATTATATTTTATTATTTTTTTTGATAGAAAAATTATAGGATGATTTTATTAGAACAAATTAAAAATTCAGTCCTTACAGAAGAATAAATTAAATTTGAGTGACTAATTTATGACAAAGGATAAAGTTTAGTGAGTTTTGACGAAATTTACCCTAATAAATAACTTGCAGATCCTAGTTCTTTATTTGGGGTGCGCATTTTCTGATTTTCCTTAATTAAAGTGAGGATATTTAAAGAGGGGCTAGCTAATTATCAGGACCCTATATTCCATCCTTGCACATTTTCTAAAAATTTACTCTTCACTACGCGCTAAAACAGTTAAAAAAAGAAAGAATATGTTAAAAATCTAAATTTAGACGAGGGAATGCATAAAGTTCCTCGCTCAAATGATTTATATGAACTCGGAGCACGAACAATAATCACTGACATCTGGCCCTCACAAACATTGAATTTCACAGAGCAAATTAAGTGGATGTTAACTTCTAGGAGAGAGAAAAAATATCTTGTGGAATTCTCTTTGAGCCCTTCCAGGAGAGAAAAAATATGTACCTGATCTCAGCACACAACTTCCTAGAAACTGTCTTGTGGACCCCAAAGTTCTGGAAACTTGCACCCGTCGCATCGAGTTAGCGGGGCCACAGTACCTTCCCAGTCTCAGGATTATGCGTTGTTCTCGTACAATTACGTAGTCTCTATCGAATAATAGTATGCTGATCTGACCGTTTATTTTATTTATACGGTCTAGATTAATCGTAGACCTTACCGACCTGGTTTTCAGGCGAAACGTCTATGTCACTGTAAACAGTCCATTTCCAATTGAACGTCTCTGATGCACCTTCGATAATCAAACAATAATGGAGAGGATCCGATTGGACCACCTCGATTAAGTAAAGAACGCAACTTCCCGGAGACCAAGATATAAATCTAACTAATTACGAACTAAATCTCAACGCCTACTTCTCTCCTTCCCAAACTTAGCTGTACACCTCCTATAAATTCTCTCGACCTCTCCTCTCTCTCCTTCTTAATTCGATCCACATATTTCAAGTTCTTCCATTTTTCCCAATTCCGACATTACCAAACCTGAAACACCTCTTCTGATCCGACAATTTTCATGGGAAAGATCCGTTCTTTCTTTAGCCGACGCATCCGGTCGAAGCGCCAAAACCACCAAGACCAGGATCCGGCCATCACCAGCCCGACCTCCTCCGCCACCTCCGCTACCTCTCCCACTGCATCTGAAACCGCCGCCACGGTGACCATCTCTAATGAGAAGGAGCTCGAGCGTGTCTTTAACAAGTTCGACAGGAACGGTGATGGCCGTATCAGCCGTTCTGAGATGGGTGAAATTTTTGAAAGCCTCGGTCAAACCGCCTCTGATGAAGAGCTCGATCGCATGATGCGAGAGGTTGATGCTGATGGTGACGGCTTCATCTCTGTTGAGGAGTTTGCCGATCTGATGTCTGGTGATGTGGATCAGGCGGCCGAGGAAGAAGAGCTGAGGCATGCATTTGCAGTTTACGATATAGATCGTAACGGCGCAATCTCGGCCGAGGAGATCGCAAGGGTAATGCGGAGTCTCGGCGAGGCTGCATCAGTCGCACAATGCAAGAAGATGATCGATGGAGTCGATCAAGATGGGGATGGTATGGTTTCGTTCGAGGAATTCAAGGTCATGATGGCAAATGGAGGCAAGCTCCGTTTTGCCAAGAATAGTTAATTTAATTTTCTCTCTCTTTTTTAGCTTTTTTTTTTTTGAAATTCTTTTTGGTGCATCGTTTTAGTTTGTTTCCCACTTTTTAGGGAGTTGATGACGAGGAAAGAATGGGTGGTTAAATGTATATATTTGGGTCGGGATTATAGTTTTAATATATATTTTTTTCATTCTATTCGGATGTTTTTCTATGCTAATTATATATTAATAAACAATAATAGAAACAAGAAATGTTGAATTGGGTGAATTGGTAACTTCTCCTTCATTGCTTGAGCCCCTCTAATCTTTCTTTCTTTTAATTAATTAAATTTTGGCGGGTAATGTTGTTTGTAGGGACCATTTGTATAATGTATTCATATCTTAATACGGATCGAATTGATCTCTATCATATTCCAATCACATTAGACATAATGATAAGACGATGATGAAATAAGCTATTTTAGATCACTTCTGCGTTGAAATAAACAGAGGTAACTTTGAAATTAAGACGAAAAATAATTTAGACCTTATTAGTTTGGGGTCTTTGATTACAACTTTTATCCAAGAAAATAGGCTTCAAGATACAAGAAGACATCATTATTTTTGTATGCAATTTGCTCCTTTTTTTTTTACCTTTTCACTAAATTTGGCGTAAAATGTTGAAGTGGTCCAGATCCGCGTAACATTTTAGGAATGAATTTGAAAATTTTGTTTCTGATAGAGAATTTTTCCAAATAATAGCTGAGTAAGAGTGGCACAAAATAGGAATGAATGATTTGGTTCCCACAAAATATGAAAGAATTCCAAGACCTTGAGATTTTAATTAAAACTCTTCCTCAATTAAGAAAAATACGCGTTTGAATTAATTACGATGTAGGCGTGTTTAGATGGTTACACCAACCAACGGATAAAGATTTTAACATATCAGTTTTGGCTTTAAGTAGAGCACAAACATAGAATCAAAATACCACTGCATATGATTTCTATGTTACATGAAGTCAAAACTGCTCTGTTAAAATATTTACCCCAAGCAACAAAAAGTAGCCGGTTGGAATTACTTTGTCATGTAATTATAGAAATTAGTTGCTGATTCTAAATTAGTTGCCACTCAATCGCATCCGTTTTTTTTTATTTTTAGAATAAAAAATATTTTTTAAGGTACGAGAAAGATAATGAAATTTTCTTTTAATGACGTGGAAGAGAGAATATGAGACATCTTTTCTTAAAAAAAAATGAGTGGATTTGAATCCCTTCACAATAAAATAACATTATCTGAAATTGAAGAGCGTTCTTTTCTTCTATCTTTATTAAATAACTATAATAATAATTACAATTATTATTATATAAAGCTGGAACATGCATAAATGGTATCATGTAGATTCGGTTGATGAGCTTGGGTTGAGTCTACACATGCATAAATACACAATAGACAAACCTCGTGACAACAAAATTAAAAGCCTCCTTACTGTTACTGATCCACATGGTTCTCTCTGTTTTTTTTTTCCTATTTTCTAGGACATTGTCATCTCAGGGTTATTTCAAAATCTGCAGGTATGGGAATATTCCTCAAAATAAGTATCAAGTAACATAGTTTAACCAGAAAAATTGTAAAAAAAAATTAACAGACAAAAACTACTGAAACAGATCTGATTTACCATTATCAGTATTGATTAAGATAAGCATGTCCATAATATTGCTACATCTTATCGAAACATTATTAATGTTAGATATTTAAAATATAAAAAAAAAATTACCTTTAAAAAACCATCTTCTATTACTCGTAGGCCTGTTTGGCACACCATATGATAGTAGAGACCTACAGTACTCGGAAATTTAATCATTTTCATAGTATTAATTGTGTTCGGCGCTAGTGAAATAGTAGGCCGTTAAAAGTAGGTCATGGTTGAGCTCACTTGTGGCTCCAATTTGCTCCCAGTAACAAGGGCAATTAATTTTTTCACATAAATTTTATTTTGGGCCGAACAGCAGAAGGGCAGTACCAGAAGAAATTGCCCCCACTTTATGTTTGATGAGTCATGCATTTATGATGTGCCACCGCCTGCTAGAAAAATATACTTTAACAGAGCAAATGGAATAGAGAAACTTCAATCATTTTGGTTTGAGCAGATAAAAAAAGGTTAAGATCTATTTTTCAATATTAATCTGAATTATCCATGAATCTCAATGACCAAGAAAATAATTGGCAATTTTTGCAGAAAGAACCGTAGAATACCTTAAAAAGATTTTTAGAAAAAGATTTTTATCAATTTTTCATTCAATTCATTTCAAATAAGTCGTATCTTTCTTAAACCAATAAATAGAACTAAGGTTATAGTTAAAGCAGCCAGTAAAAAACTGAAATAACTAGTTATAGTAAGCATGAAAAGGCTAAATTCAATATGTTTTTTTAGCAGTAGTAAAACCTGCTCATTAATTATCAATTCCTCAAATTGTTTGGAAGCTAAAATATAAAATAAGAGTGCAGCAACTCTTGCTCTCAACTCTACGAACTACTGACGAGTCATCAGAATTAAACAATACTACTCTTAACAAGCAAAATGTAATATAATATAATATAATTTTTAACTTGGGCTAGAAATTATAAAATTTACATAAGCGAATCTGTCACCCAAAAAACCAAACTCCCTATTTTTTTTTTTACTATTGCAACCTTAACAATGCTACTAAGAGCTACTCCAGACCAGCTTGAAGATGTTTCTGCTTGCACCTGCACCAACCGCCTTGCATTTGTTCTTCAACATCTCTTCCTGTGCAAGCACATTACCCTCCTGCAAATATAAAATGTTTTAAGAATTTTGTTAATGAGATCTTTAGCTCTAATACAGTAGGGGGGTTTTACATAGTTTTCTAATTGTGAGCATTTTATTTGCATTTGTGAGGCTTCATCCCTTAGCCCTTAAAATATAATAACACAAGTTTAACCTGCTTAGCGATTTCAACTAATTCATCAGAAGAACAAACAATAAAACAGTGCTTATGTTGACAGGTTATATTGCGTCAGAAGAAGGCATGAATCTAACCCATGCGTCATGCATATAAAGGTACTACTCGTGATCAAAGAAACATCTAACCTTATCATATTAATGTAATAAGCCAAACAGAGTTAGTGAATTCAAGATCAATTGCTACTCTGTTATGAGAAGTTATATCAGAAGAAAGTAAGGTATTGCTTACAAGCAGAGAGTATGCTTTGGCAAGGGAGAGAAGAGTTGGGTACACTTCAACAACAGCAAGTGCAACCTCCTCGGTTACTTGGGGAACCTGCAAATTTAGCCACATCATAAATCTCCTATTAGTGGTGATTAAAAAAAAGTACTTAAAAAAAAAAGTTTTTTTATCCCATATCCAAGTTTATATCACAGCTGAACATCTAATAAATGAGAACTAAATGCAGAAATATCACTTATCTACTCCAAATAATAATAAAGTAGACAACAAAAATCTTCAAGCAGTGATGAGATTTTCCAAATAACTTATATGTAAAAAAGCAACGAATGAGTAGGTTACTACCAGGAGCGGATCTACGTAGCCCAGAAATTTTAATCATGTATATTGAAATTTAACTGAATTTCCTAGTAGTTAGTATTCCATTTAGTGGTTGTGGAGACTTGAGTCAAATCCCAATGACCACACATTATGTATTTTTTCATATTATGCATTTTACAATTCAGCGCCCCCATCTAAATTTTCTAGTTCCGCCCCTGGTTACTGCTACTACAAACCCTAAAAGCAGGCTGCATCTTAAATTCAGTACAGATTATGATAATCACCTGCATAAGTTGTAGTGCAAAAACATCACTCACAGTCATCCTTTCCAGGTCCTGGCACCTTCTGACAAACTCTTGGAAGGAGGGACAAAGCCTAGAGTCACTTCTAGTAAAATTATTACCGTCACCAGAGAAATTAGCACTGTAGTACTCTATAATTGATTTTGTGAGGTGACCATACTTCCTTACAGTATCAGCAAATCCAGTTGTTCTCTGTACATCAAATCCCTCCAAATTCTCTGTTGTGAAACAACTGAGCAACAAGAAATAGAAACAGAAAAATAACAATAAATAATCTCAAAAGTGACCACATCCTGATTATTACATAGGGGGTTGACAAAAAAACCAAATTTATCTTATATTTTTTTTTAATAAAATGGAGGAACACATGTCCTGATCCATAGCATGTACTCATAGGGGCACAGACCCATGACTCTGGGACATGATTTATAACCTTAATACATTAGATGCTCAGCCAAATATTTTAGGTTTTGTAAGAACATGCAACTCTTTTACATTAGCAAAACAGAAATTGTGTAGCAAATGCCATCGACCATAAGATAGCAACACAAAAGATATATATATTCCATTAAATTGACAATTATGTGGAACAGTAAAGATGTCATTTACTTGATGTAAGACCTATATAGGCAATTTGCTAATTTGTACTCAACTTACCATCAGTTCTGAGTTCTGACAGCAGGCAATCCATATGACATTAAAACAAATTTGCACAAAGTAGGACCATCAAAATTTCAAAGCCACTTTTATATATCATCTCAAATATGCACATAAAGGAAAGACAAATCCTCTACACATACGCTGTTTTAATGCTTTCTGCCGCTTCTATTGTATTTGGGTCACCTTCTACAAGATAAATCAGCTTTCTCAACCCACATCTCTACAAGAAATGTACAAACAAGAGGAAAGAACAGTTAACCAGAGCATGCCGTACCACATTTAAAGAGTTCAAAATTCAGATTGTGAAGTATATACCTGTAACCTTAATTTCTGATCTCTGTATCTATTATCCCTAATAGAGCCTCTCAAGTCATCTACATTTTTCCTTTCTACAATGAAATCAAGCACATATTCCTTCTTACTCTTCTTGTGGCGCGCAATCCAAAGCCCGTCTCCAACCGGCAACCGCCTAACCTGAGAAAACGATACCAATAAAAGTTTTGAAAAAAATTCAGTTGTTGGAATCACTGAGATATAACAAGATCCTTACCTCTACAGGTATGTGAAATTGAGAGCTAATGTTGTCAATCACCTTTCTAAAACGGGACCTACAACCAAACCACGGATTACAAAATATTGTTAAATAATAAAACATTTACAGGATATTCAAGAATGGACATGGTGAGATTTTTAAATCGGCAAACCCAAAATTCTCCCGCTCATCCAATATCAAAATCACATCATAAGTTTCACAAAATCTCTCTCCCGGTCGGTATGGCGGCATGGCAAGAATATTGATGATGTCCCCATGTGTTAAATCCTTTTTAGATATTCTAAGCTCAGAATCCTGAAAGTGAGACGAAACCAGGATATCTGCTTTCAGTAAAAAAAAAATTATGCAGGCCCCCAAAAAAGAGAAAACAACAAAAAAGTGGCAAAGTTTGCTTTTAAAGGATAAATAGCAAAAATGTGGAACATACAGAAGTACTGCAAGCCCTTAGATCAGACGAGTTTCGAATTGAATTGACAGAGACCAATGAAGGTTCAGTTGGAGCAAGATGAAAACTCAATCTCTCAACTGCATTGCAAACACTATATGTTAAGCAATTATACCAAGAAAATATAGCATTGTTGCAAATCGTGTCATGAAAAAAAAAATGCAGGTACCAGAACTGTAAGTGGTGCGTGTGGCCAACATAGTAGAAGATGTCTTTGCAGCTATTTCAGGAGGATCAGAACCAGAATCAGAATCAGAATCAGAGTTTAAAATATCAACCTGAGTAATCTGCATGTTCTGCAAATTTTAAACATAAAGTTAATTAAGCTTTTTTCAGCTAGAGTTCGTAAAAAGAGTAGAACTAGGGTGTTCTTAAACTCACCAAGCCTCTTGGTGAGCTTAACTCCAAAATCTATCATATTGGCTTCAAACGACGAATCTAAATTGTTGAAACTGATCTACTTTATGAGTGATGTGTTTACATGCAAAATTTATAAATTTTTGAATTAATTTGGTATAAAGTCAAGCAGTCAAAAAAAGAAGGTTATAAGTAATTTTAATGCATTTTAATCATGACTTCATACAAAAAATAATTCGAAAATTTATAATTTTTGCATGCAAACACATCACTCATGAAGTAGATCGCTTTCAGCAGTTTGGAATTGTCATTTGAAATCTATATATAGGTTTTGAATTTAAGTTCACCAAAGACTTGGTGAACTTAAGTACACCCTAGTTCTAGTATTTTGATGGATGAGTTTCACACCAATATAGAATAAGCCACTAACAGAAGAAGAAAATGTGGAAATTACTTTAGTGACATTTTTGGATTGGTTCAATGCCAGCATAGATTCAGTACTAGTAGTTGGTATGGAGTCCATGTCAGAGTTACTAATTCCATGAAGAGAATTCCCGACTGCTAAATTTATGGGTTGTTTGTTGGGAAGGTCTAATCCAGACCTTGTGAGACAGTCTCGAGCAGCTTCTGTCCCTTCATCAGTTAGCATGAACCTATAATTAAATATCTTGGTAATCATGCAAGAAATTAATTTATTGTTTTAGAGTAAATTATGTATATATTTCCCAAGTTATTTCAACATCTTGCCATACAGATAAAAGGTTCTAAAATGAGACTTCCTCCAGAGTTCACATTAAAACTTGAAATACACTAGTAACGCACAGTAGTGCAAATAGAGTAAAAAGATTTGATCATTGGAACTCCGTGACATTACTAAGCCTTTTCTCCTTATAAACTTCATGGGAGAGAGCAAATGTCAAGGGTCTACTCAAGACACCCTTTGAATCAAATTTTATCTTCTCAATAATTAGAGTTCTAGTACCCCCCCCCCCCAAAAAAAAAGAGAAAGAAAAGAAAAGCAATTTGTCTGAAACTAACTGAAAGAAATTGTTTAAAGAAGATAAAAAAAACTCATGGAGAAGAAATTACTTGGCAGGGCAGCTGGATTTGACAACTAAGCCTTTAGAAATCAATGTCTTCATGCAGCTCCATCCAGTATACCAGTCCCTTGGTGTACTCCCTAATTGTCCAGGTCTCCCTTTAGCTTTGTCTGGCCTGTTTACTTTAAATGCAGTTAGTTTATTGTTCCAATGAGTGCACTTGGTTACAAAGGTGCAAAAATTAAAACCGAATATATGATAACCATGCTTGAAATTAAATTATTTTGTTATGACAAATAATTATGATATCTCCACCATGTTTGGTTGAGGCCTAAACCATGGAATTAGGGGTTCAGGCATTAGTTATTCCACCAAACGAGCATTATATAGGCTGGCCCAACTAGACGTAAGCCTAAAGTCCCAGGTGCCTTAATTTTGTGTTGCGTCCTGGACGTCAGTGACTATTTGCAAATTTTACTCGTCTCTCTCTTCTTTAGACCTCAACCAAACATGAATAATTTAGGCCGGCCTAAATTGGAATAACCAACTTAGGCTTCCTTAACTTTAGTTTTCAACCAAACATCATCGGATCTGGATTAAGTGAACATCACAATCCTGTTAAATACAATTAAAACCAGGCTGATGGAAGCACATGGTATGATGACTTTCTTCAGAACTTTAAAAAATAAAGCTCAAAGTCTGTAATTACGGGTAAAAAGCTGCAAAGGTGCAGTATTGAAACTAAGAACTGGTGAAAAATGAAATCGGAAACTATACTAGGGGACAAAATGGGTATTTACCCGGTAAAATAACACTTACCCAATTGATGTTCGTGATAGCCCACTGGCTTCAGCAGCATCAATCAGCTCCTGCTTTTTCATAAAGGTGTTCCCATTTATCATTTCCCTATTTTTTCAAAAGTAATTTGGAAAAAGAGAGATAGTTATTCAAGAAACATATATGAGCAGACCACTAGGAAGAATTTCACTTTACCCTAACACAACCTCAAAACATTTCCGCTTACAATGCAAAACTAGAAATATTGTGAACACCCTCAAAACCACGTAAATATCATAGATGCCGACATTATTCTATCTCTAACATTTTTTATTTAATGTTATGTGCAACCAGTTAGCAGAAGGAGAAACAAGGGATCTTAAAAATGAAAACTCCAGAAATTCTTGTTTAACCATATAAGTTTTCTTCTTATTTAACATTAATTTGTAAACAAATATAACGTTGTATTGACAAAATTAAATTAAAAGAGCTTGTTGCCTAGTCTTAGAAGAGGAGGGGGGGTGATGATATTTTCTGTGAGGGCATCCTGTAATATTTTTCTTTGTACAGGTATCTGTGATTCACTTGAAGGAGTTTCAAGATAATTTGTGGTTATGCAAATAGAAGTTACAAAATAATTCAACCTATAAAGCGTGATTAGTAGAGCATAGGGCACTGAATTCTTCTGTGGTACATATCTCCTTGATCCTTTTGTCTTCTTTCCTATTTACAAATTAAAACAAATCAAACTCCCCATCAATTTTAAATAGTAACCAACTGCTGTGCAAATAACTTAGCAGATATCAGTAAATAAACACCTTTTTGTGGAGATAAATCTTTTGAAGGAGAATCACTGGCGGGGCTAGCTTCCTCTGCAAAGAATCCTTTCATCAGTGTCAGGATCCATTTTCCAACTCCCCTAAATAACAAACCAATAAAAGACATGAAACAGCAAAATTTCTTCATAACTACTTCAGACAAACTTTAAACCTGAAACCTGAAATTTATTGATAAGAAGTTATGTAAGTTGATCTGTTGCTTAGAGGAAAGGATGTCATTATGGCCAAAAACAAAATTGTCAACATCCAATGGAACTCCTTTTTTTCGCTGGTGTTCATGTGTATGATTTCCGACTATCACAAGAAATATCAGCAGTTAATTGCAAATATGACACAATGTTGCATGTTATTGGCATGTGTGAAGAAATATCTGCTCTCAGCCAAAATCGTACTTCAAATTGACATCACCCAATAATGAAAATAGCAAAAATAAGACCTTTTCCATTACAGTATACAAAATTTAGCCATTATTGGATATTTATAAGTACAATAGAGTGCAGATTTTTCAAGGACAAAGAAGTAAGAAAAGCCCCAAAAAAGGGTAAAGGTTTATTAAATTTGAGAACCAATTACATCAAACAAGCCCCAAACTGAGAAATATCAGCAGCTAATTGCAAATATGACACAATGTTGCGCGTTACTGGCATGTGTGAGGAAATATGTGCCCTCAGCCAAATTGTACTTCAAATTGACATCACCCAATATGAAAATAGCAACATTAGACTTTCAATTACAGTATACAAAATTTAGACATTATTGGAGATTTATAAATACAATAGAGTGCAGATTTTTCAAGGAAAAAAAAGTAAGAAAAGCCCCAAAGAAGGGTAAAAGTTAATTAAATTTGAGAACCAATTACATCAAACAAGCCCCAACATGAGAAAATGTATTCAGGCATGAAATTACTTGATCTGAGAGAGGTCTTTTAGGGTTTTAATGGGGTTTTTTGCGCCGCAGATACTTCCGTACGCCTTGGAGAGAGTCGTGTCTAGGTTCTCGGACAAGCCATTGGACCGCGCCGCCATTTCCTGCCTCTTGTCGAATAGATAGAGCGCCACCGCCTCGTTTGCCGGGCACCGCACCGCACGCGGCGCTTCCATCGGAGCGAGATCGATTCGTACTGGAGATGGAATTGAACCAGCCGAGGGTTTTGATTTTTGTTTATCAGCCCGCCAATTCTTGGTTTCTTTTTTCATTTTGACAGATTTATTGGGAAAATTCACGTTACCCCTCAAAAAATTCAAAATTTTGTATTTTCCCTTCTAAAATTTATAAGATCATATTTACTTGCCCATCTAAATTTTACAAACTCACAAGTTAGTTTATTATTCATTTTTCTACTTCCGGCACAAACATATAAACATATATGCTTGAATGTCATTATGTATGTGTTACAAGTAGAGAAATGAATCACTTGCTCTTACAAATCGATCAATTAAAAAACTGAATATTTTTTTTCACATGCTACATATTTTTTAATTTTTTTTAATAAAGGTTAAAATGTGAACTTTATAAATTTTAAAATGACTGTCAATAGAAAATAATTTGGCTAAATTTGTGAGTTTTTAAAATTTAGAAGGGTAAATATGATATTATGATTTCCATACAAGAAAATATGTAGTTTTTAAAATTTTAAAGAGCGTACATGGAATTTCTAGATTTTCTATGTAACTTCTCCGTCAAAACACTGAAATGTGTTAGAATAGGAGCTATTAATAGCTAGAATAGCTACTATTCGGAAGTGTGAAGAGAGAGAAAAAAAATGTTTATTCTTGAATTTCCACCAACACAGTCCCGAAATGACAAAGTTGACACCACTTCTGCCATCTCCACGTCGTGACGTTTGAAACCCCACTTGCCTATCTTTCCTCCTAATTAGCACCTTGTAAACACTACTCTTTCTCAGTTACAACTATTCATTATTCCAAATGTACAATCCAAACAACATTTTTACTAATCCGAATAGCACCATTTTCACACTGGTCTAAAAATTACTATTTTTTCTCTATTCTCATCTACTAATCCCAAATTTCACTATTCTAACTATTCTAGCTCGCATCTAAACATAAGTTACTTGATAGCCACTATCAAGTCCCTTAAAAAAACTCAAAATTCTTAGATATATATATATCCATTTTTATTTAATCAAATTAATTATTAAATAATAATTAAAATGAAAATGACTATTTTATCGTCCCCTATAAATTACCAAAAGAAAAAGAAAAAACTAAACCGATTAATTACTTAAACAGTTATCTCTTCTAATCTCTTTCGTACCTTTAATCCTGCTTTTTGTTTTTTTCTGTCTTCAGAAAAAAGTGTAGGTCTGATGTGCACCGGAGTCGTCCGATGTGCTTTTATTCGTGCACATCCTGCTTTAAAAATTGTGCGCACGAAATTTTTAAAACGCATTGGGCGGTTTTTTTTTATTTTTATAAAAGAGGCAAAGCCCATTCCATTGATAGGAAAAGATAATTACAAAAACCAACATTGGATAGTTGTGGTACCACACACTTGGTGGTCTAGACTACCATACAATTCGAAAATTAAACATAAAAGCAAGTTGCTCAACCAAGTTTGAGCTACGGCTAAAACTCCAAAAGTATTCTAAATTTGTAAGTACTAATTCACACAACATGAGGCTAAGGGTATATGCTTGATACAAAAATTGTCGAGTGGCATGCTTCATGGCTAAGAAGGTGGCTCTTGGAGTTGGTACAACACCATCTCCAGAGGCATAAACTGAGCTAGATGAATAGCATCTTCTAGTACTGGCATTGGGTGGTTTTAATATCCATCGGATCCAAAAATACGTCCGATGTCCATTGAACCTACTCTGTACTCCTGTCTTTAACCATAAACTCTTCTCTCTTAATTTGTTCCTCACTGAACCACACAATCGAATTGCCATGGTAAAAAAACATCATTAAATATTTTTCTTCTTTGACTATTTTTGTGACTTCTCTTTAACCTTCCGACTTCAGCAGTTCGCCCTCTGCCATTGAGGAAGCGCGCAGCTTATCTTGTAACATTTCGCAATGTTACAACATTGCATTTGAAATTTTGCGTAGTGACACAATTTGTTATCTTCCTTTCTTTCTCTCTTTCTTCCCAGTTTTTTTTTTAATTTCGAATTGAAGATATGATGTAGAGAGCTCACTAACTTTACGAAAAAGATGTTTTGGCATGACTGATTTATGCTAATCGGTTTATTACTAGCAATATACATGTGCAATATTATAAAGTATTGAAACTATTTATGATGCCGACTTATGAATTAGTTGTTTGAAGTCTATTTAATAAATTTTTGAAAGATAGCATGACATGTCACTATGCTACATGTAGCACGTCAGTCTTTTCTTTTTATCAGAGCACAATATTTAAGATAACAATTATTGAAGAGGGTAACACAGAGTGACCTCCAAACAATATTGCTCCCAGAAGGCGATTCCAGCCAAAACAAAAAAAAATCCTAGCACAATCACCACCCCTTCCTCGTCCTCCACAGTCCACCCCTCCCATCTTTGTGAGCCTCATCTCTGACACAGCCGTACCTCCTCTCTCTCTCATCTCTACCTTCTCGTGCAGAAAGAAGAATGAGGGAGAGGGGAGACTGTATCAGAGCTGAGAGTGCGGTATCATCGGTGCGTAGAGTTTACGCCATCTCAATCAGAGCACAACGGTGAGCAGATTCGATTGCTGGAGCGTGGCGACGGTCGGAAAAGCGGATCCTGCAATAGAAAGAGATTAGGATTAAGATAATAGAGTTATTAAGAGTTTATATAAGTAGGATTAGAAGATTAGATTAGTTTAGAGATTTTCATGAGAATAAAATAATAGATTTAGGATTTAAAGTTATTTGATTCGTTGTAAATACATTTTTTTTTAATGAAATCATTAGCAGGTATTTAAAGCTACTGATTTTAAAAACAATTATTGATGAGAATTTTTATTATAGAAACTATTATAATATAATACAGGAAAAAGTAACTTGAAATTTGTATGCATAGAAGGATAATAGAAAAAATTCTGATCGAATATTTTTAAAGTTGCCTTGGATCTTTTGTTGCCTCCATCACATGAAGAAAAAAAAAAGTTTGAAGTCGAAAAAAAGTTGCTACAGAGAATCCAAGACAACTGAAAAAAAAAAACACTTTGGATCGATAAATCAAAGGGCATAGACATGTTAGAATGATAAACCAATTTTTTTTTCTTGTGAACTTAGTGATAACATTTCATATTATTTTGAAGGAGGAGTGTTTCAATATCTCATATTTTATATCTTTATTTTTATAGTTTAAACTATCGATCCGAACCGCTCAATATGATATCCATACTAAAATATGTTTGGGGATGAAATTTTAGAATTTTTAGAATTTTTTTACTATTTTTTTAAGATGAGTAGAAAATCAATGTTTTTGAACGGTCCAGAAACAGTGATTTTGTACCTATCTTAAAAAATAGTAAAAGAATTTCAAAAATTATAAAATTTCATCCCAAGCATATTTTAGTATGGATATCACATCGAGCGGTTCGAATCAACAATTTGAACTTTAAAAACAAAAATATAAAACATAAGGCATGATGAAGTATGAAATGCATGAGGTATTGCAATCCTCTTCATTTTGAAGTTCTGTATATGATCGAGTCTCAATTAACATGTAATAGATTATGTAAAATCCCTCATTCCAATAACTGTCAAAGACTATCAATTTAAACATAAAATTATATTAGTCATTTCCTCAACATCGACAATATAGGATACTTTACAGTTTACACTGCTAGTGTAGTGTTTTTTTTTTTTCATTTAATCTTGCTGTAATTTAGTTTATGGATGTTTGTAAAAAACTTAAAATATTAAAGAGATCATGTGCATTCCATCTCGGACCGAATTGGTCCAGATTATGATCGAATGGTCTGAATTTAAACAGAAATATTATGTTGCCTCTGAGGATATGGACTCATAATGATGTGGGTACTATACTACTATATATGATTGGAACTTTGGAAGGAAATCAATTGTAAACAAAAACAAGCTATGAAAATGCTGATCAAACAAAGCATTCACAAACAGAGGTTCATATGCTAAAACATAAAAATACAAAGGAAAAGGTTAAAAAAATACTAGAAATTAAGTTGACGCACATGTCTCCCTTTTGTAACAACTGAGATTTTGCTAATATGTTTGATTTGTTAATTATAACAGTGCTAATTAAGGACTCTTAAGGGCACTTGGGTCCTCCCCTTTTGGTCTTCCAGTTATTATAACAGGGACAGGATTGTTTGTTTCCGTAAGTGCCGGGAGGCACGCATAGACATGTCGAGCAGCATTTCTGGCAAAAGAACATGCATGGCTTCTTGTATGCCGTGGCTGAGCATCTCGTCACACATCGACCGGGACATTCTGCATTTATCCAGCAATTAACCGTTGTGGGTGTTAATTAATTTGTATCTCGCTAATCAACTTGCTCTTAATCAATGATCCTGATTTGCAAGTTTATTGCTACTTCATAATCATCTTTTGTTTTTAATTTTTGGTCCACATAACGGTTAAAAAAAAAGGATAAAATAAATTGAGAATAGGTGCCCACTCTGCTAAAATTGATAAAGAAAAAACTAGAACTTTGCCACAAATGGATAAGATATGTGCTACTTTTTTATTTTCTAATTAAATTTAAAAAGAGAGGTGAGTTACCTGATACCTTAAAAAAGGGAATATAGAAAAAGAAAATAAAGATATGAACTAACTGGCAAAAGAATTCCAAGTTAATTAGTAGTTACCTTGTGGATGTAGGCTTACTGGGGTCACTCCATACTTCACCTAAATTTATATGAAACAAAACTATATTATTTATAGAAAAAAAAAATTCACTCAAAATTATTGCCAAAATAGCTTTGAAGGGTAACATTTATACAAAAATCTGACTATATATTTGCTTGATTTTAAAAGAAAAGAAAAGAAAAACAGACAACAGTACACCGTTTTTCTGTTATGCGTAAATGACTGGTTTTGCTGAATTAGCAAACAGCATAAATTTCTAATTAACAATTGAGATAAGAGTTGTGAGTGTTTGTTGCTTAATTACCATTGGAACTGGCTGAGGAGCTGAGACAGAGGCATGCCCTGGCTGAGTAGTGGGGCCTGGAGAGTACTTAGCCTACAAAACAGTTTTATCTTATCAATCTATGATTAGTGATTAGAAAGAAACAATTATAGCTGGCTGGTCAATTGATAACAGTTAAACTAAGCAAGGATAAATTAATCATGTCCAATTCAATTTGGCAAATAAATGAATTTTGTTCCCAGAAAAAATAAGAGAAAATGACAAAGAAGAGAAGTTCACTCTTTGTAATCTGAATACATGTATAGATGTAGAACTTATCTCTCAATTTTGATATAAAGAGAATTCATGGGGTCTTCAAAATCAAATAATAAGTATATAAAACCATAAATAATTAAACTTCAGAAACCTTAATTAGTAAGACCTGGCCTTCATGCCCTTGAACACAGACAAGTAACAGCATTATGGAAAGACTCAAAATTACAACTCTCAATTGGCTTCTCTCCATTGCTGCTTCTCTCTCACTAGGAAAAGTTTAGTTAAGATGACATCCTTGCTTGGTACTTGTATATATACATAATACATAACATAGCCTGCTTCATTTGGACCACTCTTTTCCAAATATTTTTTGAAAAAAAGAGGATCATAAATGGATGTAAATCTTACTTCTGTGTACGAACCGTATAGTGGGTCATCAGACCCAATATCATAAAATCAAAACCTCTGTTTGTGAATGCTTTGTTTCTTCTCTCTCAGTAGGAAAAGTTTAGTTAAGATGACATCCTAGCAGTTAACAAGCAGCTACACATTAGGACACTTAGTCAAACGCCACAGCAGATCCAAACGTAGAATGGGGTGTAGATTTATGTGAGATTGAATGCGACAGATTTTCTTGTCAGATTGGAGTTACTAAAAGTAAATTTAAATAATATTTTTATAACATTCAAATAACTAAATTAATTAATTGGATATGTCAAGCCTATCACACGTTATAGGCGCAAAAAAAGTATATCATTTTTATTGTATTTGACATCCATCAAAAACTAAAATAAATCAACGGCTCAATTTTTCATACATTTTTTACTCAACATTTAATAGCTACCAAAATAAAATCAATATTTCGTAATTTTCTAATATACATATAATTGAGTTGACAAAAAAACATATCAAACGATTTAAATTTATAAATTTAAGTATAGGTGTTATTTTAGTAGTAGTGATATTTTCTTCAAAATTTATCAAATAGCCTTCAAGTAACGAATTCAAATCGTTCAAACCAGTCTACTTTACAAGTGATACATTTACATGCAAACTTTATAAATTTTCGAATACATTTAGTATGAAGTCAAGTAGTCAAAAAATGATGAAAAATGAATGCATTAAAATCTTAAAACTTTCTTTTTTAACTGCTTGACTTCATACGAAATGAATCGAAAATTTATAAATTTTTCAAGTAAATGCATCAACTCATAAGACAAATCAATTTGAACAGTTTAGATTTGTTATTTGAATGAATTTTAAAGTTAATATCACTATAATTAAATAGTATCGATGTCATAGTAGCCCCTCTTAAAAAATAAAATCTTTTGACAATAAAAAATTCTATGATTTTGCATCTCTACACTGAAATTATTTAGCAGTTGAGAAGTCGGGACATTGCAGTGGCGGTTGGTAGCTTTTGGCGCGTGGCAATTGAACCCATATATAACACCCATATATATACAGTTATACACACACTTAAAGGCTCATGTGTTCTAAAGATGCTTTGGTATAGTCTGGATTTGTTGTTTGCTAGTGCACTGTACCATAATGGCCTTATTCCGAAATTATTTTAGTTACTACAGTAAAAAATAGAAATTAAATGATTACCACCCGGTTCAAGCTATTTTTAATCCTACCACCCACGTGGACTGGGTTGGCGTACCAATTGGTGCTCTAACTGGGTTAGCACATCAAAATTGGTGCAAAATTAGTGCTCAAACGGGGTGAAACACACCGAAGAGCAGTAAAAATTTCGGAACAGTTGGTGCTCTAACCCAGTTAGAGCACCAGTTGGTGCGCCAACCCAGTCCGCGCACCAACCCATTTTGATGCTCGAACTGGGTCCGCGTAGATGATAGGATTGGAAAAATCTCAGCAAGAGTGGTATTCATTTAATTTTAATTTTATGTTGTGGTAACTACAAAAATTTTGGGGCCTTATTCTAATTTGCATTACGTTGGATTTGTTGTTGGATGCCACTTGGGACAATGAGTTGTTTGGTGCCTTTCCTTCAATAACACCTCCACATTTTTAATTTTATACTTTTTATCTATCTTTTTTATTAATTTTGTATAGGTGGCAGTGGTTTTTTACCCCCAAAAAGTAAAAAAAAAAATGCATCATTCCCATAACTCAGATGTACAACTGAGTCGGATAAAATATCATGGGTCCCACCTGTCCGGAAGGAAAAAAATGATAACAAAATTAGTGCAGCTAAACTTTTTAATTGTTTTGTTAGTCATTAATTGAAAACAATTTTTCGCTTTATTTTTTGGATTAAATGTATGTGAACAGGTTATTTATTAAGGAGGAGGCGGAGGATATGAAGTTATGAAAACAAGAGGCAGCTATAAGAATAAGCTTTTAATAGAATTCTTTTTGTAAACCATAATTAAAAAAATATGTTTACGAAACCAACATGATTATTTTTTTTTTACAAAAATCATAAGAACCGAATTTTTTTTTTATTCCGGACCGAAATGGCATTTCGGTCCGATTCTCTTTTTGGATTTTCTGTGGCAGCTCATATGAAAACTTGTGAAACCAGTATCACAGAAAATCCAAAAAAGGAACCGGACCGAAATGCCATTTCGGTCTGGAATAAAAAAAAATAACGGACCAAAATGGCATTTCGGTTCTTATGGTTTTTGTAAAAAAAAAAAATAATCATGTTGATTTCGTAAAAAAAAAAATTTAATTATGATTTATAAAAAATATTCCTTTTAATATGGTGATAAAAGATAACGTTATTGGAATTTGAAATACTAGAACTTCGTTTTTCTCTCCAAAAAAAATTAGAAAAAAAAAACAAGAGGCAAATCCAGAATTATAATTGAAGGTACGAGCTTAATTAAGGCACTGTTCAATTGCAAAATTTTGTAAAATTATAGGTCAGTTTTAAAGTTTGAAAAATAAAAAAAAAATTGTATAAAACACAGTTTATAAATTATGTCTTTATTCTACAAATAATAAAAAAAATGAAATGAGAATAATAAAAACAAAATGAAAAATGTATGTTTTCTAAACTATCGAAAAATCAAATCAAATTGATTTTTTTTTAAACCTTACCTTATGTTAGTTTTCCTCGGTTTTGACCTAATTTATATTTTAAAGTCGACTGTCTAAAAGACACCCAAAATGTAGTGGTTTTAAAAATCTGAAATTTAAAAGACGTGATTTTGTCCGTCCAAAATTCTCAAATCGAACACACGTCCTAAAGTTTCTCTTGAATCTTTATTATGTGTAGTGTTTTTAAATGCGGCCGGATAGACTACATATAAAATCTCATGCAGTCAAGTTAGAGGTGTAAACAGATCCGGATAATCTGGTCTGAATCTGCTCCGTATTCGTGTGTGATCCAGATTTGAATATTTTCTGAATCCGAATTCGGATATTTAGTTGGTATGAATAATAGACTGTTTTGTACCCTAAAAATAATCTTTGTTATTAGATCAAATGTTGATTCTTCTCTTATATTTTTAGTAATATTACTTTTATGAAAGGCTCTTACATTTTTTTCGTTGCGGTTCACATGTATTTGACACTCTTCTTCGTTCGTAATCTTGTGGAACTTTAACAAAAAAGCTGTCATGTAAACCAGTGCCTGATAAATCTTTCTTGTCTCTTAGCCTGAGACTATTTTTTCTCGTGACCAAATAGAACAATGAATCTGTGGTACCAAAATTAACATGTACAAAATTCTTTGATCATTAATTACTTGTCATAGAATGGATCAAAGACAAAAAAATTTGTTTCTCATATGTCATTCTTTATGTAAAATATTATGTTCTTATTTAACTGCAATTTATTTATATAATGTTGTATGATGTTTTATTATTAATTACACATGTACATTTTTTTCAAGCAGCTACTGTGCCATACCGCAGGCATCTCTTAACCTCCCTTAACCTTGAATATTCCAATACAATCAAAATTCTTATTACTATTATATAAAAACGAAGAGGCAACTTTTTTAACACAATTTGAGCCATTGTTTCATCTCTTGGCAGCATCTGTCACTAGAGTGGAAAAAACGTGCAGTGCCGTGCCGTGATCAAGTTAAATTTTCACGTGTCGTGCCATGATCAAAATGTTAAGGGGTGGTCACGGCAACGCGAAATGGTCACGCCACGTAAGTCACGCTGTGCCTAAACGTGCCGTGACCATACGTGACTCGCATGACCATTTAATCATAATTTAGGTTAGTTTATTCAAGATTTCTTATTAAATCAATATCTAATAGTCCTAATTACACGTGACTTGCGTGACTACGTGTTGTGCCGTCCTGTGCCGTGCCATGCCATGCCAAAGTTTCGAAAGATAGGCACGGCACGCGAATGGTCACGGCACGTAACTGACACGTGCAGGGGCGGACCCAGAGTGTTCCAGGCGGGCAGCCCCCCCCCCCCCCCCCCGGATTTTGAGTTTTAGTGGAGATTTATCGGTTCCGACCGATTTTGCCCCCCCCCCCCCCCGGAATTTTTTTTGCCCCCCTTTGGACGTTTAATTTGTAATTCGAGTTAAATTTAAGATTAAAATTGAAATAAATCTGTTGAATTTTGATTGGTAATTAAAATTATAAGTCAGAGCATCAAAAATTACAAGTTAAAGCATTGTTTTTGTCGAGTACCTAATTGGTTAATGGATTTAGATCCGATTCGATATTTTTTGCCCTCCTGACGAAAATCCTGAATCCGCCCCTGGACACTAGTGCCGTGCCATTCTGTGACGGAACCGGCTCCACCGTGTCATTTTTCCCACTCTATCTGTCAGCAATAAGATTTGGAGGTAGAGAGTGTTCTCTGAATACTACAGCATTGCGCTGTTTTCAGATTCCCCACGTTACGCATATAAACCTGGTCATCCATTCTTTTTGAGACATATTCCCCTTCTGCTTGACCATTTGCCATGATTGATAAATAGTATCAGACACATCCTTACCAGGTTTGAAAAATTTCCTCGTCAGGATTCAGGCTACCTCCAGTCAAACTGATTTCGCGAAAGGGCAAAGGAATAACACATGTAAAATTGATTCATTCGGGCCACTCGTACACAATACACATGTCATGATGACATTCATACCTCTTCTAGTAACGCAAGCCTTCCTACCTAACTTCTCGGTTTTTTTAGCACGAACTCTGCTCCGAGGCAGCATTTTTCTCATAGAGAAACGCTGCCTTAGCCAACGTTTCGCTCGTAGAGAAATGTTGTCTCGGTCAGTTCACTTCCGCAGAAAATCAACATTTTATTTCAATTTTTTAAGTGATGTGTTGTTTTACGGTAAAACGCCGTTATATATCATTGATATCATTTCTCTAGTAATAAAATGCTATCAATGAGATCATTTAACCTCAACACAGAAACGATATTTTATATTAATTTTTTCTAAGTGATATATAAATCATCACTCACTTTTGAAATGGTTACAAGTGTGCACATCATATTCTGGGAATAACTTGCTATTCGCACCGTTCAGGCAACAGGGATCAAGGAAAAAATTAAGTATTATACTAAGCTGCACAGTTGTACTTCAGATAATTAGTCTTCATATTATATCGAGGAATATACTAATATTACTTGTATGCATGCACAATTTGTTTGAATTTTTGATCCAACCTTTAGCAATGAACATGACTTTTTTACTACATTTGATACATAAATATCAACTTGGATGAAAATTCCGTCTTAAATGTGACTAAAAACACCCATTACTCTTTTTTTGCAAAAAAAAAAGCATCATATAAAATTAGAAACAACCATTTCAATAAAAAAGAACTGACATATAAACTAACTAAAAAAAGTGGCCTATTATCATTTCAACAAATCAGTCTGAAACAATTATTCATGGGTTCTACCAAAGGCATGACTTCACAAGCCCTCTGAAAGAATCCATCTCAAGAGTGGCGCATTTAACAGCCTACACAAAAGTGTTTAACCAAGCAATAAAAATGCAAAACAAACACTATAAAACACAGTGTGCTTCTCATGTCACATGTGAAAAATGCATATAAACTCTTAATATAATCTCATTTGGCCTGGGGATGAGAAGCGATGAAATCAACTGCTACTTCAATAGAGTCGATCTTGTCAGCCTCATTGTCAGGAATTTCAAACCCAAATTCTTCCTCCAGAGCCATCACAATCTCTACTGTATCCAGACTGTCTAGGCCGAGATCCTTTTGGAAGTGTGCACTTGGTGTTACCTGGCCAAGCATTTCACAAAAAGGCCGTTTGGTCAATTCCATACACATTTTTTATCCTGAAAACATGTTCTTTCAGAGTTTATTAAAAATTGGAGCATAAAGTAATTGATCCTTCAGCCATAAAAACCAAGTAAAAGCATCAAGACATGCTCAATAAAAGGATGTAATAGAGAAAGATGCATACTGGTGCTAGTCCATGCCTTTTGAATCTTAATTACAGTAAGTAGCATCAAATGCATATTTCAAAAGACTTTAAATCCAAAAAGATATCCTTGTCTATCTTTTCTTAAGCCTGAAGGTCCTTTATAGCTACATATCTTACTAATTAAAACACATTTTCATTAGAAAATACATTTCGTGGTCTCAGTATTTCTACTTCAGTTATGTTTTCTTTTAGTTTAAGATTGTCTACCTGAAAAAGTATAACAGCTAACTCAAAGTACTGACAACGGGCTGCTCATTTCAACAAAAAAACTGAACAAAGTTAAAATAATATTTGATTTAGTAATACTTGATTACTTCAATAAAACCACATAGTAGAGAGAAATGAAAGAAGTTAGTTCTGAAAGTTGTTTCACGAAGAATATCATTAAATGAATAAACTAACAGTACTTTCATTAACCTCTAGTTTTTTGTTCAAGTTATTTATAGAAACAGAATTTTTTTTTCTTGTAATAGCATCCATCACAAACATTTGTTCATGTCGTATTACATCTATATGCTGCTTGGCATTTAGAATACTAAATATATAAGCAATAAAAAAGTCTTTGATAATTGAAATACAAAACTAACCTAAAAGAGGTCGTGCACAGTTATCTATGATTCTTTTAATGCAAAAATTCAAGAATTATGCAGGAGATGTGACTAATTAGTGTTTACAATCTTTGGATGTTGGGTAGATGAACCATTCGTTTATTCCCTATCCCAAAACTCAAAAATTAGCAACTATAACCTAGCAATGGTTTAATTCAGATTAACTTATTGCTAGTATTAGAAGATTTACATATTGAATTAAAATGGCAATGAAGATGCACAAAGCAACAAATGATTTAGATTATTTAGAGTGGAAAATCAAATTGAAAACTTGCACAACAATGAACTGTCAAATTAGATATCAACATCTCTAGTTGGAACTAAAACCTCTCTAAAGGAAATAAGGACAGTTGCCATAACAAAATACTTATTTATCCAAAATATCAACAAAACCAGAGGCAATCTGATATCATCAATAAGCTAAATGAATTGTATTACAGCAATCTGATATCATTATTAAGCTAAAACCCTAAATAATTAAGCAGGACTACAACAGTGCCAAATACATATCAACAAACTGTAATTGACACAAGACAGAACGATAAACCCCATATCTAAAAGGCAAATGAATTGTATTACGGCAATCTAATATCATCATTAAGCTAAAACCCTAAATAGTTTAGCAGGACTACATCAGTGCTGAATTCATATTTACAAACTGTAATCAACACAAGACATAAAAAGAAACCCCATATCTAAAAGGCATGTAAGAAATAGATAACAAAAATGTACGCCTACATCACCAACAGATGCATCCACCAGAACTAAAACCCTAGATCGAGGTAGGAAAATGTGTTGAAATCTGGGATTCATACCTTATTGGGCTCGACCTTCTGAAAATTCTTGACGACGGTGACGACGCGATCGGCGACCTCGCCTTTGTCAAGGAAGGATCCCTTAACCTCGTCGGAGAAACCGCGTCTAGAGACGATGAATCCGGCGGACATCGACGACGATGCCGACGGAGCTTGCACCGCTACTTTTAGATGCCTCAGGAGAGCGTTTCTCACCGCCGCCACCGCCATTGCTGGATTGAGAGAGAGAGAGAGAGGGAAAGACTGTCGAGGAAATGTTTAGGCCAGATACGAGATGTGGAATGGAGAGAGTATGACGCAGCATAGCAAAAGAGAAACGGGCTGAGATGAATTGAATTGGGCTTACTATTCAGGACCAGTAGTCCAGTACTGGAAATTCATATCACCTGAGGTAACAGAACTTGTGACTTTGAATCCGGTCCGTTCGTTATATACAGAGCACGATCTTAAAGGGCCGCGAATCTCAAAGGGTCCCCGACATTAATGGGAACAGTACTTTCCGAAATTTTTATTTATACCGTATTCCAAAAAAAATTAAACCAAAATACTCCGAATTCTGAAGATTTTCAAAAACACCCAGACCGCATAATGGTTTGGCCGATATTTTTATTAAAACCCCCAAAAAAAAACAAATTATCAAATCTGCTCCCACTCCAAAGTTATAATTATTTCTACCCTAACCGCCCGTGGACTGGGCGGTCCACTTTTCCCACCAGACCGCCCAGCTACTGGGCGGTTCACTTTTGAAACTTGACCGCCCAGGGGCTGGGCGGTCTTCTATTGTTTTTTTTTTTATAAGAGTTTTATGTTTTAATTTGTTTGAATGTTTTATATTAAATTGTTGTAATGATTTGTTTGAATGTTTCATATTAAATTGTATGATATATATTTATTATTTGTTGACGATTATATTTTTATAATTGACGATTATTTTTATATGTTATGTAATTGTCTAGCTTTAATATAATTGATTAGTTTTATATTAAGTTTTGTTAATGTTTAAATGTTTCTAAATGGTAATCGAAATGGTAAGTCTAAACAACAAAAGTAGTAATCGAAATGGTAAGTCTAAACAACAAAAGTAGTAATCTAAATGGTAAGTCTAAAAATGAAACATAACAGTCCAAACACGAAATATAATAATCCAAACTAAAATACTAGAAACCTATCAAACTAAAAAAAAAAAAAACCCTAACGGCGATGACGAGGGCGAGGTCCGAAGAGGTCCAATCTCTCAGGTGCACGGCGCTCCCTCTGCGACGGCGGACGCCTCTGGCGAACCTCATCCACCTGCATGTCATCGTGTACGGCCTCGCCCATGGGTCCGCCCCCAAGTGTAATGCATGCTCCCCATGGATCCCCGCCTGTGTACGCAACACCCACGGTCTGCTCCCAGCGGACCGCTTATAAAAAAAAAAAATTTAATAGTGGACCGCCCAGCCCCTGGGCGGTCAGGATTGAAAGTGGACCGCCCAGCCCCTGGGCGGTCAAGTTTCAAAAGTGAACCGCCCAGTCCACGGGCGGTTAGGGTAGAAATAATTATAACTTTGGAGTGGGAGCAGATTTGATAATTTGTTTTTTTTGGGGGTTTTAATAAAAATATCGGATGATTTGGCTGTTCCATTCTTGGAGAGCTGCAGATTTGTTTAGAAGCCCCTCAAAAATCTAAATTATTTAATAGTACATTGCATTTTTGAGTTACCTAAATATATTTAATAGTACTGATTGGTCCGGATCTAAACTCAATTTTGAGTTACCTCATAGAATCGGATTCACTCTGCCTAAAAGGCTAAAACAATACAACAAAACAAAAGGAAGGAACGCACTCAACTACTCAAGAGTCAAGACGAAATTTATGATTTGTCAGTGACTCGCCACACAAAACTGCGGAATATCCGAAACAGAGGAGCCGCCAGACCGCTCTACTTCCACTTTCAGCCGAGTGCGTATCCTCTAAGATATCTCAACTTTTGCGTGACCGATGTGTACGGTGCCTATTCGGGGCAGCGCAGGGGCTCACTATTATTTGTTCTTTGGGATTTGTGCAGAACGTATTTGAACGGTTGAGATTTTCCAAAAAGTCACTCAAAGTTTGAGATATCTCAGAGAATGCGAATTCCTTTCAGCTTTCCCCATTTCGATTTCCCGCTCTCCAAATTTTGGCGCATTGAAATATGCATGCCCCATTGTCTTCCTTTCAAACGTAGTTCTTCTAAATTATAATTTCAGAATCAAGTGTAATCAACATCTCATTCTCATAGAGAAATGGTGGGAACGGAGGCTTCTCGCCTCTCTACTTTTTCCATTGGTAAACCTTAAACCCTGAGCGCTAAAGAAAAACCCCTAGAGAAATTTCTCCATGTTTTACGCAATCGGACTTTATTAATGTTTCTAACCAATTGTTGCAGGAAATTGCAAAGTTGAGATCCAAGGGGAGTGTTTAATTGATGAGTCAAAAGGGAAAGATCTTGTCATATTGGCCCCTAAAGATGCAAGGATCGGGATTTCAGGTAAGTTCTCCTACTAATTTCTAATACTATTTCCTTTCCTTGAATGTTTTTAGCTTTTTTCTACCTTTTATTCCACTGATAGACTTTCTTTTATCAGTTGACAGTTCCAAGAAATGCCGGAGAGGGAGACCTATGAACAGCATAAATTCAATTGATATCAAGAGTTAGTTCTTTTGTACTTGTTTTGTTAATTGATTAGGTGAATAAATGACAATTTGTCATATAGTTTGTATATTTTTTTTTTCAATTTGTTATTATTAATTATAGAGATTGAAGATGATAAGTGCCTAGAAATCAAGAATTATTCTTTTTGCCTTCTCCATCCAAAAGACATTGATAGCCCAAACACATCCTTGCTTCAGGTAAACTAGTATCTTTACTGTAAACATTTATTTCTTATTTTGGTAAATAACAATGTTATACAAAACAAGTTAAGGACAACTTAGCTACAATAAAGACACACAATATTATAGTTCTGATGCTGCCTGAACATCGTATTTTTTTTAAATGTAACAATTTGCTGTTTTTTTTGCCTGCCATCAGCAAGGAAGTATTATATTATTTAATTTTTTATAGTGGGAATGTCTATTGAGAAAGGCAAAGAGTATTCTTTGCTTTTTCTTATAAGAAGTTAGTGTATATGCCAGACATATTTTAATAAATTTGTTTTAAAAAAATCATTGAACTTTGTTGGTTTTGATATAAATTTGTATTATCATTGTCCTTCTCTAATGTTTTAGGAAGTGTTGGAGCTTTATTCTCAAGAGCTTCCTACAATGGCCTATGCAGCAAATACCGGAAGAAACTCAGACTTTCTCAAAAAATGCATCTTTAACGGGTAAATATTGTCCTTTACTCCATACATTAAGGTGTGTAACTATCTCCCTAACTTTTTATGCTATTTCTTTTCAAAACAGGAAATACAAGACGCTAATTATAAGGTCAACCTGTAATGGACTTGGAGAGGTAATATTCTACTAAGATCCTTCACTAATTTAATTGTCTTAGCAAAGCTTTGCAGCCTTGGTTCCTGGTATTGTTTTGGCAAGTGATGTGACAGATTAGTAACAGATCCATAGAGGCCCTGGGTGCTTTGTGGGATTCTTTTCTTTGGATTGTTATTTGGTTGTACTAAATTGGGCTTTTATAGCTAAACTAGGGAATAATTCAGACAATTTACAAATGGTACAAAGTGGTTCACACTGGTAGGTTCGTTTAAGACAACCTTGCTTATCCTCTATTTTTAATAATGATATTAGACTAAGCTCTTTTTTAAATTTGCAGGTAATAGCTGCAGTATCGTATCAAATTATTCCTACTGATACGCAATATGCCGAGATACCACTTGCAGTTGTCAGATCGTGTTATCAGAAGAAGGTAAAACATGTTTACAAATTGTTTGTTTTTTTTATTCCCAAGCAGATCATGGTTATTTATTGGTGCAAGTTATGTCTACATATACTTTCTCAAGGAACAATAACACCCTCAGACCTCAGACCATTTATTTTGTTCACTTGTTGTAGGGGTATGGTCAGATTATGTACAAAGAACTAAGCAGGAGGCTTCAAAGTGTTGGTGTTCTCAGTATATTTTGTTGGGCAGATGACGTGTCTGAAGGTTTTTGGCTTAAACAGGTAGCATCACATTTTAAAAAAAGGCTTTTGTCTCTTTAAGCCCAACTGATTTTCTACAATGTGGATCTGTTTATATCTGAATACAAAAATGCAGGGTTATGTGTTGGTAGGAGAGGTTGACTCCAAGGGAAAAGCTCGTAAATTGTCAGTAAAAGCAGATATTAAAAAGATGCTGTGTTTTCCTGGTGCCTCTAAACTTATGGTGTCTCATCTAAAGAAAGATCTGTTGAATTGTATAAACTCATCATTAGATGCTCGCATCCCAAATTCTGATGCTAAATTTCCAAGCACCATCCCAGATAGTAAGTCTATTTGCATACTTTGTGCGGAATTTGCACAAAAACCCTTATGTCAACATATTGCTGCCAATGCTGCTATTTCATTTATCTGCAAAATGTTTTTTGACTGGCTTGTTAGTGCTTTTGGCACTCTTCTCTTTTGCCTTGGAAACATTGATTTGATTACAAAATGACAATACTATCCCCTAGGAAGCATGCATTAAGATGAAATGCATTATTTCACATTATGAATGATCAACCTGTTCAATATTTCTATCAAATTCTATCATGAATATTGAACAATAGTTGGGTTAAAGATATACATCGGCAGGGTTTTGAACATAGGATAGACCGTTTGCTGGTAAAGATGAGAAGGATTTTTTCTAAATTTTCAGATCCTAAAAGGACTCTTCAAACCATTATCTCTAACATGAATAAGAGACACCAAGTTGTGTCCTTCAATAGTAGGTACTTTACACCTCGCAGTTATTGAGTTTTCGTCTTTACTGTGTTTTTTTTATTTTTCTCAGGCATTGCTTATGATAGTTATGATCTCAATGAAAAAGACACTGCTGCTCCTGAGAAGGGTATAAAGAGACAAATGTGGGAAGGCTCATCAACCTCACTTAGGTCAAAAAGGGTGCGAGGTGACCACGCTACAAACAATTCTCAGAATTTAAAAGGTGATATCAATAATCATTCTTTGAAGGAAATTTCTCACAAGATAATGTTCATGAATATGGCCGACGATGCCAAGAAAACTTGCCTTACTAAGGTAAACTTTTTCTTCAATGGTTGTTACACAATGCACAGGTAATAGTACTTAAAGTCTTAAAAAAGTATGAATGAAAAAATAAAGAAAACCAAATAACAAACATCAGATGATTCAATAGTTGACTATATCTCTGATTTTCTGATTTTGCAAATTATGTATATCTATTTACTATTGGATAAAAACTTTTTCTATAATACAATAGTTGGCAATTGGATAATTATAAATTTGATTGTACCAATTAATCCAGAACTGTGATGGTCAGTAGTGGAAATCTTTAGCATGAAATACAGGGGGTCAAAAGGGGTACACTTATGAGAGCTATCTGCAAAAACGAAAATGCTAATTGGCCACCATTCTTTATATTTTAGATCCACTTATGCTATAGACAACAAATCTAAAACAAAAAAGAAACAATGTAATTGCATGTTTTCAGAAAAACATAAATATATTTGTATCAGAAAAAAGATCTCTTTTCATGTTTTTCAACTTTTATGTGATCTGTTGAAGAACTTTTGCTTTCATATTTAGATAGTCGACGATCTTGGTGGAACTGTTACTTCTGATGGCAGTATCTGCACACATGTTATTACAGGAAAAGCAAGGAGAACCATGAATTTTTGTGTTGCTTTATCCTCAGGGTTAGCTATGTTTTATATTTCTGTGTAATATCAATTTGTAAATTTGAGACTTTTGAACTTATATTTGCCCGTGACATGTAGTGCATGGGTAGTTTCTTCCAGCTGGTTGAAAGCAAGCTTCAAAGAAGGATGTTTTGTGGGTAATACAAAAGGAGCTTTTAAATAATCTTACTGCTCAGATTTTAGTTTACTTTCTCTAATCTTATATTATGTTTAATTTTATTATTGTGCTCGTTTAGATGAAGCTAACTACATATTAGAAGATGAGGATTACTTAACGAAGTACAAGTGTGAACTAAGGGATGCTGTTGCAAGAGCAAGAGCAAATCCATGTGCTTTGTTCTCGGGTTACAGTTTTTGCTTCACCAAGCACATCCAACCTTCCATTGACAATCTCTCAGCCATCATCAAATCATGTGGTGGAAATGTAAGGGTCATATCTCTCTCTCTAAGAGTTGTTTTTTGCATTTGAATCTAGTAAAGCTGGTGATGTTATTATATGCCAAAGAATCGAAAGAGGAAAATAATGTAAAATAATTCATGGGAAGATTATATTTATCATACCCAAGTTAATAAACTGGTACAAATTGGAATCCAATTTGATCATCCTCGACTTGGGGCATATGATACATCTATGATTTCTTTTTGGGGTACAGCTGTTATAATTGTCAGCCACGGTTCATTACAGGTAATCGGCAGGTTTGATGAGTCAGAAAATACAGATAAGATTATATTTATGGCATCTGAGGAGGACATGAAAGATGCTTTGGATGCTTCCAAGAGGGGTGTAAGAGTATTCAGCAGTGAGTGGTTGATGAACTGTGTTATGAAGCAGGAGCTTGATCTCGAAGCACCTCAATTTGCCGAGTCTCTCTAATTGAAAGCATATTTCGGTTTGGTTTGTGTAAGTTTTGTATATAGTTAAAGTATATCACTTTTGTTGTTTCTGTTAAATGTCAACTATAACTGCCAAGGATCATGTAATCTTATTTGTAGTCTGTCGAAGCAAGTTTTTGCCTCTTCCCATTAGTCTATTCAAACGGAAGCTCTTTAATTTAGAGAAACGAAACAAGGGGAAGGCAAAAAAATCTAAACATATAATCCAAATAATAAATTCTGTAGTTTCTTTCAACCTGCAAAATTAGAAAAAATTACTAAGAATGTATTAAAACAATTTTGCCAAACTTCATAATAAATTCTAAACATAAATCGTGCATTTGAAGTACGATATATAATGTAGAAATGTATTTCATATCATGTGGATAAAAAATAATAAAATTTATTTACATTTCTTCATTAAATGGCTTAGTTCCTTGAAAATATAAATCATTTAAAAATTATAACGATAAAATATTTAACTGTTTTCAATATAATTTCAGATAACATTAAAATAATTTAAAATTTAATACAATTAACAATAAATTTACAGTTTCCAAATTAGGAGAAAGAATTGTCTTGAATGTAAGTTTCTATGTACCATAGAATCTTTAGAATCTTGAATATTATAATTGTCACAAACATAAAAATATCTTATGCGGAAGATGCAGCTATGCTATTTTAACTTGATGTATAAACAGTTTCTCGCCCTTGAACCTCTTTCTCTTAATGTTACAAAACTTTGAGATAGAAATATTTGTGTGTAATCTCTAATGGGTAGAGATGAGACTTATTTATACTTGTTTAGCTTTAATCTGGTACGTCCATCAAATATCAAATTAACGGATTAGATTTAGTGTGCTATTAATTGTGGAAAACCAAAAGAATTAAAACTCTCAATTCATGACACTAAGTTTTCACAAATTTATTTGGTGATCTTAAGAGACTAAAAACTCTCAATTCATTTACATCCATTATCTAGGCCACTTAATTGGAATTAATCTAACATTGAATTCCAATACTCCCCGCTCCACACTAGGAGTGAGAAAATTGCTCATAACTCGTGACTCGCTCACTAAAAACTTATTAATAAATCGCTCGTTAACTTAATGAACCGAGCATGAGCATACCCCAACTTGCTCATTAAGAACTGAGTTACATGAAATCATGCCACATCCAATCCAAGTAGTTCCCAACCGGATCCAAATCCAAATTAAATTTAAATTACAAAAGGACCGACCAGCAGACGAATTCAGATCCCATAAAGTAACCCAATGTTTGAGTTTTGATCCAGCATGTCCGAGATGCTCTAACACAAATCTTAAAGGTCCCAGTCCCTTCAAATAATACTAGGCCCTGCGCTACCCAAATAGACACCGGACATGTCTAAACTCAAAAATTGAATTATTTTAGGGGATCCGGACCCAAGCAGACAGACCCACTAGCACACACTCTCCAGTCTACACAAATAATTTGGGTCCTCTCTAAAGTAACTCAAATTTTGAGTTCGGATCCGGACCGTCCGATCTGCTCTGGAACGAATATTAAAGGGGTCCTTCCGTCTCAGAGTTTCAGACCGTATTAGTCCGGATTCTGATCGGACGGTCCGAATCCAAACAAAATATTTGAGTTGGGGGATCCGGACCCCACACAAAAGGGCAAGTCCGCCGCCTAGCTAGAGAAGCGCAAGCACTCCCCACTCCACACAAAAAAAGCGAGCTCAGACTGAACTTGTTAGCCACAACTTGCTAAATTCTCCAGTGAAGCTCATCTCCTCCTCTTTCTTTCAGCGCAACCCCTTCTGAGCTCCTCTACTCTAATGGCGACAACGCCGAGGTCACTGCCTTTCACCAAGGCTTCTCTCGTTCGCTCCCAATGGCTCGTTTCGAGACGACTCCGCTTTTACATTCGCGCCTCCCGGTATAACGATGGTAGGAACAGAAAGAACCGCGTGTACAAAGAGCTAGGTTGGTTTCACTTCTTCTTCATCTCTCGTTAGGGTTTCTTACCAAGCCTTTTTCTTCTTTTAATTTTAGTGAAATTCATCCTGAAGTTAAAGTGTATTGCTCCAATTTCGAACTGGCAGAAGTATCACTTCAATTTAAATCAAAACAGTCTTACAATGTGTATTGCTCAAATTTTGAAACTGCAGTTGCATGTAGCTGGTAAATGTAATTGTTAATTAACTGACACTCAATTCATCCTGCTATTAATTTAATTTCCAGATAATAATAATACCTAGCCATTTTTTACGAACACAAAAAAATGATACCTGCCTTGCTTGATTTTAGTTCATTTTGTGCATAGGAAAAAAAAAAGAGCTAACTAAAGCCAGGGAGAAATTTGTCATTAAGAGTATAATGTCTGGGGAAGCTAGGAACAAAATGTTATATTTGTAATATCTGAGAAATGCTAAGTGGCTAGGTGTCCTGCTGGCATGAAGAGTTATCTACATCTCTCCTTACGTTTAGCAAATTTGACCATTTCTCCTTTACTTCTCCAGGTTCTTTAAGAAGAAACATAGAAGAAATTGTGAGCCGTGTTGATGAGGTTGCACCGGCAGCATTGAAGTTGGAACAAGAGAGAAAAATTGAGCAGGAAAAAATGTTGCATGGAAGCAATTTATGGGATAATTTAAATATCTCTGATGATCCTCTCTCTGCTTTAGCAGATGCAGCCAAAGTGGTCGAAAGCCTCAGGGACCTTCAATATAAGGTGCTGTGCTAGAAAAAAAAAAATATATCATGTGAGTTTCCATTTTTTTTTTCTACTTTACACCAAATTTGGCATTTATTTCTATGCAAATAAGAAATTGGAGCACGTTGTTTTCTGAATAAAAGTTAATTGACTATTTGGGAAATAGATCAAGTGCACAGAATATAGAAACACACACTATCTGTACTGATTTTTTTTTTAATTTTTATTTATTGCAATTCCACCCACTGTTTGTCATACTCACTACTAAAACTTTCACAATTTCTTAGTCTGTTGCATCCCAACCGAGCTATTGAAAACGTTTGACAGCATTTAATGTTTGAGTTAATTTAATGGGCGAGGTGTCTTTGGATAAATTTAACGCAGTGATGTCCCAAAACCATCAATCGGTTTTAATCGCATGTTTAATTGTGTTTTCTAAAAGCTTGATCCCAACTGTTATTTTTTTTGGCAGAAGTCCTTGTTAATATTGGGTGCCAAAATTTTACATGTTGGTAATGACTGATTTGGTTAAGACAGGAATTGTAAGAGCCACTTGTCTATTTTTTTTTTCTGGACTTGACCTTTCATTAATAGTCATGCAAAATATGGGAAATATTTTGTTTTACATGCAAATATGGTAAATATTGAGTATTGTTTGAAAAGAATCTTCTTAATTCTTTATTGTTTTCATTTATGTCCACAGGCTGAAGAGGCGGACTTAATAAACCAATTAGCTGAGACAGATGTTGTAAACTATAATTTACTTGAGCAAGCTTACAAAGCTTCTTTAGATGCATGCAAGCTTTTAGATAATTATGAGATTTCTAGACATCTTACCGGGCAACATGATAAGCAAGGCGCATGTGTTATACTGCAAGCAGGTACAGAAGGACCTGCTTCCCAGGTTTGTTTCGGTTCCGTATTTACAATTTACACATTCTCAATATACAGAAGAACCAGCCTTTGGTCTAGTGGCAAAGGCAATTCTCTCCTTTGTGGATATTAAATAGTTGGGTGGCTTGACCTCGAACCTTTACTCCAAAAAAGAAATATGATCTCAAGAAAATTGGCATCTCAGAGCTGAAAGAACGGTCCACATAAAGGAAGGAGAAATGTAAAAACAAATCAAAAGGTTTCAACAAAATTACAAGAGAATTTTTTTGTTGCAAACAAATATGATTATGAAAAAGAAATAATAAACATAATGAATTACGAAAATTGATCACTATCAGTATGAACAAATTCAAATGATAAAGAAAAAACATAGTATTTGCAATGCAAATAATCAGTTATTAACATTCCAATGAGCATCTTTATTGTTTTATTTTTGCATTTTATGAAATTGTTGACTTTGACTGAAACAGGTATGGACAGGGAGGATACTGTCCATGTACACTAGATGGGCTGAGAAGCATGGCTGGAATAACAGAGTGGTAGAAAAGTATATGTCAGAGAATGGTGGGGTCCACTTGGCCACACTAGAGATTGAATCCGAGTATATATATGGCTACCTTTCTGGTGAGAAGGGTACACATGTCATGACTGACCGTGCTCTAGATAGTTTTGGAGCTCTCTCTCATGAGATGGTAAGTGTATTTTCCTCTGGTTTTTTCATGAGGAAGTAGTGGTATAGATTGGGTTGGGTTTGGTTCGAGCAAACCCAACCCATTAATGAGGAAAACCTAGGACCCAGCCCATTAATCCAGTTGCTCAGATTGACTTAACCTGACCAATTGGGATGCCAAATTATTGACATACTAATTGATGGCGGGTTTACAGATATACTGGCTCTTTATTTTTGAGTAGAACTAGGATGTTCCTAAGTTCATCAAGCATCTTTGTGAACTCAACTCTAAAATCTATCAAATTGATTTCAAATGACGAATCCGAACCATTGAAATCCGTCTACTTTACGAGTAATCCGTCTACATGCAAAAATTTTAAACTTTTGAATTAATTTAGTATAAAGTCAAGCGGTCAAAACTGAATGGGTTTTGTCATGGCCAGACGACCAGACCTGAACAACCAACTTGACAGGTTAATGAAAACCGGGTCGGGTGCAGGTTGGTTCAGTCTAGTTTGGGTTCATCCAACTGCTTCATTTGCCAGCTAATATTGACATCCTAGTTATCATTCGTAACTACCACAACATTTTTTTCATATATTGGATTTGCTTCTTTTGTCTTTTCTTTATGATTACAGAAGTACTCGGCCAGGGTAGATGTGATACCGCTTTTCCTTGATAAAATTACTGCCCTGGAACTAGATGAAACTGAAATTGAAATTTTGCCCCTGGATTTGGAATATGAGAATACTTCGAGGAAGAGTTCCGCTGTTAAAATATGTCACATCCCAACTGGTGTGACTTTACAAAGTGCAGGTACGTATAACATCAGTTAAATTTAGGAGTGAGGCTATGGTACTATGCATTGCGTGGATTGGTCCGTACTATGGATCAATATTTTCGTTTTCAAAGTTCAAATAGTCGATCTGAACCTTTCAACGTGATGTCCATATGAAAATGTACTTGCAGACTAAATTTTACATTTTTTATAAATTTTTTACTATTTTTTAGATATGTAGAAAATCACTACTTTTGAATGGTCTAGAATTTTTAGATCAAGTGACTTACCTATCTAAAAAAATTGTAAAAAATGTAAAATTTGATCTACAAGTACATTTTCATACGGAGATCATGTTGAATGGTTCAGATTGATTGTTAGGACTTGAAAAGGGAGATATTGATTCATAGTATGGTCCAATCCGCGCTTTGCATAGCATCACTCTAAATTTAGAATATTTCAATATAGTAGAAGTCAAAGTTGATTTTACTTGTCTGATGTTGCTCTCTGTGGTTTATTTGTCCTTTATTTTTGGTTCATTGTCCTATACAGGTTGTATAAAGTACGATTTGATACTTTAAAAGTTGTTAGGCCACGTTCTGGTTCCCACTTTTGTTACTTTTTGCTAATTTCTTCACATGGAAGTAACTTTTGTCTTAAGTTTAAGCATCAGCAATGCAATGCCAAACTAACCCACCTCAACCTTTCTGGTCTGGACGTTTGTTGATTCAAATATTATACCTGTTTTTACCAGCAATGCATAGCGCGGATTGACCCGTACTATGGATCAATATTTTCGTTTTCAAAGTCCAAACAGTCGATCTGTTCAACATGATCTCCATATGAAAATGTACTTATGGATCAAATTTTACATTGTTACAATTTTTTTATATTTTTTTAGATCTGAAAATTCTTGACCATTCAAAAGTAGTGATTTTCTACTTATCTAAAAAATAGTAAAAATATTGTAAAAAATTGTAAAATTTAGTGTGCAAGTACATTTTCATATGGAGGTCATTTTGAATGGTTCAGATCGACTATTTGAACTTTATAAACGAAGATATTGATCCATAGTACGGACTAATCCATGCTATGCATAGTACCATAGCCTCACTCTTGTTTGTTGTTATCAGCACTCTTGTATATTCATTTTGCCTGAACCCTTTTTCAGGAGAAAGAAGCCATTTCGCGAACAAAATCAAGGCTCTCAACCGGCTGAAAGCAAAACTCCTTGTTCTCGCTGAAGAGCTCGGAGTATCTGATATAAAGGAAATTAATAGTGCCTTTGTGGAAAATGAATTAAAGCATGTGACAAGATATTACATGTTCAGGCCGCAAAACTTAGTTCGTGATCTAAAAACCGGATTGCATATGCCTGATTTGAACTCGGTTTTGGATGGAGATATTGAGCCGCTCATAAGATATCATGTTGAATTAAGGCATGAAGGTAGGTAGACTGGGAACATAATTGTCATAATGATTTGTTAATATATTATTTGGGGACTTCACATCTCGTAGTCAAAAGTCTTGAAATTATTTTTCAAAAGCGTGATAAAAGAAAGAATTTCTTGTCTTTTATTTTTATTTTAAGAATATTTAAACTTAGGTGTTTTTAAGCTCATCAAGTTTTTGATTAGTTTAACTTTAAAAGTTATCAAAATGGTTTTAAATGATGAATCCAATTCATTAAAATTGATCTTCTTCACGAAGAATGCGTTTACATGTAAAATTGATCTTATGTTTTTTTTTTCTGGTGATCTAATATTTTTTTTTTTTCAATTTAAAAAGCTCAACACATAATTTTTAATTATTATGAACTAATAGAAGAGTGAGGTCGATCTAAAACTTGACTTTTGAGTTAAAACTCATCAAGATAACACTTTTTTTTTACTAAGCCTTAAAGTCTTTAATTGATCCCTTCTCCTCTTTAAAATCGTCACTGTCCATAATCTTTTGACGGTTGTTAGAGTATCCATCTCTTTCTAATCTCTTTAATCTGGCTATTCAAACTTAGACACATTAAAAAAGAGAGAGGTGAAACTATGAAATTTAGATTGGAAAAGCTGAAATGTAAAATGCTAGTTGGAATTTGAATTCAAAATCTTTACAATCACAAAGTGAAATTCTAACTACTAAGCTATAATCATACATTTAACATTTTATGAGAGAGACTTGAATTATATGAGGAGAGATCCACTTATAATATTTGTAAGTTATAACATCTTACAACAATTCGGTTTTGCGATTTTAAAAGTTCAAATAGTCAATTCAAACCGTTCAACATGATATCTATATTAAAATGTGTTTGGAGATAAAATTTTACATTTTTTTGAATTTTTTTACTATTTATTAAGTATTTTATAAAACTGTTGTTTTTAGAAAATTCTGAACTACTGAAAAACAGTAGTTTTTGTAAAATACTTAATAAATAGTAAAAAAAATTAAAAAAATGTAATTTCTTTTCTCCAAGTACATTTTAATATAGATATCATGTTGAACAGTTTGAATTGACTATTTGAACTTTTAAAATCGCAAAACCAAATTATTGTAAGATTTTGTAACTTATAAATATTGTAAGTGAATCCCTCCTCATATACATAATTAAAAAATTTAAAACTATAAAAGTACCTGAGCACCTTTGAATTGTATTAATATCTGCCACTGTTTTAGAACCCAATCATTTATATTAATCTCAGTCGATATTTAATATATTACTATTAATTTTGATTTATTAGTAAATCAGTTGTCAAATCCTCTCCAAATTTTGTCTTTCATAGTGGAATGAATCATAATATCTTATTTCAAATTATGTTCTTTGTGAGAATAAAACTTTGATCTAATGGCAAAAAGACAACATTTTTGTGTAGGAAATCGTGGGTTCGAAATTCAGATGGGAATATTTTATAAACATTAAATAAAAATTAGTAAACTAGACCATCATTTAATAAAAAAAATATGTTCTTTGTAGTAGAGAGTTGCTAGTTTTGCGAGTACGGACATCATTGTGAAAAAATAACTTAATTTAGTTTTTTTTATCTTTTACTTAACTTTTATTAATTATGTAATACTTTACGCAATACATATAATTAAATCATGGCTATAGATAATAGTTTACATAGTAGTTAATATTAGTCTCGGTAGTTTTTTTAGATAAAATTATAAAATAGAACAATAATTACTATTTTGAAAACTTAATTTTCATAGATTACATCTGATCTGAATACATGCGTGATGCGTCAAAAAAATATTTGAATATAATCTATCTAAAAGAATATATAAATTTTTATATTCTTTTAAAAATGAGATGTAGGTGTTATTATATATAAATGATAATACATAGCAAGTAGTTGGAATATAAAGGAAAAATGTCCACTGAAAAAACCAACTTTTTTTATTCATAGTACTGACAAATAGGGGTGTCAATGACATCCGTTTACTCATTTACCCTACCCGTATCGTATTCGATAAGATGAGTATGGGTAAGTTTTTTTTCGTTAGCTTATTGGGTATGAGCATGGATAAGGATTTTTTTCGTTATATAAACGGGTATGTGTACGGGTAAATGCTATTTCATACCTGTTAGGTAACGGGTAATTATATAAAATAAATTATATAAAAATATATAAATATTACATTCAATTTATTTGTTTTTTTGTTTTCCATATCGCTGTATCCACGCTAACCAAATTGGTGAGAAAATTTCTTCTTTCTTCGTCACAATAATTAGATATTATTAAAAACAATATCATGAGAAAATATATGCCTTTTATTGTAAGAAGAATATTATGTTAAACATATTACTTTTTTATTTGAATGTTTTGTTATTTAGTTAACGAATTGAATTCGTTAGAAGAGATATTTGTATTTTTTTTTTTTTTTGCTTTATAAAAAACTATTAGTTAGATTTGATTGTATAATTGTATTTTAATTTTTATATTAGTAATTGTGATTATATATGTATGACATAGTTTATTTGTAAAAATAACATTATATTAGTATTATTCGTTATCCGCCTGCTACTATTTCGTTACCTGCTAATTTTATTGGGTAAGAGTAGAATAGGGTAAAACAAATTCTTAACGGGTATGAGTAAGGTATGAGTAAGATCAATTCTTAGTAGGTATGGGTATGAAAATGCATCCACTACCCGTATCGTATCCATTGTCACCACCCTACTGACAAAATAAAAAATTAAACCCATAGCGATATTTTTAAAAAATGATATTTCGTAGTTATTTTAATTAAAGTAGACTGAAAAGGTTATAAAAACCAATAAAAGGGTAAGAACCTTTGTATTCCCAATGACTTTCTTGAAATGCTCAACAAGGTAAGGATGCTTGCTCACGCGGATTTTTTTTAGAAACATAAATAAAATAATCAAAGTTAAAAAAACGACATGATTGCTTCGTTTGTTATAAAAACAGCAAAAACCGAATCCGGAATTCGGTTAAGCTATTTTTTTCCGCTTCACCGAATGCGCTATTCGGTTAAAACATATTTTCACAAAACAGATCCCGAAACTATGTAAACTCCGTGTAACAGCCACCATTAACCGAATTCCCAATTCGGTTAAGATTTTTTTTTGATTTTTTATTGTTAACCGAATTCCCAATTCGGTTAACATTTTTTTTTTGATTTTTTATTCACACCGAATAGGGGATTCGGTTAAGATTTTTTTTTATTTTTTATTGTTAACCGAATTCCCAATTCGGTTAACATTTTTTTTTTATTTTTTATGCACGCACAGATCAATTACTCAGTTAACCAAAAAGCAAAAAAAAAAAAAAAAAAAAACTCTTCACCGAATCCCGGATTCGGTTAACCAAAAAGCAAAAAAATCCCACACCGAATCCCGGATTCGGTTAAGCCAAAAAGCACGGCTTCCGATCTTCTGTGGCAACCCACTGTATCCGCCGTTAAAACCATCAGTTTAACCAAATAGCGTATTCGGTTAAGCAAAAAAATAACTTAACCGAATCCGGGATTCGGTTTTTGCTGTTTTTATAACAAACAAAGCAATCATGTCGTTTCTTTAACTTTGATTATTTTATTTACTGTTTTTAAAAAAAATCCTGCTCTCGCTCTCCACCACTCACACCGTCACACGGAATCAAATAAATAATCAAGCCACCAAACCGAATATTCCGAATCACTTGTTCCACTGTAGCAGTCGTCTTTTATGCATTGTTTTTTTCTTTAATTACATATCTCCCTAAAGATCACAATGATAATTTTTTTTTTATCATATGTATACTATTAATAATTTTCTTCACATTAATTTTAGAATATTCTATTCCTATTTATTTTGTTAGGTGACAAAAAAATTTAATATTTAAAATTAATTTTATAATTGCTAAAAGTATATCTTTCAAATTAGTACTTGTAAAGTCTGATTTGAATAAAATATAATATTTAAAAAATTAGGTAGTTTCACGACCTCTTCGACGATAGGCAGTTAGTTGCTCTCAAGTTAGATTAGATTTCATGACCTCTTCGTCGGCTGTTGGTTTTGAATTTCGAAGCTATTTATTAAAATTTAGAGAAATTATTCGGTTCTCCGGATCTCAATCTCTCAAACAATCTATCAAATCCAGTTAAGTCGGATCTCAATTTCAATTTCATTACAACTTGTAACGAAAAACATTTTCACTTAATGAAAAAAAGACATCTATGCAAAATTCCAATAACTGAAAAAATTTCTCTCAACATGTTCTGACATATATTTTTTTGTTTCTTGTTCCACTCAAGAAAAAATATTTCAGCACTTAGAAATGATTTTTTTTTTGTTATAGAAACTCTAACATACTTGGGTAATTCTTATAATTTGATTGTACACATTCTTTTTTCTGCGTGTAATTCAATTTGTACTCATACAATCATACTAATAAAAAATATGCTGATTTCTATACTATCATACTTAGATAATTCTATATATTTTACGGATAAATATGTTGATTTCTATGTCAACATATTTGTTTGTTAATAGAATAATAGTAAAGATTGTTTAATATAATAAGGCAAATTCTTCTATGGGCATAAGGACCTATTTGTAAAATTAGCATATTTTCATTTTCAAAGTTCAAACAGTCGATCCGACCGTTCAACATTTTCTCCATATTAAAATGTACTTGGAGGTCAAATTTTACATTTTTATGAATTTGTTTACTATTTATTAAGATGGGTACAAAATTCAATGGTCTGAATTTGACTAGTTTTGTAAAATACTTAATAAATAGTAAAAAAATTCAGAAAAATGTAAAATTTGACCTCCAAGTACATTTTAATATGGAGATAATGTTGAACGGTCGGATCGACTGTTTGAACTTTGAAAATAAAAATATACTCATTTTACAAATAGGTCCTTATGCCCATAGAAGCATCCCTCATATAATAAAATGTCACATTTTTTTGATCAATTGTGTATATGGATAAAAACCACAAAAGATCTTATTCCTTAGTTGTGTTCTTAATGGAATTAAACAAAACCGTCCATTTTTTTTATCATTGTGTTAAATATTTCCGTTAATACAGTAATACTACTAATAATATAACAATTATTGAACAAGATAGAGCATCTACATCCTGAAACTATTAGAGTTTCTAATCTGATGTGGCAGTTGCTAAATCAATTTCAGAGATGTAGATGGATTTCTTATTTAGCAACTTTGATCAATAATTTCTTATTAAGAAATCGTTTATAAACTCTGACGTGGCAAAACGATTGGCCTGTATTCGCTAAAATTAGTTTAATTTACTGCTGATGTGGCTTATCAATTTTATTTACTGATGATGTGGCTTATTAGAAACTCTAAAATTAGTTTCAGGGATGTGAACATTTAAAAACTCCAGAGTCTATAATTTCTTAAAAATAGTTAACAGTTATTTAGAAACTCTAAGAGTTTCAGGAATGTAGATGCTCTTAGTATTTACTGAGGATAAATTTGATAGAAATGCAAAAAAATAAATCAACATTGAAAATTAAAATTTGTGCACTGAATATTAACTCCTCCGTTTATGTTGTCACACAACTATAATAAGAAAGAGAAGCCGGAACCTTCATTTTTTTATAAAAGAAAAAAAAATATAATTTTTCAAAAGTGATAATCTGCTTCATCTTTTTTATTACAACAATGCTTTTGATACTGTGCTTACTTAAAAATAGACTAAAATAAAAATAAATATTCTTGTATAAATTTTGCAACCTTTATCGGCAACTCTAAATATATTTATTAATTACTTGTATTATAATTCACAAGTGTTAACTCCTAATTTCTTTCTAAATAATCATTCTAAATTTCAAGTTAAAATGTAAAAGTACAACTTTCAGAATTATAATTCCTAGTAACATAAGTTACATATAAATTTATCATAAAATGAAACAATTTTCAGTACAAATTAGTAACACATGGAGTGAAAATAAAAAATGCAGATAAATGAATACAATTAGGACATAACTTAAAATTATTATAACGCGACTGAATTTGATAAAAAATAATACTCAACCAAATTATTTTAGAACAAGACATATTTATTACTTTAATTAATCAAATACTTCACCAATAAGATCGACAAATTATAAAATTTTATTAAAATTAACAAAAATTACACAAACTTACAAGCTTTGAATCATCAAGGACTTAGCTATCGAATTCATATCGCCTAGAGCAACTCAAATTTTGAGTTTAGATCTGCCATCATATTTGTTTTGACACAAATATTAAAGAAATCTCGTTCATTACGCCTTGGACCGAATTGATTTAGATTTTGATCAGACGATCCAAATTTAAACTTAAAATTCGAGTTATTTCAGAGGATCCGGACCTATGTTGCATGAATACGGGTACGGGTATCGTATCAGATACGATACGGATACGGCGATACAGTAATTTTAAAAAATCTAGAATACGATACACCTATTATATATATTATTTTGATTATAATATTTAAATGAATCATAATCATAATTAAACCAAAGTTCCACAGTTCATTAAGAAAACTAAGAAAAATAATTTAGAAAATAAAAAAATGAGTGAAATGGAGGTGTTCATAAAGATAGAAATGGAGAAGAGAAGAAACAAGACTCAAAGGAGAAAGAAACAACGAAATTAAAGGTGAGAATAGTTCTCTAGATGCAACCCCGGGAATAGCAAGAATAGTGCTAATTTGGGGTTAGTGCTATTTCATTGTTTGGATGGGTTAGCAAGAATAACGCTAACTTCAGAAATAGCTTTGTTCTTAGGGTGATCCAAACGTAGAATAGTGGAGAAGAATAGTCACTAATCCAAAAACAGTGCTAATCCCATGCTATTTTTGACGATCCAAACGCACCCGCAGTGATGTACAACTCTCAATGATGCCTCTTTTAACTCCGTTGGATCTAAATTCCAAATTCACTGCATGTAGTTACATACTAAAATACTATAGCGAATTTGTCGAGAAATTAAACATTGAGTTGAATATAACAGCGAAATTTGCTCCGGAGATAGTGCAACGAACGTATAATCCGGACCGGAGCATAGCTTTAGTCCCACTACTAAATTTAAAAGAATCTTTGGATGTTTATATATGGTCCGGAACATAACACCGAGAAGTGAATTCGGCGGATATCAAATGGATATTATTTCACGCGAAAAAATTACAAATTTGACGTATTGCTAACGTATCCCACGGGACTGTCCGCTGCTTTTCAGTCCGTATCAACTGTATCGGATGATGTAGGATATGCCATGTAAACCGATACGCCAGCTGGCGTATCCGATACGTATCGGTGCCGTATCGGACACGTATCGGTATCCGATACGTATCCGACACGGGTACAGAACCCTATATAGAGTATCCGAGTAACATAGATCCGGACTCTCCCTGATCTGCCCCTGAATACAATTATCACTCAAGACTTGGCCAAACTTCGTTAATCCAATCCATACAGTCAGGAGTCGAACTTCCTGGAGATCTTTAGCAGCGGTGTCCTGAGAAACCCTTTCTCCCTCCACCATCAGAGCTTTCAAACATTGCCTACCCACTTTTATACTTCAACCACAAAAATTCAGAAAAAAAATTATTTCCCAAATTATCTCCCATTCCTTCCTTCTCGTCTTATTTCTTTCGGTTGTTCGATTAATTCCGATTGATTGGCTGAAGCTTTCATCTCATTCGCAAAACAGGATCCCGCTAGATTTTCTGGTACGTTTTTCTAATTTCGCTTTATTTACAAATTGAGACGCTTTTTCTTGCTACTGTAGTTTCTTTTTCTGTTCCATAGGATATATCATTGTAGATGCAATCGATAATTCTTGGGCATGTTTTGTTGTATAAATCAGTATAACCCCCTTATGCTAATTCTTACTTTGATCATATTTTTTTAATGCAAAAGAATGGCTTGTAATACTTCCAAGCTTATTGAATTCTGCAAAAGGATTTAAAAAATGGCCTGGAATGTAAAAAGTAAACATATGGTAGCTGTCTTGGACCAAAATATACAAAAGTTGCTAATATAAACTGAAATGAAAATTTTACCAGAACTGTAGCTAGTGAAAAAAAGGTCTAGTATTTAAAAAAAAATATATCTATCAGTATGATATTCTAGTTCAAATGGAGCGCAATCAGTTAAATTGTTTGAATTTCTGAAAGAACATGTCAGTAAGTAGTGGAATATTTCTAAATTCTTATGGGGGTAAAATTGTTAACTTTAATAAATTGTCCTTTAGAACAGAAAAATACACTGTAAAGGGCTTTCGGGAAAAAAAGTAGGGGTCAGTGAGCCTGTATCGTTTGATATGAATTGAAGGTCTTCTCGCTGTGATAACTTTGCAGTGATTCTTATTAGGTTTATTTCAGGTCAGAATTTTTATTTGAAAACTAAAAGGGTTGGGTTTCTGTCAGATTTACCAGAAAGTAAAGTTAAGTTGGTTTTACAATTCAGATATATTTTGCATTTTGTTATTATTGTATATATATAAAAAATAAAATCAAGCCATTTAAGTCATGTTAAGAAAATCATTAACCAATGTGTCAGGTTTTTGGTTGACCTCCACAGTACCAGACTATGAGTAATTCATACTGGAATGCTTCTTGTTATCTCCTTCAACACAACAATTTGTATAATAAGTACCATCTTTGGTTGACTTTTCTCGTGAAATAATAATTTTAGCAGTAGAAATGGAGGATCAAAGCATCGCACAAGATTTGGCTGTTACTTCTTCATATGAAGCAGCGATGGAGGCACTATCCTCTCTGATAGGCCAGCATAAGAGGCCAAATGCTCCAGCCAGGGATGGTACAAATTTTCCATTAATGCTTAAATACATAAAGGTTAGGTGAAATTTATTTCCCAGTTTTGATATGAATTATCATTGTCTCCAGTGAAAGTACAAGCAATGGACTGGCACTAGTGTGTTAACGAGCTGTTATAGTATTCAGTTTGGTTGAAACTTTTATTTGTAGATGCAACTTAGCATTGAAACCTGGCATAAAGACTCAGTTAAACACCAAAATTTTTGTAAAAAGACCAAGAAATGTCCAAACTGTAGAAGCTGACATACTATCGTACTTGGTATGCTAAACTCTGAATTAGCTTTAGTGAATTCAAGACCAAAGATTTTTCCCAGGGATTGCAATTCAGGATTCCTGTACAGTTCTATAGGTCTATTACCAGATCTTCACTGTAATAAGGCACCACAATTCAAGGTTGTATAGTTTGCTTAAAGAAATTATATACTATAATTATGTTTCTATTACTGTGGGAACATACAGATGGTAGGTTTGGAGCAAAGCATCGCTGAACTTAAAATCATACATGTTGCAGGAACTAAAGGCAAGGTAAAATAATTATGTAAAGCTTTGACCTAGGCCTGATTGCATTAAATGTTTCATCTAAAGCTTGATCTAGTTTGATGTCTTATGAACTTGTAAATTAGCTGCCAATGTTGCTATGTAATTGATAATTCCAGGGTTCAACTTGCACATTTTCTGAGGCAATTTTATGTGAATGCGGTCTAAGGACTGGATTGTTTACATCCCCCCACTTGATAGATGTAAGAGAAAGGATTCGAATAAATGGGTATGTAACTACTTACTGGGGAATATGATCATTGTTAGTTTTTTACGCCCGAGTATTTTTACCTCATTCTTAGTCACGTGAAAAGTGAGGCAATAATAAATTGCATAGTGTTTTAACTTGTGATTTTCTAAGACATCTTTTAGTCTGTACTTGTATGTGAATTATGTCTGATTTTTATGTGCAAATTCTCGCAGGTTGGAACTATCCAGGGAAAAGTTCTTAGATTATTTCTGGGATTTGTGGAATCAGCTGAAGGTGCTCTTCTTTATAATATTATCACATACAGATACGGTCTCTGTTCTGATATTTAGTTTCTTAATAAAAAAAATACAACTGTGATACTCTTTTCATTTTGCTTTGCAGATCAAATTGTCTGAGGAATTGTTGATGCCTGGTCTATTCCAGTTTCTTACTCTCTTGGCCTTTAAGATATTCTTGTGTGAAAAGGTATGAATCAATCTTTTTTCTGCTAGAAAATGTGCCAAACCCTAATAATATATGCATTTTTCTATGCTTAATGACATGAAGCGCGTAATCTAGGTTGATGTTGCCATTATTGAAGTCGGAATCGGAGGTAAATGGGACTCAACTAATGTGGTAACTCCTTTTTCTTCTGTTTGTTATCTTAGTTTTATCTTAACAAGCTACTTTGTTTAATTATTATGAATTTCTGAAACGCATAGGTTAAAGAGCCTGTTGTGTGTGGTGTAAGTTCACTTGGGATGGATCATATGGAGATTTTAGGTTGGTTTCTTCTCTTATATTGTACACGTTATTATTTTTCTCCTTGTTATAGATACAACAACAACCAAGCCTTTAGTCCCAAACAAGTTGGGGTAGGCTAGAAATGAAACCCAACCGGAGTTGTGAGGGTTTCATTTCCATAAAAAGGCTGTATTTTATGTTGGCTCATCACGCCTATCACAACCCCCCTCCTTTTTCCTGACTTGGACTGGCTGTGTAGAAACTACACAGGCTTTCCTTGCTATAGATATTAGATTAAAAAATGCTAGAACAGGAAGTGAGGTCTGAGATTTTCCCAAGTTTTAGAGATTCTCCAGCTTGACTCATAAACTTTCTAACATCCATTATATTGGCAGGAAATACAATTGACAAGATTGCTTCACAAAAAGCAGGAATTTTCAAGGTACACATATAGTGCCCTAATAGTGGTACTGAGTCCTTCACGAATAGGAAGAAATTATAATGAACTATATATTACAATGTTTTCCATTTGATTATCCATGAATGCAGTTTTGTTTTCAAGATTTAACAAAAAATATTGCTCGTATGAATGAAGCCTCATGTACCCGGGTTCACGGTGCCCCAGCTGCCGGAGGCCATGTTGGTTCTTCAAGAGACTGCATCTCAGTTGATGGTATATTCACAGTTTTACTACTAATGCAATGTGTTATTTTTTTTTGTAATTTATGCTCAAATGTACTGCCCTTCCTCACTTGTGCAATTAACACACAATAATTTTTGCCGTACAAGAAATGAACACCCAAACTTTTTTCATCTGTGAAGGACTAGGTTAACCCATCCATATCTCTTCATAGGCTTATAGGCAGGTCATATGAGGTTTGAACTCGTTGTCAATCAATTCGCTTCATTTTAGTTCAATTTGGACTTTATAAAAGAAAATAGAACCGACTTGAATAAGGGCAACTATTTCAATTTAAACTGGTATCCTTCTTCTGCAACCTTAATCTAAATTTTTGGTTGACATCTTAAGACATGATGGTGGTTATCATACCAGTTGCACATTTGAGAAATGTTGGTCTATTTTAATGGAAAATATGTATACTGGATTTATTTACAAAAAGCCTACTTTCCTATATTGTTTGGTGGTATTTTGATGCAAGCAAGTTTATTCCTCATGCTCCTACTTTGTTGCATATTTATAGATTCCCTTGGAAGTGGCATCCCCTCTTAATTCAAAATGGTTGAAGGGTCTGAAGCTTGGGTTAGACGGGGATCACCAACTCATCAATGCTGGTCTTGCTGTAGCGCTTTGTAAATGTTGGCTTGAGAGAACTGGACATTCATCCCTTGCTTCCAATGTCAGTTCAATCTTATCAGCTCAAAACTTTTGGTAAATTTTGCACAAAAAGTTCTTCAGAATTGCAGAAAAGCTCTTATGGAAGTAAACATAATTTTTTTTTATTTTTTAACTGAGAATAATGGGAGTTACTTTTGTAAAAGTGGCATTTTTCGTCATTTCCTGAACAGTGAGGTCATTTTGTTAAATTTTGTTGGACTAGATATTGACTAGAATAATCTGTTCCAACAGCTTTTTTAGAGCAATAAGTTTTCTTTCGGAATAATGGAAGGGAGTTCTTTTCATCATTCACAAAGCAGGGACCTTTTTGCAAATTTCTTAGTGATAACTTGGGTCTTTTCATTTTTGCCTCATGCTTTCTTTCTGCTGGTGCTATGTTCAGAATTACTTGAGGATTTTTGTTGCAAAATCTAATTTATTTTCTGGTAAGCGTTGTTAGGTTGCCATGGATAAAGATTTGCCAGAAGCTTTTCGAAGAGGCCTAGCATCAGCAAATCTGTCAGGCAGAGCTCAAATTGTCAAGGATATCGATTCGGAAAATTCAAGTGGCAGGGGTAATTTGGTCTTTTACTTGGATGGTGCTCATACACCAGAGAGTCTTAATGTCTGTGCAAGATGGTTCTGCAGTGCCACATTTCGGGAGAACTCTCATTTTGTGAATGAAGATTTAGATTCACTTCATGGAAATTTGCATGGTTACGAGTCTCGGAATGGAAATGGCAATCAGTCTTGGATAAATTTAAAAAGGGTGAGTTAGAACTTATGTTATCTACACTATGTTTGGGTAGCAGGAGGTGAAGCTAAGGGAGGTTTGTGAAGAGGTAACTCAAATTTTGAGTTTAGATCCAGACCGTCTGATCAGAATCCGGGCCAATCCGGCCAGAGTTGGAATGCACGGGGTCCCTTTAATATTTGTGCCAAAACAGATCTGACGGTCTGGATGTAAACTCAAAATTTGAGTTACTTTAGGTGATATGAATTCTAATGGAAGGGGATGGATAGGGGAGGGTGCTACTTTTTGTTCCTCTTGTTTGGTTAGTCTAGATTCTTTCATTACACCACAATACGGAGAGTAAGAAATTTAAGTGAAGACATGCTTTTGAAGGTTTGTAACTTTATTAATCTTACGCTCCGTACAATTCCAGCTAAACAAGATAACACAGAAATGTTCTTTCCCTCTTGTTCAATTCCTTACCCTCCCACTACTCTCTCTCTCTCTAGGAGTGGCATTGCAATGTTACTGGTAGTGTAGTTTTGTCCATTGAAAGAAACGAGCAAGGTTAACATTGGCAAATTCTAACATTTCAAGTGCACAGAAGATGCAGATTTGAGTACTTTGAAGTGTACACATACCAAATCACATATCTTTTGAACTCCTTTCGGTCCCTTTAGTTTGGGAACTTTCAGGATCTATTATTAGAATTTAGAAATGCCATTACGTATGAACTTTTTATCTGTAGATTATGTTGTTTAATTGCATGGAGAAAAGAGATCCACAGCTATTGCTTCCACAACTTATCAAGACTTGTGCAGCAAATGGTATCTACTCTTTTGTGAACTTGTCATATTTGCTACTTGTTCTTTTACCTTTAGGATATTTCAGTGCATTGTTTGTACCCACTTATTTAGCAAACTCCAAAATTATAGCATGCTGGAATTGTGAATTATAAGTACAGTTTGTGAAGTTACTCATATTATATTCATAGATCCTGAGGTTTGAAAAATCATGAGAAGGTATTTAAGAAATTCTAAGATGATATGAGAACTAAGATTGAGATGGGGCTCATTTTTTTTTTTCAGATGTGCATTTCTCAAAAGCCATTTTTGTGCGTGGCTTATCATCTCATAGTAAGGTTGCCTCCCCAACATCTATTGTGACATCTGACACATCCGTCAATCTGTCATGGCAGTCGACCCTTCAGAGAACTTGGGAGAACTACATCCATGGAACAGGTAATATAAATGTACTATTTTTTAAATAGCATTCAAAATTTGATTTAGTTCTAAATTGCCTGAACATGTTTAAGAAAATTCAAATTATACCCAGCTGTAAAGTTGTAATGAAAAATTTATGTTCATCTAATATTGACAATTTTGCCCCTTTCCTGGTACAGTTTGTGCTAAGCTCAGACTGAACTAACGGTAACGGGAAGCCAATTAGTTTTCTGTCAGGTTCCAACTTTATATGCACAAGTTAAGCCAAGTTTTGATCAAGAATTTCATAGGGGCAATTCAGTCATTGTTTGCAAACAAAGTGAAACTCTGGTGTTATTTTCAAATATTTTCTAGAAATTCACTTGGTCTTGTTTTAAGCAGTTATTATGTCTAACTTTTTTTATTACACATTTTTTTTTGTGTCAACTGCAGTAGCCAATGTAAAAAATGGCAAGTGTCTGAGCACCATCAATTCATCTTCGAATGGATTTAGTGAAGAAAATGCAGTAGAAAGCTGTGATCCTTCCTCTAATTTATATGATTGTAGTTCTGTCATGCTGTCTTTACCCTCGGCAATTCGTTGGCTTAGAGAATGTGCCGGAAAAAACCCTATGGTCCAGTATCAGGTAAAGCTATACATACAACTTTTATTTCATGCATCTTAATAAAGTTAGTCCAACTCCTTTGTTACATATTCTCTGGCACAGAGTCCACTTCAAGTCACTGATGAGTGGTCCCCACTGGCTCTGTGGATAATAGAATCCCATGGGTTGCCTACTCGAGACGGTTCATGTCTACCTTTTTAAAATTTTTTTTTTTATTGAATTATGTAGGTTTTGGTGACTGGATCTTTGCATCTTGTTGGCGATGTCTTGAAGCTCCTCAGAAGATGATCCCACTTTTTTCGGAATTTGCTAAATTTATCTTTGAACTTTTTTTTCTTGAGTTTCAACTAAAATTGTATTGTGCTCATCCTAAAAAAGACGTTGTTTCCACCAGTGTTCATTCATTGCTGGCCCAAAGTAGATGATACAGAACTAAATCGATGGCTGTCATTGTTCCCCGATAATTTTTACCGATTGTAAATTGGATTGGAAATTTTAGTCATGTAATATTAGTACTTCAAGCCAGATTGGTGGGCAAAGACCAATTCGATTTTGTGCAATTTATGAACTTAGTTAGAAGCAGGAATCCAATGGTAAATGCAATAATGTTGTAATTTTTGATTAATCACTTGTTGTGAAATAAGTTATTAGTGTGTGACTCCAGTGGGATGCATCGTGCATCCCATTTTATCAAAAAAATTATTAGTGCAAGTAGTTTTGGTCAACTAAGCATGTTAAATTAATTCTCTTATTTGTAAGCATTTGTTGGCTACAAGTAGAGGATTTGAAGATTGTATTTCACTTGCTTTTTCCAAAGATTTAGTCCAAGTGCTCTTTAAAGCTAAATAATGTACTACGTTAGTTCTTTGTAGCATAGTTCCCTCTTTTTCTTGTATAAAAATAGACAAAAACCAACTTTAGTTTAGGAAAATGCCATCAAGTTTGGCGCTGGGGGTTTAATTATCAATAGGAATTATACCAAATTTCGTAATGAAATATTCTCGTCAAGAGCCACCTTGATATGTAAAGTATCAGTTTGATTTCTTCAAATATTAAAATAAGGTTTCTTATTGGCTACCATAACAGAAGTCAAGAGCTTAATTTTTTTTTTTTTTCAAGTACTTGGTCTCTATCATGAATAATGACAATCTAAGTATTTATTTATGTAGAGAGTCTATTTTGGCCATGATGTATTCGATGTAAAACACTTAATCAAGTTATGCAACGGTCTATGGCAGTTTGAAAAATGTCACTGCAAGAATGGGATAGTATCTGCGAGGGATGCTATCGGTATACTCTCGCGGATACTCCCGTTGCTAATAGAAAAAACACATTTTTGTCGTTATACTCTTGCGGATAGTCACTTTTTATCCTCACAGATACTGTTCCATTGGCCAAGTTAGAGCAGATTATCAGCCTTGCTCATCAGGCTGGTTGTCACAGCCTCCTGATTTGGGTTGTGTACAAGAAGATGATGGACATCTTTTTCATCTAAGGCATTGAATACAGCCACACGCGCATTTTATGTGGAGTACAGGACTTAAGCATATTTTGTAGGTTAAGCTTTGTAGCAGGGTGGTTTATTTGTTTATTTTTAGAAAATTAATTAGTAGAATGCAACTGAGTTTGATGGGGAATCAAACATCACTTGCTAGCTGCAGTTGAAAGCAGAAATCATTTCTTCGACTTGGCATGTTAAACTCCTCAATGAAGAACCACAGAAAAGTATCTTCTGGTACTAAATATAAATTGGGGCAGGTTATGTAACCTGTATAGCAATGAAAAATTAACAAATATTTAGTGATTGGTTTCATGATATATCTTTCATAAAAATTATAACTTTACAAAACTGGGGAACTCCTCAGTTTTCTTATTTTAAAAATGAAAGAATAATTGTTGCTACTTGCTGAACAAATGAAAAAAAAAATGCCCGTAATAAAAAAAAAAATACAAAAAATTAGGTTAAATATACCGATAGCTCAAACAATTTGTATTGATAGTAGGGTGAGTCTGATTGAACTCAATTATATGCTCTCCTAATGTAATCATATTGATTTTCTCTGATATTTTATTTAATAAATTGATTTGGTTGAATCTTTGAAAGGCAATAATATATTTAATTCTCACGTACCGAACGGTTAGGCACAGTTGCTAATTTATATTAAAATGAAAGCATAATAAAAGTATGATAGTTCGTTAGTTTAGTCACAAAGTTTTGCTTCCTAAGAACTTAATATTTTTATTCACGCTATTAATGTCAAGTTGTCAATGTATGTTTTTTTTCTATTTTTTTGGAAATAATTGTCAATATATGTACTTACATTAATACTTAATACGGACACTGGCATAACGAACAGATTACTTCACGAAAGCAAACATACAAAATGTCATTATTATCATAACAGAGTTATACTTAAAAAAAGAATAATTATTTTAGTACCCACGCTACAGTACCTGCACTGTACCTGCGCTACAGTACCCGCACTTAGAGGAATAATGTATTATGGTCTCCACTAATTATATGGTCCCCACTAATTATTATTCTAAAAAGATATTATATGTTCCCCACTAATTATTATTCTAAAATTCCAGCAACACCTTTTCTCTATGATCCGCGTCAACCTTCCTCTAACAAAAATAGTTGACCACATAGGTAAAAATACTTTAGTGCATAGGTATAAATACTTGCAGTACTTGATATTAATATTTTCAACGTCATCTAGTGTCATATGTAAAAAATATTTGAGTGGTCCTCTAATGCGGGTACGACGCGAGGATTTTTCAAGAAAAGGTGCGGTTACGATTATTTAAGGAAAATTCATATATCATATATGTAGTTCATTGTATAGATATAAATACTTGTCTTGTTTGAACTATATACTTCACAATGTTACTATTAATATTTGTAAATTACAGTTTTGGAACGATTGTGTGGTCCCCTAATGCGGGTACAACACAAGGATTTTTCAAAAAAAGGTTCGGGTACGGTTATTTAAGGAAAATTCATATATCATATATGTAGTTCATTGTATAGATATAAATACTTGTCTTGTTTGAACTATATACTTCACAATGTTACTATTAATATTTGTAAAACAAAATTACAGTTTTGGAATGGTTGTGTGGTCCTCTAATGCGGGTACGACGCGATAATTTTTCAAAAAAAGGTGTGGGTACAGTTATTTAAGGAAAATTCTGTTTGACCCTAAAAAGTTGCTATTTAAATTCAACATGACAAATGACAATTTTGGGAGCAATTAAAATGCCAAGACATGCATAAAACCTTTAAAATAAATTGAGTACAGTATATTAAAGTTCTTGGTGACATTCTATATACGATACCATGAATTTTGATGTACAACACGGTCAAAGTCAACAAGGATTTGATTTCCTACAAGTGAAACAATTGCTGGATAGCATACTGGGTACAAGCAATGGGATATGTTTAGCAAATTGCCTCCCAAATGCTCTCTGGGTACAAATTGACGCCACCAAACAAAGCCCAATGGCCCTGGGCCCGCCTGTCAATGGCACAACCCTCTTTTCGCTAGACCCACGGTTTGGATAAACCCGGAGCATAAAGAGTTAACTACGTGGACCGAGGTGACAGCCAAATAGTCCACCATGCGCCATGACCATGCACCAGCGACTAAAGGCCGCTGGGATTTAAATTCGGGTCCTTTGGACCCCTCCAATCGGCATACACTAGGTGCTCATACACCATAGCTTGTCCCTTACACGGTGCACCGCAAGCCAAGCTCAAATGAATTAGAAATGAAAGGTTAAAACCCGATTGGCCAAACTTAAGAGAGACTGACAAAGGGGCCCTCCCTGTCAGTCCTCTCTTCTCCCTTCTCCTTCCCGATTTCAACCGAAATCTCAATGTCTAAATTCGGGCATAAGGTTTAAAGCTTGTGTAAGCCATTACCTGATACTAAGGAGAAACTTCTATCTCCTTCCTCTCAATCGGAGTCGTGAGCATGAATACCTTTAATTAACTCCTATTTGAAACCGAGAAAAGGGAAAGAAATTGAAATGCAAAATTGATAATGGAGCTCAATTCGAGCTTCGGGACTTAGTAAGAATACACTATATGACTGCACGATGGCCTTATAAGTGTTAATTTGATGTAGAAGGGACCAATTTTGTATACACCATGAACCCGATGCTGCACCAGAGCCGAGTTATGGCGAGGGTACACACCCAGCTGTCTAAGCGATATACTATGCTTCGGCACATGTTAAGAGAGTAAGAATGATGCTCCCTGTCAATTTCTTATGACCAAAGGTGCCATAACCAAGAAGGGGCACACTATAAGCCCGGTATACCGTCGGTATAACATATGCCCGGCTTTGCAGCTGTTAATACGCCAAACGGTCCCCATGACACGTGTTATGCAGTGTATGGATAAAGACAAAAAAATGGAAGGTTCCCTCCCAGAGACGCAGGAGCATGGGAATTAAGTGATACCTCATTTGGCCGGTCAATCAATGGCCATTAGGTGGTGTATGCTATTTAATATTAATCCAAGGGTTGAAATCATTCCAGAAGGGAATCAATGACATGCCAAACCCCTATTGGACAGCCTTTGCCACATATGCATGCATGAATGAAGCTAAGTGATTTGAGCCCTTGATCAAGCATCTGGTGTGCATAGCAGAAGACACATCAGCTGAGCCTAAAACCCTAGACCCTTTCTGCCTTATATAAGGCACCTCAAATGAACACTTCAGATATACTTCTTCTTCTACAGGAACCCAGGTGCAAAGAGCAAATTAGAAAGTTCAAATTTCAAGAGAGTTTAAGTTAGAAATTTGAAGTTTTCAAGCTTTTAGCAAAATTAGAAAGGTAAATCATACCTGAAAGGATGTAAGCTCAAGAAGAGCAATGATCTGTACATATGTTATCGAAATAAAGAAGTTTTCTTGATGAATTTCTTCCCTTTTTCCTTTACTGTCTTGAGCTTGGTTTTCTCCTTTTATTTCCTTTTTGTTTAAAAACTTCAAAAATGATAAAATGTGAGAGATACATGATTTCTAGTTCATCATAGGATGAATAAAATGAAACATGTAGCTTGATGATCAAATAAAAGATTTTATTCCCTTTTCTTGCATTTTCTTCTCTTTTAAAGCATGAAAAAATATATATACAATAAAAATGTGTTTATTTGCATCTCCTTTGTCTTCTTGATGATTCTTATAAGAATATCGAAATTTGACCCCTTTTTCTTGCTTCTCTTCCCTCTTCTCTCCTCTTCTTGTCTTCTTCTTTCTCTTTCTTTCTTTTCTGTTGCAAAAAAAGGAAGGACAAAAATATATTAATACACATGAACACCAAAAATACCCATTTAATAAAAGAAAAATCTTATATTATAAGGAATACAAAAGAAGAGAATATAGAAAGTTGATGTTTAACTACATTGTTGGATTTTGCGGAAATTAGGTGAATCAGTGGAACATTGAGACAGTGAGACAATGTGAATTGAAAAACAGAAAATTCTGATATTTTCGTTCTACAGTAACTATTGTTACAGAGAGCTTATATAAGCTGAAAAGTACAAATAGCCGTTGGCTCAAAAGTAAACGGTAACTTTCTAAACTTAGAAACTAAAAGTTGAGTAACTTTATATTTAGTTGCTCCTTTTAGGTTCTAAACTAGCCTATGATGAATTAGACCCTTAATGGGAATACCTGAGGCTCTTAGTCCCTAATTATGCTTAATTCTCAACACTCCCCCTCAAGTTAGGCGTGTAGATGTCAATCAAGCCTAACTTGTCTATATTTTCTTTGAATGGTGTTGGATCTAAACCTTTAGTAAACACATCCGCTAATTGATCTCCGCTTCTAACAAACGGAGTTTCAATTTCTTTTGCTTGAATTTTTTCCCTAATAAAATGACAATCAACTTCGATGTGTTTGGTTCTCTCATGAAACACGGGGTTTGAAGCTATATGTCGAGCCGCTTGATTATCACAAAACATTTGCATTGGCGCTTGAATTTTAATTCCTAAATCCGAAAGGAGTTGCTTGATCCATGTCAACTCACTTGCGGTGGACGCCATGGCACGATATTCCGCTTCGGCGCTTGATCGAGCCAAGATATTTTCTTTCTTTCTTTTCCACGTGATTAAATTCCCGCCTACAAATGTGCAAAAACCAGTTGTCGATTTTCTATCGAAGCTTCCGGCCCAATCTGTATCGGAATAGCCACATATATCGTTAAAGTAGTTATTTTTCATACAAATTCCATTTCCGAGTGTTCCTTTTACATACCTTAGTATTTTATTTATTGTTTCTAAGTGTGGTGTTCTAGAAGCATGCATAAATTTGCTAATTTGACTAACCGAAAAAGAAATGTCCGGACGAGTTACCGTTAGATATATTAATTTTCCTACAAGTCTTTGGAATTGATTTATATCTTCTAACGGTTCTCCATCTTCGGTATTTAATTTATTTTTACCATCTATTGGTGTTGAGGTCGGTTTGCATCCTAGTTTGCCGGTTTCCTTTAACAAGTCTAAGGTATACTTTCTTTGAGAAATAAATAGACCTTTCTTAGAATGTGCAATTTCTATTCCTAGAAAATATTTTAAATAACCAAGGTCTTTAATATCAAATTTTTCTCTCAATTGGAATTTTATTTTGTTAATTTCTTCTTGGTTATTTCCGGTGATTATAATGTCATCAACGTATACTAATATAATGGTAGTATTAATTCCTTCAATCTTTGTGAATAATGAGTGATCGGCACTACTAATTTTAAAATTACAAGAGATTAAATGAGAGCTTAGTTTGCCATACCATGCTCTAGGTGATTGCTTCAATCCATAAATAGCTTTCTTCAATTTGCAAGCTAATCCATGTTTTCCCTCTTTTTCATGACCGGGAGGTAATGTCATATATACCTCTTCTTCAAGTGTTCCTTGAAGAAAGACATTCTTGACATCCATTTGGTACAATTTCTAATTTTGGTTTACCGCAATTGAAAATAATATTCTTACGGTATTCATTTTGGCAACGGGTGCAAAGGTCTCATAATAGTCTATACCGTAGGTTTGCGTATACCCTTTGGCAACTAATCTTGCCTTGTACCGTTCTATGGTACCATCGCTATTATACTTAATTTTATATATCCATCTACAACCTACGGGTTTTTTATTGTTTGGTAATTGTACGATTACCCATGTTTCATTTTTTTCAAGAGCCTTCAATTCTTCTTTCATGGCCTTGATCCAAATAGGATTTTTTATGGCTTCGAAGTAATTGTTAGGTTCTTGTTCCTTGGAAATAGAGGTAAGAAATGCTCTATGTGAATTAGAGATATTTTTATAGGAAATAAAATTTTGAATAGGATATTGTACCTCATATGTCACAAAGTCTCTTAACCTTGTTGATGGTTGTGTAGGTCTTGATGATCTTCTTAGAGAATTTTCTTCTACATTCTCTTCATTGTCTCCAATTTGTGAATTGTCTTCTATCTCATTTTCGTTTTCTACTTGAGGTCTATTGTTCTCCAATTGCTCAATTTGTGGCATTATGGGCATTTGTAATGATTCTTGTATGTTGATCTCATTTTCAACATTTTTGTAGTATGGTTCATTTTCTAAGAAAGTCACATCTCTAGAAACATAAAACTTGTGATGAATTGGATCATAGCATTTATAACCCTTTTTTTGAGATGAATATCCCAAAAAAATTGTTTTAATTGATGTGTAATCCAATTTATCTAGTTTATGTTTGTGTATGAAACAAGTACATCCAAATACTTTCAAATGGTCGATATTAATTTTTCGTTGGTAAAGGAGTTCTAATGGACTTTTGTATTCTAACATAGCACTAGGCAATCTATTTATTAAATATGTTGAGGTAAGAACGGCATCCGACCAAAATTTTTTAGGAACATTATTTTGAAATAATAATACTCGTGTCATTTCAAGAAGATGACGATTTTTCCTTTCCGACACTCCATTTTGTTCGGGTGTGTATACACAAGTAGTTTGATGAAAAATTCCTTTTTGTTTAAAAAAGGTTGAGAAATTTTGATTTACAAATTCCGTTCCATTATCGGTTCTAAATACTTTAATTTTTGCATTGAATTGAGTTTCTACAAAATTGTAGAATTCTTGAAAATGTGAAAAAACTTCACTTTTATGTTTCATTAAATACAACCAAGTAGTGCGAGAAAAATCATCGATAAATAGAACAAAATACTTGTAACCATTAAATGATTCTATAGGTGCCGGTCCCCATACATCCGAATGGATTAAATCAAAAGGTTTTTCACTCTTACTACTTGATGAATAAAACGGTAATCTAGTGTGTTTTCCTAATTTACACACCTCACAATTACTACAATTTAATTTTAAAAAATTAAAAATACAATTTAGAATTTTGTCGGACGGATGCCCAATTCTTCTATGCCATAGATTGCCTAATTCTTCTTGTCCCTTGACACTTAGATTAGTTTGTTTTTTACTCAACATATAAAGTCCATTCTCTAAAACTCCTTCACCAACTATCCTCTTGGTTATCCATTCCTGAAAAATCACATGTTTAGATGTAAAAATAGCTTCACATTCTAGTTCATTCGTGATTTTACTAATGGATAACAAGTTTGATGAACAATTCTCTAGATACAACACATTTGGTAGTTCTTTGGAAAATATAGTAATTGTACCTATTCCTTTAATTTGCATTTTTTCACCATTTGCCACAGTTACAAATTTATTATTTGTGCATTCTTTAAAATTATTTAGCAAGGTTTTATTACCCGTCATATGGTCAGTGGCACCCGAGTCTAAGATCCAAGATGTGGAATTTAAATTATAAGTTAAATGGGTAGCCATACCAGAATTGTTCCCATTATTCTTTAGCAGCATGGATAGTGACTCTAGCAGCTGCCGCATAGGATCCGGATGGGTTGAAGATGAAGCGGTTGGGTTAGAATCGCTACTCTGACCCGAGTTAGAGGTCGCGTGAGCCGCACCCGCCACATAACCCTTCTTCTCCTTTTCATCTCTACTCTCCCACTGCTTCCTCTCTCCCCCTTTGTTAGAACCGCCGAAATTCTTGCGATTTGGTCGGAGATGCGGGTAGAGGAACCAACAACCCTCTCGCCGATGTCCTTTCTTCTTACAGTGATCGCATTTTGGGGTTGGGTCTCCCCGCATCTCGGCCTTCGGATTAGGGTTCGGATAAAAACGCGATTGAGCTTTGAAAGCTTTGTTTTCTGAGGTTTGGGGTTCTTGTGGGTTCATGAGTTTCCTTCTCGACTCTTCTCTGTCGATTGTCGCTACCACTTCATCAAACGGTGGCAGTTCGGTTGAGAGAAGGATCTGTGACCTGATTGCTTCATAGCTTGCATCCAGAGATCCCAGATAAGTAAAAATTAGATCCTGGTCAGCTCTTTTTTGTATTTCATCTGGATTGTTGGTTGGTGGAAGGTATATTTTGAGTTCTTCCCACTTGGTTGTGATTTCGGTTACCATTTGTGAGTTACTTTGGTTTGTTTGCTTGATTTGTGCTAGTTCTTGCTTGAGATTGAATATATGAGCAAAATTGCGTTGTTGCCCAAATCGATTTTTTGCTTTCTCCCACAATTCTTTTGAAGAATCGGCATACATGAAAGGTTGAGCAATTTGGGGCTCCATGGTGTTTAGTATCCATGACATGATCATGTGATCTGTCTGTTGCCATTCTTCGATTTTTTGTGTTTCTTCAGCTGTTGGTTCCTGTGGTTTTGTTGCTTCGGGTTTTTTCTTGGTACCAGTGACAAATTGCAATTTTCCTCTGCCACTGAGACCAATAGTTATCGATCTGGACCACGGGACATAATTGTTGCTGCCATTGAGTATTATGGATGTGAGCTTGGAATTGTCGAACTGTTGAGACATGATGATTTGTTTGGTGTTGGTGCTGAATTAAATCAGTCTTTGGGTTTTTTGGGTGCTGAATTGAATCAGTCTTTGTTTGTTTCTGAGTAACTGTAGCAGAATTTTCTGCACAGTCTTTGGTGACCTTTTCTTTCTAAGGTTCTTTGTTTGTTTACTGATGGATCAGTGCTCTGATACCATGTTGGATTTTGCGGAAATTAGGTGAATCAGTGGAACATTGAGACAGTGAGACAATGTGAATTGAAAAACAGAAAATTCTGATATTTTCGTTCTACAGTAACTATTGTTACAGAGAGCTTATATAAGCTGAAAAGTACAAATAGCCGTTGGCTCAAAAGTAAACGGTAACTTTCTAAACTTAGAAACTAAAAGTTGAGTAACTTTATATTTAGTTGCTCCTTTTAGGTTCTAAACTAGCCTATGATGAATTAGACCCTTAATGGGAATACCTGAGGCTCTTAGTTCCTAATTATGCTTAATTCTCAACATACATCCTTTTTGATATTCAATTCTCATGTAATTCTTTCAATATAAAATCAACTAAAAATGCAAAACACATGGAAAGGAACTTAAATGAAATTTCATGACATTTTAGGGATCGATGTTTAATTACATCTCCCTATTTATGTCATTTTGGACTTTTTGAAGTACTTTAATGCATAAAAAGAGAAATGAAACAAATAATATGTCAAAGATGGATGTTTCACTACATCTCTTTACATACTATGAGTTTTATCAATCTTTAAGGGACCTAGATGCATAATTAATAGAGGTGAGAGCAAATGAGAAGAGGGAAATAATCAATCCCCATGAAATGATGTTCAAAGATCTTCTATATAATTATGCAAATGACCAAGGGCCTATGTGCATGTTTTTTTTGGCATTAACATGTTGTGATACTAGTCCTTTTTGATCTTTAATAGCCTAAGTGTGGTACCAAAACTCATATGAAGTCCAGATGAATAAAAACCAGTTGGTACCAGTACCAAGTCAAGTTAAATCAACATTGGTATAGTACCAATGCTGAAAATACCCCCAAATGATCTGCTGACACAAATCAGCCAGTGCAAGCTGATCTGAAAACCAAATTTAAATTCTGTTTGAACAGTTAGATAGAGGATAAAAAGAAAATCATTTAGACTCAAACTTTGCATTTTTCTGATTTTTCTACTATTTTCTAGCAATTTTCAAAGTTGAGTTTCAGAAAAACAAAAATCTGCTGCTGCTGCATTTTTACATACATGCCCTTCTGTCTATTTCTTCTCTTAAAAATAGAAATATAAAATATAAAATCTTCAAACTTCACACATTCATTGTTAATACATTACACTACAAGAATGGTATGAAAATCATACATGTTATTAACAAAAGTAATGAGAAATAAGATCAAAAACTATGTGAATTCTATGTCACATCCAAACCCGAAACCCAATAGCATGTTCATACACAATATCAACTCCCCTCGAGCTTAATACCCCTTGATGCCTTCTCAACATGATCAAATAACAACACTTCAACCTCAAATGTGTTTCTCAAGTCAAGACCTTATGAACCAATGTCAAACCGGTACCAAACCGAGGAGTTAAAACTTGAAAAGCATCTAAACCCTGATGAAGCTCGAAATTGAATGCACCTGAAGCTTCCTCATGTTCAAACAATGTTAACTGAGCAAGTGATCAGAAAAGAGAACAAAGAAATCAACAAGATTGAGTGTGAGCTTCAATCGGTACCGAAATCCGATGATTAGTCTCATTCCGCCGCCTCCGGTGATCAACCACCGCCGACAATGCTACCAACATACTCCCACCCTCAAGGCGATCCCGGTGATGTCATCCTTTAGCCCCGCCGTGACCGGAGGCTTCGCCGGAGCAACCATCCATTTAAACCCTAAATCGGGTCCTGAACCAGATCCATATCCAGCTTGCACGATTTTCAAAGCAACCAGAATGGCTGGATCTTGGCGCCAAAGCACCAATTCAAATCAGATATCCGAATCTCTGCGCAAAAGGAAGATCTGAAGGCCAGAGTCGAAGTTTAATAAATTAAGAGGCTGCTGCCAGAGGGGCCCATATGTCAGCCCCAGTCAAAGAACCCCCGAGTGAATCTCAAAGCCTTTGCACGTATCTCAAAGCCCAATAACCAAGCTCGATGATCTGCGCATATCTTAAAGCCCCTAAACACATCTTAAAGGCCCAGAGTGCCAATCTCAAAGCCCAAATCTCAATCCTATAGCCCAGAAATTAATAAAAGAAGATCTTTTACAAAGAGGCCCCTCTGATAAAATCCCTTCACAGCGCAGCCCCTGGATATTTGTAAATAAGCCCTTGGCCATGTAAAATCGCTTCAAACAAGTCCCTGGAAGCCCAATTTCTAGTCCAGACCTTGCCAAAAGCCCAAATTACAAATTCCAGTCCCTCTAGCTTTACAAATAAGTCCCTGGAAAGTATAAAACTTCACAGATAACCCCTTTTCAGTCCTTTTTGGCCATAACTTCTTCATCCCAAATCCAAATCAACTCAAACCACCTCCAAATGAACCCAAATCAAATCTTTCATGTCCCTAAACCAAGATCAAGCATAACCAAATATCATACAACCTGCCCAATGACCAAAATGCCCTTTTCTCCATTTTTCTCACATTTAAATCATTTTCTCTTAAAATAAAATATAAATAAAGCACAAATATATTTTTAAATGCAAATATGTTTCTAAAAATAAATAAAAGAGTATAGCAAATTTATTTTAATAATATTCATTGCATCTCATTCATACATATTAATTAAATACCCAAAACAAGGAAAGTCAAACGAAAATAGAAAGACTAAGTACATGAGTTCTCCCCTTTTAGCCCCTTTATTCAATTCACAACAAATAGGCACAAATCCTGGAATGGACGAGGTGTTCAGTATGGCTTGGAAGGGTCATCTGATGTAATTAACAGCGGGGGCTTGCGCCCGCTGGGAGTTAAACGTCCCCACAATCAATAAACTCTCTCGATAGACTGATTATGAACAGTAGGTCTGTCGAGGGTGAACCGAAGGAATTGTAGAAAGAAAAATAAATGTTTCAAGTTCGATGTTCTCTCCCATGTCTTAGAAAACCGAGAGCATTGAACCCTTGAGGCATTTAATACATGCACACACCTTCCACCGCTGTGCAACTTTCTGCGCCCTACAAATTCATATATCATATATGTAGTTCATTGCATAGATATAAATACTTGTCTTGTTTGAACTATATACTTCACAATGTTACTATTAATATTTATAAAACAAAATTACAGTTTTGGAAATGTTGCGGTCCCCACAAACAGTTATGGCAGTTTAGGTGCGAGTACAGTGCGGGTACTCAACTACGGATACTCATATCAGCTTCCTAAAAAAACCAAAAAACAAAGCAAGTTAATTAAATAACTTTTACCCCTCCCCACAGTAAGTACGTATATGAAGTCCCCTCTTTCCCAAAATAGTACAAATTGCATAAAGGCAGGTGGCAACGATGGCTCGGGCTGAGCTAAGCCCAGCTCGTAATCGACTTGTAATAGAAATCGAGCGAGCCGTGTGAGCTGGGATTAAGAGGCTGAGTTAAAACCTTAGCTCATAATCGGACTGAGTCACTAATGAGCTAGACCGAACTAGCTTGTACTATCGTTGGATCTAGCATGACCGAATTTTAAGAAAAAATAAATTCTACAAACAACATAAAATTCACACAAATTCACTAATGAACGACAACGGTCCAGCTCGAACTCGCTAATTCTGAGCCAAGTCACTAACGAGCTGGTTCGTTTTGATCTCGGGCCAGAAACGATCAAGCTGTTAGCAAGAGAGTCACAGACTAATCCCGAGCGGTCCACGAACTTATTGCTAGCCCTAATTGCATGTAGTAAAAAAATAGAACTGTCATTTTGTCCAGCAAATCTTAATCCAACACAGTTTCTAAGCACATATCTGGTGGTGTTCAGCAAACCCTACTTAAGGGTCTTTAAAGTTCCTTTAGACTTCTTAGAGCATCTACATTCCAGCAACTTAAATAAGTTTTTAAATAACTGTTAATTATTTTTTAGAAATTAAGGTTTCTAAAGTTTCTAACTCTCACATCCATAAAATTAATTTTAGAGTTTCTATTAAGCCACGTCAGTAACAAATTAAAAAAAAAGAAATAATTTGAGCCAATCATTTGGTCATCATAGAGTTTATAAAGTTTCTTAATAAGAAACTTTACTGCGTAGTTTCTAAATAAGAAACATTCTCACATCTCTGAAATTGGATTAGAAACTGCAACATCATATTAGAAACTCTAATAATACCAGGGATGTAGATGCTCTTAGCTTCTTAATTCCATTGAACAACTTCTTCTTAGTTCGGAATAAGATTTGTTCTTTTTATCCGGATTAAGCCTCAACTTATTTTGCTCATATATTCTTAAAGCATCAATTCTATGATGGTTCGTTTTTAGTAGTTTATTCACAAGGATTTGCAATTCCTTAGAAACTAATATTTTTATTCACGCAATTAATGTCAAATTGTCACATGTATGTCTATTTTTTTTTTGGAAATAATTGTCAAACATATGAGATGTCATCGGGGTGGTTTGGAAAAGCTTTGGAGAGGAGTCCTGTCCAAATGACTTCGGACAGAATCCCAACCCAAGGAAGAAATAGAGGAATTCATATTACCTGAGGTAGCATAATTTACCTCAAATTTTGAGTTAATATCCGGACCGTCCGATCTGCTTTGGCACGAAATTTAAAGAGCTCCTGTGCATTCCATCTCGGGGTCAGGTTGACCCGGATTATGATCGGACGGTTCGTTTATAAACTCAAATATTCTGTTAGCGGAATATAATTAAAATATTGCGTCTCTCAATAAATTTATTAAACCCGCTGTTCGGGTAAGAACTAAATTTTATATTCGGCCCAAAATTAAGGTTCAGCCCATATATTTTTAATTCAAAGTTTCTTTTTATGGGCAGAGACCGTAGGCCCAATCCCGAGGTCTACTTTATTTCCCTTTTCTTTTTCATTTTAGACGTGCACTCAAAATGTGAGGTCCAGGTTAAACTTTTTTCAATGTCAAATTTCATATTTTATATTTTATTATAATTTCATGAATGCATTTTGAATTCTTGATTTCAAAATTCAGAGAGTTTCACCATGTTGTAAAGAAATTAAGTTGATTATACCATCTAATATGTTTGCACAGAAATAACTGTCAGTTTTAAAAATGTTATTATTAAACCATTATGTTATTTACAGAATTTATAACTGTCATTTTTTTATGTCTTAATCATTTTCAATGCATCTAGAATTAACAAAAACATCTATTATGCATGTATCCCTTCACTATAAATATATTACTATATAATTGTTTTTGCATAAAATTGGTGTATTCATTCGAAATTGCTATACAAATTATTTATGCTGGTTCAAAATATTCTATGGCATGTCTGTCAATTTTGATAATTTAATCACATGAAATAACTCCATAATTAGCCGAAAACATAAGTAGATACAACAGGATTTGCAGACATATGTCATTTAAAAAATTTATTGGATATATATATATATATATCTTTGACCAGGAGTAGTTATATATAGTGGCGCTTTATTTATTAATAAAAATTTCTATTTATTTATTTAGAATTTTTTTTGGAAATATCCTGCTGCCATGCAAACTAGAAACAAAAATGGCCAAATAAGATTTTTATAAAGGTGTTCTTGACAATTTGAGATAACATTAATGGTGTATCCAATGTAAGTATATATTTAGTATCACATACTATTTTTTCTGGCTCTATAAAGAGAGAATGAATTAATATTTCAAGTACCACACAAGACCGAAATAATACATACTCTGACAAATATAGAAAGTATTATTTATACCTTTTCTAGCCCCCCTAAATGAGAAAAGACTAGAGTTAAATCGAGTATTCTTGATTTGCAGTTTCAATTTAAGAAAACTCATTTACAATTGGACTTCAAAAGAATACCAAAATTGGCGCGTAGCTCCACTTTCCATTTTTAAAATACTTTCTATTTTTTAAGAATTGGCTCTTATATATACTGCTCAAAGAGGAGTTATGTAATTCATTACCACAACACACAGAAAAAGAGAGAGAGAGAGAATTGATAGACGAGGTAAGATGGCTCTCCACCAAGCAAGGCGTAGCCGGGCAGCGCAGATGCGACCTGTCTTCGAGCATAATCTTGCAATGGAGTTTGCAATCATAAATCAGGTTGCTGACTCATATCGATATGTGACGATCGATACCGAATTCCCCGGGTTGGTTTACCAGACCAAAGCACACCCTAGGAACCTCTCTGCCGAGCAACGCTATTCTCTTGTCAAGGCAAATGTTGATAACCTCAAATTGATACAACTGGGGATTACTCTTTCCAACAGAGATAGCGACGATTCTATGACTTGGGAATTTAATTTCCGAGGATTTGATCCCGAGATTGATTCACAGGATCCGAGCTCAATTGAGTTATTAAAATTGCAAGGAATTGACTTTTTGAAGAATAAAACTGAGGGTGTTAACCCGGATATATTTGCGGAGCTATTTTGGGAATCCAAATTACTTTCCATGTCCGATAAAACATGGTTAACCTTCCACGGCGCGTATGATCTTGCATTTTTAATGAAGATCATGTCTGGACATGAGCTGCCGGATGATATGCGGAGGTTCCTATACCGTGTCACAGTCTACTTCGGCCATGATGTGTTCGATGTAAAACACCTGATCAAGTCATGCAATGGTTTATATGGGGGTTTGGAAAATGTGGCCAAGATCCTCAAGGTAGAGCGTGCTATCGGCCTTGCTCACCAGGCTGGTTCTGACAGCCTTTTGATTTGGGCTGTCTACAATAAAATGATGAACCTCTTCTTCAAAAGAGGCATTGAATTCCGCCACGCACGCATTATATGTGGAGTGCAAGAATTATAAACCAGCTTATAATTTTTTGTTAATGATTTTTTTTCCAGTGGTTTTGATACTTTGATTATGTCAATTATTTAACTTAGTGTTGCAGATGATTGTACTTTTCTTCTTCTTTTAATGGGCAATGATGTTTCCGTACTGTACCGTTCTTTTCTTGTTTTAATTTGATATGTAATTTTTGAGGACTAATGTTGCACTGTGTATCTATTTAATGAGCTTCTATTCTTTCATGCACATTTTTAACCTAGTGAGATAACCCAATTTGGAATGGTCATTCGATCGGGAACATTGCTGATTCTATTTTGTTTTATTTTTGGAAGTTTGAAAAATAGAATTATAGAAACTGAGTTTGATGGGAATCCTACAATACTATGTAGTTGAAAACACAAATAACCACAAAAATTAAGCTGAACTTTGGTACTAAATAGATTGGGGCAGGTTGCAATATTGTGCGTTTGTGGCAATATATATTGTTGGATGTTTCAAACACTGTGTGTGTATATATATTGTTAATTTACACTATGTATCTAGTGTCCACATTTGCATAAAGTCTGTCTTACACATGATACACATGATGCATGTGTAGCAGAAATAAAAAAAAAAAATAATACTGAATCTTCCAAAAGGCAGCTGACAGATATGAATAAAAGGGATTATAAAGATTTAATACATAAGGATAATTCTAAAACACATCCACTTTTATGATATATTAAACTCTTATGGTACATATATTTATAAGGATGAATTTGTCCTATACCCGGTTAAATTTCTCTAATTTTCAATTATTTTCTCCATCAAAAAATATCCATATATCTTATTTCCACATATTAATTTGATGTTTTTTCATATTTCGACTCTTCTTAGTTTACTGAAATAGTCATATCTAATTAATCTAATTAATCAGTAATTATTAGTTTACCCTTCTCAATGGATAGTACAAAATTTCTCTCTGCTATTTTTCCAACATTTTTATTAATATCCAAAGTTAATTACAAATTAATAAGTTCACCAATGATTTCCAACTTTTTCCAAAAATGTCCAAACCGGCCATTTTATGGCCAGTTTTTTTTTTTTTTTTTAGAGACACTACGAAGAGCAAGATAATAAAATCTAACACTGAAAATTCGAATTTTTTGTTTAAATTATTTGTTAGATTACTTATTTTGATTTATAATTAACATATTTATACTAAAATACAGTATATTACTTGAAATTATGTTGAATTACACTATATTACATTAAATTACGCTAAAATACTGTAAATTCCGGTAAATTACTGTGTCTTCATAGTGATGTATAATTAGAAACTATTTTTTGTTTCTCTTTTATCTTCATAGTGATTTATAATTCAAAACTATTTTTTTTAAGAGACACTATGAAGAGCAAGATAATGAAATCTAACACTGAATATTTGAATTTTTTGTTAGATTAGTTCTTTTGATGTATAATTAGCATATTTATACTAAAATACGCTAAATTACTTGAAATTATGTTGAATTACACTATATTACGTTAAATTACGCTAAATTACATTATATTACGCTAAAATACGGTAAATTACGCTAAATTACATATGAATAAGGACGATATCTTCACTGAAAAGGCGAAAAACGACGACGAAACTTCAAACGGCCATAAAACGGTGCTCGAGTGTCCGATTTCAACAAATGACAACTTTTCGAAAAGCTTGCGAAAATACGCATGCGTCCATGCCAGGAATACTAGATTTCAAAATTCAGAATTGCCAAAAAACAAAGGGAAGAGCCTCAAAACTTGAGTTGAAGTTTCCGATTAAGATTTTCATTTATATTAGTCAATCTAAGTAGTTCAGTAAATTAGTTATATAATGAACTTGTAGAATACTAATTTTTACTATTTTTGGAATTTTTTTACTATTTTTTATGATTTATGAAAGATGGCACAAAATCGGCCTAATTTAACATAATTTTGCATTGTTTATCGTATTTCATTATAATTAGCAAAATAAGTGTAATTTAGCATAATTCAACATAATTAACTTTGATATAGCATAAACTTATTAATTTGTAATTAACTTTGGATATTAATAAAAATGTCGGGCTATTTTGACACAGTTGGAATACATTTCCATCTCAGATATCTCCAGTAAAAATGAAAAACAAGATATATAACTGCTATGCTAGGCATTTTAATTTGCTCCTAGTGATCATTGTCATCGGACCGGAGATAAAAGACATCTAGTTGACTACTTGCATTAGAGTGGGAAAAATGGCACGCCGGAGCCGGCTCTGTCACGGAACGGCACGGCACGCGTACCATTTGCGTGCCGTGACTCTCGTGTCCCGTGCCGTGACCATTCGTGTGCCGTGCCCATCTTTTGAAACTTTGGCACGGCACGGCACGGCACGTGAAAAATTTAGTCACGGCACGGCACGACACGTAGTCACGCGAGTCACGTGTAATTATGACCATTAGATATTGATTTAATGGTAAATCTTGAATAAACTAACCTAAATTATAATTAAATGGTCACGTGAGTCACGCGAGTCACGTATGGTCACGGCACGTTTAGGCACGGCGTGACTCACGTGGCGTGACCACCCATTGACATTTTGGTCACGGCACGGCACGGCACGTGAAAAATTAACTTGGTCACGGCACGGCACGGCACGAGACCAAAGTCACGGCACGGCACGTTTTTCCCACTCTAACTTGCATGCTTTGCATATATAGATACTACAATCCTCCAACACCTAATGATATGTTTTACTTGGAAATAGTATGTATAAATACTACTAAAAGTATGTATAAATTTATTGGATTATCAAAAGTACAAAAGTATGTATATATATATATGAGGAGGGTTCAAATGCCTCAATTTTTCATGCCTCCACCATGCCTTCATTTTTTAAAACTTTAATAACTCAAAATTTAAAACTTCAAAGTCAAAATAAAACCGTTGGATATGATCTATATCATTTTATCTATGCACGTGTAAAAAATTATGACATTTCAATTTTGTTTTGGTTGTCATCAAGAGCTTGTAAAAAACGTACTAATGTGGATAATTTCTAGACGTTGATTTTTCAACTTATTGATTCACATAAAAACAAAATCAAAATGTGATAATTTTTTATGAGCACATAGATAAAATGATGTAGATCATATCCAACGGTTTTATTTTGACTTTTAAGTTTTAAATTTTGAGTTATTAAAGTTTTAAAAATGGAGGCATGGTGGAGACATGAAAAATGGAGGCATTGGAACCCTCCTCTAATATATATATATGAGGAGGGATCAAGTTACAACAAAGTTACAACAACCATTTTTTTCATTTTCAAAGTCCAAATCGTCAATCCAAACCGTTCAACATGATCTCCACAATAAAATGTGCCTGCAGATCAAATTTTACATTTTTTTGAATTTTTTTACTATTTATTAAGTATTTTACAAAAAATAGTCATATTCAGACCATTGAATTTTGTACCCATCTTAATAAATAGTAAAAATATTCAAAAAAATGTAAAATTTGATCTGCAAGCACATTTTATTTAGATAATCATGTTGAACGGTTTGGATCGACGATTTGGACTTTGAAAATGAAAAGAATGGTTGTTGTAACTTGATCCCTCCTCTCTCTCTCTCTATATATATATCTTTGACCAGGAGTAGTTATATATAGTGGCGCTTTATTTATTAATAAAAAATTCTATTTATTTATTTAGAATTTTTTTTTTGGAAATATCCTGCTGCCATGCAAACTAGAAACAAAAACGGCCAAATAAGATTTTTATAAAGGTGTTCTTGACAATTTGAGAAAACATTAATGGTGTATCCAATGTAAGTATATATTTAGTATCACATATCAGTTTTTCTGGCACTATAAAGAGAAAATGAATTAATATTTCAAGTACCACATATTGGAGGCAAGACCGAAATAATACATACTCTGACAAATATAGGAAGTATTATTTATACCTTTTCTAGCCCCCCTAAATGAGAAAAGACTAGAGTTAAAATTTGCAGTTTCAATTAAAGGAAACTCATTTAAAATTGGACTTCAAAAGAATGCCAAAATTGGCGCGTAGCTCCACTTTCCATTTTTAAAACACTTTCTATTTTTTAAGAATTGACTCTTATATATACTGCTCAAAGAGGAGTTATGCAATTCATTACCACAACACACAGAAAAAGAGAGAGAGAGAGAGAGACTTGAAGAACAAAGCGAGAGAGATAGATAGAGAGAATTGACAGAGGAGGTAAGATGGCTCTCCACCAAGCAAGACATAGCCGGGCAGCGCAGATGCGACCTGTTTTCTAGCATAATCTTGCAATGGAGTTTGCAATCATAAATCAGGTTGCTGACTCATATCGGTATGTGACGATCGATACCGAATTCTCCGGGTTGGTGTACAAGACCATAAGACACCCTAGGAACCTCTCCCCCGAGCAACGCTATTCTCTTGTCAAAGCAAACGTTGATAACCTCAAATTGATACAACTGGGGATTACTCTTTCCAACAGAGATAGCGACAATTCTATGACTTGGGAATTTAATTTCCGAGGATTTGATCCCGAGATTGATTCACAGGATCCGAGCTCAATTGAGTTATTAAAATTGCAAGGAATTGACTTTTTGAAGAATAAAACTGAGGGTGTTAACCCGGATATATTTGCGGAGCTATTTTGGGAATCCAAATTACTTTCCATGTCCGATAAAACATGGTTAACCTTCCACGGCGCGTATGATCTTGCATTTTTAATGAAGATCATGTCTGGACAAGAGCTGCCGGATGATATGCGGAGGTTCCTATACCGTGTCACAGTCTACTTCGGCCATGATGTATTCGATGTAAAACACCTGATCAAGTCATGCAATGGTTTATATGGGGGTTTGGAAAATGTGGCCAAGATCCTCAAGGTAGAGCGTGCTATCGGCCTTGCTCACCAGGCTGGTTCTGACAGCCTTTTGATTTGGGCTGTCTACAACAAAATGATGAACCTCTTCTTCAAGAAAGGCATTGAATTCCGCCACGCACGCATTATATGTGGAGTGCAAGAATTATAAACCAGCTTATAACTTTTTGTTAATGATTTTTTTCCAGTGGTTTTGATACTTTGATTATGTCAATTATTTAACTTAGTGTTGCAGATGATTGTACTTTTCTTCTTCTTTTAATGGACAATGATGTTTCCGTACTGTACCGTTCTTTTCTTGTTTTAATTTGATATCTAATTTTTGAGAACTAATGTTGCACTGTGTATCTATTTAATGAACTTTTATTCTTTCATGCACATTTTTACCCTAGTGAGATAACCCAATTTGGAATGGTCATTCGATCGGGAACATTGCTGATTATTCTATTTTGTTTTATTTTTGGAAGTTTGAAAATAGAATTATAGAAACTGAGTTTGATGGGAATCCTACAATACTATGTAGTTGAAAACACAAATAACCACAAAAATTAAGCTGAACTTTGGTACTAAATAGATTGGGGCAGGTTGCAATATTGTGCGTTTGTGACAATATATATTGTTGGATGTTTCAAACACTATGTGTGTGTATATATAAATATATATATATATATAGAGATGGGCTATTGTACTTCGCGAAGTAAAACCCCCGTTTACTTCGGGCCATATTTTGTCATTTTCAAAATCCAAACAACCTATCCAAACCGTTCAACATGTTCTAAATATTGAAATGTGCTTGGAGACTAAATTTTACATTTTTTGGAATTTTTTTACTATTTATTAAGCCACTTTGAAAGTTTCTGATCTGGTGGTCCAGAAAATTTTACTGTTTTTTACTGTTCACCGTTGGATCAGAAACTTTCAAAGTGGCTTAATAAATAGTAAAAAAATTCCAAAAAATGTAAAATTTAGTTTCCAAGCACATTTCAATATTTAGAACATGTTGAACGGTTCGGATCGGTTGTTTGGATTTTGAAAATGAAAATATGAGCGTGAAGTAAACGGGGGTTTTACTTCGCGAAGTACAATAGCCCATCTCTATATATATATATATATATATATATATATATATATATATATATATATATTGTTAATTTACACTATGTATCTAGTGTCCACATTTGCATAAAGTCTGTCTTACACATGATGCATGTGTAGCAGAAATTAAAAAAAAAAAAAATACTGAATCTTCCAAATATGAATAAAAGGGATTAGAAAGATTTAATACATAAGGATAATTCTAAAGCACATCCACTTTGATGATATATTAAACTCTTATGGTACATATATTTATAAGGATGAATTTGTCCTATACCCGGTTAAATTTCTCTTATTTTCAATTATTTTCTCCATCAAAATATCCATATATCTTATTTCCACATCTTAATTTGATGTTTTTTCATATTTCGACTCTTCTTAGTTTACTGAAATAGTCATATCTAATTAATCAGTAATTATTAGTTTACCCTTCTCAATGGATAGTACAAAATTTCTCTCTGCTATTTTTACACAGTTGGAATACATTTCCATCTCAGATATCTCCAGTAAAAATGAAAAACAAGATAAATAACTGCTATGCTAGGCATTTTAATGATGTGTTTTACTTAGAAAATAGTGAAGGTAAATCATGAAGAGGTTAAATGACATTTAGTGGTTGTGTTTAGGAAATTCTTATGCGTTTACATAGTAATGTGTCTTTGATTGTAAGTGAGCAAAAAGAATAATATAATAGAATCTGGATTTCTGACAAAAAAGAATTGTACTAAGTTTGCCTCAAATGTTAAATCGATCCTAACAACTAGCTTAGACTTGGTTTGTGTTGGACAAAATTCAATAAATGAGGTAAAATAGAGGAATCACGCAAGATGCCAAGACAGTAAACAAGTAAGCAAAAGAAATAAGGAAAGATATAAGATTTTACGTGGAAATTCTTTCGGGAGAAAACCACCGAAGCATACGACACAAATTCACTAAATCAAAGAGTCTTATAAGTACAAGAGATAATCAAACTCAATAGCACTGTTTCACACACTCTTTTACAAGTTTCAAGAAAAAGAGAGCAAAATTCGAAAAGACTTGATGAAAAGACAACAGAGACAGAGAGCAGCGGCTTTTTTCAAACTCACGAAAATGACTCACAAAGAAGAGTTACGACAGCACCTTTTAATTAAAAGGTCAACGCCAACGGCTTCACCTCAAGCCGAAGGGTACAATTAGAAAAAAAAAATGGTCTGAATTTATTCGCAGTCATTGCTAAAAAAATTCGGTGTCTATTGTCAATATAGGGAGTCCTTTTTGATATGAGCTAAACAATTCTGGCATATTACAAGTAGAATAAATTGTTCTAAGATGGAAAGAAGGCCACATTGTGTCTTTATTCCTAGATGGGCCTTAGTTCTTGTCATGGGCTTATTATTCTATAGCTTCAATAGAAGGCTTACCATATTTTGTGCATCCTTCTAATATTATGTGAATTACATAAGAAGGCCGAACTCTTAGCTTCAATTGATATGTCGTCAAAAAAAATTGAGGAAGAGAATTTATTTATTTTTCTGCAGGATCGCCCCGTATGTTTGCGAATTCACATCACCTCACGTTACCTGACTCAAGCAAATTATGATCGGACGAAAGAACGAATCTCAAAACAAGCCCCTTACAGTCTCCATAGACACCGAATTGAATTTGACCCAGATAGAATTAATCTGAACCGTCCGTTTCAATTTGCTTGAGTCAGGTACCTGGGAGGATACAGATCCTATGTTTGCAGATACTTTATTTTGTTTGGATTATGGATTGTGATGAGGCTTATGTCCGTAGGTTGTTTTTTAAATATTTTTTTATTTTGTGATAAATGTTGAAGGTTAAGTCATCTAATTATTTAATTTAATATTTATAAAGAATTGTTTTTTTGGATTTTGAGCATGCATGCAACTTTTCACAGGAGAATATTGTTTTTGTCACTAGATCGAAGACTAATTCTCAAATTTTTAAATATATGGATATGGTTGGATGTGTCAAGAATAGAAGCTATTCGATAATAAAATCTATTCTGAATAGCAATATGCACCCAAATAACATTTTTAGAGAAGATATTTAAGTTAGAGCGGGTCATCTGTCTTGCTCACCAAGTTGGTTGTAACTTGTAACAGCATCTTGATCTGGATTGCAAGTGTACAAGAAGATGATGAACATCTTTTACATTGGAGTACAATATTTGTAAATCAGCATAATTTGTAGGTTAAATTTTGTAGCAGTGTGGTGTATTTGTTTAATTTTGGAAAAATAATAAGTAGAATTAAAGAAATTGAGTTCCATGGGAATCAAACATCACTGTAGCTCCAGTTGAAAGTAAAAATCATTTCTTCGACTTAGCATATTAGCCGACATTTTTATTAATATCCAAAGGTAATTACAAATTAATAAATATACCTAGAAACGCTGGGTATTTCAAAAATTGCCCAAACCGGCCAGAATCTGGCCGGTTTCTCCTTTATTTTTTTTGTAGAGACACTATGAATAGCAAGATAATGAAATTTAACACTGAAATTTTTTTTGATGTATAATTAGCATATTTATACTCAAATACGCTAAATTACTTGAAATTATGTTGAATTACACTATATTACATTAAATTACGCTAAATTATGTTAATTACGCTAAAATATTATAAGATTATAATATTAATGTTCAATCTCAATGTTCAATCTTAATGTCCCTCTGTTCAATCTTAATGTTCAATCTTATAATATTTAATGTTCAATCTTATAATATTTTATGACAAGCCATTTACCTAGGTAATGTCATATCCTACACTCCGAGAGAAGCACCTGTAGATGAGATTAAGAAACAGTCGCTGGTATATGGGGTGAGTTTGGCAAAGGAGGCGATAGAAGAAGTATCATGTGAAGAACGGCTCGAGCAGCTGGTGGATTGGATGGAAGAACATAAAGTTGCTGGTAAATGGATCGAAACAGTAGAGGTTGGATTAGGAGCCCTGATTGTTTTGATTAATTCATTTTTGCCATTTCAGGTAGAATTGGATTTTCAGTTTGGTTCCCCTGTCATGGCATTGCCTTGGGTGAGGCCGGCCCGGCTTGCGTCTGGTTCCTTCACCGTTTTGAGGAGCCCAAAAAGTGATGGTCCGAGTTTAAGCCGGTCACAACAAAGAGTCTGAGTTGGTCCGAGGCTGAGTTTGAGTTTGGCACCAACAAGCCAGTTTAAGCCAGTCACAACAAAGAGTCTGAGTTTTGTGCTGGCTCCAACAAGCCAGTTTTGATATTGGAGTTAGCATTGCAAAGGTTGCTCAGGATACTTCAACTCTGTTGCAAGTTGTTATCTTTAATTCTTTGCCAAGGCTATTGTCCTTGATCTATTGAAATTAAAAAAAATTTATTCAATATGGAGACAATCTATATTTTGTCCAGCGAATGTTAGATACTTCATAATATAGATGGTTTACCTGGGTAATAATAATATGCAATATTGGTTTGATCGGGGTGATTATTAATTGTTCTAATATTTTTTTATTTTTATTTTTTGTCTTTCTTGTTGCTGGTCCTCTTGACTTGGGACCAACGCAAAGAAAACTTGTTTTCATTTTCCGTCTTTATTTATAATTTGGATTTAGAACGAATCTATTTTAATCAATGTTTTAAATAGCGTTTATAGCGTTTATAGCGTCATAGCGGGAATGCTACAAAAAAAGCTATAGCGAATAGTGTAGCTATAGCGGAAGCTATTCCAAATAGCGTTTTTTTTTACAAACATTATATTATATATTTGTACTATACATTAACATTATCTAAAGTTTCATAGAACAATAAATAACACCGAATTAATTAAGAAATTATAATATTCATATTGAACTAGTGCAAAAGTCCATGGTTCAAAATATCCATAATAATATCATAAACTATCGATCTTTTTCTATACAAAATATCTTAAGCATCATGATTCATTCTATTTTTTTTTTCTATACAAAATAAATTTTATGGATCTTTATTTAAGCCCATATAAATTGTCTAAAAAATCCCAATATGCATAGCGCGCTACACGCTATGCGCTATAGCGGACCGCTATTACCGCTATAGCGGCCGTAGCGCAATTAGCGTATTTTCATGCCATAGCTTAGCGTTTAGGGTCCAAAAACGCTATAGCGCTGCTATAGCGCGCTATTTAGAACACTGATTTTAATAATAACTTTATATATTATTGAATTATTATTATTTTATTGATCTATCTTTTTATTAAAATATATCATTTTGTATGTGAATATTTTTTTTGTTCTCTTATAATGTCTCTGTTGCAACGCACGGGCACTATACTAGTATATGTATATATATATATAGGGACATGGCTAGCGTGCTACGCGTAGCATAGAGCACTCCGTGCTACGGCTCACTTTTTGAGTTTTCAAAATCCTAACGGTCGATCCGAACGGTTGAACATGATCTCCATATTAATATGTACTTGTAAACCAAATTTTACATTTTTTAGAATTTTTTTACTATTTATTAAGCCACTTTGAAAAAACACTAATTTGTACACAACAGTAAAATCTGCTGGACCATTGGATCAGCGATTTTCAAAGTGGCTTAATAAATAGTAAAAAAATTCTAAAAAATGTAAAATTTGGTTTGCAAGTACATATTAATATGGAGATCATGTTCAACGGTTCGGATCGACCGTTAGGATTTTGAAAAATCAAAAAGTGAGCCGTAGCACGGAGAGGCCCTATGCTACGCGTAGCATATTAGCCAAATCCTATATATAGCTGGGCTATGGTGAGTTGTGAAGTAAGACGTTGTTTTACTTCATGCTATATTTTCATTTTGAAAATCCAAACAACCGATCCGAACCGTTCAACTTTTTCTAAATATTGAAATGTGCTTGGAGACTAAATTTTACATTTTTTGGAATTTGTTTACTATTTATTAAGCCACTTTGAAATCGCTGATCCACTGTGAACAGTAAAAAACAGTAAAATTTTCTGGACCACCGGATCAGCGATTTTCAAAGTGGCTTAATAAATAGTAAAAAAATTCCAAAAAATGTAAAATTTGGTCTCCAAGCACATTTCAATATTTAGAACATGTTGAACGGTTCGGATCGACTGTTTGGACTTTGAATCCAACGATTTTAGTCCAATGCACGGAGGGGTCAATACATTGCAATGTATAATAGCCCATCTCTCTCTCTCTCTCTCTCTCTATATATATATATATATATAATCTGGCTAATATGCTACGAGTAGCATAGAGGGCCTCCGTGCTACGGCTCAATATTTGAGTTTTCAAAATTCTAACAGTCGATCCGAACCGTTCAACATGATCTCCATATGAATATGTACTTGCAAACCAAATTTTACATTTTTTAGAATTTTTTTACTATTTTTTTAGATAGGTAGAAAATCACTTGATCTGAAAATTCTGTACCATTCAGATCAGCTATCTAAAAGAATAGTAAAAAAATTCTAAAAAAATTAAAATTTGGTTTGCAAGTACATATTCATATGGAGGTCATGTTAAACGTTCGGATTGACCGTCAGGATTTTGAAAACTCAAATATTAAGCCGTAGTACGGAAGCCCTCTATGCTACGCGTAGCACCGCAGCCAACTCCTATATATATATCTTTGACCAGGAGTAGTTATAGTGGCGCTTTATTTATTAATAAAAATTTCTATTTATTTATTTAGAATTTTTTTTGGCAATATCTTGCTGCCATGCAAACTAGAAATAAAAATGGCCAAATAAGTTTTTATAAAGATGTTCATGACAATTTGAGACAACATTAATGGTGTATCCAATGTCAATATCTATTTGGCAAATGCTTCTGTGCATACCAAATATTTTGGACCGTTCATTTATTTATGATCAAACGGTTCTGATATTTCTTACTATTAAATAATCTCTGTTAAAATTAACGGAATATTTTGTCGGAAGGATAATATAGTCATTTTTAACAGCGAAACGTCCAGTTCTGTTTCCTGCTTCTTCGCCTCCTCCCTTCCTCGCTTTGTCTGTCGTCTCTCCTTTCTCCTCTCTCCCAGGCGCAAGGGCCGCAACCCCTCACTTCATTCCTCTTAACCTCCGTGGCCCCCTCGAACTCTCCCCTGTATCTATTAAACCGAAAATTCTTCTTCCTCACTCCTCCGTCAGCCACTAACCTCTCCACCTCCTCCGCCAGACAGAACGGAGGCTTGATCTCCAGCGTGGCGGCGCCTCCTGTAGATAAATCCATCGTCGTCACAGATTTCCCCCGACTCGGCGGGTCCATCTCCGTCTCTTTATCAATCCAAAACCCTAGCTCAATTCCATCTCTGTCGCACCTCACTGCCTCCCTTGTCCTATGCCCCCACCGTAGATAGTGACAGAACGTACAATCTTGTCCTCATATCTTCTTCTCCATCATCTCTCCGTCATCCTTCAATTAAGGTAAATTCTTTCAAACAATTAGATAATACTTTCTGTGAAGTACCAAGCATCTAGTGTTACGTGATTGGTGAATAGAGGGGAGATTGATTTCTGATTTTTCAGCAATTGAATGGAAGTATTACGTTTAATAGGTTTCCACATAGTTTTCGATGAGTGGTGACTGACTATAGAGGTTTTTTCAAAGGTGATTGGATTTGGTTTTGCAGTCAACATCTAGCTGATTGTTAAGTTGCTCTTTATTTATGATATTCTCTTTTTTTTCTTGGATCCTCTATATTTTAGGAATCAATCAGATGGTGAATCCCTCAAATTTGCATGCCACAACAGAAAATATTAAACCACACAACAGGAATTCGACTGGCACTGGTATGCTAGTTTTGGAACTTATCAGTACTAGTATTGGCACACTATTTCTCGGTAATTAATTACGAGACTGAATAGTTTTCAAGTGCATTGATGTGTGACAATTAGTATTTTGCTTTTATTGGGTTTTTTATGATTTTTGTTGGGAAAACTCTATGTAAACTTAACTAAATATCTCTCTAACTTTGTAACATGAAAAAGATGGAATGAATTTATAGCAAATTCCATAGACCAACCAGTACAAGTAAGTATCAGTTATGCCATATGCAAAACCCCTCTAAAACATTTGACAACTAAGTATGCATTATCTGAATGCCCTAAAATCATAATTAAACCTTAATGCAGCTGGAAGCGATTGGTCGAACTGATTGTGCTTGAAACCTCTTCAAAACTCGTAATTTCCACTCTAATTCATACCCAATTTAAATCCATATGCAAGAGTTGCATGGTGCCTTGGTTGTCTGGGTGCTTTTTAAAAGGTATGTTCTCTCTCTTTTTTTAACTTCTTTTTTCAATTAACACATCAGCAACGAAGAAAATTATTGTTATTCAAATTATGAGTCTGTGGCTTGAAATTTGTTCTAATTGATTGTATTTCCTCTAGTTGACACGGTTAAGGTTGTCTTATTAAAGCATTCACTTCATGAGATAGAGATGGTAATATTACAGGGTGATTTAAAAAAAATCTAAATTTGATATCAAATAATAGGGAGATTCTAAAAAAATAATAATTTAATCTTGGACCTATATTTGTGTAGTATATAAGGTGAACATAAGACTGGTGTCTTCTTATAATTGTACTGTAGCTTTTGTTTATTTATTTTTCTCTTGGTGAAATTCAGGGAGGCTATGATTCCTTGCATCCTACATGCTTTGGGTGGTAATCTTGTTGATGGTATGTGCTTTTTCTCTAATATGTTATGTTTTTGCTAAGAAAAATGTATATTGCGGGTGATAATATATTATAGAGTTTACAGTGCTCATATTCAAATGCTGCTTCTGTCTTGAGGCTCCTATCCAGAAAAACAAAACTATTTTTTTTGTGTGTGTTTTTTTCAGGTCCAGGAGTTGGAAGCAAGAGGTTGGGCACAAATTGAACTCTTTGGTTTTGTTCAGAAATCTTGTCCATCAGTGTGAAAAGCTGATACCGTTTTAAAATATTACAGGAACTGCAATATTTTAAAATTGTTGGATTAAAGTGTAATTTTCCATTTTGTTGTGAGAATGTAGCCCTAATTGGGTTTTTGGGGTTGCTGTAATTGGGTTTTGGGTTTGGTAGTACCGATGGTAATTGGGCATTTGGTACCGGTTTATAGTTGAGCATGTTAAAGAGAATTTTGTGCCTTTCATTCTCTGTGGATTCATCTATTTTATCATTGATTCAAATGTTTGTGTCTTTTAGCTAAATTAACGTTAAGAATTTTTGTCTGTATTGGTTCTAAGTATCTAATGTTTTCTTTTTGCATTTACCCTCTTTTTTCTGGCTGTCAGGACATTTTATAACCTGCAATCATTTGTGTTGTACTGTTGAATTATTGTTGCTTGAATTGGTATTAAATGGTATTGCTGCTTTAAGTGGCATTGCTGCTCGAAATGGTATTGCAAAGACAACTGTGCATTAAACGGTATTGAACCAAGGCAACTGTGAATAAAACGGTATTGAATTTGATATGAACTGTGAATCAAAACAAGCTTGAATTGCTCACATAGGTCCTAAGTGCTAATTAAACAACAACATGCCTTCATAAAAGCATACGAATTGGGAGTTAAAATTACACATTCATATCGACAAAGTCACATTACATCAAAAACTAACATCATGGCGTAGCCAATGTCATTACAATTACATGTTATCCAAGTAACTTACATGCTACTTAAAGAACAACAAAATTAGAAAACCAATTAGAAATGCAATTACTAGTTTCCTATACATCACACTCATTTTTTCAATGGAATTGGAGTCCAAAGGGCTTTGAACAAAAAATATTTAATTGTAATCAAACCGTATTTTTATACATGTACATGAGAGGTGGTATGAGGGTAATTGGATGGGCTATGCATGAGAGGCGGTATGAGGGTCTTGGTTCACCACTCTAATTGCAAGGCACAGCTAGCCCCCCACATCATGCGAAAATATATCTCTGATCATTTGAAGCAGTGAACAAAGCCCACCTAGCCAAACATTAACAAGTGAAATTATTAGGACAGCATAGGATGCACTGATATACCGCTTTTTTAATTAATACCCAAAAAAAACAAAATATTTTTTTTAAATAGAAAAATAGCAATTCAGAAATGGGAGATATGAGTAAATTTCTAAGGTTTTGAAGTTTAGAAGAGTAAACATGATATTACGAAGTTTAGAAGGGTAATATGCCATAATGAAGTTTAGAAAGAGGGGAGTACGTAATTTTGAATTTTTGAGGGGTATATGTGAAATTCCTCCAATAAAAAAAGTTGTCGACCCTAAGGAGCAAACTTTCACCTAAAATGCAAAAGAATATATATAGGACTCTGCATATATATACCCAACAAACATATATATTGCATCTTCTAAATAAAAAAAATACTGCATGAGGAGAAGAATTTTGTTAAATCAGAGTATGATTTTGTGTATCTTCTCATTGATTTCAGGGTTCTCTCTCATTCTCTCTCTCCTCAAGTTAGCAGTTACTACCTTACATTAAGGACAAGAGTATACAGTATTTAACAGAATGTTTCAAGTTCCTGAAAACCAAGAATATTATCAATTAATGCTAATAATAATATACTATCTGGCGCTTGGATTAATTATGAATTCTGACGCATGTACTTCAAGTATATAATAATGATGATAATAATAATAATAATAATTATGAAATACATAAGAATGGCGCCCCTTCACTAGTCTTAATTTTATTTAAGTATTAATTTTATTTATATATGACTATCACTAGAGGTCTTTTTCATCCGACCGACTTTGGACTGATCAAACTTAGCCACCCTTTCTAACTTCTTAAGAACAATCATCACTTGGCATCGGAAGGCCATATCTCAAAGGGTAGAATCCAAAGATTGGTAAATGAAGGAGTCTTACCTATGCCTGTGCGCTAGTACCTGAGAAGGGCGAAAAATCAACAGGGAGTGAGGGGGCGGAAATTCAACAGGGAGTGAGAGGCGGAATTGGGAGTGAGAGTGAGAGGCGGAATTGGGAGTGGCGACAGAAGAGAGTGCGAGGCGGAATTGGGAGTGAGAGTGAGAGGCGGATTTGGGATTTGGGAGTGGCGGATTTAGAAGGGAAAGATGAAAAAATGTATGTGATGCAAAAATTTCGAATGGAAAATCGGACTTAAAGGCGGGATTGGTAAAAAAATACAGCCACGTCAGCGATCCGTGTGATCGTATCTCATTGGCTCCCAGCGGGTCTAATTAAAATCTGCTCAGTGGGGTCCGCGGGTCAGAGAGTGTGTCTTAATTTGTACCAAAAAAATGTATTGTTTAACCATAAATACATATTCAAAAAATTCTTCATTAATGTTTTTATTTTTGTAACGCCTTATAAAGCTAAATGATACTTACCAACATCATTTTCAGAGGATTTGATCATTTTTTTTCCATTCAAACGCATGAAACATTTTCGGACCGTTCGTTTTCACGCGGAAATTCAACGGTCGATCTGCAACAAAAGTTGTCGAAATATTATTTAAAATGATCAAGGTACCATATTGAACGCAACCAACATAAAAGTTTGGAAGTTGTATTATATTTGAGCTTCGATCGAACACGAAATGTTTACGGCTATACGATGACCCAATTTTCTATCAACTAGATGGATGGGTAAAAGACAAAAAAAAACTGCAAAAATTTCATGAAATACATTAAATGCAGTGCTCTTGATTTGAACGGTCCCGATCGGTCAACGGACAACGTCATTATGTGTGCCTTCAGTAACTTACAAAGCAAGGGTATATGTTTCATGAAACATAAACTCGTGCTTTGTGAGACTGTGAAGAACCAGAAAAATAGTTCGACCGTGGATCGATCGGGACCGTTCAAATCAAAGATTACAACCTTTAATCAAGTGCAGCAGATTTTGATGGAGTTTTAACTTTATCTACCCATCCATCAAGCGGATGGAAAACCAGAACATCGAAGGGTTACGAAGACTTCACGTTGGATCGAGGCTCCAACACAAACATAGTTCAGAACTATTATGTTGGATACGCATAACACTTTTACTTGATCACTTCAAAATAAATTTGAATCATTTCATGATAGATCGACCGTCCGGAAATGAACGGTCCACAAATTTTATTACATGATGAAGGAACTAAAAATGAAGAAATTATATAAAATTAACATTTATAATTATGATTTTGTAGTAAAAAATTGCACAAGGTTTGAAAATGTATTTTTCATTTTTTTTTAATTTATTTGCTGCATCTATTTAAAAAAAAATTACATAATAAAAAATTGCAAAAGGTTTTCAAAAAGAATGATCAAACCCTCTAAAAATGAATTGCAGTAAAATGAAAAAAATGATTAATACTAAAGTGATTATTAATTTGAGAAAATGCAAAAAAATTTAAAAATGCAAAAAATTTAAAATTTAAAAATTTGCAAAAAATACCCTCTATTAATCACTGTCGGTTTTTTCTTTGTTTTGTTATAGTGATTATTAATTTGATTAATTTGATAAATTTGATACCCTCAATAAAATTTCATGGAAAGACTCATTGACTCAAATTAAAAATTAAAAATTTATTAAATAATTACAAATAAAAATATAAAATAAAATAAATAATAAATAAAAAAAATTTGGCATACTCCTTGGTATCAGGGTTGAATCTAGATAATACTACATTCAGATTAAAAATTTGATAACTACCAAAATTTTTAATTTAATAATTTGACATCCAAAATTACATCCAAAATTGACATCCAAAATTTTCAACTCTCCATAATTGCACTTAAGCCCCTTTGTTTAACAAAATATTACAAAGGCATATAACTTAACATATCAGGCCCTTTGATTAAAAATATTTGCAAATGGATCCCTGTCAGTTCCAAATGCCGTAACAGTATCTGAAAAAAATTTGGTACCACTTTTAACAAGGCCCTTTATTTAAAAATATTTCACAGCAAGCACCTCGATTTAGCATACAATTCCAACAAGTCAAGGTATTCAAATAATCAATTCACCACACAAAAATTCAAGGGATTCAATAGCGCTTTTCAATCACATTTCATATCAAAAATCAACAAAAGGACAATACTAACAAAACATAGTAAAATCAACAAAACATAGTAATATTCATGGGTTCATATCAAAATCAACAAAAGGACAATATTAACCCTACTTCTTTTCTCATACTTCAACGGCCCATCTGCTACTTCATCACAATTGCTTTTGATACCTGCTTTCAAAGAAGCAATTATAAAAAAAAAACTGAGTTAGGAATTGTCTTCTTGGGATAAGGAGAGAAAAAATAAATGCAATGAAAGCAAAGACCAAACTTTGTTAGGAATTGCTTTTGATACCTACTTCATCTACATAGTTTGTCACCCACCATCTATCAATTTTCGGATCAAGTTTGATACAGAGCATGACGGGGCAGCCACAACGAGACAGCGCTGAGGCTGCTCTTTTTCGATATGGCTTATCCAAATTCTTCTTCTCTCAAAAACCAGATTTGCTGCAGCAAAACCGACGAAATTTAATGGTGTCATTCTGTGGGTCTCTTTTAATTATGCACTTCCTTATGCTAAATCCTTGTTTTTTTGCATAATCGTTGTAAAACTCGTAAGCTTCGTCTTGGCTTGAAAAGGTCATAGTAACAACCTTTTCACACTCTCTCAATGATGCTACATCCATGTTCTTTAGAGACATAAAGCTCAAGCCCGGATGCAGTTGAGAAAACTGCATAAAATCAAGCAAATCACTGGTTCAGTGCAAAAATAACTTCAAAAGCAGAAAAGAAAAGAAAAAATCACCAATTCATCTTTTACTTCTATTTTCTACCTTAATGCAAGTTATTCTCAATTTTGTTTCCCAATTTGCTATGAGATAAAAAAAGGAAGAATAATTAAGAAAAGGTTTAGTGAAAATGGGATCAACCAGAGATGTGGATGAACCAAAGAGAGCACAATTTCTCAGCTTAATTCCAATCTCATGATAATGCACGGTTATCCAATTGGACACTTATATGGACAGAGAAACAAACATAATTTTTTTTTCTGGTAAATAGCAAGATAAAGAGTAAACACTTATACTGTTAATTGTTCTTATAGGATTCAATAAAAAGGCAATTGGGAAAATAAATGTTGTAAATCAGTGTACAAAATAATTAATCTAAATTACCTGGCATTAAACTCATGATTATGATAGATCTACTATTTTAAAGCTTATGTCACAATTCACAAATTATTATAGAAATGCAGCTTAACCTCATAAGTTGCAGACTTTCCATGATTATTTGAGAAATATTGTTAAGCTACAATCTAATTTAAGAAAAACTGATGCATAGGTGCAAAAATTATTGATCTAATGGTGAGTTCATGAATAAGTGCAACAATTACTGATCTAATGGTGAGTTCAGTTGCTATGGCATGTATAAACTGCCAGAAAGGTTCAGATTAATATTGTTAGGCTGAGTACACTTATGAAATAAGAACCAATCTTATTTGTGTAACTGACTGTTACAGTAATAGACTGAATCATGGTAGGCAACTCTAAACCAAATAACCCATTAACAAGGTTGAAACTATCATTCATATTGGCAAACTGACTATATTTGATACTTTTCTACAATATTTTATCTGATTTAACTGTGATCCCACCCACAAATGCTGAAAAATAGAAAAAAAGAAGAAGATACTTGCAGTTTTTCAATATTTTATCTGATTTAACTGTGTTTGAGTGTGTTAGAGTTCAAGCATATACAGACAGTACCTACTCAATTTCAGCCTAGTGAGAGCAAACCCTAGTTTCAATTAAACCCTAATTACAGCTATCAGTTTTATTGTTATCAGTACACATTAATGAAATCCTTATACAAAGTAATGAAATTTCGTGTACATAATAAGGATAGCAGTTTCCATTTTCCTGATTTTATGCGTTTCAGGCTTTCAGCACTTAGAATTTTTATTTTCTGGTTTAATGCGTATCAATTTTTACAAGAGATAGAAATAAGGATATTACGATTACCTGGATAGAAGGAGGCAAGGAGAGGGTGGAGAGGGTGCAGATCGTAAGCGGGTTCACTAGAACCACTAGGCGAAGGTCGGAGGAGAGGGGGAGCGTGCGCGAGAGTCATGGAGGAGAGGATGGGGAGGAGATAGGTTGCTGGAGGCGCTGGAGAGGTCAGGGTTGGGGTGGAGAGGGGTGCTGACCTAGAGAGGTGGGGGCGACCGGTGAGAGGAAAGGGTACTGAGCGAGCGAGAGGGGTACTGAGCGATTGGTTTGGAAGAGAAAGAAATAACGGAGAGCCTAACAGAGAGTTTAACGGAGAAGAGGTATACCAATTTTGCCCTTAAAGAATCAATGGCTCTAGTTGATCTTACAAAATTTTTGCAAAAAAATCGGTATGCACAGAAGCATCACTCTATATATTTAGTGTCACATACCATTTTTTCTGGCTCTATAAAGAGAAAATGAATTAATATTTAAGTACCACAAATTGGAGGCAAGACCGAAATAATACATACTCTGACAAATATTGAAAGTATTATTTATAACTTTTCTAGCCCCCCTAAATGAGAAAAGACTAGAGTTAAATCGAGTATTCTTGATTTGCAGTTTCAATTAAAGGAAACTCATTTAAAATTGGACTTCAAAAGAATGCCAAAATTGACGTGTAGCTCCACTTTCCATTTTTAAAAGACTTTCTATTTTTTAAGAATTGGCTCTTATATATACTTCTCAAAGATGAGTCATGCAATTCATTGCCACAAAAGAGAGAAAGAGAGAGAGAGATTTGAAGAACAAAGCGAGAGAGATAGATAGAGAGAATTGACAGAGGAGGTAATATGGCTCTCCACCAAGCAAGACGTAGCCGGGCAGTTCAGGTGCGACCTGTTTTCCAGCATAATCTTCTGCAAGAGTTTGCAATCATAAATCAGGTTGCTGACTCATATCGGTATGTGACGATCGATACCGAATTCCCTGGGTTGGTGTACAAGACCATAGCACACCCTAGGAACCTCTCCCCCGAGCAACGCTATTCTCTTGTCAAGGCAAACGTTGATAACCTCAAATTGATACAACTGGGGATTACTCTTTCCAACAGAGATAGCGACGATTCTATGACTTGGGAATTTAATTTCCGAGGATTTGATCCCGAGATTGATTCACAGGATCCGAGCTCAATTGAGTTATTAAAATTGCAAGGAATTGACTTTTTGAAGAATAAAACTGAGGGTGTTAACCCGGATATATTTGCGGAGCTATTTTGGGAATCCAAATTACTTTCCATGTCCGATAAAACATGGTTAACCTTCCACGGCGCGTATGATCTTGCATTTTTAATGAAGATCATGTCTGGACAAGAGCTGCCGGATGATATGCGGAGGTTCCTATACCGTGTCACAGTCTACTTCGGCCATGATGTGTTCGATGTAAAACACCTGATCAAGTCATGCAATGGTTTATATGGGGGTTTGGAAAATGTGGCCAAGATCCTCAAGGTAGAGCGTGCTATCGGCCTTGCTCACCAGGCTGGTTCTGACAGCCTTTTGATTTGGGCTGTCTACAATAAAATGATGAACCTCTTCTTCAAGAAAGGCATTGAATTCCGCCACGCACGCATTATATGTGGAGTGCAAGAATTATAAACCAGCTTATAATTTTTTGTTAATGATTTTTTTCCAGTGGTTTTGATACTTTGATTATGTCAATTATTTAACTTAGTGTTGCAGATGATTGTACTTTTCTTCTTCTTTTAATGGGCAATGATGTTTCCGTACTGTACCGTTCTTTTCTTGTTTTAATTTGATATCTAATTTTTGAGGACTAATGTTGCACTGTGTATCTATTTAATGAGCTTCTATTCTTTCATGCACATTTTTAACCTAGTGAGATAACCCAATTTGGAATGGTCATTCGATCGGGAACATTGCTGATTCTATTTTGTTTTTTTTTTGGAAGTTTGAAAAATAGAATTATAGAAACTGAGTTTGATGGGAATCCTACAATACTATATATGTAGTTGAAAACACAAATAACCACAAAAAATAAGCTGAACTTTGGTACTAAATAGATTGGGGCAGGTTGCAATTGTGCGTTTGATGGGGCAATATATATTGTTGGATGTTTCAAACACTATGTGTGTGTATATATATATATATATATATATATATATATATATATATATAGAGAGAGAGATGGGCTATTGTACTTCGCGAAGTAAAACCCCCGTTTACTTCGGGCCATATTTTGTCATTTTCAAAATCCAAACAACCGATCCGAACCGTTCAACATGTTATAAATATTGAAATGTGCTTGGAGACTAAATTTTACATTTTTTGGAATTTTTTTACTATTTATTAAGCCACTTTGAAAGTTTCTGATCTGGTGGTCCAGAAAATTTTACTGTTTTTTACTGTTCACCGTTGGATCAGAAACTTTCAAAGTGGCTTAATAAATAGTAAAAAAATTCCAAAAAATGTAAAATTTAGTCTCCAAGCACATTTCAATATTTAGAACATGTTGAATGGTTCGGATCAGTTGTTTGGATTTTGAAAATGAAAATATGAGCGTGAAGTAAACGGGGGTTTTACTTCGCGAAGTACAATAGCCCATCTCTCTCTCTATATATATATATATATATATATATATATATATATATTGTTAATTTACATTATGTATCTAGTGTCCACATTAGCATAAAGTCTGTCTTACACAAGATACACATGATGCATGTGTAGCAGAAATTAAAAAAAATAAATAATACTGAATCTTCCAAAAGGCAGCTGACAGATATGAATAAAAGGGATTAGAAAGATTAAATACATAAGGATAATTCTAAAGCACATCCACTTTTATGATATATTAAACTCTTATGGTACATATATTTATAAGAATGAATTTGTCCTATACCCGGTTAAATTTCTCTTATTTTCAATTATTTTCTCCATCAAAATATCCATATATCTTATTTCCACATCTTAATTTGATGTTTTTTCATATTTCGACTCTTCTTAGTTTACTGAAATAGTCATATCTAATTAGGGAGAGCCTAGCTATCTCCGTCAACCATCTCCCGTTTCATCTCCCGTCAGTTGCATTAATTAAGTGGGGGACCGCATAACTGTCAGCGCATTTTAGGAATTTGCAGAAAAATATTCACATGTAACACAACAAGTATTCATCCATCTATATGAAGGTATTCACATTTGTAATAGAACCAAATTTGGATATATTACAACATTCAGTGTATAAGAAAGTAGGGGACCACAAACATGTGTGGGGGACCGCATAACTGTCAGAGCATTAATTAAGTGGGGGACCGTATAACCGTCAGCGCATTAATTAAGTGGGGGGACCGCATAACCTTCAGCTCATTTTAGAAATTTGCAAAAACGTATTCATCTGTAACACAACTAGCATTCATCCATCTATATGAATGTATTTATCTTTGCAATAGAATCATATTTGGACACATCAATCACTCATCTTTTACACGTTTTTAGAGATGGTTTTTTTTTCTCCGTTCAATCTAACCAATATTTCTAACAATCTGTGAAAAATTTTGCAAATCTAAAACCACGAACGTCTTCTACACAATTTTCTCTTTCAAATGAGATCCATAATGACATACTTTTGAGTTGTCCGTTGCACAAGTATTCATACCTCGTCACAAGATCTCTCATCGAGCAAGTATTCATCATCGTCGTGTAAGTATAAATAGTTAATGTACTAAGAGTATTACAAACATATGTGCATATCTCGATTAATTTTACAAGAGCAGCTGAATAATATTCATCCATAAGATATCAAGTATTCATACATATAAGTTAAAGTATTTATACCTAAGATATTAAGTATTCATCCATAAACGTTGAAGTATTCATCCATAAACGTTGAAGTATTCATTCATACACCTCTAATTTTTTCAAAATTTGTTTTTCTGTCATTTCTTAGTACTTAGTACGCACTGGCCTAATTCACCATTAATGAAGCTTTGTTCTTTGCAAATAACTCGCTACTGCATGAGGAAGAGGAACATAGACATGACGGATCTGACCCGGCAGTCGACAATGATGGATCTAACCCGGCGGAGGCGGAGGTGGGAGAGAGAGGCGGTGGAGGTGGGAGGTGGGAGGTGGGAGAGGGAGGCGGAGGCCGAGAGGAAGAGGTGGGAGAGGCGGGCGGAGGTGGAGATGGAGAGGTGGGAGAGGGAGGGAGAAAGAGGAAAGAAATAAATGGAGAAAATTGGGTAATTAATTTGTAGGGCCATTAGGTAGTTAGAATTTGTAATTATAGTTAGAAGAGGTAGTTAGTTAGTTGGAGGATGAAATGGGAATGGATAGATGGGAGAAGATATAATTACTCATCTAATTAATCAGTAATTATTAGTTTACCCTTCTCAATGGATAGTACAAAATTTCTCTCTGCTATTTTTACACAGTTGGAATACATTTCCATCTCAGATATCTCCAGTAAAAATGAAAAACAAGATAAATAACTGCTATGCTAGGCATTTTAATGATGTGTTTTACTTAGAAAATATTGAAGGTAAATCATGAAGAGGTTAAATGACATTTTGTGGTAGAGTGTTTAGGAAATTCGTATACGTTTATATAACAATGTGTCTTTTTGATTGTAGGAAAGAAAAAACAATAATAGAATAGAATCTGGATTTCTGACAAAAAAGAATTGTACTAAGTTTGTCTCAAATGTTAAATCGATCCTAACAACTAGCTTAGACTTGGTTTGTGTTGGGCAAAATTCAATAAATGAGGTAAAATAGAGGAATCACGCAAGATGCCAAGACAATAAACAAGCAAGCACAAGAAATAAGAGAAGATTTACGTAGAAACTCTTTCGGAAGAAAATTATGGAAGCACACGGCACAAATCCACTAAATCAAAGAGTCTTACAAGTGTAAGAGATAATCAAATTCAATAGCACTCTCTCACAAGTTTCAGAAAAAAAAAAGCAAAATCCTAAAAAGTTTGATGAAGAGACAACAAAGACAGAGAGCAGCGGCTCTTTTCAAACTCACGAAAATGACTCACAAAGAAGAGTCACGACAACACCTTTTAATAAGCCGATAGGAAATGCTAAAATCACCGTCGGTGAATTTCCTACCGATAGCAAAGGCTATCAAAATGCCAACGCTTTGACTTTTCTACCGATAGCAAAGGAACAAATTACCATCGGTTTGTTTCATTCAGCCGATGGCAAAACAAATGGGCTGGGCCCATTTTAATTGTCTTCAAACCAACAGTTTGTTCAATTACACTACAGCTGGCACACTACTATAGAATAGACGATTATACACGGTAAAAACGCTAATTATGTACGGTTTTGCAACCGTGTACAAGCCCATTGTGTATGAAAGTGTTGTTAAATTGTACACGGGTCTTGGTGAATATCTGAATCATCAATAGAGAGTTAGAGACCCAAAGTATTGGGAAAATCCAGATGAGTTTCATCCGGAGAGGTTCATCGGTAATACTGTGAATTTCTGGGGGAATAACTTCCACCTTATTCCATTTGGTGCCGGAAGAAGAATATGTCCTGGAATTCACTTTGCAATGTGTAATATAGAAGTCCTGCTTGCGAATATTTTGTATCATTTTGATTGGGAATTACCGAATGGAATGAAGACAGAGGAGTTAGACATGGGACATGCAGTGCACAGAAACAAGAATTTGTGTATTTTTCGAAAGTGGCTTGGTTAGGGTTTGTTCATGTCAAATTTTTAGAAGTGTATAAACAAGAACACAAAGGTAGTGAATCTCCCTTCCAACCCTTTGTTATTAATTCACTTTCATATCAAATTTCAGAGAGTATTTCCTTTTTCTTTCTTGTATATCCGTCCTAACCTACGCAGCTTACGTTTTATATCCAAAACATATAAAGTGATATTACACCCTAAAAAATCTAATCATAATCTCTATAGTTAGAAACCAGCGCCATATATGGTAGCATCAATCACACCTTCATGCATGTTATTACCCAAATCAGCATATGTTGTTGCCTTAATCTTTTTCTTTCCTTCCTTTACAGATCCAGTAAGAGCATCTCCATCGCTGCAATGGGTTTGCAATTTCACGACAGCTGTCAAGGAGAAGGGAGCGCCTAATTGCAAAACAATTCCATTGGCGTTGTAATATTAATTACAATACACAAATCTTAAAGATATCTTGAACCTTTCATTATTCTCCCAACACTTTTCCGTCTCCAATTCCTGCGGAGGCAATAAAAACGATAACTTCGAAATTCAATTAAAAAATTAATAAATTCATGATCCCTATTTCACCCCACCGATCTCTCATCAAGATCCCTTTTTCTCAAAATTAAAAAAATTAATAAATTCATGATCCCAAACAATTCATAGCACAATAAAAATTTGATCTCTAAAATAAAATAAACATCATAGAACAATAACATCATCACATAACCTTAATTAGTAAGAAATTACAACAATTTATTCTCTAAAATAAAATTAGCCAACTAATGCATCTTCTCTGCAAACACCCCATACGTACGGATCCTACAACACTAGTAGCTAACCAGCAGCTTACCAGTAGCATACTTAGCTGGTAAGAAAAAACCTAAAAAAACAAGAACTAAAGCATAAGAAAATTAAGTATGCAGTATACCCAAAAAACTAGAAGACAGCAAACAAGAACAGTAAAAGTCTTCGTAGGGAAGACAAATCAATCAATATCCTCACTTCTGAAACGGTTTCATATGTACTCAACCAAGTCCTCTTTTAGTTGTTGATTGATCTACTACGAATTATAAAATGATTGCGTAGATATTGTTGAAATTCTAAAAGACGGCCTCGAGAAACTTCCGGCCTTGATACAATACCATTAGCTTCGTCATCCGACCAAATATTATCATCATCAGTATATTTATCTTGTTCATTCTCCACAATCATATTATGCATTATTACACAAGCTATCATAATTTGTCCTATAGTCACCTTACACCACAACCGTGTCGGACCACTAACGATAGCGAAACGTGCCTGAAGTACGTACCCCGAATGCTCTCTCAACATCTCTCCTAACAACCTCTTGTTTTTTGCGAATAATTGAGCCTTGGCTCCTTGAGGTAATGGGATTGATTTCACGAATGTCGCCCAATTGGGATAGATTCCATCTGTGAGGTAATAACCCAAGTTGTAATTATTTCCATTAACAGAGAAGGCTACTCTCGGGGCCTTACCTTCTAAGACCTCGTGGAAAAGTGGAGAACGATCTAACACATTGATGTCATTCAATGTACCTGGAAGACCAAAAAAGGCATGCCATATCCACAAATCATATGACGCAACAGCCTCAAGCATAATGGTTGGATGATTATGATCTCCTCTAAGATATTGGCCATGCCATGCAACCGGACAATTCTTCCATTCCCAGTGCATACAGTCTAGACTACCTAACATACCTGGAAAACCTCGTTGTTGCCCTTTGTGAAGTAATCGTGCAATGTCTTCTTGATTTGGCCTTCGCAGGTACTCATCACCAAACACAACTATAATAGCCTCTACAAATCTCTCCATGCACTCGTTTGTGGTGCTTTCGCCAATCCGAAGATACTCATCCACAGCATCTGCAGCGACACCATATGCTAGCATTCGTATTGCTGCTGTACACTTTTGTAGAGGTGATAGACTCTGTCTACCTGTCGCATCTTGCTTATTCTCCATACCCAAGCTGCTCCACGACACACTCTTCACCTCATTCTCATGCCCCTACCCAAAATATATAAGGAGATCATCCTTATGTTCCATATATATTTTTGAAAATAGTGGAAGTTATCCCACCGATATCTATTGAAATCGCAAAACTATGAACAGGTACCTAAATGGTACCTAAACATAGCGCATACCAGTACATCTTACAAGTTCCTTCTTACAAATTAATCCTTCAAAAGGTCTAAATTTGCTACTATATCCCTGCAACTAAAACAGATGGAGCCAAAATACTCAAAATACATCCAAGCAAACAGATTTAAACCAAACAGATAGAAATATAATACTTGAATCATACTAAGCTCCAATTTTCTGATATATGTAATGATAGTTTGGAAATCATTCTAGTTTTAAAGAGGTTAGTCAAATTTATAATTTGATCCAAAATGAAAAATGAATGCAAAAGGGCTGAGAACTCATTCTGTTCAAATGTCACATGAAAAATGTATATTAAAACAAATCGATCAAAATAACTTACATTGTTTGTAAGAGAAGGATTTTTTTTTTAATTAAATAGTGGAAGTACCCACCGATTTCTATTGAAATCATAGAACTATAAGTAGGTACCTAAAATTGGTACCTAAACACAGCTGAGTACCAGTACAGACTACATCATCTAACTTTTACAAATTAGTCCTTCTAAAGATACTAAATCTAGCTTACCCCTAACTGCAAATGTCAACAGCTAAGAACAGGGTATTCAAAATACATCCAAAAACTAACAAGTTTTGCTAACATACAACCAAAAGAAATAACATGCAGGATTGTAAGAGAAGGATTACATGGACATGATAGAAGAACCGGAGCAAGAGACACCTGTCCAGTTCTGGCCACATGGGTCCCCTCCAGTTGCCATCCAACCAGTTAGCATAGTTGGCTGGTTCAACAACCCATATAAATCCTCCAGTGATTTTACTGGACACAGCAACATATAAAATTAGAAGTTAAAAAATAAAATACTAGTATAGTTATACCTCATGTGTATATTGTTTGCTTCTTCTAATTATGATCTACAAATAAGGCAACTAAACTCTTAAATGGTGTGAATAGGTAATTGGCCAGAACTTGGAAACAATTATACTAAAATATATAGATTATAGGTACAGGATTTGGGAATCTCGGATCCAATTATACTAAAATATACTATTGATGAGAACTTGGATTCAATCATACCAAACGCTTAAATTGTGCTAAAAGGTAATTGGCCAGAACTTGGATTCAACTATACTACTAATTAATTATAACTAAATTGTACAGTTTGAGCTTAGAATCAATGCCTTTCAAAACCACTGTGTACCGTTGGCACAAATACCTGAACCCCTCATGTACCCTTATTTATGTACATAACTCGAAATATATGAAATCACCAAACAAATTGATACGAGAAACTACATAATTAGGGGTTTAAGTACAATCTGTTCAATATATGTTGAGTCTTCTCTCCATCTCTCCATCTTTCCTTTTCTATAAAAAACCGATCTTGTTAAGATTATGAGACCTTCGCCTCACCTACCCAGGCCTTCTTCTCGTTGGTCATACCCCCTCTCTACCAACCTATCTAGAGATTTGGCCAGTAAAACTGAGAGGCAAACTAGAAACAAAAATGGTCATGCAAACTAGAAACAAAAATGGCCAAATAAGATTTTTATAAAGGTGTTCTTGACAATTTGAGATAACATTAATGGTGTATCCAATGTCAGTATATATTTAGTGTCACATACCAGTTTTTCTGGCTCTATAAAGAGAAAATGAATTAATATTTTAAGTACCACATATTGGAGGCAAGACCGAAATAATATATACTCTGACAAATATAGAAAATATTATTTATACCTTTTCTAGCCCCCCTAAATGAGAAAAGAGTAGAGTTAAATCGAGTATTCTTGATTTGCAGTTTCAATTAAAGAAAACTCATTTAAAATTGGACTTCAAAAGAATGCCAAAATTGGCGCGTAGCTCCACTTTCCATTTTTAAAATACTTTCTATTTTTTTTAAGAATTGGCTCTTATATATTCTGCTCAAAGAGGAGTTATGCAATTCATTACCACAACACACAGAAAGAGAGAGAGAGACTTGAAGAACATAGCGAGAGAGATAGATAGAGAGAATTGACAGAGGAGGTAAGATGGCTCTCCACCGAGAAAGGCATAGCCGGATAGAGAGAATTGACAGAGGAGGTAAGATGGCTCTCCACCAAGAAAGGCGTAGCCAGGCAGCGCAGATGCGACCTGTTTTCGAGCATAATCTTGCAATGGAGTTTGCAATCATAAATCAGGTTGCTGACTCATATCAGTATGTGACGATCCATACCGAATTTCCCGGGTTGGTGTACAAGACCATAAGACACCCTAGGAACCTCTCCCCCGAGCATCGCTATTCTCTTGTCAAGGCAAACGTTGATAACCTCAAATTGATACAACTAGGGATTACTCTTTCCAACAGAGATAGCGACAAATCTATGACTTGGAAATTTAATTTTCGAGGATTTGATCCCGAGATTGATTCACAGGATCCGAGCTCAATTGAGTTATTAAAATTGTAAGGAATTGACTTTTTGAAGAATAAAACTAAGGGTGTTAACCCGTATATATTTGCGGAGCTATTTTGGGAATCCAAATTACTTTCCATGTCCGATAAAACATGGTTAACCTTCCACGGCGCCTATGATCTTGCATTTTTAATGAAGATCATGTCTGGACAAGAGCTGCGGATGATATGCGGAGGTTCCTATACCGTGTCACAGTCTACTTCGGCCATGATGTATTCGATGTAAAACACCTGATCAAGTCATGAAATGGTTTATATGGGGGTTTGGAAAATGTGGCCAAGATCCTCAAGGTATAATAGAGACAGTTAGGAAGTTAGTTAGTGCTAATAATATTGTTAGGAAGTTGTTAAGAGGATGTTAGAAATATTGTTAGAGTTGTTAAGAGGTTGTTAGTGGCAGAATTATAATTAGGCAAGACTATATATAGAGCATAGTTGTAATCAAAGATCAATCAAGAAAATACAATCTCATTCCATTTCTACTTCTCTATGTTTTGTATTATGGTATCAGAGCTCTAGGTAGAGCTGGAATTAGGCTAACGCCTATTCCAGAAATTATGTCCCTATTCATATCTTATTCCAGCTTATAAAAAAAATCCAAAAATAAACCTTTCTATTCTAGTCTAAACCTCTCTATTCTTTCCTATACTGAGAATAACTCTCCCTATTCTTGATATATTCCCTATTCTCCTTATCCAAACCTCTCTCCACAGATCTACTACTTATGCCCTCTATTCTCCAAATCTTTAATCCCTTCCTATTCTACTCTATTCCACATTCTCTCCCCAAACAGATCGTGGAACTCTATTCTAGATCCGCATCGGTCCTTACCCTCACCTGCTCCGGCGAGTACCGTCTCGGCCAGGGCCTTAATCTCAACCGAGTCAGACGCATCACGCTGTGGTTGCATCGGACGACAAAGCCACCTTCGATCGTCGATTGACGCTCCGCCTTATCATGTCACGCCGGAGAAGTTCCTGCATTGCCACCTTGTCGCCTGAAACGGAGCTTTTCAAAGCCATGAGCTTTTCAATTTTCTTTTCTTTCTTTTTGTTTTTATTTTTCAAGAGGACTCAAACGAGCCTCTCAAGTACATGGAAGCATTCTTGAGCCAAACACTAGTACAGAAAACCCCTTCACCGACCCTCAATCACTGACTGTTTTAATATGTAACAGTCGGTGTAGAGACTGCGTGGTAAAATCGTAAATAACAAGTTCTCAACACTGGCTGTTCATTTACAAAAAACCGTCGGTGAATCAACACTGACTGTTTTAAAAAAAAAACAGTCGGTGTTGCTCACACCCAACACCGACTGTTTTAAAAAAAAACAGTCGGTGTTGAGCAGTCACCAACACTGACTGTTTTTTTAAAAAGCAGTCGGTGTTGCTCATACCCTACACCGACTGTTTTAAAAAAAAACAGTCGGTGTTGCTGAAGAATTGAGACAAATGAATTTCAGTCTGCGCTACTTAGACAATTAGGAAAATTTTCGTTCCCGGTTTATAACTTTTGATCTGCCGCGAAATATTTCATTTCCCTCTTCTCAATTTCAATTTCCTTCTTCTCAATTTCAATTTACTCTCCGCCAAACCCTTCTCCTGACCCGGTACTCCTCTCAGTTCCAGCCCTGAGCGGAGCTCCACCCCTGACTTCCTACCCGCTAGCCAAACCTGTACCCGATAGCCCTGAGCGGAGCCCCGCACTAAAATCCCACGTTGAGGAGTGCGTTGTGCGCGGAGGAGTGCGCGGCCTCATTGGAGACCGCCTGAGGAGATCGCAGAGGAGAAGGTGTGCGCGGCGGCCTGAGGAGAAGGTGTGCGCGGCGGCCTGAGGAAAAAGGATAATTAAAAAAAATTAAACTGATAAGCGTCTCCTTCCCTGCTTGCTGTCACTTCTCACTGCGCAACGACTTAATTCCATGGCGACGATCTCCAAATCGGCCGTGGCGCTCCGCTTTTCCGCTGGTTCCTTTGGTAATGCTCTTGACTTCTCTTATCTCTCTATGGATATATCCCTTTTAGCTGGTTTTTGTTGTATATTTTGGAATTAAATGCGCATCGACTAGACAGTTCGAGTTTTCTTTCCCAATTCCTGGCGAATGAATAAATCGAACTCAATTTGGATCGGATTTTTCAGGCGCAGCTCAGTAGATCTACTAATTGTACGAAATATAATGTTGATACCGGAACTGTATTAGTATGTCTAATTTGAGTGGATTTTTGTCAAATCCTGTACGACTAATTTTGATGGGTACGGTAGAAAGATTACAGATGCTTTTATATTGATTTTGGTGATTGTATATTGACTGTCATTTCACCTAATATGCAAATAGAACCATATCCTTGTATCTCATCCCCTTCCTTGGATATCATGTGTCAGGTTCATCTTCCAAACCCTTTCATCCTCTGAAATGTGGGCCTGCTAATGTATCATTCAGAGGGAAAGGGAAAGTTGGGATGAGAAAGCCAACCACCATCCAAGCAACATCATACAGGTCCTGGCTTTTGTAAAGAATTAAATAATTTCCAACTATATATTTTGCTCATTTCAACTATATATTTCTTTTTCATATTTAATTCCTTGTTTAAATTAAATAATTTCCATTTGGGGGTGAGAAGAACACTTAATGAAAGTTCTTTTGGTCCTGGCTTTTGTGAAGAACCCAATTTAAGAAGGCATGTCTTACTACAACAGAATCATTTTGATATTCACTGGTACCTGTATAAGCATCCTTACCTATTTCTTATGTGGTACTAAAACAGGGAATCTGATCCGCTGGATAGTGCTGGCATGTTTGTTGGAGGTTTCGTACTTGGTGGGCTTATCATAGGAGCTCTTGGTTGTGTCTATGCTCCTCAGGTAAATAATAATACTTACCTTTCTCTAGCCTTATTGAAATGTAAAATGTCATACATACCTCTCCAGACTTCAGATTGGATTGATAATATCCATCTGTTAGTAGGTGGTATGTTAAATCACAGTTCAGTACTTCTAAGCACATTTTTATATGCTTGGTTGAATGCAATTTAGCCCTTAATCGTACTGTGGTCCTCCTTAAATTATAAAAGGAAACCACAAAAACCTGGAAGTAATTACCAGAGGAAGATTCTATGTGGCTTGTTTGTGGAGTTGTTTTTGCTTCAAAAAGAGAACTATGTTGCATGTGCAGAAGACATGTATATACAGTAGTAAATATTATCAGATTATGTTTTAATGATATATGGTAGTAACTATTATCAAGTTATGTTTTAACGGTGGTTTGATAGTTTCCCTGATACATATTTACAGTTCAGATATTACAATGAACTGGCAATTAAGAAAGAAGAATATATTTGTTTTGAGGGATTATCACAGTTGTGTAATATTTGTTGTGATAATTGTATGAACACTTAATATGTGCTACAAATATCAGATTGTTTAATTTTTGTTGTGATAATTGTACGAACACTTAACTTTATATTCTTCTAGAAGAAAGAATATATTTGTTTTTGTTCCTTCTAGAAGTTAGCGAATCACAATTTCTCCTTCTAAAAAAGCTAAAGTGGGGGATTATAACAGTTATTTTTATTTTAATTAATGCTTATTGTGTTGTAAAGTGAACATGCGTTGAGGTTTATGTCACTAATTTGATCATGATAGAAAAAAATTAAGGAAACTTTCTGTAATTTAGTCTTGTGTTAATATACTGACGAGCAGTGAAGCTTTTTCTGTTAGTCCCTTAGTTACCTATTTCTTGTTGAGTTATTCTTTTAACTTCATGTGTGATTGGAGTTGTAAAAATTTAAATCCAGATAAGCAAAGCCGTGGTTGGAGAAAAGAGGCAGCTACTCAAGAGGCTGCCTAAATTTATGTATGATGAGGAAAAGGATCTGGAGGTAATTTCTATCCCCATTTTTTGCCACCCCAATTTTGTATCATTACTGCATTGATGGAAATTGCATTGATGGGCTACTGCATTGATGGAAATTGCATGACGCTTGTATATACACTCAGGTACTTGTAGACTTTCCTTGATATTGATCGTGTGCAATTGATCAAATTTGACTTTCCTTGTAATCAGTAGTCAAAATTCCTACTTGTAGACTTCATTTATAATGAAACAACATTTTACAAAAAACCAACTACAAATGTGATGCCTATGTAACAGATACATTCTCAACAGATAGTTAAATTATGCACAAAAACCCAATTATCGGAGTGCCCACCTTGCTATTTTGTCTTCAAAGTTTGGAAAATGATAATCATAGGTATGTTTGATGAATTTTGTGGTTATAAATTTTGTGGTTATAAAATTTGAATTTTGTGGTTATAGCATTTTGTTTGATGCATTTTGTTTGATGAATTTTGTGGTTATAAAATTTTCCCTTTCCAATGAACTTTTTGGTGAAGTTTTATCTATAAGAACAATTTAGTTGCTTCTCCTTTAATCTTCTGTACTGTTCATTGACTGCAACTCCTCTTTTCAGTGGATTCACTCTTTGAGGTATTCTGTCAGTGTGCCGAATTAAATCCTGACCCGAATGCTGGTAAGCGCTCTATATATAATATTTCTATTTTTAATCTCAGATATGTTATATGTTTCTTTGTTTTGGGGTGGAGGGGTACGGGCAGAGAAAATATCACATATACACCTGAGAAAATATCATATCATTTGTACCCTTATGAAACATGCAAAATATCATGTGCTTTTACAATACATGAAGCAATAATCTTAAAATCCCTTTCGACACTTTGATGAATGGTGCCAAAACTATCAATCTTTGATCTCTACACAAAGGAAATAAAAAACAGGAGCACTTTTGGTCTTGCAATGTGTGCACTGTTCTTTGCTTTCTGCAGAGATTGGAGAAGAAGAAGAGGAAGAGAACAGCTGGGTTTACAGTGATGAGATGATGGATGGTAGATAAGTTTATTATCGAAATTCTATATATTGTCTTTTCAACAATTAACATCTAAACTGTCACAACTGTTGGCTAACTTTCCTTTACTATTTAATTAGGAATGAATTGGCAGACCCTGGCCAATCCAATTGGTCACTCCAATGGCGATCATGACCTTGCTAGTAATATTCTTGAGGTATCACTTATTATTGAAAAGGTCTTGCTGCTGGTCAAGTCAGAATGTAGCTTTTTGTTAGAATGTAGAATGTAGCTTTTTGTTAGAATAGGCATTTAAACATTTTAGGTAATGTTAGAATGTAGCTTTTTGTTTTAGCGAATTGCTATATTTTGAGCTTTGTAAACAGAGCTTTGCTATAGAGAACTCGGATATGACACTTTTGTGTTGATTGAATTGCTGTCATTTACATATATGTAATTTTAACACTATTATTCACGTGATGCAATTCTTTCATTCAACCGAGCTTTGACTATCATCGTGCTATTTTCCAACACCGACTGTTTCCTATTTTCCAACACCGACCGACTGTTTTTTATAAAAAACAGTCGGTGTAGGTAGCCAACACCGGCTGTTCTTTATAGAAAACAGTCGGTGTTGGACACTTATAGAAAACAGTCGGTGTAGGTGTCCAACACCAGCTGTTTTTTATAGAAAACAGTCGGTGTAGGTGTCTAATGCCGGCTGTTTTTTATAGAAAACAGTCGGTGTAGGCAGCCAATACCGGCTATTTTTTTTTAAAAACAGTCGGTGTAGGTACCCAACACTGACGGTTTATTTAAATAGTCAGTGTTAGGTATCTACACTGACTGTTATTTACCCGTCAGTAAAGATATACCTATACCGCCGGCGCCATCACTGACGCCTCAATAACAGTCGGTATAGGAATTTTTTAACAGTCGGTGAAAGGGTTTTTTGTACTAGTGAAAAGAGCTCATTTTTCTCTACCTTCTTCTATCTTCAAGGAGATCCAAACTTGACGATTCAAATTGCAAGAACAATGGCATTGAGATTATGACATCAACTTCTTATTTTCGGAGCAAGCTCAACATTGCTACCGCGCACCATGTTTCGCTTGAGGGGGCATAATAGAGACAGTTAGGAAGTTAGTTAGTGCTAATAATATTGTTAGGAAGTTGTTAAGAGGATGTTATAAATATTGTTAGAGTTGTTAAGAGATTGTTAGTGGCAGAATTATAATCAGGCAAGACTCTATATACAGAGCATAGTTGTAATCAAAGATCAATTAAGAAAATACAATTTCATTTCATTTCTACTTCTCTATGTTTTGTATTAGAGCGGGCTATCGGCCTTGCTCACTAGGCTGGTTCTCACAGCCTTTTGATTTGGGCTGTCTACAAATAAAATGATGAATCTCTTCTTCAAGAAAGGCATTGAATTCCGCCATGCACGCATTATATGTGGAGTGCAAGACTTGTAAATCAGCTTATAATTTTTGTGATTGAATTTATACTTTGATCATGTCAATTATTTAACTTAGTGTTGCATGCAGATGATTGCTTTTTTCTTCCTTTAACGGGCAATGACGTTTCACTGTACCATTCTTTTTTCGAAAGTTGGCAGCATAAGCTCCCACAAATATATTTATAAAAAAAAGTTATTTATGGAAGGTTTAATTGTGTCTCCCTAATCCTCTGTACAATTACCATTAACATAAACCTAACTCAACGATATACAATCAGTACTTTTATGACGTCATCTCTTTATTCAAAATTCGCCCAATTATGGACGTCGTCGCATCATCAATTAATTAGATGATGTACCATACAGCCTTATCGGCAAACGTCTTTCTATTACGCTCCTTCCGTAATGTCCACATTCCTGCCGCCAGGGGCGGATGTAGGATATATTTTCACCAGGGTAAGGCAACAATTATCAATCGAGTTCAAACCCATTAGAAAATCGGATACAAGATAAAACATGATAAAAATCATAGCTATTTATTTAATTTGTTGAGGTTGGGCTATACTTTAAATTGTTGGGCTCAATGTTATCAGAACCGGACCAAACGTTGACCCAGCAAAGCTCCGAGTCAGCAGTTTACTGGTCGGACCAGTGGATCAACCGGTTCAACTGCTGATTTTTTAAATAATATATATTAATAAGATATGAAGATTGTGTATACAGAAATTTATAAATAATTAAAAGGCATACATATTGAATGATGTATTACGTATGACATGTATAAATAATAGTTAAAAGCTAATTCAATTATCAAGCACGACTTAATCATCATATATATAAGGCAAAGCTAAAACTGAATTAACGCAAGATACAAAGCGAGATCTGATGCAGTTAGTACGCTATTCAAAAACATTAAACATGTTAGCCAAATAAAAAAAACATTAAACATGGTTTAATGTAGTATTACTCGATTAGTTTTGATTCGGACATTTCATCAAACAGTTTGAGAGCATTGCAATTGTTCAATCCCATAAAGAATCGATTAGTTTTGATTTGGACATTTCATCAAACACTTTGAGAGCATTGCAATTGTTCAATCCCATAAAGAATAGCGCTGGGTTTTTTAAGATTTAATAGCAGACCATAAGTGATATAGAAAGGACTATAGACTATGTGTTGTTCTTTCGTCCCTCTAATTGGATTCGTATCCTCTCAGGTACCGTAGAGGATTGGCCTCACTTTGCGGTGGTTTGAGATTCGAGCTAGCACAGGGGCATTATTATTGGGCTTTGAGATTAGTGCCAAGTTAGAAAGAACAGTTCGGATCCACTAATTGTAAAAGATTCTCTTTTCAGGTAATGGAGAGGATGTGAATTCCCTCTAATTTCTCATTTTCTTTTGAAATCGGGCAGTGGCTACATGTGCTCTAATTTCTCATTTTTACTCAAATATAAGGAGCAGAGCATACGTAGAGTCACCCACTAGTTTCATGCAAAATGGAAGGAAATTTGATAACCTCTCTGCTCTCCCTAGGCACCAAATTGCTCCCCTCAATTAGAGCCTCTGCTCAGGCTCCTTCTTCTTCATCAAATTCTAGCAAGTAACACAAGGTTTGCTCATGCTGCTGAGGAGGATCTGGAGAGGCTTTGTGAATTAAGAAGCGGATCAAGGCCACGGTAAGGAGAGGGAGATCAGGGACTGCTCCGTCAAGCCTCTACTCAAGCTCCTCTCTCTCTCTCTGTGCTATGGAGTCGCCCTAGTGGGACTTTGGGAGAGCCGATTCCCGATGATATTTGAAGATAAAAAAAACTGAATCGCACTTGTAAAAAACCGGGTTTATGTGTTGCACGGTCCGCAGTTTTCAAGAAAAGCCGGTCAATTAAACTGGTTCTCACCAGTTCAGTAACATAAGGGATCCATCCAGAGAGTCAAACCGGAAAGGTATTCGGGTTCGGTTTTTTTTATTTAACAGCCGGTTCAGTCCACTTTTAATAACAATGGTTTTGCTATCTAAAATATACTAGTTATTTATTTTTTTTGAGGAAAAATGCGAGTCAAAGCTCACATTTTGATTTATTAATAACTGGTATAAAAGTTTTGTAGCACAGTACAAAGTAGAAAACAAACCATACTCAAAACATTTGAGTATTAGAAATTGAAAAAAAGAAAAAAAAGAAAGATATGAAATAAGATAACAAAGCAATAAGTAAAATAAAAACATGAAATAAGAAACTAATTAAAGCCAATTCTCTGGAGCGCCTTTGCGTCCCTTGGTGGTTCTCTATTTCTCTTCTCCAGTAACTATTTTCCACTGCACAAGTGCTGGTATGCCTCTGTTTCTGGTACCGGCTGTACCAGTCCGCCTTGCCACTGAACCGTATCAGTACCAGTTAGCATTACACGTCTTCCTGCTGCTGTAACAGTCCGGTATGCAGCAGAACTGTACCAGTCCAGTATGGCACAGAGCAGCCCCCATTCCAACATCCCAGCCTCCTTGGTTTTATGATTGTTATACCCGCTCCGCTAACATACTATATTCCATTGTGTCTGAACCTGTTATGGTAAATCCACAATATCTTTCTCAGAATTTTTGAAAATTCGGCAACACCTTTTCTCTCCATAAAACAAATTGAGAAATTAGCAAGATTGATCTTTCCTTCCTTGAATACCCCCTATTGGTTAGTGCTGAGATGGCATTAATGTTGATAATATTGGAGACTCTAGGTAATCTGACATCTAAAAGTGAAAACACTTTTCTATATAATGCCAGCGCAGTGCAGCAATTATTAAACAAATGCCTTGTTGTCGTGGAATTATTCTTGCACATGACACACCAGTTGACAAGACATCATCCCCTTTTATTTAAATTTGCAACTGTGAGAATTCTATTTAGTAATTGAAGCCAACCAAAAACCCTCACTCTGGGTGGTGCGATTAATTTCCAGATTTTTCCACTCTTGGTCCTCACTCTTGGTCCATTCATCATGTTGAAATATGCCGTTTTACAGAAAATACCCCTGTCGCCTCCCACTTCCATACAACATCATCTTGTCGGTTTTGCACCAGCCTTACAAAATGCAAAATTTCTTGCTGCAGACTTACCCTTTCCAATACTGCCTCTTCTGATAAATTCCCATGAAACAGCAAGCTCAAAGGCTGAGTTTGCATTACCTCCGACAATGTGATAAATGAGTCAATACTGTAGGTGAACAAGATTGGAAATCTATGTTTCAGTATGCCAAATCCCCATTCATGGAACCAAAATTGTATGGTTTCACCATTACCTAGCTTTCTGATAGTTGAAATATCTAAGTGTATGCACATTTGAGTGTTTTTTCAAAAAGAGTTGAATTTGGCAGCAAATGTGATGGCCAATGGGTGCAATAAAATTTGATTTCCATAATTTCTCTTCCGGTTTTGCCCACTGCCAACACCATTTCTTTAACATTGCAAGATTAAAAGCCTCGAGGTCCAATACTCCGAGTCCTCCGAGTTCTTTAAGAGTACAAACAATGGTCCAGTTGGAGAGATTTAGTTTGTGAGATTCATTGGCCACCCCATGCCAAAGAAATCTTCATCGAATCTTGTCTATCTCTTTAATTGTCCATACCGGTATTCTGAAAACCTACATATAATAAGTTGGCAAGGATGATAAAACCGAATTTAACAATTGTAATCTTCCCACAATTGAGAGATGTTTGGCCACCCATCCCTCCAATCTCTTGTTGGACTTCTGAATTAAAGGCAAGAAAGCATCCTTCTTTAAACCTCTGTTTGATAGAGGGAGTTCCTAATATGTAAATGGGAAGGTACCAAGAGTACATCCTATCATTTGTGCAAGATGAGGTCCTTATTAAACTATCTATTTAATTTGTTGCGCTATCTAAAATATATTGGATTGTTAAGCTCACATCACAGGTTCTGTTTTCCTTATTTTTAATATTATTTTCTTCTTAGCTCGAGAAATTGTTAGGGTTTTGGTTTTTTAAAATTAGTAGCTCTTAAAGGTTCTCTTGATATGCGTTTAATATATATATGTTCAATATTTGTAGAATATATATGTATATGTATTTATGATAGATATTTGTTGAATATATTAATTGTTTCTGTTTGTTGAATGTTGAATAAATTTGATTGATTTATGTATACAGTGATGTTGAATATTTATTGAATTATGGATGTGTAATATTAATTGTATGTTTAATAGCTAGCAAATATGGATACTAGTCAATTATAAATTGTAAAAAAAAAAATCATACACAAATATACGGATGCCTTAAACCCTTGTACACGGTTACTTATTTGACCACGTAGAAACCACCACTTTCAGCGTTTTTTTTAGATCTGACACGGTTGGATTGTATTAACCGTGTATGTTATTGGTAACCGTGTACAATGTATCCTTTTATTCATATACGACGCTCACTGACACGGTCGTAAAACCGTATGTCATTTGCATTTCTGACCGTGTATAGTCACGTTTTCTGTACTAGCTAGTGATACAACGAACAGTGGCAAGACATGGTTTTCCAACAAGCACTGTGTGTAATGTTGAAGGCGAAACTTTTTAAGTTATCCACAAATTTTCTATGTTTTGATCTATTTCTATTATCACAACGTATTTTATACCAACAAATTTTACAATTATTCAACATGTGGGAGATAAAAAAAATAAGCTCACAAGATTCAGATTTATAAAACAGAAATTTTACAAATATTCGACATGTTGGGATCAATTATGAAAATGTTTCGAGCAATTAATATTAAGATTTATAAAACAGAAAATATCAAATTCACATGAGAAATTGAAAATAAAAAGATAAAGTTAATGGGAGAGCCTAGCTATCCCCGGGATCCATCCCCAGTTTCATCCCCCAGTCAATAACTACTTGAGTAACTACTAACTACTTGGGGGACCAATATCGCTATTTGGAGACCACCTAATATTTGAAAGATTTTACAATTGGCGCGGGCAAGTATTCATACATAATACATCAATAATACATCAAGTATTCATATATAAGATATCAAGTATTTAAAAAAAAACTTGACCCATTACTCACCCATCTTTTACACATTTTTAGAGGTGGTTTTTTCTTCTCCGTTCAATTTAACCAATATTTCTGACGATCTATGAGAAATTTTGCAAATCTAGAACCACCAACATCTTCTACACAATTTTCTCTTTCAAATGAGATCCATGATGACATACTTTCGAGTTGTTCGTTGCACAAGTATTCATACCTTGTCGCAAGTATTCATACCTCATCGAGCAAGTATTCATACCTCGTCGTGTAAGTGTAAATAGTTAATACACCTCTAATTTTTTCAAAATTTGTTTTTTTTGTCATTTCTTAGTACTTAGTACGCACTGGCCTAATTACCATTAATGAAACTTTGTTCTTTGCAAATAACTCGCTACTGAATGAGGAAGAGGAACATAGAGACGATAGATCTGACCCGGCGGTCGACAGTGATAGATCTGACTCGACGGAGGCGTGCTTGATTGGGATGGAGTGACGGAGGCGGAGGTGGGAGAGACGGAGGTGGGAGAGAGAGGCAGAGATAGGAGAGGAAGGCGGAGGCGGAGGTGGGAGAGGGAGGCGGAGGCGGAGAGGTAGAGGTGGGAGAGGCGGGTGGAGGCGGAGAGGAGAGAGGTGGGAGAGACGGGTGGAGGCGGAGGTGGAAGGCGGAGGTGGAGGTGGGAGAGGGAGGGAGAGAGAGGAAAGAAATAAAGAGAGAAAATTTGCTAATTAATTTGTAGGGACCATTAGGTAGTTAGAATTTGTAATTATAGTAGAAGATGAAGTTAGTTAGTTGTAGGATGAAATGGGAGAATAATAGATGGGGAAAATATAATTACTCAGAGTTAATTGTAAACTTCTATAGTTCCTGTACGCTCTAGTCAATTATACCACTTTTAGCTTCCTTTTATCTTTTATTTTTTTATTAACAATTTAGTTTTCACAACAGAGATATATATCCAAAATAAAAGATCCATACAGCAAAGAATTAGATTCAATGGTTAAATTGGACCCATCTTTTCAGGACAAAAATACCGACAACGGTATTTTAGCTTCGTATGAATAGAGAGATCTTTATTCCGTTCTAAAAAAGATCTTTATTCAATATCTTTACCCATCTTTTCATTTCAACACAAAACTTTTCATTTCAACACAAAACTTTTTAAGCAATACATATGAATAGAGAGATCTTTATTCCGTTCTAAAAAAGATTCGACCCCATCTGAATAATATATTAACGCAAGAGTATTGGTATTGCCTTGATTGATAATGCCATATTATTTTTATTTTTGTTAAGCGCTTGATTTAATTATTGCTATTAATCAGTTATGTTTTTATTTTATCGCCAAAGCTTCATGATTAGACAGTTGAATATAATTAGCAAGGACAAAATGAGTGATGGCCGATAGGGGCAGAACTAGAAAATTGAGATTGAATGAGCTGAATAAGCCAGTGCCATGTAATTTCATTTTTTTTAGGGGGGCTAATAGCATTAATTTCTGTAAAATTTAGAATTTTTAAAGGATAATGAAAATTTTCATTTCATAAGAAGTGTTTAGTACACTTTGCTTGTACATTCCTCCGCCCCTGATAAACAATCTACATATCTAAGGACAGTTTGACCTTCAAACGCCTCTACTCTCTTGAAAATCTCCATAAACACATGCACAATACCAAAAATGAACAAAAAGAAAAAAATATATTATTACTTTCTGACTTAATAAAATCCCTTGATATTAAAATAAAAAGTTGATTCGTTAATCGTTGAGGTTTACATTTTGGGTGACTGTCATATTAGCACCTCAAATGCATGATCCACTTCTTGCATGGTAAAAAAATTATGATTGAAAAATCAAGGATCAAGGGAGTTGTAGTATGAAAACATTAAAGTACTTAAATGCACAATTTAGCTACTTGACGGCGAAGATGGATTTTTCTACTGGAAACTGCAGTCAAAGTGATGGTAACAATTTATAATTCTGTAGGAAGTTGAGAAAAATCAAACGTAAATTACTAGTTTCAATAAACGAATTATTGGCACTACCAAAGAAAAGTACTATAGTTACACAAATCTGTATCACCAAAGAGAAAAAAGTTCAAAGAGAAAACAGAAGAAAAACAAATGAGAATTGAGAAGCTTGATTGAGACCCCACTTAAGCAAATTATATGTATGGTTGGCAAAAGGTTCACCAATCAATACCAAGCTGCCTTGAATTGAACAATTCTTCAACATACTGGATGACAGGTCCAGTTGTTCGGATGAAACTCTGCATCTCAACTTTTACTGAGCTCTCTGTGCAAAATACGAAAAACCAACTAAATTAAGTCTTTTTGTAACGCAATGATTATGCATATACTGATAACTACACAAACATTTTTTTTGATAATTTGTTTAAAAAGCTTGTGACTTGTAGATGAGGTAATGGAGAAAAACATAATCATAAATATATCACCAAGTATTTCCAGCAATGCTCCTTGTACCTCATGACCACAAAAGCCAAAAAAATAAAAGTAGATAGAGTGATAGTCTGATAACCGATACCTTACCATAACAAAGCATTATATCCAGGAATTAATACATTATAATCCTCGGTAATAGACAGAACACAATTTAAGACCCAAATGGAATAATTCAGCAAATGAGACATTGAGTGGATCTTAGAACCAGCATATATAAGTATATTAAAAAACCAGACAGTAATCAAGACATTTGTGTAAAAGAACATACCATCTTCATTCAGGCTTTTCAAGAGCTGAGACATGGAAGGAAATACTTCCATGAAGGATTCAACTGCTTTTCTAACAGCCCAACTGTGATGAGGTGCAAAAACTTTTTCGTAGGCTGCTGATGCTGCATCTCTCACTGAATTGCCACTGTATAAAAACTTTGTTAACAAGGATGTTGCAAAGAAAAAGAAAAAAATTTAGCACCGACTCTTATTGCAAGCATGGCTAAATGAAGAATTAAACGGGGTATGAGATGGAAGTGTCTTTGGGCTTATTAGGGCTTAAATAGAATTTATCTGGTACGTACCTCACTAACCAATTGCATTTGAGCAAGGATAAATGCTAGTACGTCAGCTTAGAAACCACAATTGCAGTCATAAATCACACAATACTAAAACCAAATATGATTCCTTCATTTATTGATTAGATTTAAGAACATACAATTCACATGAAAAGGATGTTTTGCACAATACAGATGTAACATGACAACTGAGAAGTATTTGTATATACCCAGCTCATAAATTTACATATCAGTGGTCTTGCAACTTACTCTGACTTGATAATCTCCTCAAAAAGAACTCTCATCATGTCGAGCGCACGTAGTACTCTGATTAGATTTCTTGTGTGGCTCCCGTCTTGTCTCACACGGTCTTGTTGGATGTCTAATTCTATCATATTTTCCAATGTCGAGATAGAATTTGATGCCTCTATCAAATCATCCACCTGCCACCAAGTCCATCATTCTAAATTTCAAAGAATTCTGTTTGATTGTTTTCTTATTGAGGCAATAAGCCCCATTCTACACCAAATTAAGCGCTCCATCAAAACCCAGTTATGCTAATTTAGCTATCTGTTAAATGCCTAATTCAAACATTTGATCAATGCTGAGGTAGAATTTCAAGCATCAAATCTTCTCTTCAGATAGAATGAAATCGGGATCTCAATTTAAACAGGTTGTGGAATTTGTATGGTATAGGCTTTTAACCATACAATTAGGCTGAATGATAGCCACACTTTAACACAGGGTTCCTGTTAAACTTCAGTAGCATCATCATAACAAAATTGAGCCTTTGCTAATTTTTTTCTTTTTCCAATCAGGCATCACAAAATGCATTGAAAGATGTTATCTAATACTTTAATATTTTGATGCCTCCATCAATGTACCGGACCAGATTGTCTAAACAAATATAAGTTCAATAAATTAATTCGAAAATCATTATATGCCTAATTGTATGAGCTAACTTGACAGGGCCTTCGATGCATAAATTAAGATTAATAAAAGGCGGATGAGGTATATTAAGACTTTAAGTTCTTTATTAAAAATTAATGGACTTATTTTAATATATAGGCATGCCTATGCCTCGTGAAGCTTGGTACAATTTGATGTGGTACTAGCATATAACGAAATTGAGGCCTAGATTGACCTAGTTTATTTCATTTTGGCAGCATATTCAACCCGAATAAGCCCTAAAATGCATCGAGCTGAGTAGAAATTTATTAGATGAGCTCACTTTGGTGTTCATGCATGGGTACTTTCTCGCATGACTAAGTGCAGGAAACAATTGAAGAAGCCCTTAGGCAATAAGGCAACACCTCATAAAATATTAACACAATTTCCATCTTTTTAGTGGGCAAATGCCAAAAACGTTAAAACAGCTAATAAACAAAAGGTCTAAAGGTCCAAAGCAACAGATCTAAAGGAAAGAGAATGTACATGCCTTAGATACATAATCCTTCTCAGCAAATTCGAAGGAGCTGCCAAGAGATCCAAAGACAAGATACACTTGTGCGCACGCACGAGAGAAATGCCCGAGCTCCATGGCCGCACCTCCACTTTTTGCCACATCAGCAAGCTGGTCGAATGCCGCCGTAATCTTTCGCAGTGGTTTCTCTTCTCCCACCCCGGACATTTTCCTTTTCCTGTTCTATTCTTTCTTGTTTTCCTCCTTGCCTTTCTTTTTGTCACGACTCACGACTCACGACTCACGACCCCAGCGTGATTTGGGGGTAATTGAATTCAAATTTATAAGTGTGTATACGGATCGGATATTAATGGATGATAGAATCCGAATTTATTAGGGATCGACTAACAGTCCTCCCCATTCAGTCCCCTAAACGTCATCCTAACTGTCAAAGTACAACTGTCAGTTCCCCATTCAACATATATTAATTCAGTTCCAAAATGGAAAGTATGAATACCTAAGATATGAAGTATTCATATATAATTCATCAAGTATTCATACCTAAAATATCAAGTATTAATTCACATACGGACTGGGGACCATTACTTTTCGGGAATAGTAACTGTCAGACTGCATTGGGGACCACAACCAAAAAGTCACGTGGATCACACCACCAGTCCCCCATTCATTGATTAAATTAATTCACATACAAAATGGAAAGTATGAATACCTAAGATATCAAGTATTCATATATAATTCATCAAGTATTCATACCTAAGATATCAAGTTCATACTCTAAAAACTGGACACAATACTACTCATCTTTTACACGTTTTTCAAGGTAGTTTTTTTTTTCTCCATTCATTCTAACCAATTTTTGGGACGATCTATGAGGAATTTTGCAAATCTAAAAACACGAACGTTTTCTATTTTTTTTTTCTCTTTCAAATGAGATCCATGATGACATACTTTTACACGTTTTTCAAGGTATCAAATATTCAAATATGGAAAGTATTCATACAAAATAGAAAGTATTCATACCTAACATATCAAATATTTATATATAATTCATCAAGTATTCATACTTAAGATATCAAGTATTCAAATCCAAAAAATTAGACTCAAATATGGAAAGTATTCATACAAAATGGAAAGTATGAATACCTAAGATATGAAGTATTCATACTTATGATAAGTATTTAAAGAAAAAAACTGGACTCAACTTTTACACGTTTTACACGTTTTTCAAGGTGGTTCAATGATTGAAAAAGTTAGTTATAATGAGGGGGCGTTTAGGGGACTGAAGTGGGGGGACTACATCTTTACTCAATTTATTAATATCCAAAAAAAATACAAAATTTCCAAATCTACACCTCATTTACAAAAATTTCGATATCTGCCCAATCCAGAAATTATTTCGCGGAAAATAATTTCTCATATCCAGTCTTAACTTTCTGAGCGATTATATTGCGGATCTGAGGTTTCCGGAAAATTATTTCGCGGAAATCTAATTATGGGAAATAATTTTACGGTAATAAGATTTACTGATTTCAATTTTTAGATGTTATGATTTATTTATTTTTTGTATTGAAATATTAGAAATATTTTTATATTTTTTTGAAAATAAATGGAATACTATATAATTAAATTTATTAGAAAGACCGTAACAAATACCCCGGATCAATATTTTTCAAGCCGAAATACTATATTTTTCAAGCTGGATCAACATTTTTTCTAGATCTTATTGAATAGAAAGAAAGACGCGTTGCTAGATGTAAAGTGGAAGAAATGTGAGATTTTTCATAAGACGACTTATATACTTTGAATTTCAAATTGTTCAATATATTTTAAGATAATTCCTAACGAAATCTGGTGAAGGACCTACTCTTAATTAAACCCCAGGACGTAACTAGCTAGATGGTATTTTCTTTAACTAAAGTTTGTTTTTGTGTATTTTTATACAAAAAAAGAGAGGAAAATATGCTACAAAGAACTAATGCAGTACATTATTTAGCTTTAAAGACAATTTGAAAACTTGAGCAGTTAGACTAAAGCTTTGGCAAAAGCAAGTGAAATACAAATAAGAGAATTAATTGAACATAATTAGTTGACCAAAACTAGTCCCAATAAGAGAATTAATTGAACATGCTTAGTTGACCAAAATTAGTCCCAATAAGAGAATTAATTGAACAAGCTTAGTTGACCAAAACTAGTCCCAAAAAGAGAATTAATTGAACATGCTTAGTTGACCAAAACTAGTTCCAAAAAGAGAATTAATTGAACATGCTTAGTTGACCAAAACTAGTCCCAATAATAACTATTTATTTTATAAAATAGAATGCATCCCACTGGAGTCACACTAATAACTTATTTGAGTTATTTCACAGCAAGTGATTAATCAAAATTACAACATTATTACATTTACCATTGAATTCCTGCTTCTAACTACGTTCCTAAATTGCACAAAATCGAACTCGTTTTTGCACACAAATCTATTACATGACTAAATTTCCAATGCAATTTACAATCAGCAAAAGTTATCGTAAAACAATGACAGCCATTGATTTAGTTCTGTATCATCTACTTTAGGCCAGCAATGAATGAAGACTGGTGGAAACAATGTCTTTTTAGGATGAGCATAATACAGGTTTAATTGAAACTCAAGAAAATAATTCAAAGATAAATTTAGGAAATTCCGAAAAAAAATGGGATCATCGTCAGATGAGGAGCTTCAAGACATTGCCAACAAGATGCAAAGATCGATCCAGTCACCAAAACCTACATAATTTAATAAATTTTTAGAATTAGAAAAAAAGTAGACATGAACCGTCTTGAATAGGCGGCCCCATTGGATTCTATTATTCACAAAGCCACTCTAGGTGCAGGTGGGGCCTACTCATCAGTGACTTGAAGCAGAGTCTGTGCCAGAGAGCATTTTCCGAAATAATAGATCACATGTACTTCATTTTAATATGCACAGTGTATTTAGTTAATATCATTTTGATAAAAAAAGATTAGTTAACATGTACAGGGGCGGATTTAGGATTTTCAGGGGAACAAAAAATTATTGAATCGGGTTTAAATACCTAATCGGGTTTAAATTCATAACCAATTTGATACTCGACAAAAAACAATGCTTTGAATTGTAATTTTTGATGCTCTGACTTATAATTATAATTATCAATCAAAATTCAACAGATTTATTTCAATTTTAACTTTAAATTTAACTCGAATTACAAATTAAACGTCCAGAGGGGTGCAAAAAAAATACCAGAGAGGGGGCAAAGTCGGTCGGAACCGATAAATCTCCACTAAAACTCAAAGTCCAGGAGGGGGGAGGGGGCTGGGTCCGCCCCTGAACATGTACTGAAAAAATGCATTGATGTACTATTAAAATTATCACTATAAATTCTTGCATCAGGTACTATGATAGATGCAACAAAACGTAATTATTATTATGTTGGAATATTTCAGGTGTTTGGTATTGCGCAAGCATTTATATATGACTGGAAGTGATATCTGGTACCTTCTTTTTTAATATATATATATTTCATTTTCTATCTGCAGGTATGTTTTTTGGAAGTTAAAAATTTTAATTATGAGAAGTTGAGAACAAATCAGAAGGTTTTTAATTGCTTTGTTTTTTTTTTTTTTTTGTGAAATGAGATATCCTTTGTCTTTATTACATATTTTAGGTGTTTGTCCAAGACATAGGTGAAGACATTGGTGTTGGTCCAAGAGAAACGGGTTACCTCATTGGGCAGTACAAATGATTTTTTGGTCACTTCCGGGTACATCTTGTTGCTTGATCAGCTTGAATGATCACTTCGCTAGCCTTGTAAATAATCAGATGGGGTTCACGAACGATATCTTTGCAAATATTTAGCGGGATATCCTTGCAAATACTCATGATGGGTGCTAACTCTTAAAGTATTTGCATGTGCGCTTTTTGCAAGCGTAGCTCATGCAAATGCTTAGGGGAAATTATTAGCAAGCGTAAGTCCTTGCAAATAGAGTATTTGTATTGGGACTTACTACAACGGTAGTATTTGCATGCCTAGCGCATGCAAATAGCATTTTTCGGTCTTGTTGCAAGAATAAGCTGTTTTAAAAAGCCAATTCCTACCATTGTATATACTGAAAATTCTAGAAGTGACTCAAAATATGTTTTATTCTTTGTAGATTCGAATATTTAGGATATAAATATCCTTTCTCAAAATATTTTATCAGAAAACTATTTTCTAGATAAAACCTGATACCCATCAATGAGAGTGCGTAATTTCTTTTGTGCTCTCATCAACTGATGCATAGATATTCATCAAGCTCCCACTGACTCTTACACTAGTAACGAGTTCCTTGTGTAATGAAGATCAAACACTTGTCTTCATTATTAAATGTTCCAAAACTAGATACTTGTTTCAGGTTATAGAACTATTTTAAAAATAATAATAAAAAATAGTAAGAAAAGTTTCAACAAATATAAAATTTGATCTCCAAACACATTTTAATATGAAGATCATGTTAGATAGTTTGGTACGCTTATTTAGACTTTAAAAATAAATATATAGATGTGGATATAATAGGAATATGAAACCAATAAAATATCTGAGTCCTCCTGTCTCTGTATATATATTAATTCCAAGTTGCATTTGAGAGGGTCGAAATTCAAATTGCACATGTCTTTGCCCGGGAGTGGATAAAAAATAATTAGCGGCAGCTTAATTTGTTTATTACCGAACAGTTCACCAAAGCAAGATTCCTGACAATTTTTTTTTTAAATTGCACGTCTTTGTCTGGAATTGAACTTTAAAATGGTAAATACCAATGTTTTAAATAGCGTTTATAGCGTCATAGCGGGAATGCTACAAAAAAAGCTATAGCGAATAGCGGAAGCTATTCCAAATAGCGTTTTTTTTTTACAAAAATTATATTATATATTTGTACTATATATTAACATTATCTAAAGTTTCATAGAACAATAAATAACACCAAATTAATTAAGAAATTATAATATTCATATTGAACTAGTACAAAAGTCCATGGTTCAAAATATCCATAATAATATCATAAACTATCGATCTTTTTCTATACAAAATATCTTAAGCATCATGATTCATTCTATTTTTTTTTTCTATACAAAATAAATTTTATGGATCTTTATTTAAGCCCATATAAATTGTCTAAAAAAGCCCAATATGCATAGCGCGCAAATAGCGCGCTACACGCTATGCGCTATAGCGGACCGCTATTACCGCTATAGCGGCCGTAGCGCAATTAGCGTATTTTCATGCCATAGCTTAGCGTTTAGGGTCCAAAAACGCTATAGCGGCGCTATAACGCCGCTATAGCGCGCTATTTAGAACACTGGTAAATACAGACGTCATATTTTAATTTTTTTTTAATCTATCAAACATTTATTTATCACTGTTGAGATTTATGCAATATATCGAACTATAGGGTCCTTTTGGTAAGATAGGAATTATATAGATTCGTGAGGTTATGGATGTAAGATGTAATGCCTTTATAGGCACAAAGGTGAACAAGGAATAAAACAAGTTTCACTTTTCAGATCTATTCTCTAATTCTATTTGGTATCAGAGCTGGAAAAAAACCTAAAAACGCAACACTGTAGCAACCCGTGGTACTGTAGCAGCGAACCGCCGCCCCCCTCTGCCAAGACCGCCTGAGCACCGTCGGACCTCCGCCTGGCCCCGCCTACCTCCGCCTAGGCCGCTGCTGGCCAGCACAGCCGCCTAGGAGGTCCGCTGGTCAGATCTGCCATGGACTGATCTGCTCCGCCCAGATCTGACCTAGCCGCTGCTCCACCTACCTCCGCCCGGTTCCGCCTCTCCTCAGCCTCTCCCTTCCCTCCTCTCTCAGCCGAGCACCATAGCTCCGCCCTAGGTCTCTCTAAGTCAGCAGTCATTTTTTTTGCTTTCTCTCTTCTAAGGTCAGCCGAGCCTTTTTTTTGCTTTCTCTCCCTTCTAGGCCGAACCAAAGGTAAGAGGGTTGCTATTTGCTTGATTTGGCCAGCGTGGGGGGCTTTTAACCCCACGATACCCGAGAAGCGGGTTTGGATCGGGTTCTCGATCGGGTTTGATCGGGTTTAAGCTCGAATCTTGATGAGATAGATCAAGATCGAGTCAAGAAAGAGGGAGATGGTTTAGATCCGTCTTGAGGGAGCAAGATCGGGTCTTTACGAGAGATACGAGTGATCGGATCAAGAAAGGGAAGGAAGTCGCGTGTGATCGAGACTTGGATCCTTTGAGAGAAGATGTCAACAAAGAGCTCGGAGGGTAAAGGGGCTCTAGAACTACTGACAGGTGTTGATCCAGAGGTTCTAAAGGTGTTGGTTGGACTCATACAGGGAGCCAGTGCCTCGACCAATACCCTGGCACGTGATCCACCACAGGTGAAGCTAGATCTCCAAGCTGTGGAGCTTAAGCTTGATGGACCGGCCACATATCTGAGTTGGTCGCGTCGGATCGAGACTGCTCTAGAAGGGAGGAAGCTCAAGGGGTATCTGACAGAGGATGAGCCAGCGAGTGGTACTACTCAGGCCGATGAGTGGAGGACCACACATGCCTTGATCTACACCTGGTTGCTCAACTCGATGAAACAATCGATCGCCTCTTCAGTAGATGGCATTCGCCTTGTGAAGGACATCTGGGCAAAGCTGAAGAGGACCTATGGTGGGACTGAGAACCACATGAGGGTGTTCCAGATTCAGCAGGACATAGAGGCGGTGGTGCAGGGAGATATGACGATTCAAGATTACTCCTTGGATCTGGAAAAGCTGTGGGCAGAGTTTGATCACTTCTCACAAGTGTCGTGCTGCATTGATCCGAGCTGCAAGAGTCGGGAGCTTCTTACACGGATAAGGACTATGCAGTTTCTGTCTCATCTGAACTCGGCCTTTGATCAAAGGAGATCAGTTCTCCTAGCCCAGCCGAAGATCCCTTTATTGGATGAGGCCATTGCTGCGATGATGCAAGAGGAGAGTCGCATGAGGATACATGCTGAGCCGAGTGGACCTCCAGGTACACGATCAGCTTTGACCGTCTCGGGCTCAGATATGACAGGTGCTAAGGGGGAGACTCGCAGGTGTTACAACTGCGGGGAAACAGGTCATCTGATCAAGGCTTGTCCTAAGCCACCAAAGGAGAGAGATGCAGGTGGTAGAGGGCAGTTTGGGAGTCGAGGACGCGGCCGTGGGGGCCGAAGAGGTGGAAGAGGAGGCAACCGGGCAAATCTGATGGTTGCAGAGGAGGAAGAAGCTATTGTGGGGTTATCCGAGGAGGATCTGATCATGGAAGCGGCCTCACAGATAGTCAGGAGGAGGCAAAAAGGAGCAAGTGAGGAGAAGAGTGTGGTCGATGATGCATCCACCTCATCTTCATCTAGGGGTAACTTTGCTTCTGTTGCTTACTCAACCACAGGTACAGCCACAGGTACTTGTGATACACTTGCCCTTCCTTCTATATCCACCACTAGATCACCAGATTGGATAGTCGATTCTGGTGCATCTCGCCATGTGACTGGTGCTGCTAGGGAGTTTTCTTCCTATACTCACCTAGCAGTTCCAGAGAGCATCCGGACAGCCGATGGTACGGCCCAACCGGTGGTTCATAAGGGTACCGTGAAATGTACCAACACTCTGACTCTGTCTAATGTTTTGCATGCTCCTTCATTTCCCGTGAATCTTCTATCTATAAGTGCCATTATCTCACAACTAAATTGTGTTGTTTTGTTTGATAATCCCAAGGTGATCTTCCGAGAGAAGGGGACATGCAAGGTACTTGGGACTGGCACACTACATAGAGGCTTGTGGTACATGGATAAGGAGGGTATGGGCTCGGCCCTCTCATCCATTGTAGAGAGAGCTAGAGGAACTGAGAGAAGTGTGGAGGACTTACTGCTGCTCCATCATAGGCGCTTGGGTCACTCTTCATTTCCTATTTTGAGTAGATTGTATAAGCCTTTGTTTGAAAAGGCCGATAAGGAAAAGTTGGTGTGTGATGCATGTGAGTTAGGCAAACATACCAAGAGTTCTTATGCTAGTTCTGGGAATATGAGGTCTTGTAGTTTTGATTTGATTCACTCAGATGTATGGGGACCTTGTCCTACAACTACCTTGAATGGATTTAGATATTTTGTGTCTTTTATTGATTGTTTTTCTCGTTTGACTTGGCTTTACTTGATGAAAAACAAGAGTGATGTGCTTACTTGCTTTAAAGATTTTCACAAAATGGTTCAGACTCAATACGGTGCAGTTGTGAAGGTATTGAGGTCTGACAACGGGACAGAGTACACTAATAGGGCATTTGGGGAATACTTGTCATCCCAGGGAATACAGCATCAAACCACGTGTCCGTACACACCAGAGCAGAATGGGGTAGCGGAACGGAAGAACAGGCATCTCCTTGAGGTAACTCGAAGTATGATGATTTCGATGAAAGTCCCAAAGTACTTGTGGGGGCAAGCAGTTCTGACAGCAACCTATTTGATCAACAGGATGCCCTCGCGGGTATTGGACTGGATATCTCCAATTGAGATGCTAACAGGTAAGAATGGAGATATTCTTCCTCTCAAAACCTTTGGGTGTGTGTGCTTTGTACATGACAATAGGCCAAATGTGGGAAAGCTTGATCCAAGAGCTGTGAGGTGTATCTTTGTGGGGTACTCAGCTACTCAAAAAGGATATGCTTGCTGGAGCCCGGTTGAGAGGAGAATGTTTGTTAGTATGGATGTTACTTTTCACGAGCTCGAACCATATTACTCCTCAGAAGCAACATCACCATTTGAAGACTCGCTCGATACAGGAGGTATGAGGCGAGAGGGGGAGAATAGTAGTGATGGTGAGAGGAGGACGGTGACGGTAAGTGTGGGTGGTACACTTGATGGTACACTTGAGTTAGATTCGGCTAGGGTTGAGCCCGAAGGTGGTAGAACTCAGGCTCAGGGGGAGTCGAGATATGGTGAAGTGTATGTAAGGAGGAAGAAGCAGAATGAGGGAGCTATGCCTATAGTGCCACATGTGCCAAGTCCCTTGTCCCTGCCTACTCCGACTCTTGAGACACCTACACCATCCACCTCAGATGAGGAATACACAGGTGATATGATTCCTCTCCCTACTCCTCCCACTCCCCTGTCGGTAAGGAGGACTCCTCGCGAGAATGCAGGCATTCCTCCTGACCGATATGGTTTCTCACATGACATTGCCAAATTTGTCTCTTACTCACACATATCACCTGCACATGGAGCATTCATTGCATCATTAGACACTGTCTCTATCCCTAAGTGCTGGCAGGTTGCTAAAGGAGATCCGAAGTGGAAAGCAGCCATGTTAGAAGAGCTCAGTGCCCTTACCAAGAACAAAACCTGGAAACTTGTGTCACTACCACCAGGCAAGAAGGCTGTTGGATGCAAGTGGGTATTCACAGTAAAGCAGAATCCAGAGGGTCTGGTTGAGCGCTATAAGGCCCGGTTGGTAGCCAAGGGGTACAGTCAGACCTATGGCATCGACTATGATGAGACCTTTGCACCCGTGGCGAAAATGAGCACAGTGAGGACACTAATTTCCATGGCAGTGAATGGTGGATGGCAGTTACACCAACTCGATGTGAAGAATGCATTCCTTCATGGTGATTTGTTGGAGGAGGTGTACATGGAGGTTCCACTAGGGTTTGGCACAAACCAGACAGTGGGTAAGGTGTGCAGGCTCAAGAAGTCGCTCTATGGGTTGAAGCAGTCCCCTCGGGCCTGGTTTGATAGGTTCAGGAAGGCTATGGTAGGCATGGGCTATCAGCAAATCAATGCTGACCACACGGTGTTTTCTCGACAACATGGTGGTCACATTACTATGCTGGCTGTGTATGTCGACGATATGATCATTACCGGGGATGATGAGGGGGAGATTGCACAGTTGAAGGCAAGATTGGGGAAGGAATTCGAGGTGAAGGATTTGGGACAGCTTAGGTACTTTCTTGGGATTGAGGTGGCTCGTGGAGCAGAGGGGATTGTTTTATCCCAAAGGAAGTATGTCCTAGACTTGCTCACAGAGACAGGCATGTTGGGGTGCAGGCCTGCAGTTTCTCCAATTGATGTGAAGGCCAAGATGAGTGCAGAGGCAGGAGAACAGGTTGATCGTGAGAGGTACCAGAGACTGGTAGGCCGATTGATCTATCTGGGTCACACTCGTCCCGACATATCATTTGCAGTAAGCGTGGTGAGCCGCTACATGCATGACCCTAGAAAGGGCCATATGGACGCAGTGTATCACATTCTGAGGTACCTGAAGAGTGCACCAGGGAAGGGCTTGATTTTCAGGCAGAATGGGCACATGAACATTGAGGGCTATTGTGACTCTGACTGGGCTAGCTGCCTCGATGACAGGAAGTCTACATCTGGCTACTGCATGTTTGTAGGAGGCAACTTGGTCTCTTGGAAGAGCAAGAAGCAGCCGGTTGTTGCGAGATCGACGGCAGAAGCTGAGTATAGGGCTATGGCATTGGGAGTTGCTGAGATGCTGTGGCTGAAGAGGTTACTGGAAGATCTCAAGGTGAATCACGTAGAAAAAATGAAGTTGTGGTGCGATAGCAAGTCAGCAATCAGCATTGCTAACAATCCTGTGCAGCATGACAGAACCAAGCATATGGAGATCGATAGGTTCTTCATAAAGAAAAAGCTGGAAAGTGGACTATTGGAGCTGAGTTATGTAGCTACTGGAGATCAAGTAGCTGACTGCCTCACCAAAGGACTTGGCGCAATAGATCTAGTTAGGTTATGTGACAAGATGGGCTTGAGGGATATCTTTTGCCCATCTTGAGGGGGAGTGTTGAGATTTATGCAATATATCGAACTATAGGGTCCTTTTGGTAAGATAGAAATTATATAGATTCGTGAGGTTATGGATGTAAGATGTAATGCCTTTATAGGCACAAAGGTGAACAAGAAATAAAACAAGTTTCACTTTTCAGATCTATTCTCTAATTCTATTATCACGAAAGTGAAAATAAAACATAATCATTATAAGTTTTGACAGTTGGCAAAATGCCAACCAAGAATTTTTAATATTAATTAAAATAAGTATGACAAAAAGAGAATTTACATGAAATAAAAATAACAAAAAAAATGAACTTCTAGCATTGCAGAGTTATCTTCAAATTTCAACATTCGTCTTAATGATCAAAATCTCCAAATGACAAAACCCTTTGATTTTTCTTTCACAATCTCCAACACCCTATTATTCACATTAAAATTCATTGTTGCATTGCAAGTAAACGCGCTTTTTGCCATCAAGCATCATCCGAGATTTTTACTAATATCCAAAGTTTAATAGAAATTAATATTTATGCTCAGAATTCTGGTTTCGCTAAAATGCCCAAATCGGCCACAAAATTGCCGGTTTACTCTTCTTCTTTTTTTTTTTTTTTTTAAGGTATGAAGAGTAAAATAATGAAATCGAACACTGAAAATTCGAATTTTTTGTTTAAATTATTTGTTAGATTACTTCTTTTGATTTATAATTACCATATTTATACTAAAATACACTAGATTATTTGAAATTATGTTGAATTACACTATATTACATTAAATTACGCTAAAATACGCTAAATTACGGTAAATTACATATGAATAGAGACGATATCTTCACTGAATAGGCGAAAAACGACGTCGACACTTTAAACAGCCATAAAACGGCCCTTGAGTGTCCGATTTCAGCAAATGACCACTTTTCGGAAAGCTTGTGAAAAAACGCATGCGTCCTTGCTGGCTATGCTAGATTTCAAAATTCAGAATTGCCAAAAAACTAAGGGAAGAACCTCAAAACTTGAGTTGAAGTTTCCGATTAAGATTTTTATTTTTATTATTCAATCTAAGTAGCTCAGTAAATTACTTACATAATAAACTTGTAGAATACCAATTTTTACTATTTTTCGAATTTTTTACTATTTTTTATGGTTCATGAAAGATGACACAAAATCAGTCTACTTTAGTGTAATTTTGCGTAGTTTAGCGTAATTTACCGTATTTCAACATAATTAACGAAGTTATTGTAATTTAACGTAATTTAGTGTAATTCAACATAATTTATTGTAATATAGTGTAATTCAACATAATTTCAAGTAATCTAGTGTATTTTAGTATAAATATGCTAATTATAAATCAAAAGAAGTAATCTAACAAATCATTTAAACAAAAAATTCGAATTTTCAGTGTTAGATTTCATTATTTTGCTTTTCATAGTGTCTCTAAAAAATAAAAAAATAAAAAAAAGTAAAAAAAAAGAGAAGAAGAGTAAACCGGCCATAAGAATAGCCGGTTTACGTAAGCCGGTCATTTTTGGATATTAATAAAAATTCAGAATTCTGAGCATAGATATTAATATCTATTAAACTTTGGATATTAATAAAAATCTCGGAGCATCATCAAACGAGGAGTGACTTATAGCTAGATAATTACAATATTTGAATTGGGAGCAAGAACGATACAAACAATTTCCGTAAATATAAAAGTAGAAAATCAATTATATAATAAGTACGATTAAAACAATCATATTTCATATCATGATCTACATTTTGAAAGATTAAATAGTCAATTCGAATCGCTAAACAATATCTCTTTATTAATATGTGCTTGTAGACCAATCATTTTTTTCATATTCTTTTTATTATTTTTAAAATGAATACAAAATCATTATTTCTGAAACATCTAATAATAGTGATATTGTACTTAGTTAAAAAAATAGTAATTTTTTTTCAAAAGATATAAATTTAGTCTCCAAGCACATTTTAGTATGGAGATTGTATTGAACGGTTCAGATCAACTATTTGAACTTAAAAAATAGAAATATGAATGTGAAAATTAGAACATAAAAACAATAAAACATTTTAATTAATCCTACTCATAATGAATAGGGTTAAATTAGTTGTCAAAAGTTTATATCTATGAAATGAGTTGTCGGTCTGATGAAAAGATTTATGTTGGACCCTTCTAAAACTCTTCCACTAGTATTTTTATAGTTTTAGAATAGACAGCGACTGTCAAGATTTAAAAAAAAAAAAAGTTTTAGAATAGCATTTTTCTTATCTATAAAAATTTTATCTATCTAATCAAAATTTATTTATTTATTTTAATTCCGCCTTTTGAAATTAGCTGTTGTAGAATTCAGATCCTTCCCGGTAATATGTAATAGGGAATCTTTTACAATTAGTGGATTTGGAACGTTCTTTTCAACTTGGCACAAAGCTCAAAACCCAATAATACTGCCCCTGCGCTAGCCTGAATCTCAAAGCGGTTGAGGCTAAATCTCAAACCGTAAAGTGGGGGAACTTTTTACAGTACCAGGAGGATACTTGTCCGTTGTTGCACGTAACCACGACTTCAAATTTACAACTTGAAGTTACTTTCCCAACTTAACACATAGGGTGCGTTTGAATAAAGGCTTGAGTTAGTGAGAATAGTGAGCTAACCTAACTTGTGGTTGGTTAGTAGAATAGCATGCTAACTCGTAAGAATATGTTTGGTTACAAAATAAAAATAGCTAGAATAACCAAATCAAGAATAGCTATTGTTTGTCTTATTAGAATAGTCAAATCTTAAAACCCTTAAAAATAATCTATTCATTAAGACAAAAAGTTTGAATTATCTATTCTAGCTATTTTAACTTAACCAAACATCGAATAGGCTACTCCGAATAACCTAACTCAAAAATAACATATTCTCAACCCAACCAAATATACCCTAAAAGATAAACAAAGAATAGTCTCTTTTTTCTAACTAAAAACATCCAAACATAAATAGCAGTTGAGATAGTCGTTAACCCGAGTTAGCAATTGTCCTTTGTCTTATCCAAACCTACCACAATAATAAAAGAATTTGATAAAATATGACAAGTATTGCAGAGGAGCTGACAAGCGTAAAAGGACAAAATAGCAGGTCTACGAAGTCGGTTTTCGAATATGAAAAGTATTCTCGAGTTTACTGATCGAAGTCGGTCTTCGAAGCACGTTGAGGAATCCTCTAGGTCCAATACAGTTTAAGTTATTGTGTGGCGAGTCACTAATATTTCCGTTCCAATTACATTTATATCATGTAGAATCGTTGTTCTACAAACTATCTACATAATTCGACATCTCAGTTCATGTTACATAGTATCTCGATCTACGAATCTCTGGGGTGCGCTCTATTCATTCGTCTTTCCCATATCTCAGTTAGTATACGCTTCCCATAGCTCTGTTTCTCATTTCTCATCTGATCTCTGGTTGACTTGATCTCTGGTTAGTATACGAATCTTTGTTTATCGCTTTCTTCCTTTCTCAATACTCTCTTAACAATTGCTACTTGTTTTTCATTCCAAAAGCAATAACACTCCTGAAAAAGCGCAATTCAACGGAAAAAGAAGAAGGAACTTCAAAGAAGAACGGATCTCAAAAGCAATATCACTCCTGAAAAAGCGCAATTCAACGGAAAAAGAAGAAGGAACTTCAAAGAAGAACGGATCTTAAGGTAATGCACGGGTGCTCTGTCACTCTTATGATTTTAAATATTTTCATTAAATTTAATTATTTGAAATTTTACTTTTGTTAGATTAAATTTAAATAAATATATATGGAAATGACATTTTCGAGAATGAAATGTATCTTGATCTTCTACCTAAAGACTAGATCGATACGCTTCGAAAACGGATCAAATCGGACCTAAAACGAAAAAGATATGACTAAAATAAGAATGACAAAAGCAGAACAGCGGAGGACCTGCGAGCGTCCTTCCACGTTGCACCGGATCCAAACCACCCATGTTTGGGCACTAGAGGATTGAGAACGTGGGTGAAACGGGTCACGTTCTGGATCATGCACACATCGGGAGTGGAGTTATGGTCCTAATTGTTTCCTGCGTAATTTTCTATCTATAAATCCGTTTCACCTATAAATAAGTCCGTTGGACTTCAGAAAATAAGCGAAATTCATATTTTGATGTTATTAGAGAGATTCTTGTCTGTTACAAATTAAATCTTAATTTTTCCGCTCCGGTAAATTAAGTTCATATATTGAGAAACTTGAGACGATCTGTCCAGTTTTTTAATATCTCTGGATTTGTAACTCAGTTTTCGTCTATTATCTTAGTCTGGATCGATCTAAGGTCTTCATAACTGTTGTAGAGATTTTTGTTAGCTTTCCATGAAGTATTAGAACTCGATGATCAGATAAGTATAGAGAAAGTTATGGCAGTTTTAAGGAAAGAAGGTCGATCTGTCCAGTTTTTTAAAACTCTAGCTTTGTAACTGATTTTTTGTCTATTATCTTAGTCTGGATCGATTTAAGGTCTTCATAACTGTTGTAGAGCTCTTTATTAGCTTTCCAGAAAGTGTTAGAACTCGATGATCAGATAAGTATAGAAAAAGTTATGGCAGTTTTAAGCATGGAGGGTCAATTTGTCCAGATTCTGGATACGGCATTAATGGACCGTTCTCATCACGTTTTTGGGTCAAATTTTTTTTTTCAGAAATTGCACAGTAAATGGAGTTATCTAGACGACAATTCTGGAAAATAGGTTGTGTGGACCTAGTTTGTTTTTTTTGATGAAATGTGGACCTAGTTATTAGTTGGTTGGCTATAAGTTTTTCGGTTGTAGGGGACAAGCGACCCTCTCCCAATTATTTTTTTTGAGAGAAAATAAGGGTCTGAGTCCATATTTGATTGATAGTGAATGTTACAAAAGGGTTTGTAACACTAAAAAGAAAATCAATGTGCCCAAAACATTTGAGCTAAAAAGAAAATAAAGGAGAACTGGAAAGTAAATCTAAGAGGTAAATGGAGAAGTAAGAAAATAAGTAAATTGGAAAGGGAAATAAAATGGAATTCTTGAGATGCCTCCTGGTTGCTATTTTCCACCCATGTATTGCCTCTGTTGGTGGATTTCCTCAATGATTTGATCCATTTCTTTGTGGTTGTCTCTGAACGTCCTAGAGCATCGTTCGCGCCATATGATGAATTGTGCAATAAGAAGAGTTGATCTTATTTCCAGTTTGACCTTTTCTTTTAGAAGCAGATGTATTGGTACTGCACCCCGCATCATGTACCAATCCGGTACCACTCTGGCATATACTGTCATTGTGAAGGGACATTGACAGAATAAATGAAAAACTGTTTCTATGTTCCTCTGCCAATTTTATTAGTTGCTCTGCCAATTTTTATTTAATTAATAGTTATATGGCTAAGTTTTTCGGTATTGACAAGCGGTTCTCTCCCAATTTTTTTCGGTTGAAGGGCATGTGTGATGCTCTCCCAAATCATTTAATAACACATAAATTGGATTTGGAGGCCGAGCTGGTCTAATCTAAATTTATGGTGTTATTAGATAAATATTTAGTACATGAATTGGATTTGGAGACCGAGACGGTCTCATCTAAATTTATGGTATTATTAAATAAACATTTAATAGTACATGAATTGGATTTGGAGGCCGAGACGGTCTCATCTAATTAAATTTATGTAGTTATTGAATAAATTGCACTTAGTGATCAGAGTGAATGTGGATTAGGAAGAGTGGTGTGCTCTAGTAAGAACTGTTGCATTACTACGAACAAAATTATAGTGTCTAAAGAAAGTTATGTCTAGAAAAGTTGGCATTTAAAGTGAGTCCCTCGTGACCCCTGACTTAATTTCTTGGGAACTAACCTAGTTGTGTTTTCATGTGTAATAACAATTGGTCCAAAAGGCAACCGTTTCATCCATATTCTAAAAAAATTGGGCTTGGAGGCTAAGTAGGTCTCGTCCATATTTGATGTTTTGCTCCAATTAAGCGAGTTAGAGATGGCATGTTTCTATTAGTGGATTTGATTGATTGCCATAGGCTTTCTTTTGGTCATGCGATAGAGATGTTGTCATTTTTTTTACTTGTCTTGAATTGTGTGATGTGAAAGTAATGATTGTGCTTACATGCATACACTTTATGTAATTTGTTTAAGTTTTTGTACTGAAGATGTAAGCTAGTAGATAGGGTTGTCAATGGGTATGGTACGGGTCGAGTGAAGACGTTTTCATACCCATACTCATTAAAATTAATTTTACTCATATTCTACTCATACCCATTAAAATTGATCTTACCCTATCCTACCCTTATCCGTTAATATTATCGGGTAACGAAACGGTAGCGGGTGAATAACGGATAATACTAATATAATAATTAGTTTTATTATATTTTACAAATTAAACATCAAAAACTCATTCATTTCACACATATATAATTGCTTTTCTAATAAAAAATAAAAATAAATGTGCAATCAATTCCAACTAAATTATTTTTTATAAAACAAGAAAATTCAAAAACACGAATATATATTTAGGTGAGCTGGAAATTGAATTGAATATATATTTAGATTTTATAATTACCCTATAGGGTAACGGGTACGAAATAGTCATTACCCATACCCTTACCCATTTGGTTAACGAAAAAAAATTCTTATCCATACCCATACCCAATAAGCTAACGAAAAAAAAAACCTTACCCATACCCACCTTATCGAATACGATACGGGTCGGGTAAACGGCTAAAAAGGTACCATTGACACCCCTACTAGTAGATGCATAATTACTTACCTTAAAAGGGAGAGAAATTGGGTGATAATAACTATGATGTTTGGTACTGCAAGATTCAATATCTTTTAAAGGATCAAGATATGCTCGAGCCCATCATTGAACAAATGACTGAAATCAAAGATTTGAAAGATCACAAGTACAATGAGCTCCTTGAATGGAAAAATAAAGGCAACAAAGACAAGTCTAAGGTGACTTGTTACAACTGTAATCAGTTGGGTCATTATGCTCGAGAATGCTTGATGCCTAGAATAATGGACCTTGTGTCTATATCTCCTATTTTGTGTCAAGTTGTTGACGTCCTGGGGATTGATGTTCAAAGATGGACACAAGTTGTTACTTCATGATGTTTTGTATGCTCCTGATGTTAGGCGCAGTCTTGTATATGTATTTGTTCTTGTTAAACTTGGTTTTAGAGTTGAATTTGTTAGTGATAGTGTAAATTTGTATCTTAATGAAAATCTCATTGGCAATGGATTTATGATTTTAGATACAGTTACACAGTCTTCTTTTAATTATTCTTCTGCATTTAATATTTCATGTGATAAAAATGTGAAGTGGCATGCTAGACTATGCCATGTGGGGCAAGATTGTATGAATTGATTGGCTAGAGAAGGACTTTTAGGTCATCTCGCCAAAGTTGACTTGCCCACATGTGAAAATTGTTTAGCGGGTAAGGCTACCCAAAAGCCTTTTGGAAAGGTTGTTTGTGCTACTTCTCCCTTGCAACTCATCCATTCGGATGTGTGTGGACCAGTGAATGTTAGGGCTAGACATGGTTCCTCGTACTTCATCACCTTTATAGATGACTATACTCAGTATGTTCATGTCTTTTTTATTTCCCATAAGTCTGAAGCCTTGGATTGTTTCAAGAGTTATTTAATTATGGTGGAGAATAAACTAGATAGGACTGTGAAGGTTCCTAGGACTGATTGAGGGCGTGAATACCTCTCGGGTCAGTTTAAGAAATTATGTGATGAAAAGGGTATAGTTAGACAACTAATGATACCTAAAACTCCGCAACAAAATGGTGTAGCGGAGCGAAGAACATGACCTTGTTAGAGATTGTTCAATCTATAATAGAGCAAGCAAATCTTTTCATCTTGTTTTGGGGCATGCACTCTTGACTGCAGTCTATGTGTTGAACAGAGTGATCTCAAAATCTGTGAAATCCACTCCATATGAGTTATGGTCTGGTAGAAAACTGAGCTTAGATATATAATCTATGACCATGGGGCTTTATGGCTTATGTGTTGGATTTGTCTCATAAATAGGGAATGCTTGGTCCTCGAGGAAAGAAGAGTATCTTTATAAGATATTCACAAACTTCCAAATGATACATATTTATTGGAGGGTTGTCACAGAATTTGAAGCGTGTGACGCAACATTCTTAAAACATGAATTTTCTAGCAAAATTGAGGTTATAAATACCTTAGAGTTGTTTGAGATTTTTCCTCCATCTGGGAGTTTACTTTGCCCGATCGTTAAGGATGAGGGGGAATTTATTTCAATCATCTTTTGCAGTAGGCAAGTGACACGATGGAGAATTATATATATGCTTTTGTCGCGGGCCACTACATTGTTGTGCCACAGACTGTGGGAAAGAAAATGCTCCGCTTGAGTCTATTGCAGATCACAACACTAGTGAGTTGCAGACGGTGATAGAAGAAGAAGAGCTCCATTTTATGAATATGTATGGTTCAGTTGTTGTCCGTAACACAGGTGTGTTGCAAGTCGTAATGGAAGAGAACAAAATAGATCATGCGGATCCTCTTGGCTCTATCATAGTCTCAACTTTGCAGGAGCACAAGAAATATGGTTCCTAGCTAACGATTGATATTGAAGGGGGACAGCGCAAGGCAGATGGTTCGATCAAGACGTACAAAGCTCGCATAGTAGCTAAGGGATTCACCCAAGTAGAGGGAGTGGATTATGATGACACCTTCTCAACTGTTGTGAGGTTTGCCTCTATCCGGCTCATCCTAACTCTTGTATCGTCCATAGACATAGAGCTATATCAAATTGACGTGAAGATTGCATTTCTTAATGAAGATATATATATATATATATATAGAATTAGGCTATGGTGCTATGCATATATAGTGTCATATTGTGTTATGTAATTTTTAGCCATCCGATAGACTTTAAGATTCGTGCATTAAAAAAGATCGCTAAATGTTGCTAACAGATGGAAATGTCGCTAACAGAGATTTTATTCGTTGCCCCAGTTAGTTTCTCTCGCCCCGGTCCTAAGCTATTTGTTTCTCGCACCTCCTCTCTTTAGCCGCTCTCTTTTGCCCTCCATCCCCTCCCTCTCTCTCTCTCGCCCTCCAGTCACTCTCTCTTGCTATTGTTCTTCTTCATCTCTCGATGTTACTATTTCACTTGAGACAGCACCTGATCTGGTTTCAAGCGCCTCACCTGTGTTGATATCCCGTGGTCACCAGGCCGTACGCGAGACGGAGATGGGTGACAAGTGCAATGATGGTGAGAGGGAGACCATGTAGAAGCCCTCATGGTGGTTGGGGATAAGGGGAAAAAAGCGACGCAGAAATCGAGATGGAGGCGATAGGGAAAGAAAGAGGGATTAACTAAGAGCTGTTGGTTTTTAATTTTTCCGACTATTTCTTCATCTAACGAAATTTTCATGAACAAATCTTGAAGTCTATTGGATGACTAAATAACACATAGCACAACACGACACTATATATGCATAGCACTGTAGCCTAACTCTATATATATATATAGTATGGCTAATGTGCTTCTGGAAGCATTTCGGCCTCGTGCTTCCGGGGGCATATCTTAGTGTTTGATGTTCAAACAACAAATTCAAACCGTTAGATGTTCAATCTATATTAAAATCTGCTTGGAGACCAAATTTTACATTTTTTTGAATTTTTTTACTATTTATTAAGCCACTTTGAAAATTCCAGATCCGGGTGAACAGTAAAAACAGTCTGGACCATATGATCTGGAATTTTCAAAGTGGCTTAATAAATAGTAAAAAAATTCCAAAAAATATAAAATTTGGTCTCCAAGCAGATTTTAATATAGAGATCACATCTAACGGTTTGCATTTGTTGTTTGAACATCAAACACTAAGATATGCCCCCGGAAGCATATCGCTGAAGTTCTAGAGGAAGCACGTTAGCCATACTATATATATATATATATATATATATGAACCAACCTTAGGGGTTTGTGGTTCACGGAGAGGAAAAAAAAGATTGCAAAGTTTGTTGTTCAATATTTTCAAGCAGGCTTCACGGCAATGGAACCTCAAGTTTGATCAAGCCTATTTTGACAAATGGTTTTGATATGATTGAGGAGTACCATTGTGTTTATGTCAAGAAATCCAACAATAGTTTTTTGATTTTTTTCTTGTATGTGGATGATATCTTGTTGGTAGGAAATGACAAGTTGTTGATTGAGACAACAAAAGGTTGGATCTCATCAATTTTTGATATGACAAACATGGTTGAAGCTAGCTACAATAGTGAGCCAATCCAACAAATTGTAGGAATATAGAATAGTGAACTAACCCGAGCTATTCTATTGTTCAGAACATCTAACTTTTCATTCAAACGTAGAACAGCAAAACAACTTTTTTGCTAACCCTAACTTGTTATTCTAGATATTCTTTCATCACCCAAACATACCCTAAGTGTCAAAATAACTAGGATTTTCATAGGAGGGTCCTAAGTTTATCTCAAGAAGCTTATTTAAACAAAATTCTTGAGAGGTTCAATATGAAAAATTGCAAACCAATTGACACCCCAGTAGAAAGAAATGTAAGCTTGAGTGTTGATATGGATCCTAAGACTGATGAAGAAAAGAGGAAGATGGATCGAATTCCTTATGTGAATGTGATTGGGAGCTTGATGTATGCAATGTTGTGTACTCGCCTCGATATATGCTACGCAATTGGAAGTGTCAGTCAAATCCTGGACAAGTCCATTGGAGTGTAGTCAAGAGGATCTTGAGATATCTGAAAGGCACCTTGAACTATCATTTATGTTGCCAAAGCAAGGACTTGCAGCTAATTGGATATAGTGATGCTGATTGGGGTGGTGATTCAGATCAGTGCAAGTCTACTTTGGGTTATGCATTCTTGTTCAGTGGTGGTGCAATAACTTAGAGCAACAAGAAGCAAACATGTATTGCTTTGTCCACCATGGAAGCTGAATACATAGCTTGTTCAGCAATTGTCCAAGAGGGAGTTTGGTTGAAGCACTTTCTAGAGCGATTAGGTGTCCTTCCGGTTCCAATAGGTCCGGTGACAATATACTGTGATAGTATGGTTGTCATAGCATACTCAAAGGACCAAACACATTCAGATGAGATACCACTACATTAGAGACATGATAGCACAAAAGGAGGTGGTCCTTACGCATATTCCAACTGGGAAAATGCTTGTTGATCCCTTAACAAAGCCTTTGTAAGGGATACATTTATAGCACATGTGAGGATGCTAGGACTTATTAGAATGTAATAAGTAGGACCACTAGACATGTTTACTTTTGAATGTTTTGCATGTATGTATGTATTTGAACATTGAGATAATGAAATTTGCTTATTCATTTGTATTTTGTTCAATTAAATGTTGATACTTATGGTAGAATGTCAAATAGGCAAGAGATTGGCTCACTCACATGAGAAATCGCCTTTGGTGCTCTGGGAGCGAGCAAAGATGAGATATAACTAGCCTCAATATGAGTTGTGATGAGACCATATCAAATATAGTCGACATGAACTTTAACCCATAATTCATGATGCCTATGTTAAGTCGAGAGGGAGTTGTCCATGATGCTTGGGAAGCGTGCATGTGAAGACACCCAAGTTAGTAGCATTGTAAGTGGCCTGCACCACAGGCGTTAATTTGCTACTAGGTTGAGACTCGTACTGTGTGTTATATCGAGATAGACATTCATTTGCTTAAGAGGCAAATTATCCACCATAACATGCATTCATATATACTACATGAGTAAAAGCGATACATGGAACTGAATTGGGTGATTCCATAAGTCAAAAGATCATTGTCTCCTCATTATGTGAGTCCATCATTAGTACTCTTTTTATACTTTTGACTATGTCATAAGGAAAAGAGTCAATGATGCTACTTTGGTATGTTATCATATGACCATGATACATTCGGTCTAAACAGTGCATTGTTGGGAAAGCAATTGATTCTAATTCAAGTGGCATGAGGGCAAAAGAAAGGTGATATGACTTACATCCTAAACTTATTTGTATTCATGTCCACCAATCATGTATTTTGGAATTTGATTAGGAATACAAATAGTGTTAAGAGGGAGGAGGTATGTTTCTTAAGGGATCAAAAGTACCTTATATTGTGTATAAACATAAGCCTAGGGTACGAGACATGCCAATTATAATATGTTTCGTTAGAGGTTGATGTCTCATAGGCTGGCCTTAACCAGTTCCTAGTCTAATAGCTCCTGCTTGCAAGTGTATCCCCAATCGCACGATCAATTTATCGTATGAACGATCAAGTTGTCTCTCCAATATGTTTCCAAAAGGTAGCATGTTCGATTAAATTAAATAAATATGTGGAAATGATAATTTCGAGAATAAAATGTATCTTGATCTTCTACATTGAGAATGGATCGATACGCTTCGATAACCGGTCAAATCGGACCTAAAACGGACAATATATTTTGTGTTTTTAGAGAGATTCTTATCTATTATAATTTAATTTTTATGTTTACAAATGAAATCTTAATTATTCCGCTACGCGAAATTAAGTCCACATATTGAAAAACTTGAGGAGTTTAGCATCTAGATTGTGGTATAGAGGGAAAAAAAGGCTCAACAAACCATAGTCTATCTCGAGACAGTGATTTATGAAAGGTGTGTTTCGAGTTGGCTGGCCTAAAGATTAACAAACGTGAAAACAACCGCTGCAAGATATATTGTTACCTTTTATTTATTGATTTGAAACAACCAACAATTTTTTTCTTGCTATATGTGTGTTTGTTAGTAATTACTGTTGAGAAATCATAAATGCCAAACAATTACGCCTTATCTAGAGATCGAACAATTACATCTCATCTAGGGGTCAAACACTTACACTCCGGGGAAGGAGAAACAGTTCCCCACCTTAACCTAAGGACTGTCCTATGCCAAAGAGACCCAAAGCATAAATCAGAAGTGCGGAACATAATACCTAATTTCATATCATTTGTCATGGAATATCCAAAACCTTGGTAGAGCAACAGCCGTCTCTGTGAGCACGAGACAAGTCTTCAATGACAAGAAGCCTTTCTCGCCTTTTCGTCGTATGGTTGTGGATCAAGTCTTCCAAGATAGCAAGATATGGCCTTTGAGAAATCATCTCCAAATTTTCTAATGAATTTCTCTTCTCTATTATTTGATGGTGGAAGAAGAAGAGAAGGCACACAGAGCTGTATTTTTCTAAAGAGAAAAACATATATTCAGTTTCTGTGTTTTTATATGTTATCTTGTGCCTTGGGGACCAATCCTTATATATATTAACCTATCTAGTTATCTACCAACTTGAAAAAGATATTTTGTGCGACTGCATCAAAAACCGTGCTGGCGCATCAAAATCCGTGCAGCCGCATTGATATCTGTGTGGCCCACACAATCCTCTTAAATGACAGTTTTCTAAATTGCAAATCTCAGAATCAGTCTATCAATGCCTAAATTGTTCTACATATTTATGAACCACATTCTAATGAATATATTAGTCGTCTATTACCTTATTTTATCACTTTAATTGACAACCATATATGACAGTAAACATTCATAATTAGATTACATATATGCTCAATGTTGGCATTAATCCAACGAGGTTGGCAATAAATCCAACAATCTCCCACTTGAGGAATATGTTATGGCTTTTTAATTATGCATTGTTTTTCTTATGTGCGCACATTTCTTTGTTGTCTTCCTTATATATTCTCAAACCAATTCGGTCCATCAACTATATCAGCAAATGACTAAAATGGCATTCGTTGCATTTATTCGCAACTAAACCCTCAATAATCATATCACTAATACAGCTGAATGACATGAATCATGATGTGAATGTGTAGCATAGAAATTACATGCAATTGTGATCTTCAGATGCCTATTTCTAACTTGGTCTCCTACTTAAATCTTGAAACTAAATTTCATAAATTAACTGAATTACTGGTCAAACATAGACGAGAAATAGATTGTCAAAACTTCATAATATATATAACACTTGTTACATGTCACAAGTTACATATCCAAAATTACATTAAAAAATAGAACATTAAATTACAAATAACAGACTCCCACTAAAACTGAAAATCCTTAATAGAGATTACACCCATATGAGCAACATGCTCTTCAAACTTAGCTGGTGTCAATCCCCTTAGTAAGAGGATCTACTAACATAGAGTCTGTTCATACATGTTTTATTTTCAATTCACCATTCTGTACTCTTTCCTTTACTTTACCTTACTTTAGTTTAGCATTGTTCCATATTCTAAATGATGCATCACTAAGATATTCCATCTCTAAATTCTTTATCAAAGAGTTCTTAGTTTCTTGCAACATATTTATATCGATATTGGCAAGCAATATGATATCCACATAGAAATACAAATTACTCCTAAAGAACTTAAGGTATATAAATTCATTCAATAAATTTATCTCAAAACCAAACGAGATAATCTCACTATGAATTTTGCAATACCATTGTTGAGACACTTTCTTTAATTCATACATGAATTTCTTAAGTTTGCATACCATAGACTTTGTGTCTCCCGACACATAGTTTTCTAGTTGCACCATATAGATTGTTTCATTAATGTCACAATTTAGAAACGCTCTCTTAATATCTATCAACTAAAATTAAAGTGCGTAACTAATGCCAATATAATCTTTAAAGAGACTTTCTAAAATAAAGTATTGATGATTCAAATAACATATCAATCAATATGTCTTCCTTAATTGGGCTGATAATATTGATTATACGTAAAACATAATAATTATCACAATACTCTATGTACACATAATTTTAACAATCATCAACCTTCCTTTGGGCCGGTTAATGCTTGCATTCATTAAATGAAGTAAAAAAAAAATTTCTAAAACCTTAAGTGATAAGACGAGCTTTATATTACTCCTCATTACTTTTCGAATCCCTTTTAGTTTTAAATATCCATTTGAAACTAATGGGTCTCGTTTCTTTAGGTAATGAGGTAAATTTCTCAATGTCATTGTCAGCCATTAATTATATTTTCTTATTGGCACTTCTGAATTTTCTCGAGGAATTCTAGCATTGTCTGAAACAATCGGCCTACAATAACATCTTCCAGAGATTTTAGAATCTGACTTTGTGTTGTTTGATTATGTTGAGTTTGGTCTTCAATAGTGGTTCTGTTAAAGATACTTGTATTTGGAGTTAAATGAGATCTATGTCCATAAAACTCTCAACACCTATGGGAATATTTACATACTCCTCTTCGAATTCAAAATTCATTATTGTATCTCCCCCCCCCGCAAACTCAACATCCTAAAAAAATTTGCATTTTCCGTCTCAAATACTGAATGTTCTATGGGATTATAAAATTCCTTAATGATAACAATCAAATCTGAAATCGCGCCCCTTAATGCCTTTTAATGGACCTCTTCATCATCATAAGACACATGCAATTTGATTTGTCCCACTTTTCATTTTCCTTCTGATCATTAGAAGTACTCTTATCCGTAAGTATGAGACATACCTCCTTAATGCAAGGTCTAGATCCTTGACACCGAGAACTATTACTATGTTCTCATGTTAAAATTTGAAGTTGGTTACATTCAACATAAAAAAATTAGGCCTTTAACAATGCTAACTGAAAAAATTACAAACAAAAAATCACAAAGAACAACACGAATAAAATATTCTAAATTTATAAATTACATTCAAATAAATGCCCAACTTGCTCAAAATATATGAGATGATTTTCCCTTTTGTTACTATACACACGAATTCACAACTAGGTAAGTTCCCAGGTAAGTCAGGGATTCCTAAGGATTCACTTCGAATTCTGACTTGCCTAGACAGAACTTTCCTAGACATTGTTACATTCATAGTATCGTAACTTATCTTAATAAATCATTACATTTTATGAGCCTTAAAACCATCTTAAAACCAAAGTATCGGTTTCCATTAAGCGGCTACCTTAACGGGTCAATTTCTTATGATACTTTGGTGCAATAATAAGGTATTGATAACCTAGAACATACCGAACAACGTGCCTTCCTTTGGGCCGACAATGTTGACATATGTGTAAAATTTGTTGTCATCACTATACTTTATTATCACTCACTTGTACAAATAATTTCAACAACCATTATCTTCCTTTGGGCTGATAAATGATTGCATCCATTGAATGCACACCTAATATCCTTTTGTAAAATGAATTTAAATCAATCTTGTCAAAAGAGGTACCTTTGGGTTCAATTAGGACACAATTAATTCAATTCAAGATACATATAACTTTAATGCCCTTATAAGAATTATAATTTATACCTTAGTCATAAAACAAAAGTGCAATTAAATAAATATATATATAATTGCATCATAATAACAACATTTTTAATCTCAGAAACTATTCTCTAACTTTCCAGAGAGTTGTGCGGCCCCCACAAAATTTTGAGCGGTCTGCCAAATTAAAAAAAGTATTTTGTGCATCTGCATCAAAAAACCGTGCGATTGCATCAAAATTCGTGTGGCTGTATCTTTGTCTGAGTAACTGTAAAATTGCATTTATTATGCTAAAATTAATCCATGATCTAGAGAGATTTCTTAATTTTGCAAGCATCTTAAATATCTTTTCAAATGTAGAAATTTAATTCCAAATCTATATAACATTTCAAATTTAGAAGTTTAATTCCAAATTTGTATATTTTTTTTAGGAAATTATTAAAAAATAAATTTCACCAAAACCCTAAATTTCATAACTGCCTATTAAAATTTGGTGTGGAATTTGGTGTGGCATCTGTGCATCCGCACAGAGGGTCGTACAAACTCTGCCAGGACCAAATTTTGCAATTTCAATTGAAAATCTTCTAGCAAATTCTAACCAACTTAATAACTGAAAAATAAGCAATTATGCTGTAAATTTTACAAATTTTGTGCTCGCCAAACCAAAATTTTCAAATCTAAAACAATCAAGAAAAATTCAATAAAAATCAATGAAAAATTCATCAATAATTCCTAATTCTCTCTAGATCCTAAAAGACTTAATCCTTCGGCATAGGAAGGCTCTGATACCACTTGTTGGGGATTCATAAATACCAAATAATTACGTCTTATCTAGAGATCAAGCAATTACATCTCATCTAGGGTCAAACACTTACACTCCGGGAAAGGCGAAACAGTTCCCCACCTTAAACTAAGGACCGTCCTATGCTAAAGAGACCCAAAGCATAAATCAGAAGTACGGAACATAATACTTGATTTCATACCGTTTGTCATGAAATATCCAAAACCTTGGTAGAGCAACAGCCGTCTCCGTGAGCACGAGACAAGTCTTTAATGGCAAGAAGCCCTTCTCACATTTTCATCGTATGGTCGTGGATCAAGTCTTCCAAGACTGCAAGATATGGCCCTTGAGAAATCTTCTCCAAATTTTCTAATGGATTTCTCTTCTCTATTCTTTGATGGTGGAAGAAGAAGAGAAGACACACATAACTGTATTTTTCTAAAGAGAAAAATGTATATTCAGTTTCTGTGTTTTCTATGTTATCTTGTGTCTTGGGGACCAATCCTTATATATATTAACCTATTTGGTTGTCTACCAACTTGAAAAATATATTTTGCGCGACTCCATAAAAAACCGTGCTGTCGCATCAAAATCCGTGCGGCTGCATTGATATCCGTGTGGCCCACACAATCCTCTTAAATAACAATTTTCTAAATTGCAAATATCAGAATCAGTCAATCAATAATTTGATCATGCATTTTTATGTTTCAGCCCCCAATCTAAATTTTCTAGTTCGGCACTCGACTTCAAGATGGCTCTTTCAACCATGGCAAGCTGGGCAGGTTCTGTTGTTTTGGCCATTGCCGACAAGGCATGGTCAAAAGTTGTTGAAAACCTTGCCGACACAGCTTATTCGCACTTGCATGACCGTATGATGTCTGCCGACAGTGAAGTTAAGATAAAGAGAGTACGAGAAGATCTTCCCCGTATGTTGGTTGTCTTGGACATTGCCGAAGCCCTTAAGATGAAGCGTCCGAATGTCGATTTATGGGTCAACCAATTTAGAAAGGCTGTTGAAGCATCCGAAGATTGGCTTGATGAGTTGGAGTACAGAGAACTTGAGGTAAATGGATCTGCGTCTAGTTCAAAGAAGAGAAAATTACATGTTCTCGATGATAATATGTTGGAGAAATTTAAGGAGGTTGTAACAATGTTGGATCGTGCTGCTGCTGGGACCAATGATCTCCTCCAACTTGCCAAGATGTTTGGTATATGTGATCTTTCTTACTCATCATGGCAAGAGGCCGGTAAAGTTTTAAGCCGTGAAACTACTTCTTTTTTAACTGAAAGAGAGGTGTTTGGCCGTGATGTTGAGAAGGATAAGATAATTAGTTGGTTGAAGCGACCAACTCAAGTCTGCCTCTCTTCTTTCGGTATTGTTGGGGTGGGTGGATTGGGGAAGACCACCCTTGCACAATTTTCATACAGAGAGATGAGTGGGTCAAATGATTTTGATAAAACAATTTGGATTTGTGTTTCTACTAACTTCAATGTTGAAGATATAACAAGAAAGATGCTTGGTGAACTAGGCGAAAATAATTGTTGTGATAAACCATTAAATGCACTTCAAGAGACCTTGAAAGAAAATATACATTTAAAGAAAATTCTTCTAGTTTTAGATGATATATGGGATGATGAGAAAAGGAGTGATTGGGAGCAATTGATTGCTCCTTTGAGATTTGTACAAGAAGGGAGTAAAATCTTATTTACAACTAGAATGAAATCAGTGGCAGACTTGCTTGCCAGTGTGATAAGTGAAGAACATGAACCTCTAGCATTACAAAGCTTAGAAGAGCAAGATCTGCGATTGCTCTTTTATAGTTATGCTTTTCATGGTTTTAACCCAGACAATCATAGAGATTTGCAAATATTTGGAGATGAAATATTAAAAATGCTTCGAGGTAGTCCATTAGCAGCAAAGGTGATTGGGAGCTTAATGAATTCACACATGGACCGCCACCATTGGAGAATAATTTTGGATCATGGTTCTATATTTAACTTAGATAAAAATGTCATGGAGGTTTTGAAGTTGAGCTACTACCATTTACCCGCAGATTTGCAGGTGTGTTTCAGATTTTGTAGCATATTTCCTAGAGATCATAAGTTTGATAAAGATGAGTTGATCAAAATGTGGATGGCTGTCGGTATCATACGGCAGCAACAATGTCAAGGTAAAGAGCCAGAGGATATTGGGCAAGATTACTTCAATCATCTTTTGAGGAAGTCATTCTTTGAATATGCTGACTCATGGCAAGGTGGAAGGTATGTTATGCATGATCTGGTGCATGAATTGGCCCAAAACGTTTCCTATGGAGAATGTTGTAGAATAGAACCTAATGATAAATCAATTACCATACCTAGCACTGTACGACATGTTTATGTACATGAAAGTGAAATGGAAAAGGTCTCCCATCTTGAAAATTTACGCAGCTTGGTTATAACCACTTCAGAGGAAACTGGCATTGTTCCAAATTTATTTGTTCTTCCAAATAATTTAATTAAGAAAAGTTTACGTTTATTGAAAATATGTGGCAAATACTGTGAATTGCCAGAGGAGATAAGTCGTTTGGTACACCTTCGTTATCTATCCATTCAATCTCATGATGTCACTCACTCATACAACTATTTGCTCCATTCTTCAGTTTGCAAACTTTACCATTTACAAGTACTAGAGTTTCCAAAAACTCAGGATAATTCACCCTATTCAGGAATTAAACAAATCGAAATGACGAATCTACTTAAGTTACGTTACATGAGGTTTCCCAATGAGATAATGCAAACCATTCATGGAGTCCACAAGCTGACGTCTCTCCAAGAGTTAACCTTTTTTGTTGGACAAGAGAGTGGTCATCGTATAAATGAACTGGGCACACTAAAGAACCTCCGACATTTGTTTATTGAAAATATTGAGAATGTAGGGAATATTGCTGAAGCTAGGAATGCCAACCTATTAGGAATGAATAATATCATGTCGCTATCCCTAAGATGGAACCCAAAGAGCAATCCTCATAACTCCGAGGAAATCATTGGTTACCTCCAACCCCATCCAAATCTCATGAAATTGACAGTTGAGAATTATAAAGGCCAAAAATCACCTAGTTGGATGGAGCATTTTCCTAACTTGTCATCTCTCAAACTAGTTTCATGTCCTAAGTGGAAAAATCAATTGCTTTCTTGGGAAATGCCATATCTACATATTCTTGATATATGGGATTGTCTAAACCTGGACAAGTTACCTAAGATGCCCATTTCTCTAATTGAATTTCGAGTTCATAATGTGGGTCTGACTTCTCTTCCAGATTTGTATCAAAGTTCTGGTTCTAACACTTCTCAACCATTATCACTAAAATCTTCACTAACGGTAGTGAAGATTAGCAAATGCCCCAACTTAATATCTTTGGATGGGTTTCTGCAGCAAGGCAACCTAGATCTACAAGCTATTGTGGAATTAACCATCAGCGACTGTGAGGAACTGGTATGCATACCAGTAGGCACATTTGGAAAATTATTTTCACTAAAACACTTGAGCATAGAAAATTGCAAAAACCTAACCAAATGTCCCGATCTACCACTTTCTCTTACTAAGTTTTGCATAAATAAAGTAGGAATGAGTGCTCTTCCAGAATATTATCAAAATTCTGGCTCAGGGATCGGCCCATCAACATCATCCCTAAAATCATCACTGAGAAAAGTTGAGATAAGATGCTGCTCAAATTTAACAGCATTGAACGGTTTTTTGCAGCAAGACAACATAGATTTTCAGGCCGCTATCATAATAAGTATCTACAATTGCATAAATCTTGTACATATACCTGTGTGTGCATTTGGGAGATTTGTGTCACTAACAGAATTAACTATAAGTGGTTGCCCAATGCTGGTGGCAGTTGACAACGAGATAAACCTTCTTCCTACAAAACTAAAAGTTCTGAAAATAAAAAACTGCGGTGAACTTGATGTGTCACTGCTGGAATCAGCATCAAGTCTCACTGCTCTCACTTGTCTTGAGATTGAAAATAGTGAAAACATTAATCGTATTCCCTCCACAGAAAATGCATTCATATCTCTTATTGATTTGAGTATCATTGGATGTGACAAGCTCGTTAAACATTCATTTATGGAAAAAACACATGGTGCCAACCAAGGGGGTAGCTTGGGCTCTTTAAAGATCAATATGCTCCACATTGATATGCTCTGTCTCCTTCTTATCGAACCACTGAGAAGCCTCAGATTTGTTAGTAATCTGGAAGTGGATAAATGCTCAGGGATGGAGGACTTGCCGGAGCAATGGATGCTGCAAAACAAAAATACCCTTAAGGATTTGTTTATCTGGGATGCAAGCTCTATAAAGTCATTGCCTGCTACAATGGCGAGGCTCACTTCCCTTGAAAACCTAACTATCGACAATGCTAATTTGCTAGAGGAGCTTCCAGAGTTACCTGCTTCTATAAGGTCGTTATTGATCAGAAATGCAAGATATCTGAAGTCATTATCTCCTACTATGTCGATACTCACTGCCCTTGAAAAGTTATCTATCTACGATGCTAATCGGCTGAAGGTACTCCCGAAGTTACCTGCTTCTCTCAAAGTAAAGAAAATTGTAGACAGCTGTGGCCGGTGGCTCTGAAACATAAGGATACTCTGCTTTCCTACGAATCCGCAACTCTTGTTGAAGAAAGAAAACCAGATGTGTTCAGTGGGATAATGCTTCATTATTTGACAACTCTGTATTCATAAGGTATTTCCTTTTCAATTTATGAAATCAATAAAAGGCTCTTGCAATGGTTTTGAATCTATTATTCACCAGATAATTATTCTCATTTCCATCTCTTTGTGTCTCAAACTTCAACTTATGTAGTTTTTTCTCCCCTTTTCTTTTTACTTATGATTTATGCCTACAGGAAGACTGCCCCACGCACAGATTCTGTGATAGCTGAGAGGAATAGAGGATTACATTACACACAAGCTCCATGCAATTAATTATGAGGAAAAGAACAAAGAATTGAATGCCATATATGCACTATTGCACTACAAATTACTACAGTCACCTTTCCTACAGGTATCTTTTCTTGTTTCCAAGCAATGCGTTCAACTTTACTTCTTTTTTTATATTTGAGAGATACACATTTTCAAATTTTTAACTCTGCCTAAGTCTAAACAATATAGCTGGTCCACAAGCCCATATAAATGGAGGATTAACATAAAAAAATGAAAAGTGTTAATTAGATGAATAGTGATTCAAATTAACCAAAAAAAAAAAATGTTTGCAAAAAAGAAATAAAATAACTAAACTGAACAACAGAAACTTGCAAGTTTTTTAGATAAAAAGCAAAAGTTATGATTTCAAATGACATGCACAAAATTTTCCAAGTTGAAGTATCTGATGTTGTTAGCCAAAGTTATTGAGCTATTCTTTCCTTTTGTTTCTTTTATATTTTTCCTTTTTGAAATGGCGGAGGTGGCCGGTGTGAACTTTGGTTTTAGTATACCACTAGAATATCTTTGACCTCTGATATCAGTTGAGACCGTTTTTTTGGGTTCTCTGAGTGATCTGATGTCTTTACTTGGATAAGAAAGTATGTTGTCCAAGTTCAGTCCTGAATTAAACTGCATCTAACACCATACTGGTACAGTACCAGATGATGCAAGAGTTTTTAATGAGAGGGATGTCATCAACTCTCTCACGGGACGATCATTTCACAGAAAATGGGGACCATACTAAACTGCAATTTCATATATTTTTTGCTAATAATTAGGGGTGCAGGCATATATATCGACCTTATTTTATTTTTTTTATGAAATGTAAACTGATTGTATTGACCTTGTTTCTAGGTGGTTGATCTTCAACCTGGCTTTTGACGTTGTAAAATTCCCAGTCTTTCCCAAGGTAAAGTATGCTTCTAGGATTGACTCTTTTTCTGAATAATTTTGCATTTCATTATCTTATTTTCCTATCTTTTACCATGTTTTTGTTTTGGTGATCTAAGTGTTGGGAGTAAAACTAGGGTTTTCTTAGGCTCACCAAGCCCTTTTGTGAGTCTTAACTTAATTCAAAATCTATCAGATTGACTTCAAACAACAAATCCAAACCATTGAAATCAATCTAATTCATAAGTGATGTGTTTACATCTCAATTATTACCATTTTTTACTTATTTTAGTATAAAATCAAGCGATAAGAAAATGATAAAAAATGAATGCATTAAAATTAACTTATAAACCTTCTTTTAAACCAAATGTTGTCCAATAAATATGCTCCAATTTAATGCATCATACACATGCTGTAGGAACCGGAGTCCCAGCACATGCTTGATGGTGATAGGCCTTGTCCCTCTACGAAAAGACGTAATTTTAGTTCCCACAAAAAGACACCTGAAAAGAAATGTATGTCGGAATTCATGGTAGCCTGATTTAAAAAAAAAAAAATCATACACGTTGAATTAGTACCTTTAGGTTACTGTAAACTGTACAGTTCTCAAATCTTTTATTTATATTTGTTTTGGCTTTTTTAACCATTCCAACTCAGCATTTTACAATTCATTTTAACCTCAATATGAATCAACTTGGTGTGGAATTAACCGGTAGGCAAGAGGTACCGTCCTCACTTAATTGACAGCTTCATGTAATAACCACCGGACATGATTGTTCATGTAACATCACTGGACTTGATTGTTATTTTTGCAAATTCCTTCAATCCCGATCTCATGCTATGTAACTTTCTACTAAAATCAGGATTCGCCGGTACAGCCTTATCTACTGATAGTTTATTTTGGTGGGAATGATTCGTGTCAACCGCATCCCTATGGCATGATCGAGTCCGCATGTGCCTTTATCAGAGTACAAGGACAACATCTGACAAATTGGCTTTACATCAGGGTATTTCTCACTTAATTTACTTATTCTAAACTTTTGTTTTCTTTTGAAGGAAATTTGTTGCTTAGTTTTAAAAAGAAAGAGTTCATCATGCTGTTTTGAACTAGGTGTATGTTACCAGTCATTGGTTGCAGTATCTTTGGTTATTGTACCAGCCAGGGGTGGTATCGGTATTAGTTGGAAACTTGCAATGCAACCGTGCTGGTTATTATTTCAACATGGTTCGTGGTTTGCAGAATTTTTAATTTTTAGCCCAAATTGAGTCTTGATCGAATTTCCAAATTAGGAATTGTCTAATGTAAAATTAGAATAAATTCCAGCTTAATTGCACATTGAAACTTACAAACATTATTTGGAATTAAACTAATGCTTGTTAAGTGCTTCTATTTTTCTGATACATAAGCAGCACCACAATACAAAAACTATTTTCACTCTTACCTCAATTTGCATGCTTTATGTGGATTGTACTAACACTGCTAGTCCCATTACATGCAGGGTTTTTCTGACACAACACGTGTTATTTTCCTTAGCTGCCCTCCAGTCCATGAGAAAATGCTTGTCGAATCCGCAAGGTGATTTATGAAACTAACCTACCGTGCTTTCTGTTGAAGTTGAAGACAAAATATTATTTCCTCAAAAAAAAAAAGACAAAATATTGGGCCCGGCCCATTTGCTTTTCCTGTCGGCTCTAAGCATTTTGTTTGTTTTGATTTGATTAAAAATCCCAGCCGTAACTTTGAGAATTTGAGCCATTTCGTTGAGTCTCTTGGAGGCAACGTCTCTGTTGCCTCTTCATCAAGCTCTTCTAGAATTTTGCTTTTTTTTTTTTTTAAATTATAAGAGAGTGTGTGAGAGAGTGCTATTGTGAGTTCTAATATCTTGTACTTGTAAGACTTTTTGATCTAGTGAATTTGTACCGTGTGCTTCCGTGGTTTTCTCCCGAAAGGGTTTCCACGTAAATCTTGTGTCTTCTCTTATTTTCTTGTGCTTGTTGTTTGGTATCTTGATTTCTTTATTTTTCCATTTATTTATGATTTGGTGTATGTGTTGGGACCTTATTATTACACTAAAACAATTCGGCCACATAAACAATTAAATTCAATTCAATATGCCACTATTGATCTACCTATGCCAAAATGGCCATCATGCAAAAATCATCAATTTTTAGAGAGCAGAAGCAATACCTGAATCCATTAGCGTATTTAAGCAAAGCTTCACTCAAAAGCGGTTGATGAACTTATGAGACAGAGGCAAGAAAGCCTTCGTGCCAATGTAGAGGTTGAAGCGTCGGCGGCCTCCTTAGTGGTAGGATGAAGCCTTCCAAAGCTACAAGACTGCCCTTGTGAGATCGTGTTCACAATTTCTTAATGATCTCACCTCTCTATTCTTTAATGGGGAGAAGTAGAGAAGGCCACATAATTGACTAGATTGACGGCTAGAAAATTATGCAACTTTTCGTTATTTTCTTGTGTTTTGGGGACCAATCCTATTTATAGAGATGTGAAGTCGGCAAATAGCCAAACCCTAACTCAAAACCGACTTTCTGGCCATATGCCAACTTAAAAAAGGTATTTTGTGCAATTGCATCAAAATCCGTGCGGCTGCTGGAGAATCGGTTTCCTTAATTGCAAATTTCAGAATCAGTCCATCAATGATTTGATCTTTGCCTAAATTGTTCTACACATTTGTGGACCACATCAAAATGAATATATTGATTGTCTATTACCTTATTTGATCACTTTAATTGACAATCATATATGACAGTAAACAATCCATAATTAGATTACATATATGCTCAATGTTGGCATTAAATCCAACGAGGTTGGCAATAAATCCAACAATCTCCCACTTGAGCAATATGTTATGACTTTTTAATTATGAATTGTGTTTCTTATGTGCGCACATTTCTTTACTGTTTTCTTATATATTTTCAAACCAATTCGGTCTATCAACTATATTAGCAACGGACTAAAGCGGCATTCGTCGCATTTATTCGCAACTAAACCCTCAATAATCACATCACTAATACAGTTGAATGACATGAATCATAATGTGGATGTGTAGCATAGAAATTACATGCAATTGTGATCTTCACATGCCTATTTCTAATTTGGTTTCCTACTTAAATCTTGAAACTGAATTTCATAAATCAACTGAATTAGAGGTCAAACAAAAACGAGAAACAGAATGTCAAAACTTCATAATATATATAACAATTGTTACATGTCACAAGTTACATATCTAAAATTACATTGAAAAATAAAACATTAAATTACAAATAACAGACTCCCACTAAAACTGAATATTCTTAATAGAGATTACACACATATGAGCAACATGCTCTTCAAATTTAGCCGGTGTCAACCTTAGTAAGAGAATCTGCTAACATAGAGTCTGTTCTTACATGTTTTATTTTCAATTCACTATTATGTACTCTTTCCTTTACTTTACCTTACTTTAGTTTAGCATTGTTCCATATTCTAAATGATGCATCACTAAGATCTTTCATCTCTAAATTCTTTATCAGAGAGTTCTTAGTTTCTTGTAACATATTTATATCGATATTGGTAAGTAATATGATATCCACATAGAAATACAAATTACTCCCACAGAACTTAAGGTATATAAATTCATTAAATAAATTTATCTCAAAACCAAACGAGATAATCTCACTATGAATTTTGCAATACCATTGTTGAGACACTTTCTTTAGTTCATAGATGAATTTCTTAAGTTTGCACACCATAGACTCTGTGTCTCCCGACACATAGTTTTCTAGTTGCACCATATAGATTGTTTCATTAATGTCACAATTTAGAAATACTTTCGTAATATCCATCAACTAAAGCTCATAATTAAAGTGCGTATTAATGCCAATATAATCTTTAAAGAGTCTTTCAAAAAATAAAATATTGATGATTCAATAACATATCAATCAACATGTATTCCTTTGAGCCAACAAAATTGATATATGTAAACCATAATAATCATCACTATACTCTATGTACACATAATTTTAACAATCATCAACCTTTCTTTGGGCCAGTTAATACTTGCATTCATTAAATGAAACTACAGAGAAGGTCTCTAAAACCTTAAGTGACAAGACAAGTTTTATATTACTCCTCATTACTTTTCGAATCCCTTTTAGTTTTAAATATCCATTTGAAACTAATGGGTCTCGTTTCTTTAGGTTATAGGGTAAGTTTTCCAATGTCATTGTCACTCATTAATTATATTTTATTATTGACACTTCTGAATTTTCTCAAGAAATTCCAGCATTGTCTGAAACAATCTGGCCTACAACAACATCTTCCAGAGATTCTAGAATCTGACTTTGTGTTGTTTAATTATGTTGAGTTTGGTCTTCAATAATGGTTCAGATACTTGTATTTTGAGTTAAATGAGATCTATGTCCATAAAACTCTCAACACCTGTGGGAATATTTGCATACTCCTCTTCGAATTCAAAATTCATTATTGTATCTCCCCCCGCAAACTCAACATCCTAAAAAAATTTGCATTTTCCGTCTCAAATACTGAATGTTCTGTGAGATTATAAAATTCCTTAATGATAACAATCAAATATGAAATCCCGCCCCTTAATGCCTCTTAATGGACCTCTTCATCATCATAAGACACATGCAATTTGACTTGTCCCACTTTTCATTTTCCTTCTGATCATCAGAAGTACTCTTATCCGTAAGTGTGGGACATACCTCCTTAATGCAAGGTCTAGATCCTTGACACCGAGAACTATTACTATGTTCTCATGTCAAAATTTGAAGTTGGTTCCATTCAACATAAAAAATATTGTTTAGGCCTTTAACAATGCTAAGTGAAAAATTACGAACAAAAAATCACAAAGAACAACATGAATAAAAAATTTTGAATTTATAAATTATATTCAAATAAAGGCCAACTTGCTCAAAATATATGAGATGATTTTTCCTTTTGTTACTATACACACGAATTTCACAACCTGGTAAGTTTTCAGGTAAGTCAGGGATCCCTAAGGATTCACTTCGAATTCCGACTTGCCTAGATAGAACTTTCCTAGACATTGTTACATTCATAGTATCGTAACTTATCTTAATAAATCACCATATATTTTATGAGTCTTAATATCATCATAAAACCAAAGTATCGGTTTCCATTAAGCGGCTACCTTTGAGTAACAGGTCAATTTCTTATGATATTTTGGCGCAATAATAAAATATTGATAACCTAGAACATACCGAACAACATGCCTTCCTTTGGGCCGACAATGTTGACATATGTGTAAAATTGTTGGTCATCACTATACTTTATTATCACTCACTTGCACAAATAATTTTTTGTAACAATTACCTTCCTTTGAGAGTTTGGGTCGATAATGATGACATTCATTAATTGCACCTTAACTTCCTTCATAAAATGCATTTGAATTAACCTCATCAAAAGAGGTACATTTGGGTACAATTAGGAATCAATTAATTCAAATCCAAATTACATATCCCTTTGCCTTTAAAAGAACGATAATTTATACCCTAATTATTTAATCTAAATGTGCAATCAAACTAACGCAAAAGAAAATTTTAATTGCATTACAATAATCTGCAGTTATTTTCTTCAAATCGTTTTCCAGAACCTTCGTGCGGCCCACACGGAAATTTTTGTGCGGCCACACGAAATCTGGAAATCCTGAAATTTGCGGAATTCGGTGGGTATCTTTCTGTAGAGCTCCCGTGCGGCCCACAGAAAATTCATGCGGCCGCACCAAATACTACAGAACCAAAACAACTGCATTCATTGTACTGAATTTACACTATTGACCTAGAGATTCCTTGACAGTATCCTAATTGACCATAATTTATTTTGAGAAACAATTTTTTTTTATATTTTATCTGATGATAAGCCGAATCAATAAATCCAAAATATGCCAAATCACATGAATCTAAATATCCGAATTGTTTAATCAAATTAAATTATTTGTTCGGATCAACCAAATCTTAACGAATCATTAACTTAGATTCATTTTGAAAAATAAAAATACACTTTGAATTAGATTCATAGGACCGAGCGTTTCTTTTGAAAAAAGAAAAAAATAACTTAGATTTAATCAACACACTTTGAATTTAAGGATTTGCCAAATCATTAACCGGTTATCATGTAAATTGATTTGGCAACAATTTCAAAGCTTATATGATTAATAAATCCAACTTCAAAACAGAAACAATTTCAAAGCAATTGAAAAATCAACAATCAATTGCTTATTCTCTAGATTAATTCTAAACAAATAATCCAAATTAGCATATGAGTGGCTCTGATACCACTTGTTGGGACCTTATTATTGCACTAAAACAATTCGGCCACATAAACAATTCAATATGCCACTATTAATCTACCTATGCCAAAATGGCCATCATGCAAAAATCATCAATTCTTAGAGAGCAGAACCAATACCTGATTCCATTAGCGTATTTAAGCAAAGCTTCACTCAAAAGCGGTTGATGAACTTGTGAGACAGCGGCAAGAAAGCCTTCGTGCCGATGTAGAGGTTGAAGCATCAGCGGCCTCCTTAGTGGTAGGATGAAGCCTTCCAAAGCTACAAGACTGCCCTTGTGAGATCGTGTTCACAATTTCTTAATGATCTCACCTCTCTATTCTTTAATGGGGAGAAGTAGAGAAGGCCACATAATTGACTAGATTGAAGGCTAGAAAATTCTGCAACTTTTCGTTATTTTCTTGTGCTTTGGGGACCAATCCTATTTATAGAGATGTGGAGTCGGCAAATAGCCAAACCCTAACTCAAAACCGACTTTCTGGCCATATGCCAACTAAAAAAGGTATTTTGTGCAATTGCATCAAAAACCGTGCAATCACATCAAAATCCGTGCGGCCGCTGGAGAATCGGTTTTCTTAATTGCAAATTTCAGAATCAGTCTATCAATGATTTGATCTTTGCCTAAATTGTTCTACACATTTGTGGACCACATCAAAAATGAATATATTGATTGTCTATTATCTTATTTAATCACTTTAATTGACAATCGTATATGACAGTAAATAATCCATAATTAGATTACATATATGCTCAATGTTAGCATTAAATCCAATGAAGTTGGCAATATATCCAACAGTATGCACACAAAGTGTTTGAAGAAATTACTCTTAGAAGTATTTGTGTGGTACAGCCTTTGTTATTTACCTCCTTTACCCAACACTTTCATCTCTATTTCTTATATCACCACACATGCAAAGCTATTTAATTGATTATGAACCCTCCCCCCCTCCGGCGAATTAGGACATATGAAGCATGTAGATTATCAGTTGACTAGGAATGTGCAATGAACTGAACAATACAGACTCAAACTTCCAAGTTACCGACTTGTTTAGTGCAATACAAAAGGCCCGAGACTGGGCTGATCCATGCTTTATGTAAGTTCACATTTGCAATAGTATATAAAAAAATATAAATATATATATATAAACAGCTTGGTTTGTTTGCGTGTTGATAGCTTCTAAAAATTAACTGATGCAGACACGGAATGCTGGCGGCAGAGATATTGAAGGCTATAAGTGAAGCAAAATGGGAACCTTCTCTGTGTTTGGGTGTTTTCCTGGCCGAGTTTGAAGATGTCTTGTATCCTATCCAATCTTTCATGCAATAGTCGATATCATTAGTTGTTCATTATGATTAAATTAATTGGCAGTTTACTTATTAATTATTTATTTTGCACATTATCTATTTATTTCTTTTCGACAAAAACAGTTCCGGTGAAGTAGACATATTTTTTTTTTTCTTTTAAATAGAACAGCTTAGAGATTGAAATCTCGAATTTGAATAAACAAAGGTTAGAATTTATCAGTTTTCATGTCTATGATGTGAAAAAATTATTGATTACCTTTCACTTGCCAAATTTCAAAGTTACAAATTTCTTTATTATAATTAAACTAATCCATTATCAAGTACAGAATAGATTCCGAAATTTTTAAGAATACCCTCCACCCAAAAATAATAAACCAAAAAATCATTGTTTTGTGGGAATTCCGTAATTACCAAGGCTGCAATGACAAATGGCGGACCCCAAGAATGGGGCCGTCATTTGTCGTTGCGGCCCCATTCTTGGAATTAAGAGGCAGCTAGACAGTCAATCTTGTAAATGCGAATGGGGTCCGCAACGACAAATGGCGGCCCCTTTCTAAAAACAATTAATAAGTGGTCTTTTGGTATATTTATTTTTTTATGAGGGTATTTTTAAAAATTTTGGGAATAGATTTCCACCTATAAAACAATTAATAAGTATATGATTCCAACCATAGGTCCAATTAATAATGGGATATTGCTAATTGATAGATAAATAAAGACCAATTTAAAAAAAAAATTAGTGCATGGCCCGGAGCACCAATGCTGGGGATGACCCCCGTCTCGGGGTACGCGAAGCCAGAAGAGGGCATGTCCAAATCCCTATCAAACAACCACTCAATCAGACTACTGGTACAATTCCTCTTAAAACATAAATTATTCTTACAGTCATTCTTGTATATGTATAATTTTGACTAGAGATGATCCGAGTAAAAGTATTTAGAGGGGATCAGATGTGCATTTTTTGTGGGATTCAAGAAACAGTGAATCATTTACTTTTTCTATATGCTTTTATTTCTCCCTTTTGAGTTCTATTTAATGCTTGACATACTAGAGGAATTACTTTACAAAGTTTTCCTACACAAACTTGTTGGAGTTTTTGTGTTCAGTTATCTAAAAGGATACAATATATTGTGCGACATTAATTGGCTGCCTTTGTTTAGGTTATTTGGAGTGAAAGAAATAAAAGAATTTTTCACGAGGTGAAACGCTGTACAGCAAAATCACTATTTTTCTATGTGCCAAAAAAATATGTCGGATTAAATTTTTGTGGAGAAACTGAAATTTTTTTTTTTTAACAACATACAATTTGTCCTATTTTGTGATTGATGTTTCATTATTTATTTTGTGGAAAGAGGGAACTTCATATACTGTAGAGTTGGGGAGTCCGGCTAACGCATTTCCTCTAGGATTTCAACAATATGTTTTCGGCCTCCAAAATATATTGAATCGGCTTCAAACGACAAATACAAACCATTTAAATTGATCTCCTTAATGAAAACTTTGTTTCCATATAAGAATTTTTAATTTTGGAATTTATTTACTATCAAGTCAAGCGGTCAAATATGAAGGTTTTTGTGCGCATTTTAATGCACTAAAACCTTAAAAAAAAATTACCGCTTGACTTGATAGTAAATAAATTCAAAAATTAAAAAAATTATATGGAAACAAATCTCTCGTTAAGGAGATTGGTTTGAATGGTTTTGATTTGTCGTTTGAAGCTGATTCGATAGATTTTGGTATACTAGAGAAAACGCGTTAGCCATACTCTAGGATTGGGTATAAGTTTTTAACTTGCTTTGTTATGTACTTTTGAAGTATAACTCTGTTTTATGCTAGTGACTTTTGTATGTTGCTTTTGTAAAGTAATGAAAGCCGGTACCTTTGGAATTACTTCTCTCAAAAGAAAAATATTCACGGAAAGACACATGAAATTACTGCACTTCATTATGCCAGTGTCCGTATAATTAAGTATAATGTAACATATATTGACAATTATTTCCAAAAAAAACAAAAACATACATGTGACAATTTGTCATTAATTGCGTTAATAACCAAGGAAGCAAAACCTTGTGACTAAACTCCTACAAACGTTCCATCATACTTTTATTATGCTTTCATTTTAATATAAGTTATCAACTATGTCTAACCGTTCAGTACGTGAGAAGTAAATATTGTATTCAACCAAATAAATCTATTAAATAAAATATTAGAGAAAATCAATATGATTATAGTAGAAGGAAATATAATTGATATCAAGTAGACCGTTGCATGGCTTGATGAGGTGTTTTACATCAAATAAGTCTTGACCAAATTAAAATAGATTGTGATGCGGTATAGGGACCTATGTATATCTTCCAGCAGCACTTGTCCAGACATGATCTTCATTAAAAAATGCAAGATCATATGCGCCATGAAAAATTATCCATGCGCTCAGCAAACAGCAAATATATCCGGGTCAACGCCCTCGGTGTTATTCTTCAAAAAGTCTATTCCATGTAATTTCAATAACTCAATGAAGGTCGGTACAAGTGAATTGATCTCGGAGTCGAAATTAAATTCCCATGTCATTGCATCGTCGCTATCTCGGTTAGAAAGAGTAAACACCATTTGAATCAACTAGTAATAGTCAAGTGCCCACGCATTGCTGTGGGGATTGAAGGTTTGTTTTGATCATTTTTTTAAATATGATTAGTTTAAGGATTAATAGTATTACATTATTGTAATTTTTAACTTTCAAGAAAATTTTGATGATAATTCAAGGCATCTAAGCTGGCAAAAAAAAAAAATGAACTTAATTTTTTATATTTTAGTTACTTCTGTATGAGTGTGTTTGTTCCATTTTGAGAAGTTTATATTTTAGGAATTACATACTAGCACATTCTTTTAGTTATTTTGCTGTGACTATCTTTTCAATTTCTACTTGTTTGTTCTATTAACATTTTGGCAATCTATAACAAAAGTAATATTCCCCACTTAATTTCATTTGTTGAGATAGTTAAAATAATTATTTGATTTTTTTTAAATAAGTATAATGTGTCTGAGGTGAGGAATTCGATTTCTGAGAATATTTCATATCCAATATTCATAGCAAGCGTTGTTTTCTGAGATGCACGTAGAATTTGATTTGGCTCTTTGTTTTTTTAGAATTCATATCACCTAAGGTAGCAGAATATTTCTGTGTAGATTCGGATCACAAAAATTATTAAAGGATTCACTGCTATGTGAATATTGGCTATTTGATGCGATGGTTATTTTTTTTAATGCTAAAAGTAGAAAAAACGGAATATATCTTGTACATCCAGTACGACTATTCACTGTAAAAAGTTGGACATGGATAGAAAAATGAATTTGTATAAGTGGAAAATCAGAAAAATGAATTGTATTGATTCCTTTGTTCTCTTGGGCCTATATAGGCGTTACATTTTTCATTCGTAACCCTACGATTCTCTATAATTCATTTCTTACCAATATAACCCTATAACTTCTATTAATGCAATAAACATACATAAATCTCAACACTCCCCCTCAAGATGGGCAAAAGATATCCATCAAGCCCATCTTGTCACAAAACCTATCTAGATCTATTGAGCTAAGTCCTTTGGTGAGGCAGTCAGCTACTTGATCTCCAGTAGCTACATGACTCAGCTCCAATAGTCCACTTTCTAGCTTTTCCTTTATGAAGAACCTATCGATCTCCACATGCTTGGTTCTGTCATGCTGCACAGGATTGTTGGCAATGCTGATCGCTGACTTGTTATCGCACCACAATTTCATTTGAGCTCCGTGATTCACCTTGAGCTCTTCCAACAACCTCTTCAGCCACACCATCTCAGCAACTCCCAATGCCATAGCCCTGTACTCGGCTTCTGCTGTCGATCTCGCAACAACTGGCTGCTTCTTGCTCTTCCAAGAGACCAAGTTGCCCCCTACGAACATGCAATAGCCAGCTGTGGACCTCCTGTCATCTTGGCAACTGGCCCAGTCAGAGTCACAATAGCCCTCAATGTTCATGTGTCCATTCTGCCTGAAAATCAAGCCCTTCCCTGGTGCACTCTTCAGGTACCTCAGAATGTGATACACTGCGTCCATATGGCCCTTCCTAGGGTCATGCATGTAGCGGCTCACCACGCTCACTGCAAATGAGATATCGGGACGTGTATGTGTCAAATAGATCAATCTGCCTACCAGTCTTTGGTACCTCTCACGATCAACCTGTTCTCCTGCCTCTGCACTTATCTTAGCCTTCACATCAATTGGAGAAACTGCAGGCCTGCACCCCAACATGCCTGTCTCTGTGAGCAAATCTAGGACATACTTCCTTTGGGATAGAACAATCTCCTCTGCTCCGCGAGCCACCTCAATTCCAAGGAAGTATCTAAGCTGTCCCAAATCCTTCACTTCGAACTCCTTTCCCAATTTTGCCTTCAACTTTGCAATTGCCCCCTCATCATCCCCGGTAATGATCATATCATCGACATACACAGCCAGCATAGTAATGTGACCACCATGTTGTCGAACGAACACCGTATGGTCGGCATTGATCTGCTGATAGCCCATGCTTACCATAGCCTTCCTGAACCTATCAAACCAGGCCCGGGGGGGGGACTGTTTCAACCCATAAAGCGACTTCTTGAGTCTGCACACCTTACCCACTGTCTGGTTTGTGCCAAACCCTGGTGGAATCTCCATGTACACCTCCTCCAACAAATCACCATGAAGAAAGGCATTATTCACGTCGAGTTGGTGTAACTTCCATCCCCCATTCGCTGCCATGGAAACCAGTGTCCTCACTGTGCTCATCTTCGCCACGGGTGCAAAGGTATCATCATAGTCGATGCCATAGGTCTGACTGTACCCCTTCGCTACCAACCTCGCCTTGTAGCGCTCAACTAGACCCTTTGGATTATGTTTCACTGTGAAGACCCACTTGCATCCAACAGCCTTCTTGCCTGGTGGTAGTGAACACAAGCTCCCACGTTTTGTTCTTTAAGAGGGCCTTGAGCTCTTCTAGCATGGCTGCTTTCCATTTCGAATCTCCTTTAGCAACCTGCCAACACTCAGGGATAGAGACAGTATCCAATGATGCAATAAACGCTCTATGCACTGGTGATATATGTGAGTAAGAGACAAATTGGGCAATCTCATGTGGGAAACCATATCGGTTAGGAGGAATACCCGCATTCTCACGAGGAGTCCTTCTCACCGATAGGGGAGTGGGAGGAGTAAAAAGAGGAATCATAGCACCTGTGTATTCTGAGTCTGAGGTGGATGGTGTAAGTGTCTCACGAGTCGGAGTAGGCAGAGCCAATGGACTTGGCACAGGTGGCACTGAAGGCACGGCTCCCTCACTCTGCTTATTTCTTCTCACATACACCTCACGGTATCTCGACTCCCCCTGAGGCTGAGTTCTCCCACTTTCGGGCCCATTCTTCTCAACTTCCGGCTCAACCACAGCCAAATCCTCCTTTTCTGGCTCAACCCTAGCTGAATCCTCCTTTTCCGGCTCGACCCTAGCTGAATCTACCAGTGGGCAAGGAATACCACCCACACTCACTATCCTCCTCTCACCATCACTACTACTCTCCCCCTATCGCCTCATACCTCCTGTATTGAGCGAGTCTCCAAAGGGTGATGTAGTCTCTGAGGAGTAGTATTGTTCGAGCTCGCGGAATGTAACATCCATACTCACAAACAATCTTCTCTCTACCGGGCTCCAGCACACATAACCCTTTTGAGTACCAGAGTAACCCACAAAGATGCATTTCACCGCTCTGGGATCCAACTTTCCCACTGTTGGTCTGTTGTCTTTCACGAAGCACAAACAACCAAATACTTTTGGAGGAAGAACGCCCTCATTATCTCCTTTCAACATCACACATGGAGTCTGCCACTCCAACACTCTAGATGGCATTCTGTTGATCAATTGTGCGGCTGTCAGGACCGCTTGTCCCCACAAATGTTTCAGAACATTCATGGAGATCATCATGCACCGGGCTACCTCCAACAAGTGTCTATTCTTCCTCTCTACCACTCCATTTTGTGCTGGTGTGTAAGGGCACGTGGTCTGATGATGTATCCCATGAATTGACAAATACTCCTCGAATGCCTTGTTTGTATATTCGGTCCCATTATCAGATCTCAGTGCCTTCACCACAGCACCATACTGAGTCTGAGCCGCCTTATGAAAATCCTTGAAACAAGCAAGTACATTATTCTTGTTCTTCATCAAGTACAACCATGTGACACGAGAATAACAATCGATGAAAGTCACAAAAAATCTATACCCATTCATCGAAGTTGTTGAGCAAGGCCCCCACACATCCGAGTGTACCAGATCAAAGGCATGAGAACTCCTACTTCCTGAGCTTACATACGAACTCCTTGTATGCTTCCCAAACTCACATCCATCACACACAAGTTTCTGTTTGTCAGCTTTCTCATACTTTGATGGATACAAACGTTCCAGTAGGCTGAAGGAAGAGTGCCCCATCCGCCGATGAATCAGAAGCAACTCATCCTCCACACTCACCCCAGATCCTCCTGCCTCCACTCTATCGACCACAGATGCCAGCGCTGTGTCCATCCCTTTTCTATCCATGTACCACAACCCATCACGCCATGTGCCAGTCCCAAGTATCCGACCTGTCCCCTTCTCCTGAAAAACCATCTTCGGAATATCAAAGGTCACGATGCATTTCTGCTCACGAATAATAACACTAATGGACACCAGGTTTACAGGAAAGGAAGGAGCATGCAACACATTGGTCAGAGTCACTGAATTGGTACATCTCACAGTACCCTTACCAACCACGGGCTGGGCCGTACCATCGGCTGTCTGAATGCTCTCTGGGACTGTTAGGTGAGTATAGGAAGAAAACTCCCTAGCAGCACCAGTCACATGGCGAGATGCACCAGAGTCGACTATCCAATCTGGTGATCTAGTGGTGGATATCGAGGCAAGAGCAAGTGGATCACAAGCACCTGTGGCCGAGTGAGCAAAACAAGCAAAGTTACCCCTGGGTGAAGACGAGGTAGATGCGCCCTCTACCACACTCTTCCCATTACCTGCTGCTTTCTGCTTCCTCTTCAGTATCTCCTCACTCTCGCCCTCTGCTACCATTAGATTTGCCCGGTAGTCTCCTCTTCCACCTCTCCTACCACCCTGGCCACAACCACGGCCTCCAGACTGCCCCCTCTCACCTTCATCTCGCTTCTTAGGTGACTTAGGACAATTCTGTTTCAAGTGACCTACCTCACCGCAGCTGTAACACCGTCGAGGCTCGCCCCTGAACCCTGTGTTACCTGAGTTGGAGACCGCTAGTGCTGACTTCACCCCTGGAGGTCCTGTTGAACCAGACTGGAGCCTAATCCTGCTCTCACTCGCAGGCTCACTGAACGCTCGCATCGGCATCTGGAGCTCAGTGATACTCAGCTTTGCCATAATCTCCCCAATTGGGTTCTTACCTTTCCCGGCCATTGATCCGACTCAGATCCACTTTTCACACACCTTTCTAAGCTCGGATCCCTCCTACCTCTTCCTTAGACCCGATCTTGCACCCTCAAGATCCAGATCTGAAGCATCCAACACCTCTTCCTCTTCTTCTTCTTGACCCGATCTTGATCTATCTCATCAAGATTCGAGTCCAAAGAACCCGATCAAATCAATCCAAAACCCGCTTCTCGGGTATCGTGGGGTATAGGCCCCCCACGCCGGCCTAATCACACCAAAACCCGAACCCTAGGTAGTGGCCGGCCCTAGAAGAGAGAGAACCGACCTAGAGAGAAGAGGGAGAGATGAGAGGGTTCGGTACTGTAGCGGCGGCAGAGTTACTGTAGCGGCGGCCTACAGTAACGGGTGCTACAGTAGCGGAGTGCTACAGTAGCGGAACAGTGGCTAAATCCTAACCCTAATTTGTATAGCTCTGATACCAAGTGAAAAATCAGAAAAATGAATTGTATTGATTCCTTTGTTCTCTTGGGCCTATATAGGCGTTACATTTTTCATTCGTAACCCTACGATTCTCTATAATTCATTTCTTACCAATATAACCCTATAACTTCTATTAATGCAATAAACATACATAAATCTCAATAGTATACAGTTTGGTACCTGACCTGGTACAATGAAATCCAGACCCCTTCATTTCAATCTTGCACGAATCTCACCCGAATAATAACGGGTCCGGATCCCCTAAAGTAACCCAATTTGAATTTTGGATCGGGACCATCCGAATCGAATCCGTCGCTCGAGATCACCTCGGAATTCGAATTTGTCGCTCGGTATGCGTGCACTTCACTTTAGATGGATGGTCACGGATTCGAATTGGACGATCCCGATCCAAAACCCAATTTTTGAGTTACTTCACTGGATCTGAATTGAATAATAACTAACACACCTAAAAGGTTAGTTCCTGTAGGTTAAACAACCTCAAGGCATAAAAAGTTTCAAATCAAAGTCTAAGAAGTACGTACATCAATAGAAATGAACCAATGCTTTCCATCATCAGCAGATTATCAAACACTTTATTAGTTTTCAATCTTTACAGAGAAAAAATACTAAAGAAGATGTTAGGTGTTGATGGTTTGAAATATTTATTGAAATATTTTAGGGGATTGGGGCCATGCAGTATAAATACTTGATAAATGATATAAAGTATAATGAAAACCATTATAGTGAAAACCCACTGTAATTGACAATTTATCAATATAAATCAAAACACAAATGATATAAAATACAGAAAACTTATCCTAATTCTAATTGACAATTCATCAATATAAGAAGGCCCACATGCAGAGAAACAAAACTTAGTAATTTAGTTAATGACAGACCAGAGAAAAATAGGTAAAGCCCACTGCCGAACCATTAACTTCTACTATTTGCTAAAACACAGAACTCATCGCTTTACAAAATCACCAGCTACATTGACAGCGGGGCCCACTAATCAGAGAAAGTAGCAACAGAGCAAAGTCAAGACATAGGGTACAACATAAATAGCAGTACAGTACCCTCATTTTGAACTGAGATATTATAACTGGGCCGGGTAGAAATAAAGTAATTTCAATTCAATCCCATCCAACTCGCTGATGTCCTAGCAAAATTATGGATTAAGGTTTGGCTTTTGGAAATTTGTCTTCATACTATTCACAAACCAGTATATACAGATTACAAAATGTCAAGTTAAGAAATGAAATTACAATTGCATTCGCAGTCCAAATTAAAAAAAAAGGATTATCTCCATGTGCACATTCAAGAAATAAGATCATGCACTGAGCATCTCGATTGCTTCATTTGTTCGTTAATTTTATTGAATATAAGTTTTCAGTTCTTCTTTCAAATATTCCTACAAAATAACAAACTTGGTTTTCATATACTATAAAAAAATTCATCTTTTGCAAGGTCTAATGACTAAAAAAGTTCAAAATCTACTATTGAGAGAAGTATTTTACCAGTCTCTGTTTCAATAAATCAACTGATTTTTCTCTCTCACGAGAAAAATATTTCAGGGACTACAACATGCAACATTAAAAATAAATAAATCAATCAAAAGATATTCATAAAAGAGGGAGGCTATGGTACTATGCAGAACACACATTGGTCCGTACTTTGGATCAATATCTTGTTTTCCAAAATCAAAATAGTCGATCTAAACGGTTAAACATGATCTCCATATGATAAACTTTTTATATAGGTACAAAATCATTACTTTTGAATCGTCTCGAATCTTTAGATCAAGTAACTGTCTATCTATCTAAAAAAATAGTAAAAAAATCTAAAAAAAATGTAAATTTTGATTTCAAAGTACATTTTCATATGGTGAGCATGTTGAACAGTTCATATCGACTATTGGACTTTGTAAACAGAGATATTAATCCATAGTATCAACCAATTTACGCTATGCTACCATAGCCTCACTCTTCATAAAATATAACTATATATAAGGGGGTTTAATGCAAAAAACATCATAACAAAGAAATCACTAACCCGGGTCTTTGCGTGCAGTCGATCTTCTCAATCCCTCGTCTTTGCGCCTCAGTCGATCTTCTCAAGGCCTCCTGACCTTCTCTTCTGACACAAGGGCCCTACCTGTCATTAGTTCTAGAAGCTTCACAGTGTATGTGCTGTCCTATCCAGTTTGTTTTGTAATCACTTTCACAACCTCTTTGTGTTTCCAGTGCTGGTGTACACTTCCAATTACTCCGTCATAAACACCTCTCCTCCCTGCCGAAAAAGAGAAAAAAAAAATATATTGTAACACTTAATTGGCTAAATAATTGGACCAATGAGTGAGGCTTGTGGTACTATGCATAACACAGATTGGTACTTGTTTGACCCTAAAAAGTTACTACTTAATATTCAATATAATGAGTAGCTACTTCCGGGACAGTTAAACATGCTTATAAAATTCTTGGTAATGATTTACACATGAAACCTTGAATTTTAATATGCACAATGATCACGAAACATAAAACAATTAATTTCTTGTGAAATTAAAATAAGCTGGATGGTATGCTGGGTGCAAACAATGGGATATGCTTAACAAAACTATCTCCAAAACATCTCTGGGTACAATTTGGAGATGCATGATAAGGCCTTGACACCTAGGGCCCACAAGTCATTGACATGGTGTCACTCTCGCCGATTGGCTGAGATCAATGGGCGTGGCCCACACGGATACAGTCTTGTAGACCGAAGGGTCAGCCGTATGGCGCACCATACGCCCAGCCCAGCCAAACTAAGCCCCTGAGTTTAAAACTCATCGCGGGGCGCAAGTGACCCCTTCACCCCGCATGCTCTCGGTGCCCCGTACACCGCTTTAGAACCCTCACACGGTTCATGAATACCGAGAGTAGGCAAGACCAACGAAAGAAATAAGGGAAAGGTACAGTAACCGGCTCAAAGAGACCGACAAGTGGGTCCCCTTTGCCAGGTCTCTCTTCCTCTCCTTCTCCTCTACCCGAGCTGCAATTTGAGCTTAAAATTCACTAAAATTAGAAGAGGGAAGGATGAAGCCTCACCGAAACTATGAACAATAGCCTATTTCTTGCTCCTCTCTGCCTTCTCTCAAACGCAACAAATGCTCAACTTCATTATTTGGACCCGAGAAGAAAAGAGCACGGCTGATTTAGACAAGCCGATTTAGGTGGAATTAATGGCTCAGAGCCTAAGGGTAGCTTCAACAGCATACAGGGGTGCTGTAGGGTATGCCAATTTGGGCAAGAAGTGCATCAATGCGGGTCTGCACCCGAAAGGCAATACGGTACAGTGCAGATGCGGCCGAAGTATGCTAATGAGCATACTGCGTGTTATGATATGCCCTGGAACACCATAAGCAAGGTATTGCGATGCCATATGTTCTTTTCTGAATAGCCAAGGTGCTGTCACCAGTATGGGAGCATTGTTAAGCCCGTATACCGCCGGTACAACCTACCCCGCATACTACAGCTGTTTAATTGATGACTGGTCCCCAAGACACGCGTCCAATGATCACAGGGTGCTGCCAAAATAGGAGAATCTTCTCCAGAAGGTTTGGAGCATGCAATACAACCTTCCATTCCTTGGCGGCAGTAAATCAAAGGCTTAGGATGCAATGCTTTGCTCTCGAGATAATCCAAGGGCTGAGGAGGGCTCAATCAAAGATTAGTGATATATCCAAATGTTATTGGATACTCATTGGCCAGCTGGGCATTTATATGATGATAAAATGATCCAGACCCTTCATCAAACAGCTGGTGTGCATAGCAGATGACACCTCAGCTGAACCCTAAACCCTAAACCCATGCCTGCCTTATATAAGGCACCTCAAATGAATGCTAGAGATATCTTCTTCTTCTCCAGAAAACTCTTTGTGCAAGAATCAAGAAAGAAACCTCCATTTTCAAAGAGAGCTTAAGTTAGAAGTTTCAAAGTTTCAAGCTTTTTTAAAGAGGTAATTAATACCTTGAAAAATGTAAGCTCAAAGCTGAGCAATGATCTGTATATATGCTATTTTAGTTGAAATAAAGAGTTTTCTTTTTTAATGGTTTTCTTGTTTGTTCTTTGTTTGATCTTGTTCTCATCTTCTATTTTTCCTCTAAAACCATGGATGTGAGAGCTATATAATTTCTAGTTCATCTTAGGATGAGGAAAAACAAAAGAAATATATAGCTTGATGATCAATAAAAATGTTTCATTTCTTCTTTTGCATCTTCTTTCCCTTTAAAGAAATATATAAATGTACATACTAAAAATGTGTTATTTGCATCTTTCTTATCTTATTGGTGATCTTTATAAAAATAAAATACAAAAATATCGAAATTTATAATTCTTTTGTCTTTGCTTTCATTTTTTTTACCTCCTCTTTCCCTTCATTTCTTTCTTTTTCTTCTTGTTTCCCTCTTCTTTATTTTATATTGCAAAAGAAAATAATAAAACACATAACCACATAAATATAAATAATAAAAGTGACATTTTCATATTCTAAGAAATATAAAAGGGGGAGATATCAAAGTTGATGTTTAGCTACATCCTTTGAATATTAATTTCTTATATAATTCTTTTAATATGAAAATTAAATTAAAAGTGCATAACAAAATGAAAAAGGGAATTTAAATTAATTGACATGATGGGGATTGATGTTTAACTACATCTCCCTAATTGTGACATTTTGAACTTTTTAAAGGACTTCAATGCATAAAAGAGGAATAAAAGGAGTAATATGTGAAGAATTGATGTTTTACTACATCTTTTTCCATGTTATGAACTTTATTACTTTTCAAAGGACCTAGATGCATGATTACTAGAAGGAGAGGGCAAATGAGAAGAGGGTAATTTCAATCCCCATGACATGATGCTCAAAGACCCTTTTACATGAATATGCAAATGACCAAGGACCTATATGCATAATTTTTATGATTGCTAGCAAATGACATATGTGATGCTAGTACCCTTTTTATTCTTCCTTGATGCAATCTTTCATTCATAGCATTTAAGGATAAAATACCATGATCAATAAAATAGCACAAGCACAGAAAATTGCCCAAATGACCTGTTGGTACAGATCAGCCAGTGCAGGCCGATCAAAAAACCAAATCAAAAATCTGTTTGAACAGGAAGATAGAGGACATAAAAACAATCAATTTAGACTCAAATTGTGTATCTTTCTGATTTTTCTACTATTTTCTAGCCATTTTCAAAGTTGGATGTCAGAAATGGGAAAACTGCAACATGCACATTTTGCATTTGCACCCCTCTGTTTTTCTGCTTCTCTTAAAAATAGAAATAAAAAGCATAAAATCTTCAAACTTCATGCATCCATTCCTGATAGATTACACTGCAAAAATAACATGAAATGCACATATGTTATTTGACGAAATTCGTGAGAAAAAGAAATAAAGAGACATGGACTTTATGCTTAAACCAAACCCAAAACCCAATAACACCTTTCATACCCGATATTCATCTCCCTCACCCTTCATATCTCCCAATGCTTCTCTGGTGCCCTATACACATGTCGAGCTACTAAAATGCTCACTTCAAACACACCCTTCAAGCCGAATACCAGGTGCTAATCGGGACCAAACCGAGACTTCAATGAATGAATCTCGAACTCCAAGATAGGAGAAATTAAGTTCATACCAAGCTTCCTGATGTTCAATCGATGTTAAACGAAGGATTAATCGAAGAGAAATCGCAAGAGAAGATCCAAATCGGGTTTAAGATTATAACCGGTACCGATGACTCATGGCATACCCGGTACCACCACCTCCGGTAATCAGCCAATGCCGACGAGGCACCCAACCAATTCATAAGCCAGAGACGATTCTAACGGTGCCTCTCCCCAACCCTGCCGTGACCGGAAACCTCGCCAGAGTTAAATAACCTACCCTCGGCGAAACCCCAGTCCATATCCCAAGCGCAAATTTTAAAGCCAACAGAAGCCGATAGATTTAGGCGCCAAAGGGAGAATTTGAATGGAGTCCGAATCTTGAGGAGAAAACCAGATCCTTGGGTCGACAAGCCGCCACCACTTGGGGACCGCATGTCGGTTAAAGCCATTGGTTCCCCTTAGCGAATCTTAACGCATGATCCGAGGCCCAGCACGGTTATCAAAGCGCAACAGTCGAATCCCAAAGTTTATCACCTAAATCCACTACCCTACACGGATCCTGAAGCACTGTGCACCTCTTAAAGGCACTAGATACATCTCAATGTCACAAACTGCAATCTTAAAGCCCAAGAAATGTTAAAAAGGGATTGTTTCACAAGGAGGTCCCTCTGAAAATAATTTATTCATGAAGCAGTCCCTAGAAATTTGCAAATAAGCCCCTGGCTGCTTAAAATCTCTCCAAATAACTCCCTGAAAGCCCAATTTCCATTTCAGACCTTGCTAGAAGCCCAAATTACAAATCTTAGCCCTTCCAGCTTTACAAACAAGTCCCTAGAAAACTTGAAATTTCACAAATAAGCCCTTCCTAGTCCTTTTTGGCCATAACTTCTTCATTTCAAACCCAAATCAACTCAAACCACCTCCCAATGAACCCAAATCAAATCCTTCATGTCCCCAAATCAAAATCAATCATAAACAAACAACATACAACCTGTCAAATGACCAAAATGCCCTTTTCTCCATTTTTCTCACCTTCAAATCATTTCCTTTTGAATAAAACATAAATAAAGTACAAATAGATTTTCTCAAATACAAATAGGCTTCTAAAATAAATAAAAAGGCATGATAAATGTATTTTAACATTCATTGCATCTCATGCATACACATTAATTAAATACCCAAAACAAGAAAAGTCAAACGGAAATATAAAGATTAAATACATGAGTTCTCCCCTTTTAGCCCCTTTATTCAACTCACAACAAATAGGCATAAATCCTGGAATGAACGAGGTATTCAGTATGGCTTGGAAGGGCCATCTGATGTAATTAACAGCGGGGGATTGCGCCCGCTGGGAGTTAAACGTCCCCACAATCATTAAACTCTCTCGATGGACTGATTATGAATCGTAGGTACGTCGAGGGTGAACCGGAAGGAATAGCAGAAAGAAAGAAACGAATGTTTCAAGTTCGATGTTCTTTAATCAATCGAGAGCATTGAACCATGGGACATTTAATTACATATGCACACACCTTCCATACCAGCTGTGCAACTTTCTGCGCCCTACAGGTTTTGGCACGCCCGGTGGGACATTCTCCTCCTCACAGGTTCGGGATCCGATACGAAGATAAAGGGAACGTACTCAAGTAGCTAATGACTTCACAACACTCAAACAGCAAGTCATTAGACCGCTTGAGTTATGTCATTTCCTTTTATATTCGATATCGACGCCTATGGATTGAATAATCGGGCTAACACTCATGTATAAGTTTACATATGAAAATTGACTAATGAAATTTCGAGTTTTGCTTATTTGCAGGAATGGCTTACACCGCAATCAACGCACGCTCTTTTGCCCAAGTTGCCAGCCTCCCAGCTGGCGAAGAGGTGGTTTATTTTGGGACTTTCGCAGTCCCTGTTGATGAAGTTAGGGCATTCGAAGCCCCTGTTCCCGCTCTAATGAATGAACAACTGTCCCTCGGGTCTATCACCGAGGAGGAAGTTACAGACGATGATGAAGTATGTTACTTTCTCACCCCTAAAGGGATGGACGGCAGGACGTTCATTCCTCTCTCCAAAACTAGGCGCGCAAGAAGACGCGCGTCTAAGAAAATTAACCCAACTCCAGTGACCCCTTTATCGGTCACCATGAAAAGAAATCTCCAAGCTTACCAGGATGAGCTGGTAGCTCAACCAGCCCTTCCCGTCAGCAACTCATTCTCCCCTCTCAGGATAGTGAGGAGAAATTCTTCTACTGCACACATACGTGCAGCGGGAGAAACCCCTAAAACCGTCTCGTTCATTCATGAACCGAAAAGGAGGAGCACCAACCGTAAAATGGTTGATGACACTGCCATGGCCATTCATAGGGCCCACAAGCAGCTTCGCATGTTGAAGCAGCGTAGGAATCGATACTACGTGCATCCTGCGCAAGAAACCTCTACACCCCCTTCAATCAAGTCAAGACTGACGTTCCCAGCCTCAACACCTAAAGCACGCGACAGTGCCTTCTTTCCAAAACCAAAACCAATGTTCTCAGCCCCAAGGCTGGGGGCACATCATGGTGCCTCGTTAGAACCAAAACTCCGTCGAGAGATACGCTCGAACACCTCTCGAAGCTCAAGCAACGAGGGATCAAATCCGACCCCTCAAATTCTGAGGAGACCAACCAATGTACATGATAGGCTGGGGGCGCGAATAAATCCGCACCCCTCCAACACTGGGAGTTTGACAATAGTGGCGCCAAATGCCACTCATAAGAAATGAAGGGTCACTAAAACACACCCTAAACAAGAAGAAGAGGCGATGGTATTTATGATAACCACTAGCAAAGACCTCGAAGAGGAAGATGATCATTCTGCTAACCCCACCGTATACATGGTGAGAAAGGGGAAAGATCCCATTGTCGAAAATCCGAGTGACGATGAGGAAGAATCTGACGCAGCATGTCTTCCTCCCATAAATGCCAAACCCAAAACCGTGAGTAGTTCAGATATAGGTCATATGGATGGACCTGCATTGGGTAACTTCCATACTGTCTTAGCAACTTCTCCATGCGCTGGTGAAAGTCAAACCGGTGCACAAACGCAAGAACAAATGTTATCCGCCTTCAATCAAATGCAAGCTGAGATACAAAGCCTTAGGGCTGAAGTACATCAAGCCCATGAAAGGGAACAAAGGTTGGTGGCTGAAGTCCGAGAGAAAGGCCTCGCTAACTTGGAACTCGAAAGAGGAGAAACGTCAAATCGGTCCAGCCCCATAAACGGGCTCGAAAGACCAGAAAGACCAAACCCTCAAGAAAGACGTAGGGTACATTGGGAAGATGAAAGGCGAGAAACCTCCCCAACCTTTACTGCGGTTGATGTTCAAGAAATGATCAGCCGTCAATTACGCGAAATGGGGATCGCCCCAAAACAAACAACATTACGAATAGGGAAGCCGTACCCTCCCGAATTCGATGTACCAAAATACCCTCCAACATACACTGTTCCCTTATTCTCCAAGTTCTCCGGAAGTGGAACAGATGAGACTGGGCCAGAACAACACGTCAGCCACTACATGATTCAATGTGGAGACTCTTCAAGAGAAGAAGCATTCCTTTGCCGCCAATTCGCTAGGAGTCTTTCAGGGCCAGCATTCCAATGGTATTGTTCTCTGGAACCAGGAAGTATAAGGTCCTGGGACCAAATGGCGCGTGCCTTCATAAATAGGTTTGCCACTGCGAGCAGTCCAATAAGACTAGCCGATTTAGCATGGGCCAAACAAGGGCCAAACGAAACTCTTCTGGCATACATCAACCGCTGGAGAAACATGAGCAACAAGTCGAGCCATCCTATACCCGAAAGGGAGGCAGTTGATTTGCTCATAAGAAGTACATCCGGCAAAATGAGAGAAATGTTAATCGTTGCCAACCCCAACAGTTATCAAGATCTGGTAGACACCGTATCTAGATTAGGGCAAACGGATATAGAAGAGAAGTCATCTACTTCCTTCAAACCAAGAAGAGACTTCCCAAAGAAAAAGGAATCGAAAACGGTATACGCCGTCAAAACCAATAAAGCCAACAAAATCGAAAACAGCGATTCTGACTCTTCTGATGAGGAAACAAGGCAAGTCGATAGCCAACCCGCTCAACCAATTACTCGCGATAACCAAAATAATCGCTACCCCAGATCATTGGAAGAACAAAAGAACAAGAAATACTCCTTCAAAAGAGAGAAAACAGCAAAGATATTTAGACAAGCCTTGGAAGATGGTATGGAACTGCCCCAAAGTAAGCGTCCCGATCAGGCAGATAAGGTTGATCATCCCAACTATTGCCCATACCATAGGGTAATAGGCCATAAGATAGAAGACTGTTGGGTCTTTAAAGACCTAATAGAAAGAAGAATTCGAGAAGGTCGTTTGCAATTAGCGCCAAGTGCCGTGCAACAACCTGCGCCTCACGAACAAGTTAACGTTGTCTCTCATGTCGAGATGATTGAAGAAAAAGGGTCTGAAGGTCCCGTAAATGAAGCATGGGAATTCCACATCTCCAAGAAAACTAAAAAGTTGCTGAAACAGCTTCTGAAAGAGCCTCGCGTCAAATGGGATAGCAATTTAAACCCCACTGTGCCAAGGCCCCTAAAACGGGTCATCCATCGTAAACTAAACAAGAACGGCAGCCAGAAGGGCAAGAAATCGCCTAAACCGACAGAGTTGCCTACACCTTCTGAAATCCAAAAACACATACAAACCTTAGATAATCATAAGCAAGGTACTCCGCTACCGTTGACCCTTTTAGACTTCCTAACAGAAGATGTATTGGCCTTAATGTTGGGCCTCAAAGCCGAGAAAGGAGAAACGAGTGGGGCCCCTCAAGAAGGAGAAAACAATGATGGTGACCATGAGATGTGTAACGCGGTTGTCTATGGAGGAAGTTCCTCAAGTGATTCAGATGATGGTGAAGTCATCTTTGTCAAAACTAAGAAACCTGGTTGCCATGCGGTGCTCCGCTCGGGTACAAATATCCCTGAGCGCCAGCCACCACAAGAAGATGAAATTGAGAGGTCAAAGGCCAAGGCAAAAGGGAAAGAACCCGCAGTACAAGATGAGCCAACACCTAAGAAATATATGGTGCAAGATTACAATATCCTCGCACAACTTAGAAAAATACCAGCAGCGGTAAGCATGTTTGACATATTGATGATGTCCGCTGAAGTGAGAGAAGTGCTCATTTATGCACTCCAAAACCCTGAAGAGTTTCAAGCACATTTCGCCGAAAAGAGGATGCAAGAAATAGCGCTGGTGGACAACAAAAACCCAACCATCACCTTTAACGATGATGATTTGCTCATAGGCACGTCTGATCACAATAGACCACTCTTTCTCACTGGTGAGTGTGATGGCCAAAAGGTAACCCGCATGCTAATCGATCCGGGCTCTTCCATTAATCTAATGCCTAAGCGAACGTTAGACCGCCTCACGTTGAGCGCTAAGTTCCACACGAAGGATAAGATCACTATACATGGGTTCAACCACAAAACGGAGCAATCCATGGGGGCCGTTAGCTTGCCTTTCGATATTGGTGGTATCCAAGAATGGATGAAATTCTACATTATCGATGCGAAAACCACATACAACGCATTGATAGGCCGACCATGGCTACATAATAACAATGCCGTCCCATCAACTTTGCATCAATGTATAAAGTACATAAAGGACGGTGAAGTCAAACAAATCAAAGGAGAAATTAAACCGTTTGAAGTGCACGAAATAGGGCTGAAAGATGCCAAATATTTCTTTGATAAACCTACTCTAGAGGGAGAATGTTCGAAGAGACAACGAGATGAGAAAATAAGGCTATATGGAGCCGATACTGACTCGTCATCAGAGGAGGAAGCCGATGAAGCTAGGATACTCCCGTCATACATAATACCCTCAGAAAATGAGGAAGAAACAAGTCAATCCTCGTTGATGATTGAGAGGATACCTGAAAACCATCATAAAGAGCTCACACCAAGGGAAGTGAACCAAATCCAAGAAATGATATTATTCATAATACCGCCCAAGGAGGAGGCTACTGAAGAAGGGATCTTTAGGCACAAGCCTATTATATTCTATAGAGCGTCCGATGGTAAAGATCGGTCTTTGGTGCTGAACGACGATGAATGGCCTTTAGAAGACGAAACCATGTCCGGCAGGATGTGTCTCTTCTGCCATATTGCCCCAAAAGCCTAACCAGGATTCTTGCAAACATGAGTCCCATGTCTCCAACCTACGCTATGACAAAGCGATTCGATAGGATATTGGCTCATCGTAATCCTACAATCATAGGACCAGATGGAAAACCAAGAAATACTCGAGGGCTCGGGTATGAAGAATCTGATGATGAATACGATGATTCCAAATGTCGTCCTATGCAATATCTCAGCAACAGTGGCAGTGACGACGAGCCACCGACTTGTGATCTAAGAAGGATCCAAGGGAGAGCTGCTCATGCCAATTTAGAAATGGCTTTAAGAGGCGGTCGCGGTAGAGGCCGTGGAAGAGGCCGAGGTAGAAATTCCTTCGCCAATACCTTGCCAAAACAACCCAAACCAAATCCAACCGAAACTCGCTCCTTCCAAGACCTGTTGAGACAAATGAAAGGTTTGGATGTGCATTCCGAGCCTAAACAACAACAGCCAAAAAATAACCAAAGAACCTCCAAAGCGTCATGTCATGTAATAGAAGCTGAAGACGATCAATCGTCATTTGTCGCATGCAGTGTATGTGATCGACCGGGAGAGGTCACAGAAATGACTTCATGTGTCGAATGTGGGGCCATATGCCATCCCCCTTGCACGAGGTTTAGAGAACATCCTCAAAGTAATGATGAAACCCCAAAATGGAGCTGCCTACGTTGTTTCAAAGGCAAATGGATATCAGAACCTAAGAAAGGCGAAGGAAAAGCAGAATCACTACTTCCAGCACCAGCACCTGAGTCTTTTCCACTCGAAGGCATGTTGGCTCAACTCCTAAAAGATTATTTGAAGTTTCAGTCCACGACAAGACAAGCCCATACAGATTCAACAAACACGATCCCTGGATCGAAGAAACCCGTTCCAGTAATGCCAAAAGAAAGGAATACTCTGGCAGAACTTAAGAACAAAACATATTCATTTGGGCGAGATAAAGTTGCTAAGGCATTTGACCTAATGATGCAAAAAGGTCTCAACCTGCCAGTATGCAAACGCCCAGAACAAGCGAGTAGAGTAAACGAACCTGATTTCTGCCCATATCACCGTATCCTTGGTCACACCATCGATGACTGCTGGGTCTTCAAGGACCTTCTAGAAAACAAAAGACAAGAAGGAACCTTACCACTCACCGTGGTAGCCCACTTAGAAGGGATTCGTGCGCCAATTCCCAACAAAGAGAAAGGGAAGCAAAAGATGAAGTCTATCCCTAAAAACGAAGTACCTTCACAATTCGAAGTAGGAGACATGGTATCCATGCTCAGCCAGTCTCAATCATCCAAAGACGGTCAAGCTAGAATTGAATGGAAAGGACCCTACATCGTTGAGCAAGCCTTAGGGCGAGACACCTATAGGTTGCGAGAAAGCAATGGAAACAGGTTCGCACCACCTATTAAAGGGAAATATCTTCGAGAATACCAAGCACCTGGGATGCAAAGTCAAACCCAAAGTCGGAGAATTCAAAGTGAAGAAAATTCAAGAGAAGAACGAGAAGCTGAGTGCTATATGGCCTCTCAGAGGTCCACCGACTCAGAATATGATTCACCTCAAGAAAAGGGGGATCATAGTAGCAATGGCCACACAAAGCAAGGCAAATGCATGAATTGCGATGAGATAGACGATTATTACGTCATGTTCAATTGCGACCGATGTACTAGGTACTCATGTACCGAATGTGCCACTGGAAGAAAGATAAATTCTGGGTATGACAAGAGGTTCTTCAATTGGTTTTGCACCTCCTGCAAGTATATCGTAGAGGATGAGAAACAAAAGAAGAAGGAAAAAGTCAAGCAAACTTCCAAGAGGAAAGGCGAAAATTCCAAGTCTCGCTCAAAACATGGATCATCAAAGAAGCCTAAAGATAACGATTCAAGCGACTCTAGCACGGATGCTGCATGTTATATGGTAGAAGTTGAATCCGAACAAGAAGAATTCGAGTTTGGATATATAACCCATTGTACACCAAGCGACTTCTGCCAAGAATACGAAAGTGACTCGTAAACCGTCACTTACAAAACCACTCCCACTACAGCCATGATGGAGGCAATAGTGCGCATGAAGGGGTATGTCGGGTATCGATGCACCCGAAAAATGAATGATATATATATACACCACCCTTGGAGGAAGTCGACATCTCTAAGTCACAAACTTCCTCAACCTCAATCAGACCCTGCGCTAATGGCTGCTCAAAGGACAATTCCCCACAACTGGGAGACCATGGCGCTCACGCCGACGGTAAGAATGGGATATGGCCGATATCCAGGCCCGGGTTCTCTCGCCGTTGACTTCCCCAACAAGGACGCACTGCCGCAAGAGAGTCGATGGTTATGGCGATCCATCTTCATCTATGTCACTGGGGGAAGGAAAACCGGGTACACCAAATACCGCCTCGGTCACTACTTCTCAAACCAACTCAACTGTGAGTTCTCAAGCCTAATCATTGAGGAAGTCGACGAAATCGAGGCCGACTACATACTCATATGCCCAAGCGATGACATTAAAAGGGGCATCCTTTCATTGGGCTCGCTCACCTTAGAAGCTGATGTCCCCGGTGTCATTCCCACCGATATCCGAATGATAGGATGGACTTCTAGTCAAGGAGGCTATGACAACCCCCTCAATTACCGTGCACGCATAAGACTCCGCAAGGTACCTTTACACTTATGGAATTCCGCTGATATTCATACTCTGGTGGCAGGATTCGGGTATCCTCTTAAGATTGCCCCATACTTCTCCAACAACAACTATGATACGCTCAGGCTCTTGATCGCTTGCGGACCGCCAAACACCATCCCGCATCAGTTGTGGCTGACCGTTGACCCCATCCGCAAAATTGTGGATGTGGAAGTCGAAGGGTGGGATGAAAATGATGGAGACATGCCTCCGCCTGATGATGCAGAAAGCTCCGTCAGCAAACCCCCTCCTCCACCACCAGCACCAGAGAATCCAAAATCCTCTGAGTCACCCAATCTGTCACTGCCCTCTGAACCAACCGCATCGGGCAAAGACAGGAGGCCCGCCAAACATGTGGGGCCCAAGGCCGCTCCTTACTAACCGGGGGCAACAAGCCGTTTATGTTAAATGTTTTTAGGAGTTGATTTCCCTTTCTCATGGACAATGTTTATGTTTGCTTGATGATGGTGCGTTTATGTCTAAAATGCTTGTGTGTACGTTTGCATGAAATAAGAATCCCACGAGATCTCCTCCTCAAACTCTACTCCACGATCTCCAAAATTTAAGATCAAAAACTCCACAAATATCTAAAGCTCCAATAAAACCCAAATTCTAATATCCACAAATAAAACATTCCAAATAGATCCCATAAAAAACCCAAAAGTCCAATAAAGCCTAAATTCCAATATCCATAAATAAAATATCCCAATAAATATACATAAGCGAAAACCTCTACGAATAAAAGGACCAAACCGCAGCATGAGTGAAATTGTCTCGAGCAAAAAGTGAGGTCCCCCAACTACCCACAAAATCCATAAAGGCCTCTCGCCATAAAATGGGTTTTGTTAAGTTTGTACCCTTAAACAATTAACACTGGCAAAGTTTGTCCAGCCAGTTCTGAATATGGACAAACAAGTTTTATATTTTGTACTTTGAACAAGATATGGGTTTTGGTGTTGTGCCCATTTGAAACAACTATCACTGGTTTTGTCTTTCCTCCCAGTTTGAAAAAAGAAGAGACAAGGTTTCTTCATTGTCCTTTAAACAATGGAGTGCCTAATGATGATATCTCAAATAAAATCAAAAGATTAAAGAAAGTGGTCGTTTAGACTATTTAAATTCTGAAGGCACAAAATCCCTTTTAAAACAAAGTTTTCAAAAATAATGGTGTTCGCATTTCCTGCGATACCCTCGCCTAAGGATTGATGCCATATAGGCTATTCAAGAAGGCACGAGAGGAGTGAATAAGATGCCACCCTCAAACAGGTGCATGCATGCACCTAAATCCCACTACAGTATAAAAAGAGTGGAGAGATGTAAGGCCCACAAAGAAAGCCTCAAGCACAAAATGGGCTTTGTCAAGATTGTGCCCTTTAAAACAATTGTCACTGGTACGCTCGTCTAGCCAGTTATCTAAAATGATGAGCAGGCTTTATATATTTGTGCCGAACAAAATAAGGCTTTGATGTTGTGCCTAGGCCACGTGAGCACTAAAACAATTATTATGGCCCAAAATGAAGGAAACCGAGAGCCCAAAGGCAATAACCCTAATCGGGTTCTCACCAAACCAATCTCCGCAGAAGCAAGCCTCAAGTCAAGTCAACACCCATGAATGATACACCTATAGGTCAACGCCCCACGGGCCATAACCCAAACTAGAGTTTAAGAATAAGAACCCTTGACTCCAAAGACTAAGGCCCATAGTTTGGCAAGTAAACACCCCAGAATCCCATGAATGACAAGCGAATACCCTAAAAAACCAAGCATGATTTGGCATACCCTGTTGATATACGTCCCATGGGTGACAGCTGAACCCAAAACAAGAGAATACCTTTCAAGCACCAGAATGAAACCTATGACAAGCAAGCTAAGCTTCACTCGTAAGAGAAGCGTCGCTTCACTATATCGCATCGATCTCATGGAGATGCATGAACATCTAACCTTAACGGGTTCCGTATGACCAATGAAGCCTCAGAGCAGAATGGTTCTACAAAGTCTCCATATCGCCGGTAGCCTTTTTGTGGGAGCGGCGCATGAGCATGAATGAAGAATTCGACCTTAACGGGTCTCCATATCGCCGGTAGCCCTTTTGTGGGAGCGGCGCATGAATCATGAATGAAAATTCGACCTTAACGGGTCTCCATATCGCCAGTAGCCCTTTTGTGGGAGCGGCGCATGAATCATGAATGAAAATTCGACCTTAACGGGTCTCCATATCGCCAGTAGCCCTTTTGTGGGAGCGGCGCATGAATCATGAATGAAAATTCGACCTTAACGGGTCTCCATATCGCCAGTAGCCCTTTTGTGGGAGCGGCGCATGAATCATGAATGAAAATTCGACCTTAACGGGTCTCCATATCGCCGGTAGCCCTTTTGTGGGAGCGGCGCATGAATCATGAATGAAAATTCGACCTTAACGGGTCTCCATATCGCCAGTAGCCTTTTTGTGGGAGCGGGACATGAACATGAATGAAAATTCGACCTTAACGGGTCTCCATATCGCCAGTAGCCTTTTTGTGGGAGCGGCACATGAACATGAATGAAGATTCGACCTTAACGGGTTCCGTATGACCAATGAAGCCTCTGAGCAGAACGGTTTTACATAGTCACACATGTTGGGGTAGCCTTTTTTGTGGGGCTATTGTGTGTGAGAATCAGACCTTAACGGGTCCCGTATGACCGTTGTCACCCCTAAGTGGGACGGTTTTTACGTAGTCATACATGCTGGGGTCGCCTCTTTTGTGTGGGCAGTATGAGTGAATGTTCGACCTTAACGGGTCCCGTATGACCGTTGTCACCCCTAAGTGGGACGGTTTTTACGCAGTCATACATGCTGGGGTCGCCTCTTTTGTGTGGGCAGCATGAGTGAATGTTCGACCTTAACGGGTCCCGTATGACCGTTGTCACCCCTAAGTGGGACGGTTTTTACGCAGTCATACATGCTGGGGTCGCCTCTTTTGTGTGGGCAGCGTGGATGAAGATTCGACCTTAACGGGTTCCGTATGACCAGTGAAGCCTCTGAGCAGAACGGTTTTACATAGTCACACATGTCGGGGTAGCCTTTTTTGTGAGGCTATTGTGTGTGAGAATCAGACCTTAACGGGTCCCGTATGACCGTTGTCACCCCTAAGTGGGACGGTTTTTACGCAGTCATACATGCTGGGGTCGCCTCTTTTGTGTGGGCAGCATGAGTGAATGTTCGACCTTAACGGGTCCCGTATGACCGTTGTCACCCCTAAGTGGGACGGTTTCTACGCAGTCATACATGCTGGGGTCGCCTCTTTTGTGTGGGCAGCGTGGATGAAGATTCGACCTTAACGGGTTCCGTATGACCAATGAAGCCTCTGAGCAGAACGGTTTTACATAGTCACACATGTCGGGGTAGCCTTTTTTGTGGGGCTATTGTGTGTGAGAATCAGACCTTAACGGGTCCCGTATGACCGTTGTCACCTCTAAGTGGGACGGTTTTTACGTAGTCATACATGCTGGGGTAGCCTCTTTTGTGTGGGCAGCATGAATGAATGTTCGACCTTAACGGGTCTCCATATCGCCGGTAGCCTTTTTGCGGGAGCGGCGTGTGAGTTACGAGAATAGAAAACCGAACCCAAGCCAACTGAAGACGTTTGATCGCTTAGAACCCGATTGAATAGACGCAGAAGGCTTGAGGTACAACTTGAGTCCAACGAAGATGCCTTGTCGCTTAGAGCCCGATGGGGGAGATTCAGAAGATTCAGGATTGAGCCTTGACTTTACAAGTATATCTGGTCGCTTAGAACCCGATTGGGGAAAACTTGAAAGGTTCAGGAGAAAAACCGAGTTAAGCAAGTGTATTCGATCGCTTAGAACCCGATTGGAGAAGGCTTGGAGAACTCGTAGACAAAAAGAGAAAGAAGGAGAATGAGAAAGAAAACCGATTTAGACGAGTTTATTTAATCGCTTAGAACCCGGTTAGAGAAGATTCGAATAAATCAAACAAAAAAAGAAAGAAAGAAGGAGAATGAGAAAGCTACAAAAGCAAACATCGACTGCAAGTACGTATATCCAAGCATAATCAACCAAAACCACAATACACATACAAAGAGTGAGCTCGAAAGCACCCTCTCACAAACCATACAAAAGTAAAGTCTACCCTAAATGAAAGTGCCTAAAAGCAGGAGGCACGAAAGGCACGATGGCTGAACATGGCTCCACAACCACGGGAACATCATGGGGGCAGTCGAGAACCCCTCCTGCTCCAATGCTAGATGAGCCTGCTGTGACTGAGTCTGGCCCTGTGAATAATAAAGGAATGGGCTGAATATACGAAATCTGCGAGTCAAAAAGGAGATAATGGGAAAGAAGTTCGAAGAAAGTAATTGTACCTGAATGACCAGTCATCTGGACTGAAGGGAGCTCCTCCTTTCTTCTCTTCTTCTGCTTTCTGTTGCATCTCTTGGGCCTGGAATCAGGCCTCAAGAAAACTCGGGCTGGCACGTCACACCTGACTACCTGCTCGGGCATGGAAGAAGCCACTGTAGAAAAAGGAAAAGTAAGGTTAATATGTACGCAAAACCTGTATGCGAATTCAAGAAAATAAAAATGTGTCATACCTGCCCTAGATATAGCAGAGGAGTCAACGCCAGGAGGAGAAAGGCGGCTATCACGACTCTGAAGGTCAGGGGCTCTCTCCAGGAAAGGAACCTGACGCCTCTTTAAAAGGCTCTTCCTCCTGGTGCGAACCATCTCTAAAACCAAATCCTTATCAGAAACCTGGCACGACTGAACCATGTCGTAAAACCATTTCTGATAAGCAGCGCTGAATACGCCAACTCTCGAAGTGGAAGGTATAGTGAAACTCACGCGAGTGTCAGTGCGAAGAATGGACTCCCAGCACCGTGCAGCCCCAGCTAAATCAGCTGCCATGAGACTGCCAGTCCAAACCATGGCAGGAATGTCCTGATCAAACCCAAACTGGCGTGCACAACGATGGGGCATATAGGGCTCCAATATGACTCGATCACCCAAACGAAGCGGTAGGAGCCCATGCCTGAGACTGACCAGGAAATCCAACCTCCTGGAACCCCTCTTTAAACCCTCAGGGCACCTCTCGCTCCAAACCCTATCCAAAAGCTCCAAATCTTCACCTTTAGAGTTACGGCGGAAAGTCGCCCAACTCTCTGGTGATCTAAGAAAACCTCTGCTGCGTGAGAAGTAGTCACGAGCCAGCCTAGGAGTCAAAGGAGTATGTCTAACTCCTGCGATCCCTGCTAAAAGGGGTAAATCGGCCCTCATCCTCTCACTCATCGAGGGAGTGTACAAACCGGGCCAATAGATGTGAGCCCAACCCATCAAGAAATGAAAAGGAACCACCTCGTCACAATGCGAAGGATCCTTTGAGGTAGATAAGATCCTCATGCACCTGAAAACATTGGCCAACGCGGGAATAGCCAAAGACACCGCCTCACCTCTCGCCAAATTGTTTGCCATGATAAAACAATCTGGTCGAATAACACCCGCCGGCTGGCTAGGGATCACAAAACAACACAACCACCAAGCTAGAAAGGCAGTCAGGTAGGCCTCAGCACCCAACCTCTCGCGAGATGCGCTGACTGGAGTGAATCTCTCATCAGTGTGGAATATCTCCTCCCTGCCTGTACCAAATGGATCGTAGGGATGCGCAAAAACATGAACCGGATAACGAATCGCATCGCTGAAATACGCGATCCATCTCCTAAAATCTACCTCCCCAGCATAAGAAAGCTCATGGTAAACGTCAAAAACCCGCTGAAGAGATATGGGATGACGCCGACTACCGTCCGGCAGAAGCTCAGAAAGAGTCCCCTCTAAAGGGAGATACTCGTCATAAGGGACACCAAAAATAGGTAAACCTGTCAAGTGACGCATCTCCGCAAGAGATATGGTGAGCTCGCATTCCTCCATAACAACAGTGTTGGAAACATAATTCCATCGCTCCACCATACTCTGGAAAAAGAAAGGATCCCAAGTGTACTCAAACAGGGAGAGAAATACCGCCTCATAAATCCCCACCTTGCTCAAAGCATCAACCTCAGTCTGTAAGATGACTCTCACCCAATCAACCAAAAAGGGCATTCGCACAAGGCCCCCGGGTATGAAATCAGCAGATGCCCAAGGCACCGTCTGCTGACCCAACATCTCAGTGACAGGCAAATGTAAGGGATGAGGGACCCGATCCCTGGTAAAAGGATGCAAGCGTAAACCACGTACCTCTCGAAGGTGTGACACGCTCAAAGATCGCTTGAACCTAGTAGCGGTCCCTGCAGTGAGAAAAGTATCAGGTGTCCAATCATCCGGGTCATCCTGAAGGCGCTGGCCCATAGAGAAAGCAGAAGCGGGCATAGACTCATACCGAGTAAAAGGTACCCCTGCAACGAAAACAAAGTTCCGTCAGACTTTGCCAAACCACACTACCCTACCATGTAAGTGCAAGCGTGTGATGAGTAAGGAAAGGTGTACCTCGGTTGCGAGACATGACTGAAAACAATGATCAGAACCAACTTCCAAGCTTCAATACTCACCTAGGCTCTGAACACCTGTAAAGAAGCATAGAAATATGTTAATTCAGAGTTTAAAGTAACTGAAAGCATGGTCCGAAACGACCTTAAACTATCCCCATGGTCCGAAACGACCTTAAACTACACCAATAGTCTAAGAAGACTTTAAACTACACCAGCAGTCCGAGGAGACTTTAAACTACAACCAATACCAAATCCCAACCTGATATGCCAAAAAGACCCCGAGATACAGCTAAAACCAACCCTGGTTAGCCAAAGACCCCACTGAGAAGCATACGAGAAAAACTGGATCAAAACCTGAGATTATACCTACAACCAGAAGGCCATTTTATCTAAACCCTCAATTTTGCAAGTTACCCGCATGGTTCCCATACCAGATCAGAGATAAAGTTCCCCTGTCTGTAATCCCTCCTCGGTTAGACAGGTTTTCCCCATGAATGTGAGTTTGGAGTACAGTCACTGTCTGAAGCCCCCAATGTATGAACAAGGGACCGATTGCTCAGGCAAACCCCGAAGAACGCACATTCAGCCCTCACTCAACCATGCAAGTATTAGCAAGATGAGATAAAGATAACATACCTTTTTGAAGTAGATGTGATCGAAGGAGATGATTAGACCTGCTTTCGAGCTCAATGCCTAATGTGGGGTTCTAATACCTGAAATTCAGACAAGAAAGGCAACTCAGAAAGAATTCCACAAAGTTCGAGAAGAACACTGGGGGCACCTGGCTAAGCTGTTCAATCCTAAGGTCTTCGCACCTCACCCAGGTGGGGGGCATTTGTTTGACCCTAAAAAGTTACTACTTAATATTCAATATAATGAGTAGCTACTTCCGGGACAGTTAAACATGCTTATAAAATTCTTGGTAATGATTTACACATGAAACCTTGAATTTTAATATGCACAATGATCACGAAACATAAAACAATTAATTTCTTGTGAAATTAAAATAAGCTGGATGGTATGCTGGGTGCAAACAATGGGATATGCTTAACAAAACTATCTCCAAAACATCTCTGGGTACAATTTGGAGATGCATGATAAGGCCTTGACACCTAGGGCCCACAAGTCATTGACATGGTGTCACTCTCGCCGATTGGCTGAGATCAATGGGCGTGGCCCACACGGATACAGTCTTGTAGACCGAAGGGTCAGCCGTATGGCGCACCATACGCCCAGCCCAGCCAAACTAAGCCCCTGAGTTTAAAACTCATCGCGGGGCGCAAGTGACCCCTTCACCCCGCATGCTCTCGGTGCCCCGTACACCGCTTTAGAACCCTCACACGGTTCATGAATACCGAGAGTAGGCAAGACCAACGAAAGAAATAAGGGAAAGGTACAGTAACCGGCTCAAAGAGACCGACAAGTGGGTCCCCTTTGCCAGGTCTCTCTTCCTCTCCTTCTCCTCTACCCGAGCTGCAATTTGAGCTTAAAATTCACTAAAATTAGAAGAGGGAAGGATGAAGCCTCACCGAAACTATGAACAATAGCCTATTTCTTGCTCCTCTCTGCCTTCTCTCAAACGCAACAAATGCTCAACTTCATTATTTGGACCCGAGAAGAAAAGAGCACGGCTGATTTAGACAAGCCGATTTAGGTGGAATTAATGGCTCAGAGCCTAAGGGTAGCTTCAACAGCATACAGGGGTGCTGTAGGGTATGCCAATTTGGGCAAGAAGTGCATCAATGCGGGTCTGCACCCGAAAGGCAATACGGTACAGTGCAGATGCGGCCGAAGTATGCTAATGAGCATACTGCGTGTTATGATATGCCCTGGAACACCATAAGCAAGGTATTGCGATGCCATATGTTCTTTTCTGAATAGCCAAGGTGCTGTCACCAGTATGGGAGCATTGTTAAGCCCGTATACCGCCGGTACAACCTACCCCGCATACTACAGCTGTTTAATTGATGACTGGTCCCCAAGACACGCGTCCAATGATCACAGGGTGCTGCCAAAATAGGAGAATCTTCTCCAGAAGGTTTGGAGCATGCAATACAACCTTCCATTCCTTGGCGGCAGTAAATCAAAGGCTTAGGATGCAATGCTTTGCTCTCGAGATAATCCAAGGGCTGAGGAGGGCTCAATCAAAGATTAGTGATATATCCAAATGTTATTGGATACTCATTGGCCAGCTGGGCATTTATATGATGATAAAATGATCCAGACCCTTCATCAAACAGCTGGTGTGCATAGCAGATGACACCTCAGCTGAACCCTAAACCCTAAACCCATGCCTGCCTTATATAAGGCACCTCAAATGAATGCTAGAGATATCTTCTTCTTCTCCAGAAAACTCTTTGTGCAAGAATCAAGAAAGAAACCTCCATTTTCAAAGAGAGCTTAAGTTAGAAGTTTCAAAGTTTCAAGCTTTTTTAAAGAGGTAATTAATACCTTGAAAAATGTAAGCTCAAAGCTGAGCAATGATCTGTATATATGCTATTTTAGTTGAAATAAAGAGTTTTCTTTTTTAATGGTTTTCTTGTTTGTTCTTTGTTTGATCTTGTTCTCATCTTCTATTTTTCCTCTAAAACCATGGATGTGAGAGCTATATAATTTCTAGTTCATCTTAGGATGAGGAAAAACAAAAGAAATATATAGCTTGATGATCAATAAAAATGTTTCATTTCTTCTTTTGCATCTTCTTTCCCTTTAAAGAAATATATAAATGTACATACTAAAAATGTGTTATTTGCATCTTTCTTATCTTATTGGTGATCTTTATAAAAATAAAATACAAAAATATCGAAATTTATAATTCTTTTGTCTTTGCTTTCATTTTTTTTACCTCCTCTTTCCCTTCATTTCTTTCTTTTTCTTCTTGTTTCCCTCTTCTTTATTTTATATTGCAAAAGAAAATAATAAAACACATAACCACATAAATATAAATAATAAAAGTGACATTTTCATATTCTAAGAAATATAAAAGGGGGAGATATCAAAGTTGATGTTTAGCTACATCCTTTGAATATTAATTTCTTATATAATTCTTTTAATATGAAAATTAAATTAAAAGTGCATAACAAAATGAAAAAGGGAATCTAAATTAATTGACATGATGGGGATTGATGTTTAACTACATCTCCCTAATTGTGAGATTTTGAACTTTTTAAAGGACTTCAATGCATAAAAGAGGAATAAAAGGAGTAATATGTGAAGAATTGATGTTTTACTACATCTTTTTCCATATTATGAATTTTATTACTTTTCAAAGGACCTAGATGCATAATTACTAGAAGGAGAGGGCAAATGAGAAGAGGGTAATTCCAATCCCTATGACATGATGCTCAAAGACCCTTTTTTACATGAACATGCAAATGACCAAGGACCTATATGCATAATTTTTATTGCTAGCAAATGACATATGTGATGCTAGTACCCTTTTTATTCTTCCTTGATACAAGCTTTCATTCACAGCATTTAAGGACAAAATACCATGATCAATAAAATAGCACAAGCACAGAAAATTGCCCAAATGACCTGTTGGTACAGATCAGCCAGTGCAGGCCGATCAAAAAACCAAATCAAAAATCTGTTTGAACAGGAAGATATAGGACATAAAAACAATCAATTTAGACTCAAATTGTGCATCTTTCTGATTTTTCTACTATTTTCTAGCCATTTTCAAAGTTAGATGTCAGAAATGGGAAAACTGCAACATGCACATTTTGCATTTGCACCCCTCTGTTTTTCTGCTTCTCTTAAAAATAGAAATAAAAAGCATAAAATCTTCAAACTTCATGCATCCATTCCTGATAGATTACACTGCAAAAATAACATGAAATGCACATATGTTATTTGACGAAATTCGTGAGAAAAAGAAATAAAGAGACATGGACTTTATGCTTAAACCAAACCCAAAACCCAATAACACCTTTCATACCCGATATTCATCTCCCTCACCCTTCATATCTCCCAATGCTTCTCTGGTGCCCTATACACATGTCGAGCTACTAAAATGCTCACTTCAAACACACCCTTCAAGCCGAATACCAGGTGCTAATCGGGACCAAACCGAGACTTCAATGAATGAATCTCGAACTCCAAGATAGGAGAAATTAAGTTCATACCAAGCTTCCTGATGTTCAATCGATGTTAAACGAAGGATTAATCGAAGGGAAATCGCAAGAGGAGATCCAAATCGGGTTTAAGATTATAACCGGTACCGATGACTCATGGCATACCCGGTACCACCACCTCCGGTAATCAGCCAATGCCGACGAGGCACCCAACCAATTCATAAGCCAGAGACGATTCTAACGGTGCCTCTCCCCAACCCTGCCGTGACCGGAAACCTCGCCGGAGTTGAAAACCCTACCCTCGGCGAAACCCCAGTCCATATCCCAAGCGCGAATTTTAAAGCCAACAGAAGCCGATAGATTTAGGCGCCAAAGGGAGAATTTGAATGGAGTCCGAATCTTGAGGAGAAAACCAGATCCTTGGGTCGACAAGCCGCCACCACTCGGGGCCCGCATGTCGGTTAAAGCCATTGATACCCCTCAGCGAATCTTAACGCATGATCCGAGGCCCAGCACGGTTATCAAAGCGCAACAGTCGAATCCCAAAGTTTATCACCTAAATCCACTACCCTACACGGATCCTGAAGCACTGTGCACATTTTAAAGGCACTAGATACATCTCAATGGCACAAACTGCAATCTTAAAGTCCAAGAAATGTTAAAAAGGGATTGTTTCACAAGGAGGTCCCTCTGAAAATAATTTATTCATGAAGCAGTCCCTAGAAATTTGCAAATAAGCCCCTGGCTGCTTAAAATCTCTCCAAATAACTCCCTGAAAGCCCAATTTCCATTTCAGACCTTACTAGAAGCCCAAATTACAAATCTTAGCCCTTCCAGCTTTACAAACAAGTCCCTAGAAAACTTGAAATTTCACAAATAAGCCCTTCCTAGTCCTTTTTGGCCATAACTTCTTCATTTCAAACCCAAATCAACTCAAACCACCTCCCAATGAACCCAAATTAAATCTTTCATGTCCCCAAATCGAAATCAATCATAATCAAACAACATACAACCTGCCAAATGACCAAAATGCCCTTTTCTCCATTTTTCTCACCTTCGAATCATTTCCTTTTGAATAAAACATAAATAAAGCACAAATAGATTTTCTCAAATACAAATAGGCTTCTAAAATAAATAAAAAAAGGCATGATAAATGTATTTTAACATTCATTGCATCTCATGCATACACATTAATTAAATACCCAAAACAAGAAAAGTCAAACGGAAATATAAAGACTAAATACATGAGTTCTCCCCTTTTAGCCCCTTTATTCAACTCACAACAAATAGGCATAAATCCTGGAATGAACGAGGTATTCAGTATGGCTTGGAAGGGCCATCTGATGTAATTAACAGCGGGGGCTTGCGCCCGCTGGGAGTTAAACGTCCCCACAATCATTAAACTCTCTCGATGGACTGATTACGAATCGTAGGTACGTCGAGGGTGAACCGGAAGGAATAGCAGAAAGAAAGAAACGAATGTTTCAAGTTCGATGTTCTTTAATCAATCGAGAGCATTGAACCATGGGACATTTAATTACATATGCACACACCTTCCATACCAGCTGTGCAACTTTCTGCGCCCTACAGTACTCCATACTACAAATCAATATTTTCGTTTTCAAAGTCAAAATAGTCGATCCGAACCGTTCAACATAATTTCCACATGAAAATGTTGTACTTGCAAACTAAAATTTACATTTTTTTAGAATTTTTTTTCCTAGATAGGTATAAAATCACTACTTTTGAATGGTCTAGAATTTAGAAGCAGTGATTTTCAACCTATCTAGAAAAAGAGTAAAAAATTTGATCTACAAGTATATTTTCATACGAAGATCATGTTAAACTGTCCGGCTTGATTGTTTGGACTTTGGAAATAGAGATATTGATCCATAGTACGGACCAATATGCGCAATGCATAGTACGCTAGTCTCACTCAACCCAACTTACTTAAAAAGAAAGACATGCTTTGCCAACACCCTTTCTTCTTTGTTTTTCATATGCTTGTGTGTTTCTTATCAGGGTTAACTATCACAGCAACATTTTCTCATAAATAGTGTGATTTTTCAGACCATGTAATAAATGCTTCTCCATCTTAAACCAATTGACCTGAGAGTGCGTCTTTCTTCAGTGAGAAGTTCTTTATCTGAATTTGGCATCAAAGGCCCTGACAAATTTTTTAATTTTGCCATCTCTCTCTGATCTCTCTATCTTTTTCCTAAGCTGTTATTGAAATAAAGAAAATATTGAATACAGATGATAGATTCATCAATATATTTGTCTATTTCAAACATGCAGCTTACATGCCTATGTTTGAATCAAATTGGTACTTTTTAGAGGTACTTCCACAATTATGTTCAAATAAAGTCGATACCTCACTTCTCCAAAAGAAAAAAGTAAATAAAATAAATGAATACACATGACTAAGAAGAACAAGGAAAATAGTACATAGCAACATTAATCTAGCTCTCAATAGCAAAATAACCATTTAAATCCCAAATTTTTTAGTGAACAGCTACTTGTCTCTTATTTTTCCATCTATCTATGTTTGATTCATTCGTAAAAATGACCTAAAATAAACAGAAAAGTTGTATAATGAATAGAGAAGAAAAACAAATAGCGACATCAGGAAGCAGGATCATTTGCAAAATAGACCCAGTAGTTTAATACATTTGCAAACAACACAGTATTTATAAGGTCTATATGAAAACCCATTTGGCTGAGAATTCGCACAAAATCCATACAAGAAATTCAGAGCAAATTAGTCATCTTTTGCTGATTTAAGTTGTTATTCACACACAATTAGACATTGATTGATCTTAGTTTGCAAACATGAGAAATGCTGAGGCATTATTTGCAAATACAGTAAAGACATCATGTTAATCTGAAAATAAAAACTAACCAGCATGTAGCCATCGTTATACAATCCTTTTAACTTCTTAGGGATATTTGGGTACATCAAAGACCATGTGTTGGCACCAGTTCTACATAAAAACATACAAATATTGACAATTAATTTCCACTTTTTGGCAGATAACAAATATTATCCATTTTTGTTGCTAAAGGAAATTACAAGGAAAACAATTTGGCATTGCAATAGTAAATAAAGGTTCGCACTTGTCTAGTTACACATGGAAAATAATTTCCAAGAGCTGGTGCAAATAAAAAAAAAAAAACTACTTTCTCAATTATCAGGATGCAAAGCAAAAATATTGAATTCCTATCATAAGGACAAAGAATTATAAAAAACCATAAAATTTTCTTCCAAAATGTAACAAAATGTAGAGACAACTTGAAGAGCAATACCTTCTGACATTGGTATTTGCAAGACATCCATCAAAATCAAAAGCTGCTATTTTGGCTGAATCATGAAGTCCGTCTCCCTGACATAATTGAGTGGGAGTTAGAAATGCCAAAAGTTAAGCTTAATCCGTGTCTGCTTTTTGCAAATACATGCATCTGTTATTGTTTACAATGAACACCCCTTGGTATGTGATATTGAAAATAAAAACCACCCCATCAGATTATTTTAAGGAAAAGCATATCCCATTAAACCTGGAAACTTTTGCTACTAATTCCAAAATGTTTTTTTTTTAAATATTAGCTTGGCAAATGATAATTTGTCCTGTATCCCCTTCCAAAAGTAGAAATTATTCACTAAAGCATATCCCCTTGGTATACATTTGTTCTTTTTTTTGAGCCAAAAGAAACATATTAGCTTGGCACAATTAAAAATTATGTTCCAATATATCTGAACCAAATCTCAATTATAAATATAATTATTTGATTGACGTGACATGGAAATCTACATGTTTGATACTCCAAAATATAAGTTTTAGAAATTTGACCTTCACATTGAAGATCACTGTCTGGAAGGCTTTCCATTCTGGTGACAGCGTGGCATCCTAAAAAAAAAGGAGAAATTAACAGAAAAAAACAATGATTACTTGCACATTAATCTGTTAAATATAAGTAAGATATTAATATGTTGGTGCCGAGGGCTTGATGAAGTTAGAAGTGAGACCAAGAAAACCAAACACAAAAGAAACTAAAAGCAACAAAAGACCATTTCAAGTTCAACTGAAGATCCTCAATAACCGAGATCACACATAAAGATAATCAGTGTGCTACCTTGTAATTATCTTTGATTTCAGAACCAGAGAATTCAATTTCTTGGTCATCTTTAGTGTCTGCAGATACCTAAAACAGCTTAAACATGGTTTGTTCTATTACACTACAACCCGAAATTTTTATTAATATCCAAAAAAATAATAAATTTCAAATTCTACACTATGTTTAACAAGACTTCAAAAAATGTCCAAACCACAATTTTATTTCACGATTTCGGATCAACTTTCCGCAAATTAAATCCACGGTTTTAGCCTCTCCAAAACCGCAGAACAAATCCACGGTTTCAGAAAACCAATTTTTTTTTTGCAGTTTTAGTGAATTTAATTTGCGGTTTTATGTTTTACTGATTATTTTTTTAATTAAGTAGAAAATGTTATAATTTATTTATTTTTTGTATTGAATTATTAGAAATATTTATATATTTCTTTAAAAATAGATGCAATAGTATATAATTTAATTTATTAGAAAGCCTGCGACAAATAACCCGAATAAATATTTTTCAGGCTGGAATTTTTGCGGCCGTAAGAAATTAAAATATTTCTTTTGTGTGTTATTGCAAAAAAATAAAAATATTTTGAATCAGAGTTATTGATCCAGGTTCAAAAGTCACTTATAGGTAAATACATAAAATATTTAGATTCTTCTATTTTCGGAAAAACAAAAAAATTTGTCAGAGAAAGTTTTTCAGAGAAATTTTTTGTTAGAGAATTGTCAGAGAAATTTTTGTTTTTTGAAAATAGAAGGATCACATATTTTTTGTATTTATCTAGAACTCTAGAAGTGACTTTTGAACCGGGATCAATAACTCAGATTCAAAATATTTTTATTTTTTTTCAATAACACACAAAAAAATATTTTAATTTTTCTTACACCCGAAAAAAATCCAGCCTAAAAAATATTGATCCGGGTTATTTGTCGCAGTCTTTCTAATAAATCAAATTATATAGTATTATATCTATTTTCAAAGAACTATATAAAATATTTCTAATATTATAATAAATAAATAAATTATAACATTTCTGTTTAATAAAAAAATAATAAAAAAACCTAAAACCTTAGCGGTTTTGGAATTACAAAACCTAAAACTGCAAATTTATTTTGCGGTTTTAGGTTGAATTTCCGCAAAAAAAATTGCAGTTTGGGCAGATTTCGAAATTTCTTAGAATGAGGTGTAGATTTTGAAATTTGATATTTTTTGGATATTAATAAAAATATCGGCAACAACTGGGCATTAATCTTAGAAAAAAATTATATAGAATAATAATGGTTTTTATTGTACATTAATTGCTTGCATACGTACGGTATAGCCCAGTGGTGCTTACCAAATTTCACGATTTAAAAAACTTTAATTATGTATATTGAAATTTAATTTAATTTTTATTTTTTTTAAAGTTCTTTTTTGTATATAGTTCAACCCCTCTCATGAAATTTCATGCTAAATGTGTGGTTTTATCCCACTGGTTTTGAAAACTTATATTCAAATCTCAGTAACATTATGTATTTTCACATAATATGTATTTTACGTTGAGTTTATATCTCCTCAGGTACCGAAGGGTACAATTAGCAAAAAAAAATGGTCTGGATTTACTTCTAGTTATGCTAAAAAAATTCGTTGTCTATTGTAGATACAGGAGATATAGGAGTCCTTTTTGTGTTTCAGCCCTCCTCTAAATTTTCTAGTTCCGCTCTTAACGATGGGCATGCATATATGACTTAAAGAATTTCTAATTGTAAGCAGAGCATTCTGTTATTAATCATAAATATATATAGGGTTACCTAAATATATTTTACTAAAAACTAAGCAATGTCGACTATGCGATATGTATTTCCCTCTGACTAGTAGCTAGAAAGATAGCTTTGTTTGTTAATTTGCCTTGTTACAGAATGCTTTTGCAAAAGTTAATTTGCATTCTTACTGAACTTTTGAAGAAACATACACGGATTAATTAATAATAGAGTTATAGAATAAACAATTCTGGCATATTACAAGTAGAATAAATTGTTCTAAGATGGAAAGAAGGCCACATTGTGTCTTTATTCCCAGATGGGCCTTAGTTCTTGTCATGGGCTTATTATTCTATAGCTTCAATAGAAGGCTTACCATATTTTGTGCATCCTTCTAATATTATGTGAATTACATAAGAAGGCCGAACTCTTAGCTTCAAATTCAATTGATATGTCGTCAAAAAAATTGAGGAAGAGAATTTATTTATTTTTCTGCAGGATCGCCCCGTATGTTTGCGAATTCACATCACCTCACGTTACCTGATTCAAGCAAATTATAATCGAATGGTTCTTTTAACATGACACGTATCTCAAAACAGGCCTTCTACAGTCTCCATAGACACCGAATTGAGTTTGATCCAGATAGAATTAATCTGGATCGCCCGTTTCAACTTGCTTGAGTCAGGTACCTGGGAGGACACAAATCCTATGTTTGCAGATACTTTATTTTGTTTGGATTATGGATTGTGATGAGGCTTATGTCCGTAGGTAGTTTTTAAATATTTTTTTACTTTGTAGTAAAGGTTTGAAGGTTAAGCCAAAGCCAAAGCAAGCTACACCTGAGAGAAATAAATGAATTCCAAAAATTTTGGGCAAATCCAACGAAGGTTTTCCTGTACGTTCATCACAGAATACTTCTAAGTCAGGGTCAATGGAATCTTTATGCTCAAGATCCTGATTCGAGTAATCATTTATTTAGCACTTCCCAAGGGGAAGTTGAGTTGGGACCCAGTAAGCATTGAAGCACTCGGATTTCTTGGGAAACAAAGTCATAAGCACGTAGGTTCAGAGCAAGACCTCTGTCCGAACATACACGTGGGGCTAATAACTCGCTAAGAAGTCTTTTTTCTTTTCTCAGGTGCACTGTCGGCCTAAGTCATCTATTTATTTAATTTCATATTTATAAAGAATTGTTATTTCGGAATTTGAATATGCAACTTTTCACACGGAGAGTATTGTTTTTGTCACTAGATCAAAGACTAATTCTCAGATTTTTAAATATATGGGTATGGTTGGATGTGTCAAGAATAGAAACTACTTGGAATAGCTAGAATAACTGATATTCTCTATTTTTTGTAAATGTTGGAATAACTACTATTTGGAAATGTGAAAAGAGAGAAAAAAATTGATTTCTTCTTAGATTTTCACCAACACAGTTCAGAAATGACAAAATCGACATTACTTTGTTATTTCCACGTTGTAACAATTAGTTTGAGACCCTACTTGCCTATTTTTTTCTTTTAATTAATACATTGTTAACACTATTATTCCAAATGTATAATTCAAACAACATTTTTACTAATATGAATAATATTATTTTCACACTAATATGAAAATCACTGCTTTTTTTCTATTCTCATTTACTAATCTTAAATTTCATTATTTTCACTATTTTAGTTCTCATTCAAACATATTCATAATGCGTTACAACCCAACGTGATGTGATAAATATATTTTTGAGTTGAACAAGTGATATGATAATTCTTTTTCATGTGTCATGCATGATGTGTCGTGTAAAAAATGATGGGAAAAAACACAGTGTCAGTGGCACATCTTGATTAGTTACGTCATGATTTGTCACCAAATGACAAAGATTATTATTACCAGCTGCTGAATTCTTCTCCATACCATATATAGGTTGGTAAGTGTTTATAAGTATGACATAACAGGGCTAAAGCATTATGCATCTCATGAGCTCCTAATTAAGTAGCTGGCACGCATATGACAATATAACATGTGTAGATCTTAAACATTTATTAGGAACATTGACAATACATTAGACACCTGATTGCTTTTTATGAATTATGATACGAGTATTTGATTTGTGTTTTGTAGTAAGAAAATTTGATTTGTCCTTAATTTTATGAAAATATTAATTAATAGAAACATATTCAATTATATCAAAAATTACTTATCAAATTTCAGAAACTTTAATTTGTTGGATCATTAATTCTACGTTGAACTAGTATGTAAAATAATTGTGTATTGTATACTATCAATTTTATGCTCAATTAGAAGTGATAGTTTTCGGTTTATAATTTATCGAACATTAATTGATGTGCCATATGCTTATGGGTAATAATCATTTTTATTGATCGATTGAATAGAATAATTATCAAAATTTGACAATTGTATATAATGATTTGGTCTCAAAAAATAAAAGGTATATATTATGAATCCATTTCTTGTTATTTCTTTAGATAAGAATGTGAGAGACTTTAGATAAAACAAACAATTAAAAAAGACACTCCAAATATATGGCACTCTCATGCAAGGGGAGCAGAGGCGGACCTACTATACAAGAATAGAGGTCAATTGACTTCTAATTTTTTTTTTTTCAAAAACTAATACTAAAAATATACTTCTCTTATATAAATTATAGTAAAATGCTAAAGGTACAAGAAATTGACCCCCATATTTTTTGTGAAATTTTATATTATTGACCCCATTCTTAAAAAAAATGATTTGTGTATAATTTGAGAGATTTCTAGTATTTTATAACTTTTTAATAAAAAAAAAATAAAAAACTCACATGTAACACTTCTTATTTTATATTATCTCTCGCTCATCATTCTTACTAAATTTGCTTTTTTTTACCCCTATTCCATGAATTCCTGACTCCGCCCCTGAAAGGAAGAGGTTGGTTCAGATATAGTTCTCCACTTCAATTTTGTATTAAATACGTACATATGGTCCCATTTCTAGGTGACGATGTTTTTGGCCAAAGCCAACATGATTACATTAATTGTTATTTTTCTTTGATAACAATTGAACAACTTTTTAATCTATTTTTCAATAATTGACCAATTATATGAAGTTCAATCTCTCTGGGCCGCCAGTTAGCCTCCATAAATAATTTTGATCTTTTGGGATTCTGTGACGTCTCCTGTATAAATCTTGTATTTCTTCCTTTTTTCCAGTCTTAATACTCAACAAACACAATTCATTAGATTAAAAAAGGGAACAGAACTAGTGATGTTTGACCAGCCAACACAATTGACTTCAATAGAAAGTGATGTTTGACCACCCCAACTTGATAGACTGAAATATTTTCACTATTTTTTTAAAACAGATACAAAATGTTCAAAAATAGTGATTTTGTACTTATTTTAAAAAAATAATAAAATGATAAAATTTAATCTCTAAATAAATTTTAGCATGAATTTCATGTTAAACGGTTCGGATCGACATTTTTGACTTTGAAAACAAAAATATAATATGTTAGACATAATGAGATATGAAAACATAAGGCATTGTAACCCTCCTCATCTCTAAATAGGAAACGCCTTAAACATACAAGGAAAAGTGTTAATACCTAGCGTTAGTATCTTAATTAATCAATTGGACATAGCTTGAACTGAACCTACTTTCCTAATTCAATCGCCTCTTTTTCAAAGTCTTCCCCTAAATCAGTCGCTTACTCGCCAAAAACACTACAATCGAATGAGTCAAACAGCAGCGTTCACAAAATATAAGTAAAAAATTTATGGAGTATAACTGTATTTATTAGGAGAAAGAATTGATATTCAAAATTAAAAATATTTATATCATTTTTTTATAATAAAAGTGGGTGAGTCCCGCCGATTTTATTAAAACGAAACTATTCATCAACAAAAAAATATATAGTGTAATTACCATCTTTAATACCTTATCAAGAGTACACAGTATATATCTCTTATAATGAAGTATGCTAAAACCCAATAAAGCGAGTCCGGCTAGTATGACATCGGTGTCATATGACACTAACTCCAAAATTGATTGAATAGACTTTAAACGACTAATTCAAACCGTTCAAACCGATTTACTTTATGAGTGATGCGTTTACATGTAATTTTTTTTATATTTTCGAGTTATTTTAGTATCAAATCAAGCGGTTAAAAATATTGAAAAATGAATGTATTGAAATTAACTTAAAAACTCACACATTTGACCGCTTGACTTGATACTAAATAAATTCGAAAAATTATAAATTTTGTATATAAACGCACAACTAATGAAGTAGATCGGTTTGAACGGTTTGGATTCACTGTTTGAAGTCGATTTGATAGGTTTTAGAGTTGGTGTTATATAGGCTGAAATGACACTGATGTTATATTAGCCAGACTCCAATAAAGCACTACTACTAAGTTTTAATACATACAATAAAAGGGATTAGTATGTTAAGGGACAAATTAGTATCTTTGACGAAAAATATGAAGATTAGTTACTAGCAAAGTATTAATGACAGATAACAGTCGTTTAACATACGTAGATAATTTGACAACATTATATATGACCTATTGTTTAAATCATGCATATCATATAAAATACTAATAAAAAAGAGTAGGTGGGATTTTTTATGGCATAGAAGGATTCGAAAAAAAATCGGCTAAAGACAATTTTTGTTTCACATTTAATGTGTATTTTTTCTGAAAGAGTGGCTGAATTTTTTTGTGAAATAGAAAGAGCAATTTCAATTTTTTTTCTGAAAAAGAATTATTTAAGAGTCGGAAAAAAAATTAAAGTTGGTTTCAAACTTTAGAGCCGTTGAAATTTATTTCAGATTTATCTATGCCATTGAAAATTCGAGTTACTCTTTTTATTTTTCTATATTATTTAATAATAATTTCTATTAATAAAATATTCTCCATATGTTTACTAAATATGCTAAACAGGATGACTAATGACATGATGTGTTAATTTCTTACTTGCCGACGTCGCCGTCCAAAGGCACAAACCATCATTTCGATAATAGTCCATGATGATTGTGTTGTATGAAACAATTAATATCCGACCAAATAAGCAGTTAGGCAGTTAGCACACGAATCACACACGTTAGATACATGGTCTCTAGTCAGCTATTCCGTAATAGCGGAACGCGTATGCTCTGCATTAACTCAAAAAGAGAATCTTTTGCGTTTAATGCATCTCAGCTGTTTGATCAGGACAGAGTCAATCCGACTCCTGCTTATGACGCAAGGGGTCTTTTAATATTAGTGTGAATCTCAATCGAACGGTCTAGATCTATTAACGCACCGTGCGTTAATGCAGAAGATACGAATTCGTAATAGCGGGTATACTTCTCAGGCCCAAATTTTATAGAAAATATTATAAAATAATATAGAGAAATAAAAAGAGAGTTTTGAAAGTTTTATAAAAGAAAGAATCAGTAAAAAAAGATCCCCGTTTAAAGACGAAATATTTTTTCCGGTCCAAATATTTTTTTTTCCAGTCCAAAACAATCCTCCACATCACCTCACCCTTGCTCTAGGCGCACATCATGTAGACCACTGCATTGTCATTTCTTTGGATCATGTGCACTGTGTCCATCCAAAATAAGAGGGGGTTTTCTGACTTAATCAGTCCACTACTAAATTATAGATATTACTGACTCGTGGGATCCACTGAGATAATAAGCTTCTAATAGTTGTGGGATCCGCCTGCTTCTGATCTGAACCACACGGTTTGATATATTGATCCAGTCTCAGAAAATCCTGTAACCATTAATGAAGGAACCCAGCTGTTAACCATTAATCCGTATCCTCAGTTAATGCATCTACAAGTCTGAAGTAGAATAGTGTTTTTTTAATATTTATGTTAATATGAATTGAACGGTCCTAATTTATTTTAAATTAACTTAAATTCTGAGTTAATTAGATTGAAATATCTTTTTTACCGATTGTTCTATATATCTCTAAAAAAATAATTTTCCTTTATTTTTATAATGAGTAAATTTCACCGGAGGTTAACTAAATTTTGTTATTTGTCACGAATTTATTACTTAAAAGTTATGTTTATAAAATATGTTATTTTGTTTAGAATCTATTTATCTCTCATATATTATTGTATGATTTTCTTTCCTTAAAAGTTAGATTTATAAAATTAGTAAATAATATGTTGGTTTCATTATTTGTTTTGGTCGCATCTTAAAATTAAAAAAAATACAACTGTTAAATATTTAATTATATTATTAAAATCTAGCAACATTGTATATATCGATTTATTTTACCTAGTTCCACAAATTTATTGATAATTTACTAAAATTCGAGTAACATTGTTTTAACTTTATTTATTTTATTTATTAATTTATCTAATTATTTGAATTTTTTTAAAACTTCCCCCAACAATCTTAAGTGTATTCCTTAATTTGGATAATATTTGTATGATTTATCATTATGATTTTCATATTTAAATTTAGTAATTATATTAATGAAATTATTATTATTCAGAAATTGCATTCGATTATTATTTATAATTAAATTAAAATTGGAGGTATAAGAAAATAGAAAACTGAATAATAAACTAGATGATTCTAAGTTCACGTAGTTGTTCATCTATGATATATTATAAAATTAAAATATTAATTTAAAATTACGATAAACTAATTCAGTATTCTTATAGGAGGAGGATTTGTGATAATTTTAACTCAATTGTTAAATATATTATTATATATTTTCATCCAAAAGATATTATAATTAATTTGAAATTATTTTTTTGATTTTATTTATTGTAACATATATAAGTTTATTTAGTGTTTGATATTTGCATGCATAGGAATTAGATCGAAGTTATGCACTATAGTATCAAATCGATTAATTTAATATTTATTACAAAGGTGCTTTCAGTTATCGAAAACCTTAATAATTATTTACATTTATTTGATATAATCATTATACATAGTTCAAAATAATATATTTCTTTCATTGATCTTTAATGGCATGCATCAGATTCTAATAAACAAAGAGGAAAATAACTTTCGGGATCTTCAATTAGAACTTGATAAAAATGGAAAACATTTATGTAGGCAATTATGGAAATTATATCATCAATAAATGATCACAATAATAATTATATTATGGAAAAATACGATAATTGGAAAGATATTTAAAGAAGATTAAAATTGTCTATAAATTTAATTTTTTTGAAAATGTTGTGTTAATATAAAAATTTGTGGTGTTAATATGCTTACCCATTCTTGGTGGGTCAGAAATGAATCCGGATCACCCCAGTACCTGACTCAAGCAAATTACAAAGGGACGGTTTAAATTAATTCTTTTAACTTAGATACAAATTTCAGAACAGAACACTACAGTTTTTATAGGCACCGGATTAATTTTAATCCGTCTGGGATTAATCTGAGCCATCCTTTTGTAATTTGCTTGAGTCAGGTATCTGGGAGGATACAAATTCATAAAAAAGATAGGCAATTAGTGGTCTTCTTCAAGAACAATTAATGTACAACACTGATAGCTTATGAAATTTCATAAACTAACCTTTGTAATTCGCTATTTTCTGGATGCGACACCCCGAGATGCGCCAATTTGTCACTCAAATCTGGGGTCAGCACGGTGGAACCACTACTGACTTCATGGGCCGCACCTCGACCTTACAGACTCTGCTCAGTAGATGGCACAGGGACCGGTTCACTCAAATGGACTCGCAACTAAAATATTGCAAAAAGGTAATCTCATTCTTTGATTGCATTGAAGAGAAAATGACTCTTGATGCACGCGAGTTCTGGTTCAGACAGAAGGTCCGACAAAAGGCCTATGACCTGGCGGTTGATGTTGAGACCAAATGGAAGCAGAGAGCTCGGTGTCTTTGGTTAAAAAATGGAGACAACAATACCAAATTTTTTCATGCCTTTGCTTCGTCTCGAGCAGCGAGAAATACCATTACAACTCTGAACCATGAGGGAGTGGAGATTACCAATGAACAGGAGATTCGGTTAGCCTTTCTGGGACATATGCGCACTACCCTCGGCACAGCTCATGAAGTCCTCCGTTTTGCACCGCAAGCACTGTATCCCAACCAATCTGACCTATGTCACCTGGCTGCGCCGTTTTCGGAAAAGGAGGTTGAAAATGCGATCCGACTATTGGCAAAAAATAAGGTATCCGGACCCGACGGTATTCCAAATGAATTTCTACAATTGTATTGGCCGGATATAAAAGATGATATCATGCAGATAGTTCAAGCCTTCTATGCCCATGAATTAGACCTTACAATGATCAACCGAGCTAACATAATTATGGTCCCTAAGAAGGAAGTCTCGGAGACGGTACAGGACTTCCGTCCAATCAGCGTCCTGAACGTAGTACCTAAGTTGCTTTCAAAGCTGCTGGCCGCTCGACTATCTACTAAGCTGGATGAACTGGTTTCCACCCACCAAACGGCCTTCATTCGTGGGCGCCACATTGCAGAAAATTTCATTGTGACTAGAGAAATTTTAAGCCACATTCACTCGACAAAGTCTCCCTCGATCTTTGTTAAAATTGACTTCTCCAAGGCCTTCGACTCGATAAATTGGCGTTTCTTAGAAGATGTACTAATCCAAAGGGGATTCCCGATTCGTTGGACATGCACGATGGATAAAAGACCTGCTCTATTCGGCCACCTCAAGAGTAGTCATCAACGGGGAACCCTCAGATTTTTTCCCTCATCAGCAAGGTCTCCGGCAAGGAGATCCGCTCTCCCCTATGCTCTTCATTCTGGCGGTAGATGTCCTGCAACAGATGATTAGAGTTGCCAACACCACTCTCAACTCGGCCATCTCAACGAAGGTTCAGGAATCAATTCTTGCTTTGCAATACGCGGATGATACCGCCTTAGTTGCTAATGCAAGTATCGACACCCTTGTGACACTTAAGATCATCCTTAGACTCTTCTCCAATGTTTCTGGCCTTAAGATCAACTTCTCGAAAAGCTCCTTTGTCGATTTTAATATACAACCAGATCAGGTCAGAATGGTGCGACGTTTGCTGGAATGCCAAAGATCATCCCTACCGGTAACATACCTAGGTATGCCTCTGACAGCCAACCAACCACCTAGACACTGCTACATGCAACTAGTAGAGAAACTTGAACGGAGATTACAAGGATGGAAAGAAAAATTGCTTTCGAGAGGAGGGAGAGCCCAACTGGTTAACTCGGTACTCTCTTCGATTCCAATTTATTTCATGAACTGCTTTCGGCTGCCAAGGTGGGTCATTCAGAAAATCGACAAGCTACGAAGGCTCTTCCTTTGGGGCAGAAGTAGCCGCGAAGGTCGGGCACTGTCCTTGATTAATTGGGAAACGGCATGTTTACCCAAGAAATGGGGTGGTCTCGGCATCCGTAACATGGAATTGCAAAATATTGCTCTACTCCTTAGATGGTGGTGGAGGCTGTACCAAGCTCGAGATTCACTTTGGGCCTGCTGGGCAACACGGCTAAGGGCAAGGCCGGTACAGGAAGGGACCCCAAAACTATGGCTGACACAAGGATCTTTCTTCTGGAATCAAATTCTAAAATTAGAACCCCTGTTTCGATGGAGCTCGCGTTGGATCATTGGAGATGGCACAACTATTTCGTATTGGTATGATCACTGGGCGGAAGTACCACTTAGAACACGCACTGATGGGTTACCGAGACCTACCAATAGAGCCTTGTCCTTGGCTGATGCAATGGCTGATCTTAACGGGTTGCTACCCTCTGCGGTGGACCCGTCTCTGCTCAGTGGCGGCCAAGATGAATTGTTCTGGAGATGGAGTGTGGATGGGAACTACGCAGCTAAAACTACCTATGATACTATGGCATCCGGGGGTAGAATCAAATCGGCCTCCTACAAGGTCTGGACAGCCAAGTGCCCAGCCACGGTGAAAATCTTTGCATTTTTAATGCTACGTGGCAGAACCCTCACACAGGATATGTTGCGGCGACGGAAAATTCAGTGTCAAATGGGATGTGTAATGTGCCAAAACTGCCCAGTCGAATCGATACTACACCTACTCTTTCTGTGCCCGTATGCAGTGCATGTTTGGTTCTGCGTTTCTTCTGAATTGGGGGCACAACTATTCAAACCGGCAGGGACGGTCGATCGGATTTGGCATGACTCCCAAACTGACTTCACACATCGCATCAGCCCGACAAAAGGAAAGTGGATCATGTGGTTCATACGTGTCACTTGGCACATTTGGAAAGAACGAAACACAAGGATATTCAGAACAGTAAGAAGGCCACCGGAAGTGCTGGCAAAACAGATAATACTTGAAGGGCGGCTGTGGATGATATACTGCTAACGGGCAGGTCTACATGTCAATTGGGAAAGGAGGCTAGGGGAGGAGACAGATGCACGTTGATTGATTGGTTTTTACTTCGGTTTTTGAGTTTTATTCTGTCGCTGTGTCTGTTTTTTGTTGTTTTTGGTTTTTCTTTAAAGTTGCCCTGTCAGCTACTGTATTTTTCTCTTCCTTACTAGGTCTCCTGTTAGGATACTAGCATTTACATAGTAGTGCAGGTAGAAGAGGGAGGTTGATATATATCTCTGGTTGTAAACATACAGTGATATAAAGATTATCTGGCAGCTTCTGCCAATATTTCAAAAAAAAAAACACTGATAGCTATACATGATATAATTTTAGGAAACTCTGAAGATATTTTGATTTACAGCGACAACTTAAAGCTTAAAACGATATATAACAAGTGAATTAATTAACCCGTCATATAATTTCTTAGATGTTTGGTTGCAAAATAGCGTTTCAAAATGGGAAATTTCATAAACTAACTTTTTTTTTAAATCAAACAAAATATACTTTTTCAAAATTTTTTGACAAAATGCTCTTTTGAGACCCACCTGTGTTAAACTTTTCTCTCCTTCCAATTTGCTCCTATTATGTTTAGTTACCACTTCTCCTCCCTTGAAAATTTAATCTCTCACTGCAAACTAACCTTCACATTTGTTTTGATTTTATACTTTGTTTAATTTAGGACGAGACATCTTTTTTTTTTTAACTGGACATTATGTGACCTTAGCTTAGAAGCAACAGATTATGAGGTATGATATTTAATTCTCCACGGTTGGATTTTGTACCTCAATTTTTCCCTTAACTATATGGAACTCTAAATCTGAAATAAATTAAATATTTTAGCATGTAATGATATTCTTTATTATAAATTTTAAATTAGGTAACATTTACTATCATGATTCATTTTTTTGGATAAACAGAATAAATCTAATATTGAATATGTTTTGCATGCTGATGTTTAGAAAATATGTTTTGTACTTTTCTTTTTGAATCAAAACTTTGTACAGACACTTAGTCAAGCTTTTCAATTTTAATAATATAAGTTATCTAGCTAATTAACTATGATTCCGAAATATGATTATCTTTCTTTAAAAAAAGAACGGAATGATTAGTAGGAAATAACTTCAGCTAGCTTAAAAAAATTATCATCTATCTCAATAATTAATGAACTAAAATAAGCCGCAACGCTCAAAACTACTGCTCTAGTTTGATTTTAAGGTGATTCATTGGTAGAATGTCCATGGATTCATAATTTTTTATTTTTTTGATAAAAAATTACCAAACGATCAAACAATGAAAAATTATACCACTCATGCATGGATTAATTTTTTTTTAACATGCAATCTCCTACGGAGGATATTATCTTTTGTCACTAATCAAAGTTGATTCTTATGTATGAATATAGATAATATTATAATTGAGCGATTAATAATACGAAGAAAAAAAAATACATGCAGGTACAAGCATTGGTCGGTTGAAAAACGCCGGAAAAAAAAACACAAATTTCTTTCGAAGTTGAAATATGACGAAATACCCACCAACCAACTGATTCGTGATAAATTTCAGAATAACAGTGAAGTGATCAAATTCCCAGCCAATTACCTGATTGGAATATACGTACAAATATAAAACATTGAACTATTCAGTTTAATTATATTGTAAAAAATGAAATGTAATTTAACTAGAATGGGTTGAAACAGTTTAAATTAATGAAGATTGTAGACATTGAACTAGTCAGCTCATTTTGAAATATGAATTCCCGATTCAAAATCCACTGACAAAATTGCTGACCAGCCCCATAACAATTATAGTTTCAAAGATTTCTGGCTATAAAAGCAGTCCCATATATTGATTCCTACATAACAATTTCAGAGATCCACAATTTAAGAGAGTAAAATGCTTCCTTTAGCCTTTATCTGTTTCTTTATCTCAGTCATTATAATTATAATAATAGTAATACTAGGACAAAAATCCCAAAAATCAAATTTACCTCCATCTCCACCTAGACTTCCTTTGATAGGCAACTTACACCAAGTTGGTCTTCTTACCCAACAATCTCTCCATGTTCTCTCAAGAAAACACGGAGACCTCATGCTCTTGCACCTTGGGTGTGTCCAGACGCTCGTAGTCTCATCTCCTGAGGGGGCTGAAGAGATACTGAAAAAACAAGATGATGTTTTTGCATCTAGGCCCTCGACTAAGGCGTGGAATTTGCTTCTTTACGGGAGCAGGAATGTCGGCTTTGCACCGTATGGGAAGTATTGGAAACAAGCAAAAAAACTCTACGTCATTCATTTGTTAGGTACTGGAAAGAAAACTCATTACATGCTAACTTGGATTCTAAAATTTTAATAAAAAAAATGTGAAAAAAGTTTTATTTGAGGTTTAAATCTATGATATCTCTGTTAGCTCCTGCAAAAGTGAAGTCATTTGATCGAGCTAGAGAGGAAGAAGTATCAAAAGCGATTGAAAAGATCCGTCTCGCCCATGAACTTTCGAATCCAATTGATTTGTGTGAGGTGTTTAGCTCCTTCACCCTAGACGTAATTTGCAGGTTAAAAGATGCATAATACTTCTACTCAATTAATTTTACTGCCATTGGATATGTCACAAAATATTCTCATAGAGACAAAGGTAGAATTTCAACTAGCAGGATAACAATTGGGAAAAGTACTTATTCCTTTCTAAGATAAGTCCATGATAAACAACCTGCTTGACAAATACTACATAAAAAAGTAATTAAGAGTTGATTAAGCCTATATATATTATTTAAAAAGGCCTAAGCCCGTTTCATTAGCATGAAACCTGATAATTACATACTAGAGTTTGTTGTTAAGCATATATATATTGTTTAAGTAATTATTCTACATATTGTTTCAGAATTGTATCTAAAAGTTTCTCCAAAAGGCATTTGCTTCGAGAGCTTATAGAGGAGGGCACCACTATGTTTAGTGAGTTCAATTTTGAAGACTACTTCCCGACCTTACGTTGCCTTGATATGTTAACCGGTTTTAACTCAAAGGCAATTAAAATCTTCAAACAATGGGACGAGTTGCTAGACGAAGTGATCAAAGAGCACATGAATAGACACCTCAATGGTGAGAAAGATGAAGAGTACTTGCTAGATGTGTTGTTGATTCAAGCGAACAAAAAAGATGATTTTGAGCTCACAAAAGACCATCTTAAGGCAATTCTAATAGTAATGTTCTCATTCACACTTATGTACTTTTTTTTGTAAATAGTTGTTTACCAATCATCTTGATAGATATTTTATTTTGGTAGATATGTAATATATTTATTTTATTTTATTTTTTGAGCAGGAAATGTTCGCGGGAGGAAGCCATACTACCTTTATTACCATAGAATGGGCCATGGCAGAGCTAGTACAGAACCGCAAGGTCATGAAGAAGTTACAAGAACAATTTCGACAAATACGCGATGTGAAACATATTCTCACAATTGAGAACATCAAAGAAATAACATATCTCACATGTGTTATAAAAGAAACTTTGCGGTTACACCCTCCTGCCCCTCTTTTAGTACCAAGGGAATCGATGCAAGATAGCAATGTAAAAGGATATAGGATTCCTAAAGGAACAAAAGTGGTGATAAATGCATGGACTATTAACAGAGACCCAAATTACTGGGAAAATCCAGACGAGTTCTATCCGGAGAGATTTATGGAGAATACAGTAGATTTCAGGGGGAATAACCTGGAATATTTACCATTTGGTGCAGGAAAGAGAATTTGTCCTGGGATTAACTTTGCGCAATCTAACATTGAGATTATACTTGCAAACATCTTGTACCATTTTGATTGGGAATTGCCACATGGTGAGGAGTTGGATATGAGCGAGGCTGCTGGACTTTCGGCACGCAGGGCCGAGAATCTTCGTCTCATCCCGCGAAAGATAGATAGATAGATTGATTATGCATTGGGGGAAAACTGTTTAGATTATTTTTGTTTCTTTTGAAATAAGTGGCAGGGTAATATGTCTTTATTAAGAATTTATGCAAACAGAAGAACCAAATTTCTGAAAAGGAAACTTTTTAGTATCCCATGCTCCTTCCTAATTAATCATGCATGTCTTTGCTATCAAAATGTAATATTTTTCTTGCCATTAAATTCGGGATCAGCCCAAATAAACTGGAGATGATCCTTCAAAGCTAATGGCTGTCACCTTCAATATGGGCCCAAAAACGGCCGAACAAAGAGGGAAATGCATACAACGCCCTATAGTTAGCTAAAACTCAGAATAGACATGTTTTTTTCAGTAAAGGTTGGAGATCAAACTACCCAACTATTTAATATCCAAAAAAGAATTCTCCTTAACATGCAACCTCTCACAAACATTGTCCTTGCCACTAGATCAAAAACTGGTTCTCCTTTCTTTTGACTTTGTAAATCTGTATCTTAAGACAACTTGAGAAAGCTTATAATTATGGGAATAAGTTGACATCTGCGTCACAGCTGTAATATAAAATCTGACCTTCAACCCAGTTCAAACCAATTTCACATGTAACGCACTGCTTTCATGTTTCTGTGGCCAATGATCTAAACTCTCACATTGACTAAATCCAATATTTAGATATTTTGGAAAAAAACATATTGAATTGACCATGAAAAATGTTATTTAAATTTTCAACCAAATTAATCTAAGCAACCATGCATGACCCCACACTCGTAATATACATGACCACACCATTACAGTAATGGAAAGCAACTCCTTTAAAAACAGAAAAATAAAAAGACCTCGATTGAATCAAAAGGAGACTTTTTGTTGGGACAAACTCGCAATACTGGACTGCTTTGTGCCAGTATGCAAAAGATTGAAGAGAGAATAATATTTTTCTGAACAGAAACAACGCTTTATTTGCTTTCTCTCTTACTCAATTACATAGAGTTATGTAGTATTTAAAGCAATACAATATTTCTAAAATAAACACCCACAACTTGTCTATATTAAGCACCCACAACACAACATGCTAAAAATAGCTAACCACTACGCTAACTAGTCCTAAAATAACTATGTTTAAAATAACCAATGCCTAACATAACCCATGCAGTTTTTATGCTAGTAAAAACTGATTCGTACATGTTCTAATCAATTTGAATTAATTTTCAACACTTTTGAATATTTCATTTTTAAGAACTTGTTGTTTTATCAAACATATCAAATCAACAAGATTCAATTAATAAATAGAATGCTTCCATACTAATTAAGCCTTTTCAAAGCCAACACTCAACAGGAGCCTTTCCAAACCAATTTGACCTAGCTAGGATTAGTTATTCAGCTATAAAGCATATTATAACAGAATATATACTTGTCATATTCACAATAAAAATTCCAAGACAGCTACACAACAAAAGAATGCTTCCATTAACATATGTCATCCTCTTCTTTCTCCTAGTTCTGTTACTAACCAAAAAATTAGTGCGCAATGCAAAACACCGGAAATTATTTCCTCCATCTCCACCTAAACTACCCTTCATTGGCAACCTACATCAATTGGGTTCTATCTCTCAAGACTCTCTACATGCTCTTTCTATGCAATATGGACCCCTCATGCTCTTACACCTTGGCCAAATTCCAACACTCATAGTCTCGTCGCCAGAAATGGCACAGGAGATCATGAAAAATCAAGATGATGTTTTTGCATCTAGGCCGTCCACCAAGGCATCTAATTTGCTACTTTACGGAGGAAAGACTGTCGGTATTGCGCCATATGAAGAGTACTGGAAACATGCAAAAAAGCTCTACTCAGTTCATATGTTAAGTATCAGAAATAATTAATTCTAAGGATTATATTATGATTTTTTCAAATCTCAATTGAAGTCAATCTCTGTCAAATATACATACTATTAATGATAATACGTTTTCATTAACTCTTAAGTATCTAACTGTAAATGATTTCAGGTGCCTCTGTTAGAAACATATTTCATAGTTTCTGTTGTATAGGCTTAGGCAGTTACAATTCTGTTATTTCTGTTATTGCTTATAGTCATTAGCTGATGCCTATATAAGGCAGACTATCTCTCTGTAACAGATGATGAATAATAAAAATCATTTCTCTCTACTTCTTCTCTATCTCTAACATGGTATCAGATGACCTCTTCTAGCTCGCTGATCAAGATTGTCAAGAAAAATGGCAACTGACAGCTCCACCTCTCAAACTCTTCCTCCTCACTCTCCTCCCCTTGATTCTGTGATTCAGATCACGATTCCAGTCTCTACAAAACTGGATCGGCTCAATTTCCTCACATGGAAGTCGCAAATCGAACCTATCATCGATGGCTTCGGTCTCACTAGGTTTCTCTCGGCCGATGTCTCGCCTTCTGATACACACCTTCAAATCAATGGCGTTTCCAGCTCTAATCCAGCGTTTCTGACTTGGTACAAGCAAGATCGTTTCTTGCTTGGATGGCTCCGTTCATCCATCTCTGAAGGTGTCCTCTCGCAATATGTAGCCTGCAAGTCGGCTCGCGACCTCTGGTTAGCATTGCATCAAGTCTATTCAGCGATCTCAACTGCTCGCATAATGGAGTTACGTCGCTCTCTTCAAACTACCACTAGCGGCACTCAACGGTGTGGTGTTTATTTTGAACAAATGCGTCAGATCGCTGATCAACTTGCTTCTGCCGGCGAACCAGTGCCTGATTCTGATCTCGTGCGCTCCATTCTGAGTGGCCTTGGATCGGAGTTTAACTCCTTTGTCGTGGCCCTCACTACCAGATCGGCTCCGGTTTCTCTCACTTAGCTTCACTCCTTTCTGTTATCTCACGAAGCCTTGCTCTCCTCTCAGAATCCTTCTTCTCTGGCTACTACCTCCGATCCGATTGCTCTTCACACCTCTTCTACTAGGGGTCGGGGTAGAGGACGAAGGGGCCGAGGCTATCCTAATATGGGCCGATCTACTTCCAATTCGAGTCCAAGAGGCCGCTCTTATCACAACTCGGGCCAAGGAGGCTCCAGTCAGTCTATTTTGGGCCCTGGACAAACTCAGGCTTATCAAGGTGCTGGTGCTTCTCAAGGCCGAACCTACTCCTCTTCTGAATTTTCTCAGCCAGCATCTGATCGACCACAGTGTCAAATTTGCAAGAAGAGAGGCCATGAGGCACTTGCTTGTTGGTATCGGTTTGATAATGAAGCTTACCCCTCTCCACCACAAATTCATGCTCTCTTCAACACCACCGAATCCTCACCAAATGAAGGATGGTTTCTTGATTCGGGTGCTACTCACCATGTTACATCCAATCTAAACAATCTCTCTTCTTTCACTCCCTATGATGGCCATGATCACCTTCAAGTTGGTAATGGATCTAATTTACCTATTCAAAATCTTGGATCTTGCTCTCTTTCTACCTCTTCTAGGTCCTCGATATTGAATAGTGTCTTACATGTACCACAAATTACAAAAAATCTTGTGAGCATCTCTAAATTCACAAAAGAAAATGGTGTTTTTCTAGAATTTCACCCTTCTTTTTGTGTCATAAAGGACCGCCACACGAAGCTTCCGCTTCTTCGAGCCTCACTCACTAATGGCCTTTACAACCTTCAATTGTCTCCTCAAGCAATGGTTGGAGAACGTGTATCTGCTTCTATGTGGGATGCGAGATTCGGCCATACATCTCCTTCCACTACTCGCCTTATAATAAATTCCAATAGTTTACCTACTACTTCAAATAAATTGGGAATTTGTGATGCTTGTTGTAAAGCAAAGGCTCATGTTTTGCCTTTTACTCCTTTTACTTCTTTTGCTTATGCACCCTTACATGTAATACATTCGGATTTATGGGGTCCTTCCCCAATTGTTTCTAAGAATGGTTTTCGTTACCATGTTCATTTTATTAATGAGTATTCACAGTTTTCGTGGATTTATTTTCTTCGTGTTAAACATGAGCTTGTGGATGTCTTTACCAAATTTAAATTGCAAGTTGAGAATATTTTTAGTTCTACTATTAAAATTCTTTAAACAGATGGTGGCACGGAATACAAACCTATCTCTCGCCTCTTCCCTCAACTCATACACCAAACCTCATGCCCTCATACCCCCGAGCAAAATGAACTCGCCGAACGAAAGCACCGCCATATTGTGGAATTAAGCCTTGCCATTATCTTTAATGCATCTATTCCTTTACATTTTTTGGATCATGTTTTCCAAAGTGTAGTGTTTCTTGTCAACCGAATCCCTCCCACTACACCTCCTTACACTCCACCTTTCACTCTTCTTTTTCACCAAAAACCCGATTACCAATTCTTTTAGATTATTGGATGTCTTTGCTATCCTTTAATTCGACCTTACAACTCCCACAAGCTTCAATTTCGAGCTCTACCTTGTGTATTATTGGTCTATTGCCAAAACAAAAAAGGATACAAATGCTTACATGTTCCTACTAATAGGATTTATGTAAGTCGAAATGTTCGTTTCGACGAATCCCAATTTCCCTTTACCAGCACAGATTTCGAACCAACTGCACTGCCAAAAACTCAGGTTCTGGACTACTACACTTGGCTTCCTCTGCTGCCTCAGCCTGCTGGTTCTACTTCTTTGCCGCACCAACTCTCTTCTTCTTCGGCCACATCAGATCCTGGTTTAGCTCATCCACCAAAATCCTGTGAATCTCGGCCTCCTATTCAACCTCCATCATCATCTGGCCCTTCAACAAATTTTTCGGGTCCTTCTCAGGTTGCACCGGATCCGCCACCAACTCCCTCCTTTATGGTCGGCTCCTTCCCAGTGTCGGCTCCTTCTATAGTTGCACCGGATCCTGTACTCACCTATTCCCGCCGCCCCAGGTCAACACTCCATACTTTAGCAGTTGCACCGGATCCAGACCCCATTCAAATCCCCACTCCCGCCCCTCAGCTGCCATCTTCTCCAGTGCAACCCGAACCTCTTCTCTCCAGTGCCGCTGGTCATACCTCAACAGAGACCACTCCTTTTCCTTCTTTCACACCCGTTTCTTCCAATACCACCAGTCAGCTGCCTACTTCTACTCATCCTATGACTACTCGGCATCGTGACAATACTAGGCGTATAAAAAAATTTCCCGATCATGTTACTTATCTCACTACGAATCATGCTCTTCCTTCCACTCCTTCTCTTGATGAACCTACCTCCTTTACTCAAGCGAATAAACATCCTAAATGGTGTTAAGCGATGTCTCAAGAACTCAATGCACTAGTCAAGAATGGTACATGAGTTCTAGTCCATTCTCATCCCAACCTCATGTAATTGGATGTAAGTGGATTTTTAAAATCAAGAAAAAAGCCGATGGCACCATTGAACGCTACAAAGCACAACTTGTAGCTAAAGGTTGTAATCAAGAAGAGGATATTGACTTTCATGAGACTTTTAGCCCAGTTGTCAAACCTACCACGATTCGTATGGTTCTTTTTCTTGCCATTTCACACCATTGGCCGATTCAACAACTAGATATCAATAATGCCTTCCTTCACGGTGATCTCAAAGAACAAGTCTACATGACACAACCTCCGGGCTATGTTGATTCCTCCTATTCTAATAGTGTGTCTTCTCAAAAAGGCATTGTATGGTCTCAAACAAGCGCCTCGTGCATGGTTTCACAAGCTTGCTTCAGTTCTTGTCAATCTTGGCTTTAAGGCTTCTCAATCCGATTCTTTGCTTTTTATTCGTGGTGCCTCCAAGTCTATTACCCTTGTTTTGATTTGTGTTGATGAAATTATTGTCACCGGTTTTAATGAGACACTTGTGACTTCTCTCATCTCATCTCTTGCCTCTCAATTCTCTCTCAAAGATCTTGGGTCTCTTCATTACTTCTTAGGGATTCAAGTCACTCCTACCCCAAAGGGACTTCTCCTTGCACAACCGCAGTACATTCGAGGCCTTCTCATTCGATCAAAAATGGATGGCTCCAAGCCGTGTGCTACTCCCTTTTCAAAGGGTGATCCGCTCTCAAAGTTCAATGGAAGTCCTATGGCCGACCCTCATCTCTATAGGAGCATTGTTGGGGCTCTTCAATACGCTACTATTACTCGCCCCGACATTGCCTATGCCGTAAACAAAGCCTCTCAATTTATGCATGCTCCAACTGATGAACATTGGAATGCCGTCAAACGCATCCTACGTTACCTCAAGGGCACTCTTGATTTTGGCCTCCACATTAGCTCCACCTCTACTCTCGACTTACATGCTTACTCCGATCCGGATTGGGCCGGTTGCCCGGACGATAGGCGTTCTACCTCGGTTTTTGTGTATTTCTTGGCTCGAATCTCCTCTCATGGGGCTCCAAGAAGCAAACCACCGTATCACGATCCACTACTGAGGCCGAGTATCGTAGTATGGCCGGTGCTTGCACCGAACTTGTATGGTTATAGCAGCTCCTTCGCGAGTTACATGTTCCGATCAAGTCGAACCCAGTTTTGTGGTGTGACAACTTGGGAGCCACATTCTTAGCTTCGAATCCGGTTTTTCATGCACGGACAAAGCATATCGAGATTGACTACCACTTTGTACAAGAGAAGGTATCCAATAAAGAGTTAGATGTGCGTTTCATTGCTTCCCATGACCAGCTGGCCGACATTTTTACAAAGGCTCTGCCTTCGGTCCGCCTAGCCTTCTTGCGCACCAAGCTTACACTGGCAGCAGCCCCAGCTCAGCTTGCGGGGGGATGTTAGAAACACATTTCATAGATTCTGTTGTATAGGCTTAGGCAGTTACAATTCTGTTATTTCAGTTATTGCTTATAGTCATTAGCTGATGCCTATATAAGGCAGACTATCTCTCTGTAACAGATGATGAATAATAAAAATCATTTCTCTCTACTTCTTCTCTATCTCTAACAGCCTCAAAAGTGAAATCATTTGAGCTAGTTAGACAGGAGGAAGTACACTCGGTACTTGAGAAGATTCGGCAAGCTCAGCATTTATCAAATTATATTGATTTGAGCAAGGTGTTTAGTTCCTTTACTCTCGACATTCTTTGCAGGTTAGGGCGGTGGTTTTTCTTATTGAAAGATATACTATCTATTTGCTCCATTTGAAAGAACAAATTAGATAGATAACAATTAAATGTTAATTATCCCATAAATTATTCCATACTATTCAAGCAAATTAGATATCCTGTGCTCCTAGAATTCTAGTTTTGATGAGATATAATTCTATGCAGAAAAGAGTTGAATAAAAACGACATATATATAACTTTGCATTTTTTCAGAGTAGTCTCCAGAAATTTCTCAAACATAAATTTGCTTCGAGAGCTTATAGAGGAGGGTACTGCTCTATTTTGATTCAACAATAAACAAGGTCTCGAGGAAATTGGATGACTTGTTGGAGCAAGTAATCACAGAGCACTTAAACAGAGATGAGAAAAATGGAGACTTCCTTGATATCTTGTTGTCTCTCGAGTTAAACAAGCAAGCTGACTTCGAGCTCACCAAAGAGCACATTAAAGCATTTTTACTGGTAGGTAATTGTTATTTTATTAATTAAGCTTCCAATTTAGTCATTTTGCTGCTCTATAGGCTGAGTGGGCAGATGCAATTTAATTTGTGTTCCTAAACCTTCTTTTAGTAATAAAATTTGTTTTTAAAAATCAATTAATAGTGTTTTTATTTTCTAATAGCACTTGATCGCAAACAAATATCTTTTGTATGAATGATTTATGTGTTGGGACCGACAAAAACCATCTTTGGCCACTGCAGGACCATCTGTGTTGAATATAAAACTGAATAGCGAAAGCTCTTAATCCATGACTATCTTGTGCGAGAGAGCGCCACCAATTCGGTTCTTCCAGAATAGCAAGGCCCTTTAGAGAGTCTCATTTGTTCTGCCTTCTCCAAAGTCTCTCACACTCTCATCTAATGGGATAATAAGAGATGAATTCATAATAGCCTTGTATTCTGGGGACCAAATCATAATATACAGCCCAAGACACCCTTGGCTATCTAATGTGGTAATTATTCAATTCAGCCCATCATAAAATTGAATATTAACTCTTAAGTTCTACATATTAAATGTCCACACCCTATATGACACATTAATGCTCAATAAATAATAAACAACATATGATCACTTTTAATTGAGCATAAAATTGACAGTATACAATACATAATTATTTTACATATTAGTCCAACGTTGAATTAATGATCCAACATTATGATCCTTTGAACAGGATATGTTCGGGGCAGGAACTCACACAACCTTTGTTACTCTAGAATGGGTTATGGCTGAGCTTGTAAAAGACCAGAAAACCATGCAAAAGCTACAACAATAAGTCCGAAAGGTGGCCGGTAATAAACAAATCATCACTGAAGAAGATTTGAAAAAGATGACATGGCTCAAGGCTGTCATAAAAGAAACGCTTCGTATACACCCTCCTGCCCCGCTTTTAGTTCCACGCGAATCATTACAAGAAAGCAATGTAAACGGCTATCAAATACCAAAAGGAACAAAAATCTTGATAAATGCATGGACTATCAATAGAGATCCAAAATATTGGCCAAATCCTACGAAATTCTATCCTGAAAGATTTGTGGAAGATGCTGGTGTTGATTTCAGCATAGAAGGCAAAATCGGCCGTTCCGGAGCGGAATCGACCGTTCCGGAGCGGAATCGACTGTTCCGGAGCGGAATTGACCGTTCCGGAGCGGGATCGGAAGGTACCGATCCGATTTCAGGTTGATTTAAGCGGTTATTGAAGATTTCATTAAATTTCGGCCGTTCCGGCATCATTTCGGTCAAATTTCAGCCGTTCCGTCTTCATTTCAGCCAAATTTCGTCCGTTTTGGACCGAAATGGACCGATTCAACCGAAACGGATGAAACGCGAATTAACCCAACTCAAAAAAAGTTTTTTTGGTGCTCTATGCGGTTCGAACTCGCGACATTCAGCATTGGGACCGAACACAACTCCACCACACCACAGCATCTTTATTATTTAAAACTATATCTCATTTTTATATATATTTTAGTTAGTACCTCCATAATGTCACCAGTAAAACTATATCTCATTTTTATATATCATTTTATATATTCTATTTTTTTAATGTAAAACAAGCTGCTTCTATAAAAAAAGTCCGATTTTCCGATCCAATTCGGCCGATCCCGACCGATTTTTCCGATCCGGATCGGGATCGCTCGGTGCCGATCCCGATTCCGATACCGATTTTTCCTTCTATGGATTTCAGGGGGAATAGCTTCCAACTGATTCCGTTTGGCACTGGAAGGCGAATTTGCCCTGGGATAAATTTTGCGATATCTAATATTGAACTGATGATTGCAACTATGTTGTTGCATTTCAATTGGGAATTGCCATTTGGTATGACAAGAGATGAGTTTGATATGAGTCATGCTCCTGGCCTTTCGGTGCGCAGGAATAAGAAACTCTGTCTTGTTCCAAGAGAAGTGTATCCTACTCTCTAAACCGATTATTAGTCAACAATTCATAAACATACTTCAAATTGTACTTATAATAATGAGGTGGGTAAAAGTGCTTGTATATATTCATTTAAATGTGTATATAATTGAGTTCATGATATTTATTAAATACTTCATTACATATTTCTTTTCTTTGTCCTCATCGTCAGCCTTCAGCAAGAATTATATAAGCCACCGGATATAGCTATGGCTTGGCTTTTAAACGCATCAGCCATGCTGTTTAATCCGCACAACTGTATATAGAGGCATTAAAACATTAGTTGAAGTACATTTTGAGTATAAAGTACATAATTAGTGTACTTCATATTAACAAAAAGGATGAGTCATATTAAGGAAAAACCTTATTTGACAACTGGTACAATTTTATCAAATCACAAAATTTATAACAACTTTGAGAACAAGACAGAGTTTGATTGTTAAGTAAGTGTTCAGTTAATCGAGAATTACTTGTTTTCCCTCTTTAGGGGATTTAACTTACTCCACATTTTTTTTTTGTCTATAGAGTCCACTGTAATAGGCTGAGATCAATGTTTTAAATAGCGTTTATAGCGTCATAGCGGGATGGCTACAAAAAAAAAAACTACAGTGGAAGCTATACTACATAGTGTTTTTTTTTTACAAAAAATATATTATATATTTGTACTAAATATCAACATTATCTAAAGTTTCATAGAACAATAAATAACACCAAATTAATTAAGAAATTATAATATTCATATTGAACCAGTACAAAGTCCAAATTGCTGTTCAAAATATCCATAGTAATATTATAAACTATCAATCTTTTTCTATTCAAAATATCTTAAGCATCATGATTCATGACATAATTTTTTTTTTCTATTCAAATTTCAAAATAACCTAGACAAGGGTTTCCTTATCGGTTGGGGCAAATTAAAAGATCTGTAGCAACAAAACTTTAATTGATTTCAATTTGGGCTTTTATTTAGCTTTTTTGGGTCTTTATTTAAAGTCCATGTAAATTGCCTAAAAAAGCCCATTATGAATAGCGCGTGCTATTTGCGCTACACGCTATGTGCTATAGCGGACTGTTATTACCGCTATAGCGGCCGTAGCTCAATTAGCGCATTTTGATGCCATAACTTAGCCTTTAGGGTCCAAAAATGCTATAGTGCCGCTATAGCGCGCTATTTAGAACACTGGCTGAGATTAAGATTTGAGCATCTTGCTCCTTCAAGTGAATTAATTTCAGCCATAGCTTAATTTATCAAATGAGATATAAAATATGAGAAGTAAGATGGAGTAAGGAAATTAATCTTGAATTTAAGTGGGAACTAAACATGACCATAGGTAATAATGTCGTTGCTATCAACATGAAATAATTTTGTTTGTATTGAATTTGAGATCAGCTCAAATGAACTGAGATGATCCTTCGAAACTAATTAATGGTTGTCAACTTTGATACAGGCCCAATAGCGGCCCAACAGAGAGAGTAAAATGCATACAGCTCCTGAGCTCCACCTATAGCCAAGTCAGAAAAGGCATAATTTCCTTTTTCTCAGGAACAAATTGGTTCCACAATAAGTGTTGACGGGCGTTAGCCAAATCTGACTTCAAGCCAGCATCAATTTAATTTAACATTTAATCCATTACTTTACTCTTTTGTCAATGATCTAAACTGACATGCATGACTAAATCCAATGTTCAGATATTTTAGATGCGTTTAGTCTAAGCAATTAACCATCGCCACGCACTCATAATATATGAATGACCCACACTATATGTATTAAAGGGAAGCAACAGTTTCAAAGAAAAAGTCAAAGTGCTTCATGAAAAAGATCTCTACACTCGGAGATTTGAAGATTTCAAGAAGTTAGACAATCTCATTACCGACAAAGTGCTTCATGAAAATCAAAGAACTACCTCGTTGTATTATATATATCAATTGAACAAGATTCAACTAAAACGCTTCCATATTAATGAAGGGAGACCTTTAAAGGGATTACCAATTTGTACTACAATTAGTTATTCCGCTTTTAGCACAGCACAACATAGATATTCCAATACCATATTCATCACAATCAAAATTCCACAACGGCAACATAACAAATAATGCTTCCATTAGCATTTCTGACCCTGTTCTTTGTCCTAGTACTGCTACTAACAAATAAATTAGTGTGTAAAGCAAAGCACCTGAAATTACTACCTCCATCTCCACCTAAACTACCCTTCGTAGGCAACCTACATCAATTGGGTTCTATCTCTCAAGACTCTCTACATGCTCTTTCTATGAAGTATGGGCCCCTCATGCTCTTACACCTTGGCCAAATTCCAACACTCATAGTCTCGTCACCAGAAATGGCGCAGGAGATCATGAAAAATCAAGATGATGTTTTTGCATCTAGGCCGTCGACCAAGGCATCTAATTTGCTACTTTACGGAGGAAAGACTGTCGGTATTGCGCCATATGGAGAGTACTGGAAACATGCAAGAAAGCTCTACACAGTTCATATGTTAGGTATCATAAATAATTAATCCTAAAGATTATATTATGATTTTTTCAAATCTCAACTGATCTCAATCTCTGTCAAATATACATACAAATTGTATGATACAATGGCATACGTTTTAATTTACTCATAAGTATTTATCTGTACATGATGATTTCAGGTGCCTCAAAAGTGAAATCATTTGAGCTAGTTAGACAGGAGGAAGTATTCTTGGTGCTTGAGAAGATACGACATGCTCAGCGTCTGTCAAATAGTATTGATTTGAGCGAGGTGTTTAGTTCCTTTACTCTCGACATTGTTTGCAGGTTAGGGTTGCTGTATGAGAAAAAAAAAAATAGATACTTTTGCTTCTACAATTTTATTTTTTATGTTATTTACTTCAACAAAGGCAGAAAAGAGCTAAATAAAAACAACGCATGTATAACAATTGTACTTTGCATTTTTTTTTCAGAGTGGTCTCCAGAAATTTCTCAAACAGAAATTTTCTTCGAGAGCTTATAGAGGAGGGTACTGCTTTACTTGGGGACACAACAAGAATAAGTGACTTTTTGTGAGGGTAAAAAGTAATTTTTCGTGACGGAATACCGTCATAACTGTGCTTTTTCTATTCGCGACGGTACTTTTCACGACGGACAACCGTTATAAATGCGTTTTTTCCCTCGCGATAAGTGCCTACTTTGTTGTTGTGGGAGTTCAACTTCGAAGACTATATACCGTCTTTACGTATCTTGGATAACTTCTTAAAATTTGATTCAAAAATAAAAAAGGTCTCGAAGAAATGGGATGACTTATTGGAGCAAGTAATCATGGAGCACTTAAACAGAGATGAGAAAAACAGAGACTTCCTTGATATCTTGTTGTCTCTTGAACCAAACAAGCAAACCGACTTCGAGCTCACCAAAGAGCACACCAAAGCATTTTTACTGGTAGGTAGTTATTTTATTATTTAAGCTTCTAATTTAGTCATTGTGCTGTTATATAGGTTGCACAGACAAATACAATTTTGTGATCTAAAACTTCTTTTAATGAATAAATTTGTTTCCAAAATTCAATTAATAGTGTTTTATTTTGTAATAGTACTTATCTCAAAGAAATATTTTTCTTCCATATGAATGATTTCTGAATTTTTTTAATAGGATATGTTCGGGGCAGGAACTCACACAACCTTTGTTACTCTAGAATGGGTGATGGCTGAGCTTGTAAAAGACCAGAAAACAATGCAAAAGCTACAACAACAAGTCCGAAAGGTGTCCGGTAATAAACAAATCATATCATCAGTGAAGAGGATTTGAAAAATATGACATGGCTCAAAGCTATAATAAAGAAATGCTTCGATTACACCCTCCTGTCCCGCTTTTATTTCCGCACGAATCATTGCAAGAAAGCCAGGTAAACAACTATCACATACCAAAAGGAACAAAAATTTTGATTAATGCATGGGTTATCAATAGAGATCCAAAATTTTGGCCAAACCCTGAGGAATTCTTTCCTGAAAGATTTATGGAAAATACTTGTCACACCCCCGGACAACCCGCCGCGCATTTAAACGCAAGGCGTTAAGCACATCACATACATTATCAATAATACAACCAACAAGCCACTATATTAAACATAAAAGGAGTTCACAAACAAATAGAAAGGGGAAAATATGTCAGACATGGCTAGTCAAACAGTTACCGCCACGTCTACACAATATATAGTTCATACAAATGTAAATTTAAAACAAATAGTGGCTACTTTAAGAACTTCCGCTAATTCCTCACTCGCGGCCTTCCTCCATGTCTTCTTCTCCATTTCCTGGAACTCACATAAAAGGTGGTACGGTGAGAGATCGAACTATCTCTCAGTGCGGGATTTAGTTCCAGCCCGGTGTTTTTACAAATCAATGCATTTAATATCTCAAATAACAATAAAATAAAGTTTTCAAAATCCCCCCCCCCCAAAATTTCCTATCAATTCGGATATGCAATCATTTAAAAACAATTTTCATTCCCGCCTCTTTTAAATTCACATTTAAGGTTTTTAAATTCCACACTCTGGAAATCCATGCCCGTACATGGAAATCCGGCGAATCGCCACACAAGGACGACCCGTTCAATCACACTCTAGATGGGCCATTGCGGGGACCCATCCGGCGAACCGCCACACAAGGACGACCCGTTCTGTTCACACCTCACACTCTGGGGTCTGCCACACACGGACAGCCTGATTTTCAAAACACATGCTGAGCCGCCTCGCACGGACGGCCCTAATTTAAAGAAAATAATTCATTCACATTCCCCATCCCCAAATTCACATTCACAACTCCTGTCAATTCAATTCCATGCATCAAGAACTCCTATCATGCAATTCTAAACAAAATCAAACGAATGTTCGATATCCACAACATGCAGTTCATCTACCAGATTTGAAAAAAAAGATTTCTTACCTCAATCCATGCATTTGTGTATTATTTGTAAAAAGACCAGGAACCCGCACCTGTATTCTCAGTGACCTCGCGTGCGTCGGGATCTCGCGTATTCTCAGCGTCTCCTAGAACCTCGCGGTTTGCTCCTAAGTTTATAAACGCTTGATTAGGTTCTTATTTCTATTTGTATTTAAGTCAATTGTCATCTAAACAACTTTAAAAACAATCATTTAATGGGTTAATGGGTTCAAAATTTCTGTTTGGTTATTGGGTTCTAGGTTAATGGGTTAATGGGTTTCGGGTCTAGGGTTAGGGTTAATGGGTTTCGGATTAGGGTTGAGGGATTAATGGGTTTCGGGTTAGGGTTAGGGTTAGGGTTAATGGGTTAATGGGTTTTGGGTCTAGGATTTCGGGTCTAGGTTTTGGAGTTCGGCCGGCCAAGGGAAAGGAGAGGGAGAGGGCGGAATAGAGAGAGAGGGCAGGGGGTTCGGCTGGGGTTCTTTGGGTCAGCGGCGCTGGGGTTCTTCGGGTCAGCGGCGGCGGCCAAGGGAGAGGGCGGGATAGAGAGAGAGGCAGGGATGGGGTTCGGTTGGGGTAGAGAGGGAGGGCAGCGGCCAAGGGAGGAGGGCTGTCGGGTTGGTGGTGATTGGCCTTGTGGCCGGCGGCAGCCAAGGAGAGAAAGGGGGGCGGAACAAAGAAAAAGAGAGAAAGAGAGGGAGAGACTTACAGTTAAAATGAAGGGTTGGCTGTGGGAAGAGAGAGGAGAGGGGTAGATTAAATGGTGGGGAATTGGGCTGAATTTAGGTTTGGGCTTTTCCAATTTGAGTTTGCTTAATAGATTACGACATCTATTAATATAATTTGGCTAAATTGAAACGATATTTTTCCTAAATTTTTACCGTATACTATATATTTATTCCTATTAATTGCTGATCTCTGATTTAATTCATTTTATTAATTTCTAAATTGGATTCTGTAAAAATTTAACATACCAGTATTTAGAGGCGTTACAATACTGGTGTGGATTTCAGGGGGAATAACTTCCAGCTGATTCCGTTTGGCGCTGGAAAGAGAATTTGCCCCGGGATAAATTTTGCGATATCTAATATTGAACTGATGATTGCAAATATGTTGTTGCATTTCAATTGGGAATTGCCATGTGGTATGACAAGAGATGAGTTTGATATGAGTCATGCTCCTGGCCTTTCGGTGCGCAGGAATGAGAAACTCTGTCTTGTTCCAAGAGAAATGTATTCTACTCTCTAAGCTGAATATTATCAACAATTCATTAAATATACTACAAATTGTACTTTAAAATAAATTAGATAGGATTAAAGTTTTTCCCGTCGATAGTATGAATCAGCTAATTTTATTGTACATAGGTAATATTTTTTGAAAAAAAAAGTTGGATGTCATAAAGTGCTTGTTATATTAATTTAAATGAATATATAAATGTGATGAATGTGTATATAAATCAGTTCATTACATTCATGTAAGTAGATGATCATAGAAAATCTCTTACTCCCTTCAAGAAGAGCAATAATTCTGTTCACACGCTGATTTAACTGCAAAGCAACATTGTTTGATTGAGTTAGATTTTCTTGCAGGATCAGAGCAGCAAATTGTTTTAAGGATTAATCTATAAAGTATCGACTAATGAAGCATAAATTAAGACCAACAGTTCATTATGTGGCATCATTGGATAACAACATGGCTAAATTGCATGTTCGAAGCTTAACTAGAGTCTTGGGCTGGCTTGAGTAGATTGTAAAGGCAAGTAATTAAATGCATTTGATTCCATAGCATGACTATTTCAGTACACGGAAAATTTATGATCAATATGGCTTAAAAGGAATTCCTGATGAGACAGTCTTGATTCTCTTGAACAAATAAAAGTAATGTAGAAAAATATCAAGGGTAAATGGCAACTTTGAAAGGATTAATTACTAGTGTACTACAAGAAAAAAAAAACGGCCGAACAAAGAGGGAAATGCATACAGCGCCCTATAGTTAGCTAATGCTCAGAATAGACATGTCCTTTTTCCTCAGGGTCAAATATATAGAAATCCAGTTTCCCTGTTTTTACTTTTGATTTTGTTTTTTTAGTAAAAGTTGGAGTTCAAACTACTCAACTATTTAATATCAAAAACGGATTGTCTTATTTCGGGTTTTGAACATGCGATCTTCCACAAGCATTATCTTTGTCACTAGACCAAAGGTTCTCCTTTCTTTTGACTTTGTAAATCTGTATCTTAAGCCAACTTGAGAAAGCTTACAATTATGGGAATAAGTGGACATCTGCGTCACAGCTGTAATATAAAATCTGACCTTTGTAGATTTTAGCGGAAGTATGGAACAGAGACAGAGAATGATGAATTTTTGTATTTTGTATTGATATTGTTATTTTGTTATATATTTTACAGGCAGTGGCTATTTGGCTATTTGGGTATATATAAATGTCTAAGCTTATTGTACCGTTGGTATCTAACATTAGTACCAACGGTAACTTTCTATAATTAGTAAAAGGTGAAATACACTTTTTCTTACTTTATTTATAATTTAGTCCCTAATTATTTTTTTATTCTCAACACTCCCCCTCAAGTTAGGATTATAGATATCGGTTAATTCTAGCTTGCTTGTTATTTCTTCAAACGCTTTTGGAATGAGACCCTTGGTGAAGATATCGGCTAATTGGTCTTGACTCTTCATGTAAGGAGTTTCGATTTTCTTGGCTTGAACTTTTTTTCTTATAAAATGACAATCGACTTTGATATGCTTTGTTCTTTCGTGAAACACCGCATTTGAAGTGATATATTTTGCCGCATTGTTATCACAAAATATCTTCATAGGTCCGTGAATTTTGAAGTTCAATTCTTCGAGTAATTGTTTGATCCATGTGAGTTCACTTGCCGTAGATGCCATGGCACGATATTCCGCTTCCGCACTTGATCGTGCCACGACATTTTGCTTCTTGTTTTTTCATGTGACTAAGTTTCTGCTTACAAACATGCAATAGCCGGTTGTTGATTTTCGATCAAAGCTCCCGGCCCAGTCTGCATCGAAATAGCCACATACATCATTAGATTTATTATTTTTCATCCATATATCCTTTCCGGGTGATTTTTTAAATATCTCAAAATTCCTTCAATTGCGTCCAAATGCGGTTTTCTTAGTGAATGCATAGATTTACTAATTTGGTTTACCGCAAATGATATATCCGGTCTAGTTACCGTGAGGTAAATTAATTTTCCTACAAGTCATTGGAATTGGGTAATATTTTCCAACGGTTCACCATCTTCAAAATTTAATTTACAATTACTATCTATAGGTGTTGAGACCGGTTTGGACCCTAATTTTCCCGTTTCTTTTAAAAGGTCAATGGTATAATAGAAGTATAATCTAATTCTGAGATTTTTTATAGGATCATAACATTTATAACATTTTTTTTAGATGAATATCCTAGAAAAATAGTTTTTATAGAAGTATGATCTAATTTATCTCGTTTATTTTGGTGTACATAACATGTACATCCAAATACTCTTAAATGGTTAAGTTTATCATTTTTTTGGTAAATAACTTCTAATGGTAATTTTTTTTTATTTAAAACAACACTTGGCAACCTATTTATTAAATAAGTTGTGGTGGGTACGACATTTGACCAATAATTTTTTGGAACGTTATTTTGAAACAAGAATGCTCTTGTCATTTCAAGTAAGTGACGGTTTTTTCTTTCATAAACTCTATTTTGTTGTGAGGGTATAAACACAAGTGGTTTGTGTTGGATTTAGAGACGTCTAAATACAATAATTAAGTTGGACATGCGTGTATTATAATTATATGTCTCATACTGTCACAAATATTAATGCCAAAATAAGTGATTAATTAAGGAATGGCATTGTACGTATTTTAATAAGGATTTGGATCCGAAAACGTATAGAAATAAGATTTAAATTAATTATAATTGTTAATGGACCGATTATAATTAATTTAATTAATACACATATTATTTTAGGTTAAAATAAAGGTTAAAATATAAATTATGAATCTTCATGATTTTATGGAAATTTAGAAACAAATTTCGGACAAAACGGAGTTCGTATGAATTTTCGGAATTATTCGGAATTTGCTACTGTACTGAATGCTACTGTACCGCGTGCTACAGTGTCGGTTGCTACAGTTTTATTTGGAATAAAATCTGAAAATTTGTAATTGATATTTTTAGGAGAAGAAAATTAACCTGAAAATAGGAAAACTAACTCATTTGAGTTAGTTATGACCAAAATAGAATGCCATGAGAGCTAATTTTGATCAGATCGATGTGTATATAAAGGCTGGGTTTCCATGGCTGCAATCATCACCAATTTTGCTGCTCCATTACAGAAAATATACTCTGTTCTTTGTATTCGGAAAGTTCAGAAAAGAGAGGGTGTGATTGCGAAGCCCTGGAAGAGCCCAAAAGCCAAACGAGTCAAGTTCTAGGAGCTCTCAAGTCAAGACAAGGATCTCAATCAACCTAGAGCCAAGGATATTGTCCGATTGACAATAAGGAGGCCTTTTGAAGATGGATAGTAAGTTCCGCTGCACATTTACTTTATTTTCTTGCATAGGATCCTAGGGTTTTAGGTTTTAAAGTAATTAGGAAAACCTGTACACCCAACAAGTGGTATCAGAGCCATCTATGCAGGAATTTAAGGTAATTATGATCTAGAGAAAAGGTTATGCCATCTTCAATTGTTTGTAAATTATTTTCTGTTTTTCGAATCGAATTTAATTGTTGCAAATAGTTGTTAAAATTTGCTTTAATCGATTTTTTATGTGTATTTTAATCGAATATTCGAATTGTGCCAATCCTTGCGCTTCGTGCGATCTTGGAGAGGTTTTGTTTGATGGTTTTGATTTTGATTCGCATAATTTATCACATTTTGGTGAAATATACGAAGGTGCGCTGATTCTGCCTTCGAAAGGTTTAATTATGCAACAAACTAGAATTTTTCGTTTCTGAAATTTGGAAAAATAAGTAATTGGCGCAATAAAGGCTGTTTTTGCAGTTTTTTTTCGGTTTTTTTGAAAGTTTCCAGATCTGAAAGTTAGTTATCTCTAGATCATTACCGGTTACAGACCTTAGAAATAACTGTAAGTAATTGTAATTTAGGTTATGTTAATTATAATTACTATAGTTATTAAGTTATTAAGTAAAGTATGCTATTATTAGCCTAATTAGTTATAGAATTTAGCCATTATCTATAATTAGTATTTAACGCTAATTAAGGGTGGGATAAAATATATATATACTAAATTCTTGTCATGATTATAGCTAATTTGAGCATATGGTTATTTAGTAAATTCTAAATAAAATTATTTGGTTATTTCCAAATATAAGCACAAAGTTTTAGTTGTCTCTAAATAGAAGCATAAAGTTATTTAGATATTTCTGAATAAAATTATTTCGCTATTTCTAAATAAAAGCATAAAGTATTTCTAAAATTATATTTTGGAGAATACTAAAGTGTTTCTAAAAGCCTAGTATTTATTTTTTGATGAATATAGTTAACATATGAAAATTAGTTTATTCTAATTAATTAAAGCTCCCATTAGTTACTATATTCTATTTAGGACGAGTAGTCATTTTAGGATACGTCCTAGAATAGGCTTTAGGCATAGTTTTAGGATCTATTTAAAGGCAATTAGGATTTACGTGTGTCATTTTGTACAAGTTGAGCACTGATTGTTCGCAAACGAACCTCTCTGTGTGAGACAAGTGCAAGGTGGCACATGACAAGTTTAAAATGACGTGCTAGAAATGGATGTGAGTGTTAGCTTTCCCAAAGGAGGGTTAGCGCTTGCTGAAATTGTTTAGTGCATAAGGGAAGTGTAAAAAAATAAGTTGCAACACACATGGGCTAGCGATGTCTAGAAAAGCATCGGGGGCTTGGAACATAAGCGATCCGTCTGTGATCCTCCTCCCCCCGTTGACTGGCCTGGTCGTTAGTTTATGGATATGTTAATTTGACCCAAAGGTTGATTGACAAAAAGGTTACATGTTTGTACTTTATTCACTACACCAGAGTGCCTGAAGGTAATGATTGCACCCAAAGGTGTTTCATTAGTGAATGGTGTTTTGGCTAAAGATTTAATGGAGCAAATAGTCTTACACAGGCCTTTAGATAGATTTTAGAATTATGATTAAGGATCAAATCGTGACGCATCGTGTGTAAATTATTCCTTTATTCTTGAATTTTCAGATCTAAACATAATGTCGAATCTAAGTCAGATTAAGCCTCTCATGGGAAAACAAAGTATGTCTCTCGCTTTAGTTTGTTCTGAAGTTAATTTAAGTTCCGTATCTAGATATACTTGGTGGATAGATTCAGGTGCAACGTCTAACATCAGTATATCGATGCAGGGTTGCCTAAGCCATCGCAAGCCAAATGAGGCGGAGCGCTACGTTTACGTAGGAAATGGCAACAAAGTAGAAGTGAAAAGTATAGGAAAATTTAGATTATTATGTAGGACAGGATTTTATTTAAGTTTTGATGCTTTAGTGGTTCCATCCTTCAGAAGGAACCTAATTTCTGTATCTTATTTGGACAAAAATGGTTATGTATGTTCATTTAGTAATGAAAATTTCAGTTTGTGTCAAAATTCTAAGCTTCTTGCTTCTGGTATCCTGTCTTCTTATGATAATCTTTATTTTCTAGATATAGACACTTCACATTCAGAGGCACTGCATATAGATAATAGAAAACGTAAATTAACTTGTGAGAAATCAGCAACATTATGGCACAAGCGATTAGGACATATCTCTATGAAAAGGATAGAACGTCTTGTGTCTAATGATATTCTCCAATCTTTAGATTTTACAAACTTAAGTGATTGTGTAAATTGTATAAAGGGAAAACAAACTAATAAATGTAAGTATGATGCAAAAGGATGTAATGATGTCTTAGAATTGATTCATACGGATATCTGTGGTCCTTTTCCAAAGGCTATAAGAAATTGTCACCGTTACTTTATCACATTCATAGATGATTATTCAAGATATGGTCATATTTACTTAATAAAAGAAAAGGCGGAAGCATTAGACGTGTTCATAAAGTTCAAAACGAAAGTTAAGTTACAACTTAACAAACGTATAAAGTCCATTCGTTCTGATCGTGGTGGTGAATACTACGGTCGTTATGATGAATCAGGAGAACAACGTCAAGGTCCCTTTGCAAAATACTTAGAGGAATGCGGAATTGTGCCTCAGTATACGTTGCCAGGTTCACCTGCAATGAATGGTGTTGCTGAACGGCGAAATCGCACCCTTAAAGACATGGTGAGAAGTATGATTGTTCGTACAACTCTACCTGAGAATTTGTGGGGAGAAGCCTTAAAGACTGCAGCATACATACTTAATAGAGTGCCTACTAAAGCAACTAACAAGACCCCTTACGAGTTATGGGTTGGGCGCAAGCCTAACTTGAATCATTTGAGAGTTTGGGGATGTCCATGTGAAGCTAGGCCTTATAAGCCAAGTGAAAAGAAACTGGACGAAAGGACTGTTAGTTGTTACTTTATAGGCTATTCTGAACGATCTAGGGGGTATAAATTCTATAATCCAACATAACATATAGTTTTCGAGTCAGGAAGTGCGAAATTTTTTGAGGATAATGAGTTTGTGGAGGGAGATATAACAAAAGATAGTATTTTTGAAGAAGAAGAGACGAATGAGAATGAGACTATGGACCAAAGTCCTGGTTTTGTTCAAATTCTGATTGCGTTTAGAAATACATCTTTTGACAATGTGCAAACTTCATCATCCCAAACAACTCAGTTAGAAACTCAACATGAAATAGAGAACACAAATGGACCTGAATCCAACCCAAACCCTGACATTGCCATGACCAATGGCCTAGGGCCTGTGGGAGATTCAGAAGTTGGTAATGATGTTCCTCCTCCTGTTGAAGATCAAGTTGTAAATGAACCTCAAGAAAATCTAGAGCATGTGCCAATTAGGAGATCTACTAGAGAGAAAAGATCTACACAATCGAAGGATTATGCATATCTTCAAGAACATGAGTTTGACATTGGCATGTTTGAAAATGATCCTGTTAATATCAAACAAGCTGTGGAAAGCTCTAACTCTCAAATGTGGATTAATGCCATGAATGAAGAGATGAAATCTATGTATGACAATGACGTTTGGGATATCGTTCCATTGCCTAAAGGCAAGAAGCCCATTGGTTGCAAATGGATTTTTAAGACTAAGCGGGATTCTAAAGGCAATGTAGAAAAATACAAGGCACGTCTTGTTGCGAAAGGTTTCACACAGAAAGAAGGCATTGATTATAAAGAGACTTTCTCTCCAGTTTCATCGAAAGACTCTTTAAGGATTATATTGGCGCTTGTAGCACATTATGATTTAGATGGATGTAAAGACGGCATTTCTCAATGGTGACATTGATGAAACGATCTATATGAAGCAGCCAGAAAACTTTGTATCAGGTGATGCAGGGTCTATGGTTTGCAGACTTAAGAAATCTATCTATGGTCTAAAACAAGCATCTCGACAATGGTATTATAAGTTTCACAAAGTTGTTAGCTCATTTGGTTTTGAGTCTAACATAGTAGATGAATGTATATACCTTAAGTTCTGTGGGAGTAAATTTATTTTCTTGGTTTTATATGTAGATGACATATTGCTTGCCAGTAACGATAAGGACATGTTGCATCAAACTAAGAATTCTTTATTTAAGAACTTTGAAATAAAAGATTTTGGTGATGCATCATTTGTTTTAGGGATTGAAATACTTAGAGATAGATCTCAAGGTATTCTAAGGTTATCCCAGAGGAACTATATCGATAAGATTCTAACAAGATTTGGCATGCAAAACAGTAAACCAGGAGATACCCCTGTATCAAAAGGAGATAAGTTTAGTCTAAAACAATGTCCCCAAACTGACTTAGATAAAAACATCATGAAAGATATTTCCTATGCCTCAGCCGTAGGTAGCATCATGTATGCACAAGTATGCACGCGTCCGGATATTGCGTTCATTACTGGAATGCTAGGGAGATATTTAAGTAACCCAGGTATGGAACACTGGAAGGCAGCCAAGCGAGTGTTGAGATACCTAAAGAGAACTAGGGACTATATGCTCACGTATCGGAGATCAGAACAGCTCGAGGTCATTGGATATACCGATTCTGATTTTGGAGGATGTGTCGACAGCATGAAGTCAACATCAGGATACATCTTTATGATGACAGGCGGTGCCGTGTCATGGAAGAGCGCTAAGCAGTTATTGGTAGCCTCCTCCACTATGGCAGCCGAGTTCATTGCATGCTACGAAGCATCAAATCATGGCGTATGGCTAAAGAACTTTGTCACAAGGCTGCGAGTTGTGGAATCTCTCCAGAGACCACTAAAATTATTATGTGACAACAATTCAGCTGTGTTGTACGCCACTAACAACCGGAGTTCATCGAAATCGAAGTACATTGATATCAAGTTTCTGGTTGTAAAAGAGAGAGTTCAAAATAATGAATTATGTATAGAACACATAGGTACAGACACCATGATAGCAGATCCGCTTACTAAGGGATTGCCGCCCAAGAAGTTTCACGAGCATGTCGCTCGTATGGGCGTCATACCTATTTAGGTTACTTAGAAAATGTGGGAGTCTGATTTTGTATTTTGTTTTCAGAGATGTTCTATGTTATGTAATTTGTAAAAGGATGTGTATAAAGGAATATACAAGTTGCAATCAGTTGTTATCATTATTTCTCTCTTTAAAGTTTAAAGTTTAATGACCTCACTACAGTTTAAAGTTTAAAGTTTAAAGCTGACCCAATTGGAAATAGTCACACTATAATCACATTCGTGTGTAATTTCCAAACTATATGTCCAAATCAGATTCATGTCATTCAATTATGATGACAATGTGATCTATGTCAGTTTAGTTACGCATAAATATAAATGTAACAACTGCCACTTAGGTCCCTCGTTAGTATAATTGATGGACGGAATTGTACAGAAAATATGATAAGTAAAAGGCAGAAAAGTTTGCATGCAATAAAGATAAGGACATATAAGTTAAAAGGTTACACTTGTCCAAGTGGGAGATTGTTGGATTTAGAGACGTCTAAATACAATAATTAAGTTCGACATGCGTGTATTATAATTATATGTCTCATACTGTCACAAATATTAATGCCAAAATAAGTGATTAATTAAGAAATGGCATTGTACGTATTTTAATAAGGATTTGGATCCGAAAACGTATAGAAATAAGATTTAAATTAATTATAATTGTTAATGGACCGATTATAATTAATTTAATTAATACACATATTATTTTAGGTTAAAATAAAGTTTAAAATATCAATTATGAATCTTCATGATTTTACGGAAATTTAGAAACAAATTTCGGACAAAACGGAGTTCGTATGAATTTTCGGAATTATTCGGAATTTGATACTGTACCGAATGCTACTGTACCGCGTGCTACAGTGTCGGTTGCTACAGTTTTATTTGGAATAAAATCTGAAAATTTGTAATTGATATTTTTAGGAGAAGAAAATTAACCTGAAAATAGGAAAACTAACTCATTTGAGTTAGTTATGACCAAAATAGAATGCCATGAGAGCTAATTTTGATCAGATCGATGTGTATATAAAGGCTGGGTTTCCATGGCTGCAATCATCACCAATTTTGCTGCTCCATTACAGAAAATATACTCTGTTCTTTGTATTCGGAAAGTTCAGAAAAGAGAAGGTGTGATTGCGAAGCCCTGGAAGAGCCCAAAAGCCAAACGAGTCAAGTTCTAGGAGCTCTCAAGTCAAGACAAGGATCTCAATCAACCTAGAGCCAAGGATATTGTCCGATTGACAATAAGGAGGCCTTTTGAAGATGTATAGTAAGTTTCGCTGCACATTTACTTTATTTTCTTGCATAGGATCCTAGGGTTTTAGGTTTTAAAGTAATTAGGAAAACCTGTACACCCAACAGTTTGATGTATAAAACTTTGAGAAATTTTGATTTACAAATTATCGGTCCTAAGAATCTTAATCTTTGTGTTGTATTGATTTTCAACTAGATTTGAGAAATATTGGAAGCAAGAAAAAACTTCACTTTTATTTTTTATAAATATAAGCATGTTAATCGTGAGAAATCATCTATAAATATAACAAAATATTTAAACTTGTTATAAGAGTCTACGGGAGCGGGTCCCCAAACATCGGAATGAACAAGCACAAATATTTGACTACTTTTAGAATTTGGGATTACAAAATAATGTCTTGTATGCTTTGCTAGTTTGCATACTTCACGATTACTGTAATTTAAATTTGGAAAATTAAAAATATATTTCAAAATCTTATCATAGGGATGTCCAATTCTTCTGTGCCATAGACTTCCCATGTCTTATACTTTGTATTAAAATTGAATTTTAGGCTATTAAAAAAATAGAGTCCATTTTGATAGAAACCTTCATCAATTATTTTCTTGGATGTTACATCTTGAAAAAATACATTTTTTGATGAAAAAATAATCTCACAATTTATTTCTTTTGAAATTTTTTCTATAGATAATAAATTTGAGGTGCAATTTTTTACATGTAAAACATGTTTAATTTCTTTAGAAAAAAGCTTGATTAAGCCATAACCACAAATTTCTATTTTTTCACCATTTGCAACATACACAAATTCTTGACCTTTGCTTTTTTGATAATTATATAATATATTTTTATTTCCGGTCATGTGATCGGTTGCACCGGAATCTAAAATCCAATCCAAATTATTTTTGGAGTGTTCTTGATTTAAATTTCCTAAATTTGTACATTTTATTTTATTGGATTCAAATTTATTGGGGCTTATAGGATTTCTCTTACTTGGTATAACATATAAATCATGGTTTGGGCATAGACTCAGTTCATTGTTTTGGGCTCCTATTTTATTTTTTACGTTTTGGGCTTCTATTAAGTATTGAGTTTTAACAAAACATGTGTTGGACTTTCCATTCAGCAACCCACTTAGAGAGGAGAGAATCTTTGCAAATTCGGATCTGGATATGGCTGCAGATCCGTTAGTATGAGCGGACCCACTTGTTTAATGATTGCTGCACTGCGCGAGCATTATATAAAAGAGTGTCCTCACTTTTAGATGTCCGATTACCGAGAGTCTCTGATATTGATGCCATATCTGCACTAACCAACAAGAGGTATACAAAGAAAGAAAGATCAATCTTATTAATCTCGCAATTTGTTTTACGGAGAGAAAGGTGTTGCCGAATTTTCAGAGACTCAGAGAAAGATATTGAGGGTTTAGTAGAACAGGTTCAGACACAATGGAGTTATAGTATGTTAGTTCAGAGGGTATAGAAATGATAAAACAAAAGAGGTACAGTGAGAAAGGAACACGGCAAGGAGGCTGAAATTGGATGTTGGAATAGGAGTCTGATATGTATACAACTGGGATTGGTACGGTTTTAGATCTGTTTCAACACCAAGAAGACACAGATGATGGACTGGTAAGGGATGAACACTTACTGGTAATGGAGGACTTGTTGGGAAGGTGACTGGTACGGTACGGACCCGGTACAGTTTTTGAGAAGGCAACATGGAAGGCTACCATGTGTCAAGGAAGACAAGTATCACTGGTAAAATTGCTTAACAAAGTAGGAGAGAAAAAACTGTAACGGACTGATACGAATCATTACTGTACGAAGAGAAAGGCACATGGAGCTGATGATATAATACAAGTCTCCAAATTGAGCAATGAAGGAACCATATTCTGTTTTCTTTTGTTTGGCTGTGTTTTCATCTTATATTTTCTTTTTAAGCTCAATTGTCTTGAGCATTTTTCTTTTCAAAATAGTGGATACAAACTCTGTAACCGCAATTATCAATGGAATATGGGTTTGATCCTTATTTTTTCTCAAAAAAAAAACTACAGAGCACATGAATTTTAGTATTTACTGTGCATGACTATTTCTCATTTACATATACTGCGACTTTTACCAGTAGCAAAACACACGTCTGACACTTCTATTAGCCAGCAAGCATTAGGCGACAGAAACAGGGCAAGAAAAGAAAAAACATCAAATCTCTTAATTTATAGCACTAGTAAAATCTCTCTCAAAAAAGTCGGCAATACGTTGATCAGGATTGCTTTTATCATCGCCATGTCCAGTAAACAGCAGCAGAAAAATGGATGTCAATAAGAGGAAGAATCCAAGCTAGTAAAGAGTCTAAGCATGTCAAGAGCCAGTTCTGACCAGTTAGACATCTTGTTGATCTTGTCCTTCACAGTTGTTTCTTATTTTTAAAGGCAGGTGATTAAGAAAAACGAATTTCAGTCGGGATTAAGAGCCCCGTCATTTCCTTTTCTTGAAGAGAAGGGAGTAGGTCGGATGCCCATCGGACCTACTTTAGGTTCAACGAGCATGATGACCGTCCGATCTAATTTAAGATTTGTGTGCACGAAAATTGAAACAGACTGCACGAATTTTAAAGCATTCTGCACTAATCTTAAAACAAATCGACGGTGATTAAATCCATCGAATTAGAGTAGGTCCGATGCCCATCGGACCTACTCTCAAGTGTTTATTGAAATAGAGCTTTGGAAATTGAATTATGAATTTGACTTTTATCAATGAAAACTTTTTGCGTCTTCTCTCTTCGCTGTCATGGCGCGCGATGTCAGAGTTTCGGAATTGGAAAATTTCCTCTTCTTTTGGGGGAAATACAACATGTATTGATCAGCGGATCACAGGATCTTAGCCCATGGGCCTTTATTTAAATTAGTTCTACAAATCTCACAATTGGTACCTTTCAAGCTTTTTCTCCGGGACACTACTGGTCCTTATTTTGACAACCGAAATTGTCAGGCATATATGTGAATAAACAATGCACAAATAAATCCTATTGGTTACGAGCATCAAGTTGCCTCAGATCACTCTTTGCCCAAGATATTTGTTTGGAAAAAAATCAGATTAAAAGTTTAAAACAACAACTGCTACATGGAAATGGAGAGGTAGGAAAACAATGGCAACGGCTATCTCCAAGCAAACAAAAGCATCAAGCGGTTCCTCATAGCTCTAAACTGCGTCTTAATTACTACGGCTCGGCGACACTGGGGGCCAACTAACATCACGCCTCTATTTTCAAATCCATAATATGAAAGTAAATATTTTTTTGGGAAAATTTCCGGTGTACCTATCTAAACTTTTGAGATAGTTAATTTTTCTGTGAAATTACAATAATATTCAATATTTCCATAAAAAATAACTTTATTTTTTCTATCCTCTTTTAATAATTTAATCTTCTATTTAATTATTTAATTTTTTAAATTGACCAATATACATTTTTTCTTCTATCCCCTTTTTCTCATCTCCCCCTAAATCGCGAGAAGTGATCCATGTGCGGCCGTGTTACCCCTTCTCCGCCGACCTTCTCATATCGCACAGCGAAGTCATCTCACTCGCTGACGCTGCTATATACTCTTGCGCACACAAAAGTGATTCCCCGACTCGTGCACACATTAAATAGTAGATTAAATTATTAAAAATGAATAGAAGAAAGAAAGTTAATTTTTGGTGGGGATATTGAATATTATAATAATTTCATGAGAAAATTAGCAATTTCAAAAGTTTAGATGGGTATAATACAAATTTTCCCTAATTTTTAATGTCTATCATTCAAAACGCGGTATAATCATGATTGACTCGTTGTGTATGTGTGGTCTGAACAATAACTACCCGAAATACATCTCTATCTTTGATTGATTTTACATAAAAAAAGATTCGGTTTTCTTGCAAAATTTCTAGTCTGTGTTTTAACATTTTTTTCAAGAAATCTATGGTAAATTAGATTAATTAGACACCGGCCATGAACTTCTAGTATTGTTTTGAGGACAGATAATGATTTAAACTTGGGGGAGTGTGATAAGCGATAATTTTACCTTATTATTTGATACATGGTTAGACCTAAAACCAGTCTCAAGTTTCATGTTTCGTTGCATTAATTTGATTTATTTTTATTTACTTTTATTTGCTTTTGGTCAAGAGATATGCGCAATTAATTCCTTGGTTGCAGATTTAAAGTGCAAAGTGATAAGAATTCATGTGCACAAAAAATCTTGTAGGAATGCTAGGAAAGAAAAAGAGGATGACACGTCAAAATCTCTCTCCGATTAATTTGACTCTTATCCCAGATTGCATTCTCTCATTGAATTCTTCAGCTCCCTTCTTTTTCTTACGCGTGAAAAGCAAATCACTGAAAAAAGATTCCGAAATTAATTTTTTACTGGAGCAGAAACATTGCAGATCCTGTCTCTGATTTTATGTCATTTTTAAATGAATAATGTGACAACGCATGCAGCACATGACTAAGATAAAAGACTAGGTTACTTGCACCCTCTTATTAACAAATTAATTAAAGAGAGAGCAAGTAAACATTGAAAAAGACATGGCGCCTTCCCCTCCTAAGATCATAGAATCCTGCCAAATCTCTCCACCTACCGGATCAGTGCCAGAGACCTCTATCCCATTAACCTTCTTCGACGTGAGGTGGCTGAACTTTGCACCAGTGGAGCGCCTCTTCTTCTACTCTTTCCAGGATTCCACCTCACATTTCACCTCCTCATGTCTTCCTGCCCTCAAATCCTCTCTCTCCCTCGCTCTCCAATCCTTTTTCCCTTTAGCCGGCAACATCCGATTGGCACCTGAAACAACCAACAAGTATGAGATCCACTATGTTGATTCTGATTCCGTTTTGTTTACCGTGGTCGAATCTGATCAATATGATGAGCTTTTTGGTGACCATCCAAGGGAGATATCCAAGCTCAAGGAGTTGGTGCCTCGTTTGAGCAAGAATGAATCCGATGAGCGACAGCCTGTCCTCGCAATACAAGTGACCTTGTTTCCCTATCATGGGCTGGTAATTGGGACTTCAGTGCACCACTCGGCATGTGACGGGAGTGGCTTTGTAACTTTCATGTGCACGTGGGCCACTATTTGTTGCACGAGCAATTCCAAGGTGATACCGGCACCAACTCCTGTCAGGGTTGAGTTCGATCGGTCAATTATTCATGTCCCCGATTCAATATATACAACTGCATTGAATGGTACTTCAACGAATTTCAATTTGAATAATTCACAACCTGACCATCAAATGTTTATTGCCTCCTATAAACTAAACCGAGAGCGCATACAGTTGCTTCAACAAGTACTACTGCGTGAAGCAGAGAAGAGAAATGTGACGGTGCGCTGTTCAACAGTGGTCGTCACCTATGCCTTTGTATGGGTTGGGTATGTAAAAGCCAAATCAACTATATCTGAAAATGAAGATGCACATTGTGTGTTTGCAATTGACCATCGCCAATGGTTTCAACCACCGGTTCCAGAGAGCTACTTTGGAAATTGCATTGGACCGGGCATTGTACGGGCCAAAGTTAAAGATCTTGTTGGTCCGAACGGGTTTTTTGAAGCATGTCAGGCTATTGGTAAGGTCTTTGATGAAGCGAAGAGAGTCGGGATACAAAATGCGAAAGATTGGAGGAAGGCTGTTTTGGAGATTGCAAGTAAGAAGCCATTTGGATCTTCGGGCTCACACAGGTTTAAGGTTTACGATGTCGATTTCGGGTGGGGGAAGCCGTCAAAGGTTGATATTGTATCGATTTCATACTCAGGTGCTATGGCTGTGGCACAAAGCAGAGAAGAAGAAGGTGGAGTTGAGATTGGATTGTACTTCACACAACGTGAGACAGATATGTTTACAAATTATTTTGAGGAAGGCCTTCGTTATATGTCTACATTAAGTAATTGATTACATTATTGATTTTAGTTTTTTTTTTTTTTTTTTTAAAGATTTGACAGTGGCTGTCAAAGTATTATTGATTTTAGTTGAAGTTCATATAATTTATAGGATTTAAATTTGTTTTTTTCCATCTTGAATATATTATTGTTTTCTTCTAATAAGACCTTGTATCAGATGAGTTTTGGGAAGCATGAAATAACTAAGAAATAATTTTTTATATACCTTGACAATTATATGCAATTTCTTATTTTTTTTTAAAGACTTAAATTTTTTGTATTCACCTCTTAACTCTTACAACCTTTTGTCCGTCATGTAATTAGTTTTATATTAATTCTGGTTAAATTATTAAAAAAAATCTTAGTTTATCTCTAATTAAGAATTATAAAGTCAAAATTATCCTTGACGCTCAACAAAATATTATGATTATGGGTTCCTTCTCAATTGAAAATGGGACGTGCACCCTGTTGACCCCTAAATTGGTCACATAAAATCCCAGACGCAAATTTTATCATGAAATATTAATATTAATGAAAATCATTTAGAGTAGGTTTTTGGTGAATTTAATTTCATTAATTATGTATTTTCAATAATAAAAAAAAGAATAGAAATAAAAATAAAGAAAAAGAAAGAGTCGGTTTCATTTAATAAACAATCACTTTTCGGCTGTTATTTATGTTATCATGTACTAAAAAGTCGGTTTCATTTTTTATTTATCGTGTAGAACTAGGCAAGTTGTAACTTATCAGTTTCATTTTAATGAAACAGGTAAACTAACATTTTATTGTAAAAAGAAAAAATACACCATGGATTAAAAGCGGATCACAGGCTCTTAGCCCATGGGGTTTTATTAAAATAACTTGCGGTCTTCAAATCTCAATTGGTACCTTTCAGGCTTTTTTCTCCGGGACCCTGTGGACTTATTTTCACGGAAATAACAGCAGCTTTGGCTTCATGCAGCGCATAAACTCTAGAATCAATACAGCACTGCATAAGGTTCGTGCACTATATGAAGCCAAAACTACTCTGTTAAAATGTTTATCCCCTGTCAGGCTTGAATGTTAATAAACAATGCACAAATAAATCGTATTGGTTACAAGCAGTCAAGCACCAAGTTGTCTCAGATCACTCTTTGGCCCAGATATTTATTTTAATAAAGATTTTATCCATGTCACTCTGTGCAATAAAATTAAAATCAGATTAAATAATTAAATAAAAACAGCTCCAACATGGAAACGGAGAGGCAGGAAAACAATGGCAACGGCCATCTCCAAGCAAACAAAAGCATCAAGCGCTTCCTCATAGCTCTAAACTGTGTCTTACTAGGGCTCGGTGACACCGGGGGCCCACTAACATCCCGCCTCTATTTTCATCATGGAGGCCGTCGAAATTGGCTCTCCAGTTTCCTCGAAACTGCAGGCTTTCCCATTCTTTTGCTTCCTCTGTTCATCAATTACCTCTACCGCCGGCACCGCTCTCATTCAACGCCAGTATTTTTCATTACTCCATGCCTCTTCTTGGCGTGTATCGGGCTTGGACTTTTAACGGGTGTCGATGACTATTTATATGCATACGGGCTCTCGTTTCTGCCGGTTTCCACCTCTGCCATATTGCTCTCGACGCATCTTTCTTTCACTGCCTTCTTTGCTTTTCTCATTGTCAAACAACGGTTCACCGTCTTCACCATAAATTCTATAGCTTTGCTAACTACTGGTACTATAATTAACGGACAATTGATCCTCTTATATATGCCATATATACATGTATGCATCATTTGCATGTGCTGCATAATTTTCATCCCTGACTGAATATCAAATAATTACAACAACCAATTACCTTGATCAAAATTATCATTTAAATATGAAAAATTACAGGAGCTGTTATCCTGGGTCTCCACGGCAGCTCAGACAGGCCAAAGGGAGTTACTGACAAGCAGTACTACATGGGGTTCTTTCTCATGGTTGCTACGGCCGCGCTATACGGGCTAGTGCTGCCGCTTATAGAGCTCACTTACAGGAAGTCGAGCCGTGAGGTCACTTATACGCTTGTCATGGAGATGCAATTCGTCATGGCTGCATCAGCCACTGTGTTTTGTGTCGTCGGCATGGCTATCAACAAGGATTTTCAGGTAAAGATTTGACTCCTTGGGGTGTTTCATTTGATTTAATTATGATCATATTTCTATCTTAGCCCCTCTTTTGTGTTATGATATATTTTTTTCATCGGATAAAGATTTATTTTTTCAAAAAAAAAAAATTGTGACATTTAATGAATGTATATAGGAGCACTAAGCCACTAACCACTTGCCTTTTCTTCAATTAATAATAGTATAATACGCCTTTTAAGATGATAATCTATTAACAAATGGAAAATCCTAAATATTCAATTTTCATCTGTATTGCTTAAAATCTATACAAATAGAAAATCCTAAATATGCAACTTTCATCTGTATTGCTTAAAATCTCTTAACAAATAGAAAATATCCACTTGCCTTTTGTGATAAATGCCTAGGTAGTGTAGTGCCTATAGAATTATGTACGCCATGCATATCTTGGATAAGGCCAAAAGAGCAACTTTTATTGACAACTAATTAAAACAAGTCAAAGCGGCCAGTAATTGTTCCTGTTATAGTCTTAGCTTTTTCTTTTGTACTTTTTCCAATTTCATGCTATAGAGAATATTATCTTTGACTATATCACTACTGAAAGGGAAAAACTTGTTTTATATGCTTATACTGGCACTTGTTACATTTCCATACATTTTCCAATTGAGGGTGATCACACTAGTGGAGAATCAGCAATCATGAACGTTCAAAAAGGGACATCAGTAACGGACCTAGGGGCGATACTGATTCAGGCGTTACTGATAGTACCACTAATCAAGATCGGTCAAACAGCTGATACTGATTCCATAATCATGAACGGTCGATTGTATTAGCCGATCCTGATGTTGACTATCAAGAACGGTTGTTTGTTTAGCCGATCCTAATGTTGACTAATCAGGAACGGTCATATGTTTTTAGCCGATTATGTGTATAAGCTTCAGAAAAAGAAACCCACTAGTCATGACTAGTCATGACTTGAATTTTCTGCTAGAAACCCACCAAAAATGTTGACAAATCAGAAAAAGAAAATTTAGCAATTATGTGTATAAGCTTCAGACATACAATAAAAGAAGGATTATGTTCCAATCAAACAAATTCATTTCAACAATATTACATCATACATGAAATAATGCTAAATTCTAAAATAATTTATCTACTTAGGCAATACCGAAGGAAGCAAAGAACTTTGGTCTAGGAGAGGCGCTGTACTACACGGTGCTGACGTGGAATGCCATCTTCTGGCAGCTGTTTTTCTTGGGGACAGTCGGTGTGATCTTCTGTGTCAACACCCTTCTGGCCGCGATAATCGTCGCCGTGTTCATCCCCGTGATTGAAATTCTCGGTGTAATTTTTCTTCACGAGGGATTCAGTAGCGAAAAAGGTGTCGCTCTCGTGCTCGCATTATGGGGCCTTGCCTCTTACTTGTATGGAGAACACAAGCAAGCTAAGAAGAAGAGATCTTCAATTGATCATCCTTGAAATTTATTTCTCAAAATTACCAGTGAATAATTACTAGACTGCATTAAAGAAGGCAATACTATACCTCCTGTATATGCCTATTAGGCTATTATTTTCTCTTCGTGGGTCCCTATAGATAACAGAATGTGAAAATGATAATTGAAGAAACCCATTTATTACCTTAGGCTTATTTCTGTTTCATACTGGTGTTAAGAGATGGTTCGGTTACCAGCAAGCACATGCATTGGGATGCTGGTTCTCACTGCTTAGCATTTAATAGCGCACATGGTTAGACAAGGACAAGGACCAATAGTCAATAGATGGATCCAAGGTTATAAAATACGGTTTTCATGCGGTATGCGGAAGGCCACCGCATACCGCATATACGGTATACGGCCGCATATGTGGATTTTTATGAATAAATTATACTATTACAAGTATTAATTTGCAATTTGGTGATTAAATAATAGATAAATTATAATATTACAAATTTTAAATGGCATATATAAAATAATGGATAAATAAAGGAGTAATTAAAATAATGGATAAATAAATCAATCAAAAAATATACTCAAATAGCGACAAACTCATGTTACATGTGGCAGAGACATTGATCTTCAATTAAAATATTTTATTAATTAAATAATGATTGAATACTTGAATGGAAGCCCAGCGGCCCAGTAGCCCAGCTAAATTGTAAATCTGCGCTGGTAAAGGAAAGAAACCTCCGGATGAGAGCTGCGCAGTCCCTTCTTTAGTCCCACCTCCTCTAACTAAAAAAAAAGTATCTCTCCAGAGTCTATAAAAGCAAGCAGCTGAGAGAAGTTAAAACTCACTTGACTGGACCTTGTCCGGATGAGAATAAGGATTGTATTTCGGTTATTACCGGATATATGATCCGTTTCTATTAAATAAAATTATTCGGATCTAATTAAAATTGAATTTTATTAATAAAAATATTTTGATCCGATTTGAAACCGCATAATAAACTGCATATTGGTTTTCTATGCGGATTGGAACTGAATACGCATATGCGGTTGCATAGACCGCATTTTATTACACTGGATGGATCTTCGTTATTTTAAATTCAGTTATTTTTCTGAGACGCCTCTTCATTATTTTTTTGGTTTGTGTCTCTTCGTTTTCTAAAATTTTTGGGATCGATCGAGTTCAGCTTACACTTTACAAAAAAAGTTAGGAACCTCACCTGTTTCTTATTCTTCTTGAAGTTTTACTGTTTGCTTACATATCTTGTTTATCATAATAGGAGCAGATCTACTATTAGAGCTATCAGTTATATTCAATGTAATAGGATTCAGTTAAACATAATTCGTTTCTGTTAGAGAATGTATAGGTCTATATATATGTTGAGATGTAACACCAGAGTAAAATAATACAAAACATTCTCTCATTCAATTACAGCTTCTCTGTCTCTCTCCTATCCCTTTATGGTATCAGAGCAAATACCTCTCTCTTCTCTTTTCTTTTTCTTTTCTTGGGTTATTGCCAATTACAAAAAAGCTACAAATGTCTTCATATTCCTTCAAATAAAATATTTGTAAGCCGAAATGTGAGGTTTGATGAAACAAAATTCTCATTTTCTTCCTCTTCTTCAATCACTAGTTCTCAGCCTTCTCTGGAACAGTTCACTGTTTTGCCGATTTCCTCCTCTAATTCTAGCCTGCCAAGACCTTCCCCTATTACCTTCTCTCAGCCAGGCCCAATTCCCTCTTCACCCTCTCGGCCCAGCTCTACTCTCCAGGCCCAATCCATTTCCTCTCCCACTTGGGCCTCTTCTTCTCTTTCTTGGCCCACTCTTGAACCTGAGCTTCCTACAGCCCAAGCCGATTCATATGCTCAAAGGACCAGCTTGCAGATCTTCTCACCAAGGGCCTTCCAGCTCCTCGTTTATCTCTGTTATGTTCCAAGCTTCACATCAGCAAGGCTCCTGTCTCGCTTGGAATTCAGATCCTCCCCGGTACCGTAATAGAGAATCTTTTACAATTAATTAATGTGGACCGTTCTTTTTAACTTGGGACGAATCTCAAAGCCCAATAATACTGCCCCCTCCGTCAGCCCGAATCTCAAAGCAGCTGAGAGTTAATCTCAAACCGTAAAGTGAAGGGAATCTTTTACAGTAATGGAGAGGATACTTGTCCGTCTCGCTTGAGGGGGTATTAGAGCTGTCAGTTATATTCAATGTAAGAGGATTCAGTTAGACATAATTCGTTTCTGTTAGAGAATGTATAGGTCTATATATATGTTGTAACACCAGAGTAAAATAATACAAAATATTCTCTCATTCAATTACACCTTCTCTGTCTCTCTCCTTATCCCTTTATCTACGTATAGTGCAAAAGTGCTTATCTGTCTTTATAATTTCAAAAATTATAATCATGTGTATTGAAATTTAAGAGTGAGGCTATGGTACATTGCAATGCATGGATTGGTCCTTGCATTGAATTAATATCTCCGTTTTCAAAGTCCAAATGATCAATCTGAACCGTTCAACATTATTATCATATGAAAATATACTTGGAGATCAAATTTTATATTTTTTAAAACTTTTACTAATTTTTTAGACAATTAGAAACTCACTTGATTAAAAAATTCTGGACCATATATCCGAGAATAATGATTTTCTACCTACCTAAAAAAAAGTAAAAAAAATATAGAATTTGATCTCCAAGTATATTTTCATATGATAATAATGTTCAACGGCTGGGATTGATTATTTGAACTTTAAAAATGGAAATATGGATCTCATGCTGAACAGATCTGCGCATTGCAATGTACCATAGCCTCACTCGAAATTTAATTGTATTTTTTTGAAATTATTTATATAATTCAGCTCTCCTCGTAAAATATCATGTGTTATAGCTAATTGATTAGAATTCCAATTTGTTATCTTTTAAAGACATGGATTCAAGTCTTGATGATCATGCATATTAAATTTTAGCTCCTTCTATCTAATTTTTCTAATTTTGCACCCAAGTCATAACAAAAAGATGTCTCTAATTAACTTTTTAACAAATAAAAGCTCAAAATTTTGATATGTTACAGACTTGCAGCTAGCTAGTCTTTTGGGAAAAATAGATAGCTAGGTATGTTATTGGATATGTCATAATCTAGTGGTCAAATTTCATACAATATAAGTGTTGAAGAAGAACTGTTAATTTTGAATTGTTGAAATTCAGTCGATTAATTGTTTATAAATATTTGGTTTTGAATTAATCCTAAATCTTCTTTGCGTTTTCATTTATAACGTGTAAAATTGACGTCATCACCAACACCATGTGAATTGGGCTAATGCATGCATGTTCAGTTAATCATGTTGTCATCTTTTAAATTTATTTAGCAGAAGTCGTCTTCAAATTGCACAAAAGTACGTAGCTCGTGCCGAAATTTTTATTCATAATATTAAAATAATACAACATGACATTGGTAGAATTTCAAAATATGTCATTTCCGCTGAATAATCTAGTAAAATACATAATTAGTTATCTAGCAGAATTACAATTTAATTTTGCTAGATTATCCAGTGGAACAATCAAATTTTATTAAATTTTATAATAAAATATTAGAAATGTCAGATCCAACATTCAGATTAAAACTCAAACAGTACATTACTTTAGAGAACCGGACTCCCACAAGTTAGAGGTCGTGGGTGCTAAGCTCAAGTTTGGATCTGGACCGTTCAATCATAATTTGTACCAATATTAAAAATATTTTGTGAATTTTAACTTGAGCCAAATTGACTCAGATTGTGATCAGACAGTCCCAATCCAAACTCAAATTTTAAATCACTTTATAGGATCCTGACCCGCTAAAGTTGAGCCAAATCTGGGGTCGGGGTTATTTGTAGATAACTGACTTTTCAGGAATATTCTTCTTTGCTTTAAAAAAAAAAAACATAAATAGTTCTTCGGTCAAAGATAAAGCGTCTGGTTTGGAACTTGCGGAATAAAATGCTTCGGTCAAAAATAAAGCATCTGGTTTGGAACTTGCCGACATTTTTATTAATATTTAAAATTAAATATAAATTATTAATTATACCCACGTTAGCCGGGTATTTTTAAAAATGTCTAAACCGGTTATTTAAAGGCTGATTCCCTTTTTTTTCTCAATCGGCCATTAAATGGTCAGTTCTCTATTTTATTTTATTTTATTTTATTGTTGTTTCAGATCCTATAAATACCTATTTTTCTCTCTCCTCACTCTCACAACTCACTCAACTCACAAAAGAGAAAGAGAGAAAAAGAAAGAGAGAAAGAGAAGGCGATTTGAGGCGATTTCCCGGAGGTCAAAAGGATGAACAATAGCAACCGAGATAGATTGTCTTATCGTGGCCTAGCGAGATGAGGGTCAATTAGTGATCGAGATAAAAATGAGAAAAAAATAATAACTGTCGAGTAAAAATGAGGGAAAAAATAACACCTTTTTTAAATAGCAGATTTGGATTCAGAATTTGCAGCCCTGACCTTTTCAGTTTTTCAGATTTCTCCTTTAGATTTCTTAAAATTTTAAATTTTTAAAAAATTAGCACATAAAAAAATTTGAACGGTTAGATAAGGAAAAATAGGTTTCTATTTTCCAAAAAAAAAATAGCAGAATTGGACCCGGAATTTGCAGCCCTGACCTTTCCAGTTTTTTCAAATTTCTCCTTTAGATTTCTTAAAATTTTAAATTTTTGTGTCGATTTTATTGTCATAAGACTATTTTTTTTTTCTGATGCGAGCTTGAAAATAACTTTTTAAATATTTCCTCTTTATTATTTATATTCTGCTTTGATTGACTTATTTTCAGGGACGCATTGAAAGGAAGCTCAGGTGTGACTTTGTCACCCCATAAATACATATTAGCAATTTGACCTTTATATTTTATATTTTATTAAACAATATGCTATTTGACCTTTATATTTTATATTTTATATTTTATATTTTATTGAAGTGTTAGATGGTTCAGTTTCTTATATTCGCGTCTTACATTCTTATTTTTATTTTCAAAGTTTAGACAATCGATTTAAATCGTTCAACATTATCTCTATATAAAAATGTACTTGGAGATCAAATTTAATATATTTCATAAACTCTTTACTATTTTCAAGATGAATACAAAAACCATTCTTTTTGGGTGGTCCCAGAATCTTCTGCTAAACAATAATTTTATACCTTTCTAAAAAAAATAGTAAAAACTTAAAAAAAAAATGCACATTTTAACATGAACATCATATTGATCATATTGAACAGTTCGAATCGACTATTTGGACTTTGAAAACAATGATAAAAATGTGAAGCACAAATGAAGCATGAAAATATAAGACATTTGAACCCTATTTTTTAATTAAAGTCAAGATAAAATCTTCAATTTTAAACTTTTATATTGACTCACAAATTGTAAACTTGCAGATGAAACTGATAAGTTCTTGGCAAAACAGACAAACTTATCTTTAATAGCAAAAGTAAATATTAACCAAAGAGAAGAAATCTCTAGACCAGCAGTTGCATCAGAAAAGCACCCCTTGAAATATTCTAAAAATAAGTAGTTGCATCAGAAAATAATCCCATAAATAGAAAACGATGATGATCAACTTAATTCGCTTTCTTTGATAAAGGTTGCTCCATGTCCCTAACAAAAAAAATTGACAAGTGCTTCCATTCATAATGAGACACGCATTGAATTAAAATTTAATATGAAAATATCATTGTATTTGCCGGCAAAATAATCTGTGTATTTGAAAGGGTCATAAAATTAAAAGACGAGTTGTCACATCTAGATTCATTGAATCTTATCCATGACAATCGGCCTATAACTGAAAAGGTTTAAATAAGAATCTTTATCCATAAGAAGTTTATGTAAATAAAACAGCCATGCGCATTATTAGTATCTAACTATTAACATGCATGTATATACAGAGAACAGTCTTGTACAATGCTCATCAAACCAAGCGCCTCTACCATTTAATTAACTGGTTTAAGTGTTTGATTAAAAGATACAGCAGGTGGCACATATTCAAATAGTATTATAATTCAAAATTCATTGCAATAAACTAAACAGAGCCTGCCTATTATTATATTGAGAGGGTTCAAATGCACCATGATTTTGTGCTCCAATATGCTCCACATCTTTTATCTCTGTTTTCAAAGTCCGAACAGTCAATCCGAACCGCTCAACATGATCTTCATAATAAAATATGCTTGGAGACCAAATTTTATATTTTCTAGAATTTTTTTATTATTTTTTTAGATAGGTACAATATCACTTTTTCAGATGGTCCGGAATCTCCTTAAAACAGTGATTTTGTACCTATCTAAAAAAATTCTAAAAAGTATAAAATTTGGTCTCCAAGTATATTTTATTATGAATATCATGTTGAGCGGTTCGGATCGACTGTTCGGACTTTGAAAACGAAGATAAAGGATGTGAAGCATATTGGAGTACAAAATCATAGTGCATTTGAACCCTCCTCTGTTATATTATATCAACCGACAAATAAAAAAACATGAAAGAAGGATGCCTTGCAAAATCATTATTGTTCTAACTTGGATGTGCATTTATCTGATTTTCTATCAAAACGAGTTGATCTTATTTGCAGCTTAACTTGTACATCTGCTAATCATTGTCATTAGAAAAGGACTAATAAATAATAATTTTCACACAGCAAATATCTCACTCACTTTTCCCATTAAATCTTATTTCACAAGATATTGTAACCTTTTGCCTAAAAGTAGAAACCAAAACCTCATAAGATGATAACTATAATTTTCATCTTTTACGTCCTGTACATTTGCCTCTTCCCTCCCAAAAGGGCCGCATTCCTTCTACTAAGCCACGCTTTTGCTCTGAAATACCAGATCACCTGAAAAGCGCTTAGAGAAGTTAATCAGACATCACTAAAAAAATAGCAAAGGAAAAGGAGAAAGAAGAGAAGTAGATTGCCCCTCATTTCAGATTGACTTTCTCTCTCTCTTTCTTTGTTTTTAATTTTGAAGAAAGTAGCTAAGCTACCAGTTTTATTAAAGAAGCTACCAGTCTTAAAATTACAAAAACCGAAAGCATTTACAGATTCTATTTTCCTATTACAATGAATTGCATTTGGTTTTACCAGTGGCCTGACCCATAAATCCTAACAAGTGTTTATTTATCGCCATTTTATTGCTCATGGACTGGGATTACCTGACAAATGCAAGAACACAACTGGTTTTCTACCAAACAGATTCACTCATCCCGGTAAGATTGCAATCTGGTAATACCACCTATATACATACCTTGGTGTAGATGTGTCACACAAATTGCTCTGAAATCCCGTGAAAACATTTGAGTAAGACTTCGTCAAGTATGTGAAATTAGAGACAGCTGGCAATGCAGGGACCTGCTCCCCTTGTGTCACCATTTCAGAGAGATTGATCCTCTCCAGTGCCAGCACTGCTTTAGATTCCCTCCACACAAAAGCAAGCAACCCATTACACAAAGAAAACAATGAACCGGGTTTGGAACCGGGGTATCGAAACCCGTAACCGCTTGAAATCCCCTCCCCTGAGAAGCTGCAACTAACCCTCATCTCCATTTCCCAAGGGAAGGTGTCAGTGGAAGGCTCCTCCATTTTAGCAATAAACATAGACGATCCATTTGGGTGTAATACATAGTGAGTTCCTTCTAAAACCTTTGTACCAACTAAAACCAAACCCATATCCGTTTCTTCATAGGAGAGGAGTAACAGAAACAGAGCTTTACCGGGTTTTTCTTGACCCAGTAAGGCAGGGGGCCAGCCAAAAGAACCACCCCATAGACCCGAGAATTCCTTACCGGATTCAGGTCCGTTTAGAGGCAGCTTGTACAATGCAAAACGGTTCTCATGCATGTTAGGCCATGACCGGTACGACGTAACACGTGTATGGATAGCTCTGAGACTTAGCCCTATCGAATCCCCACTGCCCATTTTTAAAAATTCATTCAATGGCAAATGCTTGTTTTCTCCATTAGTGTTACTCTTGGAGGGAATGCTTCTTCCGATGAGTTGCTTGATCCCATCTTTGACATATGAAGAGATTGTTTTTTTCTTTCCATCCCCATCAAAGGATCTATTGCGACTCAGACTTGAAGAACAAGGAGATGATTCAACAATGGTACAATCTATCATGCCACCTCTTATTGCCTTATGCATCGAGATTAGTGCTTCTCTCCTTCTGGATAGAATGTTGAAGTCATCATGAGATCGAGGGAAAACTGGGGCAGATTCTAGGTCGGAAGGGAGTTTCATTGCTGATTTTGAAGACAAAAAATCAAGCAACCTCCTCCTATCACCAAATGCCAGTTTCCCAAATAAGCTTGATTTTAGGCCTGTTTTATGTAAAATTTAAAGAGTCTAAATGATGGAGAACTACTCTATAAATCTTCTAATGGGGAAATCAGGCGTGTAACAAACCATACTAAATATAAAAATTACTGGAATTATAAACAACATACTGAAATTTGAAACAAAGGCTTACTGGAATTAGGGGAGAAATCAGCTTCGAGCAAGAGAACAGTAGGATCAGAAGGAATGACAGAGAAAGCCGATCCAGCGTGAATCAAACCAGCCTCTCCATGTAAAAAGAACAGAGAAGGCGCGCCATCTCCATCACAGTGAATCTCCATCACTGGAGAGAAAGCCAGATTCTTCGAAACCTCCTGTGGTATGATCCTTACGAAAACAAGAGAAACAAAGCCCCAAATCGGGAAGACAAGATTGCCTAGCTCGGGGTTCTGGTGGGCCCAGAGCGAGAGAAGGCGAGAGGCGGTGAAAACGAAGCGACAGAGGGAGGGGTAGGAGAGGGAGGAGAGAGAGTGCCATGAGTGGAGCTGCGAGGGAGAGATGGAACCTGGGTTAGACGAGGTGAGCGAGAGCCATGTGGAAGGGGAGGAGAGGAGGGGGTGGTAGAGGCGACGCGAGGAGAGAGAGAGGGACAGGAGGTGGCGGGGGTGGCCCAGGTGCGCCGCGATGAGAGCAAGACCGTCGTCTGGTAGAGAGAGAAAGAGATCCGCTCCATCCGCCATGGCCGTCTCTCTCTCTCTCTCTCTCTCTCTGTGCGTGTGTGCAACACACAGAACGAAGATGTGTTTGTGTGTGTATGTTGCTTCTGGGAGAAGATGATGGCACTCTGCCACATTTGGAAGGAGAGAGCGTTTGGTATGGGAAAGGTTTCCCTAAAGTAATCTAAATTTTATGTTTGGGTCCGCACCGTCCGATCATAATTTCGGCCAATTCGGTCCGAAATAGAATGCACGGGCCCCTCTAATATTCGTGGCAGGGAAGATCGGACGGTCCAAATAAAAACTCAAATTTTGGATCACTTTAGGGATCTGAACTCGTTTGGGTAGACCTGTTCGGCAAGATGCATTGACTCGGTGACCTCATGTGGGGCCCACTTTCGGTGAACGTCAGTTTCCTTTCTACCTCAGATCCGTAATTTCCGTTGAGTTACAAATTCTGTGATAATTTATGTAGCGAGTCATAATCTGATGGTGACCGTGAAACTGTATTTAATAATCTGCTACATACTGAGACATAAAATATGGATACAATACAGGTGACATGAGTATCTCCGAGATATTAATTCATTCTAGAAGAGGCTTCAGAGCAGATCGCAGTTTCTCTCTCTCTTTAAATTCGGATTTACGACGACGCCATGTAGTATAATTCTCATATCACGTCAGGCTGACAGGCTCCTTCGAGATTTAGATGGCAGTTATAAGTTATTAATCAAATTTTTCCTATAATCATTGCGACGGAACTTCTACACATGTTACAAAAGAATCACAGGACCTGTTTTTTCAAATCCACGATTCTCAAAAACAATTATTTTTTATACACGAATTTCAAAACAAATGAATGAATGGATTAAAATAACGTAGTCCTGTAATTTCAAAGAATCACAGCTGATTTATATCCAAAGTCACTCAATTAAATCGAATTAGTTGAAGAAATTAAAGTTCACTTCCACATGTAGAAAAATTATAGGAAGAATAATATATATATATATATAGAGTATGGCTAATGTGCTTTCTCTAGAACTTCGGCCTCGTGCTTTCGGGGGCATATCTTAGTGTTTGATGTTCAAACAACAAATTCAAACCGTTAGATGTTCAATCTATATTAAAATGTACTTGGAGACCAAATTTTACATTTTTTGGAATTTTTTACTATTTATTAAGCCACTTTGAAAATTCCAGATCATATGGTCCAGGCTGTTTTTACTGTTCACCCGGATCTGGAATTTTCAAAGTGGCTTAATAAATAGTAAAAAAATTTCAAAAAATGTAAAATTTGGTCTCCAAGTACATTTTAATATAGATTGAACATCTAACGGTTTGAATTTGTTGTTTGAATATCAAACACTAAGATATGCCCCCGGAAGCACGAGGCCGAAGTTCTAGAGGAAGCACATTAGCCATACTCTATATATATATATATATATGAGGAGGGTTCCAATACCTCATGATTTTCATACCTCATCGTACCTCATATTTTATATCTTCATTTTCAAAGTCCAATATGTTGATCTGAACCGCTCAATATGATATCCGTACTAAAATATGCTTGGGGATGAAATTTTATAATTTTTGGAAATTTTTTACTATTTTTTAAAAAATAGTAAAAAAATTGCAAAAATTATAAAATTTCATCTCCAAACATATTTTAGTATGGATATTATGTTGAGCGGTTCAGATCGACAGTTTGGACTTTAAAAATAGAAATATACAATATGAGGTATAATGAGGTATGAAAGACATGAGGTATTGGAACCCTCCTCTCTCTATATATATATATAGAGAGAGAGAGAGAGAGAGAGTGGCTAATATCAAAACGTTTGTTCCTAGCCCCCGGTGCAACCAAGTTGTTTTCGGGTTTTCAAAGTCCAAACGGTCGATCCGAACCGTTAGATGTTTAATCTATATTAAAATCTGCTTGGAGACCAAATTTTACATTTTTTAGAATTTTTTTACTATTTATTAAGCCACTTTGAAAATTGCTGATCCGGATGAACAGTAAAAACAGTGCAACTAAATTCTGGACCATGTGATCAGCAATTTTCAAAGTGACTTAATAAATAGTAAAAAAATTCCAAAAAATGTAAAATTTAGTCTCCAAGCACATTTCAATATAGAGAACATGTTGAACGGTTCGGATCGACCGTTTGGACTTTGAAAATCCGAAAACAACTTGGTTGCACCGGGAGCTAGAAACAAACGTTTTGATATTAGCCACTCTCTCTCTCTCTCTCTCTCTATATATATAGAGTATGGCTAATGTGCTTCCTCTAGAACTTCGGCCTCGTGCTTCCGGGGGCATATCTTAGTATTTGATGTTCAAACAACAAATTCAAACCGTTAGATGTTCAATCTATATTAAAATGTACTTGGAGACCAAATTTTACATTTTTTGAAATTTTTTTACTATTTATTAAGCCACTTTGAAAATTCCAGATCATATGGTCCATACTGTTTTTATTGTTCACCCGGATCTGGAATTTTCAAAGTGGCTTAATAAATAGTAAAAAAAATCCAAAAATATAAAATTTGGTCTCCAAGTACATTTTAATATAGATTGAACATCTAACGGTTTGAATTTGTTGTTTGAACATCAAACACTAAGATATGCCCCCGGAAGCACGATGCCGAAGTTATAGAGGAAGCACATTAGCCATACTCTATATATATATATATATATATATATATATATATATATATGAGGAGGGTTCAAATGCACCATAATTTTTGTGCTCCAATATGCTCCACATCTTTTATCTCTATTTTCAAAGTCCGAACAGTCGATCCGAACCGTTCAACATGATCTTCATAATAAAATATGTTTGGAGACCAAATTTTATATTTTTTAGAATTTTTTTACTATTTTTTTAGATAGGTACAATATCACTTTATCGGATGGTCCAGGATCTCCTTAAAAAGATGATTTTGTACCTATCTAAAAAAATAGTAAAAAAATTCTAAAAAATATAAAATTTGGTATCCAAACATATTTTATTATGAAGATCATGTTGAGCGGTTCAGAGCGACTGTTCGGACTTTGAAAATGGAGATAAAGAATGTGGAGCATATTGGAGCACAAAAATAATGGTGCATTTGAACCCTCCTCTATATATATATATATATATATATATATATATATAGTATGGCTAATTTGCTGCTGGCAGCATTTCGGCGAGGTGCTGCCGGGGGCATATCTGCCATACTGATGTTCAAACAACAAATTCAAACCGTTAGATGTTCAATCTATATTAAAATCTACTTGGAGACCAAATTTTACATTTTTTGGAATTTTTTTACTATTTATTAAGCCACTTTGAAAATTGCTGATCACATGGTCCAGAATTTGGTTGCACTGTTTTTACTGTTCACCCGGATCAGTAATTTTCAAAGTGGCTTAATAAGTAGTAAAAAAATTCCAAAAAATGTACAATTTGGTCTCCAAGCAGATTTTAATATAGATTGAATATCTAACGGTTTGGATCGACTGTTTGGACTTTGAAAATCCGAAAACGACTTGGTTGTATGACGGCCTTGGTGCAAACGTTTTGATATTAGCCACTCTATATATATATATATATATATAATATTTTGTCTCCAATGCCTATATTCTCGAAACACCCCCCAATTAATTCAACTTTCAATTAGAAATACAATGTCGTTGTTATTCTAAAAAATAACAAGGACCTTGTTGTCCTACTCCCTCTCTTTTTTTTTCTTTCTTTTCTTTTTTGAAAACGTGGCAGTGACTGCCAAGATGAATTTTATTGAATGGAAAGAGCCTCCATTACATTATATCCAAAAGAAAGAAAAAGCAAACAACAAACACAACTAGAGTACCAGTAACAACAAACCGGCACAATAACAACTGACTTAAAAAAGACCAAAAACAACACAGAAAGGAAATTGAAAACATCAGTTGCCAGATCCTTACATACCAGCACCTCCAGTCCTACTCCGTCTCTATCTCTCTCCTCTCTCCTCTCTCTCTCTCTCTCTCTCTCTCTCTGTCGAATCATCTCCTTGTTCTTCAAGTCTGAGTCGCAATAGAAATGATAAATGACTCAGACTAGAGGAAATGCATTAACATGAGAAATGATAAATAGAAAGGAAAAAAATAGACGTAATACTGGAAAGAAAAAAGAGGGAAACAAGCTATTAGAAAAATAAAAGAAAGAAATTACATATCAAAATTCTATAAAAACAAGTAATGTGAATAACATACTTGATAACTGATAACCATCTAGGTTACAAAAATATAAAAAATTCGGTCTAATGTCTGGTCTAAACGTTTGATCCGTATCAAGACTTGTGCACCTGCTTTAACAGTTTATAATTTTCATTATACATTGGATGGTTGTGGTATATTATTGTCAAGTTTCTCCATCAGCTCTTATTTTTTCTCCAAAGCATCTGTTTGTTAAAAATCATACAAATTTTGTGTTTCTACCACCTGTAATTTTATCCAGTAGAAGAATACTAATGCAACATGTTCAGATCTGCTAAGCCAGTATTTCAAATGAATTATGGTATTTGTTATGTTCTCACTGTTCCAGTACTTTAATTTAGTGCTTTAAAGCAGGGATAAAATATGCATATATAGCTAATTATTGAACCATCCAGTTGAAGGGCTAAAAATGATTTATAGCGCTAACATTGTACAACTAGTCAAAATTTCTGATTGTGTGTGGCCCAAAATTTTAAATTTTCTTTCCTTTTCTTTTTTTGGGCTCACTTTTGTGGCCCAAAGTTTTAAATGAGGCTCCTACCTCCATTTAAACGGATCTAAGAAAAGAGTTTCCGTGGTAAATCGGTATTTCGATAAAAAAAACCGACAAATCAAATTTATCATTTTGACTTTCACCAAGCTTGACTTTCATTTCTTTATTTGATCATCATATATATCACCTACAAAACTGGAATTACTTGACTTTCAACAAAATCCGAAAGTAGATATTTACGTGTTTCCAAATTCTCGTTTTGGAGCCGCGTTAATTAATTGGAAAAGTAAGAGAAAACTTTTTCTTTTGGAGTTTCTCTTCGATAATATAAAGCAAAACAAAATTAATAGAGGATAATGATTTCCTCAGTTGGATCATGAATGCAACTGCTTGAATTGAAACTAAAATTAAAAAAAAAGTGCACAGACTTGTCAAATCTTGAAAAGAAAGCTAATGATTCAAAACATATTTATTGGTTAATGTAAAGATTTAATTTAGCTTAGACAGAGTCCAACGGTAATTAATACGAGAAAGTTGAATAACAGAGGAAATATTCCACTGCAATTAAAGCTGCACTAAGAGTTATTCAGAATTTTCTGTGGCCGAAAAGAGATGCATGTTATGTGTGGCTGCTTAACATTGACCCGTTCAATAAGGTCTAATATTTAAGTAACCTCTTCTTTACCACTCTAGTAGTAATAAAATTTAGATGATTAGCATTAATTGTGATATTAATTATGGATTACTTGGTCACACCAAAACCCAGAAATTGTATATTTCCAGTTCTCACGTGATATTGTTTGCTCTTAATTAATTTGATAACGTGATCAACCTATGACTTATTATTTTAATTTGTCCCCTCTGTCTTAATCAACATATCAACATAGATTTTGACAGTATTAATCTGTCTGTATAATTAAACTTCAATTTCACAACATTAAAGAAAATTATATTGTTCTCTTAACTGCTACCTAAAGTTTATTAACTGCCCTAAAATTATGATGTTCTCTTTACATGAATATTTCTTATAAAATTTACATTATGTAAATGAATACATGATGTAAATTAAATCTCGATGCACTACAATTATTCAAGTGTGAAAAAAATAAGATCCTCGATGAGGTGGTTTGTACAAAACCTAATAAAACTTTGAGCTTTATTTTATATATTTAATTACACACAATTCTTTTGAATATCACGTAATAAAACATAAAAATTGACGCCACTCGTGATATCATCAATAAATCATATTTTGTTTTGTGTTTTTTTTTGATAAAAGGCACAGAGGCCCATTTCATTAAAGATGAAATCAAGTTAACTTACATCAGAAAAATCTTATTTTGTTTTGTGTTAGCAACTTTCCAAGAACAAATGTGATTCAAACTACTAGATTGGCATGTGAATAATTTTACCTTTATACACGGAACAAAGCCAAAAAATCTCTAACACAAGCTCTACTTTGACCTCGCCCATTGTTTAATAAAATTAAATTGTACCTTTTGTCATTATTTCAAAACACCAAAAATCTTTGACTTTTTCCAGAGGAATAGGTGGCTGAGTCGTCCAAGGTAAAACCTTTATTTTTTTATTGGTTTTTCTCTTCTGAAATTCCTGATATACGTACTTTTCAAACTAGAGATATGGCATGTAATTCTTAGTCTATGCACCGCGTATGAAAGAAGCGTAATAGAATAGGTAAGAGAAAGGAAGGCTGCATGCATTGCCCCTGCATGGCCTCTCTTATAAATACCTACCATATGTGCACTTCAATATATCCAAAAATTAAATCAAATCTCTACAGCTAGCTAGCTAGCTACTTCAGAAAAGAGAAGGGAAAAAAAAAAACATCCAATCTGTACCTGACGTTTAAGAAATTAGTTTTGCGTTGCTGTACTTGTTGTCATCTGATCTAGCTCCTCTATATATATACTAGTGTCATTAATTTTCTTTCTCCGAGGGTAATTACCGAGTGAAATAAGATGGAATTAGGCGGTGCTTACCAGCTGCTCAAATTCATGTATGCTATTATGCTATTGGGTGTCTTTGCTCCTCCTGCCTTTGCCAAGATCCATCATCACACTTTCATTGTAAGTACCATTTTTTTACTCAATATGCATTTGGTTATTATGGAAACATATTAAAGGGATACAAGCTAGCGTGCATATTCTAGGTACGTAGTATCAGTATACGCATGCATGAAATGTATAATGAATACTTAGGAACGTAGGCACAGCTTGAGTAAAAAATTCCAAGATTTGATGCATATAATTAGTCTTATGTAGAAAAGTCAACGCACCTATAAAGATAGGAAAATTTCAACTATGCTCGTTTTCATATCTTTGCATAACAATCAATTGGGTGAACTAAAATATATCTCATTACCATTACTTCAACCAGTTGAGGACTAATTCCATAATAAGCAACCACTCGTAATTAAACACTAGCTAATTTGTAATTTATTTGCAGATACAAGAAACTCCAAGCACCAGGCTCTGTAGCACCAAGAACATCCTTACCGTCAACGGCCAGTACCCTGGCCCCACCATCTATGCACGTAAGGGTGATACTGTTATCGTCAAGGTCGTCAACCAAGGAAACAAGAACATCACACTTCACTGGTATATACATTGATCATACCTTATTAAATTAGTATATATATCTGATCCCCAATTAAAGAAACAATCGACTTAGTTTTACATACATTTTTGTGTCAGGCATGGCGTTGACCAACCAACGAACCCATGGTCAGACGGACCAGAGTACATCACGCAATGCCCGATCAAACCAGGAGCCAACTTCACACAACGGATTCAGTTCACAGAAGAAGAAGGCACGCTCTGGTGGCATGCACACTCCGATTTCGATCGTGCCACTGTTCACGGCGCAATCGTCATTCACCCGAGGAAAGGAAGCACCTTCCCCTTCCCTAAGCCCGACAAGGAGGTCACACTCATTTTGGGAGAGTGGTGGAATGCTGACGTAAATGAAGTGCTACAAAAGGCACTAGCAACTGGCGGGGACGTTGATCCTTCCGATGCCAACACCATCAATGGCCAGCCCGGCGATTTCCTTCCATGCTCACAGAAAGGTATGTTGGTTTTCTAGGTCTAATTAAAGATATTTTAATTGCACTACGAAGAAAGTTGAGTAAATACTAGATAGAGTAGGACCCAATGATTTAGCTTTCAAATTCAAAGCTAACACAAAATCTCAATTTATTGCAGACACTTTCAAGGTTCAAGTGCAGCAAGGCAAGACCTACCTACTCCGTGTGATCAATGCAGCCTTGAGCAACGAATATTTCTTCGCCATTGCCAATCACCAACTCACCGTTGTTGGGACCGATGGTAGTTACACCAAGCCGTACTCAACCAACTATATTATGATCACCCCAGGTCAAACAATGGACCTTCTTTTAAAGGCTGATCAGCTAAAGAACTCGTCTTCGCCTTCTCGGTATTACTTGGCAACCCGTCCTTACAATGGTAACACAGCTGTTGGATTCGACCAAAAAGTCGCCACTGCCATTCTAGAATACAAAACGAACAAAAACACTTTTGCAACATTTCCCCTTTTAGCCTCTTTACCAGAAATCAATGACACAAATGCGGCAACCGCATTTACAGACGGGATACGCTCTCTGGCAAGCTGGGACCACCCAGTTGATGTGCCAAAAACAATTGATGAACACATGTATATCTCAATCGCGGTGAATGTTGTCTCTTGCTCTGGAAACTCTAACTGCACCGGTCCAATAGGCGACAGGCTTGCTGCCAGCCTAAACAATGCTAGTTTCCAAAACCCGCTAATTGATGTGCTAGATGCATACTATTACTCTATTCCTGATGTCTACACACAGGACTTCCCGAACAAACCACCAGTTTTCTTTAACTTCACTGAGGACACCATTCCACAGGAGCTTTTCCTTACACAAAAGTCCACAAAAGTAAAGGTTCTAGATTACAATACAACTGTGGAGATTGTTTTTCAGGGGACTAATATTCTCGGTGGCGAGAACCATCCGATGCATTTGCATGGCCACAGCTTCTATGTTGTTGGCAAAGGATTTGGTAATTTCGACAAGGAAAAAGATCCTTTGTCTTACAACTTGGTCGATCCGCCTTTTGAGAACACGATTGGCGTGCCAAAGAATGGTTGGGCTGCAATTCGTTTTAGGGCGGCAAATCCCGGTGTGTGGTTCATGCACTGCCATTTCGAACGCCACACAGTCTGGGGAATGGACATGGTCTTCATAACCAAGAATGGAAACAGTACAGATGCTAAAATGTTACATCGGCCTCATGACATGCCACATTGCTGAAGTACAAAATGGCTTCATATTTGAAATTCTATTGTAAATATAAATTCAATTTGTTCATAGATGACAATTGTAGTCATGGTAGGAAATATTATTGATTTTTTAATTCTTACAAGGAAATGTAATTGTGAATAAATTAATGCTGCAGTTGATATATTTTCTTCAATTTTGAGATTTCACCTTTGAATCTCATATGCAATGAGGTAGTAAAATGATCTACTGTAATAAAAAAAATAAAGAGAAATTTTTTTATTTGAAAAAAAAAAAGAAGAAGAGAAATTTGAATTTTGAATTTTGAATTTTCTTTTTTTATTTATTTACTGAAATCTCCGTAGAATTGGAATGGTATTCTCGATGAAAACCGAGAAAATCTAATTTATCGTTTTGACTTTCATTTCTTTATTTGATCATCATATATATCATCTATATAACAGGAACAACTTGACTTTCAACAAAATCCGAAACTAGACACGTACGTGTTTCCAAATTCTCGTTTTGGAGCCGCGTTAATTAATTGGAAATGTAAGAGAAAAAAATAGAAGATGTGTATGCATCAATGCATGGTCCTTTCCAGCCAATAGAAATTGATTCCTCTGTAGCAGTTGGATCATGAATGCAGCTCCTTGAATTGATACTAAATTTAAAACAAAATGCACATACTTTCAAATCTTGAAGAAAACTAATGATTCAATACATATATATTTATTTGCATTTGGTGTAAAGATTTAATTTAGCTTAGACAGAGTCAACTGCAATTAATACGATAAAGGTGAATAACAGAGGAAACATTCCACTGCAATTAAAGTTGCCTGACGAATTATTCAGAATTTTCTGTGGCCCAAAAAGAGATGCACGTTATGTGTGGTTGCTTAATATTGACCCGTTCAATTGAGCTTCTCAAGTGAATTTTTGTCCTTTGGATCATAAGGTCTAATAATTAAGTAACCTCTTCTTGTCAACAGTATTAAAAATATTTAGATGATTGACATTAATTTTGACATTACTTATGGATTCCCTGGTCACACCAAAAACCAGAAACGGTCTCTTCACAGTTCTCACATGATATTGGTGTAGTGGTTTGCTCCCGGGTACCTCGGGCAGGGCAGGGCAGAACCCGTCCCGGGCAGCGGGCAGGACGGGTACGGGTACAGCGGGTACCCGGGTACAACGGGCACGGGTAGACGGGTTTTTTTTTTTAAAACTCCGCCCTGCCCGTTTCAAACCCGTGCCCGTCCCGGGTAGACGGTTTTTTTTTCTGTTTTCTGTTTTGTTTTCTGATTTGTTTTCTTATTTTTTTTACCGTGTCGTACGAATATTATTACGTGTTTATAATTCGACTTTTAAAATCTGAATAGTTCAATATCAAATATTGTATATATATATACATAAAATTATCAAGTCACATCTTTATAATTCCTAAATAAATAAAATTTGTAACTCATATATAAAAATTATTTGTGCGAAAATTTGTATATTTATTCGGCTAAGTACAAGTCTAATTATTTATTTCTTTACACGAGTAATTTTATTTTATTTTCAAACTCTCATTCTAATTATATAGTTTCATAATTATTTTATATCTCAAAATTTGTAGTTTACATTTTAAATTGATAATATATTTTGTAAACGTTCAATTTAAATTGAAAATATAAATCTAAATCTAAATTAAATAAAAATTAAATATAAATCTAAATTCAAATCTAAATTTAGATGCAAATTAAATTAAATCTAAATTGAATATATATGTAAATCTAAATTAAATTTAAATTGAACCCAAATCTAATTTAAATCTAAATTCAATTAAATAAAAGAAAAAAAAACAAGGCATTTCAGCCCTCTGGAGTCTGGAGTCTGGATTCAGCCTCTGCCGAATTTAAAAAAAAAAAAAAGCCTCTGCCGAATTTCAAAAGAAAAAAAACAATCTAAATCTAAATTCAAATATAAATTAATAGGTTAAATAAAATATAAATCAAAAATATCTTAAATCAATTAATTTAAAACAATAAACATTTTAAATTGATAATATATTTTGTAAACGTTCAATTTAAATTGATAATATAAATCTAAATCTAAATTAAATAAAAATTAAATATAAATAAAAATTCAAATCTAAATTTAGATGCAAATTAAATTAAATCTAAATTGAATATAAATGTAAATCTAAATTAAATTTAAATTGAATCCAAATCTAATTTAAATCTAAATTAAATTAAATAAAAGGAAAAAAAAAAACAAGGCATTTCAGCCTCTGGAGTCTGGATTCAGCCTCTGTCGAATTTCAAAAAAAAAAAAAGCCTCTGCCGAATTTCAAAAGAAAAAAAACAATCTAAATCTAAATTCAAATATAAATTAATAGGTTAAATAAAATATAAATCAAAAATATCTTAAATCAATTAATTTAAAACAATAAAACCTATTCAAAAAATTTCTTAAATCAATTACTTTAAAAATAAATATGAATTATTTTAAAACAATAGATTAAAAAATAAAAGTTACCCTCCTCCTTTATTCCGGGCTTGGGACCGGCTATGTAAAATAACATAGGCGGAGTTCTAACTTTTTTTTTTTAGTAATTCTTCTTTAAAATGAATAATTTAAGAACTAATTTAAACGTTTAGAAATTATAATTTAAAAAATAACCATAGAGATTAAAAGAGGTTAGAAATGTATACCGACACTACCTATTTAGTAGTTTGGATTCATATACCATTGTTCGCTCTCTTCCGCACCGTCTGAATCCGAATTAGCCACGGGCCGCGGCTCGGTACCGCTTTCTTCAGTGTTGACTCCGGATGATGATTCTTGATGATCTCGATGTTGGTTGCGCTCATCAGCATCAATCCAATCTTTCAAGCACACAAGTCTCTCAAAAACATGTGCACCCAACTTACTGTGTTTGTCGGAGAGGATCCTGTTCGCCGAACTAAAACAACTTTTGGAAGGGACGGTTGACACGGGTACGGCAAATACGTCGCGGGCCATCATCGCCAGTGTTGGATAGTTTCTTTGATTCCTCTTCCACCACGTAATGATGTCAAATTCATCTTCTTTTTCGTTTACCCTCGCAAAATAGCTCACTAACTCGTTTGTGGATGTGTGCGGTTGGATCTCCGATTGGAAATCTGCTAACAATCCACCGCTGCTAGTGCTCCTGGAAGTGGAACTATTAAAAAATTAAAAAAATTAGTAGACAAATAATGTAGATATTATAAAGAATAAAGATTAAAATAATGTAGATATTTAAATTGTTACCTAGGGCCGACACGGGACGAAGACGGGTTTTGGTTGTCACCCATTCTTGAGTGGTATATGTTAAACATCTCATCGAACTTCGAAGTCACGAATGCCTCCACCCCGGTGTTGTCTAAATGTAGATTCTCTTTGTACGCTGCAACTATTTTGACCGTGAAATACTTCTTGTATGCCGGGTTGAGGCAGCTTGCGATAATGGCCAGGATGGGTACATCGTCCCAATATTTTAGAAATTTTTCTTTCATCGCATTTACGATCGGTGTGAGAGTGGAGTACTTGCTTTCAGCTTGTTCCAATTCACGGTACACCTTGGAGATGCTATAGAGATGTTTGATCAACTCAAATGCCATCGGTGAGTACGAGCAAGATAATTTGACGGTTGCATTAAAAAAAGTTCCTAAGAAATTACTCAGGGTTTGTAGTTGGTCTCATTCGTCGAGGCTGGGCTCCAATGTCATTCCCTCGGGGGTGGAGCCTCTCAAAAACTCTCCTATGACGGCTTTGTAAGGAAGGCATCGGTTCAGAAACCTATAGGTAGAGTTCCAACGGGTATCTATATCCCAAGGAACTTTCAACTTGCTCAATCCATAGTTGACGCACATCAAACCAAACCGTTGTTTTCTTTTTTGGTTTGAAACAATATGTGACAGACAATCCTTTAATTTATTGATCAAATCTCTTACGGCTTCTGTTTTAAGGCCCGTCTTCACGACGAGATTAAGTATGTGGCAAGCACACTTTTGGTGAAACATTGCACCATTCATAATCGGGTTTAGTGACCGTTACTAGCATTATCGAATGAAATAGAAAAAATCTTGTTATCCCTATCTCTCTTAAGGTTATACTCTTGTAACACCTCAATAATGGATTTGAAAATTACATGTGCTGAGTGCGGAGAATCTAACACACGAAAACTTAATATTCTTTTTTGTAATACCCACTGATCATCGATCCAATGGCCGGTAACACAAGAGTACCCAAGGCCATGTTTACCGGCAGTCCATATATCGGAGGTAATTGAGACCTTATTTTGTTGGTATGCAAATATAGCTCGGAGCTCATCTTTTGTTTTGGTAAACTGGTTTTTAATTTCACCAACCATCTTTCTATGATGGATCCTCTTGTACATTGGTTGAGCACACCCCCGAATGACTAACCGGGCAAAACTCATACAACCACCCATGCTTATTGGTTGTTCTTTGTGGGTAATGTACCGGGCCAATTCACTAAGCATTTTTGATTCATCGTATTTTGGGTTGGTTCTAGTACCATTCGCGTTCATAAGGGTTTGGATTTGTCTCGGTCCAACATTTTCACATATAACCTCACCCTTCCTTTGGTGCATTTCGACATGTCTTTTAAAGCTGGTCATACCACTACTTTGTTTATACACAAAAAACGGTTTCTTGTAATTTTGTACCTTACATTCAAGGGTTTGCATGTTGCCATTCTCATCTGTTGTCACCTTGTACCATTTGACCCACGGCTGATTGTATTCAGGAATTCTTCTAGTCTTCTTTACCAACGGCTGTTCTGGGGGGACACTTGTCGGAGGAATGATTGGTTCTTCTTCAATTTCAGTGACACTTCTCGACGGAGTACCTTCTATAGGGGGGGTGACTTGACTCGATGCTACAGAAGAAGTGCCTCCATATGCATATGGTGGTGTCGGTTGATGTGTTTCCTGTGGAATATACATGTTTGGATCGTTTGAAGTATAATACGGTGCATACATTTGGGGTGGTTGTTGATATTTTTAAATCTAGCGTTTGATCCCTTCTTTGATAATTTTGTGGATAATTTTGTGGATAATTTTGCGGATTATTAGGTGGTGGCATAGGTGGGCCAAAAATTTCCTGTGACATTCTCGCACCAAAAGATAAATCCTCATCGTGATTAGGAGATGTCATCTTTTAAACCTATTCAAAAAAATAAATGTAAATTACTTCACATATTCAAAAAAACAATCTAAATCTAAATTGAATATAAATGTAAATCTAAATTAAATTAAAGAAAAGAAAAAGAAAAAAAAAAACAAGGCAAGCCTCACCCTTTGATCAGCCTCTGCCGAATTTCAAAAAAAAAAAATCTAAATCTAAATTAAATATAAATATAAACTCAAATCTAAATTTAGATGCAAATTAAATTAAATCTAAATTGAATCCAAATCTAACATAAATCTAAATTAAATTAAAGAAAAGAAAAAGAAAAAAAAAAAAACAAGGCAAGCCTCTGGTTTGAACTTTGATCAGCCTCTGCCGAATTTCAAAAAAAAAAAAAATATAAATCTAAATTCAAATCTAAATTCAAATCTAAATTAAATATAAATATAAATTCAAATCTAAATTTAGATGCAAATTAAATTAAATCTAAATTGAATCCAAATCTAACATAAATCTAAATTAAATTAAAGAAAAAAAAAAAACAAGGCAAGCCTCTGCCTCTGGTTTGAACTTTGATCAGCCTCTGCCGAATTTCAAAAAAAAAAAAAATTCTAAATCTAAATTCAAATCTAACATAACGTGAAATAAAAATGAATCTAAATCTAAATTCAAATCTAAATTCAAATCTAAAATAAATCTAGCATAAACTAAATTTACTCTACAAAAATAAATTAATCTAACATGAAATAAATGTAACCTTTAAATCTCGAGGAAAAATCTTGCGGGAGGTGCCGAACTTCGTAATTCCGATACCTTCGTAATTCCATTTGCGTATTTGTAGAATGAATTAAATTTACAACTATATTTTTTTCAAACAATAAATTTAAAAACTGAAAATAGTAAAATTTTAGATTGAGAGAATGAGATTATGAGAGATTGAGATAATGAGAGGGTGTGAAAATATTGAGAGGAAGAGGGGTGGATATATAGAGTTTTGATTGGAGAGAGAATAATATTTGAAATTTAATAAATTCGAAAAAAAAAACAGAATTGACGGGTGGGACCCACCCGTACGGGACATAAATGACAGGTGGGACCCACCCGGTTTGATTGATTTGAACCGGTACTGTAGAACGGCTCAATATTTTAACAGAGCAGTTTTAGCTTCATGCAGCGCACTAATCAATTGCCAGCTAGTTTAAATTATGTACTCTGTGCGCTGCATGAAGCCAAAACTGCTCTGTTAAAATCACGGTTACTGTAGATCTGGGGGGAAGAAAATTTGAAATAAAGGGGTTCGGGTAGCGGGCACGGGTACGGCGGGTACGGATAGAGGGCACGGGTACGGGTAGCGGGCACGGGTACAGCGGGTACGGGTACACGGGTAGCGGGCACGGGTACAGCGGGTACGGGTACACCCGGGTTTTGCCCAAAAATAGCCGCCCTGCCCCTTTGAGACCCGTACCCGTGTACCCGTTTACCCGGGTATACCCGGGCACGGGTACGGATACCCCGAGCACCGGGCACGGGCAGCCCGTTAGGGGTAGTGTCAAACAACTATATTGGTGTGCCCTTAATTTGATAAAGTCAACCTATGACTTATTATTTTAATTTGTCCCCACTGTCTTAATCAACATAGATTTTGACAGTATTAACCTGTCTGTATAATTAAACTTCAACTGCACAATATTAAAGAAAATTATATTGTGATAGACATAATAAAACATAACGTGTTTTTACAATTAGAACACGTAATTCAGAATCCGTAAATCCAAAATAAAATAACAAAGAAATTTAAATCTTGCAGTTCTGAATTGAAGACATCTTTAGACGGAAGCGTTAGTACTGATCTTCAATGGTTTTCCTCAGATCTGATGATGGAGACCTTCAGCGTTTTCTTTACTTCTCTCTTTCAAAATGGATGTGTAGGGCGCAGAAAGTTGCACAGCGGAATGGAAGGTGTGTGCACATGTGTTAAATATTTCAGAGTTCAATGCTCTCGGTTTTCAAGACATAGAGAGAACATCAAACTTGAAACATTCGTTTCTTTCTGCTATTCCTTCTGGTTCACCCTCGACAGACCTACTGTTCATAATCAGTCTATCGAGAGAGTTTATTGATTGTGGGGACGTTTAACTCCCAGCGGGCGCAAGCCCCCGCTGTTAATTACATCAGATAACCCTTCCAAGTCATACTGAACACCTCGTTCATTCCGGAATTTGTGCCTATTTTATGTGAATTGAATAATGGGGCTAAAAAAGGGGACTCATGTATTGACCTTGGTTTTGATTTGGTTTTCTTGGTTTGGATATGTGTGTATGTGTGATTTCATATTAAAACAATGTTTATTGTATTTTAAAATAGGAATTTGGATATTTGAGAAGTGTATATACATTATTTATTTACAATTGACTCAGAACATATTTATTCACATTTTTGTTAATAAATAAGATCGTTTAAATTTGAAGAAAGGGTATTTTGGTCATTTCAGAACTTGGCTGATGGTTGGGCATGTTCAATTTTTGTTTAGAGACATGGAGGATTTAATTTGGGTTCATTTGGAGGTGGTTTGAGTTGATTTGGATTTGAAATGAAGAAGTTATGACAAAAAAGGACTGAAAATGGCTTATTTGTAAAGCTTGATTCTTTCCAGGGACCTATTTGTAAAGATGGAAGAAATGGAATTTGTGATTTGGATTTTGATAAGGTCCGGGCTGGAAGTTGGGCTTCCAGGGGCTTATTTGAAAGGATTTTAAGTAGTCAAGGGCCTTTTAATAAATGGTTAGGGACTGCGCTGTAAAGAAGCTTTGTCAGAGGGGCTTATGTGCAAAAGATTTTTGATTTAATGATTTTATTGATTATCTGGGTTTTGAGATGTGTGCTTTGAACTTCAAGATATGTGCTTCCATTTAAGCTTTGTTTTGGCGCTGGAATCAAAGGGCTCATATTGCTTTAAATCTCGTGCGCGATTGATGAGCTGGGTTTTCATTTTCACTTTTGGAGTTTTGAGCTCCGGTGATCTTCCGGTCACGGCAAGGTTGGATAAAGACACTGCTAAGATCGCCTTAGCACAATGAGTCTGTTAGACGTGTTGTCGGCCTGAGAAAGCTGGACGCGGCGGAGCTTGGGCTCTCGGTACCGATTGACGATCTTTGCCGATTTCATCATTCTCTTCACTATCTTCTTGGACCGATTAGTTAATCAATGTTGTTTAAGCATAGAAGGACTCGTGATGATCTCAATTACATGTTTCATAGGGATTCAGGTACATTCATGAACTGAGCATCTGAGTTCGGTACCGATTGGTACCAGCAGGTGGTGCATAAGCTTAGAGGCATGATTGGGGATTGGAGGAAGCTTGATTTGGATATCTCATGATATATTTCGGATTTAAACAAAATCAATTAATCATTTTTAGAGTTTACATTGAGATCAAACCGAGCATCAGGTTCATGGTCCAAGTGTTCCAATGAATTTGTTTATAATTTTTATATTGGTTTAAATGACAATTATTCATTGCCTTTTTGATGCACTTATAGAGGGAGAAAGAGACTTTAATTGTGCAAAGTTTCAGAATTTTTAGAATTTTATTTACATTTTTAAGACTTTTATTAAGGCAGAGGGGTATAAGAGGAAAATTGCTATTCTATTTGCTGAATTTTGTTATTTTAAGTGATGAACTTTGAAAACTCATAATAAACTCAAATAAGATCCGAAAAATATGAAACTTGTGTCTATTTTATGTGCTCTAAGGTCCCTTATATAACTGTCATATTCTTTTTGCAACTTGGTCCTTAAATCAGCTTCATTATCCAATTTACCAGCAGGTCCCTTTTGTCTTTTAGATGCTGAATTTTCTGTTTTGAATGCTGAACTTCCAAAATTCATAGAAAATCGAAATAAATTCAGAAAAATATGAAATTTGTGTCTATATTATGTATTTTAAAGTCCTTTATTTGACTGTGCAATTTATTTTTCATGTTGAATTTTTGGGTGACTTGTGCTGTCCAGTTTGCAGACAGGGGTCAATTCTGGCATTTTGGAGTGCATTATTGTACCAGTAGCTATTGCCATGCATTCTACTGCTGGTCTTTGTTTTGGCTGTGTACCAAGGACTGGTACAAGGGTATGAACACATAAGGCACTGACTGGTTGAGGTCAGAACAGATCTTATAGGCATGAAAGCCACTGTTTCACATTAGTAGCAGAAAAAAAGGAAATCAAAAGCTCCAAAAGATCATTATTTCATTTTTAAATATCAAGAAACTGTTATCAAAATCTGGTTTTATGCAGGTCCCTGTCCTTTTTGAAAATCATGTTTGCTATGTATTTTCCATGTTTTGAGAGGACAAATCATCAAGATGTCATTGGACTAAGAATATAAATGGCACAATGCAATTATAGTTGCTGCCTATATATCTCAGCCCTCTATCTCTCACTTTTTGCAAATAGGTCCTTCAAGGTATTGTTATTTAGCAAATTTTCTTTAGCTTCATAACATTGCACCTTGAGTTCCTTTTCTATTCCTTCTTTGCAAAAAGGTCCTTTTGGTTGAAGAAATATGAAGGATGCCAGCCGGCCTCAACTTCATAATCCTTTGTGCATTAATTTTTTATTTGTCACTTTATATTGAAGATATTGAGAATATCAAATCAGATCCAATATGTGACAACTCTTAGCAAGTTTGGAGTGTACAGCTGTGTACATCTTTGTATCCGATTCTGTATCAAATCTAGTGTAATTAGGAAATAGTAACAGCAATATTGCATATTGTAATTTAGGAAAGAGTGTAACGGCTAATTAGTAATTAGCCTATATAATATCATGTATAGCCTGTAATAAAGTATCAATACAAATCAATTTCTTTTATATTAAACTTCGTATCATGGTATCAGAGCATTAAGAACTTAGCAATACCAGAGCTCAGAGATAAATCAAAATCGTCGCGATGAGTGAAAACCAAATTACCATCGATGGCGAGGCGACATCTGAGATGTCCGCCAATACGGTGACAGCAGTCGGAAACCTCACCGGTATGCCCCAGTTCAATCAAGCGACCTCTAACGGCGGCCCGAGTGCTGGCGACAGGGGGAGAGCAAAAGCTGATGCAAAGTCGGGTGAAAGGTGCGATCACTGCCACCGAAATGGACACACTGAGAAATCTTGCTGGTCCCTACACCCCCACCTGCGACCAGCGAAGAAAAATGAAAGAATCGGAGAAGCCCCGCACACGGCAGCAGCGGAAAGAACCAATTTGAACAACTCCAACTCGATAATTGAGCAAATCAGTAAGCTGCTAGCTAAGCTTCCTAAGAACTCTAATGGAGGACATTTGAGGGACAAAAATCAAAGGGTAGAAGGTAAATTTAACTCTCTGGACCCTAATTTTATCAATAATTGCACTGCTGAAAGGTTGTCTTGGAAACATTCTAACATAAACCTTAAACATATCCAAAATAGCAACGCTAAATCAAAACCCAGTCAGACTTGCGGTCCGGATCCAGAACTTGTCCAATATATCAGCAACCAACCAGAACCTAGGAACTTTTGTAACTTAGACCCTAAGAATGTTCAAAATAGTGTTCCACAACCCGATTTAAGTAATTCTTGCACATATTTAGCTATAAATAAAAATAAATGGATTATAGATTCTGGAGCAACAGATCATATGTCTGGAAATATTGGAAATATAGAAAATCTAGTCAAAAATGAAACATCACCACATGTCTCTGTAGCTAATGGTCATGAAGTACAAATAAAAGGCATATGACAAACCACATTATTTGAAAAAAATATTTCAAACGTGTTGTACATGCCTACATTTACCTCTAACTTACTTTCTATTAGTAAAATAACAACTGAATTAAATTTCAATGTAATTTTCTCACCAAATAATGTGATATTTCAAGACCGATTAACTGGAAAAAAGATTGGTGAAGGAAAATTAGAGAATGGACTCTATTTTATTGAAACAACCAATCATGCTTATAATAGTATTAGCAATAATAATTATTTGTGGCATCATAGAGTAGGTCATCCTTCTGATGTATCTTTAAAGAAACTTATGCCATTTTTAAATTTAGATTCAAGTAATTGTGATATTTGCAAGTATGCTAAACAAACTAGAAGACCATTTACTATTTCAACTAGCAAAACTACTAAACCTTTTGAAATTATTCATTCTGACGTATGGGGTCCTGCTCCAATGGAGTCATTTAATGGTTATAAATATTTTGTAACATTTATTGATGACTACTCACGCACTACATGGTTATACTTACTCAAATTTAAAAGTGAAGTTTTTTCAACGTTTAAAGAATTTACAAATATGATATCAAATCAATTCAATTCAAAAATTAAAAACTCTAAGATCTGATAATGGTACTGAATATATTAATAAAGAGTTTTCAAATTTTCTTAAAGAATTAGGAATTATTCATCAAACAACGTGTGTAGGCACTCCTCAACAAAATGGAATTTCTGAAAGAAAAAATAGACACTTACTTGAAGTTACACGCGCATTATTATTTCAAACAAATGTACCTAAAAGTTTTTGGTCCGAAGCTGTTCTAACTGCTACATATTTAATTAATAGAACTCCTAGTCATATTTTAAATGATAAATCTCCCTTAGAAGTTCTTAATAACAGAAAATTAAATTTAGAGCATTTAAGAGTATTTGGATGTGTATGCTTTATACATGTACAAGAAAATCAAAGAGATAAATTGGAAAAGAGAGCAATTAAAGGGGTCTTCTTAGGTTATTCCTCTCAAAAGAAAGGGTACAAATGTTATGACTTTAATAAAAAGAAAATGTATATATCTAGAGATGTAACATTTCGCGAAGATGAACCATACTTTAAAGAAGGTAATTCAATACCTAGTGTAGAGGGTCAGTATGGTCACAACCAAGAAGAACAACCTAGGCCAATACTAACTATTTCAGGTCAAGATGAAACTCCCAAAAGTTGTCAAGAACAACAAATTGAAGATGAAGAAGCATCTCAAAATGACACTCTTCAAGTCTCAGGTGACACAAATCAAAATCATGTTCGCAGGTCAGTACGTTCCACTAGACCTCCTACCAGGTTAAGAGATTTTGTTACATACCATACTTCATTATATCCTATTCAAAAACATATCACTTATGATAATGTATCCCCAAAATACCAGACCTATCTAAGCTCTATATCAAGTCAAACCGAGCCATTAACATATCAAGAAGCCCAAACAAATCCTATATGGAAAAAGGCAATGGAAGAAGAGCTAGATGCTCTTGAAAAAAATAAAACTTGGACCATTGTAGATCTACCTCAAGAAAAGAAACCAGTAGGATGCAAATGGATATACAAGATTAAATATAATAGTGATGGCTCGATCGAACGGTATAAAGCTAGACTAGTAGCCAAAGGTTTTACTCAAACATATGGTATAGACTATACTGAAACTTTTGCACATGTGGCCAAAATGAGTACTGTTAGGGTATTACTATCACTAGCAGTAAACAAAGGTTGGGACTTATTCCAAATGGATGTTAAAAATGCTTTCCTCCAAGGAAACTTAGAGGAAGAAGTGTATATGAACTTACCACCTGGTCATCCCAAGGAATTTAATAAAAACCTTGCATGTAGGTTGCATAAATCCATTTATGGTCTTAAACAATCACCTCGTGCATGGTATGCCAAACTAAGTTGGGCATTGTCAAAACTTGGCTTTACAAAAAGCTCTGCAGATTCATCCATGTTCACGAAACACTCGAAAAACTCAATTGTCATTGTATTAGTATATGTAGATGACATCATTATTACAGGAAATATGAATCATGAAATTAGAATAGTACAAGATCACTTAAAAGAAAAATTTGATATCAAGGACTTGGGATATTTAAAATATTTTCTTGGAATAGAGGTAGCTCACTCAACTAAAGGACTCTTTTTATCTCAAAGAAAGTATACACTAGACTTGTTAAGAGAAACAGGTAAACTAGGCTCTAAACCAGTGACTACACCTATGGAAATGAATTGCAAATTAAACCCTACAGATGGTGAACCTTTAAAAGACATTGGGCAATTTCAAAGACTAGTTGGTAAACTAATCTATCTAACTGTCACCAGACCAGACATCACATATGCAGTTAGTGTAGTTAGTCAATTCATGCATAGTCCTAGAACAAGTCACTTGAATGCTGTCAACCGAATTTTGTACTATTTGAAAGGTTCACCGGGAAGGGGAATTTGTATGAAGAACAATAATGATAACACTATTCTTGGTTATTCTGATGCAGACTGGGTAGGCAATGCAGATAGAAGGTCTACAACTGAATACTGCACATTTGTTGGAGGCAAACTAGTAACTTAGAAAAACCAGAAGCAAAAATATTGTGGCAAGATCCAGCATGGAAACTGAATATTGAGCAATGACATCCACAACAAGTAAACTCATATGGTTGAAACAATTGTTACAAGACATGGGAATGCAAGTTAAGCACCCTATGAAGATGTATTGTGATAACAACGCAGCAAGACATATTGCCTCAAACCCGGTGTTTCATGAAAGAACCAAACACATAGAAGTTGATTGTCATTTCATACGAGAAAATGTTCAATCCAAGAAAATTGAAACACTGTATGTAAATAGCAAAAATCAACTGGCAGATATCTTCACAAAAGCACTTGATGGGAATACATTTCACCAAATCACAAGCAAGTTGGGCTCTTTCGACTTATTCGAACCCAACTTGAGGGGGAGTATTGAAGATATTGAGAATATCAAATCAGATCCAATATGTGACAACTCTTAGCAAGTTTGGAGTGTACAGCTGTGTACATCTTTGTATCCGATTATGTATCAAATCTAGTGTAATTAGGAAATAGTAACAGCAATATTGCATATTGTAATTTAGGAAAGAGTGTAACGGCTAATTAGTAATTAGCCTATATAATATCATGTATAGACTGTAATAAAGAATCAATACAAATCAATTTCTTTTATATTAAACTTCGTATCACTTTATCCCTTTAAATAAGATCTTTTAATTAAAATGAACAAAAGGTTGGATATGCAAGGATGCCAGCCGGCTCTACTACACATATCTTCACTAATCTCATTTTATTAAAAGTTCTAAAAGGGTACAAAAAGAAGAAAAAACAAAGAAAGAGTTATAATCTTAAAGTACTTTCTCTCCTTTTTTTTTTTTTTAATATACTACTGTTTTAAGAAAGAAACAGAGAAAGAAAAGAGGAAGAGTAGAGAAAAGAAAGAAGAGTTTAAAGGAATATATATATATATATATATATCTTCTTTTTGTTTCTAAAATCAACTACTTCATTATATACATAGAGTGAGGCTATGGTGCTATGCATAGCACGGATGGGGTCCGTGCTACGGCTCAAAATTTAATTTTTTAAAATCCTAATAGTCGATCCAACCGTTCAATGTGATAACCATATGAATATGTACTTGCAAACTAAATTTTATATTTTTTTGAATTTTTTTACTATTTTTTTAGATAGGTAGAAAAATCAGTGTTTTCTGAAAATTCTGGACCATCAAAATTCTACCTATCTAAAAAAATAGTAAAAAAATTCGAAAAAATATAAAATTTAGTTTGCAAGTACATATTCATATGGTTATCACATTGAACGGTTGGATCGACCGTTAGGATTTTGAAAAGTCAAATTTTGAACCGTAGCACGGACCCCATCCGTGCTATGCATAGCACCATAGGCTCACTCATATATATATATATTTTTCTTAAAAGCTTCTTAACATAATATTTGTTTATTATGCAAAAGGAGCTTATTTTTTTTTTATGAGTCTCATGCCTTCAACTCACTTATATGAATTGAGGCAGTCAACTTTCATCACAGAAAAGAAAAGAAATAGAGAAAAATAAAGAAAAAGGAAAGAACCCGAAAAATGCATAAAAAAGGGAAAGATAATAACTCAAAAATTCATTTCATTAACTCATGAGTATACATGGAAGATCAAGCTTTACTAAGCTTGCTACATTGCAAGAGAGTGGGGTTCTACCTAATACTTGTGTATTTCGGTTGAATGGAAGCTTTAAGCTTTTCTAGGATTTTTCTATTCTCTCTTTTTCTTTCTTTTCTTTTTGCTCTTTTCTTGTGTATATCCGTATATCTGGTCTCTGTTGGGTATATCCGGTGGTGTGTTGTGTATTACGGCTCTTGTGTTGTGTTTCTCTGTATTGAGGTGCTGCCTTTTCTCTTCATTTGAATGAGGGGTTTATATAGCTTCAATCATCAGATTTTTAGGGTTTCAACAGCAAGGTTCGGATTAGTATGCTGGCTTGATCCAAGGCGTCCATTTTTTCCTTTTTAATCGGGTGGTTGAGGCTTGAAGCGCAGAGAGGCAGAGGGAATCTCCAGCATATTGCAAGCTGTACATTTTTCTGTCGTTTTCTATTTTGCCGTTGGAGAGGAGAGTTCCTTCGGGTCACATGGACTTGTTTCTTGTAGACCACGCACAGCCTTGTTCAAGGTCCTCCATAGACCATGTTTAAACAATAGAATATCGAATATTGTAGCATCTTTGACTGCCTCTTTATTTCCTTGGTCTCCAACTAGTTCGACCCAAGCACATTCCTTTTAAAAAGGCCCAGGCAGCAGCCCACTTATATTCATCCATTCTTATTTTTTGTTTTGACCCAATATAGTTACGGCCTATGAAGCAAACTCAACAAAAAAAATCACTTGGATTGATTTAAGCATCTGCCAATGTTTCGGCCATTTAATAAACTCAATATGGGCCGAATTCAACTTTGTATATTTCACTTCAATTGGAACTTACGGCCAATGCTATTTTGCCATTTCATTTAACTCAAATCATGAGCTTCCAATTAATAGAACGATTTTGTTAATCTTTTCCATTTTAACATTTTGAATGGACACCTCCCCTTCTTATATTTTTTTTATTTCTGAATCCGGACTTTTTTTTTTTTAGGGTCGAACAGGATGAAACTTTTTCAGAATAATAGCCCTCAAAATCAGTGGAGAGAGATGTTTCCAGAAAAACAATTTTGGAATAAATGGGCAGAAAAAACGTTTTGGAATAATTCTGTCCAAATAGAGAAGATGTTTTTTTATATTCTCTGAGACAACCTTTGGGACCAGTACATTTATTAATAGCAATTTGAATTTTTTCATCAAAAATTCAGATGCATTTTGGTTAATTTCTTTAAATGAAATTGGTGCACAGTAATAAAATAGGCCACATAATAAAATAAAACTAACATATTGTTCTCTTAACTGCTACCTAAACTTCCCTAAAATTATATTGTTCTCTTCGCATGAATAATTTTTTTGAAATTTAGATGATGTAAATTAATAGATGCACTAGAATTATTCAAGTAAAAATATGAAAAAAAAAAAATTAGAAGTTCTCTATGAGGTGGTTATAGGCTTATAGCTTAACACCTAAATTTTTTTGAGCTATTATATATTACACAGTTATATTGAATATGACGTAATAAGTAATAAATCATAAAGAAGGACACCACTGGTGATATCATTCATAATTCCTGCTTTTGTGTTAGCAACTTTCCAAGAACAATCTTGACAGCCACTGTGACGCAAGGCGGTCCCGATACTATCTTGCCCGTTAAGCTCAAGTACTCGGTTTTATGGTAAGAGACAAAGAGTATTGCTCACAAATAACTCAAACAAAGAAACACACAATTTTCTATTCAAATAACGCTGCCTCTTACATGAGTATTGCTTCATATTTAAAGGAAAACAAAATTAAAAGCTAACTTAGGAATTGTAAAATAATAAATACTAATTTTAGTAACCCAAGGAAATTTTGACTGATATTTTAATTTCTTAATAAAGCCCACGTAGTCTTCTATGTAGTCTAGTCAAAATTGCTTAATGGTTCAAAGTTCTCCTTGGAAGTTCGGCCAATGTAATCAAAATTATTAAATTGTTCAATTGTTTCAAGAAACCTAGAAGACCGCCCATGCATGCATCCAATTACTAATTTCAAGTTTCTTTGAAGACCGGCCATACAAATATCCATGCAGTCAAAGGGTTGGTTCAAATTTCAAGTTGCACATATAAATTCTTGATCGGCTTGGATTTGGTGTGACCGTCATCCGTATCCGAGTCTGAATCGGACACTACCTCGGGACGCACTGCGTCACACTGTCTTGCCAAGCCCCTTCCAAAAAAAAAAAACTTTCCAAGAACAAATGGGATTTCTTTCTATATATACTTGAATGGCAAGTTAATAATTCTACTTTATACAATAAAAATTGAACAAGCCGAAGAATCTCTTTTTTGACCTCGCTCATTATCTCAAAACACCCAAAATCTTTGACTTTTTCCAGAGGAATAGGTGGCTGAATGCCTGAATCCCAGATAATTTTTTTTTTCTCTTCTGAAATTCCTCAGATACATTCTGGTCTACGCACCGCGTATGTAAGAAGCGTAATAGAATAGGTAAGAGAAAGCTGCATGCATGAGCCTGGCCTCTCTTATAAGAGGAGGGATCCACTTACAACAAATTTGAGTTACAACAAAGTTACAACATTCATTTTTTTCATTTTCAAAGTCCAAATCGTCGATCCAAACCGTTCAACATGATCTCCACAATAAAATGTGCTTGTAGATCAAATTTTACATTTTTTTGAATTTTTTTACTATTTATTAAGTATTTTACAAAAAATAGCCATACTTAGACCATTGAATTTTGTACCCATCTTAATAAATAGTAAAAAAATTCAAAAAAATATAAAATTTGATCTGCAAGTACATTTTATTTAGATAATCATGTTGAACGGTTTGGATCGACGATTTGGACTTTGAAAATGAAAAAAATGAATGTTGTAACTTTGTTGTAACTCAAATTTGTTGCAAGTGGATCCCTCCTCCTCTTATAAATACCTAATTAGCATATGTGCTCTTCAATCTATCCAAAAATTAAATCAAAAATCTCTACAGCTACTTCAGAAAAGAAAAAATCAAATCAAATCTGTACATAGCAAGTACATACTGGAGTTTAAGAAATTAGTTTTGCGTTGCTGTACTTGTTGTCATCTGATCTAGCTTCTCGAGTCATTATTTTTCGCTTCATTTTTCTCCGAGTGTAATTACCGACTGAAATAAGATGGGATTAAGCAGTGTTTACCTGCTCAAATTCATGTATGTTCTTATTCTATTCGGTGTCTTTGCTCCTCCTGCCTTGGACAAGATCCATCACCACACCTTCACTGTAAGTGCCCTTTTTATACTAAATATGCATTTGGTTATTATTATGGTTTATGGAAGCACATTGAAATGATACAAGTGTGGCATCTTCTAGGTAGTATCAGTATGGATGCATGAAATGTATAATGAATTGATGAATACAAAAGGAACGTAGGCACAACTTGAGTACAAAATTCCCAGATTTGATACACGTCATTAGTCTTTTTTTTTTTGAAGGTTGTCGACAATTGTCAGCAACGAAATATATTAAGGAAAATTGTTAAAATACACGTCATTAGTCTTATGTTGAAAAGTCAACACACCTTTAAAGAAAGGAAAAATTCAATTATGGTCGTCTAATCCAGGCATGCATAATCTTGATATCTTTGCATGACAATCAATTGGGGAACTGGTGATTAATTAATAATAAGATATCTTAGAAAATTATCTTTGTACATAGGGTATATATCTGATTATCAAGTTGAGGACTAATTCAAATATAAGCAACACCACACCTAATTATCAAACACTAATTTGTAATTTATTTGCAGATACAAGAAACTCCATGCACCAGGCTCTGCAGCACCAAGAACATCCTTACCGTCAACGGCCAGTACCCCGGCCCCACCATCTATGCACGCAAGGGCGATACTGTTATCGTCAAGGTCATCAACCAAGGAAACAAGAACATCACCCTTCACTGGTATATACATTAATTGATCATTCCTTAATTAAGGTATTATATCTGATTCCCAATAAAGACTGAGTTCCATATACTTTTTTGTGTCAGGCATGGCGTTGACCAGCCACGAAACCCATGGTCAGATGGGCCAGAGTACATCACACAATGCCCGATCAAACCGGGAGCCAACTTCACACAACGAATTCAGTTCACAGAAGAAGAAGGCACGCTTTGGTGGCACGCACACTCCGATTTTGATCGTGCCACTGTTCATGGTGCAATGGTCATTCACCCGAGAAGAGGAAACACCTTCCCCTTCCCAAAGCCCGACAAGGAGGTCACACTCATTTTGGGAGAGTGGTGGAATGCTGACGTAAATGAAGTTCTACAAAAGGCACTTGCGACTGGCGGCGACGTTGATCCTTCGGATGCCAACACCATCAATGGCCAGCCCGGCGATTTCCTTCCATGCTCACAGAATGGTATTTTTCTTTTCTAAATCTAAGGCTATTTCAATTGGAATTCAAAGAAAGTTGAGTACATAGAGTAGGATCCAATGATTTTGATTTCAAACTGACTGTTTTGAAACTTCGAAGTTAATTAACACAAAATCTCAATTTGTTGCAGACGCTTTCAAGTTTCAAGTGAAGCAAGGCAATACTTACCTACTTCGTGTGATCAATGCAGCATTGAGCAACGAATATTTCTTCACCATTGCCAATCACCAACTCACCGTTGTTGGGACGGACGGTAGTTACACCTAGCCGTACTCAACCGACTACATTATGATCACCCCAGGTCAAACAATGGACCTTCTTTTAAAGGCTGATCAGCTAAAAGACTCCTCTTCGCCTTCTCGGTATTACATTGCAACCCGTCCTTACAATGGTAACACAGCTGTCAGATTCGACCAAACTGTCGCCACTGCCATTTTAGAATACAAAACGAACGAAAACACTTTCGCAACTGTTCCCCTTTTCGCCTCTTTACCAGAAATCAATGACACAAATGCGGCAACCGCATTTACTGACGGGATACGCTCTCTGGCAAGCTGGGACCACCCAGTTGATGTGCCAAAAACAATTGATGAACACATGTATATCTCAATAGCGGTGAATGTTGTCCCTTGCTCCGGGAACTCTAACTGCACCGGTCCGTTTAACGACAGGCTTGCTGCTAGCCTAAACAATGCTAGTTTTGAAAACCCGCCAATTGATGTGCTAGATGCATACTATTACTCTATTCCTGATGTCTACACACCGGACTTCCCTAACAAACCGCCGGTTTTCTTTAACTTCACCGAGGACACCATTCCAATGGAGCTTTACCTTACAGAAAAGTCCACAAAAGTGAAGGTTCTAGAGTACAATACAACGGTGGAGATTGTGTTTCAGGGGACTAACATCCTCGGTGGCGAGAACCATCCGATGCATTTGCATGGCCACAGCTTCTATGTTGTTGGCAAAGGATTTGGTATTTTTGACAAGGAAAAAGATCCTTTGTCTTACAACTTGGTCGATCCGCCTTATGAGAACACGATAGGCGTGCCGAAGAATGGTTGGGCGGCGATTCGTTTTAGGGCGGCAAATCCCGGTGTTTGGTTCATGCACTGCCATTTCGAACGCCACACAGTCTGGGGAATGGATATGGTCTTCATAACCAAAAACGGTAACGGTACAGATGCTAAAATGTTACCTCGGCCTCACGACATGCCACGCTGCTGAAGTACCAAATAGCTTCATATTTCAAATTTTATTTTGTAATTAAAAGTTCAATTTGTTCATTGATGACAATTGTAGTCATGATTGAAATTTGATTGATATTTTATTCTTTCAAGGAAAATTGTGGATATATTAATGCTGCAGTTAATATATTTTTTCTTCAATTAACATTCAGACTTCAACTTTCAAAAAAAAAATATTCAGACTTCACCTTTGAATCTCATATTCAATGATGTGGTAAATTGATTTTGATCCGAAGAAATGGAACGGCATTTTACCGAACATAAATAGCGTGTGTATATATACAATTAAGAAATTCTATCCCAGTTACAACTTCCTTACCTGTTTATACATTTTCATTTAATGAAATTAACAACGGGCGATGTCAAGGCACCGAGTTTGTGTTAGAGATTTTTCGGGTTTGTTTTGTTCAATTTTTGTTCTGCAAAGGTTAAATTATTAGCATGCCAGTCAAGTAGAAAAAAATCCCGTTTGTTTCTGGGAAGTTGCTAACACAAATTAAGCAAAGTATGTAGGATTTATTAATTATTTCACCAGTGGCGTGCGTCATTCTTTAAGCAAACTACCTCATCGAGGATCTTTTTTTTTCTTTTTTTCATATTTTTCTTAAATAATTACAGTAAGTATTTACCAATAAAAAAATAATATAAAATAAATGCTAGGGAAATGGGCAGGTGAAAAACTTTAGTGACGTAATAAGTAAAATATAATTTTTAAAATATAACCAGTTTTTGATGTTTTATTTGTAAAATATAATAAAATTAATTATTATATTAGTATTATCTGTTATTGTCAGTTTTGTAGAAACAAAGAGATTGAATAATAACTTGTATATTTTGTATATGTTGTCAATGGGTATATATATCATGAGTGAGGCTATGGTGCTATGCATAGCACCAATGGCTAGTGTACTACGGCTCAATATGGTACTTTTTAAAATCCTAACGGTCGATCCGAACCGTTCAATGTGATAATCATATGAATTTGTACTTGCAAACTAAATTTTATATTTTTTCGAATTTTTTTACTATTTTTTTAGATAGGTAGAATTTTGATGGTCCAGAATTTTCAGAAAACACTGATTTTTCTACCTATCTAAAAAAATAGTAAAAAAATTCAAAAAAATATAAAATTTAGTTTGCAAGTACATATTCATATGGATATCACATTGAACGGTTCGGATCGACCGTTAGGATTTTAAAAAGTACCATATTGAGCCGTAGTACACTAGCCATCCGTGCTATGCATAGCACCATAGCCTCACTCATATATCATTCTCTCTAGTTTACCGTTGGAGTCCCAACAGCTCATTTCTAGCTAATCTAAATTATTTTACAATTTTACAATTTAACCCTTCTAAGTTATTTTATTCTTCAACACTCCCCCTCAAGCTAGGATTATAAACATCAATTAATCCTAGCTTGCGTATTATTTCTTCAAATATTCTCGGAATTAGCCCCTTAGTAAAAATATCGGCTAATTGGTCTTGACTCTTCACATATGGGGTTTCAATCTCCTTTGCTTGTACTTTCTCTCTTATGAAATGACAATCAATTTCAATATGTTTTGTTCTTTCATGAAATACGGCATTTGAAGCGATGTGCCTTGCCGCATTGTTATCACAAAACATCTTCATTGGCTTGTCAATTTTGAAATTCAACTCTCCAAGCAATTGTTTAATCCACGTGAGTTCACTTGCGGTGGATGCCATGGCACGATATTCCGCTTCCGCACTTGATCGTGCCACGACATTTTGCTTCTTGCTTTTCCATGTGACTAAGTTTCCGCCTACAAATGTGCAATAGCCGGTTGTTGATTTTCTATCAAAGCTTACGGCCCAATCTGCATCGGAATAGCCACACACATCATTAGATTTATTGTTTTTCATCAATACACCTTTTCCGGGTGATTTCTTTAAGTATCTTAAAATCCTATCAATTGCATCTAAATGAGGTTTTCTTGGTGCGTGCATGAATTTGCTAATTTGGCTTACCGCAAATGATATATTCGGCCTTGTTACGGTTAGGTAAATTAGCTTACCTACAAGCCGTTGGAATTGATTGATATCTTCCAACGGTTCCCCTTCTTCGGGATCCAACTTACAATTGCTATCAATTGGTGTTGAGGCCGGTTTGGATCCCAATTTTCCCGTTTCTTTTAGAAGGTCAATGGTATATTTCCTTTGTGAAATAAATAAACCCTTGATAGAATGAGCTATTTCAATTCCTAAAAAATATTTAAGTCTACCAAGATTCTTTATTTCAAATTTTTCTTTTAAGTGTTTTTTAACATTGTTAATTTTTTCGTAATTATTTCCGGTAATAATTATATCATCGACATAAACAAGGACAATGGTTGAATCACTATTTTCATGTTTTGAGAAAAGTGATGTATCGGATTGGCTTATTTTAAAACCGAGAAAAATTAAATATTGAGAGAGTTTTCCATACCATGCCCTTGGCGATTGTTTAAGCCCATAAATTGACTTATTTAACCTACAAGCAAGGTTAGTATTTTTTTTCTTTTATATGACCCGGTGGTAGAGTCATATAAACCTCTTCTTCAAGTGTTCCTTGAAGAAATGCATTTTTTACATCCATTTGACATAAGTTCCACCCATTATTTACCGCTATTGAAAGCAAAATTCTTATGGTATTCATCTTTGCTACCGGAGCAAAGGTCTCTTGGTAATCAATACCATATGTTTGGGTATACCCTTTGGCAACTAGCCGGGCCTTATACCGTTCTATGGATCCATCACTTTGATATTTTATTTTATAAACCCATTTGCATCCAACGAGTTTTTTATTTTTTGGTAATGGTATGATGGTCCATGTGTCATTTTTTTCTAAGGCTTGAAGTTCTTCTTCCATAGCCTTATACCATACCGGTTGGTTAATGGCTTCCTCAAAATTCCTCGGTTCTTCTATTTTAGAGATTGAACTAAGAAATGCACGGTGGGATTTTGAAATATTTTCATATGAAATAAAATTTTCAATAGGATATTGGACCTTATATGTTACGAAATCTCGTAACCTTGTTGATGATTGTCTATGACGAGTTGACCTTCTCCTCGGTTCTTCTTCAATATTTTCATTTTCTTCCTCTTCGGCTTCATTTTGAGGTGTGTTATCATTTTCTTCTTCTTCTTCTTCTTCTTCTTCCTCTTCTTCGTCATTTCCTACAATTCTTTGCTCAATAATTTGATTAGTGGACATAGGAATGACAAAGTCATTTGTACTAATTTGATTATCAATCTTATCTTTATTTTTGAAATATGGCTCCTTTTCAAAAAATGTTACATCTCTAGAAATATAAAGTTTTTTATTTATAGGATCGTAGCATTTATAACCCTTTTTTTGAGATGAATAACCTAGAAATATAGCTTTTATAGAAGTATGATCTAGTTTATCTCTTTTATTTTGGTGTACAAAACATGTACATCCAAAAACTCTTAGGTGGTTAAAAAATATTTTCCTTTGGTAAATAATTTGTAGTGGACTTTTATTTTTTAAAACAACACTTGGCAACCTATTTATTAAATAAGTTGCGGTGAGAACGGCATCCGACCAATAGATTTTCGGAACATTGGTTTGAAACATAAGTGCCCTAGTCATTTCAAGTAAATGACGGTTTTTTCTTTCGGAAATTCCGTTTTGTTGTGGAGTATAAACACATGTTGTTTGATGTATGATTCCTTTTTGTTTCAAGAAGTTTGAGAAATTTTGATTCACAAATTCCGTTCCATTATCGGTTCTAAGAATTTTGATTTTAACATTGTATTGATTTTCAACTAAATTTGAAAATTCTTGAAAACAAGAAAAAACCTCACTTTTATTTTTTAACAAATATAAGTGTGTTAGTCGTGAAAAATCATCTATAAATGTAACAAAATATTTGAAGTCATTATAAGAGTTTACGGGAGCGGGTCCCCAAACATCGGAATGAATAAGTTCAAATATATGATTACTTTTTGTATTTGAGCTTACAAAAGGGAGTCTTGTATGCTTGGCAAATTTGCATACTTCACAATTACTACAATCCAATTTAGAAAAATCAAAAACACATTTTAAAGTTCTATCGGAGGGATGCCCAATTCTCCTATGCCACAAGTATGCCATGTCTTGCACTTGGGTATTGAAATTGTATGATCGGCTATACAAAAAATACAATCCATTTTTGAAAACACCTTCACCAATCATCCTCTTGGATATTAAATCCTGAAAAATTACATTTTGAGGTGAAAAAATAATTTCACAATTTAATTCTTTTGAAAGTTTACCCATAGACAATAAATTAGCGGTGCAATTATTTACATGCATGACATTTTTAATTTCTTTTGAGAAAACAATAATTGAGCCATACCCATAAATTTCCATTTTTTCTCCATTTGCAACATAAACAAATTTTCCCTCTTTTCCTTTTTTATAATTTTGCAATAAATCCTTATTTCCGGTCATATGGTCGGTTGCACCGGAATCTAAGATCCAATCAAGATTATTTTGGGAGTATTCCAGATTTAAATTTCCTAAATATGTGTATTTTTCTGATTTCTGTTCACTGTTTTCGGGTTCAGTTTTGTCTGAATCATTTTTAGCCCGTTTGCTTGGTATCACATATTTATTTGGGCTTAGCTTTCTTAATAAATTGTTTGAAAAACAGGAACCTGGACTGGGCTTGTTTAGAAGCCCACTTAGATGAGAAAGTAGAGCCCCCAATTCGGATCTGCTTGGAGCACTCCCAGCTGCGGATCCAGCAGGAATTGGCGGACCCATTAAGGGCCTTGCAGCTGGCGCAGAAGAGAGCACGTGAGTGGGTTGGGTGCATTGCAGCTGGCGCAGAATTGGCGGACCCATTAAGGAGGCAGACCCAACAGTGTAAGTGAGTGGATTGGGTGCAGAACCGCTAGGTGGAAAGGCAGACCCGTTAAGGGCCGAACCAGACCCGTTTTTAATCCTTTCTTCTTCCTGAGACAGAGCCGCCCCAGCAAAGCTCTCCCCCTTAGGGTTTTTTCCTTTTCCTCCCTTTCCACCATTTCCCCACCATTTCGGCCTTAATTCGGGATGGAGAAACCAACACTTGTTCTTCTCATGTCCCTCTTTCTTGCAATGTTCGCATTTTTCGGTGGTTCCCCTTTTCTCCGGATTTTGACTGAAATTTGGAAAATTCGATTTTCTAGCTGCGACGAAGCCATGGCTCTCCCTTTCCTCGTTAATGATAGCTTGTGAACTGCTCATAGTTTCTCTTCTACTTTCTTCTTGTTGGATCATATTTTTAATTTGAGAATAGGAAGGGAGAGGGATTGTATTCATGATCTGAGCTCGTACGGCCTCATAGCTCGGGTTTAATCCCGCAAGGAGCTCGAATATATCATCTTCTTCTTCTCGTTTTCGGATTACGGCCAGATCCGCGGTTTGCGGCCGATACGAGCGAAGCTCGCCTTTTTTCTTTTGAAGAGCACCGAGGTACTCTACATATTTTCTCTCGCCTTGTTTCTCTTGCTGAATTTCTTGTTTGAGTTGGTAAATACGAGAGTAGTTATTTTCTTGACCGTACATGGCTTTGACGGCTTCCCATAGTTCAAAAGCCGTGTCGGAGAGGAGGAATAGCTCTGAGATGGACGGCTCCATAGAATTTGTGAGCCAAGTTATGATTTTGTCATTTTGAGTTCTCCATTTTCTCATTGCCTTTTTTTCTGCTTCGGTTGGCAACAGCGGATTTGCGACTTCGGGCACCTTATTCTCTCCCGTGATGTATTCTCGCATTTCTCGACCGCTGAGCGCTCTTGCCGCAGCCTTTGCCCAAGGGAGGTAATTTCTGCCGTTGAGCAAAGTATTGGTGAGTTTGGAAGCATTATTGGAGCCCTCGTTTTGTCCCTCTTGAGCCATTTTTCAATTTTTTCTGTTTATGGGGTTTCTTTTTGTGTGTATTTCTGATCTCAGGAGCTTAGAGCTCTGATACCATGTCAGTTTTGTAGAAACAAAGAGATTGAATAATAACTTGTATATTTTGTATATGTTGTACATGGGTATATATATCATTCTCTCTAGTTTACCGTTGGAGTCCCAACAGCTCATTTTCTAGCTAATCTAAATTATTTTACAATTTTACAATTTAACCCTTCTAAGTTATTTTATTCTTCAACAGTTATTCATAAGCTACCGTTTCGTTACTCGATAATATTAACATATAAAAATAGAGTAGGATAAAATTAATTATTAATAAATAAGAGTATAATATGAGTAAAATTAATTTTAATAAATATAGATATGAAAATGACTCCACTCGATCCGGTCGACCGTAACCATTGACACCCTTCGTGCAGGGGCAATGCATGCAGCCTTTCTCTTACCTATTCTATTGCGCTTCTTTCGTACGCGGCGCATAGACTAATAATTATATGCGATATCTCTAGTTTGAAAAGTACATGAGAAATTTCAGAAGAGAAAATAAATAAAAAAAAGGATTTTATCTGGGACTCGGCCACCTATATATCCTCTTGAAAAGGTCAAAAAGTTTGGATGTTTTGAGATAATGACAAAGGTCAAGTGGTTCCAGGTACATTTTAATTTTATTAAACAATGGGCGAGGTCAAAGTGTTTCGTTCAGTTTTCGTGTATAAAACCATTTGTTCTTGGAAAGTTGCTAACACATGCAAAAGCAGGATTAATGAATGATATCACCAGTGGCGTCCCTCTTTATGATTTATTAGGTCATATTCAAAATATAACTGTCTAATATATGATAGCTCAAAATTTTGTTAGGTTTTGAGCAAACCACCTCATCGAGGATCTTTTTTTTTTTTTCATGTTTTTCATGAATAATTCTAGTGCATGTAGATTTTAATTTACATCATCTAATTAAATTTCAAAAGATTTATTCATGTGAAGAGAACAATATAATTTTAGGACAGTTTAGGTAGCAGTTACAGAACAATTAATATAATTTTATTTAATGTTGTGTAATTGAAGTTTATACAGACAGGTTAACACTGTCAAAATCTATGGGGGCTGTTCGGCTGGGAGGATTAAGGGGTTGAGGATTAAGAGCTTAAGGAGCGCTAAGGAATCGATGTTCGGTTGTCTTAATCCGTGGGTGAAAGCTAAGGAAGCTAAAGGAAGGGGTATAGGTGCCTTAAGGTCCGGGCAGGGGATTAAGATCCGGGCAAAAGGAGGCTAAAGGAGGTTGTCTTAATCCGCGCTAAGGAATCGGTGTTCGGCAGGATTAAGAGGCTAAGGAAGCTAAAGGAAGCTCCTTTAGCCTTAAGGAGGCTTAAGGAGGGGTTGCCGAACAGCACCCATGATGATTAAGACAGAGGGGACAAATTAAAATAATAAGTCATAAGTTCACTTTATCTAATTAAGGGCACAATAATATCACTTCATGAGAACTGTGAAGAGACCATTTCTTTTTGGTGTGACCAAACAATTTATAATTAATATCACAATTAATGCCAAATCATCTAAATTTTGTTACTAGTGTTTAGAAGAAGAGATAATTAATGAGACTTTATGAACCAAAAGTTCTCTTGGAGCTCAATTGAACGGGTCAATATTAAGCAGCCACACATAACGTGCATCTTTTTTCGGCCTCAGAAAATCCTGAATAAACTCTTCAGGCAGCTTTAATTGCAGAAAAAAAAATCCTGGCACTCAGCCACCTATTGCTCTGGAAAAAGTCAAAGATTTTTGGTGTTTTGAAAATATTAAAAAAGGTCAAGTGATTCTAGGTACATTTAATATTATAAAATAAGAGAAGGATTTCAAATGTCTTTATTTTTGTATCTCAGTCATGCTTCTATTTTTAAAAATTTTAATAACTCAAAATCTAAAATTTAAAAGTTAAAATAAAATCGTTAGATATGATCTACATCATTCTATCTGTGCATGTGTAAGAACTCATGACGTTCCATCTTTGTTTTGGTTATCACCAGTGGCGTCCTTCTTTATTATTTATTATGTCATATTCAAAATATGTGTGTAAAATATAACAGCTAAATTTTTTTTTTTAGATTTTGGAGCAAACCACTTCATAGAGAATTTTTTTTTTTCATAGTTTACATGAATAACTTTAGTGCATCTAGAATTAATTTAATTTGCATCATATATTAATAAAGCATAATTTTAGGGTTGTTAAATTTAATTAGGTTGTAGTAGATAAGAGAACAATAATATAATTTTATTTAATGTTGTGTAATTGAAGTTTAATTATACAGACAGGTTGATTAAGACTGTCAAAATCTATATATGATTAAGACGGGGCAATATAATAAGTCATAGGTTGACTTTATCAAATTATGGGCATGCACAATAATATCACGTGAGAACTGTGAAGATACCATTTCTTGTTTTTGGTGTGACCAGGGAATCTATAATTAATATCACAATTAATGCCAATCATCTAAATTTTGTTACTAGGTTTTACAAGAAGAGGTTAATTAATTAGCTAGACCTTTGATCCAAAAATTCTCTTGGAGCTCAATTGAACGGGTCAATATTAAGCAACCACACATAACGTGCATCTCTTTCCGGCCACAGAAAATTTTTGAATAATTCGTTAGGCAGCTTGTTTTTATCTTTTACCATATCAAAAAACTTTCTCGTATTAATCGCAGCGTCAAAAAATTGATCAGATTGAAAAAACTAAATAATATTTTAGTATAATTTCATATTATGAAGAAGCTGAAAAGTATGGGTGACCATAAAAATTATAAGATTTAATCGATAACATTATTAATTTTTAATTTATAGAATGAGTACAATCGCAAATAAAATCCAAAAATTCTACAATAAAAGGGGAGAACAAGATAAAAGAGAATCATGCACACAAGAAAACCAGCCTCTATTACCGCACTTATCCCTCAGCCCATGCATCAAGTGCCAACAAATATATTTTAAATTGCTAATATTTTTTACAATCAGTTTTTAGTCTAGTAACCAAAGATAATTCTGCATATGAAAGGTTACTGACTGAAAATCCAACTGAAAGATTCCTTCTAAATATTAGAATGATAGAATGCTTGATTCAACTCTCTTGTCAGAAAAAAAAAACACTAGCTTTCAAAAGAAGTGTTGACAAGTTTGTGCATTTTTCTTATAAAAAAATATATAGTTTCAATTAAAGCAGCTGCTTTTATATATGGTCCAACTGCTACAGAGGAAATCAACTTCTATTGGCTGAAAAATACTTCGGATTGATGCATATATGTATTCGATTTATTTGGTTGTCTTTATTATCCAAAAAAATAAAGGTCAATTTTGTCTCTTACATATATTTACAATTAACTAACGCGGCACCAAAACGAGAATTGGAATTTTGTTGAAAGTCAAATTTTTCCAGTTATGTAGATGATATATATATATATATAGATATATATACGAGGAATTTTCACCAAAATGTGAGCTGTAGCACGGAGGGGTCCTTATATATAGGACAGTGCTACGGTGCTATGCATATATAAGGGCCCCTCCGTGCTACGGCTCACTTTTTGAGTTTTCAAAATTCTAACGGTCAATCCGAACCGTTCAACATGATCTCCATATGAATATGTACTTGCAAACCAAATTTTACATTTTTTAGAATTTTTTTACTATTTATTAAGCCACTTTGAAAATCGCTGATCCAATGGTCCAGAAAAGTTTACTGTTGTGTACAAATTAGTGTTTTTTCAAAGTGGCTTAATAAATAGTAAAAAAATTCTAAAAAATGTAAAATTTGGTTTGCAAGTACATATTCATATGGAGATCATGTTGAACGGTTCGGATCGACCGTTAGGATTTTGAAAACTCAAAAAGTGAGCCGTAGCACGGAGGGCCCTTATATACGCGTAGCATATTAGCAAAATCCTATATATATATATAGAGAGAGAGAGAGAGTGGCTAAGGTCAAAGTGGTATGACCAAGGCCTTGGTGCTACCAATTAGTTTTTGCAATTTTAAAGTTCAAATAGTCGATTCAAACCGTTAGATGTTCAATCTATATTAAAATCTGCTTGGAGACCAAATTTTACATTTTTTGGAATTTTTTTACTATTTTTTAAGCCACTTTGAAAATAGCAGATCCGGGTGAACAGTAAAAACAGTGCAACCAAATTCTGGACCATGTGATCAGCAATTTTCAAAGTGGCTTAAAAAATAGTAAAAAAATTCCAAAAAATGTAAAATTTGGTCTCCAAGCAGATTTTAATATAGAGATCACATCTAACGGTTTAGATCGACCGTTTGGACTTTGAAAATCTAAAAACGACTTGGTAGCACCAAAGGCCTTGGTCATACCACTTTGATCTTAGCCACTCTCTCTGTATATATATATAATGATCAAATAAATAAAATAAAGTCAAGTTTGTTCAAAGTCAAAATGATAGATTTGACTTTTTTTCGGTTTTTATAAAAAATACCGATAACCACGGAAACTATTATAACAGATCCGTTTAAAAGGAGGCAGGAGCCTCATTTAGAGCCGTGGTGCGTCTTCATTATTATTGGGCCACAAAAGAGAGCCCAAAAAAAACAAAAGGAAAGAAAATTTGAAATTTTTATTTCTGATACGCTGTATAATTAGAAATTTAGACAAGTTGTACAAGGTTAGCTATGCATATTTTATTCCTGCTTTTGAAGCACCAAAATATGTTCTTTCTGTCAGTTTTCTTCAAGTTAAATCTTGGTTGTCCGATTGGTCGGGTTTGTCATTTGTTGCATCTGATGTGCTGGAAGAATATTACATTTGTACCATTTGAGTCAATTATAATTACATCAACCCATCCAATTTTATTTTCTATATCAGATAATTTTTATGGAGGGTGTGATTTAAAGCGCTAAATTTACAACATTATAGGATCTTTTTTTTTCTCAACCACACCTTGGTGTAAACCGTTTGAGACTTTCAAGATTGAAAGCTAGTGAGGCGAGGTGCAAAGGTGATGAAGGTGCAGGCAAGTCATTTCTCGCTCTATTGATTGGAGATGTATAAGATCTAAAACTCCACTTGAGAGTAGGTATGATGGGCACTTTGGTTCGATGGGTTTAATCACCGTCGATTTGTTTTAAGATTCGTGCAAAACACTTTAACTTCGTGCGTGTCTGTTTCAATTTTTGTGTGCACAAATCTTAAATTAGATCGGACGATCATCATGCACGTTAAACCTAAAAGTAGGTCCGATGGGCATCGGACCTACTCCATTCTCCTAAAACTCATGCTCACTCGTACGTGTAGCACGAGTCATAAACTACGTGGATGATTGCATATTTAGTAGTAAGATCGTACTCGATCACGATGCTTGAAAATTAAAAAAAAAATCTACCTGCTAACATCGAGTATTTCCCTACAGTTAGGAATATTGTGTCCTAAATTTCGTGAATTGACACGTTTATGTTAATGTTGTGATCTAAAAGTCAAATTCTTAGATGATTGCATACTAAGTTTTGTTCATACATTAAATAAATTAAATTATTTTTGTTCCCTGAAGTTTTATCATTTATGGATCAAATAGCACTAGTACAAAAAACCCTTTCACCGACTGTTAAAAAATACCTATACCGACTGTTATTGAGGCGTCAGTGATGGTGCCGGCGGTATAGGTATATCTTTACTGACGGGTAAATAACAGTCAGTGTAGATACCTAATACTGACTGTTTAAATAAACCGTCGGTGTTGGCTGCCTACACCGGCTGTTTTTTGTAAAAAACAGTTGGTGTAGTTCTGAAAAATAGTCAATAGTTAGTTCTAAAACAGTCAGTATCAATTTAAAAACAATCGGTGTTGGCACAAAATTTTGGCATGATTCTGTTTGTATCGGGGCTAGCCTCCATATTTTTGCTAGCAATATATTACTATTCGGCATTCATTAACATTAATTAAAATATCATGCAAATAATTTAAGCAACACAAACAAAAGACAACACAATATAAACAACATAACTCATATTTCATTCACAAAAAATACACTATAACAAAATTTACATAACACATTAACAAAATATGCATATGAAGAGTAGAACTAGGGTGCTCCTAAGCTCACCAAGCCCTTCGTGAGCGCGGCTCTAAAACCTATCAAATTGACTTCAAAAGATATTTTCAAACCGTTAGATGTTCAATCTATATCAAAATCTACTTGGAGACCAAATTTTACATTTTTTGGAATTTTTTTACTATTTATTAAGATGGTTTGAAAATCGCTGTTTTTATTAAAATTCTGCACCATTGGAAAACAGCGATTTTCAAACCATCTTAATAAATAGTAAAAAAATTCCAAAAAATGTAAAATTTGGTCTCCAAGTAGATTTTAATATAGATTGAACATCCAACGGTTTGGAAATGTCGTTTGAAGTCAATTTGATAGGTTTTAGAGCCGCGCTCACGGAAGGGCTTGGTGAGCTTAGGAGCACCCTAGTTCTACTCTGCATATGAACATAACAACATTGCATTTCTTATAAATAGTTTAGAAATTGTCCAAGAAAAATGCACACCATTGTCGTGTTATTGCATGAAGTTGCATCGGCGTATATTTTTCTATCGGTAAATCACACTGCATGAATACAAATTGAGAAGTTAATTTTATCCAAGCTATATGAAAAATGAATCAAATTCAATTGAAAATAATTCATTGTTTCCTTCATATGATAAATACCACAGGCTCTAAAACTTAAGATACATAATAATTTTGGCAATAGCAACTTCAAATAATCTACTAATAGCATATATATATATATATATGATATAACTACTGAAGCTACTTAATTGGCTTTATGTAAACCAACTCACTAACTGACTCAAATTTACAACTAAAAGAAATCTCTGAAACATATTAAAAAAATAAAAACACTTACATCGTGCTCAGGAGACACTGCCTCTTGGAGGGAGAGGGTACTGCCTGCTAGAGATAAGACAAAAATTAAAATAAACTATAAAATATTCATGCTTCAAATAGTATAATTGAAGAGCTTGATTATGTAACTCAACATTTCAAATGGAAATTTTCCTATCTGTTTAATGGTGGTAACAATTATCTGTTTATTTGAGATGGAAATTCTCTTATAATCGTAGTGTGGTTGTTATGAGAAATTAGCTTGCTTTGCTCTAAGAAATTTGTGCTTATTCCAATTAACTTATTTAAATTTGATCTCAGAACAGCTCAGTTTACCAGTATCTATGGTGATACATAAAACAACCGTTAAACTATGAAGAGACTTGATCTCCATTGACTACCACTGCTGGCTTGTTACCTGACCTTAGAAAATATAAAACCAACTTGATGTATCAAAAACACATATCGATGTTGAATTCTTAAGTATTATGTGCTCCTTCAAAAAGAACATCATCTGCACAAATATTAATGCTGATGAAGGTGTTTAAACTCTAATTTTGTTTCTATCGGTAAATCTCGTACTACGAACATATTACATAATTAAATGCCAAATTGCCCATGAGCATCCAAAGGAAGGGGGTAGTTATCAGTCTGGTACATATCTTTTATTTTTCTTATATAAAGGGTAAAATGGGTATTTTATAAATTTAAAATGAGTTTTAACGGAAAAGACACTAAATGGGTTTTAATGTCATCAGATCCCATAAATACATTAATTATTCCAACTAATGAAAGAGATAAAAAGAACCCTCATATGCCCCTTTGAAAATCCTTAAAATTCACGTACCCTCAATTTACTTTATTCTTGTTGTAGCCAAGAAAGTGCAATATTTGCTACTATTCAAGGGGAATAAATCAATTAATAAATGTCGAATTGCCCAAAATTAATAAACAAACGTACCACATGAGCATCCAAAGGAGAGGGGTAGTTATCACTTATAGTATCTATCCAGCTAAAAATCATGTTGTGATAACCATATGGGTATCCCGACATTCTTTTCGCATACTCCCATGCGGCAGTTTCATTGAATTTCTTTGGCATATCAGGGTTGAGAGGTAATAATGCAATATGTGGGTCCGAGTCGTCTTGTGTTAGTTCATACTCCCACCATTCTTCCCATGGCATCACTACTATTATATTCTCACCCTGTGTTCAAATTAGGTAAAAGAAAAAAATCAGAAAATATTGCATTTTCTCAGGTTTCTGTCATCTGAAAATATTTCATTTACGAGTTAGATTATGATCTACAATTCCACATCAATATTTCAAATTACTTAAGAGTATTGCTAATATGAGTTCTCTTGTAAACTTAATTGGAATATATAATTCAATACACTGCTGAGAATACATCACCTTGTCCAATTATGAACAATAAAGTCTACAAACATACAGGGAAAGAAAGAGCAAAAACAGCAAGGTGAGCACCAAGAAAATTCCCTTGTTTCCTGAATGAGTCAGGATTGCCCTCCAAAACCATTTCTCAAACAGAACATCAGTACCAGAACCAGAGTTAACAAAGTTACAAAATGAAATTACCCACTAAATCAGTTCTGATGAAGATCTAAGATTGTGCAAAAACTTGAAAGAAAAAGAAAGTACTAATAACAATCACTGGAATGAAAACATTACTCTTTTGTTGGCCGCTGGCTATATCACAACTGGGTGGCTGCATCAATCTCCCTCCACCAACATCTGTTCTTTATTCTTCTCAATTCTAAGAAAGAAAACAAAAAAAAGTCCATTTCATATGATCTGTCCCGGCATAAACTAAGCTACTTTATGTTTTGCCACGCTTGGCGACCGGTATCCTGCTTTAATGGGCTTCCCCCAAGGTGAAACCGAAGGCCGATTTTTTTTTGAACCATACAAAAGACAGTGAAACCAAACCGTAAATCTTGAAAAAATTGAATCCAAAGGCCGAAGGCCGTCTGTTCAAAATCATAAATCTCAAACCTTGAAACAATACATGTTACAAACAATTATCCCTTCCCGTGCAAGCAATCTAACCAAATTCAAAATCATTTCCTAAGCAGCACAAATACCCAATAACAAATCTCAAAAGAAATTAGTTTATATGTCGCAAATCGAAAATCACACACAAATTCACAATTAAAAAAAAATTAGGTTTTGATTTTGGTACCTTACCAGTGGCAGCAGTGAGCTCCTCAGGCCACCGCGCATACCTTCTCCTTTGCGATCTCCTGAGGCGGTCTCCGGTGAGGCCGCGCACTCCTCCTCCGCGATCCGCTTCTATTTCTCCTCCGCGCACAACTCACTGTGACTCGACGGCTTAGAAAAAAACGCACTGTGACTCCACGATCCGCCTCTATTTCTCCTCCGCCTCTGTGACTCTCTGTCTTCGCGATTTCACAAACCAAAAATTAGATTAGCGGGTACAGGTTTGGCGGAGAGTGGATTGAAATTGAGAAGAGGGAAATGAAATTTAGAAGGGTTTGGCGGCTGATCGAAGGAGATAAACCCGCGAAGGAAAATTTTCAGACACGAAAACACTGACGGTTCCGAATGTTGTTTAGAAAACTGTCAGTAAAAAAACACAATATCGACGGCTTAGAAAAAAACAGTCAGCACAGGATTTCAATACTGGCGGTTATTAATAAAAAGCAGTCAGTGAATAAAAAATTACAAAAAAATCCGACATTTTTATTAATATCCAAAGTTCAATAGAAATTATTAATTATTAATATACTAAATTACGTTAAATTACAATAACTTCTCTAATTATGCAGCTTTACGGTAAATTACGCTAAAGTAGCCTGATTTTGCTCATCTTTAATGAATCATAAAAAATAGTAAAAAAAATTTCAAAAATAGTAAAAATTGGTATTCTACAAGTTAATTATGTAACTAATTTACTGAGCTACTTGGATTGAATAATAGAAATGAAAATCTTAATCGGAAACTTCAACTCAAGTTTTGAGGCTCTTCCCTTTGTTTTTTGGCAATTCTGAATTTCGAAATCCAGCGTAGCAAGCACAGACGCATGCGTATTTTTGCAAGCTTTCCGAAAAGTGGTCATTTGCTGAAATCGGACACTCGAGCGCCGTTTTATGACTGTTTGAAGTTTCGTCGTTGTTTTTCGCCTTTTCAGTGAAGATATCGTCCCTATTCATTTGTAATTTAGCGTAATTTACTGTATTTTAGCGTAATTTAATATAATTTAGCGTAATTTAACATAATTTAGTGTTATTCAACATAATTTCAATTAATTTAAACGGTTTTGATCGACCCACGGATGACATATTCCTGTGCATCTTCATTAACTCATGAAACAAGAGTTTATGTTTCATGTTCATGCATAGAAGATGTGAGTCATATATGCAACATGCATGTAATGCTATATAATTTAATGTGTTAAAATCATTTAATTAAGCAATAAACATGTTATAACATTAATTATTGTATAAATATTACTAATATAATTTTCATTACAAAATATTTTCTACAATTAAAGTCAAAATTAAATGTTAATTGCCTAAATTTCACTAATCACGTAAATTACTAATCATACTTATTGAATAGAATATGTTCATTCTAATAAACAAGCATTGCAATTTGTCGATGAAACAATTAATTAGTAATTTATTGTTTTAGGTTTTCAATTCCATCATTAACAAACTTTTAAAAACTATACAACGAACGTCTTACCATATATAATTTCAATCCTATTTTATGAATAACAATGATAAAATACTTATTGCATCTATAAATTCAATTTAAACAAACAAACTTAATTATTAAATATCTTACAAAATATACACAATGAATAAATTTTATTCTCAAATAATTATACATTTTTATTCTCAAATAAAATTAATTATTGCTCAACACCGACTGTTTTTTTACAAAAACAGTCGGTGTAGGGTATGAGCAACACCGACTGTTTTTTTTTAAAACAGTCAGTGTTGGTGACTGCTCAACACCGACTGTTTTTTACAAAAACAGTCGGTGTAGGGTATGAGCAACACCGACTGTTTTTTAAAAAAACAGTCAGTGTTGGTGACTGCTCAACACCGACTGTTTTTTCTAAAAAACAGTCGGTGTAGGGTATGAGCAACACCGACTGTTTTTAAAAAAAACAGTCAGTGTTGGTGACTGCTCAACACCGACTGTTTTTTTTTAAAAACAGTCGGTGTAGGGTATGAGCAACACCGACTGTTTTTTTTAAAAACAGTCAGTGTTGGTTCACTGACGGTTTTTTGTAATGGAACAGTCAGTGTTGAGGTTCTTCTTATTTACGATTTTACCAGCAGTCTCTACACCGACTATTACATATTAAAACAGTCGGTGGTTGAGGGTCGGTGAAGGGATTTTTTGTACTAGTGTAGGTTGTAGAACTATGTAAATGTTGATTATGAGTAGAATTAGGATGTTCTTAAGTACATCAATTTTTTGGTAAACTTAACACTAAAATCTATCGGAATGATTTCGGATGATGAATCCAAACTATTATAATTGATTTATTTCACGAGCTATGCGTTTACATATCAAAATTTAAATTCTCGAATTAATGTAGTATAGAATCAAATGGTAGAGAAAAAGTATATAAGTTAATTTTAATACACTCATTTTTTATCATTTTTTTACCGCTTGAGTCAATATTAAATTAATTCGAAAATTATAAATTTCACATGTAAATGCATCATTCGTGAACTACATTAGTTTCAACGGTTTGAATTCGTCGTTTGAGATCATCATAATAGATTTTGAAGTTAAGTTCATTAAAGAACTTGGTAAACTTAAGAACACTCTTAGTTCTACTCTGTTGATTACTCTAAATAGTTCCTAACTTTGATAATTAGCGTGCAATACTGACTCATCATTACAAAACTACCATTTGAATTAAATAATAGTTATATTTTACGAATAGGTTTAAAATGTACCATTGGTTTTGTGTCCCAACCATACCCCATATCTCTATCTCTGTTTTCAATGTTCAAACAGTCGATCTGAACCGCTCAACACGATATCCATATAGAAATGTTCTTAGAAATCAAATTTTATATTTTTTTTAAATTGTTTTCCTATTTTTTTAAGATAGGTACAAAACACTGTTTTTGGATGGTCCAAAAATAGTGATTTTGTACCTATCTAAAAAAAAGTAAAAAAATTCCAAAAAAATATAAATTTTGGTCTCTAAATACATTTTAATATGGAGATCATGTTAAGCAGTTTAGATTGACTGTTTGAACTTTTAAAAAAAAGATAAAGATGTATAGTTAGAATATAAAACTAATGAGCATTTTAATCCTACTCACATTTTAATATAGAGATCATGTTGAGCGATTCAGATTGACTGTTTGAACTTTAAAAAAAAAAATAAGTATGTAGAGCATAGTTACTATATAAAACTAATTATGCATTTTAATCCTACTCATATTTTACATACCATGAATAAAGAGTTAGCAATTTAATCTCATAAACGTAAATGTGTGTTGAAAAACATGTATCGAATTCACATCCCCTCAGGTTACCGGACTGAGTACAATTGAATCGGACGGCCCAAAATTGTTATTTTTAACTTGGCACAAATCTCAAAGCACAAATAATGCTGCCCTGTGCGCCATCCCGAGCAAACACCAACTGAGAGTAAATCTGGGCCGTCCGTTTCAGTTACGTGCAGTGCGCACATGTGTCCAGTACCTCGGACTGAAATTATTTGCAACAAAAATTAAGAAAAAAAATAGCTACGTGCCCTCAAAATGAGGAGGGTTCCACTGCCTCATCTCCTCATACCTCAGCCATACCTCAGAATTCTCCTCCCTTGGATTTGCATTAAGATCCGTGCAGATCTAAGCGCTGGATGAAATATTTTCGTTTTTTTTTCTTCTCCAGTGCTCTATCGTTCTCTCTGAGAAAGAGAGAAATCGCCCCCCACCTCTAGCCCGCCCTCCCTGCCTCGTCCCTCCCCTCTCAATCTTCTCTCTCTCGGCGTTGCTTTTGACCTCTCATCTCTCTCGGATCTGCTCCCGACCTCTCCTCTCTAGATTATTCTCGTCCAAGCCGCGCATGAGTTTGTCGGTACTGCCTCCAGCCACCTCGCGCGCGCCCTGCCGCCCTTGGCTTCTGCATCCATGGTAAGCCTTATGTCCCTCTCCCTCCCTTGTTGGTCACAAATTTGACTGAAAAAGAAACATTGATATCGTGACAGCTCAAATCTTTTTTTTTCTGAGTTTAATTTTATCTTTAGCACCAAATCTTTGCAATCAAATTTTGTTATAAAGAAAATTACTTGATTTCTTGATTTGGAGAACTATTGTACTAGCATATGAGGTGGTTTGGGCAAATGTGGTACCAGTCATCAGAAACTGAACCAAGCCACATATAACTATGCTGGAATTTATGATGGTTTATAATTATTGCAATTAGTGCCCATGTTAAATAGATATTAGTGCAAATGTGGTACCAATTAGCTAACCAGTATTGACATGCTGTTTGCAAGCATAATTTCTTTTATAGGCTAAACAAGGTACGGGTTTAATTAGTACACTTTCAAGCTGTTTGCAAGCATAATTCAGATGCAGAAGCTAGGCATGACTCAAGATACTTGGTAATATCGAAGATACTTTGCATTAAAAGGGCAGGCAACATATGCAACAACGAAAGAAATAAAGAGAGAATATGGAAGTTGGTTTGAGAGACAACATAAAGCATAGCAGAAGAAAATAAAATATCAAAATGGCAGGGAGCTTAATATCAGAAATCTGCACGCTGCAACTTTTTCATTTTCTTTGTCTTATTTTCTAGTTTTTTTTTACTTTTTTTCATTTTCTTTCTTTTTCCTTAATTAGAAGTTTAGAACTAGGTCCTTTCTTTTAGATTTCTTTTTCTTTGTATAAAACCTTGTAAAGCAGACACTTCTAGTGTCAATTTAATGGAACTTGATTGATTGCTTGAATCCTAAATGCCAATGCAAGTGATTTTTTACTTTACTTTATTTTTCATCTAAATGCATGAACAACCTTTGCTGACCTGGTACTGTGATTTCTTGAATAAGATCAGTGTATACTTATACAGTAAATGACAGAAAGAGATGATAAACAGTAAATGACAAAAATATCCAACCTAATAACCTTGAACAGAAAGAGATGATAAACAACTAAATATCACACCTTCATTTTTGTGTTGTTTCTCATAACAGTATCAAATTTCATGCAAAATCAAACATTCTTGTCCAATTTAGAATAAAAATTGAAAATCACAGAAACAAACAAATAACATATAAATTATAGATAGGCACTACTGACCCAATTCAGTTAACAAAAATACATTTTTCATTACTACAAAAATGCCAAAAGTACCATTTCTATACCTATACCGAAAGTACCCTTTCTATGCCTATACCGAAAGTACCCTTTCTATGCCTATACAAAAGTACCATTTCTATGCCTATACCAAAAGTACCCTTTCTATGACTCTTCAGTCGGTGCATCCTCCATAGCATCATCCAGTTTTCTTCGCTCACAAGTTGAAGAGTAGTGGCCATATTGACCACAGATTTTGCATTGTCGTTTCGCCTTTTTTGAATTGTGCATACTTACCTCAAAACCACCTTTGATGCGTCCATTCTTCGACTCATTGACATCTTGCTTTTTGCGGCCCTTTGTTTTTGTAATAGGCGGATTGTTAAGCGAGGGAAGTTCAATATCACTTTCAACACGACCAATGGTTACTGCACCTTTGTTTCCTTCTTGGTTTTGCTCTAAGATGGAAACCCTTTTAAGTATCTCATCTAAGCCATCCATTATGATTTCAAAAGCAGTGGTGCTCATGTGCATAAACGGTCTCAATTGGCTTACCATATCATTAACTTTTAAATCACGCACCATTGAAGTTTTGTCTCCTATCTTCTTTAAAAAAGGAATGGAGATTCCCTCTCCCGCCTTCTTTGTCCACCGTGGTAAAATATATTTTGGAGGTATTTTTTCAACATTCTTTTTATTGAATATTGCTAATACATAGCGGCACAATATACCTTTGAATTCAAACAAATGACACTCACAAGAAACATCCCATAACTCAACATCCACAGTTACAACAAACGCCTCATTAGGATTGTGAAAATATGATACCTTGTACTTTCTTGAGAATCCACTTTTCTCTAACTCATCTTTTCTCAATGTAAGACCTTCCACAAGCTCTTTTTGGAATAGATTAAAGATATTTCTTGTGTATACATCAACTGCTTGTTCTTCAAGAGAAGATTTGGATGTCAAAATTGGATTTTTGTATATCGAAGCAAACCGCTCAGCATGCTCTGCCCTATAGCGATGCTCAAGAGCATGCTCGTACTTGACCACAAATTCTCTCAAAGTGGTGCCTTTGTTAAGAAATGAATCAAAAAAAGAGTGTATGCTCTCACATCTTTGGGTGGTATTCATACCGGCATAAAATATGGTACGGTTGTAAACGGAAACCCATGATTGCCGAATATCAAACAACTTATTCAACCACTCATCCTCCATAAGATTATAGTCTTCCATAATCTTCTTCCATTCATTATCAAATTGCTCGATAGTGATTGATTTATACAAACAATTCTTCATATCTCGACAAAATGGTGAGTTATCCTTGTAAATGGAACCATAATGTTCAGGAAATTTTTTCATGATGTGCCAAAGACAAAATCTATGACTAACGGTTGGAAATACCTTTGCAATGGCATTTTGAATTGCACGATCTTGATCCGTGAGAATTGATACCGGTAACTTACCACCCACTGCATGTAACCAAGTCTCAAACAACCACACAAATGTTTCTTCTTGCTCATTTTGCAATAAGGCGAAACCAAACATAATGGATTGAGCATGATTATTGACACCAACAAAATTTGCTAAAGGCAAACAATACTTATTAGTTTTGTAAGTTGTATCAAAGACCAAAACATCTCCAAACCGCTCATAGTATTGACGAGCGATCGAATCTATCCAAAAAAAGTTTACCATCCTATCCTCTTCATCGGTTTGGATTGCATAAAAAAAATTTGAATCTTACCCTCGCTTCTCAATACAATACTGCAAAACGGCACTTGCATCTCCACTATCCAAATTCTTCTCCTAAGATCTCTTTTATAATTCCAACAATCTCTTTAAGAAACGTTTATGCTTGCATCACAATTGACGATATCAGGCACTCTACCAATAGGAAGATCCGTTTCGCTAAACTTCTCAACTAGATTTTTCGCTACAGATGGCATCCCACCAGATTGTCTTAAGTGGATCCGACTATTAGGACTAACCAAAAGATGGTTGTGTTCCTTGTTAATCTTTCCTACCTTCCATATACCCTTCTTGTTTGACACGGTTATGTTTACCCCACAACCACTTCTACGAGTTAAGGTTCTCTTTTTCATCTTTTGTGGATCTAAATCGATTTCATCATTTGATTTTTTCTCTTCACAAAATCTAGCACAAGAGCAAACATACTGACGGTAGCAAATTTTATCAGTACCTTCAAATTTAAAGGTCCTATTTATCCGTACCGTGTATCCCTCCGAATGGGCAAAATTGCGATAGAAATCTTCAAACTCATCAAGTGATGTAAACTCCATAACTTCTCTAGGTACAATAACATCACCACTGTTCTTGGATATAGAATTGTCCTTGTCCATAGAAGCAACATCCTAATTCAAAGAGATAAATAGTTAAATAATGTCAGTCACTACAATCGGCATAGATATTAGTTTAAAATTAGTTTTTAGTTAAATTTTTTAAGGATGGTTGTGTTTTTCCACACAATTGCTTGGCTGATTTAGAAAGACAGCATATCAAATTTTGGAAATCTTTATGGTATAAAGTACTGAGTTGTACGAAATCAGTTTGGTTTTGGTGTTTCTTAAATTTTGCTGGCATTTGAAGTCAGGATTTACATACAGAAATATTTTCACCATTCACAAAAAAAAAAATTATTCAAAAATCACTTACATTGAAGAATGAAGATGGCGGTGATGAGGGTTCAACAGAGTTTGGAGTCGTGACCAGTGATGAAATTTGTACTAATTCGTTCACCGTAGAAAGAGACGCAGCAAATTCTTCATTGTGGAGAGAGAGAGATGCACGATCAGCCATGCCAACTTGGCTCCAGAAGAAACTGCGTCTCTAGTTGAGGGACGAGGAGCAGATCCGAGAGAGATAAGAGGTAAAAAGCAGCGCCAAGAGAGAGAAGATTGAGAGGGGAGGGACGAGGCAGGGGGCGCGGGCTGGAGGTGGGGGGCGATTTTTCTCTTTCTTAGAGAGAACGATAGAGCACTGGAGAAGAAAAAAAAACGAAAATATTTCATCCAGCGCTTAGATCTGCACGGATCTTGACGCAGATCCAAGGGAGGAGAATTCTGAGGTATGGCTGAGGTATAAGAAGATGAGGCAGTGGAACCCTCCTCAAAATATAATTTGTCAAACAAAAACTAAAAAGGATAAATTTCAACGCCATTTGCTTTGTGCATGCATGCACATAAACATGGCCAATAAGGTAGTGAGAGACGACTTCGGATTCTCCCAAGTACCTAAGATGCAATAAGTAAATCTGAACCGTTCTTTTAACTTAGACACAAATTTCAAAACATACCTCCTATAATTTCTATAGGTACTAAATTGAGTTTGATCCGACTGAAATTAATTTGAATCGTCTGTTTATATAAATTGCACCTAAGATATCTGAGAGGTCTAGAGACTATTTGGTAACATCATCAGGCAAAAGCTCATCATTCACTTTGATTTACAGTTGGTTTTGACAATTGAAAACCAAATAAATTGGACTAACCAAATGAATAGATATATAAATAAGAGTGAGGCTACGGTGCTATGCATAGCACGGATTGGGTCCGTGCTACGGCTCAAAAATTTGACTTTTCAAAATCCTAACGGTCGATCCGAACCGTTCAACATGATTATAAAATGAATATGTACTTGCAAACCAAATTTTACATTTTTTCGAATTTCTTTACTATTTTTTTAGATAGGCTGTTTTTGGATGGTCCAGAAATTATGTTCAGAAATTCCGTTTCTTGGTGCTTCCGCTTCATGGATCTGGTCATCACTTTTTGCATCGTCCTTCTAGGGATTTTATTCTCCAAGATAAACGGTTCATTTTTTCTTCTCTTCTTCCCCTCTTTAGCAATGGAATAGTAGGTGGAACGAGTTGTACATATAGTTACTTACTTTATATGTTGTTTGTGCTGGGTTTTATATGCTCTCTTTCTTCTCCTCCTCTTCTCTCTCCCTTTTCTGCTTCCCACACTGGCGGCTCTTCATTGGGACCTCTGAGTGGTGACTGTTCCGGTCTGATTGATTCAGTTTCTAGTCCGGTTTGATTCAGTGTCTCCATTGGGGCTTCTGAGTGGTGATTGTCCTAGCCCGGTTGATTCAGTTCCCAGTCTGATTTGATTCAGTGTCTTCTACGATGAAGTATGCCAGCAGGACAACTATGTACACAGGGGAACCATCACTAGACTCTTATCATTTCCATCAAGCAATAATAACCAAAATTGTGTCAATATGATGCATATACTACTGTGCGTTTTTAGTTTGTTTACAGCTGAGTGTTTTCTAAGACATTTTTTGTCTAATTTTATGTAACAGCTAGTTTGTAACTCTTTAAAGTTAATAAAATCGCTATGGGTTTTACTGCAAAAAAACAAATGCTTGATTACCTCCGATTCTTAACTCGTTAAGACTTTAGAGTTTAGATCCTTCTTATTCTTACAAATTCTACCACTACATTAGCCCTAAAATTGAATGAATGAAAAGCATAAAAAAAAAATGAAAGATCCACTGGAACAAGAGAATAGTTCAAAATACGAAGGATTTTGTACACATTTTAATGCATTAAAATTTTCATTTTTTAACCGCTTGCTTGAGTTGATAATAAATAAATTCGAAAATTTAAAAAATTTATATGGAAACGAAATTCTCGTTAAGGAGATTGATTTGAACGGTTTGAATTTGTCGTTTGAAACTGATTCGATAGATTTTGAAAGCCAAAAACATATTGTTGAAATACTAAAGGAAGTCGTTAGCCGTTCTCTCTCTATGTATATAGTTTTTGTTCCATACTCGGTAGGGGAAAACTTGAACAATGTTCATGAAGTGTTAACCTAGCTTATGTATGTTAATCCATAAGTATATATAGTATATACAAATATCTAAAATCATATCCAATACAATATATACAGCTTTTATTCTGTTGTTCACTAAGTAAAATATGTATATACACTGTTTTGATTTGTTTCTACATTATATCAAAACAAATCATACAAAATTGAGGCATCCTGTTAGTTACATTTAACATACGACGACAAAAAAAAAGGTTGAATGTGTCAAATCTATGACAAAAGAATGGGATCAGATGGTTCATGTTGAGAAATAAGGAATCAGGCCTCAGAAGATCATCATAGGCCGATTTAGGAAATAAATAGATCAGCTAGCATTCAAATTACAGCTGTTAGAGCTAAATTAGGTACCTAGCTAATTAATCCTTGTAATTAGGCAAATATATATACAGAATCCGACATATTAGGAAATTGTATAACGGCTAATTCACCAATAGCCTATATATGCATATGTATAGCCAGTGTAATAATACAGAACAAGTTAATACAAAATTCATTCATCATCTCTTTCTAAAACATTTCAGTTCAAGACTGCACTCAACATTCACTTTCTCGCCTTCTATTCCCAAACGGTCTTCTCAGCAAGTAACACCATGCCAGTAACATCAGTGCCTCTGCCAGTGCCACAACGTCAAAAAAAATTAAGGCGAAGTCCCAATTCGCCTTAAATGCCTCTTCTGTTTGACCGAAATCATGTGAGTATAGCTGCATCGTGGAGAGAACACCAGTGGTCATGGAAGAGACGAGCTGGAACCAATAGAAGAGCGCCAACTATTGCATTTTATGCTCGGGGTTGCCATAGAAGATACGAATGCCTCCAAATAGCAACATCACAGTGACGAACACAAAATCCTTCTTTTTCAACGTGAACACAAACCCACCTTGCAACATTGCCATCAACCAGATAATCTCCACCTTCCCCAGGCCGCTAGCTGCCATCACCAGCATGGCTATTATTGTGACGAGCATCGTATCATTCTCCGATGCACCTTCACCGGAATGTTTGGTTGGTTGGAGATGTCAATTATTACATCCGTTGTGCTGAAATTAAGAATAAAATTTGTACCATTTGAGTCAATTATTACATCAACCAATTCAATAAAGATAACATGAGAGATACTAGTTTTGTAAGCAATTAGCTAGTCGTTGAAATTTGGTATTTTCCTTCCTAAATATCTTTATTATGGAGGATGCTATTTTAAGCGTTAAATTTACAATATTGAGCGAAATTATTTTTTTTTCCTTGTATCAATTTTGCCTGTAGTAAAGTTTCTTTGTATATTTCTTGAAAGTTGTGAGCAATTTTGCACTATTAAATAAACAATTTTACGATGATAAATTTTCTAATCATTTTCCCAGCTTTTTGACAAAAAAAAATGATTGTGTGTACGTCCAAAAGAAATTTACAAAAAGTCTGATAACTCGGTACCGTTCAAGCAACGTTAGCAACGATTAAACTTGAGAAAAAGATTTGATTCTGATCAAACTTAGGAGGCAAAGCATGCAGCAAGTTTGGAGTTGTAACTTAAATTAGTATATTAGATATTGTTTTTATGGTTTTCATTTGAACAATTTGATTATGATCAAACTTAATTTCCCTCACTGGGTCTCTATATAACGAAATATAGTAAACATTAAATTGATAAATAGTTGGCCCAAATTTGCTCAAACCAAAACTAAGTCCACATATGCTACACTTAATTAGGCCCAATGAACAAAAACAATTCACCGAAGCCCAGATCTTCTATAATGGTATAGGTGCCAAAAGAAAAGAGGATCATTATTTTGACAATTTCGATAATATATTTTCTAAAAAATTCAAATAAAATTGAAAATTAAAAAGTAACTTTATAGATTGGTTGACTATCAATGTTTTTTTTTAAATTAAAGTATTATTTGTTGGTACATCAAGGATCGTTAATTTCCACTTTCAATGCACTTGAAAGATATACTAAATCTCATCAGATTTTGTAGAGATGATATGCGAATATATACTAAATCTGAGTAGAACTAGGGTGTTCTTAAGCTCACCAAGTCTTTGTGAGCTTAATTCAAAAACCTATTGAATTGGCTTCAAACGATGTATTCAAACTATTGAAACCAATCTACTTCACGAGTGATGTGTTTACATGTCAAATTTATAAATTTTCAAACTAATTTAGTATAAAGTCAAACGGTAAAAAAAAGATGGTTTATAAGTTAATTTTAATGTGTTCATTTTTTCATCATTTTTGATCGCTTGACTTTATATTAAATTAGTTTGAAAATTTATAAATTTGACATGTAAACTCATCACTCGTGAAGTACATCGGTTTCAACGGTTTGGATGCGTCGCTTAAAACTAATCCGATGGGTTTTTGAGTTAAGCTCACAAAGAAGCTTGGTGAGCTTAAGAACACTCTAGTTCTACTCACTAAATCTTATTAAATGTAGTGTAATTTCATTTTACAAGAGAGCTAAAAATTATTGATGCATATAAAAATTACAAAATTAAATGATAAAATTTACAAATTTTTAATTTGCAGGAAAAAATACTCTGTTTTATATCATGAATCAGTTCCAAAAAAAAAAATACTCTGGCTATTTGATACTAAAAACAAAAAAAAAGGTTAATTCTGTAGTATTTGAAATAAAGTTAATTCTTTGGTAGGAACTTACTCATTCAAAGATCGTTCGGCCACAATCCTCGGCTGGGACCCAGCTGCAGTCCCGGACCCGGTCGTAATTCCGTCCTCGATCATGGTCCCGGGCCCCGCATTGCTGGCCGCTTGAGTATCATCATTTGACTTGTTAATGAGCACCATATATATTTTTACCCTGATTGCAGTTGGAATACTAACAGCCAGTTAAGTATTTATACTTAAGAGGATGTAATCCTTTTTTTTTTTTTATTAAACTTCGGCAGCAGGGGCACAATTATGAGTCCGGATCCCCTAAAGTAACCCAATTTTTGAGTTTAGACGTGGACGGTGCCTATTCGGTGGTAGCGCAGGGGCCAGTATTATTTGTGGGGTCCAGTCTCATTAAGATTCGTGTTAGAGCATCTTGGACGGTTTGGATCAAAACTCAAAAATTGGGTTACTGCACTGGATCTGAATTCCACAATTATAGTCATCGTCATCCTCGTCCTCGTCGAAATATGATTCATGCACGTTACATTCCGTTAAAAGGCTATTAGAGCCTTTGACCAAACCGCCTTTTGGTGCACTGAAGGTCACTGTTTGTTAAATTTTAGAAAATTATTAATGAGGTGGATTTAAATCTTTCTGTGTTTTTACTTGTGTTGTGTTTTTTTAATAATAAAAAATTCTAAAATTTATATATTAAAATAGAGTCATTAGATGTGAATTTACTCGTACATAAAAATTATTATTTTCTGATTTTTGTTTTATATGAATCAATAAATTGAAAAATCAACATCTATAAATTATCCACATCGAAGTATTTTTATAAGCTGAGCGTTGAGTAGGTTCGATGGGCACCGGAGCCGTCTGATGCGCTTTAAGATATGTGCGCATGAATCTCAGAACGGGGTGCGTACGAATATTGAAACGTATCGGATGGCTCCGGTCCCCATCTATAATTTATCCACATCGGAGTATTTTTATAAGCTGAGCGTTCAGTAGGTTTGATGGGCACCGGAGCCGTCTGATGCGCTTTAAGATCTGTGCTCATGAATCTCCAAACGGGATGCGTACAAATATTAAAACGCATCGGATGGCTCCTGTCCCCATCGGACTCAAAAGTAAGTTCAAAGCTCATCGAACCTACACTTTTCTCTTATAAGCTCTTTATACTAATCAAAATAAAATTGAAATATCATGATTTTTTACGTGTGCATAGAGAAATTTATATAGATCATATCTAACGGTTTACTTTAACATTTAAGTTTTAAATTTTAAGTTATTTTAGTTCTAAAATAGAAATATAACAGTGATAAAAAATAGAGACATTTGAATCCTCCTCATTTTTAGTTTATTTTTTAAATAATTAAAAGATTTCTCGACCATAGGGGTGTCAATGGGTACGGTATGGGTCGGGTGGAGGCATTTTCATACCCATACCCATTAAAATTGACTTTACCCATACCCATTAAAAATTGACCTGACCCTACCCTACTCTACCCTTACCCCTTAATATTATCGGGTAAAAAAACGGTAGCGGATAAATAACGGATATTACTAATATAATAATTAGTTTATTATATTTTACAAATTAAATATAAAAAATTCATTCATTTCACACATATGTAATTACATTTTTAATAAAAAATAAAATGAATGTGTAATCAATTCCAACTAAATTATTTTTTATAAAGTAAGAAAATTCAAAAACACAAATACATATTTAGATGAGTTGGAAATTGAATTGAATATATATTTATATTTTATAATTATCCTATAGGGTAACGGATATGAAATAATATTTATCTATATTCTTATCCATTTAGCTAACGAAAAAAATTCTTACCAATACTCATATCCAATAAACTAACGAAATTTTTTTTTACCCATACCCTCCTTATCAAATATGATACGGGTCGGGTAAACGGCTAAAAAGGTACCATTGACAGAATTCACATCCTCTCCGGTACCGTAATAGAGAATCTTTTACAATTATTGGATTTGGATCGTTCTTTTTAACTTGGCATGAATCTCAAAGCCCAATAATACTGCCCGGCTGAGAGTTAAATCTCAAACCGTAAAGTAAAGGGAATCTTTTACTGTAATGGAGAGAATACTTGTTCCCATTGACACCCCTACTCGATCGGAGTCGAGAGTGCTTTCGTAGCAAGTAAGATGAGCGGCATGCAACGGGTTGGAAAACTCATGTAAAAAGCTGACATGGATGATGATCTCATCATATCTCAAAAAACAAATATTTTATTATAAATCACAAGATAGAATAACCTCTTCAATTCCTAACCTATAGGAAATCTCCGAGAAATTCTCTATTTAACAAGTTTCTTGAACAACCTTCTTCACAACATAAATTAAAAGTTTAGTTTTCTCTTGCAATCTATTTAAGGTGCTCATGGGCTCTCCTTTCTTTCCTATCGAACTTTTTGGAAAGTGGTATATCCTGATCTAGTCAAACCATTTAACCCATTTTACATGTTTAGGAGATTTCCAAATTGAATTTAAGCATATTCATCACAAACTATAATTAATTCTAGGTTTAAATTAAGAGGAGAGTTTAAATGCCTCCATCTTTATTTAATTTTCTAATAATAAAATTTTCAAAATTTATATGTCAAAATAAAATGTTAGATGTAATATGTATTAGTTTTTCTACATGTACATAAAAAATATTACTTTTTTATTTAGGTTTTATATGAATCAATAAGGTGAAAATTCAACATCCAGAATTTATTCCATCGATATATTTTTTTTTTTGTAAGCTCTTGATACTAATGAAATCAAAATCAAAATTTCGTGATTTTTTACTTGTGCATAGAGAAAATGATGTATATTATATTGAACGGTTTTGATATTTAAATTTTAATTATTGTTTTAAAACATTTGAACTCTCTTAAATTAATTATCAAACTCTTAGTTGACAGGTTATGTTATGGATAGTTTAATTGATTCCTCTCAAATAGCATATTCCAAAAATACAGTGTGTTAGACACCTTTGTCAGCACGCACGACTAAGGATACGAAAAAATACAATCCTACTTAGGTCATGTCTTTAGAAATATTGTGTCCTAAATTTTGTGAATCGGCACATTTATGTTAGTGTTGTGATTTAAAAGTTAATTATTGTTTGCATTCTAAGTTGATTTGTTCATAAAAAGAATTATTTATATCATTTTTGTTTTTTGAAACTTTATCATTTGTATATCATTTAAGTTGATTGTAAAACTCTGTAATTAATGTTGCAACGAAATTTTTATTAATATCCAAAAAAAATATTAAAATCTACACCTCATGCAGAGGAATTTTGAAATCTGTCCAAACTGTAAAAAAATTCTGTAGTAATTCAGTCTAAAACCGCAAAAAAAAATTGCGGTTTTAGTTTTGGAATTAAACAAAAATATTTATCATTTTTGTCAGAAAAAATGTTTAAACAAAAAATGTGTCAGAAAAAGTTTTTCAATCCAAATTTTTGTCAGATAATTTTTTGTTTTTTCGAAAATAGAAGGATCACAATATTTTTTGGATTTATCTAGAAGTGACTTTTGAACCGGAATCAATAATTCAAATTCAAAACATTTTTATTTTTTTCCAATAACACACAAAGAAATATTTTAATTTTTCTTACAGCCGCAAAAAATCGGCCTGAAAAATGTTGATCCGGGTTATTTGTCGCAGTCTTTCTAATAAATCAAATTATATAGTATTTCATCTATTTTTAAAGAAATATATAAAATATTACTAATATTTCAATAAAAAAAATTATAAACATTTTTGTTTAATTTAAAAAAAAACTTAGAACCACAAAAAACATTTGCGGTTTTGGAATTCCAAAACCAAAACCGCAAATTTGTTTTGCGGTTTTAGACTGAATTACTGCAGAAAATTGTTGCAGTTTGGACAGATTTCGAAATTCCTCTGCATAGGATGTAGATTTTGAAATTTAATATTTTTTTGGATATTAATAAAAATTTCGGTGAATGATAACTGCTCTAAATAATTTCTAATTTTGATAAGTAACATGAAATACCAATTGATCATTACAAAATTAGTATGTGAATTAAACAATAGTTATATTTTATAAACTATAGATAAGAAGTTACTAATTTAATTTCATAAATACGTGTTGGAAAACATGACATTTGAAAAAAATGTTGAGCCAATTATATGGAGTCCGGCTACTGTAACACTAGTGTCATTTTAAACTAAATAACACCACATCTTAAATCATTGGATCTACTTTAATATTTGTGCAAGGCACTAGTGTCATTCCAGACCTATCTTGTGCACGAATATTAAAGTAGATCCAATGGTTTAAGATGTGGTGTTATTTAGTTTGAAATGACACTAGTGTTATAGTAGCCGGACTCAAATATATGAGTAAAAAAAAAGCTCAAATTTACCGACGATCTACTCTTAAGATAGGATACTTTTCAGACATCTCCAGGAAGGGAGCAGCTTGGGTTCGATGGGCTCTAGGACCGTCCGATCTGCTTTAAGATCCATGCGCACGTAAATTAAAGAAGCCGTGAAGTTCTGGAATGAATCTTAAAGCAGATCGGACGGTCATAGAGCCCACCGAACCCACTTTGGATCCGATGGGCATCGGACCCAAGCTGCTCCCCTCAAGGAAAGATATATATGTTGCAACAGGGTTCCCCTGCACCATTCCTTTCCTGCTCCAAGCTGCTTCAAAAATTTGCACCATCCGATCTCCGTCAAAGGTCGTGCAGATCAAAGCGCTGATCGGCGCAAAAATTAATTGTCTTGTACTGGACGCCTCCTATTCTCCCTCTCTCTCTCAGCGATCAGAGCCACTGTATGAAAGAAAAGAAACCTCCTTTGCTGTGCTCTCTCGCGCAGTCGCGCCTCCTCCCCCTGGCCGCTTTCTCTCGCCATCTCTCTTCTCCGTCTCTCTCTCCCTCTTACCCTCTCCCTCTTTTGGTCCAGGTCGCGCGTGAGAGAGCCGGGAGCTCATCCAGCCACCTTGCGCCTCTCCATCCCTAGTAAGTTCTCCTTCCCCCTTTTTTCTGAGTTTTACTTTGTGAATAATTTCAGGATCTACCCTGACACCTTTTCTCCTTTCCTTCTCACTTCCTCTCTCCGGCATTTCCTCAGCTTCTCTCTCCTCATGGGCGCTCTCACTCCTCAGCCTATTCATGCTACTACTATGAGTCTATGACGTCATTGCTTCCCTAATCAATTAGTAAAACATCATTCCCTAACAGCATAAATACCAAAGCACCTCCTCAGTACTTGAATCAAACTTGTTGAGGAAAAAGCAGGATGGCCACTTCTAGAGTGAAATTGGGATCCCAGGGATTAGAGGTACTATTTTTACCCTTTTTTGTATTATATATATTTTTTAAACCCTTTCATGTACAGTTTTATACAAAAACATCACGGTTATTTTTGTAGGTATCAAAACTGGGTTTTGGATGCATGGAGCTTTCAGGAGTTTACAACTCTCCAGTGTCTGACGGTGTCGGCATATCGATAATAAACCACGCATTTGACAACGGCATCACCTTCTTGACACCTCGGATCTGTACGGACCTCATACCAATGAGATTTTGGTTGGCAAGGTTAGCTCTACACTTCAAGTTTTTTTGTTAAATATCTTATTTTGTTAGAATTCTTCAGAGTTTTGAAAAAAATAATTAATGGCTACAACTTCTTTCGGATCATAAAGAAAAATTAAGTTCGGTCAATTATATTTGAAATTTACTGGAAGGAGGAATTGAAACTCACACATCCATTTGAAGTTAGCCAACCAAAAAACTTGTTATTTTCCTAACTTACAAAGGCCTTCATTTATTAGGCTATTAAGAACTTGCCAAGGGAAAAGGTGCAAGTGGCTACCAAATTTGGGCTTTTAAGAAATGCTGCTGGAAATCTAGAGATATGCGGCAAGCCAGATTATGTCCGTGCGTGTTGCGAGGCGAGCCTTAAAAGACTTGGTATAGAGTACATTGATCTCTACTACCTGCACCGAATTGATACAACCATTCCAATCGAGGAAACTGTAATTAAGTTCTTATCCTATTAATTATTTATTTTTTTCTAATTCATTTGTCTTTGTTCTTGTTAAGACTTATCAATTAATTGGGCCTGATCATCTATGCCCAATACCTTAATTTGGTAGACAAATAGGAGGCACCATCAATTCTAGAGTCTTGCTACTTGAAATAGTAGGCAGCAGACTTATGAGATGGAGTTTTTGTTCTATATAAATTGGAGAACTGAAGAAACTAGTCGAAGAGGGGAAGTTGAAGTATATAGGATTGTCGGAGGCAAGTCCCGATACAATTAGGTGTGCACATGCCATGCATCCAATCACTGCTTTGCAGATGGAGTGGTCCCTCTGGACTCGTGATATCTAGTCAGAAATTGTGCCACTTTGCAGGTGATACTTTTTTCTTCTCTTTTTTGTTATATCAAATGTGTTAAAATACGGTAGAATAGGACAAGTACCTGTGATGAATTTTACCTTATATGGTTCCAGTTGAAGGTTCTTTCATATAGAGTTACTTATTACTTATTGGTTGTACAGAGAACTTGGCATAGGAATAGTAGCCTACAGCCCCCTTGGCCGTGGATTTTTTGGTGGAAGGGGAGTCGTTGAAGAAGTAAAGGACGTCTCATATCTGGTAAATTAAAAACCATATTGCTCATTCTGACCAATTCACCTTCAGTTCCTATATCAGTTTAAATATGTAGGAATGATTCTGTTAATCTTTCATATTGAGATAATCAAGAACTATACTACAAGCACTAATTCAACACTTAAATTAGTAATATTAAATCAAACAATAAATAAAACAAATTACTGTACCTAGTATTTAATTCAGAAGCTAATGCCTTACTGGTAAAGAGATTCACAGGTATGGTATAACATTCCATTTGCAACCCTTGATTTATAGGTACACTTTATACAGTAATAGTCATTAGCACAGTTATTAAATCATCTTGTACTATTTATCCTTTTAATTTTTGGTTTATTGTATGAAAATTAAACCCCATTTGAACGAAAATCAGAAGTTACCTATTAAAAGCTCAACAAAATATTGATACGAACTTACAGAGACCATCCTTCATAGTACCAGAAAACAGTGTGTGTTGATTTGTAGCTTGAAAACAAGTACATGTCGCTGGTACTAACTAATTATTGTTCTTCCATGAAAAGTAGACAAATCACCCAAGGTTTGTGGGGGAGAATCTGGAGAAGAACAAACATTTGTTTTTTCAGCTTGAGAGCCTAGCAAAGAAGCACAAATGCACAACTGCTCAGCTAGCTCTGGCATGGGTTCTTCAGCAAGGGGACGATGTGGTTCCCATCCCAGGTTTGCTTGATTTATTTTCTATTACATTCCTTCTGAAATGGTTATTTTAAAAACCAAACATATTCCTTCTCAAGTTGTAGAGACTATATGTTATTGACTATTTCATGTGTTGGTTAATTGAAATGGTGATATAAATTAGTAAAGGAAAATTGAATCAATAATAACCAGCCAATTGCTATAATATCTTAAATGATATACAAAAGTGGGTTATCAATTATATCTATAAAAACAATGAGTGAGGCTATGGTACTATGCATAGCACATGATTCGTATTTTGGATCAATATCTCCATTTACAATGTCCAAATAGTCGATATGAACTGTTCAACGTGATCTCCATATGAACATGTACTTGCAGACTAAATTTTACATTTTTAAGAATATTTTTACTATTTTTTTAGATAGGTAGAAATTTACTACTTTTGAATGGTCTAGAATCTTTAGATCAAGTGATTTTCAACCTATCTTAAATATAGTTAAAAAGTATTCTAAAAAAATGTAAAATTTGATCTACAAGTACATTTTCATATGGTGATCTTGTTGAACAACGGTTCAGATCAACTATATGAACTTTGCAAATGGAGATATTTATCCAAAGTACGAACCAACATACGCTATTCATAGTACCATAGCCTCACTCAAAAACAATAACTAAAATAATAGGACTGGCAATTTTGAAAACTAATAATTTTCTTTGTATGCGTTATATCAGGAACTAGCAAAGCAAAATTAAGAACTTGGATAGCAACATAAGCGCAGTGAAAGTGAAACTCTCAGATGAAGACATCAAAGAGTTAACTGACCTAGTAAATGCAGATGATGTGGCAGGTGATAGAACATACAGTGGATATGAGCACACAAGCTGGAAATATGCAAATACACCACATCTCAATCTGTGAGAATAAGATTATACGATATGGTTCAAGAGATAAAAGATGAACATATTTGACAATTTACCCACAATGCTTCCTCTGGGGCATTAGAGCGATGCTGGTACGGTTTCTATAAATGGCTTTTTTTTTGCATTTGCAATTTCTCAACACTTCATTCATTTATATTTTATAGGGTGTTTTTATCGCATTTTGCAATTTCTCAACACTTCATTCATTTATATTCTATGGAGATGGAGGGGATCGATACCAGCAAATCTACTTTCATCAGTAACATAGGGCCCCTGTATGATGGGCAGCAGTTCTGATACCTTTATTATAAACTTGGATAGGCCCTTTTTTTTAATATTTAAGCAAGGAAAAAGAATTCAAATTAGAAATCTAAAATAAGGCTTTTTGTTACTTTTGACTTGTAAGCATAATGTTGACGTTCATAATTTCTTATGGATGCTGACAATTATCAACGTTTCCAAAAAAAAAAAAATTAGAAACATTGCAATTATTATCACCCATTTACAGAATATCCGAAAGACAAAAGAAATATGTAGCGAATTATAATTAGTTTTGTTTCTACTTGTAGAGAATAAATATGTTTATATTTATGTGAGCTGCAGAAATTTTGTTTAAAAATATTTAAATTATAAATTGATGAAAACATGAAAATAAAGGACAGTTGTACCCTCTAATAAATAAAAAAGAAAGAGACGATTTGCAAAGAAGCCAAATATAATAAAAAGCTCAAATTTACCTAGATAGGGTACTTGTCAGACATCCAGGGGAAGATATGTTGCAACCATCTCATATGTACTTTTGAGAAAAGTTCTCATGAGTCGTCAACTTGAATGATCTATCGACAGGTCTATTGAACATCAGGTCTCACCAAGTTATTCCTTGTGCCTGTAAGGGAAAGACCGCATATGGATTAATTCTATAGACAGCCGACATCTTTAGATTACATTTCATTAACATTACTGTTAGTAATAATATTTATTTCTTGGATGAAATTTTCTTATTTTATATTGAATGGGAGTAATATTTTCATTCTCTGAAGAGAATGATAAAACAAGTACATGATAATGGCCAGAAGCTTTTGTACATATTATAGCTAGAAGCTTTTTCTAAGAGAACCTGAAGTTCTTAATCATAATCTTTTATACAAGAGAACCTGAAGTTCTTTGGCAAAATCCTCTCTGTTTGTACGGCCGCATATTTTTTTATTTTTTTTTATTTCCTTCTTTTCTTTACTATATTCCTTTGTTTGTAACAATATACAGTTACGTTCTGTGTGTTGATCAAAGTTATGAACCAGAAGTTCTTTAAAAAAAAAAAAAAGAAAAAAAAGAAAAAAAAAAGAGACCAGAAGTTCTTATATGAACCAGAAAGTTATTAATATTTATGATAACCGGAAGTTATCAAATCAATAAAGTGTCTCCAATATTTAATTCTCTTAATAACCTGAAGTTATTAAGATTCTTTTTCTTCAATCCTTTTTTTTATATATATATATCTAACACATTTACTGCAAATGCGAAAGAAGTTGCAAAGTAATTATGTAAGTAATTTATATGATTGGTTATTATATCTTTCATTAATTTAAATTTCATTTAAATTTTTTTTATTATGTTTGTTTTAGTTTATAAGAATCATTCCTTGAAGTGAATGATGGAATAATAACCTTAAGTTATTATCAAAACTAAATGTTTATCAAGAACCTGAAGTTCGTATTACTCGAATAGAATAATAAGAATAATAACCTGAAGTTATTATAATTGTTTAGAACCTGAAGTTTTATTTGAAATTTTAATATAAAATTAATATAATAACCAGCAGTTATTATAGGCCACTGGATGAATAATAACCTGCAGTTATTCTCAATTAAAAAAAAACCTAAAGTTTTATTAGAAATTTTCATATAAAATCAATATAATAACTAGAAGTTATTATAGGTCATTGGATGAAAATATAACCCGAAGTTATTTCAAATTTAAATTTTACATAGCGCAGTTAAGCAATTTAATAACCAGAAGTTATTAAATAAGTATTTTATTATAACCTGAAGTTATATAATATTAACCTGAAGTTATTAATACATTTAAATTTATTTATTTATTTATTTATGCAATTTACATATTCTTTTATTTATAATTATTCATCTCCATTTTCACAACCTTAAGTTATGATATTAATAACCTGAAGTTATGGCATTAATAACCTGAAGTTATGATATTAATAATCTGAAATTATTAATACGTATCTATGACAAATCTCACAAAGTTTAAATTTATCTCCTTTTTCATTTATCATAACTCGAAGTTATGGTATTAGTAACCTGAAGTTGTATTTTGTTATAAATACGTATTAATGAAAAATGAGAAAGGAAAATATCCTGAAGATGTTTGTTACAGATGTGGGATGACAAATCATTGATTGCGTACCTGTCGTACGCCCAAGCATATTGTAGGGCTTTATCAAGCCTCAATTAAGAAAAAAAAATGTGGAAACTAAAATGATCCCGAATATGAATGCCATATAGATACACATTTTGATGTATCAGATTTCTTCCATAATGTGAATAAAGAAATAGACACTTTACTAAGGGAGAAAATATAATGTAAAAGTTTATGTTTATAAAAGTTTAGTTTACAATTTTAATTTTTATATTGTATGGAAATAAAATTAATGAATAAAGGTAGTTTATTTTTATTTTAATTTATTCTTGCATTCTTTTATTTTAAAGAAAATTGACTGACGCAATGGTAAGTAAAGAAGATACATGTCTAGTAGACAGCGGAACAACAAATACCATATTGAAAAGTAAGAAATATTTTTCTCTATTGTCTTCTGCAAAGACACATGTTAATACAATTTCTGATATTAGTAATTTAATTGAGGGCTCCGGAAGAGCTTGTATCTTGTTACCTGAAGGAACAAAATTAATTATAAATGATGCATTATACTCTAGTAAATCCAGAAGAAATTTACTAAGTTTTAAAGATATTTGACGTAATGGTTATCATCTTGAAACCATGACTGAAAATAATATTGAGTATCTCCAAATTACATCTATTGAATATGGCCAGAAGATCATATTGGAAAAGCTGGAAGCTTTATCCTCTGGATTATATTGTACGAACATTAATCCAATAGAATAAAATATGGTAAGTAATCAGAAGTTACTTGATACAAAGATGTTCACTCTGTGGCATGACAGATTAGGTCATCCAGGTAACATTATGATGAGGAGAATAATTGAAAGTGCAAATGGGCATCCCCTAAATGACCTGAAAATAATTTTATCAAAAGATTTATCATGTGCAGCATGTTCTCTTGGAAAACTGATAATTAGGCCATCTAAAAATAAAATTGAAAATGAATCTCCTTCATTTTTGGAAAGAATTCAAGGAGATATTTGTGGGCCTATTTCTCCTCCATGTTGACCATTTAGATATTTTATGGTTTTAATTGATGCATCAACTCGATGGTCACATGTTTGCCTATTAGCCACAAGAAATGTTGCATTTGCTAGGCTATTAGCACAAATAATCCAATTGAGAGCAAATTTTTCAGATTATCAAATTAAGAGTATCCGGCTTGATAATGCAGGAGAGTTTACATCCCAATCATTTAATGATTATTGTATGTCAATTGGGATTAAGGTAGAACATCCAGTGGCTCATGTACATACACAAAATGGTTTAGCTGAATCATTAATTAAAATATTGCAACTGATTGCTAGACCATTACTTATGAAATGTAATCTACCATCTTCTGCATGGGGACATGCCATTTTACATGCTGCTGCACTTATTAGATTAAGACCAACTGCATATCATAAATTTTCTCCATTACAATTGGTCTCTGGAAGAGAACCAAACTTGTCACATCTTAAAATTTTTTGGTTGTGCTGTGTATGTTCAAATTTCTCCACCACAGCGTACAAAAATGGGACCACAAAGAAGATTGGGAATTTATATTGGTTTTAACTCTCCATTAATTATTAAATATTTAGAACCATTAATTGGAGACGTTTTTACAGCACGTTTTGCTGACTGCCAATTTGATGAGACAATATTTCCAATCTTAGAAAGAGAAAAAGAAAAGCTGGTAAAACAAGAAGTAACTTGGAATGCATCCTCAATATCTTATCTTGATCCCCGAAGTGGTCAATGTGAATCAGAAGTTCAAAAGATTATACATTTGCAAAGAATAGCAAATGAGTTACCAGATGCATTTACAGATACAAAAAGAGTGACTAAATCACATGTACCAGCTTTAAATGCAACTGCTCGAATTGATGTAATCCCAGCAGAGGTTACTATACAGAGAAAACGTGGAAGACCAATTGGTTCCAAAGATAAAAATCCACGACAAAAGAAAGAGCAGAATAAAGCAGTTGGTGCAACTCCAGAAGAAATTAATAAAATCCCAGAAGAGATTAATAAAATCCCGGAAGAGATAAAATCCCAGAAGAGATTGATAAAACCCTAGAAGAGGTTGATGAAGTTCCAGAAGAAACTCAGGTACCTAGTGATTATGAGATCTCAATAAACTATGTACAGAATGATACAATATGGAACCGAAATGAAACATGTACTGATGAAATTTTTGCATATGCTATAGCAATTGATGTGCTAAATGAGGAAGATTATGTGCCAAAAACTCCTGAAGAGTGTATGCACAGAAATGATTGGCCAAAATGGAAAGATGCCCTGAAGGCTGAATTAGATTCGCTTGAAAAGCGCAATGTTTTTGGACCTGTAGTCTTAACCCCAAAAGATGTTAACCCTGTAGGTTACAAGTGGGTATTTGCAATAAAAAGGAATGAGAAAAATGAAATTGTGAGATATAAAGCAAGGCTTGTGGCACAAGGTTTTACACAAATACCAGGAGTTGATTATGAAGAAACATATTCACCTGTAGTGGATGCAATAACTCTTAGATTTTTAATCAGTCTCACAATCACTGAAAACCTTCAAATGCGCCTCATGGATGTAGTCACAGCTTATTTGTATGGATCACTTGATAATGATATCTATATGAAAGTCCCTGAAGGATTAAAAATGCCTGAAGCATTGAAATTAAAATCTCGAGAAATGTATTCTATAAAGTTAAAAAAAATCTTTATATGGACTAAAACAGTCAGGTCGAATGTGGTATAATCGACTCAGTGAATATCTCGTAAAAGAAGGATATAAATCTAATGTAATTAGTCCATGTGTTTTTATTAAAAGATCAATCTCAGGTTTTACGATTATTGCAGTATATGTTGATGATTTAAATATCATTGGGTCTCCTGAAGAGATCGAAAAGACTGCAAAATTATTAAAGAAAGAATTTGAAATGAAAGATCTTGGAATAACAAAATTATGTCTCGGCCTGCAGATCGAGCATTTGTATAATGGTATTTTTGTCCATCAATCAAACTATATCCAGAAGATGTTGAAACGTTTTAATATGGACAAAGCTCATCCTCTAAGTACACCAATGGTTGTCCGATCACTTGATATAAAAAAGGATCCTTACCGTCCTCGAGAAAAGAATGAAAAAGTTCTTGGTCCAGAAGTACCATACTTAAGTGCAATTGGGGCTTTGATGTATCTTGCTAATAATACGAGACCTGATATTGCTTTTTCTATAAATGTACTAGCAAGATATAATTCCGATCCAACACGCCGATATTGGAACGGAATTAAACATGTATTTCGTTACCTTTGCGGGACACGTGATATGGGACTATTTATCAAAAAGATACAAAGTCCAAATTAGTTGGGTATGCAGATGCAGGATATTTATCAGACCCGCATAAAGCTCGATCACAATCCGGATATGTGTTTACATATGGCGGTACTGCAATTTCATGGCGATCGACAAAACAGACACTCACCGCAACATCATCAAATCATGCCGAATTAATTGCTCTATACGATGCTGGTCGAGAATGTGTCTGGTTAAGATCAATGATCCAACACATCCAGGAGGAATGCAGGCTGGAGTCAATCAAAGGAAGTCCGACAGTACTATATGAAGATAATGCAGCATGTATTGCTCAAATCAAAGAAGGATATATTAAAGGTGACAGAACCAAGCACATCTCGCCAAAATTCTTCTCAACTCATGATCTACAAAAGGATGGCTTGATAAATGTTTGTCAAATCAGATCAAGCGACAATTTGGCAGACCTATTCACAAAATCATTGCCAAGAAAAGTTTTTGAGCAACTTTCACAGAAGATCGGCATCCGTCGATTAAAAGATATTTGTTAAAATGAGGGGGAGTATTATACACGCTGCACTCTTTTTTCCCTTCACTAAGTTTTGTCCCACTGGGTTTTTCTTAGTAAGGTTTTTAATGAGGCAGCATAACTAATCCGGAAGTATCAGTTAATTCAAATTGGTCCTGTAGTACCAAATTAATATTTGTCCTGCAGTACAATATTAATAGTGTATAATATAAGGTAAAATATCTAAGGGGGAGTGTTATGAAAATATAATAATAGACATTTCACCTTCTCCACCTCATCCACTATCTATTAGATAGTGTTTTATATTAATTATCTTGTTAATTGTATGGCTTTTCATTTGCTTTCTCTAGCCTATAAATAGAGATTATGTAAATAGTTGATGTTGATTGATAGATGGAGATATAATAAAGAATAAGATTTAGCCTCTCCCAAGTTGTGTTTTGTTTTGTTTTATAATATAATGTAATTTTTTTTTTATTGTTGTTAAAAATCCGTAGGTATTTTCATTAATTAGAAGAAAAACTGATTATATCCATTTGTACATACCAGTACGTAGGTATACATGTAGCAATATCAGTACATAATATATTATAACTCAACTCCCTTCTATAAAAAACAAAACCTTGTTCTAAGTACAAAAAGATGAGTCTTCAATTCGTCGTGCTCAGATTGGTAGATAGCGCGGCCGAATGATTTCCTGTACTCGTGCTCAGATTGATAGGTAGTGAGCCATTATGTTTTCTTATCATCAGCACAAACAGTATTGTTGTTGGGCGAGCCAGAGGAGCCTTCGTGCTCATATTAGATTTGTGCCTGATTTATTCATATTGAAACACAGGGAGAGGAAGAAGAAAGAAGAAGGGAGGAAGGAGAAGAACAAGGAGGGGAGTAGGGGTGCACAAAAAGCTCATGACTCAAAACTCCATTCGGAATCAATTCAGATTCAACTCGCTAATAACTCGAGTTAAAACTAACTCGAGTCAAAACTGACTCGAGTTAACTGACTCGGTTGATTTATGAGTTGAATCCAAGTTACCCCCAACTCGGTTCGGAATCAACTCGGTTGGACTCACACCAATCCCTAATTCATATATTTCTAATTTTTGCGTCCCAAACCTTATACTTGTTTCTCACAATATTTGATAAATTATGCATTATTTATTTTGTTTTGTTAATTTATTAGACTATGAATTGTTTTATTAGACTTTATCTGTTTGGTAATTTTTAATTTTGTACTATTTTGGTATTTTCGTAATTTTTAATTATGTATTAATTGGTCATTGTCCCATTTATGTACTGTCTTTAATTGTGTATTATTTTGGTAAATTATGTAATTTTTTTTGTTAGAATTAAATTAGATTGTCTCACTATGTACTATATTATGAGTCATGAGTCAATTCGCTTCGACTCGAGTTGCTCGCGGGTTGATTCCAAATTAGAGTTTCTGACTCAAAACTGTATTAGCAATTCGGACTCAACTCGGCTCATGAGTTCGCGAGTTGAATCCAAGTTGTGCTCTACTCGGACTCAACTCAGTTCATCAGCAGCCCTAGAGAGGAGGAAAGGAGACAACAACAACGCATCATCATCATAGTCATCAACCATAACACATACCTTATTTATATGTAGATATATAGTACAGACTACGAGATAGGTGGAGCAAATTCACAACACCCCACTCGAACCTAGAGAGTTGTGACGAAGCGAAGAGTCATGACCAGATCTGTTGGATGGAAGAACATGTTCGATTGGAGTGAGGTGAGATGGACTGAAGAGTGGTGGCCAAATTAGTTGGACAGAAGCACTTGCTCGAATAGAGCGAGATGGAGGGACGAGCGGTAGCCAAATCTGTTAGACAGAAGTATCCGCTCGGATGGAGTGAGGCGATGTGGACAGGGTGGAGGAAGAGGGGGGCGAAGGAACTGAGTGAGAAGGCGATTTTCAAATAAAATCTTGTTTGTGCAAAAGCTCCTCTCCGGGTAAAGATTTTAACAGAGATGGTTTAGCTTCATGCAGCGCACAGTATCAGAACAGAAATATGGTTTTTGCGCTGCATGTAGCCAAATCTACTCTGTTAAGATCTTCTATAGCGATTAAAATGCCTGTTTGTCTCCGGTTCTCAACTCGTACGACTTTAGATTCTCTTTAAATGCTTCTTTTTCTTAGAACGAATGAAAAGCAAAAAAATGCAAGATCCACTGGAACAAGACAATGCTTCAAACCATTCCAAATGGCCATGGAGTTGGCTAAGGATGCTCTCAGACCAATTACAAGGATGCTACCTACGGGTTCATCAAAAAAAAAAAACTACAAGGATGCAATGTGAACCGATATTTTTATAATACCCAAAAAAAAAAACAAATTATCAAATCTGCCCTCACCCCAAACTTATTTTTAAATCTACCCCAACCGTCCAGCCACTGCGCGGTCCAGATCCAGAGCAGACCGCCCAGCCACTGGGCGGGACACTACCCATAGCTGACCGCCCAGGGAGCGGGCGGTGCATTTTTTTTTTTTTTTTTTTAAGAGACTATGAACATCAAGATGCTGAATTCTAACGCTAAAAATTCAAATTTTGTTTTAAATATTAGTTAGATTACTTGTTTTAAGCATATTTATACTAAAATACGCTAAATTACTTGGAATTATGTTAAATTACGTTGAATTACACTAAATTACTCTAAATAACAATAACTTCGCTAATTATACTAAAATACGGTAAATTACGCTAAACTAAGCAAAATTACGCTAAAGTAGACCAATTATGTGCCATCTTTCATGAATCATAAAAAATAGTAAAAAAATTCCAAAAATAGTAAAAATTGGTATTCTACAAGTTCATTATGTAACTAATTTACTGAACTACTTGGATTGAATAATAGAAATGAAAATCTTAATCGGAAACTTCAACTCAAGTTTTGAGGGTCTTCCCTTTGTTTTTTGGCGATTCTGAATTTTGGAATCCAACATCGCGGGCACGGACGCATGCGTATTTTCTCAAGCTTTCCGAAAAGTGGTCATTTGCTGAAATCGGACACTCGAGCGCCGTTTTATGACCGTTTGAAGTTTCGTCGTCGTTTTTCGCCTTTTCAGTGAAGATATCGTTCTTATTCATATGTAATTTAGCATAATTTACCGTAATTTAATGTAATTTAGTATAATTTAGCGTAATTTAAAGTAATTTAGTGTAATTCAACGTAATTTAACATAATTTCAAGTAATTTAGCGTATTTTAGTATAAATATGCTTCAAAGAAGTAATCTAACTAATATTTAAAACAAAATTCGAATTTTTAGTGTTAGAATTCAACATCTTGATGTTCATAGTCTCTTAAAAAAAAAAAAAAGTGGACCGCCCGCTCCTTGGGCGGTCAGCTATGGGTAGTGGACCGCCCAGTAGCTGGACGGTTGGGGTAGATTTAAAAATAAATTTGAGGTGAGGGCAGATTTGATAATTTGTTTTTTTTTTTTGGGGTATTAATAAAAATATCGGCAATGTGAAAGTGTAATGTGATATTCTCCCAAAAAAGTATATTTTTTATTGGGTTCATAAGCTAAAATAAATATTAAGCATATGCATGCGGCTCAGGCTCAAATTATTTGTAACAGTTGCTGAGCTTAGGAACCAATAACAAGGATCGGTTATATATATTTGCATCACGGGCGGAGCAAAATTATATACAGAGAACATGTTGTATAATTCTAAACAGAGTTTTGGACTTCGAAACAAAAATGACTTATAAGCATATACTCTCGTATACTTATGTAAGCCAATCTATATATACAGAGTGGCTAATATCAAAACGTTTGTTTCTAGTCCTTCGGTGCTACCAAGTGGTTTTCCGATTTCCAAAGTTTAAACAGTTGATCCAAACCGTTAGATGTTCGATCTATATTATGTGCTTGGAGACCAAATTTTACATTTTTTTTGGATTTTTTTTACTATTTATTATGATGGTTTGAAAATCGTTGTTTTGAAGTATTTTTCAGCACCATTAAAAATAGCAATTTTCAAACCATCTTAATAAATAGTAAACAAAATTACAAAAAATGTAAAATTTGATCTCCAAGCACATTTTAATATAGATTGAACATCTAACGGTTTGGATCCACTGTTTGAACTTTGAAAACCGGAAAACCACTTGGTAGCACCGAGAGGCTAGGAACAAACGTTTTGATATTAGCCACTCTCTCTCTCTCTCTATATATATATATAGAGAGAGAGAGAATTGAGCTATGGTGAGACATGGAGTAAAACAAGTTTGTACTCCATGGCACTATATTTTCATTTTGAAAATCCAAACAACCGATCCGAACAGTTCAACATGTTCTCTATATTGAAATGTGCTTGGAGACCAAATTTTACATTTTTTGAAAAAAAAAATTTACTATTTATTAAGCCACTTTGAAAATCGCTGATCCGGTGGTCCAAAAATTTTTACTGTTTTTTACTGTTCACAGTGGATCAACAATTTTCAAAGTGGCTTAATAAATAGTAAAAAAATTTCAAAAAATGTAAAATTTGGTTTCCAAGCACATTTCAATATAGAGAACATGTTGAACGGTTCGGATCGGTTGTTTGGATTTTCAAAATGAAAAATATAGCGTGGATTACAAACTTGTTTTACTCCACGTCTCACCATAGCTCATCTCTATATATATAATAAAATATAATTGTACAATTATTTAAACACAAATATATTTATTATTTTTTCTAAAAAATAATGACAAAATAAATATATTTTAATTTTTTTTTTTTTTTGCCTACCTAAACTCTACTAGCTCCGAAGTATCCACAAAATTGCAAAATTGACTGTGTACCCGTTATTCAACAAAAAATATTCAGACATTGAAATTACCAGATCAAAATAAACCAATAAGCACAATCAATTTTTGAGAAACTGAGTTTAATCTTTTTTTAGCCTAAATTTCTAAGGTTGTAGCTTGATAGGTTCCTAGTAAATAGGCAAGTGCTCACAACCGAGCCAATCTGACCCAACCCGATAGAGTTGCCACAGAGTCTCATCAATAGACCTTGCAACAGCAACACCAATGTACTCCGGCACCGGCAATGCGTGACAATTTCAAGATCGAATTGAGAGTGGAAGGCCGAAAATGGAAAGGAGACAGGGTGGCTATAAACTGAAAAAATTTCTAGTCTCATAGAATAAAATTACATAACACTTATTTATTTAACCTCTCCTATTTCAATTTTCTGGTTCCGATTTTAGAAGGATGAAATTTTCTGGTTCCGGTCCTAGAAGGATGGAAGGGGTCAATGACAAACTAAAAAAATTAATTAGGGCAAAATTGTCTTTTAAGAAAAAATTACCCGCCAAATTCCAAACGAACTTTCTTTGGTTCAGTCAAAATTTGTCAAAACAAAAAATACCACTCTCGTTCAATAATGCTAACTAAAAAGTCTAATTAAAACCTCTGTCTCGTTCAAGCAAAAATTCCAACGAACATTCTCTCTCTAACCTCAAAACCCTAAATTAGGTGCAAACCAAAACCTTCTAATCCCTCTCTCCCTTGACTAATTAACCACATTTTGCAGACCCTAACTCGTCTATAAATTCCCTGCCCCTCCTCCCATTTAATCATAAACTTAAGCCAAATCAATAACCCTAAATATAGCACATACAGTTTAATAATTTTTGAGTTATGATTAGAAGAACTGGCCTCATTGGTGGTGTGAGTAAAGGAAATGGTGTGGTGGCCGTGGCCGTAGATGGTGACAGGAATAGCCAATATGCACTTAAATGGGCTGGGGACCACCTTCTGACACATGGCCAGATCTTCTACCTGTTACACATTCGCCGAAAGATTACTTCGGTTTCTACACGTGGTGAGATTTGTTTTGTATTTGATTCTTGAGTGAGGCTATGGTAATATGCATAGCGCACTTTGGTCCGTACGATAGATGCATATCTTTATTTTCAAAGCATAAATAGTCGATACGTTCCGCTCAACATGATCTCCATATGACAATATGCTTGGATGCTAAATTTTACATTTTTTTTATAATTCTTTTACTATTTTTTAAAATAGGTACAAAATCAGTTGATCTAATGATTCCAGACCATTCGAAAGTAATGATTTCTACCTATCTAGAAAAATAGTAAAAAATATTCTAAAAAAATAAAATTTGATCTCCATGTACATTTTCATATGGAGATCATGATGAACGGTTTGAATCGACAATTTAGACTTTGAAAATAAAGATAGGGATCTATAGTTTGTACCAAAGTGCGCTATACATAGTACCGTAGCCTCACTCTTGATTCTTTATATTATTTTTTCTTACTGGATCAACTAACATTTCTGGATTAGGTTAAAAGTTATCTATTACAAAAAATGGAGGGACAAAGTAGGAATTTAAAATCTTTGGTTCTTATTCAAAGTTTAATTTCTAATGTATTTGCAATGAAGTTGATGACAAATACAGCTAAATTCAATTTCTTCCAAAATGACCCTTCTACTGATCTATATTTCAATTTTTCCCAGTATTAAACTCATACTTAACAAGAATTTTTAAACTAATTGGCCTATAGATGACTATCTCCCGATATCGAATGGGGATGATGAGGTGGCATCAAAATTTCTAGAGCAGTGTGATCTCCAGACAAGAGAACTTCTTCTTCCTTTTCAGTGCTTCTGCAACCGCAGAGGAGTACGTGCCGTACCTTTATTGTTAGCGTCAGTCTGGTCATACCTCCTAATTATCTGTGGTGTTGGAGACTGCCAAGTAAAAAGCTGATATTACTACTAGGCAATTGAGAATCCTGCCTTTATTGAAAAGGATGATCGAAAGTGTAGTCATATTAACCTGATTAGCAACCTTGAATTAGGAAATATCTGAACAGCTATTAAAAAAATTCATCTAACCCTACAATGTGAAACCAAAAGGAAGATATGAAGCACATTTAGTTTACTTGTGTACTATGTAAATGATGAGCAAAAAACAGGGATAGTTTGCTAATTTGGGACAATCTTCTTATAAATGGAATGCCAGGGGTATATAATATTTTTAAGTTTTGTCAGGGTATATGGTATACTTCCTGCTTTTGGAAGGTATAGATGGCAATTAAATGTTCTAGGTTGTACAAGGTGAATTATTTGTTGATGAGTTTCTCTGACAAAAAAAAAAGTGATTTTCTTGCAGATTTTGACAAGGGAGGGACTTGTTTGTAACTTAGTATTATAACATTGGCTCTTTGCAAATATCTCCTAATGTTTTGAACTTCTTTTTTTTGTATGTTCACATTTGTGATTTGCAGTTACAATGCAAGGAAATAATATTGGATGAAATAGATGTCGCAAAGGGCATCGTGGATTTTGTGATGCACCGCTCAGTTGACAAGCTTGTTGTGGGAGCATCAAACCATGGCGCAATTGCTGGTGCATTTATGAGGTCCTTTTTATTTTGTGTTTTCTAATCATAGTATGTCGAATTTGTTGCTTTATAGAATTTACTAAAGACTCTTTGTAGTAATTGCTTAGATGGGGGATTTCCTGAGTTATAAGAAATAAAACATGGAAGATATCTTTGTAATGATTGCTTCAATAATATTTCTCTAAATAAATGAGGGAGAAGTCAGGAGATGATTTCCTGGGGGATAGAGAGGAGTGTACTCAATCTTTTTGACAATTTTCAGGGTGCAAATGAAAATTTCTGGATTCATTCTCATTGATTGGCTGATAGAAACTGAAATCATATTTAATTTTTCTTTTTCTTGGATCACAGAGCATTTGCAAAGCCAGATGTGTCAACTGCTGTTTGTAGAGCTGCACCTGATTTTTGTAGCGTCTATGTAATTGCAAAGGGCAGTAAAATAGTATCAGTTCGGCCAGCTTCACGCCCAAACAAATCCAGCAATTGGCGAAATATTAGATTCAGTGGAGAGATTGAATCAACTGCAAAAACCTCCTTCCAGTCAGTTAAAAGTTAGCATTTACATATTACAACTGGAAAATTTTAATTTTTGTTGGCTCTTTTTCTAAGTTTTAAAATGACCATAAATTCTTCTGTTGCAGGCGACCCATACATTCGTGAAATTGAACGAACTCCAAGGTTGTTTTCGACTTTTGTTCTTTTAAATATAATTTTTTTTAAGATCTTTTTTGCATATCTTTATTATCATATTTTATATGCATAGATATATCTTTAGGTAGCATGTCAGGTATGATAATCCATTACCCGTATGGTAAAGTTTGTGTACCTGTTCTGGACCTATCTGGATCGGACAAAACGCAATTTTGTGAATTAGTGCTCCTAAAGCTTAAATCTTAGCATCTAGTTCATGAAAGTCGATATCCGTCGGTACCAGCAAATGTCCCATGCAATACCAACTTAATCCCATTTAGACTATTCTTTCTTACAACTTCAATATTTCATTTGTCTTTTATCAGGCAATCATTTGACCAATCATCCAAAGCAACATCTTTGTACAACGATAGAATCGGAGATAAAATTAAATGTCTTGATGAGGATGAAAGTGTAAATTCCCAGGAGAGTTTCATGTCATGCCCCAGCCCGTCCCGTGCTAGCCTTGACCTGACCCCAACAGCTGAGTATATCAGTCGAGATTTAATAAACAAAAATGGCAGAAAACTACCTTCTCCATTATCCAGTTCAGGTCACCGCGAAGATAGTCTTTATCAGGATGGACCTCTACGCCTCGTTTCAAAGGATCCAATGGTAAGAGATTCTAATAATGGAATGGCAGTACTGGTACCGGGTATGGTACTAGATCAACTAATCTTTTGAACTTCCATTTATTGGGAATAGCATAAATTTTATTGCCTCAATAAATCATTTTTTAAGAACCTCAATTAAAAATGTTTTCAGTACTGCACCTGTGAGGCTTCTGCGTACTGTGTTGAACCGGTGACAACTTTATTTTGGTAGCTCAGTGTTATAGATACTTCTAGTAAAATCACAATTAGTTTAGAATGTATTTCCACATAATTTGGAAGCAGAGTTGGAACTGTTAAAGCATGAGCTGAAAAGGAAAGTTGAAATATCACTTGAGGAGACTCGAACAATTATTTGGAGATAAACTCCAAATAACACAATTTTACTTCATACTTTGTCTTGCAATACAGAATTCAAGGAGGGGTGTTTTACTATGCTTTTTATCCTCACAGGAATTCAAGAAGTACAGTACAGAATCATCAGTATCTGATCTGACAGAGGAGGATGAAATGGTGACTACACCTTTAAAGCAGAGAAAGCCAGCCCCGGAACCAGAGACAAGGGAGAAGAGGAAGCTTATAGAAGGTTTTGTATCAGAAGTCAGTTACCGTCGTTACAGCATGGATGAAATAGATCTTGCGACTAATTATTTCTCTGATCAGCTCAAGATAGGAGAGGGTGGATATGGGCCTGTGTACCAGGCAACTCTTAACCACACACTTGTTGCAATCAAAGCTCTTCGTTCCGATATATCTACAACTCAGGGATTGAAACAATTCCAACAGGAGGTATAGATATAAATTTTACAATTACATCTGGTGGTGTGAAAACAATCCCAATGACATATCAACCTTTTGCCTAACATTATTTTAACCAACCAAGTCTAATGACAACTTGTTTGCCAAAACTGTCCCAAATGGCTTTCTATATCTTTCTTCTTAGATTTAATTATTTTGTTCTGTATAGAGGTTTTGTGGTACATGTCGTACTTATTATTTTTTCTGGTTAATTTTCTCAAGAACTTCCACAAAATGTAGGATTGCACACAAATTCTAAAATAATTTTACAATTACTGCTCAGGATTTTGCATCGCCTTATACTTGATATGTCGTACCAAATGAGTGTAATAGTCTTTGTCAAGATCAATCTGAGCTAACATCCCTCCTTAATGTGTCTTTCAGTTGGAGGTATTAAGCTCTATCAAGCACCCAAACATGGTTAACCTCTTGGGTGCGTGCCCCGAGTACGGGTGTTTAGTATACGAGTACATGTCAAACGGGAGTCTTGAAGACCGCTTAGCATGTCAATCAGGCACACCTCCTCTCCCATGGCAGCTTCGTTTCAAAATTGCATTTGACATCGCAACAGGCCTACTGTTTCTCCACCAACAGTGCCCCGAGCCGCTTGTTCACCGGGACCTCAAGCCAGGAAATATACTTCTTGATCATAACCTCGTGGCGAAGATTTCAGATGTTGGTCTTGCTAGGTTGATCCCTTTGTTGCCTGGTTGCTCCAACTCAACTTTGTACCACATGACAGCTGCCGCAGGTATATCTTGTAAATAATAAAACAAAAGGAAGTATATATTGATGTGTAGATGGATCTAGTTATCAATTAGAAGACAAAGAGTTCCAATATGTAACTGACACATAATCTGATATTATTGTGTTGATTCAATTATTGTAAACACCAATGTAATTCAATATTGAATATGGGATTAGTAGTACTGATACATACTGGCATGTACCAGGCCATGACCCATGCCTGTGACTTGGTTGTACTTTTAGTACAGAGAGTTTAATTGTACCGAAAGAAACATACAGATACCTGTATAGTTCCTAACTGAAGGAGCATATATGGCAGGTACATTCTGCTACATAGACCCAGAATACCAGAAGACCGGCATGCTTGGCACCAAATCAGATGTGTATGCACTTGGCATCATATTGCTCCAACTAGTAACAGGCCGGAGCCCCATGGGCCTCACCTACAGCACCATGACTGCTCTAGAGAACGGTAATCTGCGCGACACTCTGGACCCGAAGGTGCCAGATTGGCCATTGGATGAGACAAAAAGACTTGTAGAGCTGGCACTCAAATGCTCTGAGCTCAGGCGAAAAGACCGCCCTGATTTGGGATCGGTGATCTGGCCCGAGCTGAGTCGCTTGGCTGCTTTCGCTGAGTCTAGGCATGATAGTTAGTTCTTCATGCAACATCACCGCCGCCAGAGCTTTAAGGTGAGAACTTTTGAATTTTTAGTCATTATAATTACACCAAGGTTACAAAACTTTTTAGGATAATGAGTAATATTAGATGAAAAAAGTCATTTCTCTGGACTCTTTGGCCAATTTAGTGGGTAAAGATTTTAACAGAGCAGTCTTGACTTCATGCAACACACAGACTATAGAATCAAAACATGATGCTTATCGATCGCTGCATGAAGCCAAAAATGCTATGTTAAAATCATTACCCAATTAGTTGCAAATCTTATATGTAAGTTGCGGGTGTTTGGTATGTCATTTTATACAATTTAATTTTAAAGCTTGATGTATTTCTATTGTTGTAGGAGATGCCTAAGGTGGCAATGGATAGTTTTGCTGTGACAAGTACTGTCAAGGGAGCATCTTTTGTGATGTGAAAATATAGCATGCGCGTTGTGATGAAAATTGATCAGTTTGTTTTTCCTCTCGTATAAAAATGTGCAACTAATTGCTCCGGTTATTTAAAGCTTGATTGTGGGACATTAGCACGCAAGTTAAAGTGCTTTCCAAAACTTGATGCAATTAGCTTTTAAAAAATGATTTCGGAGAATTTACAAACTCGAATTAATACCGTACCCCTACACCTGTCAATCATCTGAGCCATCCAATTCGGTCAATCTTAATCCGACGTCCGAAATCTTACCTTTTTGGCTTTTTCTAACAATCCGAAATGACTGGAGATGATGTATAGGCAGAAAATGGATCTTTACATGAAATTAGAGGAAAGTTTTAAGATTGAATTAGTACGAGTTTGAAATAAATAAACGGGTGGGATCTGGGTAGGACGCCTTGTGTGCTGGAGGTGATTTCAAGTTGGGGAAAAAAATTCTGCTCAAAGGCCACTGCTCCCTCAGAATTTTTTTTTTTTTTTTTTGAGAAATCAAATGGGGTCTAGCCCTCATTTTCATTAACCATGAACGGTTACAGTGGTTGAGTTTCTGAGAAGAAACCCTGTGAAAAAAGAAGAAGAAAAACAGAAAGAGGATTACAAATTGCGCAGTGGCCAGTAAGCCAGAGGCAAGAAAAGGGAAAAATAGAAAAGGAAATCAGGAATGTAAAAAAGCTGAAAGTAACAACAGTATGAAATGTATTATTGTTGCACTTCTCCCGTCATGTTTGTTCTGTCCCGGTGAGCTCTTGCTGAAACCCTCAGAATTTTTTTGTAGTTGGCATTTAAAAAAAAAATCACATTTAACATGATATTGAGAAATTCTCTGGGAACACAGATTTAGTATGCGCATCTATGAAGGGCCGTTGTGCAGATTAGATCTGAGCAATACTTTATTAGTGCTCAGACTAGATCGTCAAATATTTTTTCTTTTTTTGTAAAATCTACGTACCCCCCCCCCCCCCCCCCCCCCCCCCCCTTTGAAAATGGGATCCGTTTCCCCTCAGGTATCAGAGGGGTAAAATGAGTAAAAAATGGTCTGTATTAAGTCCCAATCGGACTAAAGAAATTTGGTGATTCTTGAAAATATAGGGAGTCCATTTTGAGAATGGCCTTTCCAACACAGAAGTTTGTCTCTCACAGTTCCCATGATCAACTTTAGACTAACTTCATTTTACTGGGTTGAATTCCAAGAGAGATGGGGGGACAAAAATTAGTTGCCATGAACTACATCCAGAACGCTAAAGAAAAAATATTTCGCATGCAGATCTAGTCTGAGCACAAAACTATTCAACTCATCGCAGAAAAACTATCCATTGCCACCTTAGGCATCTCTTACAATATTTTTTTTGAAGTTGAGTGGCTTTAATGCCTACTAACAATTTCATTGATAAAATGCGTATTTATAATTAGTCAAATGACCGTAATTCCTAGATCTACTATATTATTCTCACTTTAATTTTCTAATTCTACTTATATACACTCTTAATCTCCATTTCGCTCCAAGACCGAATCTGTTTCTTCGGCCGCCGCCGCGCTTCGATGACGACCGAATCTACTCACCGTCGGGCTCTGATCGAGATGGAGACTCTACACTCCGAGCTCCGACGATACCGTCGGGTTCGCTCGGCTCCGGTCTCTCCCCTCTCGGACTCCGTTTCTATAAGGACTCCAGCTTTATGTCAAGCTGGACTCCGGTCGGCTCAGCTCTTACAATATACAATTAGAAATATGTCAAGCTTTATGCCTACGGGCTTGGCTGTCAAAAAAAAAAATATGTCAAGCTATAAAATTAAATTACAGGGGAAATATCATATATATCACTCAAAAATCTAAAAATTATATATATATCTCTAAAATTCACTATATCATATTTACTAATATAAATTTCAAAAACATACAAATTTATCTTATTGACTTTTTTATAAAAACTCATTTTAAATTTATAATGTACTAATTTTATTCTTTATTAAAAAATAAAAAATATGTAGTATGTTTAAGAAAAATATCGGTCTTCAAATTGTTCGGTTGTGAGAACAAATTGTATGTTTTCTTAATTGTAACGTGCACATAAGTGTATGCGTAAATGCTACTGTGTATGGACCACAAGTAGATAAAATGAACTATCTATTTAACTATTTGTTTTCAGAATCTGACCAATTATAAGACTGAACATTTTTCGTAGATGCTATTGTGTGTAAGCAAACTGCTAGCACTGAGTAGAACCCTACATGTTGCTAGCAATAGAGAATCCAATAGTACATTCATCTTTGACCCGTTAGAAGACTGCATTTTCTTATTATTTTTGAAAATGTTCTAATTATAAAAAATTCTGAAGATATAGAATGGTTGGGGCGCATCCCTACGCCAAACGAGAAAATTTGAATGTGCATACATGTATATTAATATAGGTTCACTCGTGGATGCACTTGCAAATAGGAAAGAAAAATTGACTATTTTTTTTAGAAAACAAAAAAATAACAAATTGTCGTGCTCTGTATTATATTATTACTTTTTTTGGTCTGTCATATATACTTTATCATTTAGTGCTCTTCCAGCATAGTTTTATTTACCACGTTAGTAAACTATACATAGGGCCTGTTCGGCGGTAGAGGAATGGACAGAGGAATGGGTATGGGATCAAAAATTTGAACTAAAAGTTACTGTTTATGTGGGAAAAAAAAAATTTGTTCTGAGTAAATTTTTTTTTCCCACGTGAACAGTAATTTTGCAACTGCAGCCGAACAGGCCCTATATATTTAAGAAGCTAGCTCAAGCTAGCCCAAACTGGAGACGATGTTGATTCAAAGAACCGGTGCGCGGTGCGCCGGTGCTTCTCTGCATCCGAGTTTGACTGAACCCAAATTTTTGGTAATGGACGGTTGGATTCGAATCCATCATTTCGGTCTTGAGACCGACTCTAAGTCATGATGCCAATCAATCCAAGCGAAGGCGGAAGTGGTCATCCTCTCCCGCGCCCGACGCGTGCGGAGAATTTGTAGGAATTTTTTAAGATTGAATTAGTACGAATTTGAAATAAATTAACGGGTGGGATCTGAGTTGGACGCCTCGTGTGCTGGAGGTGATTTCAACTTGTGCAAAAAAAAAAAAAAAAAGCTGCTCACTGGCCACTGGCCCCCGAATTTAGATCCAGTCTTTTACGGGGATCTGGCTGATGCGAATTCAGATCCATCATCCAGTGCAATAGCTGACAGAGTAGAATGAGATCTGAGTCGTTAGTTTCAGTCTTGAGACAAATTTCAAAATGAACCTTTATATTTTAAGGGGCTGTCTATAGTACAGTAAAACTTAATTAAATCGGAACTGTTCATTTAATCTTTCAAACGGTGTAGATTAAATCGTTAATTTGATTCTCATTTCACATATTGTACGCTAATGTTAGCCGAAAAGGGTATAATAGTCTTTGAACAAACATTTTCCGATCGGTAGGTCATATGAATCCTGTCTTCCCTCCAGTCTCTCCTGAGACCTTCGACGACGACGCACGACAGAGAAACTCGCCCGTCAAATACAAATCACAGCACAACATCTCTGATCGGAACCAACTTCTTCTCTTTAAACGAGAAATGGAATTGATGAAATTTAAAATTCTCCGATCTGATCGCACACGACAACGGGAGATGAATCCTTTTGCTTGGCCACTGCTTTCTACGGAAGCAATGAAGCACTCATTTGAGGACTATTGCAATGTAATCAACGGCTCAATTTGTAATGTCACAACACTACCAAATAACATATAAAAGTGTGAAATACTCACTGATCTCCAGACTGACGGGCTTCCACAGGGGCGGATTCAGGATTTTCGTCAGGGGGGGGCAAAAAATTATCGAATCGGGTTTAAATACTTAATCGGATTTAAATCCATTAACCAATTGGGTACTCAACAAAAAATAATTCTTTAACTTATACTTTCCAATACTTTGACTTGTAATTTCTCATGCTCTGACTTATAATTCTAATTACCAATCAAAATTCAACAGATTTATTTCAATTTTAACCCTAAATTTAACTTGAATTACAAATTAAACGTCCAGAGGGGGGCAAAAAAAATTTCAGGGAGGGACAGAGTCGATCGAAACCGATAAATTTCCACTAAAACTCAAAATCCAGGGGGGGCGGCTGCCCCCCCTGGACTACACTGGGTCCGCCCCTGGGCTTCCATACCTATGCTGATAACAAAGCACAACATTCACAATTAGAAACTTGGGACAAAACTTTATTTGACCTAATCTGTCCCCGACTTCTAAATTCCTAAATCTTGTTTTTAAATGAAGAAGTTCAAAATATGTGATATTATTACCTATTTGAGAATCAATTCTCTCAAGCCCCGTCAATCTTTGATGTGTATTTTCTTAAAGAAAAATCAAATTGGCTCCTGTTGTAGAAGTTCAGTATTCAACAAAAGTTGGAACTTAAACTTGAAAGAAAAGAAAAATTAATTAATTAAATCATACAATCATAATAAATTAGAATTTCTCAACTTGGCAAGTGAAAGAGATAATTGAAAAAAGGACTTTCAATTCCAGCGGGATTGAGTTGCGTTAACTGAAAACAATGTGGAACGACAGGAGGAATGGTGTTTTACGATTTGCCAAGAGAAAAAGAAATGAGAACAGTACCACGAGCACCGAGCAGCGGAGGAGGCAACGAGTAATCCTGTGCAAGCCCTGTCGCGATTTCTCTGCTCTCTTCTCCGTTCAAATGGATCAGCCATAATTTATCCTCTCTTCTCCGTTCAAAAGGATCATTCGCAATATTTAGGGATGAGAGGAAGAGATCAGCAGCGATTAGCAAAATTTGAGGGATGAGAGGAAGAGATCTCCGTGTCTTCATCTCGGAAAGAAGTGGTGCCAGTAATCACATACCTTCTTTTCCTTGATTAGCAGGAAGAAATAACGGAGTCCGGGAAAAAAGTAAAAATGACAGTTTAACCCTAAACAACTTAAAATCGAAGACAGAGATTAAAGATCGAATTTTAATTAAAATCAATTACTGCACTGTAGCCAAAATAATTATACTGTACTATAGTCAAAATAGACTTCAAAAAATTAAATATGAATATCCGATATCTAAATATCCGTAAGAATATGGACACTAATATGGTTATACATTTTAATTATTTGTATCCGAATAATAAAAATATACTATATAGTTTAATATATATTATGAAAAAAATTATTCATCATTATAATTAGATAAATATTATAAATATTATGAACTTTAATATTTTTTTAATAATATTTATATTTTTTAATAAATATCCAATCCAATTCGTATACGTGTCTTTATCCGAAAAATAAAAAAACCGGATATAAATATGGTTTTATTACTATTCCTTCTGCCGAAATTTTTATTAATAACATTTTCAAAAAAATAATAAACCAAATAACCACCGTTTCTGGTCAATTTTAAATCTAACACGGCCGCAGAACACCAGAGCGGACCCATTTGTGGGCGACCGCAGAATGCCGGAGCGGACCCCCATATGGGTCCGCACTATGCCGGAGCGGACCCTGTTCTTTATAGCCCGAAAATGACAGCGAAATTTCATTCCACACTCTCACACCTTCTCTCTCCTGAGTTAGCTCTCTGATCTGTAAGTTTTTTCTCTCTTCTTTTAAATTTTTTATTTTTATTTCAGTAGATTAATAATTTAATTAGAATAATTAATTTAGAATAATTAATTTAGTTAATTTTTAATTGTAGGTTTCTTCTGTATTGGATTGAAAAAATGGCTCTTATGGTATCCATCTACACTGGTGGGGATGTTTTAACAGGTCCTAATGGGGTTTACTATAGTATTGGACCTGTTACTGTGATCCCGGTATTGCCGGGTACTGATTATTTGGGACTTAAATCAAGTATATGTCAGAATTTGGGGTTGGATCAGGGTCAGTATGACCTTAAAATTGATGCCAAAATTAGCATGCCGACTAGTTCGGCACAAACCTGGTTCCAACTATTTCCAATTCAAAATGAGGGAGTCTGGCAGGTATTGTACAACCAAACCATGAGTTTTTCTGGGGGTGCATACAAGATAATTGACCTATATGTGGAGGTTACCAGAGCCCGGCGTTCGAACCCAGTTATGAGGTTAATCCAGGGTCGTAGTCGGGGTAACTCATCCGGCTCTAGTTCGTCCCCTGTCCAAATTGACCAACCGTCCAGTAGTCGGGCCCCAGTTCAGAGGGACCGACCCTCCCGTCGCTCATTGGGGTCAAACTTGTGATCCGGATGAAACTGATGAAGAAGTGGATCCGAAAATACTAGAGGCAGAGGAAAATTGGGTTGATAGTGATCCGGAGGGTATGAGCGATCAGTCTGACCAGGAAGATACCGGGCCTGTGCTCGGACTACCAAGGACTTTCAAGATGGATCGCGAGTTTCAGATAATAGATCGCGGGTTTCAGCACCCGATTCATGCTTTCAACGACACATCAGGGTTTATGGAAGCCAATTCGGGTTTGTTTGGAAGGAGGGCAGAGTATGAGAATGAATTGTCTGAGGGACAAACATATGACTCAAAAGAGGCAATGAAGAGCGCAATTGCCAGGTTTCACATCCTTTGCAACAAAGAGATAAGAAATACGCACAGTGACCGCACAAGAATTAGGTTCAAGTGCAAGGACAGTTACTGTGGGTGGTACATACTCGCAAAGGCCACCAGTTATGGAACGCAATGGCGTGTCTCCAAGTGCCCAACACAATATTCATGCCACGCGGATGCGACAAGAACAGATCACGCCCAGTTGTCAGCTACTATAGTTGCCGAGTGTATATCCGCTCACATGAGGAACGATGTCGACTTGAGTATTCCGGCTGTCCGAATTGCTGTTTGCTGAAAGGTACAACGGTCAGATACCAACGTACAACAAACTATGGCGTGGCCGTGAGTTGGCAATAGCCCGTCAATTTGGCAGTTGGGAGGGGTTGTACTCTCTTGTAGTTCCATTGTTGGAGGCAATCAAAAGAAGCAACCCAGATACTACATTGTTCCTTCATTTTTTACGTTATTTCATTATCAATCAAAAATTGAACTTATTTTTTTAAATTTATTGATAGAAACATTGTTTGAGGTGACCTCATATCCCACTGGTAAACCTGGACCATGGAAGTACTTTCATAGGGCGGCTTGGGCATTTGGACCGTGCATAGCTACTTTTCAACATATCAGACCGGTCATCACCGTTGATGCATGTTTCCAGTCAGGCCGGTATAAAGGTAACTAATTTGATTGTTTTCACTTTATTTATTTTAGTTGATTTCGGCTCTTACGAAATTAATTTGATTGTTTTACCACAGGCAAGTTGTTGATTGCAACCGGGTACGATGCTGAAAACCAGCTCCTCCCGTTGGCTTTTTCACTGGTAGAATCAGAGAGTTATGACGATTGTGCGTGGTTCATGAAATGGTTGCTCCGTAATGTAATTTGCTCCAGATTCATGTGTGTCATCACTGATAGGAGAAAGGGTATCAAGAAGGTGTTCAGACAAGATGATATGGGGTGGAACGAGGAGGATGAGGATCAATGTGTTCACCGTCTTTGTGATACTCACATAGCCGAGAACATGAAGAAGAATGATTGCAGTGATAAGGCAATCCATTTTTTTAGAATATGTGTGGCTAAGAGGAAGATGAGGAGATACGAGCAAGAAATGCAAGCAATGGGGCAGGCATGTGACATTGCCCTTAATTGGCTGGATGGTGTGGGTAAATATTTGGATCAAGATGAGAACGAGCGCCCCAAACCATGGAAGATATTCCAAGCACTGGACGGTGGTTATCGTTGGGGCATCATGACTACAAACGGGTCCGAGTAGCTTAATAATGTCTTCAGGTCCTCTTGTAAGTTACCGGTTGCAGCAATAATTGAAGACACATTTTACAAATGCATGACATGGTTTGTGCAAAGGAGGGCCAAAGCGGAATCGGAAGCTAGTCAAGGTCAACAATTCTCGTGTCGTGTGCATCAGGCACTTTTATTTGTAGTTCTTTTTTCATAATTTTTAATGAACTTTGTTAAAAAATCTGACTTCTTCATTATTTTTTAATTTTTCAAAGTTGATCAACAAATGGTTCGAGAGGTCCGATAAAATTAAGACGCTGGGGGCTTTGGAAACAACAACAAGTTCGAGGTAACCTCCACACATGAGAGAGTTCACGCTTTCATACCTGACGATTCTGGCCGGTTTACCAAGGCCAATTACAAATACACGGTGATAATCGGGGATGATCACACGGTAACTTGCACGTGCCAGAAGCCTCAATTGGAGAGAATACCGTGCTCTCATGTTCTGTCCGTGTGTCGTCTCCGAGGCATCGACCCTGGCGTCTTTGTAAGTCACTACTATCACATCCATACACTGATCAACACATGGAGCGCTCAATGGCATGTGTATGGAAATCAGTCGGAATGGCCTCAACACGATGGCCCGGTCCTTGTTCCAGAGGATAAAAATATTTTTGTGAGCAGAAGACAGCACAACCGTATTCCGATGTGGATGGACGTTCTAAATAATATGAGAAGAGGACACCAAGCCGGCCAAGATTCACAAGAAAGACAAAACAAAGCTGCTCGAGCTGCACGAGATTGAGAGTTAATGTTGTTTTTTTAATTGTATTCGTAAAAATGTTGTTTATTTTCGGTTAATTAGACGTATTTGTAATTTCCGATAACATTAGCATTGTTCTATTGTATGCTTCTTTATATGGCTCATTGTTCTATTGTAATATTTCTTTTGATCAAACAAACAACGAACAACAATTTCAGATTAAACGACATTTCAAACAGAAGTAATTACACACAACTTCCAGTACAAACTTTACATTTTTGATAAAAATTTCCAAAACAAAATCATAATCAACTTCACATTCAGATTTTTAAAAAAAAAAAAGGAACCGCTCCGGCATTCTGCGGCCGTGTTAGATTTGGAATTGACCAGAAACGGTGGTTATTTGGTTTATTATTTTCTTGAAAATGTTATTAATAAAAATTTCGGATTTCTTCTGTATCCGATCCGTTTTCATCGCTGACTTACTCGGCTGGTGCCACATCAGCTGAAGTAGGATCTAATGTCGTGGATTATTTAATAAATTGGGACCCTGCTTTAAACATGAGAAATTTTCTAACAATGTAAGTTACGATAAATCATATCTAACTTTGTAAATTAGATGTTAATTTTGATGTTGAAATTATTATGTAGCCTCAATGTTGCATTATTTTAGCATAGACTATTATGTATTTAAAATCCTACAATTTAAAATAAAATAATTTTGTTAAAATTTATTGTGGTCAAATGATTGATTTATGAAATTTCATACAAATTTTCTTCAGAGACTAATTGATATAGCAGTTACGTTGAATTGTTTAATTAAACTAGCTTATATTTTTCTTTTAAAATTATCAGAAACTGTTGCCGTATAAATTTAATGAAATGACAACGCATGGGACCTTCTTTGTTTGACGTAAATATTTTATCTGATTGCTTACGCATTAGTAGTTATCATTATGCACGTAATATTCTTCTAATTGACGGTCAGGCAAGAGATAGCAATTAAATAGTAAATCCGACTATGTTAAAAATTCAGCGGTTGTCAATTGATTAATGATTCGTCAGTGGAATGAATCAACTAGTAAACCGTAGACTCGGAAATTTTAACGAATCAGTGGGCGGTTTGATTATGATAAAACAGGTCATGAGTTGATAAACCTCGACAGTGTGACGTTAATATTTTTTTTTTAACTGCAAAAAAAAATATTGGAAATATTTTTTTAAGCTAATAGCCACTGTGAGCACGCTACTAAAACCCCAACTAACAAACAATTACATCTCTCTAGTCTCCAGTTGACATTTCTACTCCCGCCATGGCCACATCCCATCTCCTCCTCTCTCTTCTCCTCCTCCTCCTCTCCCTCCTCTCCAGTCCCGCCACCTCACTCCCCACCTCCATTTGCGTCATAGGCAGCGGGATCGCTGGCTCCTCCCTCTCCTTCTTCCTCCAGAACCAAACCGCTATCCCTACCGCCAATCTCTCCATTCGCGTATTTGAACGGAGAGGTCAGGTTGGCGGTCGCACAGCCCCGGTCAACATCTCCGGTGATTTGTTCAACGCTGGGGCGTCGATTATACATGGGCAGAATCTACACGCGATCCGGTTCGCTGAGCTCCTTGGGCTGGACCGGGCCGACTCGGACGGAGCGGATTGGCTTGGGATCTGGGACGGGTCGGGTTTTGTTTTTAAAACCCTAAAGCCACCACCCGAGAGCAGTTCGGCAACTTACAAGTGGTGGCACGATATCGCTGATGTTTTGTTGCTGTTGAAGAGATATGGCTTTTCTCTGTATCGAATGCAGCGATTTGTCATTGTAAGAAATATCTGCTCTTTGTTTTTATTTTTTCCGTAATATTTGTTATAGAGGTGATAAGGTTTGGAATGAGTGATGTTTGAATTTGGTGGCATCGGTAATTAGTTGCATTATGGGGGCTTAATTGAGCTTAATAATCAAGTTCTGGTCACACAAATGAGTTTATTGAAGTATAAATCAAATAAGAGTATAAGACACATAATTGAGAAAATAAACCTCAGTCTAGTGATGCTAGCATGTTTTTTTTTCTTGATTGTAGAAATTATTGGAGAAGTTCATACTATTCTACAAGGAACCAGAAGAAAGGCCAATTTTTGAGACAGTTGAAGAAATGCTAAAGTGGAATGACCTTTATGCCCTTACTCAGAGAACACTTGAACAGGAGCTAATTGATGCCGGTTTGAGTGCCCGCTTAATCTCTGAGCTTGTTACTGTGAGCATTTCCTTGTGAAATTTTCTCTTTTGAACTTTAATTCTTCTGAATTGCACTAAAATATTGTTATATTTGCAAATTACGCCAGACATTTCTCAAAATTGTCACTGACACACAACAGTCTCTGGGTTGGTTGCAAATATCATCCAATCTGTTAAGATATCCAACCAAAAAATGACTAAATCACTGCTGATTTCTTTTCCTTCAATTTGGGTTTAGAAAATCAGGAGCTATCTTGTGGTAAAATTTGTCGATTAGTCTAACAATATGCAGTAGTTGTGGGTACTCCAAAAATACAAAGAACAAGTTTTGGTTTAGGGCATTATTTAGGATTTAATAATCCAAAACACATAGCATGATAGGTGAAAATATAGTAAAATTGTTATGTGATGCACAGACCCAAAAAAACACCCAACTTTATTATGCAAGGACTAACTGTTTATCTGTATTTCATGAAAAGGTGATAACAAGGATCAATTACGGCCAGAGCGTGGTCATGAGCGGGTTAGCAGGTGCAGTCGCCTTAGCGGGTTCAAATGCCAATCTCTGGTCCGTTAAGGGGGGTAACTGGCTGTTAGCCAGGGGATTACTTGAATTAACAAAGCCTACTCTACACCTCCACGAAAAGATAGAATCAATCTCAGATAAAGATGATCATTATCTACTTACATCTGATATAGGAAAGGAGTATGAATGCGATGTAACTGTTATTGCTACACCCCTGGATGAGGTCAATATTACGTTTGTGCCTCCAGTTTCACTTCCTTCTAGAAGGATGCAGCATACTTATACTACCTTCATTAGGGGACTTCTAAATCCTGTAAGTGCATAATAACTCACATTGTTGTTAATTGTTGTCATGAATGTTCCCTTTTTTTAACAGCATATATGGTACTTTTTTGTAGAAATATTTTGGCCTCAGCTCGGTTGAGGATATACCAGATCTAGTAGGTACACTTGAGACTCCTGATGTACCATTTTCAAGCGTAAGTATCTTGAAGAAGTATGGTGAAGGAGACTTCGCTTACAAGATTTTTTCCCGTGCTGAGCTGGATGACAGCTTACTCGATCAACTCTTTAGGTAAACAGAAATTACTAGAAAAGAAAATGACATGTTATCTTATTGTTCACTATTGTACCTTTATCCTTGTCTATAATTTTGTCTACTTCCTATTTATTTGATATTCATTGTTTACCTCCTTGTTTCTAAATTAATTGCAGTGTAAGGAAGGACACAGTTCGAATAGATTGGCCGGCTTATCCCCATTACAAAGCCCCTGAAAAATTTGCACCATTTTTATTAGATCAAAGACATCTATATTACATTAATACATTTGAAAGTGCAGCTAGTTGCATTGAAACTAGTGCTGTTGCGGCTGAGAACGTGGCAAGACTTATCATATCTAGGCTTTTGCAATCTTCAGTTGATCAGAATATAAAACCATTGCCTAGTTCTGAAGAATTCCTTCACACTGATCTTTGAATGGTTAATGAGTTGTTCTCCATTGTAATTTTTAAGAGTATGTTTTTATGTACAATTTTGTAATTTCTAGGACCCTTTTAAGCTATTATTTTGTAAATGCGCTCTCTTGAATGGGGGCAAGGGAAAGGAGGGGAAGAAAGGTATATATCTTGTTTTTGTATTTTAATTTCAATAGGTGAATAAATTTCGTTTCCAAAATTTGTATTCTTTCAATTTGAAGCGTAGCACAATTAACTCTCTTCATTTATTTCCTTTAATTTTTTTTTTCCTCAAGTCGGAAACAGATTAGAAATTGATTCCTTTGTATATTTAAATAATGGAGCTCAAACAAATACTATAAAATTAATATATAGTAAACTAGTAACAATAATATTTTTTTATTTAAATATAAATTTTAAATATTTAACAACACCATATAACGAGTAACACCCCTCAGCTCGCTGTATGCACTTGCTTGGTCTCCTGTCTCTGCGCTGAGTATCACCCCTCGGGGAGTAGGTTACTGGTTTTCACAAAGTTGTTTGCAAAATTAACTACCACAATCTTCAAGATGTAGTTTTTTTTTTTACTTTTGGCTCCTCTTAAGTAAAAATAATTTACTATTTCTCTTACAGGCTGCCGCCGGATCATACCATCCAAGCTCGGTACCAGCTACAGTTCAGCAATCAGGTCAAAAGCCCCACCTTCACAATTGACATAGTGAGAGATGAGAATGGAGATCCCATAAAAGTAGCAATATACAACACGTGCTCTCAGTCAATCATATCTCCTGACTGCTTTCTCTCTTCCGCCAAAGTCAGAATCACGGTGCTTAATGCCGAACTTTGGGAAAATAAAGGGAAAAATTGGAGCAGGAGTGAGTATAATCAGAGTGTGTTAAGGGAAAGGGAAGGGAAGGGACCTATTTTGATAGGTCGTTCTAGTCTTACTATTCGGCTTCAAAACGGGCTTGGTACCTTTGAAAATATTGTTTTAAAGATAATTCAAGCTGGACAAAGAGAGGATTTCGGCTAGGGGTTATGGTCGAGGGTGAAGGAGAAGAGGGTTATTTGAATGGCGAAAGAGTTCAAGAGGGTGTGAGCGAACCTTTTCGGGTACTAGACCGCCGAGGGAAAGGTAAAGAATGATTTTCATTGTGTATTGATCATTATTCATTATAGTGTTGTTGGTAACCGACATGGTACTAGTAAGAGACGTTCCAAGTATCTTAGTCTATGCTTCTAGCATGTTTTACCAGTACCAGCAAGTAAAGGCAGACATTAAACTCCAATTTGCATTTGATGAGCAAAAATCACAAACATATAAATTAAATACTTGTATTTTTGACACTTGCTGATTTGATGCTTTTTTTTTTCTGTAGCGTCACAAAATCCGGACCTGCTGGAGCTCAAACACCAAGTTCAAAGTCTGAAGAAAGTTGGAAAAAATCGCGCTTCTCTCCTCCAAAGCAATAACATCAAAACAGTGGAGAACTTCCTCAGCTGGAATTACAATAAGCAACCTGAACTTCGAAAGGTTAGAATACTGAAACCAGGATTTAAGATTGCTATTATTAATTAATTCTTTTTTTTGTATACGTTTATTAATAAATATGTCTTTCTGATGTCATGGGGTAATACTCATTTCACTCTTTTCTCTTTGATAATTTTTTAGATACTTTGTATTAAGTCAGAATCTGACAAATGCTGGAAATCTATGGTGGAGCACGCAATGAAGTGTGCCGATGAATTTCACGCTAAATACAATGCCTTGAACAACAGCAGTCAGCCCCGGCAGGTGCATTCATTATATCCTTATTTAATTTACCATATTTTACCATCGTTTCTGGTTGATTATATATCTTGATTTTAATAACATTGTATTATTTACAAATTAGTGTGTATTCTTTACAAATTGACTTCACTTATTTGGTTTCATGTTTCAATAAATAAAGAAGTCACATTTTGAACCCAAATAGTCAAATACAAACCAATTTAATTTTGAATATCCAATTAATAACAACATACATGTAATCTTTTTCTTTGTTCTTCCAGCATGCGAATGTTGGGCCTCGTGTTGTTGGTTCGGATTCATCAGAGCCAAACCCTCATGAGAACGATATAATTGAAGGTGCCATTTATTCATATGATCCTTGTATTTTCTTGAACCCGTTTAAATGTTTATCTGATCACTGATCAGCTAAGTTTATTTTGTCATTAATATAAAATAATAGGTGATATGGCAGCAATATACAGGACACAAATCTCAAGAAGTGACAATTTTGACCCTGGCCTGTGTGACGCGTTGGCTCGAGGTTTCATTGCAAGCATGTCGAACAATGCACATTATGTGGTGCCACAGACACTGCGTAGGAAGAGGAAGATGAAGGCGCTTTTCAGACCAGTCGCCTTCGTGGCAGTTTTAAGAAAGCAGGCCCGGATTGTGTCTCCTGTTTAACGACCTCCTTCTTTTCTTTTCTTTTCTTTTGGTTTGGGTGTCATGTTGTAGTTTTCGATGAATTTTTTGTTGTATTTGATTCAATTGAGCTCTTCTAAATTCTGTGTCTTTTGTTTTGTTTTGTTGTTAATTATACTGATGTGGTGTGATTGCAAATGTCAGATTTTGTTGTTAATTACATGCACTGAACACTAAATATATATGTTATGTTCATAATTTCGAAGTGGTGTGATTGCAAATGTCATGATTTTGTCTATACTGATGTGGTGTGATTTTTATGTTTTGGGTAACGCGCATTGCTTTTAGTTTACAAGTGATCCAATATCGGCCTGTTGAGGCCTAAATATCAAAATTCGGCCCGTTAAATTACAATTTGGGCTTATTGAGGCCTAACAAATGAGGAAAGCTGGCCGTTATCAACCCGTAAAAGATCAAATTTCCCCGCACATCCCGCCAATAATTATCAAAAGAAACAATACATTTATCCCCACTTTTATATTAACATTTTTCCTTTTCATGGGGATATTTCCCTTCCCCTTCCTGCCAATAATTATTAAAAAAACTATACTTAATAATTAATTAATATTTTTTCCCATCACCTCTCTATCTCCTCAAAAGACGACCACAAGCAAATAGAGATAAAAACATTAGGCAAACAAATGCCTATACAAACCCAGACAAATAAGCATAATTAGACAAACGAATCCTGACAGCAACGCTCGTTAGGAACTGCAGCAAACATTGGTTATAAGTTATCTCATATCAAGAGAATTTTCAATTACACCCTCAAATTCTCAAATATCATTAATAGATCCAAAGCATGTATCAAATGGTTAAAAAAAATAAGAACAATTCAAACTAAATATATATATATATATATATATATGTCAATCAAACGAATATTACAAATAAACAAATTGAACCAGAAATTATTTTTTTTTTTAATTTAAGTTTCAAAGCGCGCAACCCAAAGGAAAAGAAAGAAATCATTAAACTATTTAGGCTTTAGAAAGTTAACTAATATGATATGCCGAGTATAAATTAAATAGGAGGAGGCACAATCCTGACTCGCTTTCTTATAACAGACACAAAGGCGACTGATCTGAAAAGCGCCTTTACCTTCCTTTTTCTACGCGGTGTCAGTGGTGGCCCCACATCCCCACTGTTTAACAAGCTTGAGATGAATTCTTGAACCCACACGTCACACATGTCAGGGTCAAAACTGTCACTTTTTGATAGACATTGAAAAATGTTATCAGAGGTTGATTCAGTATTTGCCAACATCTCTTCCAGTGGGACCTGGTTGTTGGCAGTGTCAAGTTGAGCCAACCCTGGAAGATGCATTCGCACAGTTAATTTTATGTATTGATTGTACTGATAAATCTTTACAGATATGGCCAAACAACATAATACAAATATTACAAAAAAGTAGAACTGGAAAATATATATATAAAAAAAAAAAGACAACACGAGGGTTTGGCTAACCGGGGTTCTCACCAGGAAAATATGAATATACGGCACCTTCAATTGTATCGTTCTCATGAGGATTTGGCTCTGATGAACCCGAACCGACAACAGGAGGTCCACCATTTATAGAGAGAGACATGTTGTTTTCCATCGGATGAACTAAAGCCTGAAATCAAAAGATAACATTAATTTAGATACAGAAAGCAAAAAATGTTGAATGGGTAGTGACATGAGGAATAGTCATACAATTCTGAGTTAACAAAGGAAAGTTTTTATTTGTTGGTATGCATCTCTGCACAAATCAAGAGTTAATGGAACAACGGTTGATATTTTAATAAAGCTTGATTGCACATTGAGAGGAGATAGTTGATTTCCATTGTTGTCAATTACAAAAGGAATTGGGTTACAATTTGGGTTCAAAATATTGATTTGTTTTTCCATTAAAACCAGGAACCAAACAAGTGTAGTCATTTTGATAAAAACAAAACAGTACTACAACAGAAAACCATACGTCAGCAGAAGTGATGGTACTAGCTGGTACAGGAAATAATATTATAAGAATGCACCTCTTGAGGCTGACTAGTGTTATTGAAGCCATTGTAAGAAGCCCAAAATTCATTGTTACACTCCTTTGCATGCTCAACCACAGTAATCCAACCTTTGTCAGAATCGGACTTGATGCCAAGTATCTGAAAGAATTTGTGTGAGAGGGAGGGGGTGGAAAACATGTATTACCTTCCATGCATAAAAAAGCAATATTTATTAATAAATTCTTCCAGAAAAAATATCATCCCAGGATAACAATCCAAATCCTGGTGCCAGTACTAGTAAATTGTGGTAGGCACCAGAGCTGTCAGTGTCAATACCAAGATCAGTCTGTCCTGGAACCAATATTATTTGGGGATTAGTGGGTAGTATCAATCTGGGTCTGTGCAGATCCTGGTACTAGAATTACTCTGAGATTGCAAGTGTAGCATAAATAAATAACTACGGGCTAGAATCCTTACTTCGCGAAGTTCAGCTTGATTATGGTAATACCACCAGAGGAAGTCGCTCACTGTTTTGATGTTCTTATTTTCAAGGAGAGAAGCGCGACCTGAGCCAATGTTCTTGAGACTCCGTACTTTGTGTTTCAGCTCCAGCCGGATGGGTTTTTGAGACGCTACACAAAAACAGCATCTTATCAGCAAGTGTAATAAATACAAGGATTTGATTTGCACACCAGTATCAACACATACTGGGTATTAAAATCTCTACATGTGTGAATTTTACAAATCAAATGATAAATGGAGTTTACGTGTACCTTAGAACATCTCTTACTAGTATCATACAGGTACGGGTACATGGTACAAGTTTAAAGGACATAACCAGTGCAGAATGCAAAATTTAACCATTGTACAAAAATTAAATTTATACCTTTCCCTCGGCGGTCTTTTACCCGAAAAGGTTCGCTCACACCCTCTTGAACTCTTTCCCCATTCAAATAACCCTCTTCTCCTTCACCCTCGACCATAACCCCTAGCCGAAACCAACTCTTTGTCCAGCTTGAATTATCATTAAAAACAATATTTCCAAAAATACCCACCCCATTTTCAAGCCGAATAGTAGGACTACCACCTTTCAAAATAGGCCCCTTCCCTTCCCTCTCCCTTAACAAACTCTGATTAAACTCACTCCTGCTCCAAGTTTCTCCTTTATTTTCCCAGAATTCGGCATTAAGCACCGCGAGTCTGACTTTGGCAGAAGAGCAAAAGCAGTCGGGAGAAATGATTGACTGAGTGTAAGTGTCGTATATTGCTACTTTTATGGGGTCTTCATTCTCGTCCCTCACTAGCTCGGTTGTGAAGGTGGGGTGTTTGACCTTATTAAGGAAGACTAGCCAGTACCGAGCTCTGACGGTTTGATCTGGCAGCGGCCTGTAAGAGAAATATGAAATAATAATTACTTAGAGATTCTCTAAGTAGAAGGGGGACATCTTGTAGCATGTGGTGGTAGTTTTTACGGGCAAATGTTTGAAACCAATAACCTAGTACTCAATCCAAGGTTGGAATCAACAAATTTGATTCAATGATAACAAAAACATTAAAGCTGAGATTCTCTTTTTAAAATTGCACAATTTAAGGGTTCATAAAGTCAAAATTGTTGAATTGCACAATTGGGGAGGAATAAACTCCCAATTGGCCTAATTGGTGCTCATTCTAAAATTGGGGGTTGCAGTATACAGTAAATAATTGCTCACTGTGGAGGTAAATTCAAGTAGTGAAGCATCTTAGGTAGCTCTTCTCTTAGCTGTTAAATGAAAATTAAATTGATGTTAAAAAAAGACTCAATAGACACGTGTCAATTTAAGGAAAAAGAAGAAGGATCCTTACAACTCTCCGGAACGTATCTTCAAGTCGTACGTGAAACAAGCGAAGAAAAATGTCTCCGCCGGCGCGGGTGTGAAGACGACGAAGCAACGAATGTAGCAAGCATCTATCATTCCTTATCTCCCTAAAAATATTAAAATATTGTCAAATGTCAAGAAGAAGAGAAAATGTAAAGAGAGAGGCGGAGGGGGATTTGAGGTTTTAAGCAAGAAACAGACAGTAAAGTCCTCTGCCAGCGGCGGATAGGCAGCGAGAGGTGGGCGGCACCGGTGAGAGTGAGAGTGGGAGGGAGGCCATCGCGATCACGCTTCCACTTCTTGTTGTGGGGATCCATCTCCAACTCTTAGTTTCTTCTTGTTGTAGATGATTGAGTAGTGAGTACACTTTGCTTGGAGAAATCGTCGCTGGAGGAGAGAGTTCGGAATGAAAGTTTAAACTGAGTTTAGACTTTAGACTTTAGGGTATAAATATTAGAGTAAAGATGTAGTCCCCCCATTCCAGTCCCCTAAACGTTCCCCCATTATAACTAACTTTTTTCAATCATTGAACCACCTTGAAAAACGTGTAAAACGTGTACAAGTTGAGTCCAGTTTTTTTCTTTAAATACTTATCATAAGTATGAATACTTCATATCATAGGTATTCATACTTTCTATTTTGGGTGAATACTTTCCATATTTGAGTCCAGTTTTTTGGATTTAAATACTTGATATCTTAAGTATGAATACTTGATGAATTATATATAAATATTTGATATGTTAGGTATGAATACTTTCTATTTTGTATGAATACTTTCCATATTTGAATAGTCTAGTTTTTTTCTTTAAATACTTATCATAAGTATGAATACTTCATATCTTAGGTATTCATACTTTCTATTTTGGGTGAATACTTTCCATATTTGAGTCCAGTTTTTTGGATTTAAATACTTGATCTCTTAAGTATGAATACTTGATGAATTATATATAAATATTTGATATGTTAGGTATGAATACTTTCTATTTTGTATGAATACTTTCCATATTTGAATATTTGATACCTTGAAAAACGTGTAAAATTATGTCATCATGGATCTCATTTGAAAGAGAAAAAAAAAATAGAAAACATTCGTGTTTTTAGATTTGCAAAATTCCTCATAAATCGTCCCAAAAATTGGTTAGAATGAATGGAGAAAAACAAAAACTGCCTTGAAAAACGTGTAAAAGATGAGTAGTATTGTGTCCAGTTTTTAGAGTATGAACTTGATATCTTAGGTATGAATACTTGATGAATTAGATATGCATACTTCATATCTTAGGTATTCATACTTTCCATTTTGTATGTGAATTAATTTAATCAATGAATGGGGGATTGGTGGTGTGATCCACGTGACTTTTTGGGAGTGGTCCCCGAGGCAGTACTGTCCCCGAAAAGTAATGGTCCCCAGTCCATATATGAATTAATACTTGATATGTTAAGTATGAATACTTGATGAATTAGATATGCATACTTCATATCTTAGGTATTCATACTTTCCATTTTGGGACTGAATTAATGTATATTGAATGGGGGACTGACAGCTGTACTTTGACAGTTAGGAGGACGTTTAGGGGACTGAATGGGGGGGCCTGTTAGTCGATCCCTAAATATTATTATAAGTTCCCCTGTGGCACTGATGTAGCAAAAAGGTAAATTCCGCGGGATGTTCCCCTCCTTTTTTGGAATCCATATCCTCTGAGGTAACAGAATATTTCTGTTTATATTTGGACCGTCCGATAGGAGTTAGGGTCAATTCGGTCTGAAATGAGACGCACGGGGATCCTTTAATATTCGTGCAGATTCTGTTTGGACGTCCTGGATCCAAACAAAAATATTATGTTACCTTAGATTATACGAATTCAGGCTGACGCCGGGTAAGATGATGTCCGGTAGGACCTACCTTGCTCTTCTCAACGCGGGATGTCTCCAAAACACCGTCATTTCATTCGGATTGGCTGCATATTTTCTCTCATTAAAATAGGCGGCAGGCAGATTAGGGTTAAAAGCACCATCTCTGACCTGTTTCATATTATTTATCTCTAACTTTTAAGTCCGATCCGAACCGCTCAATATAATCTTTATAATAAAATATTCTTAGAGACTAAATTTTATATTTTTTTTTTTAAATTTACTATTTTTTACATAGGTACAATATCACTTTATCAGATGGTCTAAATTCTCCTTAAAATAATGATTTTGTACCTATCTAAAAAATAGTAAAAAAATTCTTAAAAATATAAAATTTGGTTTCCAAGCATATTTTATTATGAAAATCATGTTGAGCGGTTCAGATCGACGGTTCGAACTTTGAAAATGGAGATATATAATGTGAAGCATATTGGAGCACAAAATGATGGTGCATTTGAACCCTCCTCTAATAATATATACATGTAAATTTCCATTTTTATATATTAAGCATATAGATGTCATGATTGGTTAATGGTTATGATTAAAAAATAAAATTTCGAATTGAATATCAGCCATTTTATCAAATAATTTGTCTTATTTGATTAAATGCATCTTTTTTGTGTATAGAAGTCTAAATTTAGTTAGAGACATACTCACCACACGTACTGCCACACGATATGTGACAATTAAAATTGAATACACTCCAGTTTTTGAAATGTCAATCATATTTTTATCTCCTCCTAAATCTAGGAGGTTAAAGGTTAATTTGAACATCTATGGAAACAATTCAAACAAAATTGAATATGATTATTAGGAGATTTTAGTTGCAGAGTTGGAATGCCAATATTGACAAGAATTTTGTTGATTTAAACAATTTCTAAACAAACAATCAAGATCAAATAAAATTGTGTACAGATTTAATTTTTTCTTGTGTAAGAAAAAGATAGATATTATCATTAAAAAAAATAATTACTTGATTTATTTAGTTTTTATATTATTATTATGTGCACAATAATTTTTTTAGTTAAAACTAGAGATCTCGTAATTAATCATTTCTTGCAGGACAGTCAAAAATGGTAAAATAAAATCTTAAAAGTTGAACGAATAGAAATTATTATGCTATATGTAAAAAAAAATAACCAACATTCAGATAATGAGATATATAACGGAAAAAGGCATGATGAGTAAAAATGGAAATTAATTTTAAGTAGTGTACGGTGGTACTTTTACAAGAATTGTTATAATATTTGCAAGTGAAGTATTACAATGTATAAAGTTAAAAACTATATTGCTGAGGATAATAATTATACAAGGAGATTTTAAATGTTTTCATATTTTATTTCTTTGTCATGTCTTAATTTAAAAAAAATTAATAATATTTATTTAAAGCTCATAAGTCAAAATAAAATTGTTAGATATGATATGTATTATATTCTCTACATGAACATAAATAATTATCAATTTTTAACTTTGTTTTTATATGAATTAGCAAGTAGAAAAATCAACATCCATAAGTTATTAGTATCAGTGTATTTTTGCAAGCTCTTGATAACAATCAAAATATAATTATAAAATATTAAAATAACAAATTGCAGTATTTTTTTTGTAATAGAAAATACCACACAAAACTAACGTACCTATGAATTAAAAGTCCTTCAACTTATTTTCTATAAATAATGAATTTTGAATATATTTACTCTCTTGTAATATGTCTCCGTTCCAATCTATCTTAATATTATTTATGGATATTATCAAATAATTAGTCTATTTTATATGAAAATATGTCATTTTCTATGAGAATTTTTTTATTTTTTTATAATATATCATGTTTTAATGCACGGACATGATTATTATCCCTCACAGAATTTTCATGAATTGAAATTTCCTCAGTTTTCTAATTCTACATACATTCCAATCTCCATCTCTCAAATCGTCGTTCGATTCGGACCAAAAGTAAACGACAAATAGAACATATGTAATAGTAAACGGAATTTATTTGCTGAGTTTCCACGATGATATGGATTGTGACAGACCCAAAATTTGGAGCTAACTATTTCAGAAAGCAATCGCAGCACGAAAAAATTACTTAAAAAAATAGTGAATTGACTAATAATTATCTAAAAAGTATTAGTTTGATTAATTAATTATCTAAAAAAAGTAGTAAGTTGACTTTGTCACGTATTAGTACATTCTATGTAAATGCGATTCTGTTTTGCAACGAACTGATTAATGAAGTTTTAGATTTTCAAAATCTAAATAGCTGTGCATAGTACCGTTACCAATGCTGATAATTTCAGGTCTCCTACCGAGGCACAAGGAACAGGAATAGCTACTATTCCATCCGACACAAGGAACAAGGAATAGCTGATTACTGGGAATAGTAAATATTTCAAATAGCAAGTTCTTTGTGGGTATGTTTAGATCATGCAAGGATTAGTGCAAAAATAGTAATTTTTGGATTAGTGGTTGAGAATAGTGCTAACCCGAGTGGTTTGAGAATAGCGCTAACTTTGAACTATTCGGGTTAGTAAAAATGTTGTTTGGATTGTATATTTGAAATAGCAATGTAGGGAAATAAATAAATAATGATTAAACTAATCTAATATTTAAACTAATATTATATTACATTTAAACTAATATTTTTAATACTAATCTAATATTCTATTTAATACTAATCTAAAATTCAACTAATATTATATTATATTTAATCTAATATTTTATTTAATACTAATCTAATATTTAAACTTTAAAGTAATATTATATTACATTTAATATCTCAATTAATATTATATCATATAATATTTAAACTAATATTATATTATATTCAATCTAATATTTTATTTAATACTAATCTAATATTTAAAGTAATATTATATTACATTTAATATTTAAACTAATATTATATTATATTTATTATAATATTTTATTGAATACTAATTGATGAGTCCAAATTGAACTACTACCTTTAAAGATTTATAAACTCTAATTTCTACTTACGTTCATATCACAAGCGCATAATCCTACCGTGTAGTATGATTGGGGTGTCGATCCACAGGGATAGTGTATTAGATTTTAAACACTTTTCACTAGTCTAGGTTATCGGGGGTTTTTAAAAGTTTGATACGGTGGCGTTAATTGCGTTAAGGTTAGAATTAAATAATAAATAGAGGGCCTCTAGGGTTCAGGTTCTCTCATTCTTAATTATGCAAAGTATAAATTTCGACGTCTCTCTACGTCGCATGCGGCCTAGATTGTCCCACAGCTACCCCGCATGCGGCACTGTCACTACCCGCGGGGCTTGCTGGGTTTTTGCTTATGTGATTTGAAAGGTTTTCCGATATTGCGATCGGCTTTTGGGCTACCAAGACTAAAGTATTTGAGGTATGTAATTATATTATTTTTCTATACTACTCCGTAGTTGAAATATCCCAAAGACCTTACATAATCTAAGTGTTTCCTAATATAATCTAAATGTACAATTTACGCTATCCTGCCAAGAGAGCCCACTGGGTTCTAACCCTAGTCTTTGAACCGCTGTCAAGACTCGTTAGCCGAAGTGCCTATAGTACTTAAATGCATTATCCTACTCACACTATGATGCAATGACTAAACACCTATTGGTATGTGGAGGGTCATTGGCATATAGTAGACAGAACTATGTATGCAATGACTTAATAAAAAGAAATTTAAAATAATAAAGGAAACTCAAATCAACATAAACAAAACATAAACATATACTAAAATATAATTAAGAATTCGAGTACAACCCTCACCCTAGATATGAGAAGTTTAGCTTCTCATGGCCATGACAATATTAAAAGGAATAAAATAAAGAGAACATAAAATACAACCCAATTGAAGATGAATGAACATCTGCCTCCTTAGATGACGCATTCTTCTCCTGCTTGGCTTCCGATTACTACCCTTCTCTCTTTAAGTACTCTCTAACCTAATTCTATGGACTTAACACAATTAAACACGTACACTAAATCCTATTACAAGAATGGTATTTATAGCATTCCTAAATGAGAGGTGAAGTAGTGGAAATAGTGGAACTTGAAGTGCGCTCCAAATTTGGATAGATGAAGCCAAAAATAGCTATGATAGCTTGGTTCTGAAGCAAACACGTCCTTCTGGAAGGCCTTTGCCGAAAATAGCACCAACGGTGGATGATCTGATCCAAAGGAAATAGTCCACGGATCGTGCGGCATAAAGGGAGGCTGCACGGCTTCCTGACCTAGTGGATTTTCTTGTAATTTCATCATTTTGCATGTTGTGCATTTCGTGTGAGGTGTTGCATGTTCCATGTGATGCCCTGTTTTGACGCTATCTTTGAAAATCGCCTAAATATGACACTTTTGCTCTGTTTTTGGCCTAAATACGCAACTTTCTCAAAAACCTGCCAAAAAGACCTAAAAACACATTTGCGGTAAATAAATTGGAAAAATGGCTACTTTGCATTCACTTTTCGCCATTTTTCGGAATAAAAGATAGTGATTTTCGCTATATGTTTTGGCTTCATCACTAATATAATATAAGGCAAATTCTTCTATGCACCTAAGGACCTATTTGTAAAATGAGCATATTTTCATTTACAAAGTTCAAACAGTCGATCCGACCGTTCAACATTATCTCCATATTAAAATGTGCTTGGAGGTCAAATTTTACATTTTTTTTCAATTTTTTTACTATTTATTAAGATGGGTACAAAATTCAATGGTCTTAATTTGACTAGTTTTGTAAAATACTTAATAAATAGTAAAAAAATTCAAAAAAATGTAAAATTTGACCTCCAAGTACATTTTAATATGGAGATAATGTTGAACAGTCGGATCAACTGTTTGAACTTTGAAAATGAAAATATGCTCATTTTACAAATAGGTCCTTAGGTGCATAGAAGCATCCCTTATAATATAATATGATATTATATTTATTTAATACTAATATTATATTACATTCAACACTTAACATTTACACTAATATTACATTAAAATTTTAAATTAATATTATATTTTATTTAATATTAATCTAATTTGATATTATATTTATTTAATAATAATAATATTTAATTAATATTATATTACATTTAATATTTAAACTAATATTTATTTAATACTAATCTAATCTAATATTATATTTAATACTAATCTAATATTTAAACTAATATTATATTATATTAATCTAATCTAATATTATATTTATTTAATACTAATTTAATATTTAAACTAACTCTAATTAAGAGGAATCAAATATTTTATTAATATCACTAACCCCACTAGCTCTATTCTTGCTAACCCACCATTTTTATGGGTTAGTAGAATAGAGTTATTATTGAGCTAACCCAATTTGCTAATTTGTGTTTGAATCATCAAGGTTTGAGAATAGTGGAGCTAACAACAACAATTGTAATTATTGATGCATCATACCATTTAAAGATCATTTGCTAGTTGAATTGATTAGAGAAACAGTCATTTTGTGTATATGGTTAGAAAGAAACAAGGTGATTTTTAAAGAAACTGTCCCCATATGCTTGTAAGCTTTAGGAAGAAATAACTTCCCTTACTACCTTCTGGTGCAAATTTTGGTCTTATGAATCATTTGTTAATTTAACATGCATCTTGCCTTCTAATGTTAAGGACTTGCTAATACAGGTCAACTTAGACCTCCTACTGGCTATGGCGGATTCGAAGGATTTCGTCGAGGATTTTTTCCAGATCCATATGGACATGGAGGGTGGGACCAGTACCCTCCTCCATCTAATGTCTGAAGAAGAGGCTCCTCCTAGAGAGGAAGAGTATGCATAAGTTATGTTTCACGATTATTAGTTGTTTCTTTTGTGTTGTGTGTTTTCTCTTTAATTGTTTTGTGCCTAGAACTGTTGCAATTTAGTAGGTTTTGAAGTGTGTAGCAGCTTATGTGTTGTTTGTAGCTACGTGACTTAGTAGCAGTTTGATTGTAGTTATGTTTTACGCAATATTGGTATGTACTATGTTGTTTGTGTTAGGTTTTATGATATTTAAGGCAGTGGAATTTCAAAAATTTTGACAAGAAAAATATCTAAGGAACATCATGTGCGACTGAAATCAAACCAGAATTTATTTCCAAATCAATAAGCATCATATCTTTAGTTTCTTGTCTCCAGACAAGAAAGGAAGGTCCTTGAGATGTAGGGTTGTAGTTTCCACCTCCTTGTTGATGCTAATAGTGGTTGATGTGTGCGTGACCTAAGACGCCTTGCACAAAGATGAGACTCCAAAGTAAAAGTCCTCTACAGTATCCACGAAGAAATTAATTATAAACTAAATATTTCTCTTGCTAGAGAGTACTAATTTGGTTGCTCCTTAATCTCTATTCTCCATAGAATTATTCTTGAGTTTTAGGATTTGTGGGTTCTCAATACATGAGAAATGAAACAAAAGAGTGAGAGTTTTGGTAGAACTTCAACTCTAAAACGAATTATTCTCAAAAGAAATGAGAGAGAATATATATAGCAAACAAGGAATGTGAATTATGTTTTAAAAATCCTACGTTCTACCACTTTTTGACCACGATCTAATTCAAATTAGGTTCTACTCCAAAAATAAAAGTTATAGATCTTTCTTTTATCTTTCCATCCATATATAGTACCCCAAAACGGACATCGTATGAGGGCTCTATGGTCCAAAAACGAAATATGCGCAGCAGTTTACAGAACATGATAGTCCAAATTAAGCACCACGTTCGGCCAGATTTTTTACCATGATCTGTTTCTAATTTGGATTTCCTCCTGAGAGACAAAGTTCTAGATATTTCTTTTACCTTTCCAGAAATATATAGAATGCTAAAAATGAATTTCTTATGAGAGAGATATGGACCAAATAAGAAACACTGCGCAACAATTTTCAGAAAAAATGATAAACTATTTTGGGCAAACTTTTAATTATGGAAACAATTCACGAAATAAACATGGGTCATAATTAACAACAGTCATTGAACTTTGTTTATTGGGCCAATTCGTAAATAACGGTATGCGCTTGTCGGACGGATAAAGTACCGCCAAATGATTAATCGGGAATAATCGGTCATAATCAGGAATAATCGGCCGATTAGTCGGGAAAATCCGCGACGGTTTGATCACCACCAACGATTAATCAGCCGATTAAACGGACGTTTTTTACAAACTTGATTTTTTTAACCGTTCCGTTATGACGCGATAAACACTATTTAAATCTTTAATTTTATATATAGAATTCAGAGTAGGTCCGATGTCCATTGGACCTACTTTGGTTCGATGGTTTAATCACCATCCAATCAATATTAAAATATGTGCACTCTGCATTAAAATTCATGCGCGGCTGCTTTAATTTCTGTGCGCACAGATCTTAATACTAGTACTAATACTAATACTGATCGGACGGTGTTAGAACTAATTAAACCAAAGGGCATCGGACCTAGATTTTTTTTTTAAATAGAATTACTGTAAAATCATTTAACGGAACAAGCCTCTGTGTTTTTGATTTTCGGAAACTAGCCTCCACCGATCCTAGGGACCGGTGGAGCATGTTTTGCACCTGCCACACCCTTCGTCACAGAAAATCCCTCATTATACCTCCACCGATTCCTAGGATCGGTGGAGGCTTGATCTCCAAATTTTTAACTCGAGAGCTCCATCTCTGTCTCTCCCGTTCCTCTCCTTCTCCGAACTCTTTCTCTCCGAACTCTTTTTTTTCTTTTTCTTTTATCCTCTCAATTTACTCAATCATTTTTCCATCCAATTGTTTTAAAATTTCTGGATCGTCTAAGAGAGTTAGAACTCTTCAGATCTACGATTTTGACAAGGTAAATATCCCTCTTTTTATAATTTTTTATTTTAGCCGAATTAAAATGAATAACTAATTTAATTTAGTTTGTTTAGTATATTTAGATTGTATTTGTGAAATGTAGTGTTAAATTAGTATTTGGTGTAATTTAGTGTTGATTTGAAGTATATTTAGTAATTTAGTGGTAATGTAGTGTAATTTAGAGTTAATTTGATGTTAATTTAGTGGTAATGTAGTGTTAATTTAGAGTGTATTTGATGTTAATTTAGTGTAATTTTGTATATATGTAGTATAATTTTGTGTAATTAAGTGTTCATGTAGTATAATGTAACTTTTTAGTAATATGTATTATAATTTTTGTAAAATTAGATAAATGTGTGATGACTCTCATGAAGTTTAAAATTAGATAAAATTATAAATGTGTAAAATTAGTAATATGTAGTATAAATTTGTGTAATTAAGTGTTCATGAAGTTTATTTTTAAAATCAAAATTAGATGATATGTTGTTTACATATAGTTCAATTTTCATTATTGTAGCCATATGCTTGAAAAAATATTTGTTTATATATTTATGTGTGATGACTCTCATCAGTTGCAAAAATATTTGTTTATCAAATTTTTTAACAGAGTCAATGGATAATCCGGATTATCCAGAGTTGCTGAAATTAGCACCACAGAACCACAGGGCATGGCAAGTTCGTGATATGGTAATTTTGATTATATTTATTAATTATTTGTTGCAAATAAATATTATATGAAGTATTTGAAGAGTTTATAATGTTTTAATTTTTTTTGGCAGCCTACCTCTTCATTGCAGGTAAATTCACATCAGACTAGTATTGCTTACAACGGTCGGATGGACGGTGCTCTGAAGAGGTTAGGGTTGTATCAAATTGCTCGCCTTAATGATTGCAAGATTGATCCGCATTTGATTACTGCTCTGGTTGAGAGGTGGAGGCCGGAGACCAATACATTTCATCTACCTGTCGGTGAGGTGACAGTGACGTTGGAAGATGTTGCATGTCTATGGGGCTTATCGACTAAGGGTAATTAATAATCAGAAGTTGTTTATCGGTTAATTTAATTACCTATTTATAAAAAATAAATTGTTAATTGTATAATTCTTTTAATTTGCAGGTGACGCGATTACTGGCACCAGCGATACTGATTGGGATCCATACTTAGAGTTTGATCTAGGGGCTGATCTAGCTATTTTTTACAATCACTTCCATCAGACAATGCCATATAAATATAGGATTTATAATCCTAACACATCGAAAGAACGATTGTCCGTCTCTGCTTATGCGCTTAGACTAAAATGGTTGCGGGCGCAATTTAGTTTACCCTTAGAAGATTGGCACAATGATGAGATAGTTGCACGGTACACTCGAGGTTTTTGTATGGATTTATTTGGGTCAGTTATGTTCCCAGATTCGAGTGGGGACGGAGTCCCCGCAATGTACATGCAGTTCCTTACTAATCTAGAGACTCCACGAGAATACAATTGGGGAGGTGTTGTACTTGCACATCTCTATCGAGAGTTGTCACGTGCTTGCCACGCGGGGGCAGACACGATAGCGGGTCCGATGCTATTGTTACAGATTTGGTCCTGGACTCGGTTTGCTATTGGTCGGCCAACACCCCGAACCGAGCCCCCTCCATTCGGCAGGGACAATGAGGATACGAGGAATGCTTTCGGTGTTAAGTGGACCACTTTTCATTTGTGGCCAGAGAACCCTCACTTAGGTAAAAAGATTTATAATTCGAGATAACTTCGATAGATTTATAATTGTTTTTTAAAATTTATATTTTTTTACAGGTGGTACAGCCACGTATAGAGATAACTTCGATAGACTAGCTGATGAGACAGTTAACTGGCGACCATACGTTGATTACTATGATCAGTTACCTCGACATATCCGACGACAAAAGAGGTATTGGATGAGATGCGGTTACGTGATCCATTTTTGGATGGTGGAGTTTCAGCATGCGGATAGGGTCATGCGCCAGTTTGGTAAGTACCAAGAAGTCCCGCCTCCTCCTCCTCTACCATGGGATGAGATCAGTTATTTACGAAAGACGTGGTATCACAATGGCAATTCAACAAGGGATGGTTGTTGGGCGATTACTCTTAGTGAGTACATCGAGAAGCCTGCAGTATTAATTGGAGAGCGGAGACCATATGACATGAGTAGGCATCATATGTACATGCATTGGTTCAACGCGCGTGGTATGAGATCAGTGTATCTATCAGATAACAATCCGGAAGCTCTACGACGTCAGGCTCCCCCGCGGACAGGAGATGTTGCAACACTGGCATACGTTCCTCATGGTCATAGGCATTCTCGTGTGGTTCGTACATTATTTTTTTTTTCAATCAAACTAGATTTTTCAATATTAATGTGCAATATGTCACAGTTCGAAATGTATTATGCAGATTTCTCGAGAGATACAATTCACTATGCAGGCAATAGACATGGTGAGGACCCCGGGACAAATGGCATATGGCAAGATGATGCTCGAGAATGCTCGTGACATTATGGAGGATATTGATCAGATCCACATCTTCCGAGGCATACTCGACAGTGCTGGGATCCCTGTGGACTTGGACATGATCAATTTGGATGATGATCTCCCTGATCAGCATTATCGTCGCCCTACAACTTCAGAGCCTCCCCCGACGTGGGACAACTTCATGAGCGGCACAGGGCATGGATCTATATCTCAGTTCATGCTCGATAAACTAACGGGAGACTTTAGTATGATGGGACCATCCACTGCAGATCCGGGAAATCTTACAGCAGATTATGGTCCATCCACTTCAGGTCCACCTCTTGGAGTCCGTACAACGCAGCCTACTCAGCCGTACACTCCCGGGACTGACGCCCTTGGACCACCGCGTGCGCGCCGACGAAGGCGTTAACATGTTTCGACTGAGTAAGTGCCTCTGTTAAGCATGATACCTTTTAATTTTTTGATTGGATCCATTATTTATTGATTAATGCATGATACCTTTTAATTTTTTTTTTTGCAGAGGTACCTGAAGAGTAATTAGATTGGATCCATTAATATAAGGTTAATGTTAGATTGGATCCATTATTATATGTATGTTATCTGTAATGTTAAATGGACTATTGTAACTTTAATTGGACTAAGTTTAATTATCCTTTAAATTATGTTTATTTGAATTTTTGTAGCATGGCTAAATGTGTTGTTTAAATTATGCTTATTTGAATCATATTTGAAATTCATGTATGTACCACTGAAGCATAATTTCTTGATTAAATTCTTAGAATACAATAAAAATGTCAAAGATAAATTCTTAGAATACAATAAAAATGTCAACATAAATTCTTAGAATACAATAAAAATTCTTAGAATACAACATAAATTCTTAGAATACAACATAAATTCTTAGAATACAATAAAAATGACATGCATATAAAAATGTCAACATAAATTCTTAGAATACAATAAAAATGTCTAAATAAGATACATTAATGCATGTCATAACATGTTGAGGAAGTCGATGCACCAGCGATACTTAGAAATCCCTAAATCCTACGAGTTGAGGAAGTCGATGCACCTGTTACAAAATGAATACAGCTTAGTTCAAATAAAATGGCAAACGAATTGTATTTTGAATTTTTAAATTGTTATACCCGAATGTCTTGCTGTAGTTGACTCTTGATTATGTTGTCGAGCATTCTGCCTCGTGGCAGGGGCCTCCATTTTGTCCATAGTCATTATTTTTCGCTTGTGTTTTCTCCTACCCTTATTTATTTTTTCCTTATCCGGATCTGGCCTTATAATGGGGCCTTCAACCAATGGCCAATTCCGTTTATTTCCATATCCATTGAAACGACCAGACCAAGTGTTTATATAATTTTGTAAGCTGAAATATGGGCTAACATAGTCGTTAGGATTTAGCCTCCTAAAGAAACAAACTGCCAGAACATGGTTACATGGGATTCCTGTTAATTGAGGTCTCCGACACACACATATAGGCATTCCTTCTGCAGGGAAGGTAACATCGTACTTCACTTCGCCCCGAACACCCTTCAATTAAAAAATGCAATTTACATCAAATGTATTACGTGAAAGTAAATAATTAGATTTATCGAATTATTGACTTACTGTCTCGAGAATTCCATTTTTATCAATAACCTCATAGTTGTTATGGCCATAATACATCGGTCTTACATCATGTTTCCTTGCTTTCTCATTACGACGATGTAAAAGCAGTGTAATGTGCATTGAAAAATCCAATCCCGAGGCCTCCCATCCAATCGCGGCCTCCCGCCTTTTTACAAACCAGTCGACGCACTTATAAAAGGTCTTCTCAACAATTGCACACACAGGTAGTTGTCTGGCAATCCTAAATACACTGTTTAGTACCTCAGAGCCATTACTTGTCATTATACCCCATCGATTGAGATATCCATCATGCACTTGTGCCCACTTATGCAGAGCCAAAGGCTCTGCATCAGAGTTGCGGAGCCATTTACCAAATTTCATAATGTAGTCATATACGTCTGCATCTCTTTGCCTAATCATTTCCATCCCCTCTTCAAATCTCCAGATTTTTTTCTTCTCAACATATTTCTTGAATACCTTTTGATCCACTTTTCAGGGTATTTTTTCCAAATATTTTCACAAATATGCTGTGAACACAGTCGGTGGACAGCTTCACCGTTTTCCTCACACCATCCCAGATTAGGAGCCTCAAACACCCCTCGTATACCCCGCGTGCTGGTCCGAGATAACGCATATTCTTCCTGGCCCGACAACATTGGTACGCAACCAATTCATAAACCAACCCCAATTTTCTATAGACTCTTTTTCACAAATTGCAAATGCAAGTGGCAAGAGTTGTTGCTCTGCATCGTAAGCACAAGCCATAAAAAGTTTACCCTTGTATCTTCCGGATAAGAACCCGGCATCAACACTGATAACGGGTCGAAGATGAGGCCATGCTTCAATGCATGGCCCATATGCCCATGCAACCCGGTTGAAAATATTGGTATTAAACTTGTCTGATGGTTCATGTTCTATTAGGTACTGTGTACCTGGATTAGATGCTTTGATGGCACCCAGCAACGATGGCAGCATCTCGTAAGACTTCTCCCAGCTCCCAAACAAGTCGGCAATTGCAAGTTCCCTACCTCTCCATAACTTGTTATACGAGGGCGTTACTGACCCAAATTTAACTTTAACCATATGCTTGACCGCTTTAATGGACATCTCCAGATCATCTTTCAAAGCCGGTTTAATAATATCAGCAATTACTCTGGCAGTCATTTGATGACTATCCAACCTTTCAGCACTTCCAAAACATGTGTGGATAAACGGGTTGGTGGAAATTGTCCATGCACCTGTTGGTACTACAATTGCATACAATTTCCATTGGCATTTAGAAGATTTATATTTAACTCTATACTTAGTTTTGCTGCTGTTTAGCACGACTAACTCTGTATTTCGGGGTAGGTGAAAATCAGCAAGTTTTGATTTTAGTTTGGCTTTGGATTCAAACATTTGACCTTCAGCAAATTTTTCATCTAACCTGGGGGGGTTCGCAAAAAATGCACGATCCTTGTATGGCATTGGCAATTCATCGTTGAATGATGAACATGGATGCTTAGGTCCTCGATTGAGGAATGGGATCAACTCGTGCCAATCCTTCAATATTTCTCGGGCGTTCATTTCAGCCTCATATTCGTCCATATCTGCGTCCCATGCTTCAGCCGAATCGTCATCATCAAAAGAACTTGTATCAGATTCTGTGTCTTTATCTGATTGCTCACAAGGGTCATCACCAGCCTGAACCGGAGGTGTGTAGGTGGGTACAGGTACACTGCCCGAGTCAGGATGAAAGCCGGTCTGAACCGACGGTGTGTTACTACCTCCAGGCAAACTATCTGGACACGGATCATAACTGATTTGGGTTCTACCCTGGTGTGCCTCAACCACCAATTCTATAACCTTAAATCCAGCCACTTGAGCTGCAGTTTGTTTAATGACATCCCAAGTTTCCTCATTTTCTATCCGAAATAGTGAGAAATGGTACGATCCGGGTTGTGCTGTGTTCATACGTACCCTGATTGTCAATTTGACTCGACTTGGAAGCAATTCAAGTCCAACGTATATTTGCCGTCTTATAATAGCAAAACTGGTAGAATCAGATACGGTAAAGGTAAATGCAGCCCCTATGTCATAACCAACACCTGTTGAAGTGCTTTGGAGGTTACCACCATAATACACATTGATCAATAGCAGAGACATTTTGCTGAACAAAATTCAAACACCAAATTAACTCCAAATATTTTTCAATTTTACAACACTAAATATAAACAGATGAGTAAAAAAAACTCACAATAATAATCAGAAGATGATGCTGAGTACAATGGTGGTGACGATCTGTTCATATGGCAACTCTTCTAAGAATTTGAGAAAAACGAAATAATGAAAGAAAGAAGAAAGAAGAGAGAACAATGGAGGCTGGGAAGAGAAGAAGAGAGGAGAAGGTGCGGCTGGCTGGTTAAAACCCTAAACCTACCTACACCGATCCACATGACCGGTGGAGGCATTTTTTAAGCTCCACCGATCCTGTGGATCGGTGCAGGTTGTTTTTCGTGTGGTCTTCCGTGTAATAGGTGTGGCAGGTGCAAAACATGCTCCACCGGTCCCTAGGACAGGTGTAGCTTGGGTTTTTTTTTCTCCACCGGTCCCTAGGATCGGTGGAGGCTAGTTTCCGAAAATAAAAAACGCAGAGGCTTGTTCCGTTAAATGATTTTACAGCAATTCTATTTAAAAAAAAAAAATCTCGGACCTACTCCTGTCTCTTATATATATTGAATAATTATTTTGGTACCCGCAGTTGAGTACCCGCATTGTACCTGCACTTGATTCCTTTCCCAATTATTAAACTACCTTGAAAAACATGTATAACTAACTTTGTCAATCATTAAACTACCTTGAAAAAAGTGTAAAAGATGAGTCCAGTTTTTTTCTTTAAATACTTGATATCTTAAGTATAAATACTTGATGAATTATATATGAATATTTGATACCTTAGGTATGAATACTTTCTATTTTGTATGAATACTTTTCATATTTGAATATTTGATACTTTGAAAAACGTGTAAAAGTATGTCATCATGGATCTCATTTGAAAGAGAAAATTGTGTAGAACACGTTCGTGGTTTTAAATTTGTAAAATTCCTCATAGATCGTCCCAAAAATTGGTTAGATTGAACGGAGAAAAAAAAAACCACCTTGAAAAACGTGTAAAAGATGAGTAGGTATTGTGTCCAGTTTTTTTTTAAATACTTGATATCTTAGGTATGAATACTTGATGAATTATATATGAATACTTGATAACTTAGGTATAAATACTTTCCATTTTGTATGTGAATTAATTTAAACCATGAATGTAGCACTGGTGGTGTGATCCACGTGACTTTTTGGTTGTGGTCCCCAATGCAGTCTGACAGTTATAAAAAGATGCGGGTACGGTATAAATACTTTTTGGTTTTGGTTGTGGTCCCAATTCATATATCATATATGTAGTTCATTGTATAGATATAAATACTTGTCTTGTATAGGTATAAATACTTCACAATGTTACTATTAATGCTTGTAAAATAAAATTACAGTTTTGACAGCTTAGGTCTCCAAAAACAGTTATGACAGTTTAGGTGCGGTTCCCAAAAACAGTTATAATAGTTTATGTGCGGGTACAGTGCGGGTACTCAACTGCAGATACTCATATCAGCTTCCATATATATTATTGCCCATTCTGGAAATTCTCCACTGCCTCTCTCTCTCATTCAATTTGAAAATTAGAACCTGAAAACCCAAAACCTAGAGCGGGAAATATCCATCACACCCCCCCTCCGTCTCTCTCTTACAGTCGCCATGGATGATCGACCTGAGAACGAAATCCCTAATCGTAGCCCGGAACCGATGAGTCTGAACCAGCGCTTACACCATCAGCTCTCCAGGAGTCGACGTCCAGCTCTAGCCCCAAATACAAACCCTAACCCTATCCCAGGTACTTTCCCGATTATTGCTCAAAGTGTTCTTTAGATTTTGTAAGAGGTGCTACATTTCAGCACACTAAAACAACTTATCAGTGAGTTGGCCTCTACTGTGAAAAATAATCAGATGTTTTGTTTTCAAAATTTGATGAACAACGAGTTTTCTGATTTCGTCCTTTATCTACGTTGAAAGTTAGCTTTTCAATTAAAAAAATGCTTACACACATTGGTCGAATTTTTCCCTGTAGAGTCGGTTTTACATTGTAAGTGCATTTGTATTCAATCTTATGACTAATCTACCCTTTTCTTAAAATAAATTTTTTTTGCTGAAGGTTTTTCTCATTTCTATACTGAAATTATTAAATGTAAAATTCAATTTTGTATTAACTACCTGAAATATATGCACTTCCCTTTGTTTGCAGAAAATATTCTGGTAAAACAAAAGGACCAGCTGCCTGGTAGGCGTCGTCTCTGCAAAACTAACGAGGAGGCCAGCCCACAAAAGAAAGAAGAAGACAAAGAAGAGAATATCAGTGACATTTTAGATGAATTTAGTTTTCGGCTCGAGTCACTCTCTCTACACAAAGAGAAGCCTTCAAAGGACGAGAGAAAAAAAGAGAAATCACCAGTTGAAGCTTACTTTAGTAGTAAAGAGGGAGAAGAGGAAGGAGATTTTGATGATAATTTTGATGAAGTTGATGAATATAGTTTTAAAGTAGTGCCACGCAATATGAAAAATCGCTATTTCAGTGATGAAGAGAGTGAGATGATAGATGAAGGTGAAGAGGTTGCACATAAGAAAAGTACAGTGGAGTATTTTAGTGATGAAGAGGAATTAGTAGAAGTGGAAGAATTTACAAAGGGGGAGGGAGAAGTAGGGACTGAAGAAAATGATTCTATAAAGTCTAGAAATCAAGGGTTAGAAGTTAAACCTAGTGTTTATAGATCCATGGGTCGCACCACAAAAAGAAGCTATTTCAGTGATGATGACGAGGTTGAGGAAATAGAGAATGTTACCAGAGTAACGGGCTTACAGGTAAATGGGTTTGACCCCAAAGATGCAGAGGAGGAAGAGGAAGAGGAGGAGGAGGAGGGTGATTTTACTCTACAAGGAGTGCAAGAGGGGAAAGTGAGAGTTTACAAGCTATCAGATTGGGTTTATGGAAAACTCTACCCACACCAAAGAGAAGGTATCAACTGGCTTTGGGGGTTGCATTGCAAAGGCACAGGAGGAATTTTGGGTGATGACATGGGGTTGGGAAAGACCATGCAGGTATATCCAATTTCTCTTTTGCGTTTGTTTTAAAAAAATTTAGGAACTGCCAGTCAGATGCTCATAATTGGGTCAGCTTGTTTTGGCAAAATTGGCTTAGTACAACTTAATTCAAAGTGTGAAATAAGTATGGGTTTCCTGGGAAAAGTGGAAGAGTGTTGTTTCTGTACTTGTCTGGTATTGCAGTTGTGAATCCGTCTGTTTTATAGATTTGATTGTTCACTCTTGCTCCACTTTTAAGCAATATAGTGTATTAGTTGCCTGTCTAATGATTTTTAACTTGCTGTCTTTTCTATCTCCATTTCAGATTTCAGCATTCCTGGCCGGTCTTTTCCACTCATGTCTGATTAAAAGGGCAATGATTGTAGCTCCTAAGACACTTATAGGTCACTGGTTTAAAGAGCTATCTGTTGTCGGTCTGAGTGAGAAGGCTAGAGAGTAAGTGTTATCCTGTTTTGGCTAAAATTTGTTTCTCTTAGAAGCCACAAATCGTTCCATATATACCCCTGCAAGACAAGAAGTTTGTCATTATGTATTTAAAGCCATGGTGAATATCACACAAGCATCTTCTTTTCCCTTTCCTTTCCAAAACTGTCCAGTTACCTCTTCACTACTCTCTCATTCATGCATAAAGAAACTATAAAGGGGATAGTTTAGCCCACTTATTGATGAAAATGGGGCAACAGCTGCTGTGTAGACATTTTTCTGTTTTTTTGATTGCTTAATATTATATGGGTTCAGGTGATACCCCTTAAGTTTACAAGGATGTATTACCAATCATATTTATGAAGTAGCCTTCTATAATGTTGAAATGGTCCTTTTCCATTTGCTAGATATGATCTAATTATATATGTTTTTCTCAGCTTTTCAGGAACTAATGTGAATGTGCGAAACAGTGAGCTCAGTAACATTCTCGAGGTCTATCCTCTTGCATCAACTATTTTGTTTTGTGCCAGTTTGGTATGCTATAAGTATCCACTGTTAGCGAATAATCTGCAATATTTTGTTATTTGCAACAATGTTGCATCTCATATCTTTTTGCCATCTTTTTTATAAAGAAGAAGAAATGTTAATTCATGATATGTGTCTAAAATCTTGTTTCATTTGATGCAGAATGGGGGGATTCTGATAACCACATATGATATTGTCAGAAATAATTACAAGGCAATTAGAGGAGGTAACGAGTATCAGGAACATGACTTGTATGAAGAGGAAGATGAAATGATATGGGATTATGTGATCCTGGATGAAGGGCACATCATAAAAAATCCCAAGACACAGCGGGCCCAGAGCTTGTCTGAGATACCTAGTGCGCACCGCATCATTATCAGTGGTACGCCGATACAGAACAACCTGAAGGTAAGAAAATCTTTTTTTTTTTTTTGGATTATTTTCCTGGAGAATAGTGGGAACTTCTATCATGGTTATTGAGTGCACTGGAATATTATATGACTTTACAATTTACACAGTATATTAATAAGCTACCAGGCCAAACTGGTACAGTACCTGAGTAGAATAACAATCTGGGGTTCTAACTGGTGTTGGCCCTAACCTGAGGCAATATTGGATCTTCTTACATTGTTATTTGTGTTATAGTATTAACTATTATTATTATTGGTGTTGTTGTTGTTCTCATTGTTGCAATCGGGCTATTGTATAGGAACTTTGGGCTCTATTCTACTTTTGTTGCCCCGAGGTACTAGGTGATAAGGACGAGTAAGTCAATGTTCCATTTTTCCTAATTTTGGTTTGTGGATTCTAAATATTTGCAAAGTTATGCAATTAACAAAAGATCAATCTTGAATCTGAAATATTCTTATACATTGTTTATTAAAGGTTCAAGGACAGATATGAGAAGAAAATCCTGCGTGGGAATGAAAAAAATGCCTCGGATCGGGAAAAGTATGTTGGCTCCACTGTTGCAAGAGTAAGCGTAATTCTTGCTATGATTTATTTGGGTATATGTTCCTTGTTGGCATCTTTGATAGAATGAATGATCATATTAAATTTTAAAGCATGTAAATCTGGCATAGCATTCTCATTTTCTAATGTAAATAAATTCATATCAATGCTTTTTTGAATAGGAATTGAGGGAAAGAATCAAGCCATACTTCTTGAGGCGGTTGAAAAGTGAGGTTTTTGGTAAAGAGAATGTAGAGACGAAGGTTGAGATGCCGAAGAAAAATGAGTTGATTGTTTGGTTAAAGCTCACACCATGCCAGGTCAGTTTCTACTGTCTAAAAGAGATTATCAACATAGAATATGTGAAGAAACTGATAGAATTTTTTGTTGTTTTACCAACATACCCCTTTCTAGCCTTTTTGTGGGAAGTGACTTCACAAAACTGGTACTCACTATAGCAGCAAAATACGTAAACTTGGATACAAATATTCCCCCCCCCAAGACTGGTATTTAACTCAGATTTCTATTTCTTTGTTGAATTAATTTTATTTTTTTGTTCTTGAAATGCAGAGGCAACTTTATGAAGCTTTTTTGAACAGTGAGCTAGTTCACAATGCAGTTGGTGGTTCACCGCTAGCTGCAATAACTGTAATATTCTTGTACTGTATAATTCTTTTATCAAATAGTTTTCTCATGGAGTGGTACCTTTTTTTGTGAACCTGGGCTTAAAGCTTGTGCTTTACATGCCTACCAAGTACTTGCTGATATTTGAGTGTTATTGTTTTACTTGTGCTGTATCCATCAGAAAATTTAGTTTTCTACCCCAATACCCCTTCTCTTACAGATTAATAATTTTTTTTTAAAAAGGTTTTATAACGCATCTCTCCTAATTCTTTCTCACTCCATGAAATGAGTGAAAAGAAGGGATAGTATGAAGTTCCTGTCTAACATGAATTCTTTTACTGACTTTTTATGTGAAACAGATAATGAAGAAGATCTGTGACCACCCCTTACTGCTCACAAAGAGAGGGGCTGAAGAGATTTTGGAAGGAATTGAGGAAATGAATGAGAATGATAAGGGGTTGGTGGAGAAATTGGCAACCGGCCTTGCAAACCAAGATCACGACAATGAGTTTCTCAATATGGATTATACTGTCTCATGCAAAATTACCTTTGTTCTGTCCTTGTTGGTTAGTTTTTTTGCTCTCTTTCTTAAACTGTTGGCTGTGAAGAAGAAACAATGTTAACCTTCAATTAGACAACTTGATAAGCTCAAGCAAGAACAAAAGAAATTAATAAATCAAGGCAAGACCAGGAAATTACAGTTATGCTGTAGAAATGGCTGGTTTTCATCAGCACCTGTACAATTTAGAACGTTGGGTAGTTTCGTGCTTTTCGTTGCTCATTGATGGTGGTGCTTCTGTTCTATTCCTGTCCAAGGAAGTAAATTTCTTTTTTGCATGATCCTCAAAGTAAATAGGGAATAAGCCCTGTAAAGAGCTTTTGTGGCATTGTGGATGTAAATCCTAGGTTATTGCTTTCTTGGTTTCCTTAACTAATCAGTTGCCTGAATAAATTGCTTGTGCTGTAGGGAAATCTCATGGAAGAAGGACACGTGGTTTTAATCTTCTCTCAGTCCAGGAAAATGCTTGATCTCATTCAGGTGCCATTTAGTGTTATGACATGTGACAGTATATATAAATGTGTGGTTTGTTTGCCCATTTTTCTTACTCAATTGTTTTACTGCTTGGCGAACAGGAAGCAATCTGGTCAAAAGGCTACAAGCTCTTACGTATCGACGGTACCACCAAGATCTCTGAGAGGGAGAAGACTGTCAAGGTCAATCTATTTTACTTCAGAAAGAGATATGCCTTCACTTGCAGACTCAATTTTACATTTTTTAGGAACTTTTTACTATTTTTTTAGATAAATAAAAAATTGCTCCTTTTGAATTGTCTAGAATTTTTAGATTCAAGTGATTTTCTACCTATCTAAAAAAATAGTAAAAAAATTATGAAAAATTCAATGTAAAATTTGATCTACAAGTACATTTTTATTTGGAGATCATGTTGAACAGTTCTGATCAATTGTTTGGACTTTGAAAATGGAGATATTGATCCATAGTACGTACCATTATGCGCTATGCATAGTACGATTGCCTCACTCTTTATCTTTTATTGGATTAAAATTTGAATCTTTATTGCAGGATTTTCAAGATGGGGAAGGGGCTCCAATCTTTCTTTTAACTACACAAGTTGGGGGTCTTGGTCTGACACTAACAAAGGCCAATCGGGTAATTGTTATTGACCCGGCTTGGAATCCAAGGTACTGATTACAATTGCCTTGGATAACTTGATAATTTGAACTTCTTTTTTTATTTTTCGCCAGTTCATTGTTGTTGTTTAATAATTTCTTTAGTTTTGTTGGGATCTGTGAATGAAATCTGATTGTTGGAATGTTTGTTAAATTTGCTAATAGTATGGATAACCAAAGTGTAGACCGTGCCTACCGCATTGGTCAGACCAAAGATGTGATTGTGTACCGACTCATGACTTGTGGTACCATTGAAGAAATAATATACAAAAAACAGGTACGCCTTTCATGCTTCATTTTCCTCTTAATGTTTAAATATAATCATTTTTTGTTTTCTTTGACAATAATTACATTTTTTACCTTGAAGCTTCTAAAATAATTGTTTGTTAGGTTGTCATGTAAAACTGATTTATGTACTTTTTGGTCATTTTGGAAATCTTACATTTTCATTTTCTCATGTAGTCTTGTAATCATCTTAATTTTCTTCTTTGTAAGCATCATTTAGTCTATAAAAAAATTCAACTGACTTGGTTATTTCCATAAATGTGTAATTTCTAGGTTTTTAAAGGGGGCCTGTTCAAAACTGCAACTGAGCAGAAAGAACAGACTCGTTATTTCAGCAGGAAGGTCGGTACCATTGTGTAAAATTAGATTTTAGATTACACAGACAATGCTTTCTAGAAGTATTTTGAATTGGTAATGCAAGCATGTGTCACAATTTAACAATTTTTTATTGAATAATTTCAGGATATTGAAGAGGTTTTTAGGCTTCCAGAAGTAGGCTTTGATGTTTCGGTTACACATAGACAATTGCAAGAGGAGCATGCTGGTCAAGTTGTGATGTAAGAACTTACCCAGCTTTTAATTCTAAAACTAGTAATTAAAATGTATTCTGGAATAGTTGGGTTTATTTCAAGCAACAATTACTTGTTACCTCACCTCATGTTACTGGTGCATAGCTAGGTTTTGGTTGTTGTGCTAAATGTAATTATAAATTACTGATATTTGAACATTTGTTCACAAAAATATCAAAACTAAATATGATCAAAGCATGAAGAGATCCTTGAAAATGAATTTTTAACCTGTATGACAATTTACTATGGTAATCCTTGTCCAGGAATGAAGCACGTTCAAATTTGCCTTCATATTATTCTGTCTTGAAGCAATAACCAATGTTTTAATAGAATCTTTGTTCATTTAAAAAAAATATCAGGGATGAGTATCTGACGAGCCATATCGAATACCTAGAGAATCAAGGTATTGCTGGTGTGAGTCACCACAGCCTTCTCTTCTCTAAAACTGCCATTGTACCTGTTGTGCCCGAGACGAGTGAACAACCCGAAAGGTCAGTATTTTCTCAAATTCCAGAAATTGTATTAAAAGGAACTAACAGGTTGGTCTTAAATTGTTCAAATCCGTGTTACTCAACTTAGTGGTAATGTATCTTTACAAAGTTGTGTTAATTTTCTGATAAATTTTTCAGCACTTAATTCTAATTTAGTCCTTCCTATAGTAACCTATACCTTTATTTTTGTTGACAGCAGTTTTGGAAATAGAATCATAAGAAGCTCGGCTCCTGTTGCCTCTTCGCAGTCTGAATATTTCCCATACGGGTATGGAGAAACTAAAAAATGAGTAGTTGTTTTTTGCTTGCTTTTCCCACTATGAATGTGTGAGGCATGTTTGTTCTAAAAATCATTTATTATTTTCTCTGTAGAGCTGCTTATGCACAGAAGCCTCGGGATTTTATACAAAATACAAGGATGGAATCTCCAACATACCAAGTGGGACAAAGCCCTGGAGAGATTAGAGACAAAATAAATCGGCTCAAAATTACTCTAGGAAACAAGGTAATTTTTTTTAATTAATACAATGTATATTTAGTTGTTAAAATAAAAAACTACTGTGATTTGATTGCATTGGCTAGTTACTATTTACTGTATTCAGTCATAAACAGTGTAATGTTATCAGTCACCAAATTTGATTTGGTTTGGTATGAACAGGATTTGGTTGCCAAGCTTCCAGACCGTGGTGAGAGAATGAGGAATCAATTAGCAGAATTGCAACTCAAGTTGCTTGGGACTTCAGATTCTTTTCCTGTCAATCTCTCATCAGAGAAGAAGAGAGCACCGGAGGTGATATCCGTAGATGAAATTGCCGATAATTTGGACATACTCTCCATTTAGCATTCTGTTTTCTTTATGAAAAGCTGTTGATTTGATTTGTAATTGGCCATATTGGTGCATTCGTTCTGTGTGATTAGCTCTTATCACAGAGTACAATTTGGGTCTGATGCCCATCGGACTCAAAGTGAGTTCGATGGGTTTGACGACTATCCGATCTGCTTTAAGATGTGCGTCTGCAACTTTCGTGTTTGCTTTAAAATTTGTACGCCCGAATCTTAAGGTAGATCGGACGTCCCGAAGCCCATCGGACCCAAATTTGAGTCCGATGGGCATCGGACCCAACCTGTTCTCCTTATCACACAGGTTTTTGTAAAGAGAGATGCGCGGTTTTTGTAACGACTGGAATGAAGTCAAAAGTACTATGCCATATATATAATTTAAAAATTTAACATCTAAGAATAGTACAAGGACAGCAAGAATCCGAACTGTATGTTACAGTTTACTTTTTTTCCCTGTCATTTCCTCGTCTGGGCTTTGTATATCGTCTGTTTTCTTTTTCTTTTTATTAATATCCAAAGTTAATTACAAATTAATAAATATATTTAGAACCCCTGGGTTTTTTTAAAAATGTCCATACCGGTTAAATGACTTAAATCTGACTGGGTTTTTTTTTTGTTTTTTTAAGAGACTATGAAGATTAAGACACTGAAATCTAATACTGAAAATTCAAATTTTTTGTTTAAATTACTTCTTTTGATGTATAATTAGCATATTTATACTAAAATACGCTAAATTATTTGAAATTATATTGAATTACACTATATTACATTAAATTACGCTAAATTATGTTAAATTACGTTAAAATATGGTAAATTACGGTAAATTACGTATGAATATTGATGATATCTTTACTGAGAAGACGAAAAACGACGATGAAATTTCAAATGGCCATAAAACGGTTCTCGAGTGTCTGATTTCAGCAAATGACCACTTTTCGGAAAGCTTGCGAAAATACGCATGCGTCAATGCTAGCAATGCCGGTTTTCAAAATTCAGAATTGTCAAAAAACAAAGAGAGAAGCCTCAAAACTTGAGTTGAAGTTTTCGATTAAGATTTTCATTTCTATTATTCAATCTAAGTAGTTCAGTAAATTAGTTATATAATGAATTTGTAGAATACCAATTTTTACTATTTTTTGAATTTTTTACTATTTTTTATGATTTATTAAAGATGATACAAAATCGGCTTAAGTTAGCGTAATTTTGCGTAGTTTAGCGTAATTTACCAAATTTCATTATAATTAGCGAAATTAGTATAATTTAGCGTAATTTAATGTAATTTAGTGTAATTCAACATAATTTCAAGTAATTTAGCGTATTTTAGTATAAATATGCTAATTATACATAAAAAAAAGTAATCTAATAAATAATTTAAACAAAAAATCTGAATTTTCAGTGTTAAATTTCATTATCTTGCTCTCATAGTGTCTCTAAATAAATTAAAAAAAAAGGGAAGAAACCGGCCAGATTCTGGCCGGTATGAGCATTTTTCGAAAAAGCCAGGGATTCTGAGTATATTTATTAATTTGTAATTTACTTTGGATATTAATAAAAATGTCGGGCTGAATAGTATTGGTTGGTCTTTCCGTCGTTTTCATTGGCCAATATTTCCCATATCCTGTTCTTGTTTCTACCACACGATTCTCTTCGCATAGATTGTACTGTTCGTAAATTGGTACTTGTCGATTTCATTCTACTTTTCAGATAAACTAGTCGCATTGTTGCGGCTCCGCCGCAACCATTTTTTTAATACTTGTTGGCGTACATAGGTGGCGCATTTCTTATTAATACCAGCATCGTAAGTGAGAACGTGTCCCATAACCCTTCAAAAAATTCTCAATCTCTAAATTATGCACCCTGTTCAAATGATGAGATGCAAAAAAATACAATGCGTTCTAAATTTCACCTTCGTTGCATATGCCAGCTATCAGAATGTTGTTATGTCACCATCTATCGCCTATCAGGCTGACGCAATTTAGAAATATTCACAATTTTTAAAAAATCAAACGCCCTATGAACTTCACCTATATTGCACAGCCCAGTTATAAGAGTGATATACGTCATCGATTAACTTTATGCCATATGAAAATTATGACATACAGAAAATCCAATGTCTTACTAATTTCGCTTTTCTTGCACAGTCCATTTACAAGAGTACTATAGGTCACAACTTTAGGCTCATGCCCTTCAGAAATCATGTCATCATAAGAGCGCCATAGATCATCATATTAAGCTCAAGCTCTTTGCAAATTATAACTACAAAATCCAATGTTTTCTAAGTTCCACCTTTGTTGCACAACAGAATTATAAGAGCCTATCTATCACAACATTAGACTTGTGTTCTTTATAGATTATTAGGTCTAGAAATACCAATGCCTTCTCAGGTATACCTTTCTTGCACAGCGAAGTTATAAGAGTGTTGTAGGTCACGACATTAGGCTAATGTTCTTTGGAAATCATATTTCATTGCACAGCATACTCTCGTTAGCGCCAAAGATGTCAGAGCTGCTCGACCAAGAGAATGCGGGCCCTGGTAAAACATCAAGAGAATGCATGAACCTCGTATCGTCAAGATTATTTTTTTTGTAGTGCAAAACAAATTGATGTTGTTAAGAATGTAACCTTATGCTAGTCATATTTACGAAAAGAAATATGATTCATCCAAACTTAATATAATATAGCAATCAATTCCTGACATAATAAAATCATGTTAGAAGCTTTTATTTTTCTGTCTTCATCATATCATAAGATACTTATATTGTCATAGTTCAATTTTTAAGCCTACATTGCTACAGTTTTAGTCTAGAGGGACAACAAAAATGATAATAAAACTAAATAAAATATACAGGAAGAGTATATTGGTATGGAAGTTGTCTGACACATTTTCTCAAAAACATACAGAGGAAATCCTATATCCGTAATACAAGCTGTTTCAGCCCTCTTCATTGAAGTCCCAAAAATCTCTGCTAAAATTTAAAAGGGACTACGAATTTCACAAAATTAAAAACTTAAAACATAAATAAAGAAGATATCTCTCTAACTCTGTCAAAAATATAATATTTGAGGTCCAAAGCTTATATTGCCTCAAGCTGAGTCTGACCTGTTAATTTAAAGGTACAATCAGAAGGTTTCGCAAAAGAATGGAACTTTGTACCTTTACTGTTATATACTGTTGATCAATACTTATCATCCATCAGAGAATTATTTATTTGGAGTTTTATATATTAATGAGACCCTAAATCAGTCATAAAAGCTCCTATATGAGGCTAAATTTTTTGTTCTGCAGAGACAACTTTATCGCTTCAGAATCTTCTGATATAGGTAGCAACTGATAAAACGAGAATCTACGAACAGTTGCTACATTCTCAGTTCGACACCCAAGATAGGTTACACACATAACCAAAGGATACTATTTATTAAATTGAGTTGATTACCTTGCAATTCCTTCTCCAATTTCCATCCTAATGAAATTCCCAATATTTACTTTTGAACCAACTTCTTTTGATAACTCGTTCAACATCGTCTGAAGAAGGGACAACAAAAAAATCTAGTGAATAGCTCATTAGAAAAAGCCAATTTGAAGAAAAAAAGGAAAAAAAGAATGCACACCTAAAATCAGTCCAATATCAGTTTACAGTTGCGTACAAGCAAGTTTGGTGAGACCGAGTTCTACCAAATTGCACAATCGGATTAATCAAGGGTAATTAAAAGGGGCTTAATCAAGATTCAAGTGCACAATTGAGGGAAATCTGGTCATTCATGCTCTGATTAAATCGTTGTTTTTATACGGGATGTTATTTGCAAAAATATCCAAAAGAGAAGTGCAATTACAGAAATGGTCCTAAAAAGTATCGTTGTTTTTATACGGGATGTTATTTGCTACAGTTTTTACGCCGTAACGAAGCATCTAGGTACAGAACGCAGTGTTACTCATAAGACGGTAAGCTTATTTATGCGAATTCTGCTCTAGGGTAAAAGAGCTTAACAGTAGTGACAGGAAGTAGGCTAGCTAGAGAAAGGGCGGCTCGCTAGTAGTTTTCATAAGAATGAAAAAAGTACCTTAGGATTTGCAGAGGCAGCTAGGCACAAAAGAGTAACTTCAAAGATTAGACAGGAGAAGTTCTTTCATAGATTTGCTAATTTAATACCAAGTCTATTCAATTCTAACTTTTTTATCTTTTTACACTTTTGACATAGAAGTTATGTATGGAAAGAACTATAACACACGAACCTAAAACAGTGGACAGATGAAGAAGTAGCGCGTGCAATCCAGAAATTCAAAATGCTGACTTCCTTCAGAGAACCCTTTAGTTCCATCAATTGGATCAAGGACCCATATTTATTTTATTAGAATAGACACATAAGTTCTTTTATATTTGTGAAGGAGAAAAAAATATACAAGTACCATTATTTTTGTTCTCTCTCCTTATTGGGTGGTAATCTACTTCATTATTCAGATTTTGAGTGTAGTAATATATAGTACTGGTATGAAGTATTGATCAAGCATGACAAGTTTAAGAAATTACTAATACAAAATATGTTGCTGGCTGTTCGATAATGAGCTGGCATCCTTGCCTCCACTATCAATGGCTCTTAGCACATCATCAATGTTAAAATTCTCATCTTCACCATCGATCTTATTAGAAACAACATCAAGTATTGCATCCACAACAATATTGTTGAACTCAGTATCCAGCTTCTCCGCGCCCCTCTTACTGGCGCAGTTTCGACCTCTCTAGGTTGCCGGAATAAGCATCATACTAGTCTATGAAAGATCACAAAGAACGCACTCCATGGAAAGACTTCGCTGCCGATTGGATATCAAATCTAGAAAAGGAGTACCCAAAATAAAGAGAGATGGGCATCGGTAACAATGAGTTATATCCGGCCAGTGAACGCATTCGTGTGCAAAATGACAAAGTCAAGCCTCTCTGCCTAATATTATTTCAGCGTGGGGTTTTGGGTTAAGATAGGCTCTAGAAAGGTGTCAAAGTATTTCCAATTGATGCAAAGTTGCCTTTTTCATTTTATTATTTTGCCCAAATTCATTCTTATACCAACCTCAACATTTTCTTCTCATTTGATGCATCTTCTGTTTCCAACTGGTACCAATCTCTCCAGACAACTGAAAAGAGTTCCACGGATAACTCTCAATTTTATCATGATCTAGCTTCAAATCTGAACATATGCCTAGAAGTGATTTGAGTATTAGTAGATAGAAAAAGGGCCTTATGATCAGATTTGTATCTAGGCAGTGCTTTAATTGTACTGAGAGGAAATTGCCTGTCCCCATCTGGTTGGTTTATAAACAATCCTATCTAGCAGAGCTAGGCAAGGAGGGTGTCTGAGATTATAGGTCTGCATCAAATCGCACAATTGAATTCGCAAACTGCAAAATTGTCAGATGAGGATGACTTTTAGTTGAAGCGCGTCAGATTAAAGACAAAATTAGTTACGGAATCACAGAAGGGAACGACGATTTAATTACTTACCCAACATTCAAAGCGAATCATGTTCTCCAGTCTCCATTGACAATTCAAACACTTTTTTTTTCTTTAGCGAGACCTCGGACCCGAATCCGCCAATCAGCGAAATGAGCAGAGAGACGAGTAGCGAGATAGCAGGTACTGCCGTAGAGGGAGCGAAAGGAGGGTTCCCAATCGCAACACAGACGACTGTTTGTCCTCTGTATTTCTTGCGCTATGGCTTCCTGTTTTCGGATTTGGGGGCGAGAGAGGCGCTGGAGGAGAAGTGCCTGGAGAGACTGGAGAAGCGGTCGAACTGGAAGAGAGAGGAGAGAAGCCCTCTTCATCATCTGTGCGCTGTAGAGAGAGAAAAAGGTAGGTCTGCGTTTTCCCTTTGCAACGGAGTGGAGAAGAGAAAGCGCCAAAAATAGAGAAGCGAAATAAGAAAAATGGTCACCGAGAGAAGGAGAAGCAACACGTAGAGGGGAGACGAACACGCGGCAAGCAATAAGAAACAAAATAGCGACGCTTGTCACCAGATTCAAACGCGCAAGAATCGCGAGGGGGCTTAGTCGGGGTTGTGAAGATGACGGATGCAAGCGTCACCATGAAATAATCTAATCCATTGAAACCACATCGGACGGCAGATCAGTGGGACGGCACTGTTCATCGCTGACGTCACAACCTATTGGAAATTAAGGTATTTATAATGTAATCAGATATACACGCAAGGGAAAATTGGGGTTTTCTAATTGTCTATTTGAACATGTTGTGAAATAATAATAGTAGACATTTCACCTTCTCCACCTCATCCACTTTCTATTAGATTTAATTTTGTATTAACTATCTTGTTAATTATATGGCTTTTCATTTGCTTTCTCTAGCTCTATAAATAGAGGTTTTGTAAGTGGTTGATGTTGACACATATATGAAGATAATATAAAATAAGATTTAGCCTCTCCCAAGTTGTGTTTTGTTTTGTTTTATAATACGTTATCAGCACGAGTTTGCTCTAGTCAAGTTGCGACGGAATTTCGTAGAAGCACACCTAGAAGGTATTCTTTAGATTACATTTCATTAACATTACTGTTAGTAATAATATTTATTTCTTGAATGAAATTTTCTTATTTTATATTGAATGAGAGTAATATTTTCATTCCCTGAAGAGAATGATAAAGCAAGTACATGATAATGGCCAGAAGCTTTTGTACATACTATAGCTAGAAGCTTTTTCTAAGAGAACCTGAAGTTCTTAATCATAATATTTTATACAAGAGAACCTGAAGTTCTTAGCCAAAGTTAAAAAAATAAAAATAAAAATAAATACATAATCTTTATCATATTCTTCTCTGTTTGTACGGTTGCGTATTTTATTTTATTTATTATTATTATTATTATTATTATTTTTTAACTAAGCCTGAAGGTCAAGTCCATGCCACACTTTATTTTCTATTTTAAATTTATCAAGAGATCTCAAAAGAGTCTAAGTCCAATTTTCTTTTTAATTTATTAATCAAGCTTGAAGGCCAATAATTCAAATCAACTTTCACTCATTAATTTCCAGCGGGGTTTTTAAGTTTTCCCATTTTTTCCATGTTAACCCCTCTGACAAAGAATTATTACACAAGCATTAATATCTAGCATATTTGACATTTATTCATTTTTGCCGAAATTTTTATTTATAACATTTAAAAAAAAAAGGACCAGAAGTTCTTATATGAACCAGAAAGTTATTGATATTTATGATAACCGGAAGTTATCAAATCGATAAAATGTCTCCAATATTTAATTCAAGAACCTGAAGTTCGTATTACTCGAATAGAATAATAAGAATAATAACCTGAAGTTGTTATAATTGTTTAGAATCTGAAGTTCTATTTGAAATTTTAATATAAAATTAATATAATAACCAGCAGTTATTATAAGCCACTGGATGAATAATAACCTGCAGTTATTCTCAATTAAAAACCTGAAGTTTTATTAGAAATTTTCATATAAAATCAATATAATAACCAGAAGTTATTATAGGTCACTGGATGAAAATATAACCCGAAGTTATTTCAAATTAAATTTTACAATTGCGCAGTCAAGCAATTTAATAACCATAAGTTATATAATATTAACCTGAAGTTATTAATACATTTAAATTTATTTATTTATGCAATTTACATATTCTTTTATTTATATTTATTTATCTCTCTTTTCATAACCTGAAGTTATGATGTTAATAACCTGAAGTTATGGCATTTATAACCTGAAGTTATGGTATTAATAACCTGAAGTTATGATATTAATAATTTGAAATTATTAATACGTATATATTTTGTAGTACATATGACAAATCTCACAAAGCTTGAATTTATCTCCTTTTTCATTTATCATAACTCGAAGTTATGGTATTAATAACCTGAAGTTGTATTTTGTTATAAATACGTACTAATGAAAAATGAGAAAGAAAAACATCCTGAAGATGTTTGTTACAGATGTGGAATGACAAATCATTAATTGCGTACCTGTCGTATGCCCAAGCATTTTATAGGGCTTTATCAAGCCTCAATTTAAAAAAAAAAGAAAAAAAAAAGAAAAAAAATGTGGAAACTAAAATGACCCCGAATATGAATGCCATATAGATACAGATTTTGATGTATCATATTTCTTTCATAATATGGATAAAGAAATAGACACTTTACTAAGGGAGAAAATATAATGTAGAAGTTTATGTTTATAAAAGTTTAGTTTACATTTAAATTTTTATATTGTATGGAAATAAAATTAATGAATAAAGGTAGTTTATTTTTATTTTTATTTATTCTTGCATTCTTTTATTTTAAAGGAAAATGACTGACGCAATGATAAGTAAAGAAGATCCATGTCTAGTAGACAGCGGAACAACAAATACCATATTGAAAAGCAAGAAATATTTTTCTCTATTGTCTTCTGCAAAGACACATGTTAATACAATTTCTGGTATTAGTAATTTAATTGAGGGCTCCGGAAGAGCTTGTATCTTGTTACCTGAAGGAACAAAATTAATTATAAATGATGCATTATACTCTAGTAAATTCAGAAGAAATTTACTAAGCTTTAAAGATATTCGATGTAATGATTATCATCTTGAAAACCATGACTGAAAATAATATTGAGTATCTCCAAATTACATCTATTGAATATGGCCAGAAGATCATATTGGAAAAGCTGGAAGCTTTATCCTCTGGATTATATTGTACGAACATTAATCCAATAGAATCAAATATGGTAAGTAACCAGAAGTTACTTGACACAAAGATGTTCACTCTGTGGCATGACAGATTAGGTCATCCAGGTAACATTATGATGAGGAGAATAATTGAAAGTGCAAATGGGCATCCCCTAAAGGACCTGAAAATAATATTATCAAAAGATTTATCATGTGCAGCATGTTCTCTTGGAAAACTGATAATTAGGCCATCTAAAAATAAAATTGAAAATGAATCTCCTTTATTTTTGGAAAGAATTCAAGGAGATATTTGTGAGCCTATTTCTCCTCCATGTGGACTATTTAGATATTTTATGGTTTTAATTGATGCATCAACTCGATGGTCACATGTTTGTCTATTAGCCACAAGAAATGTTGCATTTGCTAGGCTATTAGCACAAATAATCCAATTGAGAGCAAATTTTTCGGATTATCAAATTAAGAGAATATGGCTTGATAATGCAGGAGAGTTTACATCCCAATAATTTAATGATTACTGTATGTCAATTGGGATTAAGGTAGAACATCCAGTGGCTCATGTACATACACAAAATGGTTTAGCTGAATCATTAATTAAAAGATTGCAACTGATTGCTAGACCATTACTTATGAAATGTAATCTACCATCTTCTGTATGGGGACATGACATTTTACATGCTGCTGCACTTATTAGATTAAGACCAACTGCATATCATAAATTTTCTCCATTACAATTGGTCTCTGGAAGAGAACCAAACTTGTCCCATCTTAAAAATTTTGGTTGTGCTGTGTATGTTCCAATTTCTCCACCACAACGTACAAAAATGGGACCACAAAGAAGATTGGGAATTTATATTGGTTTTAACTCTCCATCAATTATTAAATATTTAGAACCATTAACTGGAGACGTTTTTACAGCACGTTTTGCTGATTGCCAATTTGATGAGACAATATTTCCAATCTTAGGAAGAGAAAAAGAAAAGCTGGTAAAACAAGAAGTAACTTGGAATGCATCCTCAATATCTTATCTTGATCCCCGAAGTGGTCAATGTGAATCAGAAGTTCAAAAGATTATACATTTGCAAAGAATAGCAAATGAGTTACCAGATGCATTTACAGATACAAAAAGAGTGACTAAATCACATGTACCAGCTTTAAATGCAACTGCTCGAATTGATGTAATCCCAGCAGAGGTTACTATACAGAGAAAACGTGAAAGACCAATTGGTTCCAAAGATAAAAATCCACGACAAAAGAAAGAGCAGAATAAAGCAGTTGGTGCAACTCTATAAGAGATTAATAAAATCCCGGAAGAGATTAATAAAATTTCAGAAGAGATTGATGAAGTTCCAGACGAAACTCAGGTACCTAGTGATTATGAGATCTCAATAAACTATGTACAGAATGGTACAATATGGAACCGAAATGAAACATGTACTGATAAAATTTTTGCATATATAGCAATTGATGTGCTAAATGAGGAAGATTATGTGCCAAAAACTCCTGAAGAGTGTATGCACAGAAATGATTGGCCAAAATAGAAAGATGCCCTGAAGGCTGAATTAGATTCGCTTGAAAAGCGCAATGTTTTTGGACCTGTAGTCTTAACCCCAAAAGATGTTAACCATGTAGGTTACAATGGGTATTTGCAATAAAAAGGAATGAGAAAAATGAAATTGTGAGATATAAAGCAAGGCTTGTGGCACAAGGTTTTACACAAATACCAGGAGTTGATTATGAAGAAACATATTCACCTGTAGTGGATGCAATAACTCTTAGATTTTTAACCAGTCTCACAATCACTGAAAACCTTCAAATGCGCCTCATGGATGTAGTCACAGCTTATTTATATGGATCACTTGATAATGATATCTATATGAAAGTCCCTGAAGGATTAAAAATGCCTGAAGCATTGAAATTAAAACCTCCAGAAATGTATTCTGATACGCCCTATCTCGGGAGATGAGGTCGTATGGAGGTTGTGGGCTAAACTGGATTCGTTCTGCCAAGGGATGACAGACCGAGATGTGGGCCGAGTTAGGAACTCGGGGTGGATTGTGAGAGATTCGGACTCTGACCTGTATGATCTCTCTCTTAGTGAAAATTGCGTCCCCTGTTTCATGGGGATCACTGCCTTATATAGTCTAGCCATAACTGCCATCTCGGGCGTTTATGGGAGAACGTGGGCAGTTATGTCGTCCGTTATCAAGACGTGGGCATTAAACCAGCCGTTTCCCGGCTATCCCGTATGTCGGTTGGCTTGGGCCTGTATTAAAGCTCTGGTTTGGGGCCGGCATGTTGAGCCTCGGCTTAACGAACTTTTGGGCTTTTTCATATGACGTCGGGTTGGCCTTGTTAAGGTCCGAATCCCAGTCTTTCATGGCCCATTTTGGAATAAGTAAAAGGGCCTGTGGAACATGGCCCTATCATTAGCCCCCGAAGTCGGAATGTATCGGCGAGATGCTTTCGACTTGAGGGTGGATAAGTCATAAAATAAACTTTATTAAATGTTATCTGTGTTAGTGATGCACTAGCTAAATCCAAACATGTCGGTTAATTACCCCGGACACATAACCCGAAGTAAATGTGTTATCATAATGAACAACCTGGGACAACTAAGCGTACTTAGTGTCGAGGATTTTTAACACCGACTTTAGTGTATTAGTCATGCTGTAATAACTCGGATATGGCATATGTCGGATACATGTCGTGCTTTACATTTAACAATTAGTTTGTTAATCTCGGTACATATCCGACAGTTAATTTGTCGAGGATTTTTTTTTTTTTAGGCGACATGGTATCCGAGTTAGTCAAAGGTTAGTAAAAGAAGTGAATCTTAGAAATGATAAGGATTCATTGATATTGTAACAGTAAAAAAAGCATAAAAATATATAAGAAAACATCGAAATCATACAACGCCTCGATCGAGTAAAATATCGAAATCATACAACGCCTATCTAAATTTGAACATGAGACATGAGTTAACGCCGTGCCTGGAAGTATGTTTCCACTTCTATTCGGCACGCCTTCCAAGCACCACGTTGTTCATGCTCTGCAAAGAGACGGGCGTGATGTCGTTTTTCTAAGTTGAAAATCACACTTACACCCTCTCATTGTCGGTATCCTCAAAGAGGTTATCCGATATGAGCTCGGGTTCGGTGGCGGTGTGTAATGTTGGACCTCCGGGATTGCGTGATAAGCACCCAGGACATTTCCAAAACCGACGGCGGGGGTCCGACCGACCTTGGATGTCGTAATGGGTGAAGCAACTCCACTTACAGCATCCCCGACATTTCACCATCTCGTGCTTGTCTTCTTTGTTGCGGCAGAGGATGCACCTACGCAACTTGGGCTCGAGATTGAATTTATAAATGTTGTTCTCGTCTTCCTTGGTGAACAAGGGTGCGCTAGCAAGGGTGAAGTCGATAAAGTCACTGATTTGTAGGTCCTCATTCGCGAGCATCCAATCCAAATCTTGCTCGGTAAAATGTTGGAGGAGGGTCCATCTCTCAGGCCGAGATAGGGCCCGTACTGTGTCCCGAGAATGTTGAGGAGTAAGGGGAGGTATTTTGCGGCCGTGCCTCGATGGTTCGACATCACGGCTATGACCATGATCAAGGGGTGTTTTGTTCTTGGAAACAACTCCTTTGAAAGGCATCTTGGAGGTTTTAAGGAATGGTAAAAGGTGCAGAGTAAAAAATGTGTCCTTTACCGTATGGTGAGTCTGGTATTTATAGTCGTTTTGGAGAAAATATTGCCATAAATGATGTGGGCCATATTGCCTAAATGGGTAGCCGCCAGCTACTAGCCATAAATGTCATTGGGCGTTGTGTTAGTTGTACGACATGACAAGCTTTCGGCGTATTTTTCGAGATAGTTAAACTGACTCATGTTTAGACGGTATTTAAGCAGGAATAAAAATGCTTATGCGAAAAACATATAGAATAATTAAAACAACACGAGATAATGATCTCGGCTGAATGTTACGAGATAATACATATGAGTAAAATTAAAAAGTTAACACTTAACAAAAGGCGGGCTATTCCCGCGATATTCTATATATGACTACGGCTATTCAAGGCGGGAACGCTTGACCCGGCGTTCTTGATCCCGACATCTCCTGCAGGTGAAGGATGTGAAGCGGGGATCATCATGGTTCCGAGGTGATCTGCGGGCCAGACATCCGGGATGGAAAGCTTCTTCGCATCCGTCGCAATGGAACATGTATCGATAGTTCCCTCGGGTTCTGCAAATGGCACACTTATCCCAGGCCAACGGGTCTTCTTCTTCCCCCCAGTTAATCGGGGGTTGCTCGATGTTGATCTCGGGGTCCCAATGTTGGGGAGATGCGTGTGGCATTGGAATGTCTTCTTTTTCCTCCGTAACCTCGTTCTTCATATTTTTATTAGTTGCCATCTTATTATGATCTGAGTTGGAAGGTATAGTTGGGATCGTTGGATGTCCCGTTAAAGGGAGACAGAGGTAGTATATATAGTACGTCGGCATTAATTATTTCGACGCCTCGTCTTCCGCTAACCGTCGTCAGCCATCAAATCAGCCGTCAAATCCGTCAGAGGTACGGGGTTACGGCGTAATCTCCGTACGACACCTGGCATCTGTCAACTCGGTTTGAGTCCGATGCGCGGAAAACGAGGCGTCGCCATGATGAAGGGGGGGCAACGCGTCGATTCACGGCTTCATTTCGAAATTCGCGCGAGTATTGAGCGGGAAAACTAGAGGCCCCTATATATATTCTCCGTCCCGATTCGTTCATTTATTCTTGTTTTTCTTGAGCTAAACAATCTCGGAGCAGTAGAGCGAAAGTGATCATAAAGCGAAAGTGATCTCGGGGATTACAGAGGGAGTACGAAGTTTGCAGGTGATTGCTCGTAGTTACGTCGGACAAAGGAGACCGAGGTGCGAAGAAATTTTCTACACCAGGTAAATTTTGCTATCTTGGTAGTTGTCCTTATGTTAAATAATTAGGCATGTAGGTATTCATATGTATTGCCGAGTTTGAAAAAATGGTTGAACTGGTTAACCTTAGTACGATAATGTAGTTAACAGCCCATCACAAATTTCATCATGTCGGCAATTTGTATGTATATGTTGAAATGACGATTTATAGCCCGGTAGTCCAAGCAAAACTGGTTACCTAAGCCAATCCTGTTTATTTATTAAAATTTAGAAATGGCCGAAGAACAAGACGGATCCCGAGACCAATCATCTGGTGCCTCCGGGGAAGTACCCCCACTGTCTTATCATCCTCCCCGTCCAGGCCGGGGGAAGAGTTTGTATGGTATGACTCCCCCAAATCCCGACACCTTACTAGAAGACGTTGAAGAAGATCAAAATAGTGAAGCCAAAGAGGACAAAGGAAATCAATCTCGGGGAGAACTTGTCTCATCCCAAGCCGGAACGTCTAAGAAGCTAAGAAAGAAAAAGGCTCATGAAAACATCGGTCTTCGCGAGGGTCGTCCACTTGACTTGAAGTTCCCCACATCGGCTGACATTGCTCCCAAACGAGTCGTTCAATGTGAAGATTACGCAAATGCCTTTTACAAGGAACTAGTGAATGAGGACGACCGAGAGGATTATCCCCAACATGCGCTTGATTTGGTAGCCCCGGGCCCGGATGACCGGGCACATGACTGGAAACGTGGGACATGCATCTATTGGAAGATGCCCAAGTGTGGGTTTAAAGTCAGGGTTTCTAGGTTCGTTCGAGAAATATTACGACATCTCGACGTGGCCCCTGCACAGTTAACCGGGCCTGCTTGGTGCTATATCATGAGCTTCAAATATTTGTTCGATTATATGCCCGAGTTAAAGCTGTACTGGCCGAACGTCGGGTTGTTCTTTCATTATTTTTCTCCTATATATAATACCGAGAGTCATCTTGCAATTCGGAAGCGTGGTACAATTTCGCTTTTTGAGAGTATATCCAAGGTGGAGGACTGGAATCAGGGTTGGGTATACCTTGCGAATCACGAGGATTTGCCTTGTTTCCGCGAGATACGGAGGAAATGGCGTTGCCTAACGAAGGAAACTTTGGTCCCTAATTCTCCCCCTCCTTTGACATCGGCTGATTTACAGGCTGTCGAAATTCTTGATACTTATTTTACAAGTTAGTCCTTCTTTGTTTTACCTCATACCTGATATACCTTTGCATCGCATTTATTCATCGATCATTTTGTTATACATAAATTATTAATGTGTTTTTACCACAGGGCGCGGGTTTATGGCATTACCTTGGAAGGCCGCTCGTTCAATACTCGTCTTTGAAACCCCGGAAGACGGCTTCGCGAAAGGGAAGGAGGTTGCGACCTCTAAAAAGCCGGCTTCCTCTTCCAAGGGTCCGAAGACTGTAAAGTCGGGGTCTGTTAGAACTACCACAGTTCATCCGAAATCTACTGCAAACACTGCAGCAGCCACCAAAGGAGCTAAAGGCGGTGTTTCTGGTTCTTCCAAACTCGGGGGTTCCCAGAAGAGGAAAGAAGCTCCCGTTGACCCTCCCGTGCGGCAAGAGAAGGGGAAAGGAGTTGAAGTAGAAGAACCTGAGCCGAAAAGGCAAAAGGTTCAGTCCGATATTGCGTTAGAAGTGTCTGGGGTTGCCCCGAAGGACACACCCCAATCTCGGGTTGAGGCTGCTGAGAAGGAGTTAGAAAGAATTATCGAAGAAGCAGCACGCGACGTGTGGGATCCTGCGAAGGAGCACACCGAATATCTCAAGTCGAGTATATCAGAACAAGGGCGAAATACCGGATTCGTGTGGAGGACCCATATTTCGCAAGGGTTTCCTGATAGTATTTTGGCGTATCTACCCGGATATTCTACCATGCAGGATGAGGAAGAGCATCCCGAGGTTCGGGCGGCATTTTCTCGGGAAACCTTCAGGCTAACCACCACCGCTCATCAAAAGAAGTGGGCGGAAGAGCATCCTGACCAAGTCGTTGGTCAGGTGTTAAGGTCGCTGCATGATGCCGGGGTTTTCTTTGGGTTCCTCAAAGGTTCGCTTGAAAATCGCAGTGCTCTTACTATTACGACTGATCAAGCGGCGATCAACAAGGCGATCATGGAGAGGGACTATTTTGTCAAGTTGGCCCAATTAAAGGAAAGGGAAAGGAAGATAGCTACTGGCGAAGCCGCCGTTGCCTCGGCAAAATACGAGATGGCGCGGATAGTAGGTTTGCGGGCTGACAAAGAGCGCAAGGAAAACGAAGAAAAGGCAAAGCGCTATAAGCGTAAAGCTAAGGAGTTCAAAGACAAGGTCGATGACCTTAACTCCAAGTTCGAAGCCCAGGTAAAAGAGGTGGAGGAGGTGAGATCAGAAAATGCTCGGCTAAAGGCCGAGATGAAGAATTCTAAGAAGAAAACATTGAGCAAGTTTTTGGGCAGTCAGGCCTTTGCTCGGGCCGCCCCCTACGCGTGCCAAGAAGTGATGGCGGAGACCGTGTATTGTTACATGGGAGAATTGGCCAAGGTTTACCCGTTTAAACCCGAGCATATGGGTTTTACGAAAGTGGAACCCGAGAAGCTCGTTATAAAAAATCTCTCGGATCACGGTTGGGACGAAGAAAAGGATGTGCTGTTGAATCCAGATGGTACTCCGGTCCAAGGGGAGTTAGAACTCGAAAACCACCCTCGTGGGAGAATTATTCATCCTTGGCCGAAAGACAAATGGCCTCAACATCTCGAGCTTATCGATAATGAGGCTGAAGGAGATGATGACGGTCTTCCTTCCGATAGCTCTTCTGATGAAAGTGATGAAGATGAGACCGACATAAGGAATACCGAGACGAATGTTGAGGTGGGCCCCAAGACGAATGTTGAGGTGGACCCCGAGATGAATGTCGAGGTGGACCCCGTTGCTTCGCAAGGTGATGGAGAGGATCCGGAGACTGCTTCTATTTTTCCTCGTGATGGTGGAGCTAACGTTCTCGAGTCGGAAAAGGCTCCCACATCTGTAAGTAAAAGACTTCTAATATCGTGATTGCCGAGATGTTGCTTTCACACTTTATCTTATTCCTTTTGTTTTGTTTGTAGGAAGGATGATGGCAAGCAGCGCATTCGACATGTAGGAGTTTGACGAATGCTGTTTTATTGGCACCCCCGAGATGTGGGGGTTAACAGGATTATGTTGTATCGTTAACTGGTTGTTATTATTTGCACCCCCGAGATGTGGGGGTTATAACAGAGATTTTTGTAATATGGTATTTGATACCCCCGGGATGTGGGGGTTTAACAGAACAATTTTAGATGTAACTTGTTTTATTTTTATCGGATGTTTCTTTGCCCGAAGTTGATGTCAATTTTATCTCGGTTGCATGCTTTGTTTTTGTTTTGTAAGCAAGCAGGATAGGCTTGACTGTATATCCTTGCCCCCCCCTTTTTTTTTATTTTTGACAAAAATGGTCAATGTGGAGGGACAAGTACGTCGCATGAACGTATGCGTTACCCCAATGGGTTTTCGATAAATGTTCTCGACATAATAAAATTCATGTTACTGGTAAAACAGTCGTCGTCCCTTAGGACTACATTTAATGTGCATATCTCGGGGGTATTACCCGAGACGAATTTCGTTGCCAAAAAAGGCTTTCGTTCATGTATCTCGAACCCAATAAGTGAACACAATCATAAATAATACCATATATATTGATAAAAGCTTAGAGCCATACAAAAAATTTGCATCTCGGTCTAAGTGACTACATTGAATAAAGAACAAAGGTTTATCTCGCCCTGAGTACCTCGCGGTAAAAAAAAAAATATAAAATCTACGTAGAAAACGACATACATTAAGTGTAGAATTTACGAAGATGGCAAGTGTTCCACGGGCGAGTAAGTATGAAACCACTCGGGTCTTCCAATTCATAAGCGCCTTTACCTCGTGGGCGAATGATCTTGAAAGGACCTTCCCATTGGGGGGCGAGTTTGCTTACATGTTTGCCAGTTGCTTCCACAGTTTTGAGTACTAGGTCGCCTGGCTGAAATTCCCGAGGTACCACGTGTTTATCAAACGCACGTTTAACTCTGCGTTGATATTCCATGGTGCGTATGCGGGTTTTCTCCCGACCTTCTGTGATGAGGTCGAGTTCAGCGGCACGTGCGTCGCGGTTGTTGTCGGTGGAATATGTCAGAGTTCGGAGAGATGGTTCCATCATTTCCATTGGAGTGACTGCTTCCATTCCGAATACCAGTGAGTACGGGGTTTGCTGTGTGGCTTCTCTAGGTGTGGTGCGGTAGGCCCACAGAATTCCATCAAGCATGTCGGGCCAATTCTTTCTGTTCTCGGCAACTTTCTTTTTGAGGCCATCCAGAATGGTACGGTTTGTGACTTCTGCTAAACCATTGCTAGCAGGGTGACTGACCGAGGTAAAGTTGTTCTGAATGCCTAGGTTAGAGAGGAACGTCATAGTGCGTGCGGCGTTGAACTGTGTCCCATTGTCCGAGATGAGGGCATGTGGTATGCCAAAACGACAAATGATGTTGCGCCAGATGAACTTCTCTGCTGTCGCGGCAGTGACGGTTGATAAAGCTTCGGCTTCGACCCATTTAGTAAAATATTCGACAGCTACGATAATCCAACGGCGCTGTCCAACAGCTTTGGGAAACGGTCCAACTATGTCTATTCCCCATAAGTCAAAAGGCCAAGCTCCCGAGATGGATATCTGGTCGTAAGCCGGGATGTTGCTCAGTTTGCTGTGGTATTGACATCGCTCACATTTTCGGACTAGGTTAGCCACGTCATGCTGCATGGTTGGCCAGTAAAAGCCGGCTCTGAGGATTCGTTTGGCAAGAGTTTTTGCTCCTTGATGGCTGCCGCAGACGCCTTCGTGTACCTCAGATAGTATTTTCAAGGCTGTCTCCTCATTTAGACACTTGAGCCAAGGTCGTATGTATCCCCGTTTGTAGAGGTGGTTGTTGAATATAGAGTACATCGGTGCGATTCTTTTCAATCGTCTGGCTTCCAATTGATCAGTGGGGAGAACCCCGGTGTTAAGGAAATTCCACATCGGGGTGAACCAGGACTCACCGGGTTCACTGATGGCGAGTATGGTTACAGTTTCAAGGTTGATGCTGGATTCCGGAATATCCATAACAATCACGGGCCGGTCTTTGTCGAGGTTGCCTGCGGCGCCAAGTTTTGACAAAGCATCAGCTTGGCAGTTTTTGTTGCGCGAAACATGTTGGATGTCAACCTCGTCGAAATGGCTCTTGAGCAGGTGGAACTGCTGTCTGTACTTGCGCAACTTCTCGTCCACAACTCGGCATTCGTCATTTATCTGCTTGACTGCTAACTCGGAGTCACTGCGAAGATGAACCTCGCGGGCACCCAACTCTTTAGCCAGTTTCAAGCCTGCTATCATGGCTTCATATTCCGCGGTGTTGTTTGTTACTGGGAATTGAAAATGGAGGGCATAGTTCAAGGTTTCCCCGTGTGGTCCAGTGAGGGAGACCCCGGCTCCAGCTCCTTGTAGTGAAGATGCTCCGTCAACATGAATTATCCAACGTCCTTCAGACTCGGGAGGAACTCCGGAATACTCGGCGATGAAGTCGGCAAATATCTGGGATTTCAGAGCATTTTGGGGGTGGAAAGAAATATCGAACTCGGACAATTCGAGCGCCCATGCTAGCAACCGCCCGGATGAGTCGAAATTCGCGAACGCCTTCTTGAGTGGGATCCCGGTGTAAACCTTTATGGAGTGCGACTGGAAGTAAGGTCTCAGCTTTCTTGCGGCTACGACGAGAGCATATGCTGCCTTTTCGATCTGGGAATACCTAGTTTCGGCATCTCGAAGCACATGAGAGACGAAATAAATCGGCCTCTGATCTCGTCCCTCTTCCCGAACAAGGGCAGCACTTACCGCATGACCCGTTGTTGCCAAGTACAACACCAGGATATCGCCAGTGATCGGCCTACTAAGACATGGTGGATTAGCGAGGTAAGCCTTGATTTTCTCAAAGGCCGTGGCACACTCCTCTGTCCATTCGAACTTGGCTGACTTGCGCATGGCTTTGAAGAAGGGGAAACAGACGTCCCCGGATCTCGCGATAAACCTGTTGAGGGCGGCCAACTTGCCTGTGAGGGATTGTAACTCTTTGAGGTTCCTCGGAGGTTTCATATCGAGGATGGCTTGTGATTTCGAAGGATGAATCTCGATGCCTCGCATAGAAACCATGAAACCAAGAAACTTACCACCGGTTAAGCCGAAGAAACTCTTCTTCGGGTTGAGCTTCATGTTGGCTGAGTTCAGAGTCGCGAAGGTTTCTCGGAGATCTCGGACGTGGTCGAGGTCGGACATGCTCTTGACAAGCAGGTCATCCACGTATGCCTCTACATTTCTCCCAATCTGATCGTGGAATACAGTATTGACCATGCGCTGGAACGTGGCCCCAGCATTACGTAACCCGAAAGGCATAACCCGGTAGCAGTATAGCCCCGAGTTGGTGGTGAAGGCGGTCTTCTCTTCGTCCTCTTGATTCATTCGGATTTGGTTGTACCCGGAGAATGCGTCCATAAAACTGAGGTAGGCATGTCCCGAGGTGGAGTCGACCAGCTGGTCGATTTTGGGCAAGGGAAATGGATCCATGGGGCATGCCTTATTGAGATCGGTATAATCGATACACATACGCCAGTCACCGTTGGACTTCTTTACAAGCACGGGATTGGCTGTCCATTCTGGACACTCGACATTTCTGATAAAACCAGCGTCAAGTAGCTTCTGGACCTCGCGCTTTACGGCCTGCTGCCGTTCTTTACCCCATGTTACGTTTTCGTTGCCTAACCGGTTTTGAACCCGGTTTGATATGCAGTCGGTGTTCTGCTATTGACCTCGGAATCCCTGGCATGTCGGCGGCTGTCCAGGCAAAAACGGACTGATTTTCTCGGAGAAACTTGATGAGTTCGTCCTTCGCTTGCCCCTGGACTGCCTTTCCGATGTTGAGCGTTCTGCCTTCGCCCAAATCGAGTTGTTCGACTTCATCTGCCGGCTCGAGGGAAGTCTTAGTCTCAGCTTTATCAACTGGATCCAGCTTCAGGTTGGTGTTGGGCGGTAGATACTCGGTACTCGAGCGCAACCGCTGTTGGTTGGTTTTTGCTTCCGACTGTTCGACTTGGTGGACAGAGCCTCCTTGACCCTGGATGGAGGTCATGTAACATTCACGCGCTATCTGCTGTTGGCCACTTTCTTCCCCTATCCCGTTATCTGTGTGAAATTTGATTTTCAGGTGGGAAGGAGAGATGATTGCACCGATTTTGTTCAAGGTTCCTCTCCCCAGGATTGCGTTGTATGCGGAGGGAGCATTAACGATGAGGAAGTCCACCATGACTTCTACCGTACGAGGGGACGTACCAAATGTTACTTTGAGTGGCATCATGCCCCGAGGTCGAAGGGCATCTCCCGTAAAGCCTATCAAAGGCGAGATATGCTGTTGGAGGGCACGAGTGTCGAGGCCCATTTGCGTGAAAGCCGACAAGTACAGGATGTCTGCTGAGCTTCCCGTGTCGACTAACACCCTCTTAACCCGATGGGTGTTAATTTTGAGGTTTAACACCACGGGATCATCGTGTGGACTAGAGATCTCACCTAGGTCCTTCTCAGAGAAAGATATTGCTTCCTCCGGGCGAGGTCGTTTTTTATCGGTCTCAACCTGTAAAACAGTGGGGTATGGCTTTCGATTGTCGCGAGGTAAGATTGTTCGGACGGTACCGCGATGGCCTCCACTGATCACGTTAATGACAGGGCTGCCCTGCCTTTCCTGGCGCCTTGTCTCGGGACCCTCCCGAGTTTGGGGACTGACCTCTCCAACCCGAGGTCCCGTATAATCCTGTCTGTAAGGAATAGGTTTCTTAAAAACCTTACCTTTACCGTTGTACTTCCTGGAGAACTTTCTGAAGAAGTCGGGGTTGATGAACTCAATCAGCTTACCCTCACGGGCTAGTCTCTCCAGGATGTCTTTGAGTTGAAGGCAGTCCGCAGTGGAATGCCCATTGAATCCATGATACTCGCACTTCTTGGAGTTATCTTGTACTGTGAAGATGCCTTCTGGCAATGGCGGGGGAAGGTCGAACATCTCCTCTACGATGTTGTACATCTCGTGCCGCTTCTTCGTGAGAGGCGCGTATCTCACGAAGTGTTGTCGGTACCCCTCAGTGCCAGACTTGTGTTCTTGTTCGGTTGATCGGTTTGGTTGGTTTCTCCGAGGTTCCCTTTGGTTGCGAAACCTGTCCGGAGCTGGCTGTCTGTTAGTTTGATGGCGGGGGGATCGAGATCTCGGTCTCGTGGGGCTCCCGTTGTCATCTTCGGCACGGATGTAACCCTCCGCAAAGGTTACAAACTCCCTCAGAGTATACATTTTCTTCATGTGGGTTTCATAACGCAAGGTTCCTGGACCCCCTTTGCGGAGTCCTTTCTTGATTGCGGCTAAGGCGAATTCCTCATTGAGGTTCTGAATTCTCCGAGATGCTTGTATGAAGCGGTTGACAAACGCTCCTGTTCTTTCGCGCTGTCCCTGGACTATGTCCAAAAGCATCTCGCACGTGGCTTGCGGTGGTTTGATTATCGTGTATCTCTCCAAGAACAGTTTCGCGAAGTCCTCGAATTTGTTGATGGACCTCCGAGGTAGCGTCATATACCAGTCCCATGCTTCTCCAGTTAAGCAAGTGGTGAAAACTCGGCACATGATTGCATCGGTGGCTCCAAGAAGGCGAAGTCGCTCGAGGAACCCGTACACGAAGTTGTGTGGATCCTGTGTATCGCCGCTACCCCGGAAGCTGGGAAGGGTTGTTGGGTATTTGAAGTCCGTCATTGATTGGCGGTAGATGTCTCTGGACAGGGGGCCGTCCTCGATTCCCATAGGCCGAGAGTAAGTGCCTGCCTTCTGGGATTCGAGTTCGGCTAGTTTGGCCGCGAGTCTGGTTTGGATCAGCTCTTCGACTTGGGCCATGTTGATACCTCGGGTTGGGGTAGGCGATCGTCGGTTCCTTCTTCGGTCATCGCGGCGATCTCTATCCCGACCTCGGGGTGGACTTCGTTCGCGCCCTCTTTGGGAACGAGATTGGTCCCTGCGGGATGGTCTGGGCCCCCTGCCGTGGTTAGCTGATTCTCGCTCGTTGTTAAGGTGAGCTCTGGGGCCTTCAGCGTGTGGTTCTTCCGCGGGATGGGGCCCCCTATTCTCATCTTGACCTTCCGGGCGCCTTCCTACCTCGGGGTGTATCCCTGCAGGCAGGGCATTTTGGTCCCTGCGTTCGGACTGGACCTGTTGGTCGGGTAGTGAGGGGGTGTCTGTCTCCTCGCCTGTTCGGACCTGTGCGAATTCTCGTTCCAAGTTTCTTGGCGAAACATCTGCCGGCCGGCTGTGGACACGGTTTGCAGACAAAGGTCGCGGTACAACTGCAGCAGGTGGTACATTCTGGTGGACAGGTCGCAGTGATACTTGCTGGGAATATGGTGTTAGACCTGTCATGGGATACGTCCCTTGTGCGCCTCCGGGGCCCCATTGCCCAGGTGGCGTGACATAGGGATACTGGGGACCCGTGGTAGTGTAAGGTGTGTAAGGAGGCGCGCCGTAGTGATACAGCGGCGTTTGCTGAGGGTAATATGGTATGTAGGGTATCTGATAAGCACCAGTTACCTGATTGTGATAGGTACCGGCCATCTGAGTGTGTTCGGCGTAGAGTGGCCTGGTTGTGTTCCCTTCAGTGAATTGTCGAGTGACGTCGGGACGAGGTTGAGCGGGTTGAGGACCCTGGGGTCGCACTGTTGAGCTGCTGGGCCTTGCCCCCGGGAATTGACTGTGGGAAGGATTAGCCGTAGGTGATGTTACCACTGGAGGTGGTGTGATTGTTACTCCTGGCGGGGTCGTCACCCCTGGTGGGAGCGGAGTTGATGTGGTCGGACGAGCCATCTAGTTCTACGTTCGAGCTAGGCGGGGCCCCACGGTGGTTGATACGCCCTATCTCGGGAGATGAGGTCGTATGGAGGTTGTGGGCTAAACTGGATTCGTTCTGCCAAGGGATGACAGACTGAGATGTGGGCCGAGTTAGGAACTCGGGGTGGATTGTGAGAGATTCGGACTCTGACCTGTATGATCTCTCTCTTAGTGAAAATTGCGTCCCCTGTTTCATGGGGATCACTGCCTTATATAGTCTAGCCATAACTGCCATCTCGGGCGTTTATGGGAGAACGTGGGCAGTTATGTCGTCCGTTATCAAGACGTGGGCATTAAACCAGCCGTTTCCCGGCTATCCCGTATGTCGGTTGGCTTGGGCCTGTATTAAAGCTCTGGTTTGGGGCCGGCATGTTGAGCCTCGGCTTAACGAACTTTTGGGCTTTTTCATATGACGTCGGGTTGGCCTTGTTAAGGTCCGAATCCCAGTCTTTCATGGCCCATTTTGGAATAAGTAAAAGGGCCTGTGGAACATGGCCCTATCATATTCTATAAAGTTAAAAAAATCTTTATATGGACTAAAACAGTCAGGTCGAATGTGGTATAATCGACTCAGTGAATATCTCGTAAAAGAAGGATATAAATCTAATGTAATTAGTCCATGTGTTTTTATTAAAAGATCAATCTCAGGTTTTACAATTATTGCAGTATATGTTGATGATTTAAATATCATTGGGTCTCCTGAAGAGATCGAAAAGACTGCAAAATTACTAAAGAAAGAATTTGAAATGAAAGATCTTGGAATAACAAAATTATGTCTCGGCCTGCAGATCGAGCATTTGTATAATGGTATTTTTGTCCATCAATCAAACTATATCCAGAAGATGTTGAAACGTTTTAATATGGACAAAGCTCATCCTTCAAGTACACCAATGGTTGTCCGATCACTTGATATAAAAAAGGATCCTTACCGTCCCCGAGAAAAGAATGAAAAAGTTCTTGGTCCAGAAGTACCATACTTAAGTGCAATTGGGGCTTTGATGTATCTTGCTAATAATACGAGACCTGATATTGCTTTTTCTATAAATGTACTAGCAAGATATAGTTCTGATCCAACACGCCGACATTGGAACGAAATTAAACATGTATTTCGTTACCTTTGCGGGACACGTGATATGGGACTATTTTATCAAAAAGATACAAAGTCCAAATTAGTTGGGTATGCAGATGCAGGATATTTATCAGACCCTCATAAAGCTCGATCACAATCCGGATATGTGTTTACATATGGCGGTATTGCAATTTCATGGCGATCGACAAAACAGACACTCACGACAACATCATCAAATCATGCCGAATTAATTGCTCTATACGATACTGGTCGAGAATGTGTCTGGTTAAGATCAATGATCCAACACATCCAGGAGGAATGCGGGCTGGAGTCAATCAAAGGAAGTCCGACAGTACTATATGAAGATAATGCAGCATGTATTGCTGAAATCAAAGAAGGATATATTAAAGGTGACAGAACCAAGCACATCTCGCCAAAATTCTTCTCAACTCATGATCTACAAAAGGATGACTTGATAAATATTTGTCAAATCAGATCAAGCGACAATTTGGCAGACCTATTCACAAAATCATTGCCAAGAAAAAGTTTTTGAGCAACTTTCACAGAAGATCGGCATCCGTCGCTTAAAAGATATATGTTAAAATGAGGGGGAGTATTATACACGCTGCACTCTTTTTCCCTTCACTAAGTTTTGTCCCACTGGGTTTTTCTTAGTAAGGTTTTTAATGAGGCAGCATAACTAATCCGGAAGTATTAGTTAATTCAAATTGGTCCTGAAGTACCAAATTAATATTTGTCCTGCAGTACAATATTAGTAGTGTATAATGTAAGGTAAAATATCTAAGGGGGAGTGTTATGAAATAATAATAGTAGACATTTCACCTTCTCCACCTCATCCACTTTCTATTAGATTTAATTTTGTATTAACTATCTTGTTAATTATATGGCTTTTCATTTGCTTTCTCTAGCTCTATAAATAGAGGTTTTGTAAGTGGTTGATGTTGACACATATATGGAGATAATATAGAATAAGATTTAGTCTCTCTCAAGTTTTGTTTTGTTTTGTTTTATAATAGAACAGTGTTTTTTGTCAATGAATTTCAAATTGGCAACATCATTATATGTGAAATGTTGGCTATTGTTTAAATTATCAAAGCAACTTAGTACGACAGTAAACATAAATGGGATTTAGAATGATGGTATGTGTCGCTTCATGTCATGGATTAACTATGGTCCGATGTAAAATATATATATAGATAGAGATAGGCTACTTTGCAAATTAAAACACCCTCTTTAATTCGGGCCACTTTTTTAATTTGCAAAACCCAAACAACTGATCCGAACCGTTCAACTTGTTCTAAATATTGAAATGTGCTTGGAGACCAAATTTTACATTTTTTGGAATTTTTTTACAATTTATTAAGCCACTTTGGAAATCGCTGATCCGGTGGTCCAGAAATTTTTACTGTTTTTTACTGTGGACTACCGGATCAGCGATTTCCAAAGTGGCTTAATAAATAGTAAAAAAATTCCAAAAAATGTAAAATTTGGTCTCCAAGCACATTTCAATATTTAGAACAAGTTGAACGGTTCGGATCAGTTGTTTGGATTTTGCAAATTGAAAAAGTGACCCGAATTAAAGAGGGTGTTTTAATTTGCAAAGCAACGTAGCCCATCTCTCTCTCTATATATATATAGAGAGAGAGAGAGAGAGAGTGGCTAATATCAAAACGTTTGTTCCTAGCCCCCGGTGCTACCAAGTTGTTTTCCGATTTCCAAAGTTCAAACAGTCGATCCAAACCGTTAGATGTGATCTCTATATTAAAATCTGCTTGGAGACCAAATTTTACATTTTTTGGAATTTTTTTACTATTTATTAAGCCACTTTGAAAATTGCTGATCACATGGTCCAGAATTTGGTTGCACTGTTTTTACTGTTCACCCGGATCAGCAATTTTCAAAGTGGCTTAATAAATAGTAAAAAAATTCCAAAAAATGTAAAATTTGGTCTCCAAGCAGATTTTAATATAGATTGAACATCTAACGGTTTGGATCGACTGTTTGAACTTTGGAAATCGGAAAACAACTTGGTAGCACCGGGGGCTAGGAACAAACGTTTTGATATTAGCCACTCTCTCTCTCTCTCTATATATATATATCGAAGCTGATAATAAGCTAGTTCGTACAAAATTACTATCTGTTTGCATTTTAATATATTCAGAATGGTTTTGTTTGCATTTTTCTATCTAAGTAAAAGTACACATTACCAACTAATAATTTTCGAGTCATATTTCTTTTTGAGGAGAGGTTTTATTCATGGTTTGGCAAGATCCGCGAGGAGGGTGTAGGATGCAAATATCTGAAAGACTATAATTTCTTTGTTCTTTTAGTATGTTCTGATTTTTTAAATCCAGTCTTTGTTATTGTCTTAAAAATATAGAAATTATTTTTATACTAAAAATAACTCATACGGCTCTAAATTAAAATTCAGGACACGTTTTGTTGACATTGAAAACTTCTAAATTCTCTAATTCCTGATTTCAAATTTTTAGCCATCCGAGTCTGGATGTTGACATTAAAAACATATTGCTTGTTGTATATGATGATGCTTTCATTTCATGAGACATGCAAAACACATGAATACATGATCAAGTAGGTAGAAATTTGCTCTCCAAACTTGTATTACATGCTCTACTTTTATCGAATATTTATCTTATTCTAGATATCTTATTACTGACACTTATCTTATTCCAGATGTCTTAATTTTTTTTATTATCTCCTCTAATAAAATTAAGCAACTATGTAAATGTCTCTGCTAAATAATCATCTTCTTTAATATTTAATATCATAAATAATAAATGTACAATAAATTCATATAATTTGGAATAAATAATATATCTTCACACTCACACGTGCTTTATATTTTCTTACATGATAATTATAGTAATTATATAAGCAAGTCATTTGAAAAGAGTGAAAGACATGTAATGATGTAAAGAAATGAAGAGTTGCGTGAAGGAAGAAATTAAAATATTAAATTTGTATGGATGTGTGTGACTATAACATTTTTTTTTTCAATGCAGTTGAAATTAAATATTTTGCATTTATTGCAAATGAAAACGTACGTCTTTTGGCCTCCACCGCCACTCAACTCACTCTCCTCCCTCCACTCTTGTTTCCTGCGTCTTCTCGCTGTCTTCCACTCCGTCGGGAGAACTAGAGAGAGTTGACGACAATAGTCCTAGTCGTCAACTCTCTCCTCTTCCGGCAGCTCACCACGCCGCTCTGCCACAGCCCACCGCCCCTGCTTTCCTGTTCTCTTACACCTCCGTCGGGACAGAGAGAGTTGGCGACGATAGCCCCAGCCGCCAACCCTCTCATCTCCCGGCACCCCACCACCCCGTCACACCATTGCATCTCTCCACCCTATTTCACTCCGGACCATCTTCTTCGCCGCACCGCCTCCTGCTCTCTCTACTCTCTACACCTGACCTCACCATAAAAATTCAGATCTAGATTTCCTCCTACCCATTGCTCTCGCTACTCCTCTCTTACCCCGCCTCTAAACCCTAGACCGCTTCCTTCCTCACTTTGTCACCCTTCCTTACTACTAAAACCGCTACACAAAACCTTAGATAGGGTAGGGGAGGTCAAGATCCGCACCAGCCTCCCTTGCCCGCAAACCAAACCCAAAAAAAAAAAATGCCTTTCCTTCTGTCGCTGGCCAGTCAATGTTGAAGATCATCGGTGTCTACTTCTGATGGAAAGTGTTTGTTATTTTAATTTTAATTTTTATGATGTTTGTATTGTTAGATGTTAAAGTTTAGAAGTCGATGTTTTTAGATATGATGTCGATATTTAGATGTTGATGTCTAGATGTTGATGTGTTGTGATGTGGATGTTGTTCTGGATGTAGAACAATAGATGTAATTTTATGTTTAATTAATGAAAATATACTTAGCAGTGGCTGCCAAGGTTTTAAAAAAGAAAAAGAAAACGTATGTCTTTTGCACGTAAGTATTAGGAAGATACTGTAAATTTATACATATGGTAGAAAACTTAATTTTTTTTGTTTTCTTTTCTTGCATGTGAACCCACAAAAAAATTGCTTAAGGAGAATCTTTTGACCTTTGTTTAATATATTGTAATGACAACACATATTCTGACACCAAAGTTTATAAACAAACACCTAATCACATGAGCTATATTTTGGTTGTTGAGATTCTACTAAATCAGGGTTCCCATAATAATTTAAATACAACTTCCCAAGATTAACATTTTTTTAGTTTTGCAAATTCCATGACCAAACGTATTTCCAAAATAGAGACCTCAACTTCTCTCCTCGCAGTTCATCTCTCTATTTGTTTGCGCACTGGAGGGATCTGTAGTTTGCACAATAATATGTTTATCGAGACAATAATATTGAAACTTTCAAAATTATTGACAGTTTTACTCTTCATTTCGTTCAAAGCTATTTTTCCTCATTCATAATTAGTAAATTTGTTTCCTTAGACACTCAAACACATAAAGTAAACAAATTTTAAATTAAATTCTTACAGATATCATAATCATTTAGATTTCTATATTTAACATTCTTATCAATAGCAACACTTGATACTATCTATTAAAGTAAAGGCGATGTGCGATTTTATAAAAAAAAAGACTTATGCTCAAAGACTCAAAGTAATAATTTGCCTTAACAAAACATATAGTATCTTCTTCAAATACTTCACTGATTATTATGAAATTTATTATAAAAACAAAGGATGTACATGTATGCCTAGATCTGTGGCGTTGTTGTTGAACCAATGCACACCGCTTGGCGTAGCAAGAGTTATTAGCACTTTCTTTTGTTTGCTTTAATCTTTCTAGTATTTCATTCAATATAAATTATTCTATCTTTTAAAAAAAATAATTATTGACAAAGCTGTCAATTATCCTCACATAAGAAAATTTACCAATTATGGAAATCATACAGCTCATTAATAGAAATTAAGAAAAGGAAGACAAGAAATTATGAATGAAACAAAAACGGCACATGAAAGTGTTGTGTTATTAACAAATTTTGTAGTGTTAACATCAGCAAATGGGACTGTTATTATCAGGAAGAGCAACGGATTTGATGGCTGTTGTGGCACTGAAAAGGCAATTATAGCATGTCTACCAATTGCTTTCTAGTACACGCTATTAATTGGTGTCGTTAAACACGTGCTAAACTGCTAATAAAATTGGATTTTGCTTGTAAATCTCTTAGGTTGCTTTCTATTTTATTATGTTTTCTTTTTTGATTGTTTGATTGTTTGTAACAGAAATGCTGCAAACTTAGCGTGGCTGGATACTTACGTCTCCAAAGTTTCTTTGTAATCTCTTTTGGAGAACAGTTCAAAATTAATCAGTCAAAAGTTCAATACAGTTGTAAATTGCAACCAAATAGGAGAAGAGAACAAGTCAACCTCCTACAAATAAATGCAACCAACTACTCCAACGCTCTTACGTCATATTAAACTGGTTGGAAAGAAACTTCATTTGAGACAACATGATTTGCACCTTCTTGACCCAACCAACAATTGAACCACTCGTAAATATAATTGATAAACAATGACCAAATCAAAACTATTAGTAATTACCAATACAGTTTCAAGTCATGTGCAGGCAATCAAAGCAACTAATGGAATGAACACAGAAAATATTGATTGAGAAGTGAAAACACATACTACAAGTTCAATTACATGTAATGAAAGAACATAATTACCCTTTATTTTGCTTCAAGTCTCATTTGATTTCTTCACCATATAATGCCGCTCAAAACAGAGGTTTTAATTTCAATTTATTTACTAAAAAAAAAAACAAGAATAGAAAACCATGGATACTGGTATCCCAAACCACACAATTGAAGACCCCATTGCACAAACAAAAATATTAGCAAACCATACTCGGCCCGGTTGAACCCTCAATTTTCATCGGAATTACCTCCCAAACTTTCACTTCCCCACATTTCCCCGACTTGCTCGGCATTGTTAACCCATTTGCCCCAATCCCAAAATCCAACTCACTGCCTCCTTCATGTTTTGCCACCATAGTTTCAACCGTCACTGCATTAACCCTTTGCGCCTCCAATGCATTCAAACGAATCCTCTCAGCTCTCGCCCCGATTGTTTGCCCCAAAATCGATGCACCCAGTGTAATTGCCATGGCTAGCTTCGGCATCAGAACACACTTCCTTAGCATACCAATGAATGGTACGGCTGCATGTACCGCTGCAAACCACTGAAGTGAGAATTTGGCGGTGTGTTCTCTCCACACACCAAGCGGTATGTTTGCCGCCATGCCAAGCAGTGCAATAGCTAGCATTTTGGCCGGAAGGGGCTGGGGTCGAAGGTTTTTCACGAACTCGGTGCGTGAAAGAGCTGCACGGGCCGCTATTATAGCTTGGGGGCATCTGAGTTTTAGACCTGGTGGAGGTTTTATCAGCTCGGTGACTAATGGGATAACACCGCTTACAGCTCGGTATGATTTGGCAAGGGGGCATTGACCCATCTCGAGCCACTCATTGCTCAGTGCCTCATGCGATGGCTTGTTATTTCCATTCTGAAATTTTAATTAATTAATATTGGCAAAGGCAAACGTCAGGTAAAGGGACGAGACGAACAAAACAAGAAACAACAGATTGCCATACACAAGTTTATTAGGAAATAAATTAATCATCAAGAATAGCACAACAAAACAAATGAATACCTGAGATATCGGTTCATAGTTAGATGGCTTTTTGCTATGCTTATTCCTCTTTCTAGAGAGAGAATCAAATGTGAAAGGGCCACCAAGACCGAATGTAGAGAGGCTGATTGTAGCAGCTTTAGCAGCTAGCGGGTCAAACTGGTGACCCGTTTCAGTATTTTCACTTACACGGGTCTCGTCAAACTCAAAGGATCTTCCCGCAAGTGGTACAACACCATTTTGACCGTGAAATAGACTAAATGCCACTTGAAAATCAGGTCCATCCTCAAAAATTGGGCCTTTTGCTCCTCTAACCTTTAAAATCAAACCAAACAAATTACTAATTCTGGCATAACATTGAGCCCTTTTGAGTTACAAGATTATAATCAAGGTAAAACAAGTATGCTATTGGTATTTAGTACGCAAATCTTAAGTTTTAAAAAGTGAAACTTCTTACAGGAGTTGGGAACCTGGCAGAGGCGAAGGAAAAGACAGTAGGTTCATTGATATTTCTCAGAAAGGGGCACTTTTCAATTCCTTCTTGAACAACTGGATTGTTTGAGCATTCACCAAAAGCCAATTTGAAGATTGAATCCATAGTAAGCTCTTCGGATCAAACTGTAAATAGATAAGACGATCAGGTCGTGTGCTATTTAAAATTCTAGAAGTTAGGGAACATCAATTAAGAGAAATTGAACTATTCCAAGTTTAAAATCATTACAATTGACAGAAAGATTTGAAATTGATTTAAGATATAATATGGTAGATTATCCTAAATGCAGGTATTTTCTATAGAACCACATGAAGCAGAATGGTGTTTCTTCATATAAGAAAAAAAACAAAATCAGAAGCAATTCCAATTCATTGAATTGAAGTGGCAAGATTTCAGACCAGGTCAGGTTCAAACCCAGAGAAATACAAAATATAATAAACAAGTTTAGACAGTGGATTGGTTCTTCTAGGTCGAAAGGTTAGATAGAGCTTATATTTTTCTAACTTTTCTCTTTGCACTAAAAATCCAATCACACAACTGTAAGAGGCGAGCGAAATCGAACAGAAAGTTAAAAAGATCGTACGAATTCTATTAAAAACCACCGATTGCGCCATACCTTTGCACTAACTCTGAACTGCGAGATAGATAGTACAAATTCTATTAGTCTCGGTGCGGAGAGGAGAGAACACAGAGAAGAAGATGGGAGAGAAAGAGAGAAGCAATCAGCTGTCGCAATAACAGCTAATTTGTAACTTGTACTGAGTCAATTCGTAGAGAGAAAGTGAAGGAGCAGTGATTACTTGGAGATTGTCAAAATTCCGAAATCAGCTCTGAATGGGGGAAATCGCGTGGAAGGCACGATGCATCGGCTAAGGTCTCCTCTGGTGTTCGAGTCCAAAAACTCTGAGGTAACAGAATATTTGAGGATATAAATTCGCACCGTCCGATTAGAATCCGAGCCAATCCGGCCCGAGGTGGACTTCTCGGGATCTCTTTAATATACGTGCTAAAAGATCGAACGGTCTGGAAATAAACTCAAACTTTCTATTATCTCAGATGATATGAAATAGAGAACCGCGCTCTTGCTGCCACCACAAGTCATCGACCGGCTGTACCGGTTTCTACGTTCCAGCCTGGCAACCTCACCGCTTATCCCCGGTTCATATTATAATAGCAACTAGCAAGGGTTGGTGGGTTTGTTGACCGCTTTCTCCGTTTCTCGCCTGCCGGACTCACGCCGTTTAGCGGTTTAGATTTCTTTTTTCCTTTTTTCCCAGCTACTTTTCAGCCTCATATTTTCTTTTCTGTTTGCACAAAGATGTCAAGCACTATTTTTTTTGCCACATCTGAAAACAGGGGCGAAGGACATGCAGTTGGATGGAATAAAAATTTTAAAATGAGAAATAATTATAAAAAATATTTTTATATTTCTTTTGGGAAAATATATAAAATTACAAGTATATTTTGAAATTTCTTTGAAGTCAGAAATGGTTAGTGTATTTTCTGATCACGTGGAGTTCTAAAGGATAATAGAAGAGAGATCAAATGGAATTGTATTTTCTTAATTGTAATCTGATTACATTTACATCATCTATTTATAAGAGAGCTATTACAGAGAGTGGTTTCACTAATTAATCTTAATACATCAATCTAACTACTCTGTTATAACATAATGTTAATAACTACCTAACCACTCTATTAGCACTAACAGCTCTATTATTTTAACTAACTTCTAACAGCTCTTGTGTTACTCTATTAAGTTCCCCTCACAAAATTAATTGTAGTTTTCTTATCTAAATATTTTATGATGGTGAAGTCATAGTAGAACAGGGTGTTTATGATAGTCAAGCGGTTAAAAAATGAACACATTAATTTAATTTATAAATTATTTTTTACCACTTAACTTTATTCTAAATTATTTCGAAAATTATAAATTTGACATGTAAACGTATTACTTGTGAAGTAGATTGGTTTTAACGGTTTGAATACGTCGTTTAAAGTCGATCCGATAGATTTTTGAGTTAAACTCGTAAAGGGACTTGGTGAATCTAGATGAGGATAGCTGGATAGGTATACAAGGCAAATTTCAAAAAGGAAAGTTATTTTTTGTGAAATCTATGAAAAAAAGCTCATGACATCGAATTCGAAATACTTGTTAGTGGATTGTCACTTGACTGGGATCTCAAATCTTGTAAATGTTTTTTTTTATCAATCAATATATATATATATATATATATATATATATATATATATGAGATGAGCTATGGTGAGACGTGGAGTAAAACAAGTTTGTACTCCACGCCATATTTTCATTTTGAAAATCCAAACAACCGATCCGAACCGCTCAACATGTTCTCCATATTGAAATGTGCTTGGAGACCAAATTTTACATTTTTTGGAATTTTTTTACTATTTATTAAGCCACTTTGAAAATCGCTGATCCACTGTGAACAGTAAAAAACAGTAAAATTTTCTGGACCACCGGATCAGCGATTTTCAAAGTGGCTTAATAAATAGTAAAAAAATTCCAAAAAATGTAAAATTTGGTCTCCAAGCACATTTCAATATAGAGAACATGTTGAACGGTTCGGATTGGTTGTTTGAATTTTCAAAATGAAAATATAGTGCCATGGAGTACAAAATTGTTTTACTCCACGTCTCACCATAGCTCAATTCATATATATATATATATATATAGAGTAGAACTAGGGTGCTCTCGAGTTCACCAAGCCCTTGGTGAACTCAAGTCCAAAACTCATCGGATCGGCTTCAAACGACGAATCCGACTGTTGAAACCCGTCTACCTTACGAGTGATGCGTCTACATGCAAAAATTTTAAATTTTGAAATTAATTTTGCATAGAGTCAAGTGGTCAAAATTAGAAGGTTAATAAATTAATTTTAATGCATTCATTTTTTGACGTTTTTTTGACCACTTGACTCTATGCAAAATTAATTTCAAAATTTAAATTTTTTGCATGTAGACGCATCACTCGTAAGGTAGACGGGTTTCAACGGTCGGATTTGTCGTTTGAAGCCGATCCGATGAGTTTTGGACTTGAGTTCACCAAGGGCTTGGTGAACTCGAGAGCACCCTAGTTCTACTCTATATATATATATATAGAGGAGGGTTCAAATGCCTCTATTTTTTGTGCCTCCACCATGCCTCCATTTTTAAAAACTTTAATAACTCAAAATTTAAAACTTAAAAGTCAAAATAAAACCGTTGGATATGATCTACATCATTTTATCTATGTGCTCATAAAAAATTATCACATTTTGATTTTGTTTTTATGTGAATCAATAAGTTGAAAAATCAACGTCTAGAAATTATCCACATTAGTACGTTTTTTACAAGCTCTTGATGACAACCAAAACAAAATTCAAATGTCATAATTTTTTACACGTGCATAGATAAAATGATGTAGATCATATCCAACAGTTTTATTTTGACTTTTAAGTTTTAAATTTTGAGTTATTAAAGTTTTTTAAAATGAAGACACAGTGAAAACATGAAAAATGAAAGTATTTGAACCCTCCTCATATATATATATGTCAGTGGATTTTCCACTAACTTTCAAAAAACAAAAAGAATTCGAATACTTTTATATCTAGCACAAACAATATCAATAACAACGTTTCGAAGCTAAAGATGTGTTGTTGTTGCCGACAACATTTCATAACTAGTTATTAACCGCAAAGTTAAAAAAATTCCGCCTTTCTCCCCCTCAAATTTTGACAGCAATTTTTTTACCACAAAAATAATTTACTTCAAACTAAATCGCGCTTATTAATCAGATCCTGTGACCACTGTGAGATGATTTGCATTCATACCCCTAATCTTTTGTCTTTAGAGTTGTACGGGACTTTGTTGGGTGGATTTACATGAAAGGATATGGCATCCAATGGTCACGGCAAAGATCGCGCCTATTTTGACTTACTCGTTCATACCTAGCACCTGTTTCTCAACGTTACACATACCTTGAATGCCAACCAACAACTTGTTGACCTAACCAGATGCCTATACCCCGGTATGTGCTTCTTTGTTAAATACTATCCCTCTAAGCTATTCCATGCCTTTCTGTGAAAGCCTATTCCTTACTTATACCTTATGTTACTCGGATACTTCAAACTGGGACCCGTATCTGTATCGGGTGCGTATCGGATACGTATACGGGTACGATACGGACCCAATACGTACTGGATACGCCAGCTGGCGTATCAGACGACGTGGCGTATCCTTAACCGACTGATACGGTCGCCGATATGCGTTGAAACGCACCGATACAGTACTTGGTGTCTGGACACGTCCCTGATACGGGTCTGCTCCGTGCACCGCGCATAGACCCAAACCACCCAATACTGCTGCTCCGTGCACCGCATAGACCCAAAGCTAAATTTTTTTTTTGCGCCAAGCAAGAATCGAACCCACGTTAGATGCTCAACAACATGTTGCTTTACCACCACAACCACTTATCTTTCTTGTTAGAAGAGAGTAGGTTTAATATTTAATGTTATCTGTGTGTTATTGTACCCATATTTTTATATTTAATTTATATAATACTTAATAATATAATTAAAATAATAAAATATATATATATATATAATAGACGTATCGTATCCGAGATTTTTGAAAATTACCGTATCGCCGTATCCGTATCTATAGTTATTTTTATTTATTAGAAGTTCAATGTGAGTCTAAACATATTAGGACCTTAAAAAAATTTTATTCAATGGTATGTTTTACTTTGTATCTAATAAAATTTTCAAATGTTCAAAATTGAGATGTTACAATACCAATGTAATAATAATTTCATCGATTATGTATTTTTACCTTATGTCAATTAATATTTTCTAGTATTCAAAAACTAGGATGTTACAATTCCTCCCCCCTTAAAATATGTTCAGTCCTCTGAACATACCTAGGTCACGTCTCGAATTCGAATACAAAGATCCTCCCCCCCTTAAGAATACACTCAACCCTTTTTGAGTCAGAACAATAATCGTGATCTTATTTTTCATATCCACCACGCTTCAGCTGCACTTTTCTAATACGTTATAATTATCAAGTAGTTATCATGTGCATTTCATATCATTAAAATTCAATAGTATCGATTAACATCTAAAGACGTATTTCTTTAAATCTCAACTTACTTAAGACGAAGTCAGAACTGTGGCATGCCATTGATAATTTTATTCCTAGCTCCTTCCAACTAATTTTATTGATTGTTGATTGCTAGATTATAATTGTCGATTTAGTTTGCTTGATTGTTGATTGCTTGCTTATAATTGTTGATTTGGTTTGCTTAATTTGTATTGCTTGCTTATAATTGTTGATTTGGGTTGCTTGATTGTTATAGAGTAAGTATTGATCAATTATTGGGTAACGGTTCATGTTTGCAAGGCATGCATAATTAACATAGTATATGGGTATTGACCAAATATAAAGGGATTGCATTGGAATTGATATAAATGGATTGCACTAGAATTAGTAGATGTTAATAACAGCCTCGTTAATTTGTTAATCAAACCAGTGGTATGATGACAAACTATAGACATGGAACTTAAGTCCGGTATTTGGTGGTTCCTGTATCAATTCTTGAGACTAGAGCATGTCATGATTTTAATTATTTGGTTTAGCACTATTTGAAAAATAATTTGGTTTGTTTGATTGCTATTTTCATTATTATTGCTGGTTGGCCTCATGTTCGTTTATCGGATTATATATAGTTAGTTACTTATTATGGTTTTCAAATTGCATGCTATGAATGCTTGAAATGTTTACATGATCATATTTTCCGTAAGCTAGTGCATGACATGATACAAAGCAATACCACTAAACACATGAGTTTGATTTAAATAATGAACCGTTAGCATGATATGGATGCATAAGTATTTGTTATAAATGCATGACATGAATTCATAACTTTCCATGTGAGGCATGATTATAGTTTCTAAAGCTAAGAAAGATTGTAATATGATATTTTTTTTTATAAATGAACTGTGCTAAAGAACCAGATGTCTGAAACTTGACGGTTATGTAAGCGCTGTCTTTTCGTGGTAGCGCATGACCGTAGTAATGTATTGATTGAATATTAAACTTGGAAATTTGACCGGTCATGTAGGCGCTGTCTTTTCGTGGTAGCGCATGACCGGGGTCATGTAGGCGCTGTATTCGTGGTAAGCGCGTAATTTCTGTTATGTAGGCGCCGTTAATTCGTGGAAGCGCATAACAGAAATTGTGTAGACACCGTATTCGTGGTAGCGCATGACCCGTAGTCAGATAAGTGTCGAATCTGGATCGCAAGATAGAAATGCTAAAAGAATTGCTTTACAAGAACATTTGTGCATTAAATAAGATTCATGAGCATTTGAGTATTTTATATGATATGTTAGCATTTCATGCATGTTTGAATTTATAATCAATCTACTTGCGTGAGCCACTTTGGAGTTTATAGAACTTTTATGTTATCATAAGCATAACTTAGTTAATGAAATGTCATAGGTAAACTTACTTTTGGGTTACTTCGTAAGGTTCTAATTTTGGTCTACATTGATTCATGCTAGCAGTTTACTATTGATTGTTCTTTTATAATTATGCTCGGTGCTGGTTTGATTTAGTTGGGTGGGTCTTAGAATAACTCGACTGGAACTACCGTATCCGTATCGTATCCGATACGATATCCGTATCCGTATTCATGCAACATAGCTTATACCATACATGCCTCTTTCTAGTCCTATTAAATACACATATTACACCTATACGCATCTCCCTCCTCTAACAAATCAACTAAGGTTTCACCAACAAAGTGGAATTGTAAAGTTTGTTTTTCTGGATTATTAACATAACAAAGGATACATTATCAAAAATCTATGTTTGAAGTAGCAGAAACTCTGTCGAAATAAAATCAGTCATAATATTTAGTATTTGGTTTACATTAAATCCTAAATTCTAACGAAGCGTTTAATTAAGGAGTCGTGAAAATGATAGCATTTCATATGAGATGAAGTATTATGAACGATATCATTTATTTGTGCTAAAAATAATAAATATTAACAACAGTGTTTGGGAAAATTGAAGATATCCGATTTGATGTCACACGTTTCATTTTTTATTTATTTTAATGCTACAGACGAAAACTATTCCAGCGGTGTGTAGCTATCACATTTTTTTTTTTATTATTTGGCGGGAAGTAGGTAGCTATCACATTTCTACAGTTGCTATCTTGTTGCGATATACTTCCTTTTTTTTTTTTTTTTTTTCCAATTCCAATCAGGGAAAATTTCTAGTGTACCCATGGAAACTTTTAAAATAGCTAATTTTGCCTTGAAAACATCTTAATATCCAATATCCTCATAACAATTAAATATTATTTCTCTTACCCCTTCTATTCAATAAATTTGTTTTAGACAAATATATCCCTTCTTTTCAATTGGAGATGTCCCTTTAAATTAACAACATGATTGAATTGAACAAGAAATGAACCAAAATTGATGGCTTGATGAAGAAATGAATAGTTGTCTAAATTTTTTTTTAATTCTGTTTCAAAATCGAGAGAAGAGGGAACAATAGTTCAAGGAGAGAAAATCGAGGATTTTTGTTTCTCTGAATTTCGACTTAATTTGGGATTTTAGGTATATGCTTGTAAAGCATGCTTGAAAATCAAGGCGGCTTTCTTACTTGATGTGATAAGTTTAATGTGCTCAAATTAATGTGTTATATTCTCAAATTTTCAGAATTTGAAAGTCTCCTCCTTTCCGTATGCTGGTAACTTTGGACTTTAACGAACTCCCATTGCAAGCCACCGATTGCACAAAGAGGTCACCATCTGATTCCTCCCCTCTGAGGCAGGGGCGGATCTAAGGCTTAGTCAAAGATGGCTAAGTCACCCTTATAATTTTAAAATTAATGTGTTATATTCTCAAATTTTCAGAATTTGAAAGTCTCCTCTTTTCTGTACAGGTTTTTCTCCTATTCTGTATGCTGGTAACTTTGTATTTTGCTAATGAACTCCCATTGCAAGCCACTGATTGCACAAAGAGGTCGCCATCTGATTCCTTCCCTCTGAGGCAGGGGCGGATCTAAGGCTTAGTCAAAGATGACTAAGTCACCCTTATAATTTTAAAATTAATGTGTTATATTCTCAAATTTTCAGAATTTGAAAGTCTCCTCCTTTCCGTATGCTGGTAACTTTGGACTTTAACGAACTCCCATTGCAAGCCACCGATTGCACAAAGAGGTCACCATCTGATTCCTCTCCTCTGAGGCAGGGGCGGATCTAAGGCTTAGTCAAAGATGACTAAGTCACCCTTATAATTTTAAAATTAATGTGTTATATTCTCAAATGAGTGAGCCTATGGTGCTATTGCATAGCATGGATGGGGTCCGTGCTACGGCCAAAAATTTGACTTTTTAAAATCCTAATGGTCGATACAACCGTTCAATGTGATAACCATATGAATATGTACTTGCAAACTAAATTTTATATTTTTTCGAATTTTTTTACTATTTTTTTAGATAGGTAGAAAAATCAGTTTTTTCTGAAAATTCTGGACCATCAAAATTCTACCTATCTAAAAAAAGAGTAAAAAAATTCGAAAAAATAAAAAATTTAGTTTGCAAGTACATATTCATATGGTTATCACATTGAACGGTTGATCAACCATTAGGATTTTAAAAAGTCATATTTTTGGCCGTAGCACGGACCCCATCCGTGCTATGCATAGCACCATAGCCTCACTCTTCTCAAATTTTCAGAATTTGAAAGTCTCCTCCTTTCCGTATGCTGGTAACTTTGGACTTTAACGAACTCCCATTGCAAGCCACCGATTGCACAAAGAGGTCACCATCTGATTCCTCCCCTCTGAGGCAGGGACGGATCTAAGGCTTAGTCAAAGATGACTAAGTCACTCTTATAATTTTAAAATTTTAATTATATGTATAGTAATTTAATTAAATTATATCTTTTTTAAACTTTTTATATAGTCTAGCACACTCAATAAATGACATATGTTTAGTTGTAGCCTAGTGGTTGAAGCTCTATTTAATAGTTGAGAGGTCTTGTGTTCAAATTTCACTCACCATAGCTGTACATTTTAATTTTTAGTCACCTTTATCAAAATTTTCTAGTTTCGCCCGTGCTCTGAGGATGATGAGACATTTGTTGGTTTTACTTTGTGGGTTTTCCTAATTACTTTAAACCCTAACCAAGATCTACTCCTTTGTAAGAAATTAAACTTAATGCACAGCGGAACTTACTTTCCATCTTCAAAGGCCTCCGTATGCTATCAATCAGACATCTTCCAAGGCTCTGGGTTGATACGCTCCTGGTCTTGACTTGAGTTGTTGGCTCTCGAGTCCTTCCAAGAACTTGCAATCCTTTTCTCTGGCTATCCTAAATATTATGACAGAGTATCTTGTCTTCAATGGAGCAGACAATTGTGATGGATGATCGCAAGCCTTGGAGACTCAGCCCTTTTATAGCAGTGCAAAACCCTAAACCTAGGGCAGCCGAAAATTGGCTAATACTTGGAAAACAAGTTTGCCAAGAAATCTTGATTTCGGATTTCAAGGATCTGGAAATCAGGAACCTCCAGAAAAACCGAAATAAATCAGAATAAATTCTGATTTCCTTATTTAGCCTATATTTATTACTGCTATTATTTTAATCAACTATAATCGGTCCATTAACAATTATATTGATTAACATTGTTCTATATGTATTCGTATCCAAAACCTTATATATATAAATACGTATAATGCCATGACTTAATTAATCACATTATTTGGCATATTTTAATCATTACATAAATGTAATCTTGCGACAGTATTTGATATCATAATCATAATGCACGCATGTCCAACTTTATTATTGTAATTAGACGTCTCTAAATCCAACAATCTCCCACATGGACAAGTGCAACCTTTTGATTATATATCCTTAACTTTATTGCATGCAACTTTTCTGTCTTTACTTATCGTATTTCTTAAATAATTCCGTCCATCAATTATGCTAACAAAGGACTTAAGCGGTATTTGTCACATTTATTCGCAACTAAACCGACATAAATCACGCTGCCAACATAACTGAATGACATGAATCTGATTTGGACATATAGTTTAGAAATTACATGCAAGTGTGATTAGACGTGCCTATTTCTAATTGAGTCACCTTCACTTTACTGTATGAGGCCAAGAATTTAAACTTTAAAGAAAGAAATAATGAAACTGAATGCAACTTGTATATATATCATCAAAATTGTTTACAATTGCATTACATAGAACATCAAAAAAACAGAACTTAAAACATATTCAGACTCCCACATTTTCTAATTATCCTAAATAGATATTACACCCATACAAGCAACATGTTGGTGAAACTTCTTGGGTGTAGTCCTTTAGTAAGAGAATCCGCAATCATGGAGTCTGTACCTATGTGTTCTATACATAATTCATTTTTCTGCACTCTCTCTTTTACAACCAAAAACTTAATGTCAATGTACTTCAACTTTGACGAACTTCGGTTGTGGTTGCGTATAACACTGCTGAATTGTTGTCACATAATAATTTGAGTGGTTTCTGAATAGAATCCACAATTTTCAGACTTGTGACGAAGTTCTTCAGCCATACGCCATGATTAGATGCTTCAAAGCATGCAACAAATTCAGCTGCCATAGTGGAGGAGGCTACCAATGACTGCTTAGCGCTCTTCCATGACACAGCACCACCTGCCATCATAAAGATGTATCATGATGTTGACTTCATGCTGTCGACACATCCTCCAAAATCAGAATCGATATATCCAATGACCTCGAGCTGTTCCGATCTCCGATACGTGAGCATATAGTCCCTTGTTCTCTTTAGGTATCTTAACACTCGCTTGGCTGCCTTCCAGTGTTCCATACCTGGGTTACTCAAATATCTCCCTAGCATTCCGGTAATGAACACAATATCCGAACGCGTGCATACTTGTGCATACATGATGCTACCCACGGCTGAGGCATAGGGAATATCTTTCATGATGTTTTTATCCAAGTCAGTTTGGGGACATTGTTTCAGACTAAACTTATCTCCTTTTGATACAGGGGTATCTCCTGGTTTGCTGTTTTGCATGCCAAATCTTGTTAGAATCTTATCGATATAGTTCCTCTGGGATAACCTCAGAATACCTTGAGATCTATCTCTAAGTATTTCAATCCCTAGAACAAATGATGCATCACCAAGATCTTTCATTTCAAAGTTCTTAAATAAAAAATTCTTAGTTTGATGCAGCATGTTCTTATCGTTACTGGCAAGCAATATGTCATCTACATATAAAACCAAGAAAATAAATTTACTCCCACAGAACTTAAGGTATATACATTCATCTACTATGTTAGACTCAAAACCAAATGAGCTAACAACTTGGTGAAACTTATAATACCATTGTCGAGATGCTTGTTTTAGCCCATAGATAGATTTCTTAAGTCTGCAAACCATAGACCCTGCATCACCTGATACAAAGTTTTCTGGCTGCTTCATATAGATCGTTTCATCAATGTCACCATTGAGAAACGCCGTCTTTACATCCATCTGATGAAGTTCTAAATCATAATGTGCTACAAGCGCCAATATAATTCTTAAAGAGTCTTTCGATGAAACTGGAGAGAAAGTCTCTTTATAATCAATGCCTTCTTTCTGTGTGAAACCTTTCGCAACAAGACGTGCCTTGAATTTTTCAACATTGCCTTTAGAATCCCGCTTAGTCTTAAATATCCATTTGCAACCAACGGGTTTCTTGCCTTTAGGCAACGGAACGATATCCCAAACGTCATTGTCATACATAGATTTCATCTCTTCATTCATGGCATTAATCCATATTTGAGAGTTAGAGCTTTCCATGGCTTGTTTGATATTAACAGGATCATTTTCAAACATGCCAATGTCAAACTCATGTTCTTGAAGATATGCATAATCCTTTGATTGTGTAGATCTTTTCTCTCTAGTAGATCTCCTAATTGGCACAGGCTCTAGATTTTCTTGAGGTTCATTTACAACTTGATCTTCAACAGGAGGAGGAACATCATTACCAACTTCTGAATCTCCCACAGGCCCTAGGCCATCAACATTTGTCATGTCAATGTCAGGGTTTGGGTTGGGTTCAGGTCCATTTGTGTTCTCTATTCCATGTTGAGTTTCTAATTGAGTTGTTTGGGATAATGAAGTTTGCACATTGTCAAAAGATGTATTTCTAAACGGAATCGGAATTTGAATAAAACTAGGACTTTGGCCCTGAGTCTCATTCTCATTCGTGTATTCTTCTTCGAAAATACTATCTTTTATCGTATCTCCCCCCACAAACTCATTATTCTCAAAAAAATTTGCATTTCCTGACTCAAAAACTAAATGTTCTGTTGGATTGTAAAATTTATAACCCCCTAGAGCGTTCAGAATACCCAATAAAATAACAACTAACGGTCATTTCGTCCAACTTCTTTTCACTAGGTTTATAAGGCCTAGCTTCAGCTGGACATCCCCAAACCCAAAAATGATTCAAACTAGGCTTGCGCCCGACCCAAATCTCGTAAGGGGTCTTGTTAGTTGCTTTAGTAGATATTCTATTAAGTATATATGCTGCAGTCTTTAAGGCTTCACCCCACAAATTCTCAGGTAAAGTTGTACGATTTATCATACTTCTTACCATGTCTATAAGTGTTCTATTGCGTCGTTCAGCAACACCATTTATTGCGGGAGAACTTGGCAATGTATACTGAGGCACAATACCATACTCGTCTAAATATTTTGCGAAGGGTCCTAGACGTTGTTCTCCCGATCCATCATAACGACCATAGTATTCTCCACCACGATCTGATCGGACTGACTTAATGCGTTTGTTAAGTTGTAACTCAACTTCCGTTTTGAAACTTATGAACACGTCTAATGCTTCCGCCTTTTCTTTTATTAAGTAAATATGACCATATCTTGAATAATCATCTATGAATGTGATAAAGTAACGGTGACCATTTCTTGTAGCCTTTGGAAAAGGACCACAGATATCCGTATGAATCAATTCTAAGACATCATTACATCCCTTTGCATCATACTTATGTTTATTAGTTTGTTTTCCCTTTATACAATTTACACAATCACTTAAGTTTGTAAAATCTAAAGGTTGGAGAATATCATTAGACACAAGACGTTCTATCCTTTTCATAGAGATATGTCTTAATCGCTTGTGCCATAATGTTGCTGATTTTTCACAAGTTAATTTACGTTTTCTATTATCTATATGCAGTGCCTCTGAATGTGAAGTGTCTATATCTAGAAAATAAATATTATCATAAGAAGACAGGATACCAGAAGCAAAAAGCTTAGAATTTTGACACAAACTGAAATTTTCATTACTAAATGAATATACATAACCGTTTTTGTCCAAATAAGATACAGAAATTAGGTTCCTTCTGAAGGATGGAACTACTAAAGCATCAAAACTTAAATAAAATCCTGTCCTACATAATAATCTAAATTTTCCTATACTTTTCACTTCTACTTTGTTGCCATTTCCTACGTAAACGTAGCGCTCCGCCTCATTTGGCTTGCGATGGCTTAGGCAACCCTGCATCGATATACTGATGTTAGACGTTGCACCTGAATCTATCCACCAAGTATATCTAGATACATAACTTAAATTAACTTCAGAACAAACTAAAGCGAGAGACATACTTTGTTTTCCCATGAGGGGCTTAATCTGACTTAGATTCGACATTATGTTTAGATCTGAAAATTCAAGAACTAAGAAATAATTTAGATACATGCTTCACGATTTGATCCTTAATCATAATTCTAAAATCTATCTAAAGGCCTGTGTAAAACTATTTTCTCTATTAAATCTTTAGCCAAAACACCATTCAGTAATGAAACACTTTTGGGTGCAATCATTACCTTCAGGCACTTTGGCGTAGTGAATAAAGTACAAACATGTAACATTTTTGTCAATCAACCTTTGGGTCAAATTAACATATCCATGAACTAACGACCAGGCCAGTCAACAGGGGGAGGAGGATCACAGACGGATCGCTTATGTTCCAAGTCCCTGATGCTTTTCTAGACATCGCCAGCACATGTGTGTCGCAACTTATTTTTATACATCACCCTTATGCATCAAACAACTTAGCAGGCGCCAACCCTCCTTTGAGAAAGCTAACACCCACGTCCATTGCCAGCATGTCATTTCAACTTGTCATGAGTCATCCTTGCAATCGTCTTACACAGAACGGTTCGTTTGCGAACATCAATGCTTGACTCATGCGAAAACCACACATGTATACCTAAACGCCTTTAGTTAGATTTCAAAACTATGCCTAAAACCTAATCTAGGACGTACCTATAGAATCTACTTGTCCTAAATAGAATACAGCATCTTATAGCACTTTTAAATTAGAATATACTAATTTTATTTGTCAACTATATTCATCAAAATAATTATCAGGATTTAGCAAAACTTTAGCAATTTCTACAATGATTATCTTTTAGAAATGCTTCAATAATTTTATTTAGCTTCAATAATTTCTTCAATAATTTCATTGCTTCCATACTTAGTATAAATTTTATGCCATAATAAGCGTTGGCATAAAAGGTAATCTTAAAATTATGAGGCAGAAGGTATTAACGTTAATACAAATTTTTATGCCATAATAAGCATTATTGTTATCAAATCAGAATTTAGTATTATAGCCTTTAATTGGTGTTAATACCAATTTTAAATAATATCTAAATTCTAATAATTAGGCTAAATATAGCATAATATATAGTAATTATAGTAATTATAGCAATTATAATTATTATAACCTAAACTACAATCACTTACAATTACTCACAATTACTCCTAAAGTTTTCCAAAATTTGGTAACCGAAAAATAATCTAGAGTTAATAAATTTTCAGATATGGAATTGAGGGAAAACCGAAATTTTAAGGGTCGAAAAATCTAAAACAGTCCTTTTGAGGGCTTAAACAGCATTTTTAATGGCTGGCTAGATCCTTTTTCAAGGTTTCCGAATTGTGGTCGTGCGTCCAAATCGGAGTTACGAGTCAAAAGTTTGGTCTGTTTTAAGATCACTACCTCAAATCAATTGTTTATGACCAGATCTGAAAATTCAAACCTAAATTACTTTCTCTAATTCGAATTTAAAACCTTAAATTGTTGCATAATTAATCCTTTCTTATTTTGAAAATTAAAATTTCAAATAAAAACTTCTCCAAGATCGCACGAAGCGCAAGGATGGGTTCAAATTCAAGATTTTAATTCAAAACCGCATGGAAAAATGGTTAAAGCAAAATTTTAACAATTTATTTTGCGACAATTAAATTCGATATGAAAAATAGAAAGCAATTAAAACCGAATTAAACTGCAATTCTTACATAAGGGAGCTCTGATACCACTTGTTGGTTTTACTTTGTGGGTTTTCCTAATTACTTTAAACCCTAACCAAGATCTACTCCTTTGTAAGAAATTAAACTTAATGCACAGCGGAACTTACTTTCCATCTTCAAAGGCCTCCGTATGCTATCAATCAGACAGCTTCCAAGGCTCTGGGTTGATACGCTCCTGGTCTTGACTTGAGTTGTTGGCTCTCGAGTCCTTCCAAGAACTTGCAATCCTTTTCTCTGGCTATCCTAAATATTATGACAGAGTATCTTGTCTTCAATGGAGCAGACAATTGTGATGGATGATCGCAAGCCTTGGAGACTCAGCCCTTTTATAGCAGTGCAAAACCCTAAACCTAGGGCAGACGAAAATTGGCTAATACTTGAAAAACAAGTTTGCCAAGAAATCTTGATTTCGGATTTCAAGGATCTGGAAATCAGGAACCTCCAGAAAAACCGAAATAAATCAGAATAAATTCTGATTTCCTTATTTAGCCTATATTTATTACTACTATTATTTTAATCAACTATAATCGGTCCATTAACAATTATATTGATTAACATTGTTATATATGTATTCGTATCCAAAACCTTATATATATAAATACGTATAATGCCATGACTTAATTAATCACATTATTTGGCATATTTTAATCATTACATAAATGTAATCTTGCGACAGTATTTGATATCATAATCATAATGCACGCATGTCCAACTTTATTATTGTAATTAGACGTCTCTAAATCCAACAACATTTACTAACAGCCACGATTTTGAAAGTGATGCTGCTGCTTCAAGACACTCTAACATTGATCAAAATTCAAACTTGAACAATGGCAAGGATGAGACATTTAATGATAGCTCGGGAGCAGTTTTGGTCAACATTTTGACAAGCTTGAGGCATTTTCCTCGAGGGATGCATCCAGTTCTTTTAGTCACGGCTCTTACTTGGGTATGTGGATTACAAAATTTGAATTTGAATTTGTGATGGTTCTGATCATTCAAATGGTAAAACTTGGTTTTGGTGTGCAGCTATCATGGTTTCCATTTTTTCTTTTCGACACGGACTAGATGGGGCGAGAAGTCTACCATTGATCAATGGTTCAAGAAATTTATGGGGGTTCTATTCTTTTGAAGAATCGTTTAACTTGAACTATAACTATTGATCCATTTTCTCTCGATTTTGAAACAAGATTAAAATTTATTTTTTAGACAAATATTCATTTCTTCATCAAGCCATCAATTTTGGTTCATTTCTTGTTCAATTCAATTATATTGCTAATTTAAAAGGACATCTCCATTTGAAAGGAAGGGGCATATTTGTCTAGAAAACAAATTTAATGAATAGAACGGGATAAAAGAGAGAATGTTAAATTTCTATGGGGATATTGGATATTAAGATGTTTTCATGGGGAAATTGGCTATTTTAAAAGTTTCCACGGGTACACTAGGAATTTTTTCAAAATATTAATTAGAGAGAATTTCATGTATATCCCTCAAAATCTCAAAATTACGTATTTCTCCCTTTAAATTTTATACTATCATATTTTTCCTTCTAAATTTCAAAAACTCACAAAATTACTCAATTTATTGACTTTTCTATTAAAGCTCATTTTAAGTTTATAAAGTTCCAATTTCACCTATTATTAAAAAAATAATTAGTTAGAGTAAGAAAATTATTATGTTTTCTAACTGATCGATTTTCGAGGACGAATGGTTCATTTCTCGATGTGTGATGCATACATGGTGGTATTTAGGAATAAATTGTGTGCGCGTAACATGTAAGAAAATAAAATATTTTCTCTCAAAACCGATCAATCATAAGACTAAATATATTTTTTTAAACATGTAACATGTTTTTTTAATAAAGAGTAAAATGAGTACTTTTCTTTTACAATGAATTTTAATAGAAAAGTCAATAAATTGAGTAAATTTGTGAGTTTTTAAAATTTAGAAGGGTGAATATGATATTTAAAATTTTAGAGGGGAAGATATGTTAAATTTTAGACTAAATATTTTTGAGTTATAATTTTGAGGTTTTATGAAATTCCTCCTATATATTGATTAACTCCTTATTCTGTTTTCTTTTTATTTCAATTATGTGTGTCATCATTTTATTTTCTTCGTCTTTTATTTAAGTGGATAATATTAATAGCTAACACGAACCCTATCTTAAAATTTTCTACATGGGCATTGGAACCATATTTCTTGATTGTTCTGGACAAATTGTAACCGTCATCTCAGATTTGACGATATGTAGCAAGTCATAAATTCGAAATATGAATGAGAGAAATTTTATGTTGTAATTTATAGCCAGCGTAAGCAGCTTAAATGTAGTTGGTTTTACCTTTCCTTCCTTTCAGCCAGGGGCGGACCCAGAGTGTTCCAAGGGGGTCAGCTGGGGCAGCTGTTTCTTTTGGATTTTAAGTTTTAGTGGAGATTTATCGGTTCTGACCGACTTTGTCCTCCCTGAATTTTTTTTTGCCCCCCTCTGGACATTTAATTTGTAATTCAAGTTAAATTTAGGGTTAAAATTGAAATAAATCTGTTGAATTTTGATTGGTAATTAGAATTATAAGTCAGAGCATCAGAATTACATGTCAAAACATTGGAAAGTATAAGTTAAAGCATTGTTTTTTATCGAGTACTCAATTAGTTAATGGATTTAAATCCGATTAGGTATTAAACCCGATTCGATATTTTTTTGCCTCCCTTGACAAAAATCCTGAATCTGCCCCTGCTTTCAGCACTTGTAAGGGAATATTGTAACAGTTGTTTGATGAATGAATTTGAAAGACATAGACTTCTATTTCTGATTCATAAAAGAAAAAAAAAACGGGTATAGCTGAGTATTTAACTCTGTTTATAACTTATTCATTTTATTTCATTTTAATAAGGGAGATATAATTTGGAATGTGAGACTGAAAAGTAAATTGTCCAAGGTCAACTTTAATATATCATTTAATTAATTTCGTACCGTTGAACTGTAACCAAAAATAAAATGTAAGGAATTTGATATTATACATAGATTGTCAATGATATGACTATCAATAACATAATAGTGTATTAACCGGTCAACCATCCTTCAACGCTCTTTCTGTATTCTTCAGAATAAAAGACCTCACTTCGGTTTTGACCGGTCAAATATACAATATAATATTATTAAACTAAATAAAAAGGTTATTAATATAAATATACGAGTGAGGCCGTGACACTATGCTATGTACTATGAATTAATTTCTTTATTTTTAAAATTTAACCAACCGATATGAAGTGTCTACTAAAATAAAAGACAGAATATCACCTGACTAAATCATTCAAAAATAATAATTTTTCACCTATATAAACATTCTTAAAAATATAATAATTTTTTATAATAAATATCTAGTAAAAGTTTGATCATATTTATCCCTAAAATTAATTAGCAATTAATTACCGCTGTCAAAATAAAATTAACAATTAAGTTTGAATTTATTGCAAAACAATTGCATCCCGTAATTAGTTAGCAATTATTTAAAGCCTAGAGAGTCAACGACCATATTTTTTTTTTGTCAACGTCACTTTCTGAAATTAATTTCTTTAAGAGAAACTTTGCTTTTTCTAAAATTACGGTGCATTCTACCAACTAAAAAATAAATTGTCAGGTTAGAATCTAACCGTTAGATTTGAATTAAAAGAGCATTGCGGATGTAGATGCTCTTGTTAAGAATATATTAATAAGCTCCGTTTGCAATTTTTTGTTTTGTTTCAAACCCTTTTTTGTGAGCATGGAAATAAATAAAGACCAATAAATTGCAGCACATTACTTCTTAAAAAAGAGCCCGTACTGTTATCTGAAGGCCCTAAGACGGCCCGTAAATATAACGCAACTACTCAAAAGCACTGACTGGATTCCTGATGGGTTTAATATTACCTAAAGTAACTTAAATATAAGAGTTTAGATCAGGACCGTCGGAAGTGTTCTTCGCACGAATATTAATGGAACTGTGCATTTCATCTCGGGCCGGATTGGTCCTGATTCAGATCGGATGGTACGGATATAAACTCGAAATTTGAGTTACTTCAGAGGAACCGGAATCCTGACATTCGGGTCCCTGTTTGCCCACGCTAGATTCGACTCTTATCCAATCAAATAGTTAGAATATGATACGTCGATGAATCTGAACCGTTCACATTTCGCTCCCATAATAAATTAATTAATAAAATAAGATTACCAAAAAAAGAGAACTGGATGCCACTGTGCACCTGCGGCATCTTTCTCTCTCTCTCTCTCTCTCTCTCTCTTTGAGGCACTTCTTCCCTCTTTTCTCTCAATTCAAATCTCACGCTCTGCTCTGAAATCTCCACCCACTTCCCCACAGTTTGTAATTTCAATACCAAATCCAGGCAATCTCCTCCGTTTTGAGCGTTACCCAATTCAGAGCAACTATTCCAGTCGTGATTTCCCCTTTTGATTTCTCTCTTAAAAAGAGAGTCGCCAAACCCTAGTTTTCTAAAGAGAGTGCAGCTGATATGTCGAGTGAGGAGAAGAATGTTCTTGGTAAACATAAATTGGAGATCTCGCCAGAAGACGGGGTTATCACCTACAAAAGGCGCCGTGTTTTGAAGAACGAGTTCGGTAGTAGTGAGGTAATAGTTTGTATTAGTGCTTCCTGCTAAAAAATTTAAGATCCCAAGTATGAAATTTTCTCTGATCATTCATTCTTTCCCCGAAATTAAGATAATTTTCGTTGATTTATTTGGGAATATGCTGCTTCAGTGCATTGAATTAGAGACTGTTTACTGAGCAGGAAATTGGGTGGAAAAACAAATCCAGATCTGAACAAATTAAAACTCCTTGTTTTTTGTAGCTGTCTGTGGGTTTGGCATTATCCAAGATGAACCCTGACAAAGAGCCAAATTGCGCAGATAACCAATTGCAGAGGAAAGAGCCAGATGGCAGAGATAATCATTGGCATAATGAAGAGATAAATTGCACAGATAACCACTGGAAAAGCTGGAGATATATATTGGAAAGTGAACTAAAGTCTCTGTCTGAAATGGGGGGAGGTGGTATTGAAAATTGCATTTGTGCTGCACTCGGCACTGGTCCATTCACACTCTTTGGTAGACCACAGGTACATAAATGCAAGATTTGATCTTGTACCAAGTAACATATAAGTGTATTTCACTGAATTTTTTTCCTACCAAATTCTGCTGTTCTAGTATACTAGATTACTATATTTTACTGGTTGTAGTATTCAGTGCGGATTGATATGAGCTGTCTGTTACCTAACCAACAGTTAGCCAATAGTGTTAACTTGTATCGAATTGTTTCTTTGGTTCCTTTGTACTTGTATCCTCTCAATGGCTCTATCTATGACTAAGCTTAGTACTGGTATTTAATGCTTGAATGAGTAAGTAACATAAATTTGATTTGTCATTTATTTTGAGAAAGTCTTAAAATGACCCCTGAATATTTTTACTTTCTACTGTCAAATTGTTGGTTTTTGTGTAATCATACACTTCATTTTCTAGTAGTGATTTGACTAGGGACTGCAGAGTCAAAGGGATGCTAGGTTTTGTTGATAATCAGGGCAAGGTTATGAATACCTAAATCATGTGACTTTGTTTTCTCTAGTTAATTTGTCCCACATTTGAGTTTGATAGAACCAAAAAGATATGAAAAGAAATTTAAGCCTCAGGAGAATTGATGAACTAATATAGAAGTTGTGGGGCTCAAGTGAACACATTAAAAATAGTTCAGGGTGATTTTGTGACTATCAAGTATCAACGCTTTCTATTTTGGGCGAACTTAAAAGTGAGTCTAAAACTATTATTTTTAGTAAATGCATAAAGTACATCTTTTATGTTAATCTAATGCATTAAGTGCTACTATTTATAGATTTAGGCACCTAAAACTATACCAGTATGCCAGTTTTCTTTTAATAATTTCTTCAATTTTTTGCCTGCCCCATGTTGCCTAATAGCTTATGAGTTTAGCATTATCCAAATATGTACCTGCACTGTAAACTGCGATGATCTGTAACCCTTTTAATTTTATTTCTTAAACTATTATTTTAGGAGAATGGATATGCAACTGAGGCTAGTGCTGCAACCGAGTTTACATTAAACAAATGCATAAAAGCATATGTAGGTGACAACACATCCAAGTGTCAGAACACACTTGTCGAAGTACTTGTGTCCGAGAAATTTGTCATGCTGTGTGACATATTGTTCAGAAATTTCAGAGTAAAAGATTACCGACGTTATATTGATTTGACCAAGATTCACTACAGGATGAAGAACGACCTTTATGAAAAATCACCTCACCTTTTCCTTCGAGATATACTGCAGGTATATGGACTACTTTATTAATACTTGTTATTACCAGTTTCCTTTTATATGGTGTTTATTCAGTTGTTGTTGAAAAGTGAAAATGCATGTATTATCCTTAAAGAAGTTTAAGATAAATATATCCATCCAATCCACCTAAGCTATAACATGTATATTGAAGAGAGATTTACGCGTGCTAGCGGAGCAAATGTAGCTCTTTTAATACCTGGACCAATTGTTTTCTTTTATTTCACTTTTCTTCATGAGGCCACAGTTAAAAAAAAAAAACTTTTACATTCATATAAACATTTTTCTAATGTTTTATTAGATACAGATATATTTTGTTAAATTAGACATCAATTATAATTCCATTTTATTTAGTTTTTGTTTGCAAGTCTTTTAATTTTTTTTATTTGTTATTTTTACTTTTTCAGCTGTGGAGGGAGTTTGAAAAGGTCGGCCAAGATATAGTTCGTCTGACAAGTATTTTCTCTGACAGATGCAGAGTTTCTTTTCAAAAACAGGTGAGATCCTTAATCTAATTTTGTAATAGCTTACGAACTCTTATGTCTGTTTACAAACTAGGCAAGTAATAATACCATGCAAATTGTTTAGAGACTGCACGAGTTTTTTTTTTAAACCTTTGCTATATGTTCATTTCAAACATCTTTTCATATTGATAGATTTCTATTATTTAATAATAAACCCATCTCTTTATGCTAGGTTGGAGTTGAATTTGAACTGGAAGCCTGTGAAGAAAATGCTGAGGCAAGTTCATTATATTTTACCAAATGGATCATTTATAAACTTTTCCTCTAATATTCTGACAATATTTTAGTAGATCTCATTGTATGTTCTTGTTACTGTTTTTTTCAGGACAATTGCATATTAAACACAGAGACTTGCGTAATGGATCTCACTGCTCCAAACAACAACATAAATGATTTTAGCATTGTTTACAATAATATGAATAACAATAATTCAGGAGATTCCTGTACAACCATTCAACAACTAACCCTCACCCACTCAGACCGGTCAAGTCATCCCGATCCCACTGATCGCATGTGCAAAACATGCGGATGCAATGCGCTCAATTCACAGTTCCTTATATGTGATGGGTGTGAGTGTGCATACCACATGAATTGCATCAGGCCTGCAGTCAAGGTTATCCCAACCCAATACTGGTACTGTAAATCCTGTACTGGTACCAGCAAGAAGAAGAAAACCCCGAAGAAAAAAAAGAAGGCAACAGGACCGCATGAGCACTGTGTGGCTTGTAAGAAGCGATTGGAAAACACGGAATTCACCGAAACACCCCTAGAACTTGTAGAGCCCAGAAGGGAGGGCCTCATGTCCAATGTCAAAGAATCTGATGACTCGGGCCCGCAAGAATTATGCAAATTATGTGGGTTGAAAGAGGAAGACGACAAAATTTTTCTGAAATGCGGCCATGCATACTGCCTGTATAAGAACTACCATGTAAGGTGTCTTAAAGAAACCCAAATCGCAAGCGAACAGCAATTTAATAGGTCTTGTTGGTACTGTCCCTCTTGTCTCTGTCGTGGTTGCTACGCTGACGTGGACGATGAGAATATAGTCTTGTGTGATGGGTGTGATGAAGCGTACCACATTTACTGCATGAAACCGCCTCGAGATTCAGTACCGAAGGGCGAGTGGTACTGTGTTGGGTGCAACTTGGGGAGGGCTAGGAAAGCAATGAGGATACACCAGGAAGCATTGGTGCTGAAGTATCAGACAAAGCAGGGTTAATTTTGTCCTTGTGTTGAATTTGTATAGAAAGCCCCTTTGTGTGTTGTGTAATTTTCTTTTTGGGAGTGGAGGCTCTGGATGCAAATACTTGTGCCATAGCAGCTGTCAGTTATCTTTAATTTTTGCAGGTTTATTCCATTTTTTACTAATCTGTAAGTTAGGTTTCTTTTGGTTAGGATCTAGGGATGATATTTTTTGTTTTGTTTTATGTTTTGGTTGAATTTAGTAATTACATTGATAAGAAACGATTGGTTTAAAAAAAATGATGTATCAGCATAACAAAAGAACCATTAATCGTTCCTTTTTTTTTAATCTCTTCAAAATGCAATGGTACAGCCAGTGTCTTTTTTAGTTATGTTCTTTGCTTCTTTTATTTTGAAATATTCTGAATGCACTTTTAATGTAAACATATAAGAGAAGGAAATACAATTGTGTGACAGTATTGCATGTATATTGAAGTGTTAAAAATGGCTCTCTCCTTTTTATTGAGAAAATTTGTATGTAACACACACAAGGCAAAGAACACTAACGAAAGGAAATCAGCCACCAATGGACAGAGGACACGTATTAGTAGCACGCCGTCAAATCCAAATTTGATGGTGCCGTTAGACAACAACATACCTTTCGCGGTTCTGCCTCTGATTATTTCTTTCCGGTCCATATCACCGTTTTCTTTTGAATTATGATCCAGTTTAAATAGTCTAAGTCGAATCAAATCACTAGATTAAGTGGGGATTGATTAAATAGTCTAAGTTGAATTATGACATAGTAATACCATCACAAGAATAAAATCATACGAAAATGGTTATATTGATACTAGTATCGTGACCGTGCGTTGCAACTGAACATTATAAGTGAACAAAAAAATATCATACAAAATGACATATTTTTATAAAAATTTAGACTAAATGACAAATATTATTTCTTAAATGACACATTAAATAACATCTACAAATAAATAACATTCTTTAAATGATATATTAAATAACATATTAAATGACATATTTTCATAAAAAAACTCAAACAATATGACATATTAAATGACAAATAACATTCCTCAAAGAATATATGAAAATAGAAAAAAAAATAAAGACATAACCAATTAATTATCAATTAATTCAAAAAATTCTTAAATAACATTTAAAAAATAAAAAGAAATCATGATCAATAAGAAAGATCAATTTGCATTTAAAAAGTATTTGTCTAAATAATTTTATATTTTTACATGTAAAAGAAACATAAAAAAATGTATAGAATCAATATATTTTATCGGATGACTGATATTCAATCTGAAATTTCATCTTTTAATTAAAGTCGTTACTCAATATAAGCTTATATGGAGATTAGAAATGAAACATCACAATATACCCTGGTCCTTTTAATCAAGCTTTTCCTTTCGAATTCCTTCAAATGATCCATTGAAATGGATGTCTCCATTGCTTTTGTTCCCAATCTTGTCAGCATTTTGACCCAAACGAAGAACTGGAGACAAATCTTTTTCTGAATAACCGGAGGCGCAAACCTTGTTCCAAATTCTAACTTGTTATTTATGGTCTGTCGGGATCCAGTCCGGTTCGAGCCCGGACTGAACCAAATCGAAACTAGATCAAATTAATAATAGGGAAAATTTCCGGTGTACCATTTAAAATTTTGAAATAGCTAATAGCCCCATAAAATCACTATAAATATCCAATATCCCCACCAAAAAAATACTTTCTTTCTTCTATCCCCATTTAATTATTTTTAATTTTTAATTGACCATTATAGCCTTACTTTTAAACAGAGTGTCCAGTCCATGTAATTTTGTTCTTCTAATTGCTTCGTCCTGCCGAGACTAGCGATCTCACTCACTCCCTAAATTCACTCTGATGCGAAATATGGGAGAATACTGGTGTTTAAATACAACGCAAAAATTGCATCATCTTTTTTCTTTTCATTTTTTATAGAGCCAGAAAGAACCACTTCATCTTCATTTGAATCACCGTCTGCAACAAGGAGAGCAGCTTGGGTCCGATGCCCATCGGACTCAAATTTGGGTCCGATGGGTTTCGGGACCGTCCAATCCACTTTAAGATTCGTACACAAATATTAAAGCAGACATACGGTCATCGAACCCATCGAACTCACTTTGAGCCCGATGGACATCGGACCCAAATTGACCTCCTGCAGAAGTTAGATTCAGCCCATCAAATAGCACCCCTTTCTCCTAAAAGAGTCAATTTAGGATCAAACTTAGGAATTTCTTTTGTACTGAAAATTATGAATCAAAATCGAGATATATAGCACTTTAGATATCAAATTTATTCGAAGCACGCTGAAATTGCTGGAAATTTCTTTTCTCTCGGCCGAGGCAGTCAGATGTACAAAATTTTCAATTTAATCCCTCTGAAAAGAGAAAATCACAAAAGTCCACAAAACAGATCCCAAATCTTAATCAAACTTTTAAACCTTGTACCACTGTTCAGGCGGGCATGGTATCAACTGATACAGGTGCCAGCATGGATACAACAAGCAAATATATATAATTCAAGCAAGAAATATGAGTTCGCAATTCGACTTTTGAGAGAATCATCCATAACCATGCATTTCGTTTCTGATACTGCCTGACGGTACCGGTCTTGGCCCAAAATTAAACCACCTTTAACAGCATACGTTTGCACAACTGAGGTAAATTGATGCCTGATTAATGTTAATTATAAATTTTAGACCGTAAATGACGTTTAATCATCTAAATTTCAAGGAACTCAGTATCACCATGTGCCAGTAAAGCACACTTATAATCAACCAAAATTAGACCATAACAGTATATAAATACAAAAACTGGTTTCAGTTAGAATTAGACTATAGCAGTATAAAAAATTCATTATTCAAATTACGTATTATATAAGGATCTTGATGGATTTGAACCATCATCCCCCTGAAATTTCAGGGACTCTGTCCAAATATTTGAGCTAAAGATCCATGCACTATGGTGGTGGGAGTGCAGCAATCCATGCTTTGCATAATTTATACGCTCACAAGAAACACACAAACAACCACCGCTTTCTTCAATTGACAACATTTCATACACAAACCACAACCTGTCAAGTATATGATTAAGTGCACATAAAATCAAGGTGTTTAAAGCAATTACATTCTCTCTAATATTTAACAATTACCATCCCTCAATACAGCTTCGCTCCTTGCACAAACTGCTTGGCTATAAAGCAACTTTTATTTTCGTTTACTTTTTTCTCAATTATTTAGCCCTTTTTAAGTTACTCATATAAATTTTTGCTCTTTTCTTGTTTAATATCTAAAATGTAGGTACTGGCATAACTAACTACAAAATACCCTTTGGTTTGTGTACATGTACCAGTAGGTACTGGTCAGAATTTCAGTTAAAATGAAAATGACATCCTTAGTCATTCTAACATGAATACATGATCACATGGAGGGAGGAACTATATTGTGGAGTGTGTGTACTGGTACAACACATTGGAGGGAAGAACTCAGATTCGCTACGCAAAGAAGGGAAGCACTTTGCGAGCCACACAACTTCGCGAGCCACACAACTTCGCGAGCCACACAACTCAGATTTCAGGAGTGTCCTCTCAAAAAGCTTCAAAACTGAAATGGAAATTGCTTCTCAACTACACACAGGTTTTTTCAAAATCTCAGGATATACATGAAGACTGCAGTTAACCATCCTGAGTGACAATGATTGTTACTTTATTTCATTAGGCTTTTTGTTTTTAAATGTAATGCTGAGGCTAGACCTATTTTGTATTGCATTCTAGGACATTAGGACTGTTGTACTAGTAAACTACTGTACTGTTATTAAATGGGTACATTTCTGACAACATATGGGCTAAACTAAAATTCAACTTCTTTATGTTACATTTTGAATTAAATCCATACAATACCTAGTTTTGGAAATTATGCCCTCACCATCCGAGGAGTCATTGAAGTATTACTAAATGTAAGGTCATTCTGTAATTCAAGGTCTATGCAATTAGTGACGTTACTGAAATAATTAAAGAAAAAACATAAATAAAATATCTTTACTGGAAAAGCATTATGCCTAGTTGAATGAATTGAATAGAAGTTGCATATATCGGCATCAGACTCCTTTTCTTGCCTCTCGAATGAGATGATTCCGCCATCTCTATCCTAAATCCTGAATATCAGAGAGAGGGGGGCTGTTGTGACAGAGAGGAATAATAGCGATTGAGTATGCCTGTTCCTACCGTAATTCAGAAATTTCTAAAGAGATCAGTTTTGACTTTTGAGATTGTGCCATATTAAAACGAAGAGGATAACATGATGTCTCCATTTCAAAACAAAGGTCATATTAGTCAGTTCAAGTTTTAAAATAATTAAATGAAATATTAAATAATTAAAAGGGGATAAAAATAAAAATATTAAATTTTAGTGGGGATAATGGATATTATGGTGATTTTATGGAGATATTGGCTATTTCAAAACTTTAGATGGGTACACCGGAAATTTTCCCTTAATAATAATAGTAAATGGTCTGTTGGGTTCCGGTTCGGTTCGAGCCCGCAATTTCCCTCTCTTTTACTCTTTTGAGTCTTTTCCCACTCTCGCGCTCTCATTTTCTTGATCAAGATCGCGCGCTCTTGCTTCTTTCTCCCTCCGTCACTTCTCTCCCTTGCTCGCTCGCTCTCTCTCCTTTGAGCGTATCCTCTCTCCAGCTCTCCCTTGCTCGCTCTCTCTCTCGAGCTTTAATTCTCACTTTGTGCTCTCTCGCTCGCTCTCTATTCCAGTCTCTCTCGCGGACTCTCTCTATTTCTCTTGCATTTACCGCTTCGCAAGAGAAATCATCTCATGGGGGACTCGCAAGAGGCATCGCCTGTCAAGGTTTGTATATTTTTGGCATTTCGAGTAGGGTTTAGGTTTCTTTCTTTGTCGATTTTCTAAGGCTCTGATTTCAAATTCAAATCTTTGTAATGTAGGCGGATCAAGAATCGGCAGCCTCGCCTCGGAAGGACGATGCAAATGGACACCTGAAAGACGCCATCGTAGGAACCCATACACCTAGATGTAAGATTTGTCCTAATTCTTATTTACCTGTTGTATTTTCAATTTTCGGCTTCAAATCTTGTGAAATTAAGGTCCAGCGCCAAGATGTAACATTTGTTCTTAATTCTTGCTATTTCTTTGTCACCCGTTAGTTTCTCAATTTTCTGCTTAAAAATTCTGTGACCTTAATTCTTGCTATTTCTTTGTCCCACATTAGTTTCTCAACTTTCTGCTTAAAATATTTGTGAAATTAAGGGGATGTTAGCAGGACAGAAAAGCATATGATCTCTATGTAATATTTTAAAAGAAAGAATCTTTTTCTATATTTATACTATCTGTCATTGTTTTAATGAAATTTTTATGTCCATACAGACAAAATTCTTAAGAAAATGGGCGAAGGTACAATGCATTTCGATCTTACACTCATTTTATATTCTCGGCTTATTTTATTTTTCAATTCTTGATGAAAGAAATTTACTACCTCTAGGCACTTTCGGGCAAGTTTTTGAGTGTTGGGACAATGAGGGGCAAGAGCATGTTGCTATAAAGATTTTTAAAAGCGAGCGACACGACAAAGATGATGCTATGATGGAGGTTAATGTCTTGAAACATCTCGCAAGCAATAGAAGAGCAAAGAACTAGTACGTTTATATTGCTCTATTCTTTTTTGTAGATACATCATTCACTCTTTTTTGTTCGTGTATTCATTTTTTCTTTACCTCTTTTCTTTTATTTGTAGTTGTGTTCAGATGAGTAGATGGTTTGAATATGATGATCACATTTGCATTGTAAGTCTTCTATATTCTGTGTTTCAGATAATTTGTTACCATGCTTGGAAGAAATTGCCTGTGAGGTTTAAAACCGTCCACTGACGTGCTTAATTTTTTAGGGTGTCTGAGGTGTAAACATACCCATTGAAAAGTTGTACGGTTGAAAACTTACAAGTCAAAAGCAATTCAGTTGAAAATATGAGCAATTAAGTTTTATATTAAATTTAAAATAAACAAGTATAAAAAAATATAAATATAAAATAAGCAAGTACCAAAAATATAATATAAATATAAAATAATTTGATATAGAAAATTGAAGTAACAAGTTGTAAGGTGTTGAAAATTGTATCAGGTATTTGAGAAGTTGGGTCTGAGTCTTTATGATTTTCTTAAGCTAAATAAGTTCCGGCCTTTTTCTGTGCCGTTTGTACGGGACTTTGGGCGCCAGCTCTTGTCATCAGTTGAATGTATAATTAGTTTTCTTAATTTATTTTCTCTTGTAACATTCCAATTATTGACTCAAATTAACTTTTCTAACCTTACTTTTCACACCTTTGTCAAACAGGTGTGCACGATATGGGTCTGATACATACTGACTTGAAGACTGAAAACATTCTGCTTGCCTCGTCCGAGTATAAGCAGGTCTTAAATATAAAGGTACCAGATCTTAACAGAGTTTATTATCAAATGGAACTGTTAAAACTTTTGTGCCGTGGTGAACTAAGGGTTTGATGGTCTTAATGGAATTTACCTTTTGGTTTGTTGTACAGAAGTGCTACCCGCAAGTGAGTTTTAAACTTGTGCCAAAACTTGTGCCAAAGTCAACTGCTATAAAATTAATTGACTTTGGCTGTGCCGTGTTTGATAACTACAACAATGACTATACGATTACTACACGGTATTACAGGGCGCCGGAGGTAATTTTGGGTGAGTTGCTGTTTTGCTCCTTATGCTTAAAGTTCTATCTTAACTATAGTATATTTAATAGTACTTGTTATTTTTGGGTAGTGGACCATGTTCATCTAAGATTTGTGCAAGATTTTGAAATATTACCCAAATTCTATGTTATGGGCGTTATGGCAGATGTACACAAATTGTTGTACTAGCTAAAATGTTGGGTTTTCTTTAGGGCAAATTGGCAAACTGAAATTTGCCCTTATTTTGTATCGATGGTTAATTCATATAATGTTCTTTTTATGTCGGTTTTGTTTATTCTAACTTTCTTAATTTGTGGTAGCATTTTAGTTATTTAAGTCAGAGGTAGCTGAGTTATGTTCTCTCTCCCTCTCTCTTTTTATTTTTGAAATCTTGGCAGAGGCTGCCAAGTGCTCTCTCTCTCTTTATTACTCTTTGGCAGACAATATATTTACAAAAAGTTTGAATTGCTCCCTGAATAGGCCACTGTCAGCCTACCCTTTTGTCCCATGTTCCTCTCATTCACTCCCTCTACCCCCCCCTACATCTTAACATTCTCCTCATAAACCTTTTCTGTCCTCTTAACATTCTCTCCTCACCTCCCTTCTCTTTCTCTCCCTCCTTTCACACTTTCAAACATCTCACTCCTCCCTTTTAAGCAAGTGGTTTATGTGCAATTTTAGGATCATTTTTGGGTTTATTCTGTAATGAAGGCAGTTTTTTTTGTTTCAGTAATAGCTTGGGACTAATTGGGTTTTTTGAATGAAGGATTCGAGTTCTGAGGAATAGCGAGTCCTTTTCTCTTTAGTTTTCTGATGCAGGTTTATTTTGTGGGGTCCATATCTTTATGGTGATATGGGTGTTCTAATTAAGATCTTTCCAGCTGTCGACATTCCCTGGGTTCTAACCAGACATACAGGAGTATCTATAAACTAGATTTCTATATAGGATTATGGTTTTTTGTTTCTATATAGGTTTTCTTTTTCTTTTTTTTCCTGTTTCTCTTCTTCTGTTTATTGTCTCTGCTATCTTGTCCTTCACTTTATTATTATTCTTTTATTGACACTGTGGTAGGATTTTCACCTACTACGACAATTAAGATAGAAGCTTGGAAATTTCTAGAATTGATTGGGCAAAATATAAATGGACAACATGTGAATGTGTTAAAATAAAAGGCACGAAGCATTGACTTGGATTTGGCCCTGTGGGACAGAATTATCTTAATAAAGGTACTAGATTTTCCAATTTACTAGTGAAATTATTATTTTGGACAGGGCTTCGATGGTCTTATGCTTGCGATATGTGGAGTATCGGCTGTATACTCTTTGAGTTATGCTCGGTTAGTCATGCTTCACAGAAAAGAGTTCTTTAAATAAGAAATTGCTTATGTTTTCTCTAATTGTGTAAAATTTTATTAGGGAGAATTTCTTTTTAATGGCCACGAGGATTTGCAACACCTGGCCATGATGGAAAGGGTGCTGGGCCCCATACCCAGACACATGATTAGCCATGCATGGTGATCTTAATTTCTCATAATATATACTTGTCTCATAAATTTTCTGTTCCCATTTCTTACTTCTAATGCGAATTGATTTGACATTTTACAGTACCTCGGCTCTGAAATTATTTAAAAAAGGAGAAAAATTGAATTGGCCACAATCTGGTGTGTCAGCCGAGGATATGGAATATGTGAAAAAGTTGGGCAAATTGAAGGTTTGGTTTATGTTAACCCTTTTCTATACATTCATGCTTGTAAATTCTGAAAACCAAAAGGGTCTAATTTGAAAAGAAATTAAATTAAATTAATAGGATATGGTTGGGAGATACTGTACAGTACACCAATCGAGAGCTTCTCTGACGGACTTACTGAAACGTTTGCTGGCTTACGACCCAAATGACCGATTGACAGCAAGAGAGGCCCTCGACCATCCTTTCTTTAAAGAGCATTGACCAGCCGTTTCTCCAAGAGGGGTTCCCACAAGCGATCAAGAAATCTGGCTACTGAAATCATGGCTACTGAATTGATCAAGAGTTGAATTTGTATAGAAAGTCCTTTGTGTGTTGTGTAATTTTATTTTTGGGAGTGGAGGCTCTGTATGCAAATATTTGTGCCATAGCAGCTGTCAGTTATCTTTTATTTTAGCAGGTTTATTCATGAGACAGTTGAATTCTACCTCTTATAATTTCTTTCTAGTCTATGTCATCGTTTTCTTATGTTTAGTTTGAGTTTTTCCTTTTGAATTATGGTCGCTTTTAAACTGCAGCATATATTGTCGTTTCAACGGTAGTTGATTCTTAACGTGTTAATAATACTTACAATAATAATCTTGTGGGCTGCCTGGGAATCAAAGAAAAACCATTTAAGTTGTAACTAGGAAGGAAGAACACCGCCTAAACTTACATTATTTCTTAATGACCCAATTTATAAAGACTAATTATAACCTTGTCTCCCAACCATTAGGTCATGTGTTCGAAACCCTGACTTGCAATCAATTTCATTATTTCCTCAAATTAGTTCTACATTCTTTGTAAAATAGGGGTTCAGAAAAGGGTAACAATGACCAAGTATTCCATCAGTTGACAGAATATAGAGAGGTTATAGTGTGTGAAGAAAACTGAAGCGGGTCGTTGAGGAAAGAAAAAGAGTCAGTAATCAACCCGCTACAAATGTTACAGACATTGTAACAGATGAATCCATATGAGATTTGTTCATCCTTTCAAGTTAGTGACCAGTTGTAATGCCCGATTACCCGAGAAGAAAATAGAAGCATAGTTTTTTAGTTTGGCATTTTTTACATTCATCAATCTTTTAAATTTCAGACTTGAAAAATGTAGAACTTTTGCATGTACAGTTTTATAAAATTTTACAAATTTATTTTATAATAAAGTACCAACTTTAAAATATTGAATAATGGGTTTTATTAATTATGATATAACTACATCGTGATTTTTTTGATGGTATGATACAAGAAGTAAGCACTTGTTTTAAAAAAAAATTGGCAGCATTACACTTTAGTATCTCTTTTAGCATGTGATTTTGGTACCACAAATTTTGTAAGCTATTATTAATAACATAATTTTTACAAAAAACCTCAATATGTAATATATTAATCACAGAGTTCCTAATTTATACGTTTTAAGGTACCACAATAAATTTGCAAATGTACCTCTGAAATTTTCAAACAAGAACAATTCGGCATAAACATAATGTTCTATACTTATGACGTAACAAAATATTCTCAAATGATTTCGAAATAATCTTTAAAACTCGTTAATCATATACGATGAATGCAAATGCTAATAATTTATAGTTTAGTTATTACTAATCACTACACCGTTGTAGCAACAAAAAGAGTGAGGCTATGGTACTATGCATAGCGTATATTGGTATGTACTACGAATCAATATTTTTGTTTTCAAATTCAAATAGTCGATCTGAAAAATTAAATATGATTTTCATGTGAAAATGAACTTGCATACTAAATTTTTATTTTTTATAAGTTAGTTTCATATTTTTTTAGACAGGTAGAAAAATAGCACTTTTGAATTATCTAGAATCTTTAGATCAAGTTATTTTCTACATATTAAAAAAAAAGTAAGAAATTCTAAATAATATAAATTTGATCTACATGGAACATTTTCATATAGGGATCACGTTAAACAATTCTGATCGATTGTTTGAATTGAAAATTGAGATATTGATTCATAGTACAGACCAATATGCACTATGTATAGACAGTAGGGGTGTAAACGGTCGGATATGGATCGGATAGTGATCATACCGTATTCTTATCCGTTATATTATTGCAAATCTTATTGAGTTGTTCTTTATAGAGAGCTTGTATAGCTTATAGAGTAAAAGAGCTACTGGAAAAATAAACGGTAACTTTCTAAAAGGGAATAAAGGTTGAGTAACTTTATATACCAAATTTAGTTGCTCTTTTTAATTTCTAAACTAGCCTATGATGAATTAAAACTTTAATGGTATTTCTGAGGTTATTATTAATCTCTAATCCTCCTTAGTTCTCAACATAACCAAAGGAAATCAGCTGCCAATAGACCACTGCAATTGGATGATGTTATTTCACTTGTCAAATTGCAATGACCTCTCAACAGATTTTACATCAAGTACAACAATAATGCGTGTTTCAAATTTCAAGATATTAACCATATGAAAATAATGAACTTATGTAACATATGCATGACTATCATTGGACAATTTGTGTGAACTACCAAACTATTAATTGTTTCATTTTCTTTAGAAGTTGTGGGTTGGATACTATTTCTGTGAGACTTATTTATCTGTTCCACATGATATCCATAATTAGCAATGTCATTGGTCTACTCAAAATTTTGAAAGTAATTATTTTGTATAAGATATTGGAGTAAACAAAGTACAATCCTAAATTTCTTGAACTTGGACCGGGCTTGGATGGACTTATGATTGTGTGTTGGCCCCATACCCAGACACATGATTCGCTATACAAGGTGATCTTTCTCATAATACATACTTTCTCTCATAAATATCATTTTTCATAGTTTTTACTTTTAATGCAAATTGATTTGACATTGTGCAGTCCTTAGGTTCTGAAGTTATTTAAGAAAGGGAAAAATTGAATTGGCCACAATCTGTTGTGTTGGCCGAGGATATGGAATCTGTCAAACGGTTGGGCAAACTGAAGGTTTGGTTTATGTTTTCCTATTTCTATACATTCTTGTAAATTCTCAAAACCAAAAGGGCCTAGCTGCAAAAGTTACTTTGACGTGTATTTTGCTTTAAATGCTGGCTTGTGTAACAAAATTGCACATTAACTACATTTTGCTTTGAGTGTATCCAGATTCTGTGTACACATTTAACAACCTCTGATGTAAAACCAAATTATGGTAAAATTGTATAAAAAATTGGTCCTATAGCTAAGATTGAAGTCAAGTTTTAATGGCCACTAATTTCAAAAGATAAAAACTCCATCACTTTTAAGTTTTCTTGCCTTATGTTATATAATGTTATCTCATATAACAATCAAATACCATTTCTTTAATTGTGATTTATTTTGGAATGAATAAATTAACAGTATATATGGTTGCGAGGTATTGTACAGTACACCAATTAAGGGCTTCTCTGACCGAATTACTAAAGGGTTTGCTGGCTTAACAGTATATGGTTGCGAGGTTCGTAACCATCCTTTCTTCCAGGAGCCTTAACCAGTCGATTCTAAGGTGCGTTCCATAATAGTGATCAAGATGAAAATATAGTTACTGAAGCAGAGTTGAGACGTTGATCAGAAAATTGTGATTTTCAAGTTGATAGTAGAATCTTTCAGCTTTTGCTCTGAAAATGTTGGTGTAATTATGTAAAAACAGATATGACAATTTGGATTCTTGGTCGGGGTAAAATTATGTAAGAACAGATGTTTGTAAGATTTGTTGCAACTCAACTGCAATAATTATATTTACATCGTTGGTTGATTGCTCTCTTAACTTGGTTAGAACTGCAGTAGGTCAGTTTTGTGGTGATTAGGAATGATGTATCTTAACTATTTCAGTCAAATGAAATGGGCTATAGTCTCTTTAAAAAAAAAAAAAAAAAACTGCAATAATTGTTATGTTATGATTGAAATCAAACACCTCGTCTTTTGTTATTATGGCAACAAATGTGAACTCGCACAATTGGGTTATAAGATAAATGAGGAGGGATTACTTACATCAAAAATTGGTGACACCCAATTACAACTTATAATTTTAAAGTTCAAACAGTCGATCTAAACCGTTTAACATGATGTATATATTAAAATGTGCTTGGAGATCAAATTTTACTTTTTTTTAATTTTTGTACTATTTATTAAGATGGGTACAAAATTAATGGTCTGAAAACAGCAGTTTTATAAAATACTTAATAAATAGTAAAAAAAAAAAAAAATCTAAAATTTGATCTCCAAGCATATTTTAATATATCTATTATGTTGAACAGTTTGAATCGACTGTTTGAACTTTGAAAATATTAGTTGTAATTGGGTGTCACCAATTTGGGTGTAAGTGGATCTCTCCTCAAGATAAACTAGGAAGAGGCCTCGCGTTGCTTCGGCAATTGCTTTCGAAGCATGGAAAAGAGTGCATATAAAGTTTATATATATATATATATATAGAGACTGACTAATGTAATAACGTTAGAACTTCGGCCGAAGTTCTAACGAGTCGTTTTTGCAATTTCAAAATCCAAACAACCGATCCGAACCGTTCAACATGTTCTCTATATTGAAATGTGCTTGGAGACCAAATTTTACATTTTTTGGAATTTTTTTACTATTTATTAAGCCACTTTGAAAATACTGATCCGGTGGTCCAGAAAATTTTGCTGTTTTTTACTATTCACAGCAGATCTGCGATTTTCAAAGTGGCTTAATAAATAGTAAAAAAATTCCAAAAAATGTAAAATTTGGTCTCCAAGTAGATTTTAATATAGAGATCACATCTAACTGTTTGGATTTGTTGTTTGAACATCAGTATGGCAGATATGCCCCCGGCAGCAGCTGGCCGAAATGCTGCCAGCAGCAAATTAGCCATACTCTATATATATATAGAGAGAGAGAGAGAGCTGGGCTATGGTGAGTTGTGAAGTAAGAGGTTATTTTTACTTCACACTCATATTTTTATTTTGAAAATTCAAACAACCGATCCGAACCGCTCAACATGTTCTAAATATTTAAATGTGCTTGGAAACTAAATTTTACAATTTTTGGAATTTTTTTACTATTTATTAAGCCACTTTGAAAATCACTGATCCAGCGGTCCAGAAAATTTTACTGTTTTTTACTGTTCATAGTGGATCAGCGATTTCAAAGTGGCTTAATAAATAGTAAAAAAATTCCAAAAAATATAAAATTTAGTTTCCAAGCACATTTCAAATATTTAGAAAATGTTGAGCAGTTCGGATCGGTTATTTGGTTTTTTCAAAATGAAAATATGGCGTGAAGTAAAATGTTTTACTTCACAACTCACCATAGCCTATCTCTTAATGTACAATCGAAATTACTGAGTTGCATAGACATTACAAATACTATGTAGGTTGTAAGCATGCTTTCACCTTGACGTAGCAAAAACTTCACAATCGAAACACTTTGTATAAGCGTTTTATCCCTTTGTGACAAATCTTCCAGACATAGTTGTTGTCATGCCAAATTAAGTGAAAACTATTTTGTTGATGAGCCTATCAACACAAAAGAATATCTACAACTAACAAAATATGTCAAAGATTTTGTACAGCCACAATATGGTTATTCCTCTTTCCCTTTGCTGCTTTCATCACTGTTCAAAATGAGAACATGTGTTAGTTTGCTTTGCAATTTGTGTTGTGGTGTTTGAAGTCCTAATTTGGTGTTTCCAGTCCTATTTTCACTATCAGACCAATAACCCTACTGATATGTGTCGTAGTGTTTCAAGTTTTAATTTTGGTTTAGAGTTAAGGGCTTAGGATTTAGGGTTTAGAATAAAGTTTGAGATACTAAATAATAACTTTGTTTTGCACTATTAAGCAAGCATCATATGCAATTTTTTTCATTAAAGAGGATGAAAGAGAAGGGGTATTAGTCTGACAGTGATGCATAGTATTATTATTTATCCAGAGTGGCAGAAAGGTAAAATTAAGGTGACAATTTTTTTTCTTTATAAATTGAACTCATGTTATTTAATGTTTATATTCAATATTAGTAAATTTATGAAATGAATGTGAAATTTGTGTTTGTAAGCAAACAACTCATATATATTTTTTTTAATGTGAATCAGTTTCTGGTTATGACATCAGGGTCACGCAACAAATGTGAAATTGGGAAGGTATTTGAGTTTCTATATGAATGATTTTAAAGAGTGTGAGTTCAATGTTGTGACTTATAATATTTTTATAGATGGAATGACAGCTACAACAATTTGAAAAGGCAATAATTTAAGCAAATGACATGATTTATAAAGGGTATTATTCAAAGTTGTGTTTTATTGTAGTGTTATTGTTTTGGTACTGTAGTTGTCATTTGGCTTTGGTATGGTGACTAATTTGGAGCTTCTTATGAGGGTGGAGTAGGAATATAGGAGTTGGTAGTCTGGTAGAACCCTGTCATTTTGTTTTGGTTTATGTTTGGTTAATGCTGGTGTGTAAGGGTTTGTGAAAATTTTGGTTTCTTTACTGAAATGAGTAGCATGCATTATTTTTGGACAATAAAAAAAAGAGAGTGAGAGGGTATCAGTTTGATGGTTGGTTATAGCAATTTTGTGGATGGAGTGTTGCAGATAGGAAAAATTGAGGTGATAATGTATTTTTTTTATAATATGATGTGCAAAGGGTAGACACCTAATGTTCTGACTAATAATATGTTTTTGCAAGGGCATTGTCATTATGTTATGACCTGCAGGAGTATTATATCAGTTTAGCTATTTATTACCTTGTTTTGGCTTCTTGGATTGATGCTTTGTGAATAGTTGCCTTCTTGTGTCCTTGATGTCTGTTGTTGTTGTGGTGTTCGATTGAGTTTGAGAACTGCGAGAACAAATTAGTAGTAGCACTGAGAAAAGTTTTCATTGCTAGAAAGATTGATGTGATGTGTTTTTTTGTTATGTACGCATGTTACATGTATATTTTCTATTATGTATTGTTATTCCTTATTATAACCTATAATTATAGCTTATGAGGTATGTATTGAAGAATCACCCCAGTTTAATAATTAAATTACCATGTACTGCTTCAACCTGTTGAGATCTGATTTTTTTTTCTTCTTTATTACTCTTTTTGGAGTTTGGATTAGAAAGGGTTCAACCATTTTCATAAAGGCTCTTAAAAAAAAATGCGCAATAGATGAAAATTGTCTTGAATACTCAGTACCTTGACATAGTTCGAAGTGTTGAGTGTAAAGCAGTGGTAGATGCCAGCAGGTAGAACAATCATATCACCTCGCTTTGATTCAGATCTGTATCTGTTTATCATCCTTGTTCCACTCATCAAAATACCCACTACCCTAATGGATCTCCTCATCTGCATGTGTGTTATATATGCAGTGTTTTTAAATGCGGCCGCATGGGTAATAATAAAAAACAATTTGCTATTTTGCTACATATTTTTCCACCTTCGTAAAAGAATATAATCTGACTTTTATATACAATTGTTATTTCCATAGGTAATAATAATATAATTCGTATTAAAAGAATATCATGAACAAGTGCATTTCCAGTGTGCATACGGACTGGCGCACATTTGATCCTAATCTTGTGGGTGCTGTGAATTAAAGAATAAAGTGCATTTCCTTTATTTCTGACGCCAACAGAATGAAAAAGATTTCTGGACGCCATCATATTTTGTTGGCCTTGACTTGAGTATAAAGGCTTTATTTTTGAATGGCCAAAATCGAAGAAGAGACTGGTTATACTTGTAAACTTGTCTCCCATCCATCAGGGGACAGATATCCTCCCAGTCCCAGATACCTGACTCAAGCAAATTGCAACGGCCGGCTCAAATTAATTCTATCTGAGTCAAATTCAATCTGGTGTCTATTGAGACTGCAGGATTTGTTTTGAGATTCGTGTCATGTTAAATGGACCGTCCGATCGTAATTTGCTTGAGTCAGGTAACCTGAGGTGATGTGAATTCTCCATCAGGTCCCCACGTGGAATCAATTTTCATTGTTTCCTCAAATTAGTCCTACATTCCCTCAATTTTCATTGTGATGGATTCATATCACCTAAGCTACCTCATTCTTGAATCCGGTCCGTTTGTTATATATATATATTTTTAATAATAGTGAAGATTTCCACCGATTTCATATTGAAACCAAATGTACCTGATCTGGTACCCAAAATGGATAAGTCCGTTTGTTATATATCTTAAAAGAGACTTTGTGCATTGCAGGCTTTTACCCGAATTTTGATCGGACGGTCCGGATTTAAACTCAAAACGGTGAGGTAATGCAAAGGATCCGAACTCGATGGGGAAGGGTGTTTCAAATGAATTCATATAAGAGCATAGCTAGTGTGTGCTATGTTAAAAAAAAAAAAAAACTTAGTTAATATATAACTCCAAAATCTATTGAATTGATTTTAAACGACAAATTCAAACCGTTGAAACCGATCTACTTCACGAGTGATGAGTGTACATGCAAAATTTTGAAATTTTGAAATTCATATAGTACAAACTACAAAGTCAAGCGGTAAAAAAAAATGATGAAAAATTAATGCATTAAAATAACTTTTATAGCTTTATTGACCGCTTGACTTTATACTAAATAAATTCAAAAATTTCGCATGTATACACATCACTCGTAAAGTAGATCAGGTTTTACGGTTTGAATTTGTTATTTGAAATCAATCCGACAGATTTTGAAGTTTGGATTTGTAAGTCAGGACTTGGTGAGCATAACACACACTAGCTTTGCTCTTCGTATCGCCTAATTAATTAGGTAATAGAATATTTCTGTTTAGATCTGAACCGTCTGATCAGAATCCGCACGAATATTAAAAGGACTCCATGCATTCTTTTTTGAGCTGGATTGGTCTGATCAGATGGTCCGGATCTATACAGAAATATTATGTTATCCCCGAATATATGGAGTCGTTTCAAACACGCGTGACAATGCTCAAGTACCCCCGTCAGTTCACAGAATCTGGAGAGGTTATAATGGGTCCAACTGTATGAGAAGAAAACGGAAACGACCCGCTACACTAAAGGTTAGAGATGCTGTAACAGATGAATCCAGATGATGTTCAATCCATCCATTTGTATTTTGTAGTAAACTAGTAATGAATGCCTGATTGCCAGAAAATGAAGGGCTATTGCAACTTGAGCTCTAATTAAGTACTGTGCACCAGTCCCAAACCAACTGTTGCGATTTGCATATTTGTCCAAGAAAATGAAGGGTTCACCAATAATAAATAAATAAATTTAAATATGCAGCATTATTTTTGTCAAATGTCTTAAAAACTAACAAGACCGAAATACATTTTAACGGTTCCCTAGCAATGAGCCCAATCATACTGGATTTGACTCTAGTCCTTGGGCTGTAATGATTTATTGTGGAGTCCGGCTACTATAACACTAGTGTCATTTCAAACTAAATAACACCACATATTAAACCATTGGATCTATTTTAATATTCGTGCAAGACACTAGTGTCATTCCAGCGCTATCTTGTGCACGAATGTTAAAGTAGATCCAATGATTTAAGATGTGATGTTATTTAGTTTGGAATGACACTAGTGTTATAGTAGCCGGACTCTTTATTGTGACCTAATTAGTTTTGAACATTTTGTAAAAATGATGCTATGGATGTAATATTTTTTTAATTTATAATTAAAAAAATCGGTTCTTCAAGCACCAATCTAAATTTTGGGGATGGAAGATTTTGCTTTTTCAAGGAAATTAGAAATGCAGCTCAGCCTTTTGCGTGGAGATTTAATGTTTCTGGAAGGAATAAATGCGTTTCATGTCCAATTAAATAAACTACTCATCTACAAATAAAAAAAATAGAAAGCGTGTCTACCTGTCAAATTTACAAATATAATAACCCTAAAAATAAGATATCCTAACAAATAATCTTTCGAAAAAAGTTAAATAATTAGATACATATCAAAGCAGACACCTCTTTTCTCTCTAATTTGACCAACTAAATATTTGGTCATGAAATACCAAGCAAAACATAAACAATCTTATGTTTCAAGCTAAACAAACTATATCATACACTATAATTGTAAACTACCAATTAACACCCTATAATGAAAAATAATCATACCTTACTTATTATAGAAAAATAAAGCAATCCATGGCTATCAGAGGGTTATTCAAATCCTCTACAAGAGGTGGTGGTGTTTTTGCTCTCTCTATAGATACCACCTCTCCATCATCTATTAGTCTTTCTTTTACCTCTTTCTCCATTGTCGGTCCCTTCCGATCCCTCTTAGTTGCAGTACCGGGTCTTGAGACTGGACCCGCTAAGGCATTTAATGATCCTCTTTGTGTGTTTACCGGTCTCCGTTGAGGCGATTGATGCTCCGCAGTTCTTGGTCTAGTAAAGTTCGAACTTACCGGGTTCCATGAAACCGGGTCGGGTTTGATAACCTTACGCCCGGTCCGACTCGCCGGTGACACAGATCGCGCTCGCTTGGCGTTGTCTGATTGGCTGATTCTCATGCTTGTGTTTGTGTTTGTGCGTTGCCTTAGTGATGATATTGTATTACCCCTTGTGGTACTAGACAGATACTGTGATGGTGTAATTAGAACTTCTGGTGCTACTGGTTTTTCTTTAATCCCTTTGATTGGATCAAGGATCACTATGTTTGAATTCTCAACAGATGACAACAAAAAATCGTTCGAAAATGATTTTTTCTTTGGTGGTCGATATGTCGAATTGGAATGGTTTGGTCGAGAATCAGAGGAATTGTCAGTGGAACAAGAGGAGGAAAAGCTTGTGGTGGTATTAGAAATGGTGGTGATGGTACTAGTAGAGATGGAAGAAGAGGTTGGGGTGGTAGAAGAGGAAGAGGGGATAGGGGGGCAGGGGTGTATTTGAAATTTGGAATGATTTTTGGGGCTATCTGAAAAAGGATCCTTGGGAGGAGGAGGTGTGGTGAGAGAGGGAGAATCAGAGGAGATAGCAGTCTTCTCATGGGGGCTCTCTGGGTCAGATATGGAAGGAATTGGAGAATCGAAGCAGCATTTGCTTCCACATGTACCCATTCTCTCTCTCTCTCTCTCTAGGAGATGAAGAATGGAAGGAAGAGAGAATACGATCTTCTCTCTCTTGAAATATTCAAAAGGGAATAGAAAGTGGAAGGAGGGAGAGAAGAAAGAGAAGATATAGATGGCCAATGAAGAAGTGGCAAAGGTCAATGCATAGTATTGCATTGAAATATTTTCTTCTCTTCTTTTTAATTGAAATTTATTTTTCAAATATTACACCTTCTGATACTAGAAACGGCTATGTTTACTTTTTTATATTTAATATATGACTAGGGCGGCTCATGAGCTGAGTTGAGTCCGAGTTGAGAACAACTGGGATTCAACTCACAAACTCATGAGCCGAGTTGAGTCCGAGTTGCTAATTCAGTTCCGAATCAGAAATGCTAATTTGGAATTAACTCGCGAGCAACTCGAGTCGAAGCGAGTCGACTCGTGACTCATAATATAGTACATAGGAAGACAATCTAATTTAATTCTAACAAAAAAAATATTACATAGTTTACCAAAATAATACACAATTAAAGACAGTACATAATGAGACAATGACCAATACATAATTAAAAATTACGAAAATACCAAAATAGTACATAATTTAAAATTACCAAATAGATAAAGTCTAACAAAACAATACAGAGTCTAATAAATTAACAAAACAAAAGAAATAGAGCATAATTTATCAAATTACCAAATATTGTGAGAAACAGGTATAAGGTCTGGGGACGCAAAAATTAGGAACATATGGATTAGGGTTTGGTGTGAGTCCAACCGAGTTGATTCCGAACCGAGTTGGGGGTAACTTGGATTCGACTCATAAATCAACCGAGTCAGTTTTGACTCGAGTTATTAGCAAGTTGAATCCGAATTGATTCCGAACTGAGTTTCGAGTCATGAGCTTTTTGTGCACCCCTACAGTACATATGACTCCCATTCTCAAATATTTTTCAATTTTGAACATCGATGCTAATTGTTTGGCCGTATGGCGTTACATATTTACAAGGGGATATGACCTTGACAATATTTTAAAAGTAAAATCTCTTAAAATAAAATTAATTTTTAAACAATTTTGTAAGTATTATGAACTATTTTTCCATCAAATTAATGAATTTTATGTGATTTACGAGAGCTGAGAGCAATATTAGATGTATTTCCGGTGTTTTTAAAAGCATCATTAGAGAAATTTTCAATATTTATAAGGTGAAAAAACAAAAGAACCAAGCTTTCTTTAATATTCTTTTCTTTGACATTATTTCATTTTTTATTCTGAAATATATACTTTTCAACAGTTGAAAATTTGTATAGTAGACAAATCAATAGCCAATAAATATATTGTTTTTTTCTAAAGACTATATAAGCAATTTATTATTCCAAGTAAACTCGTTCTTCCTCTTTTATTTGCTTCAATTAATTAAGATATACGGCATCCTGACTCCTGAGTAAACAACCAGATTGACACACAGATTGACACATGAAAAGTGCCACAGATAACCAAACAAAAATGGAATAAGTGCAACATTTCTTCTCATCATAGAAATTATGTGAAAAAGTTTAAATTGCTGCGGCGGGGAGTATATGCAAAGCAAACAAAGAACCGTTGCGCAACGGATACATTGTGCATGCAATGATGATTCACAACTGCATGATCTTTATCATGTGATTTTATAACTTTTTTAAGCACTAGCTCCACATTGTATAATTAAACACAAAAAGGGTTAAAGTGCCCCTTAATTAGCGGTACCAATGAGATATTTTGGAAGACTTTTGAGGGGCACTTTTTATTGTTTGGGTTACATGTGGTTATAATACCTGAACAAGGTACGAACAGTAGGATTAAGATTTGCTTGATTGGCTCCCTTTTTTTAGTATGGAATTAATTTAATTGGATAGTCATAGTCATAGATATATGGGCATGTAGGATCAAACTGTGATTCTTATAATTTGGAAATATATATTTTATAATCTAACCGTTTGTACTTTAAACAGTTCAATTTGAAAGATGATTAGAAACTTTTGAACTGTTTAATTTTAAAATGGACGATTTTCAATTTAATTAACTATCATGAATTTTATAAATTGTGAACGATTTTCAAAATGGTCCTTTGCATTGTAACAAGTTTCTCAATATATCCGTATTATATCTTAATTTTTTCATACCTCTTTAAATTATTTTCGGATTTTGCCTAATTTATCTGGCATTATACATATAACACGGTATTTATCTGACACTATTAATTAAATTTACGATTTTTTATTTTAAAAATAATCACTAATTTAATGACAATTTGCTTTGTAATATATTTTTTTTTTTCAAATTTGTCCTTTTGGAAGATAATTGTTTTTCTGTCTTTTTTATCACGGGACCTTCTACAGATTAGAAGAAGTCTATTTACACAATATAATTGCTAGAGACGTTCACCTATACATTGTTTAAGGTTTTATTCAGAACTTTGCATTAAGACCAAGCAAAATTGAGGGAGAACCCAAATAATAAAAAAAAGAAAAATAAATAAATAAGAGGTCTAGAGTAGCCCAGTAAAATTAGATTCATATCCTCACGAGCAGTGGCGGAAAAAAATTCAAAAATATTCTTCAAATTTTATATTTTTTCAGAAAAAAATATAAAAGTATACTTAAAATTTTAAAAATTATAAAATTATGTCTCATGCCAAAAGTTTTCTCCAAATATACTTCTATTTCTATATTTTTCTTATAAAAATATTATAAAATATATTTAATATTCAAAATAATTATTGAGTTAACCTCATTCTAAAATTTTGTCTCTTTGCTAAAAATCTTCCATCTCGGCTTGTGAGGGCTTGAGATAGAGGTGGATCTAGTAAGAGATAAGGGGGTCAATTGATTTTATTCATTTTCAAAATTACAGTGCTTATACGTGGTTTTTTATATATATTTTAGAATAAAATATTATGGATATTGTAAAATTGACCCTCATATTCAGCATGAAATTTATATGATTGACCTCCATTAACATTTGACACGCATAGTTTGAAAATTTGACAAATTAATAAAAATTTAGACACAAATAAGGTTATACTCTATGTTACGGACTGCATAATATATATGTGGGTCGCAAACTCGCAACAAAGAGGTGACATAATTATAGTTTGGATGGTACTTTATGAACTGTGTCAATTATAATTTACAGTAAAGTGTTTAAACATTGCAAATTACCAGCGTTGTGCTCAAATTTTATTTTTTCGTCACCTGTTCTCTAAATCAGTTAAGGCTCATGTAAAAAAATATTGAATAACCAGAGTAACTTTAATCACACAAAATATTGACACAAATCTCAACGCCAGAAAAGTTTCCGGTTCTTTTTCATTTTTTTTTTTGATTAAACTGCAAACTATTTGTCCTTTTATTAGGTCACAATTGGGATTGGTAGCCATGAAATTTAATAATTATTCTAGAACATGATTGCCACCATCCTATAATTTAATAAGATTTCATTTTTAATTGGAAGCATGATTGACGTCTTTTAAAAAGCCCCTTGATTTTAGGATCAAATGTACCTAGGGAAAATAAAGTAAATGTACAAAAACAAGAGACTAAATCAAAGATCAAAGATGTACAACAAATGCCTAGAAACACACATGCACACCTCTGATATGATTACATAATGGACTGTCTATTTTTATAGGGTAAATTTCGTTGGAGGTCACTAAATTTTGTTCTTTGTCACGAATTGGTCACTCAACTTTGATTTGTCCCTCCGTAGCCAATGAAATTTTATTTTGTCCCAATCAAGTCACCCTATAACTTTTCCATCCAAAATATTAACGGAATATAACTTTTCCGTTAGTATTTTGGACGGAATGAGCATATTCCGTTAAATTTTTGGATGGAAAAGTTATAGGGTGACTTGATTGGGACAAAATAAAAGTTCAGTGGCTATGGAGGGACAAATCAAAGTTGAGTGACCAATTCGTGACAAAGGACAAAGTTTAGTGACCTCCAGCGAAATTTACCCATTTTTATAATATAGTTTTAAATATTTTCAAAATATATCATTATCAAAATTATCTAAATAAAAAAAATAAAAAAATAAAATGATAAATATGCCGTTCATCATTTAAATATGATGCATTCAAATAAAATGATAAGAATACAAAATTTTATTAAGGCTGTTATTGCATTTTTGTAGCCTGAGACGTAGAAGAGTCTAGCTATAAACAAATTACATTATGTCATAATATTGGCACTTCTTTGAGATTAGAAAAAATAGAAAAGAACAACACATATATACTTCAGAACAAATTTGTTCAATTTGTAGTTTAATAATCCCATGTACAATTCGTAACAGAAAAGAAACAATTGAAATATAAGCCCATCTATAAATAAATAACATTAAATCAAAGAATGGACTGTATAAATTTCTTCTCCGAAGTAAATGCTACTTACACCAATATATATTGTCAGTGTAAACTTGTAAATTTCATAGGAGAAGGGTAACTAATGCAGCAGTAATGATCGTTCCAGGAATAACAATTTTTTTAACCTTTTCTGTGAACGCCCGTTGTAAGCCATCGGATCGGTCATCAAGTGTTCTCTGTTTAAACAAACAATGTGGCAGTTACATTTTCATTATTCTTAAATTTCAATCACAGTTTAATTTTATCTTTTTGGTCATTTTTAGAAAAGTTAACTTCACCAAGTACAATCCACAATTGCGTTAACTGTTACAAATCTAAGCTTAATTGAGAATGATCACCAAAAGGAAAGTTTTGTGGAGACTGTTTACCAGAATAAAAAAAAAATTGGAAAAATTTGGTGCCATTAGTTACCCAAAGAAATTATTCTTGTGTTTTAAGAAGGATCTGATTCATACCTTGGTGGCCTCTTTAAGTGGGCCCCAGCATTCGATCCGGTTGTATTTCTTTGAATTAGAATGAAAATACACAAAAACCTTGGAATCCATCAACTCAGGATGTTCTTTGAAAAGTGCTGCATCTCCATATATCACAGCTTTCAAAACCTACTAGATACAAAGCACATAATGTATGATGGATTTGGAAAAGGGTTTATATTAAAGAGAAGGGATATATTGGTAATCATATATTGGGAAATTGAATTGCTAATTATATACACCGTTAGATGGGTGACTTATCGGTTTTCAAATTCATCAAATTGGATACACAACTGTTTTAAACTATAGAAAATATAATTGTAAAACCTAGCAACGTACCAAGGGTAGTTCTTTTGTGAAGACAAAGTATCTAAAACCAGCAGCTAGATCTTGCAATAAATTTGCACCACTGACATAACAATGCACATGCAATGACATTTCTTCGTTCATTTTCTTCCACTCAGCCACTACATCATCTCTCTGCAATGTTGTTCTCCAACTCTGCAACTAGAATTGTGAAAAAAAATGATGATGAGAAATCGATAAAACTTTTCATATATGTACTGATCACCATTGTTGCTTATCGGCACATTCTAAGGCAAAAGAGAGAAAATAGATACCACTTCTGTACTAATCCAGCACGGAACCAGTCATGTATTCCAAAATGATTTTTTTTTAATTTGGGTTTCGTGAAAATAGTGGAGTCACTAAGTGCTCAAAACCAACGACAGAAGTGAATAGGTACCAAATGGTCCAAATCGGTACCACTGTACAAGTACGCCATCTATTCTTCCTGAGCACAACTAGTCTTGCATCTCAATTAATATCAAGATGGATTTGTGAAAGAATTGGGCATGAGTAGTTAATAAAACATCACAGATAGAAGACTGATCTATTTAATATGGTTTTAACTCTGTGAGCAGAACTTATAGTTTGCGGAGACAGTGATTTGGCCAAAAGTGGGACCGGAATTGAATCCATTCACTCATATTCCACCAAATTTTGGATAAATTCATGAATAAATTACCAAAATTAGATACGTACCTGTTCACTGCTAATAGAATTTGACACAGCCAGTGTTAAATTGGCAGTCCAGTCACAGTGTGTGAGGGTGTAAGCTCGAGGACTGGTACAGAAGGGTTTTTTATTGACCTCTTCCCCATTAAATTCTACTTTCAGCTTTGATGCTTCAAATGTTGTCGGGGTTCCCAACAGCCTTGCTGCCTGATATTTTGTAATGATTGTTAAAATTAATCTATGGTGCTTGAAATAAAAATGAAAAAAACAATCAAGTAATATATAGACCTATAATTTATTTATGCCTTCTTTTTGTTGCAATTTCGACAATCCATACAACAATAGGAACAAATTAAGAAGTTTCTTTTCGTTTTAGTCCAAGAATTTTATTATTTGTAGTTATCATATACATATTGGTTTAAATTTGAGCAAGTAGAACCTATATATTTATTCCAGCCCACAATTCTCCTCCTAAAATCGACATTCTTCAGGTGAAATTGCATAATTTAAGATTTGAGACAATGCCAAATAAAAATATAGCATGAAATTCTAGTCAAGGAACAAATGTGTTAGGTACCAGAGATTGATAGAAGTCTCTCCCGTCATAATTCATGGCCATGAGAGGTTTAACAGAGATGCATCCCTTTCTCCTCCTACCAGCCACTGAAGAAGAAGAAGACGAGGAGGTAGAAGAAGAAGCTACACTAAAAGAGAAGCCATTGAATGCATTCTTACAGGCCATTACACCATTACACCATTACTCTCTCTTTCTCTCAATTAAAATCCAAATCTCATCTCTCATGGCCTCGTTGCATGCTCATGCGCCACCTCTTCTCTCATACGACAACCTATGGCCTCGGGTTCTTGCGCAGACGTGGCGGCTGGAGGTAGTCAGAGAGAGGTGTGTGGAACGGAGAAGAGATTGAGTAATTTTTAGAATTTTCTTTTGACCCCTTTCTTTTTTTCCTATTTCTCTACTCAATTTTTGTGGCTGGAAAGGCATGGGCCAGTAATGATTTCTTGATAGAGGAAGAGTTAGGACAGGTGTCATGCCTCTATTGGCTTGTATTAAACTGAAGGATAATGAGATAAGTGGGCCCATATTGTCAAGACACAAACTGAAAAAGTGACCAAACGTAGACAAACCGACACAGAAATTCGAATACGCATCCTCTGAGATATCTCATATTTTGCGCGCCTTTTTTGGAAATCTCAACCGTTCAAATACGTTCTGCACGAATCTCAAAGCTCAAATAACACTGGCCTCTGCGCTATCCCCGAATAGGCACCGGGAACCTGTTATTCAGATCCAAACCGTTGATCTTTCTTGAGATCGTGCGTGAATTTTTTTGTTGAGATTCGTGTATGGAAAAATTTGAACGGTTCAAATTGAATTAAAAGAATTTCTTGGACTTGTACATTTTCATTTACTGCAAAATCCACGGTGTGACGTGTCAACTTTTATGTGGATACAGACATACAGCAGTAGAATTGAACAAGGACTGGCTACTGGACAAAATGCGTGGGTGCCAGGCGCCGGTGAATCGGTGCACTAGTGACGGTCCGTACCTGCCACAGATAATGTAGTGGAGAAGAGTTAGAAATCTAGTCGCGGTGTTAGAAAATTGTAAATTTTGAAAGTTTTTGGGCCATAAATTGAACCAATTGTAAACTGGATTGGAGAACTACACTGGGCTCTAGCCCAATTAGCTTCGTTTGATTCAACAAGCAAAGCGGCAGCGCTGAGTGCTTTCCGGACCGTCCATAAAAATCGGACGGTCCAGATCAGACCACGATGTTTTTTGGTTGAAAACCGCAATTGCATTAACTCAAACAAAGTTACAAGTTAGCTGTTACATAATATTAGATAACAAATGTCTTTAAAAGCAATCAGATGTAAACAAACAAACACACACATGGAGTATGTGTATCATATAAATATAAATTTAATCATCCTTGCTTGATTGTAATGATAAGAGTTGTAATGATAGGAGCCTAGTAATTGTTTCCACTGTGCGCACATTTGTCTTTGTTCATTCTGGCAAACTACACCGTATCGAATTCTTTCTTGTGCACGGTTGAGAAGGCACTGACTCAAACTGAACCAGGAACTGAATCAATCGGATCAGGACAGTCACCGCTTATAAGAGTGTGCAACAAAGAAAACACTAAATCAAACCGAATTATGAACTAAATCAATTGAATCAGGATTGTCATCTTTCAGAGGAAGAGCCGCCAGAGTTGGAGCCAAAAAAAATTATTAGAGCAAGAAGAGGAGAAAAGAAAAAACGAGACACAAATAAACAACTAATACAAAACAACACCAACATACATATAATATTAATAACTATATGTACAACTCGTTCCATCTACTCTTTTATTATCAGAGAGAAGAAAAAGAGCACACAGGAGAATAGAAGAAAAAAAAATGAACCGTTTGTCTTGAAGAATAAAACCCCCTAAAATGGCAAACGAGACGAAACAGTGCCAAACAAATTCATTAGGTAAAAACACCAAAAGCGGTTACCAGATTCACTAAACAGAAATACCTGCTCGAACTGATTGAAAGAGTAGAGCAGAGTGGTAGAGGTGAGGAGGTGGGAAGGCTGCATCGCCATGTCCTAAGCGGCGCCGCTTTTTTCCTCTTTTAAGCAATATGGATCATGATGTTTCAATGGCAGATGTACGGCAATACAGATATATGGCCAGGATTGATCGTAACCGTCCGAATAGAAATCGCCTGCTACTCTCCCATGGAATCCGTACAATTGTAATGAGACCAACTTTTTTTATTTGAGGGAAAAAAAAGTATGTGTAGTCTGCGCCTCTGCGGTACCAACTCGGTGCTCTCAAGAGTATGTGTAGTCTGCGGTACCGCCAGCTTAGTCAAAATTAAAAGTTATGTTGGTGACTATTTAAATGATAGGATCAGCTTTGAGATTCGTGTTAAATTAAGAAAACCGCTGCAAATATAATTCTACACGGTAGAAAACCGAACTGATCTGAACCTGTCCCAAAATTTAATTTCACCAAACCCCAACTTCGACGCTTTCTCCAATGAAACGCCGCTAAACCCTTTCCTCCCTCCTTTTTTCCTCGCTCTCCACTCAAACAACCATGGCAAGCATCACCTCGCAACAACCAGTGGTGCCAGTTCCATACCCTCCGCCTCTAGAAGTACTATGCGTCGGGTGTGGCGTAATACTAGAAGTGGACCCGGGTCTAACAGAGTTTGTTTGCCCGGACTGTCACACGGCTCAATCCTTACCTCCTGAGCTGATGCCACGCAAGCGCAAGGCGCTGCCTCTGACACGTAGTGTCAATTCAAGCAAGATCCAGCTTCCGTGTGGCAGCTGTGGTGTGATTTTGAGCATGCCTTATGGGCTGTCGAGGTTTGATTGTCCGGAATGCGGGGTTGCATTGGCTGTTGATCACGAGAAGCTGAAGGCTTATCTGTCAGGGGCTTCTTTTGAGGCTATGCCATTGACAGCATCTGGTGTGAGGTTGCCTCCAGTGGTGGATGTCGAGCCACAGATACAGGTGTGATATTTTTGTACTGTGATTGATATTTTTGGAAGTAGAGTTTAAAAAAAAAAAACGGGGGGTGGGGTGGGGTTGCTATTACGAATTTATTGGAGATTGAAGCTGTCTTTTGTTGAGTAAAGAAGAACCAAGTATTGATGCTGAAAGGTATTTATGGGAGAGTGAAGTTGTCTTTTGTTGAGCAAAGAAGAACCAAGTGTCGATGTTGAGAGATTTATTTGAGATCAGGAGAAATTTATGGGAGATTTTTGTCTTTTGTTCTACATTCTGCAATTAAAAATCAAGTAGAACAATACTGGAATGAATACTAAAAGTACCTACACATTGGTTTTCTTGCAGTAGTATACAATATCTGGTTCGGATAGCAGTATTTTGCAATATCAGGTCATAATACCAGTTTTGTCGATGCTAGCCAAGTTGCTATACGGTACTATGATAAGGGAAATTCGTTCCAGCTTTTGTTTCTAAATGGCAATTCTGGCATTTATTATTTATGAATTTTCCTAATCTGTTATAGAATTTTAAAGCTAAAATACTTTGACCGGCATGCTGGAGTTTGTAATATGTATCGTATGTGTCATACTCGTGTCTGTATTTGATTTATGCAAATGTTTGATCGAATATTGAGCTAAATAGCTCAGCATAGTCCCCTGCTATATTTAGTTATGTCACCTTACTTGATCTCTATGAATATGTAGTTCCCCTCATATGTTGAAATCAACAGAAGGATCCCTCCTCCAATTACAGCTGTCCCCTCAAGTACTGAGGCCAATGCAAGCACCCCTCCTGCAATTACACCTGTCCCCCCATGTGTTCAGACCAACACGAGCAGACCTCCGACAGTTACTGTAGAACAGGTACTTTTTTTTTATGTGCATGTCTAAAGAATTTATGTAATACATCTTTCTTTATTTCAATAAGGGTCATGCTATCTCATTTTGTAAATTGTGTCTTTTTATTCCTTGACAGGACAGTCTGCCAGCTCCTTCAATTCCACCTTTTGTCAACGTTGAGCAGGTGCGCATTATTTTTCTTTATAAAGGTTTCTTACTCTAGCCACATAATCGGCCTTGTCACTGTGGGTGGGTATATCGGTTGATCTTTGTTTCTTTTTTTTAAACTTCAATCTTTACATGCTAATTATCTTGGTCTCTTGTTGCTCCTGCCTCAAAGCGAAGCAAGCGAGCAAAGAAGCAGCCAGTGGTCCTTACCAAATCGGCTCCTTCTCCTGATGATGTGGAGCCTACTCTCAGGCGCAGCTCGCGATTGGCTAAATTACCTGATAAATGCAACAGCAGAAATAAAGCACTAAAGAAGAAGAAAAAGGAACAAAAGCCAGTTACATATTCATCAGATAAGAGTCAACCGGGTCAAAGTGAATATAATGGAAGTCAACTTGAAACACAAGATAATGCGATGCATGATAACGAGTTGTTTTCTACGGATTTTGGCCAACCTCTTACTGATGCAACCCACTTGCATTCAGACACGCACATAAACTTAAGTTCAGGGTTGCATTTACACGCCGATTTAAGATCAGAATCACCTGTGCACCCAGGTTCAGGTTTGCATGTGCATCCGAGCCCAAGTCAAGACCAACCTCTTACTGACTCAACCCCGGTTCACTATGCGCATGAGGACCAAAGTCCGGACGATTGTACTGTAGCCATAGTCCAGGTTGATGCACTAATTGATGATGAAGGAGATGAAACATATGTTGCGGAGCAGTACTCTAGCCATAGTGAGCCTGAGTTGACTAGTTTGGAGACACCGGGTGCACGTAACAGAGTTAGTGCAACTCCAGGTACAAGTTTATTGAGAAATAAAAACTATTTAACATGGATTTAAGGGAGTTGCAGAACAAAAGTGATCTGTTTGTACCGTTTTCTTATTAAATAATTTATACTTAAACTAGAGGCTCATAGGAGAGCAAGGGGCCCCACACGACCCATTGACCTCAGGAGCTTATCTGACAATAATCCTGTAGAAATAAAATTTAACCATTTGGGGCAGCCTGTTGGGAAAGAAGCAGCTATGCTTACTAGATTGTTGTCCACCATTAGTCATGATGGCACTTTGGCACCGGTGAATTTTATAGACTGGAGGGCTGTGCCAAAAAATTGCAAGATTACAATGTGGTGCCTCGTCAAGGTATCAACTGTGAACCTTACCTTTTATGTTTTCCTTATTTGGTAATTTCATTATCTGACTTGAATAGATTTAACTTTCAATTGTTGTTACTGAAACACATTAATCTCTCTCTTCGGAAAGTCCTCTTTTATTATAGTTAATTCTCCCTTAAAATGTTACATAGATTGGATTTTGTGTTGTCATATTATACGTGTTATTTATTTGTTAATACAGTCAAAGTTCAAGGTTGAGGAAGTTAACAAGAAATATATTATGAGAGCATTAGGAAGACATTGGACTGGATGGAAATACACTTTGAAGCAGCTCCACTATGACACTCATGATAATGATGGGGACCGCCTGGCAGACATCGACAGAAGGATAGTGGCAGAGCAATGGCCCTTTTTGGTTCATTTTTGGAGCTCTGAAGAAGGGCAGGTAGAACAATTTATGTTAAAACTAAGAATTATCTTGTATGACAGCAATGGTGCTCCTTTTGTGAAAATTTTGGTAAAACCATACTAAAGGGCATGTGAATCAATGTCCTTTTATTGTTTTTTTTGGGTCAGAGTGGGTTAAAGATGTCACAAAGTATGAAGATTTATTTATACCAAATAAACTTGATAGTCATTTTTTTCTAAAGAAATGCAACCCAACCATCATTTGGCGACAATCCTTGAGATATCTTGATTATTTAAGGGGTTCAATGAATATTTCCTTGCCATTTTTATATCTATCCTTTTGTGGACATCTGTGTTACCTAAAGAGGCAGAAATAGCTGCTCTACATTCATCTGATACAGATACTGGTTTGATAGCTATACAGACAAACCAGCTTTTATTCCATAATAACTTTTATATAAATTTCGAGATCCTATGGGTCAAGGATGCCCTTGGATGCACATATCACAGCCACAGATAATCCCTTGACAGGGGCCTACTATTGACCACCCACAACGCCTTCTATCCTAGGTGTTATTATAGAGAGTAGGAGTCTGGTTCAAGTTAGTTAAAAACGAGAAATGAGACTATATATCTATGTATGTACAAATTAATCTGATTTCAGATTTTTTTTCTTTTCAAATTACCCTCTTTGATAATCAAAAAGAGAAGTTTGAATATGCCCCCTGTTAATTTTGTTAATCTGATTTTCAGATGTTTTTTTTTCTCAAATTAGCCTCTTTGATTTATTAATTAATTTGTACATGCATGTACATACACACATATTTAAAAAAAAAGAATAAACATATCATATTTATAAGCTTGTTCATTTTGGTGCTTTGAAACAAAATTTATGGATGATATTCTTCCAAAAATACTTTTTGCTTACATCTGAATGTAAAATGTATTTATTTTAGAATTTCAAAATTTTTATATTTGTTTGTATTCTTATCGTGTCAAATACATAATCAACCTGTGCAACATGGCACTTAAACCCATTTTTGTTTCCTTTTTACGGTTGCAGAAACGCAGTGCTATTGGTAAGGCAAGCCGAAGTGCACTGAAGGCTCAGCATACCTCTGGCACTAAGAGCTTTGCTCAAATTTGTGAAGAGGAGGTATACTTCTATGGTTTTCTTTCTAACTGACGCCTTCAGTTTTTATTCCTGTTTGTCGTGTTCATTTTTTATTGAACCCTGGACATTAATTTACACCTGAAATTTTACTGTTATTTGGAAAAGAAAAACACCACCATCGACCCAATCGAGTTAATCTCAGTGAATCTAAAAACAAGCAATCTTCAAGGCATGTCTTTCAAGAGAACTTCCCCTAAAAGAAGACTCACTAATGATCTCAATTCCGGTGAATCTAAAAACAAGCAATCTCGGTTCCGATGTCTGCGTGGAACTGTCCAATTCGCTTCACGATTCGTGCACTTGATATACACGAATATTGAAGTGGTACACATGAATTATGAAGCGAATCGGACGGTTGGTGCACCCCGCTTCCTCTTGAGCTACACATGTTTGGCTTGAGCCAACAGTTTGAATTTTTTTTCATGCTTTTGTTTTCAGAGGCTAAAGAGGCCTAGTAAAGAAGAGCCCAGCCGTGCTGAAATATTTATTATGACCCATACACGCAAAGATGGGACGCCTATTGATGAAGAAGCGGCTATAATAATAGTATGTTTTCTCAAGATTTCTCCATCATTTTTTTTTCTGGTGATACATATTTTTGCATCATTTCGTTTGATTTGCTCAAATAGGAGAACAGAATTGGTTTCAGGTTGTAGACACTTTCTAAGATTTGTACTCGAGTCAACCACAAGTTGAGTCGAACAGTTCGTAATGACCTGGAATTTCCAGTAAAAACTTTAACTGGAAAGCATTTGAAAAATCATGATTCTTGTTTCTCTGCAATCAAGTGCTCCTCATTTGAACTTAGAACAATGCATATTCACTATTTACAAGAAATTGCTTCTCTTGTGACCCTTATCTCATAAAACAGGCACGGCTGCGTGAGGAGCTGAACAATGCACAGGTCCCAAACAACAAAAATACTCAAAATGACATTTTTGCAAAAGTACTTTGCGAGATGAACAAACCAAGCTCATTACGTCACTACGGCCTTCTACCGGTTGATCCACCCAAGGCCCGCAAGTTGGACCGGGCAAAACCGACCGGCAAGGAGAAAGCAAATATCATTGCTGAGGCGAGACGGCTGGCTGACGAGGAGACAAAGCCGTTGAGAGAGAAAATGGAGGACATGGAAAAGAGGCATGAGGAGATGGTTGAAGAGATGAACCGAATGAGAAGCACTATGAAGGCTGTGCATCAGTTGGTTTTAGCCCAGGACAATCCGAGGACAGTGCTGTTGGGCTTCTTTGGTGGGCATGCAGGTGAAGATTGATTGTGTGGAGCAGATGCATGCCCAAGTGGTGGCTTGGGATGAAAAGACTGACAACTGAGAAAGAATCTTGTTTCATTTTGTTGAAACTTATTAACCTCAGCCCCATTGTGTGTGGCCTACATGTAGGATCTTTAACTGTTTTGTTGTGCTGGTACTTGGCTATGTTTTGTCTAATCCTTATCCTTCCAGGTACCTGACTGGGGCAAATTATAACGGACGGCCCAGATTAAGACCAGCTGGGCCAAACTCAATCCAGTGCCTATGGAGACTGTAGGGGGGCCGTTTTGAGATTTGTGCCAAGTTAAAAAAACTCGATCTGGGCTGTCCGTTTATAATTTGCCTCAGTCAGGTACCTGGGGTGATCCGAATTCATGTTTTGGCTGTGGATAATAGGTACTGTTGACGGTAGAATTGAATTTATGCTGATGGTCGTAAGCAGTGACAAAACTATATTTTTATTAGGTATAGGCTTGATTGCAATTTAATAGTTTCACGAGTAATGAAATGGGCGATCCGACCTTTTTATCAAAAAAAAAAAAAAAGATTGATTGTGTGGATTATTCTTGGGTTTTTCAGGTGAAGATTGATTGTGTGGATTACTGTTAATTTTGTGCGGAAAATAGAGTATACAATGATTTGAATTTTTATTATACAAATCTAATTTCTGGTTTTGTACAGTGGCTGTTTTATAGCCAAGGAGAAAAGAAAAATAACGGTTAGAAAGAAGACCGTTTCCTATCAAATTCTAACAGGTGCCTATAATTTCTAAAAAAGAAAAAAAGGTTAAGTAGCTTTATTTTACAAATATAGTTGCTCTTTTTTTTTTTTTCTAAAAATAGTCGATGATGATAAATATATCCTAATCGGATCTGAGGCTTGATTAGTCCCTAATCTCTTTGATTCTCAACACTCCCCCTCAAGTTAGGCGTGTAGATGTCAATCAACCCTAACTTGCGTATATTTTCTTCAAATGGCTTTGGATCTAATCCTTTCGCGAAGATGTCCGCCAATTGTTCTTCACTTCGTACAGAGGGAGTTTCAATTTCTTTTGCTTGAATCTTTCCTCTAATGAAGTGGCAATTCACTTCAATGTGCTTTGTTCTTTCGTGAAACACGGGATTGGATGCTATGTGCATTACTGCTTGATTGTCGCAAAACATTTTTATTGGTGCTTGGATTTTAATTCCCATATCTGCAAGAAGTTGCTTAATCCATGTCAACTCGCTTGCGGTAGATGCCATGGCACGATATTCCGTCTCGGCACTTGATCGTGCCACGACGCTTTGTTTCTTGCTTTTCCATGTGACTAAATTTCCGCCTACAAATGTGTAAAAATCGGTTGTCGATTTTCTATCGAAGCTTCCGGCCCAATCTGCATCGGAATAGCCACATAGATCGTTAGAATTATTATTTTTCATCCACATCCCTTGTCCGGGTGTCCATTTTAAATATCTTAAAATTTTATTTATTGCTTCTAGATGTGGTGTCCTTGGTGTATGCATAAATTTACTAATTTGGCTTACCGAAAAAGAGATATCGGGTCGTGTAACGGTAAGATATATCAATTTTCCTACAAGTCTTTGGAATTGGTTTATATCATCTAAAGGTTCATCATCTTTGGTATTTAATTTGTATTTACCATCTATTGGTGTTGAGGCCGGCTTACAACCTAGTTTTCTGGTCTCCTTTAGTAAATCTAATGTATATTTTCTTTGGGAAATAAATAAACCCTTTTTTGAATGTGTTATTTTTATTCCTAAAAAATATTTTAAATAACCAAGATCCTTGATATCAAATTTTCTTTTCAATTGAGATTTTATTCCCTTAATTTCCTCTAGATTATTTCCGGTGATTATAATGTCATCTACATATACTAATATAATGGTAGTGTTATTTTTTTCAATTTTAATGAAAAGTGAATGATCGGCACTACTAATTTTAAAATTACAAGAAATTAAATGAGTGCTTAGTTTGCCATACCATGCTCTTGGAGATTGCTTCAATCCATAAATTGATTTCTTCAATTTGCAAACTAATTCGTGATTGTTTTCTTTTTCATGACCGGGTGGTAAAGTCATATATACCTCTTCTTCAAGTGTTCCTAGAAGAAATGCATTTTTGACGTCAATTTGGTATAATTTCCAATTTTAGTTTACCGCAATAGAAAATAAAATCCTTACAGTATTCATTTTGGCCACCGGTGCAAAAGTCTCATGGTAATCTATACCATATATTTGGGTATAACCTTTGGCAACTAAGCGAGCCTTATACCGTTCTATGGTACCATCGTTATTGTATTTAATTTTGTACACCCATTTACATTCTACGGGTTTTTTATTTTTTGGTAATTGTACAATTACCCAAGTTTCATTTTTTTTAAGGCTTTTAGTTCTTCTTTCATAGCCTTATACCAAATTGGGTTTTTTATGGCTTCATGGTAACTATTTGGTTCTTGTTCTTTTGAAATAGAGGTTAAAAATATTTTATGTGAATAGGATATTGTACCTCGTATGTCACAAAGTCCCTTAACCTTGTTGAGAGTTGTATTTGTCTTGATGATCTCCTCAATGGTGTTTCCTCCACATGTGTTTCTTCCTCTTCTCCATTTTGTGAGATTTCTTCTATCTCATTTTCATTTTTTATTGAATTTCTATTTTCTTCCGGAATATTGATTTGTGGCAATATTACATTATTTGGTAATTCTTGAATGTTGATTTCTTTATCAATATTTTTGTAATGAGGCTCATTTTCTAGAAATGTTACATCTCTAGAGATATAAAATTTGTGATTAATTGGATCATAGCATTTGTAGTCCTTTTTTTGTGAGGAGTATCCCAAAAAAATGGCTTTTATTGAAGTATAATCCAATTTATCTTGTTTATTTTTGTGTACATAACATGTGCATCCAAATACTCTCAAATGGTCTATTTTAATTTTTCTTTGGTAAAGGATTTCCAATGGACTCTTATAATTTAAATTTGCACTAGGCAATCTATTTATTAAATATGTTGAAGTAAGAACGGCATCCGACCAAAAAATTTTGGGGACATTATTTTGAAATAAAAGTACCCTAGTCATTTCAAGAAGATGTCGATTTTTCCTTTCCGACACTCCATTTTGTTCGGGTGTGTAAACACAAGTAGTTTGATGTAAAATTCTCTTTTGCTTAAAAAAGTTTGAGAAATTTTGATTTACAAATTCTGTCCCATTATCGGATCTAAATTTTTTAATTTTTGCATCAAATTGGGTTTCTATAAAATTATAGAATTCTTGAAAATATGAAAATACTTCACTTTTATTTTTTAATAAATATAACCAAGTTGTGCGAGAAAAATTATCTATGAATAGAACAAAATATTTGTATCCATTAAACGAATTAATAGGAGCAGGTCCCCATACATCCGAATGAATTAATTCAAAGGGTTTTTCACTCTTACAAATTGAGGAATAAAATGGTAATCTAGTGTGCTTTCCTAACTTGCACACTTCACAATTACTACAATCTAATTTAGAAAATCAAAAATATATTTTAAAATTTTATCGGAAGGATGCCCAATTCTTCTATGCCAAAGAGTTCCTAAATCCTCTTGTCTCTTGACACTAAAATTGGTTTTTTCATGGTTTAAATTATAGAGTCCATTTTGTAAAACACCTTCACCAATCACATTCTTGGTTATCCATTCCTGAAAAATCACGTTTTTTGATGAAAAGATAACTTCACAATTTAATTCATTTGTGATTTTACTAATGGATAACAAATTAGATGAACAATTTTCAACATATAAGACATTTGGTAGTTCTTTGGAAAAAATGTTAATTGTACCTATTCCTCCAATTTTCATTTTTTCACCGTTAGCAACACTTACAAATTGTTTGGTTCTACATTCTTTAAAATTGTTTAACAATTTTTTATTCCCTGTCATGTGGTTTGTTGCACCAGAATCTAGAATCCAATTTTGAATTTCAGAATTGAAAATTAAATTAGATGCAATACCAAGAGTTCTTTTGGTTGTTTTGCTGGAGTAGCACAGAAAGTTGCTCCATGAGCTGCCTCATTTGATCCGGGTCCGATCCCTTTGAGTCGGTTGGGTTCGGCTCAACCCTGTCGCTTGAGTCATTCGGACCCAATGGCTCTTTCTTTGCTCCGAACCCCTTCTTCTCCCCTCTCTTCTCTTCGCGATTCTCCCATTTCCTTGCGCCATCAAAGCCTCCCTTCTCTCGGACGGGGCGAAGGTGAGGATGGAGGAACCAACATCTGTCCCGGTTGTGGCCCGCCCGATTATAGTGGTCACACCGGTCGGTGTTGGATGTTCCTAGGGTTTTGGAAAAATTGCGATTGAGCTTTCAAGACTTTATTTTCTGAGATTTGGGTGTGTTGCGGATTCATGAGTAGCCTTCTCGACTCCTCCCTTTCTATTGTTGCAACAATCTCATCAAAGGAAGGCAATTCGGTTGAGAGGAGAATTTGGGAGCGAACGGCTTCGTAGCTTGAATCAAGAGAGCCCAGATAAGTGAATACTAAATCTTGATCGGCTCTTTTTTGTATTTCTTCTGAATTTGTTGTTGGAGGGTGGTAGACTTTGAGCTCCTCCCATTTTGTTGTGATTTCTGTCACAAGCTGTGAGTTGGTTTGGTTGCCTCCTTGTTTGATTTGTGCGAGTTCTTGTTTGAGACTGAAGATATGGGCAAAGTTGTGTTGTTGGCCGTATCTCTTTTTTGCGGTATCCCACACCTCTTTTGATAAGTTGAGATACATGAAAAATTGGGAAATTTGGGGTTCCATGGTATTTACCAGCCACGACATGATCATGTGATAAGTCAATTGTCATTCTTCGATTTTTGTATTTTCTTCTTCGGTTGGTTCCAGTCTCTTTGCTGGTTCTGGTTTTTTCTTCGTTCCAGTGACAAAGGTAATTTTTCCTCTGCCACTGAGTGCTAACATGACCGATCTTGACCATGGGATGTAGTTTCTGCTGCTGGAGAGCATTATGGTTGTCAGTTTGGCATTGTCGGACTGTTGCGACATTGTTTCTGGTTTTTTGTTGATACTGGTATTGTTTACCAGTTTTCTGGTTTATGGTGAGATTGGGTTTTTGTTGGCTCTGTTGGCTCTTTGACCCTCTCGGTTTGTTTACTAGTATGAAACCAGCTCTGATACCATGTTAATTTTGTGCGGAAAATAGAGTATATGATGATTTGAATTTTTATTATACAAATCTAATTTCTGGTTTTGTACAGTGGCTGTTTTATAGCCAAGGAGAAAAGAAAAATAACGGTTAGAAAGAAGACCGTTTCCTATCAAATTCTAACGGGTGCCTATAATTTCTAAAAAAGGAAAAAAGGTTGAGTAGCTTTATTTTACAAATATAGTTGCTCTTTTTTTTTTTCTAAAAATAGCCGATGATGATAAATATATCCTAATCGGATCTGAGACTTGATTAGTCACTAATCTCTTTGATTCTCAACAATTACACGTGCCCTTAACCCCTCATCCAAGAAGCAAGCGAGCAAATAAACTACAACATGGTTGTCAAAAGAACAAAGTTAAAATTATAGATATATTTTCTACAGTTAAGATGGGTTACATGTTTTTTATCCGTTTGTATTGGCACTCAACATGATAGCTGGTGACAGTTCGTCTTAGCGTATATGGAACCCTGGATGATCAGATCATAGCGCTTAGTTGATCTGTTTAGTAACTTTTACTAATGTACTTCGCATGTTATTGATGTAATTTTATGAAGCTTTGTATTGTTTTTTTTTTAAAAAAAAAAATCTTGACAGTGGCTTTGTATTGGTAGCTCGTGTTTGTAGCATCAATTTCATGACATAGTTTGTTGTGTTGGATACATTGAATTGTTAGGGAAATTTTGAAAGTTCTCAAGCATTTGAATATTATCCTGGTTTATTTGCCTTTAGTATCTCCCCTTTTAATTAGAAGTCTTAGTGCAAAAATGGAAGAAGAGATTGAGAACATTTTAGTGTTTTTTAATTTTATTTTTTTGACCCCTTTATTTTTTCCTATTTTCTGTTATCAATTCTTGTTTCTTCGACTTGGGCCTATTAATAATTGGGCCCTTTGGTCAAGATTCAAAAGTCTTGTCTCAAAAGGTAATGACACGAATTTTTTGGATTTCTAATTTTCAAATTCTTTTTAATAGTAATAAAAAGAGCGATGAAAACGATATATGAAAATTGCAGAGTTTTAGACGAAGCAAGAAAGACTTTGCATTTCCCAAGTTTATTTCTTTTGAGTTGCTCTCTTGGTTCTCTGCACTCATTCACTTAAAAGTCTAACTTTCACATTATTGCAAAACTGACAGCGTGGCATTTCATTATAGGAGGACACAATTGAAGAATTCGATTAAGCATAGCTGGCTAGAAGACATTTAATGAGTGGGTCCCAGAGACCGGTGACTCCCCCACACCGTAACAGTCTGAAACTGCCCCAGATTATGTAATTTTGTGCAGCTTTTATCCAGTTCATTCATTCATTTATTTATTTATTTTGCTTGATTCATGCCCGTAGGCCTAGTTCATTCATTTAGAAAAATAGAAATTATAGCCTTTTTTCTTCATTTATTTATTGTCAATAACAACAAGTGCACCAACGATTACCAAAAATTTCCCTTAAAATTGTGCTGTGCAGAGTCGACTATTGTATCGGTTGGACGGAGACAGAGCTCTGGACTAGGGTTTCTTAATCTACATATTTATGCTGTTATCATTTGATAAATAATCTAAACTTAGATTCTTGTCCTCCTCTTTCTCTACTGTTTTATTCGAATTTAAGTATTAATTAACTCGTTCGTCGGTGTTTGTTCCTCTATTAATTTAATTGTGCCATCCTGTACTCCTGCTGGATCCTCCATTTCTAGAACAACTGGTACTACATATCCTCTGTTTATCTCATTTCAAGATGTCTATGTTGGATCATTATCCAACGTTGAGCATATATGTAATATAATCATGAATATATATTTCTTTATTTATTTATTTTTATTTTATTTTTTTTTTTTTCCTCTCTTGTCGATTCTTGCAGCTTCGACTTGGGCCTAGTAATGATTCTAAGTAACAATAGGATCGGTTCGTTTTTAAATAGAAAGGTAAATGAGATAATAATTGGGCCATTTGGTTCCAATTTTCAATTCTTCAACGATATATGAAAATCGCAAAAGTTTTAGACGAAGCAAGAAAGAGCTTTGCATTTCCCAAGTTTATTTATTTTGAGTTGCTCTGCACAGCTGCACTCGTTCACTTAAATTTGGCATATAAAAAGAGAAGTCTAATTTTCATATTATTGCAAAATTGACAGCATCTTATTTCATATAGACGTGGACACAATTGAAGAATTCGATTAAAAATAGCGGCTAGAAGACATTTAATGAGTGGGTCCCAGACACCGGTAAGTCCCCACACCGGAACAGTCTGAAACTGCCACTGATTATGTAATTTTGTTCGGATGAATTAGAAAACTGCAGCTTTTATCGAGTTCATTCATTTGAAAAAGAAATATAAATTATAGCCTTTTTTCTTTGTTTATTTATTTATCATCTTTATTAATAATAAGTGCACCAGCTATTGCTTAATACCTATATGTGTTTGTGTTGGAATATGTTACTGGTACCATAGGAGGTACCAGTCAAACAGCTGTATGTCCTATTTTGGTTTTCATGATAATGGTAATCGGTGGCATAGCCACTTAAAAAAAAAATATTACCAAATTTTCCCAATTGGGAAGTTCAAGGTAAAATAAATAAATAAATAACTAAATAAAATAACTGTTTATAGTGCAGAGTGCAGACTGGTTTAATACGACATATTGATTTGCTCATTGATAGCTATCAGATAGGATCCTGGATCCATACCCAATGAAAATTAAAGGATCCAAATGCAGATCCGTATCAAACTATCAATAAAAAGAGACACTGCTCTAAAAGCCTAAATTGCTGCGAGGTTACAACCCGATCTGGCTCCGCTTACGAATTGGTGGAGCGGGCGACCCCTCCATTTCGTCAGTATTACTTGTAACTGGAGCAGCAGTTGCACTAACAGCAGTGTTAGTATTGTCTCTCGTTATACAAATCCACTGGCGAGGCGTCTCTAAATCATCACCAGTAGTTGTGGGTATGTGCCAATTACCACTTTCTGACTCCTGAAAGTTTGCATTAAAAATGCCATATGTGATCTTCAAGCTCAAATGACAATTATCCCTCACGAAACGGGTCATGAAGTAGTGGCCGGTACCGGCTCCATAACAGTAACTAGATTTTGCTTTTGAGTTTTTTACAGGCTGTCCGATTAATTGGGTATAAACTGGATTTAAAAATCAAATTAAATTAATTCAAATGTTTACCTGAATAACAATGGAGTATGAAGGGGGCATATGGAGGGTTAGGCCTCTGCGCGAGAATGTCATTCTAACCTATACAAAGTTGCACAACCCCTCATTAGAAAACCCAAAGAAAAACTAATGAAAATAGAAAAGTGTGGGGGTGGGGAGTTGTTTGAACCTGATGCTTCTCTTTCCAGCGAGGGAAGAAACTAGTGCCGAGAAGCTGAAATAAATGGTCTCTCATCTCGTCATTTGTGACCAGCAAGCATTTATTGCTAACTGCTGCATACAGCCAATACCTATAAGCAGACAAGAGTTACCAATGATAATTACAACAATGTATTTTAAGCTTATTTTATGTATATACATTATATGTCAAGTTGAAATGGTATATTATATCAAAAGTTAGCATTACATCAATAAAGGTCCACTTAATATGTTGGTATTAAAACTAACACTATAAATTTCATGGAAAAAGTTAGGAAGGTGAGGAATTTGATATACCAGTCATCATTTGAACCCTTAGGAGTGTAATAGAGACACCCTGCACTTCTCCAACTTTCAATAATTTTTCTATTCCTGGGCTCTTTTGCTGTCTCATTATACCCTCGCCCCACATGCAATATTACTAGTGGCATCTTTTTCGAAGGGCTCAGTTCTCTTATTCGTTTTATAACCGAATTTACCTTACAATTGAAACATATATATGATATTAGTAGAAAAAAATAAGAAAGTTATTCCAACTTAATCCGGCCTAAGCTATTCATGTTTGGTTGAGGTCTAAAGTTATGTCATGGCCTAAGTAATTAAAAAATAGTACCGACTAAAGAACATAGAGGGGAAAAAATTAGGATAGTCGCTGGCAGTGGGCCCGTAGGGGGACTAACTCTTAAGCCACCTGGAGAGGTGGTTTAAATTTAGAGGCCTAATTTTAGAGTTACACCTAATTAGACCGGCCTAATTAATCTACGTTTGGTGGAATAACTGAGGCCTAAACCCCTTATATTCCAGAGCGTAAAAGAACCCAAATATACCAAACCGCATGAAAAATAATTGCCTGAATAAATGTGTAAATATAAATAAGATAAATGTTACTTGGGAAAAACTGAACTCTTTTTTATTGCATAGGCCGATATTAGCTGCATCGATAACTGCGTCAAATGGTCCATTTTTCCGAAGCAATGCCTATAAAAACATTAACTCAATTCTGGTGAGTATCTCACTTAATTAGTTACAATATAAGTTAGCACTCACAAGGAAGCACTAAATCAAAGCTATATACCGAACCTCAAATCGACAAAACTCGTTTCTGTTTTCCTTAAAGTATGGCAACTTCATCAATGAACTAGCAAAATTCTCTGTCTCTGACGGTTCAATGTCTATACACACCAACTTCTCACTACAATTCTTGCACACCCCATTCTCACTCACCAAACTTCTCTCAATCCTCCATTGGCCGGTACCGAGCCAGCCCTGCCCGTGCCAGCCGCCCCCACCTTGCGCCACCCCTTGTTTAATCTTGTCAGTGTCCCATTTGGAAGCACCAACTGCAGCTGCTGCGTCAGATCTAAACCAGGATTGGATGATCTCAGCAGTCGGTTCTGACACCTGGCGGATGATGGTTCGCATCTTGTGTAGAAGCCGGTACACTTGGTCGGCTCTCCCCTTGGTGGCGTTAGCACGAAGGAGAGCTGCCAGATCAGCATCCTCTGGCACCATACCTGAGAGTAAACAAAATATACGCAAAAATTGAGAATTTAACAATTTAGGCAAACCATATCTCTTTTCTACTTCTTTGATATTTCATGTTCACAAACTTGTTGTTATGTTAAGGATGTAGATGTATATTATCATAATTTATATGGCATTCTAGTTATCACCTAATTCCAAAAATATGACTATGTTTACCAGCTTAAATACCAATCTTAAGCAGTACTAATGTATCCTTATCAATATAAAATGTGCTGGCATAAAAAAAACAGAAGTAACAGAAACAACGTACCATGTGTATCTATGTGGGTCTCCACCTCGTGGGCCATCTCTACATCCAATGCATCACAAAAACCGTGCAATGCCGGCCAATAGCTCCTTAACTTAGGCGGAATCCCCATCTTCTCCATTTGTTTTACCAGATCAAATGCCAAGTTTGGGTCCCCCTTTATGGTTGCCAGCCTGGCCATGGAAGTCAAGGTCGCCTCATTTGGCTCCACATTCGGATCCGCACACATCCTCTGGTATATCTCAAAACCCCTCTCAATTGCCATTTTGCTAATTTCAGGATCATTAAATTTGGTTTCAGCATCTTTCAAGGTGACGTCAGAACCAGTATCTCCTTCTCCATTGCTGGTACCAGCAGATTCAATGGAGGGGAGGGAGCAGAGGTACAGGAGGCAGTTATAGTTGCGGAGAACGAGAGAAATTCCCTCAGCAATGGCGTTGTCATAAAGCTCAAGGGCTCTCACAGTATCACCGTGCTTGGAGCACTGGTCAAGGCCTCGCTGGAGCAAGCCAGCAGGCGAGTCACGGTACTCCTTGCGCTTCACTGCGACCCTCCGCTCCCTCTTTGCATCAGCGTGACCCCTATGAACATTCATTGTGCCCCCCGAGGGGATTTGAACTGATTTAAGTTGCCCCGGTTTAGGTCTGTTTTGGGGTTTCGTTTCGTTGGTTTGGGGTTTAGTGAGATTGCTCGGAGGGTGTTCGATAGAATGCCTCTGAGAGGAAACCCCGGAGTTGGGTGAAGGCTTTTGCTTGGGGCGTGTGGAGGGAGAACTAGAATTTGGTGATTTTGAATAAGAGGGTTTAGGAGTGGGGTTTATGGAAACGGAGGAGAAGTGTTTGGTGGAATGCGCGAAAGAGAGGAGGCGGAGGGAAATATAGCGGCGGTGGAGGGAAGGGATTGTTAGGGCACGGAGAGTGCCCCCCGTTAGCTGCATCATAGCTTTACTGCCGCTAAGCGCTATCTCATTGACTGAATTGTACCTGATGGAAGAGAAAGAGTGTGTTGCATTGCATCATATCTATCTGAATTGTACTGATGGGAGAGAAGGAGATAGAGGGGAAAATCGAAAATGCTTTGGGGCTCCCCGCTCTCACTGAAAAGTGGGGACACAGTCCTGGGCCTCACATGTCACTGATTCTCGAGAAGTCCGTATCCTCTCAACTCTGAGATATCTTCCGGACATTTCTATTATATCCAAAGTTAATTACAAATTAATAAATATAACCAGAATTTCTTGATTTTTCGAAAAATGTTCAAACTGGCCAGAATCTGACCGGTTTTTTTTTTTAGACACTATGAAGAGCAAGATAATGAAATCTAACACTTTAACTGAAAATTCGAATTTTTTATTTAAAGTATTTGTTAGATTACTTCTTTTAATATATAATTAACATATTTATACTAAAATACGCTAAATTACTTGAAATTATGTAGAATTACGCTAAATTATGTTAAATTACGCTAAAATACAGTAAATTACAGTAAATTACATATGAATATGAATGATATCTTTACTGAGAAGGCGAAAAACGAGGACGAAATTTCAAACGGCCATATTCGGAAATCTTGCGAAAATACGCATGCGTCAATGACGACAATACCAAATTTCAAAATTCAGAATTGCCAAAAAATCAAAGGGAAGAGCCTCAAAACTTGAGTTGAAGTTTCCGATTAAGATTTTCATATCTATTATTCAATCTAAGTAGCTCAGTAAATTAGTTATATAATGAACTTGTAGAATACCAATTTTTACTATTTTTTATAATTTATGAAAGATGGCACAAAATCGGCCTAATTTAGCGTAATTTTGCGTAGTTTAGCGTAATTTACCGTATTTCATTATAATTAGCGAAATTAGTGTAATTTAGCGTAATTTAATGTAATTTAGTGTAATTCAACATAAGTTAGCGTAATTTTGCGTGTCTGTGCCTACTCAGGGATAGCGCGGGGCCAGTATTAATTGAGCTTTGAGATTCGTGCAGAACGTATTTGAACGGTTTAGATTTTCCAAAAAAATCACATATTTTAATATGAGATATCTCAGAGGATGTGAATTCGTGAATATCTCGCTAGCGAGTTGAAAAAATCTTGTAAATTTGATATCCTACTGGTTCTAGAAGTCCACAAGTGCAAGCACTATTTGATATGGATATTATAATTGTTTTATATTTAACTGAGCTGTTAGATATTTCAATAGGTGATATTTATTTTCATCGATCGTGCGTTTTAACTTTAATTATACGGACAATGGAGAAAATAGCACAATTAGCCATAGGAATTGATGTGGAGGCATCGTAACAAAGAATCCTCAGAAGAATTTCTAACGTATCTAACTTTTTTGACAGAAAAAGGAAAACATATAGATCCCATTTGTCAAGTAAAATCAAATCAGAAAAGTTCGTCAGATATTCTGCTCACGAGGACAATTTTTAGCTGCATACCTATGAATCTCAAATCGCCGGATCGGCCTCTGCTGCTCTTCCGATCTCAACCATTTAAAATCGTCGAGATCAGTGCATGAAAAAGTTTTTTTTATCGAAAAACGTGAATGAAATTTTTTGAATGGTTGAGATCGGAAGAGCAGGGTCCTTCTCTTTTCTCGGAAAAGCAGCAGAGGCGGATCCCAAATCACCGAAATCTATATAGTTACTGTGACTTGAGAAGCAGAAATAAAACTGTTCCATATCTATGAATTCTAACAGCTCTGCAAGTAATTCTGCACCAGGCATAGAGTACATCAAAACCTACCTACATAAATATAGCACAAACTTTTTATTGACCAAATTACAAGCAAAAATAAGCCAATCATTTTAGAGTATTTTTAAGAGACCACATAAATCAAATCGCCGAAATAAGTTTCCGAAGAAAGAAAAAAAATAACATTTCCGTTCTTATTAGAAAACTACAGATTTTTATCCAGTTCATTCATTTAAAAAAATTAAATTATAGCCTTTTTTTTCTTTGTTTATTTATTCATTTATTGTCATAATTAATAAGTGCACCCTATTACCAAAAGTTTCCCCAAGTGGGAAGTTCAAGGGAAAAACATAAATAACTAACTAAATAAATAATATAACTGGTTTAATGCGACATAAAGGATTGCTAATTGATCGGTATCAGATAGGATCCCGGATCCATACCCAAATAGGCAAATACCCAATGAAAATGAAAGGAACCAAATGCAGATATGAATCAAATATTATTAATAAAAAAGAGATGCTGCTCTAAAAGCCGAAAATTGCTGCCAGGTTACAATCGATCTGGCTCCGCAAACGAATTGGTGGAGCGGGCCCCTCCATTTCGTCAGTATTGCTTGTAACTGGAGCAGCAGTTGCACTAACAGCAGTGTTAGTATTGTCTCTGGTTACACAAATCCACTGGCGAGGCGTCTCTAAATCATCTCCAGTAGTTGTGGGTATGTGCCAATTGCCACTTTCTGACTCCTGAAAGTTGCATTAAAAATGCCATATGTGGTCTTCAAATTCAAATGACGATTATCCCTCATGAAAAGGGTCATGACAGTAACGGCAGGTACTGGCTCTATAACAGTTTAATTGGGTATAAACCGGATTTAAAAATCAAACTAAATTAATTCAAATGTTTACCTGAATAACAATGGAGTATGGAGGGGGCATATGGAGAGTTGGGCCTCTGGGCGAGAATGTCATTCTCACCTATACAAAGTTGCACAACCCCTTATTAGAAAATACAAGTAAAACGCTAATGAAAATATGAAAGCAGGGGGGGGGGGGGGGGGGGGGGGGGGGGGGGGGGTGCCTGATGCTTCTCTTTCCAGCGAGAGAAGAAGCTATTGCCAAGAAGCTGAAATAAATGGTCTCTCATCTCTTCATTTGTGACCACCAAGCATTCATTGCTAACTGCTGCATACAGCCAATACCTATAAGCAGACAGAGTTACCAATGAAATTACAAGTTACAACAATGTATTTTAAGCTTATTTTATGTATAATACATTTTTTTATGAAATCTCATAAGTGGTGCGAAAAAGAGTACCTCTTGAAAAAAGGTCCATCTCAAAAAAATTTGGTATATGTCAAGTTGAAATGGTATATTATATTAAAAAAAGTTAACATTACATCAACAAAGGTCCACTTACTAGGTTGGTATAAAAGTTAAAAACCAACACTCCTAAAAATTTCATGGAGAAAAATTAGAAAGGTGAGGAATTTGATATACCAGTCATCATTTAAACCCTGAGGAGTGCAATAGAGACACCCTGCACTTTTCCAACTTTAAATAATTTCTCTATTCCTGGGATCTTTAGCTGTCTCATCATCCACTCGCCACACATGCAATATTACTAGTGGCATCTTATTCGAAGGGCTCACTTCCCTTATTTGTTTTATAACCGAATTTACCTTACAATTGAAAATATATACGATATTATCAGAAAAAAAAATTAGAAAGCGTAAGAGAACCCAAATATATCAAACCACATGAAAAATAATTGGCTGGATAAATGTGTAAATATAAATAAGATAGATGTTACTTGTGGAAAACTGAACTCCTTTTGATTGCAAAGGCCAATATTAGCTACATCGATAACTGCATCAAATGGTCCATTTTCACGAAGCCATCCCTATAAAATTAACTTAATTTTGGTGAGTATCTCACTTAATTAGTTACAATATAAGTTAGCACTCACAAGGAAGCACTAAATCAAAGCTATATACCGAACCTCAAATCGACAAAACTCGTTTCTGTTTTCCTTAAAGTATGGCAACTTCATCAATGAACTAGCAAAATTCTCTGTCTCTGACGGTTCAATGTCTATACACACCAACTTCTCACTACAATTCTTGCACACCCCATTCTCACACATCAAACTTCTCTCAACTCTCCATTGGCCGGTACCGAGCCAGCCCTGGCCGTGCCAGCCGCCCCCACCTTGCATCACCCCTTGTTTAATCTTGTCAATGTCCCATTCGGAAGCACCCACTGCAGCTGCTGCATCAGATCTAAACCAGGATTGGATGATCTCAGCTGTTGGTTCTGACACCTGGCGGATGATGGTTCGCATCTTGTGTAGAAGCCGATACACCTGATCGGCTCTCCCTCAGTGCCGTTAGCATGGTGGAGAGCTGCCAGATCAGCATCCTCTGGCACGATACCTGTAAGTAAACAAAATATACGCAAAAATTGAGAATCTAACCATTTAGGCAAACCATATCTCTTTAGTACTTATTGATATTTCATGTTCACCAATTTGTTGTTATGTTAAGGATGTAATATCGTGTTTGTTGAAGATTGATCTCAGAATAATCATCATCGACCGTTCGATCAAGATCTAAGTGTGTAGATTAAATACCAAATATAGAAAGAAATAAAACGGTAACGTGTACCGTCGTTACCAAAAATAGCAAAATAGTACAAACGGCTATATTTAAGCCTTTATGATAAATAGGGACTGTTTGTAACAGAAAAAGAATAATGAAAGTTTATACAATTATTTTTCTCCCCTCAGAAATTCATCTCTGTAAAAATATCATGGTATCAGAGCCATAGGTTCAAAAATTCTGCACAAGTGCCAACCAAACTAGCAAAGCTAGTCGGTACCAGCAAAAACCAGCAAAACACAAACAACAACAATCATCAACAAGATGTCATTAGAAGGGCAGCTACCAATGGAAGCTACTAACTCTTCTAAAATCACCAATGTTCTACTCAATGACAGAAATTATCTGTCGTGGTCACGATCAGCAAAACGAGCTCTTAGCGGCAGAGAGTTGTTAGAATTCATCACAGGGGATATCAAAAAACCCGAACCAGCAAAGCCAACAGAGGCAACCGACTTAGAAACAAAAGCAATGAGACAGTGGCAATCCAAAAATGATCGAGTCATGACTTGGCTTTTTGGATCAATGGAACCGACTGTCGCGGAGTTGTTTATGACAACCGAGACAGCCAAGGAGCTGTGGGATGCAGTTCAAGCTCATTTCGGCCAACAAAACAACTTCTCACATGTCTACCACTTAAAACAAGAAATCCAAAAAATCCAGCAAGGCACAATGAGCAACACCGAATATATCGACGCCTTAAAAAAGAAAAAAGATGAACTTCGGTGCTACCGACCGCCAACAACTGATCCGCAAATAATTCAAAAAAGAATCGAAGAAGATGATATTTTCGATTACCTTTCGGGGTTAAACCCCAGTTATGAAGCCGTAAGGTCACAGCTCTTGCTCACAACCGTTGTACCCTCTTTTGCCTCAATCACTCAAATGATTCAACAAGAAGAAAGTCGCAGGCTGGCCATGGGTGGTCCTCAAGCCAGCAAAGGCGAGGGACACGAGACCCATGCCTTTGCAGTAAAAAATCCGAACTTCTCCCAAAACCCTAGATTTCAGAACCGTCCAAATTCGACTGAGAGATGTACACATTGCAAGAAAGAGGGCCACACCCAAGACCGGTGCTGGTTTCTCTACCCGCATCTCAAACCAAAAAAATTCAAAAATTCAGAGAAAGGGGAAGGGAGAGGCAGCGACAGAGAAGAGGAACGGCGCAAGTGGGAAAGAGAAGGAGAAAAGAGGGGTTTCTCTGTTTCGGGCTCAAACCAGGAGATTAATCCCTTAACGGGTGCGCCTAAATCCAATTCGGGTCCGACTGGTTTTTCCGCTTCGGGTCAGCCCTTCTATTCCGCTTCCAATTCGGGTCCGCCGTTTCATTCCACTTCGGGTCCGCCTTTTTCCTTTTCGGGTCCGACTGGATTCTCTGCTGGATCCGAACCCTACAGCCACAGAGGCGCTGGCGGGTCAGAGCAAGGGCCTGGCGGGTCATATAACCAAAGGGGCACTGGCGGGTCAGATGAACAAGTCACCATTTCTCTACAGCAGCTAAGTATGTTGCTTGGAAAAAATGCCTCAATCTGTGGTACTGTCTCTAACTCAAATAATTCTAGTTTATTTAGTCAAATTATTTTAGATAGTGGTGCCACAAACCATATGTTTGGAAATAAACAATTTTTAGCAAATTTAAATAAGACCAATAGTAATCAATTTGTTATTGTTGCGAATGGTACGAAAGCTTTCATAAACGGGGTAGGGGAAATTAATCTATATAATAGAAAAATTAAAAATGTCCTATATTTAAACACATTTCCCATAAACCTAATTTCTATAAATAAGTTAACACAAGAATTAAATTGTAATGCAATTTTCTCTTGTGAAAATGTCGTATTTCAGGACCGGGAAACCGGCGAGAAGATTGGTGAAGGAATTCTTGAAAATGGACACTATATTTTGCAATCAAAACAATTACTTTGTGCTTCCGCTAAATCCGTTGATTTTGATTTATGGCATAAGAGACTTGGGCATCCATCCGACAAAGTTTTGAATAGTATTCTAGAATTTAAAAATTCTAATTGTATTAATTGTGAAACATGTAAGTTGTAAAAACAAACAAAGCTTCCTTTTTCTCTTTCAACTAGCAAAAGCGAAGCTATGTTTGATTTGATCCACTCCGATGTATGGGGAACGGCCCCAATTATTTCGTATAATGGATTCAAATATTTTGTTATATTTATTGATGATTTTTCTAGAACCACTTGGTTATATTTACTTCAATCCAAGGATGAAGTATTTAATTGTTTTAAGAAATTTCTATGTTTTATAGAAAATCAATTTAATGCTAAACTCAAAAATTTTTAGATCGGATAATGGAACGGAATTTATAAACAAAAATTTCTCAACATTATTTAAAGAAAACGGAATTATACATCAAACTACTTGTATAAATACTTCCGAACAAAACGGAGTATCGGAAAGAAAAAATAGACACTTATTAGAAATGACCCGTTCATTATTATTTCAAAATAACGTTCCAAAAATTTATTGGTCGGATGCCATACTTTGTGCCACACATCTAATTAATAGATTGCCAAGTGTAGTTTTAAAAAACAAAAGTCCTTTAGAAATTCTTTATCAAGAAAAAATTACATATGATCATATAAAAGTATTTGGGTGCACAAGTTTTGTGCATATTAAGAGAAAGGATAAACTTGACTTTGTATCTCAAAAAACTATTTTTTTAGGATATTCACATTACAAAAAGGGTTATAAATGTTATGATCCAATTAATAAAAAATTATTCATTTCTAGGAATGTCATATTTTGGGAGGGTGAACCCTATTTCAAAGAGAAGGAAAAAATTGACCAAACATGTACAAATGACCAATTTAATATGGTAGTTCCTTACATAGGTGACCAATATTTTGAATCAACTCAAAATCATGAAGTTGAAACAAATATTCATGAAGAAATTCATGAAATCAACAACAATACAAATGAAAATGAGATTGAGATGGAAAATGACCGAGTGGTTAGAAGGTCCCTTAGAGTACCACAACCATCCACTAGGCTTAGAGATTATGTAACCTATACGGTACAATATCCAATAGAGCAATTCATCTCATATGATAAAATTTCACCCGAATACCATGCATTTCTCACGAGTGTGGAAAATGAATTAGAACCTAAGAGTTATCAAGAAGCCATTGAAAACCCAATTTGGTGTAAAGCCATGAAGGAAGAACTAAATGCCTTAGAAAAAAATAAAACTTGGAAAATTGTTTCATTACCAAAAAACAAAAAACCCGTTGGTTGTAAATGGGTATATAAAACCAAGTATAATAGTAATGGTACCATAGAACGGTATAAAGCTAGACTAGTAGCCAAATGATTCACCCAAACCTATGGTATAGATTATAATGAAACTTTTGCACCGGTTGCCAAAATGAATACCGTTAGGATTTTATTTTATTGCCGTTAACAATGGTTGGGACCTTTACCAAATGGATGTAAAAATGTTTTCCTTCAAGGAACACTTGAAGATGAGGTGTATATGACACTACCACCCGGTTATAAATTGGAAACCGATTCTAACATGATTTGTAGGTTAAATAAATTAATCTACGGATTGAAGCAATCTTTACGGGCATGGTATGGAAAACTTAGCTCCTATTTAATTTCTTGTAGTTTTAAAATTAGTAGTGCCGACCATTCATTATTTACAAACCATAATGGAAAAAACACTACCCTAATCTTGGTATATGTAGATGATATCATAATCACCGGAAATAATTTAGAAGAAATTAAAAAATTCAAAATGCAATTAAAAGAAAAATTTGACATTAAAGATTTAGGATATCTAAAATATTTTTTAGGTATCGAAGTAGCTTACTCAAAGAAAGGTCTTTTTATTTCACAAAGAAAATACACAATTGACTTGTTAAAAGAGACCGGTAAAATAGATTGTAAACCGATCTCAACACCAATAGACAACAAGTGTAAGTTGAATATTGAGGATGGTGAACCATTAGAAGATATAAACCAATTTCAAAGACTTGTCGGAAAATTAATATACCTAACGGTAATCCGTCCGGATATTTCTTTTTCCATAAGCCAAATAAGTAAATTTATGCATTCACCTAGAACTCCTCATTTAGAAGCCGTAAATAGAATCCTAAGGTATTTAAAAGGAAACCCCGGTAAAGGTATTTGGATGAGAAACAACAACTCTAACAACATATGTGGCTATTCTGATGCAGACTGGGCCGGAAGTTTCGATAGAAAATTCACTACCGGTTTTTGCACGTTTGTAGGCAAAAATCTAGTCACATGAAAAAACAAGAAGTAAAATATTGTGGCAAGATCAAGCGCGGAAGCGGAGTATCGAGCCATGACATCAACCACAAGTGAATTAATATGGCTCAAGCAATTACTCAAAGATATGGGAATCAAATTTGATCAACCCATGAAGATGTATTGTGATAATAATTCGGCACGACACATTGCATCAAATCCCGTATTTCATGAGCGTACCAAACACATAGAAGTGGATTGCCACTTTGTTAGAGAAAATGTTCAAGCAAAAGAAATAGAGACACCCTTTGTGCGAAGTGAGGATCAATTAGCTGATATTTTCACAAAGGGATTGGATCTGAGACCATTCAAGACCATTGCAAGCAAGCTAGGCTTATTCGACATTTACAAGCCTAGCTTGAGGGGGAGTGTTGAAGATTGATCTCAGAATAATCATCATCGACCGTTCGATCAAGATCTAAGTGTGTAGATTAAATACCAAATATAGAAAGAAATAAAACGGTAACGTGTACCGTCGTTACAAAAAATAGCAAAATAGTACAAACAGCTATATTTAAGCCTTTATGATAAATAGGGACTGTTTGTAACAGAAAAAGAATAATGAAAGTTTATACAATTATTTTTCTCCCCTCAGAAATTCATCTCTGTAAAAATATCAGTGTTAATTCTCGAAATATGACTATGTTTACCAGCTTGAATACCAATCTTAACCAGTACTAATGTATCCTAATCAGTATGTACTGGTACACAAACAAATCAGAAGAAACAGAAATAACGTACCAAGTGTATCCATGTGGGTATCGGAGGGTGCTCGATAGAAAGCCTCAGAGGGAACCCCGGAGTTAGGTAAAGGCTTGTGCTTGGGGCGTGTGGAGGGAGAATTGGATTTTGGTGATTTTGAATAAGAAGGGTTTAGGAGTGGGGTTTATGGAAACGGAGGAGAAGTGTTTGTTGGAATGCGCAAAAGAGAGGAGGCGGAGGGAAGGGATTGTTAGGGCACGGAGAGTGCGCCCCGTTAGTTGCAGCATATCTTACCTGCCGCTAAACGATATCTGAATGAAGAATTGTACTGATGGAAGAGAGAGTGTGTTGCATCATATCTTTCCTGCCGCTAAGCGCTATCTCAATTGTACTGATGAAAGCGCTATTTCAGAGGCCACAGAAAATTCGAAAAAGCCTCCAGACCGAAATGTCATTTTGGTCTCAAATTTTTTTTTTAGAGTTTGCTTAATAAATAGTATTTTTGTAAATTTAGTTAAGAAAACATTTACATTAACAAAGATGTGTAATTCTTACTCACTAGGTTGTGCCAAAAAAATTGAAAATGAAATAGAGTAAATCAAATTTCATCTAATATTCTCTATAGGAGAAAAAAAATGATCCAGCTAAAAAGACATATTTAATTGTCTTTCGTTTTCAAATTCAATTTGACCTACATCCGATATGATATATGATACACAAGTGATAAATTCAACCAAATTCTAAAAAAAAAAATGGAACCATCTAATTAAATGATATCATTATGACCAAATAATATTCTTGTAAATTAAGTCATAAAAATGATAACATAATTGATTTCAGAAATTATGGATATTTAAAATCCAAATTATCTAATAATGTCAAGACAAATAAAAAGTATTAATCAAACAGAGGTGGACCCCTATGCTTTAAAAGAAATAAACAGCAGACCAAATTGCAAAGATACACCAAATTGCCAATCAAAAGAGTAAAGTTCTTGTGGCCATTGACAAATAAATATGCACCTTCAGATATCTCCATTTGGAGTCGCCCCACACATTAGGCTCAACCTCTCCTAGTCCAACAATAGTACCAATAAACCTAGAAGACAAAATTAATGGGACCGAATTGGCAATTCGGTCCGGGCTAAAAAAAACTCTTCGGTCTCTAGGTATTACACAAACGGCAACACAGTTCCAAAAGAAAAATCAAGTGGACCGAATTTGCAATTCGGTTCTTATGGTTTTTGTAAAAAAAAAAAGTAATCATGTTGGTTTGGTAAAAATATTTTTTTAATTATGTTTTTTTTTTTAAATCCGTGAATATAAATTAGGTGGTGTAAATTTGTAAGAGTGCCACATAATAGTTATTACGGATCAACCCGCGCTATATACTTCCATTTTTATTTTTAAAATCAAATCCAAACAGTTCAAAATGATATTTATATGAAAATATATTTGCATATCAAATTTTATATTTTTAATAAGTTTTTTTCCATTGTTTTAGATATGAATTAATCCACTTGTTTGAAAATTCTGAATGATTCAAAGGCAATAAAATTTTACATATCTAAAAAAATAGTAAAAAGTTCCAAAAAATGTAAAATTTGATCTGCAAAAATATTATCGTATCTATTTGAACTTTAAAAATAGAGATATAAATCCGTAGCAAGAATCTATCTGTGATATACATTATCATAGCCTCAATCAATTTGTTCAGAAAGTCCACAAGTGCATGCTCTTTTTCATATGGATCTTATAATTGTTTTATATTTAACTGAGCTGTTAGATATTTTAATAGGTGATCTTTACTTTAATCGATCGTACGTTTAACTTCAATTATACGGACAATGGAGAAAAAGGCACAATAAGCCATAGGAAGTGTGGGAATTGATGTGGAGTCATCTTAACAAAGAATCCTCACAAGAATTTCTCACATATCTATCTTCTTTGACAAAAAATAAAAAACATATAGATGCCATTTTGTCAAGTAAATGCAAATCATAGAACATCGTCAAATATTCTGCTCACAAGGAAATTTTGTAGCTGCATACGACAATCTATATAGTTACTGTGACTTGAGATGCAGAAATAAAACTGTTTCATATCTACAAACTCGGACAGTTCGGCAAGTAATTATGCACCAGGCATAAAGAACATAAAAACCTAATCAAATAAGTAGAGAAAATTTTTTTATTGACCAAATTACAAGCAAAAATAAGCCAATCGTTTTAGAGTATTTTTAATAAATAAAGTGGGGTAGACAGGTGAAAATTTGGTCATCGAGAGACCAAATAAAAATCACAGAGACAGAAAAAATAACATCTCCGTTCTTATTAGTTCAAAATGAATTCAAAATATTAACGCAACAAGAATGTTTTCTCAATTGAGAAAGACATCAAAAGCAACATAAAATTCTGTTAAAAAAATTGAATCTAACCTGAATCTAACAACCTTTAATGACACCTATAAAATCAATAACCAAGTCAAATGTCGCCTAATAACCTAAATCTAACAAATCTTTTATTATCACTAAAAAATCAATACCAAAAGAATTACATGTTTGCTTCAAATTCTGTGGGCCGCCATAGGGTTTTTTGAACACAAAGCAAGCCTTCAGTATCCTTGGTGTAGGTCATGCGGACCTCCCAGTTTAAGGATCTCGCCATTGCCTCCAGTTCGCTAATCGTCTCTGCTTTGTCCCTCACAATCAGCTTACCCTCGGGCCGCAGGATACGATCCACTTCAGCAAAAACTGGCAACAGACCACACCTACAAGAAGGAAACAAATCACCAATTACTTTCTCTGCTAATAATTTGCAATAAAAAGGGTAATGGTAGCTTGTGCAAGCTTTTGCCATATTTGTCAATTAGAAAAACTAACATGGTATTTGCAAAATACACAACATTCTCAGATTACCACTAACCTTGAGTTTACTTGCAAGCAACCAATGGGAAAATTAGAATAGCAGATGTACAACGAACCACTCATCGCTCATGTAATACTCGGTAAATTTGTACAAAATTGAGGACATAACAAGACTTCTGACATATACAAGCAGATTAAATTTATATAGATCTAAATGACTAGTAATGTCCACATAAAAGGGCTAAAGTGCCCATGAAGTTAATTGAGTTCATATTTGATATTAAACACCTAATATGTCAGAGTAGTCACACAGTGTTTGCATTTTGCCTTTTTGCAAAATTTACAGAAAAACCCTAATTTTAGTTGTTCAATTCAGAATAAGCTTTACCTGGATTTGAGCTGGGAGAAGAGATTGTCAGCATGAAGCAGATCATAGGTTCGAGGGTAAGTGCTGAAGGACTCACACCAGTCGTGATATAAGCCGAACAAACCCCGTTCATATATGATAGGTAATGTGTCTGGCGAGTCGGTTGTTACCACATTCATCACCCACACTTGCATTTCCCGTAGCGCCGCCGCAAATCTGTGAAAGACAATAAAGAAAAAGATTAATTGTGAATGTGGCATCTACTGATCTACATCAGTTTGTTTGGAGTTAAAAGTAATCTGAATAGGTTACTGCTAACTTTAGTTCATTTTTAGCCACCATATTCCCTACAAACCTATGAAAAGATTTACAGGACCTTTTTATGTGTCTATATCCTTCTGAGATTATGCAATGAGAAATCGAGATAATGGGTTTATTATATCTATTTGGGCCAGTTTTGCCATTCCATCACACTTCACCACATGCTTATAGCGGAAAGATTGCCAAAATCCCTAATGGTCCTTTTCTGCAATTTCTAGGAAACAAAGGAACTTTTCTGCAAATCTTACAAAAAAAATAAAGTAAATTGCTTACCCTCCATAAACAGCTCTCATGTCCATGACATTACGGACAGTTGACCAATCAATTCCCAGGCCATTTAGATAACTCTTTGAGACAACCCGTTTCCAGTGCTCATAGTCTGTTTGAAAATCGTATGAAGCTTGTTTTCCATAGACACCAATTTTGGATGACTTCTTAAGCCAATATGGCACCTCCACCAGCCTCTGCGGCCACTCCTGTGGCCATTGTGCCCCATGCACGGTGGGGTCCACAGGCACTTTGTGCATGCATGTTTGCAATGGTACATTCCTGTGTGTTATAAATTTAGAATAAGAAGCTATGTTTATGAGAAGGATGTGGCTTTCCACATTTGCACAGATAAAACGTTACTTCAACAAAATCAATATTACTGTTATCCTGTTTTCTTAACTTAAATACAAAACTAGAATACTAAACCAGCCATAAACAGTACCAGGACATGCCAGACAGTAAGTGCCATCATAAAAGTATCAACAGATAGAAATTCAAGTAACCGGGGCATGTATATTAGATGACAGTTCAATAAGTTTAAATGTCCTTTAGAAAAGAAGCATGTACCAAGATGCATCTCGGTCATCGGTATCTTCACAAAGTGGTGGATCCGTCGCCATTCTTGTCTCGTAGCAACTGTTATCACTCGGCTTCTGAAAAATGGCAAGCCCAACTCCATTCACCTTGTCTTTGGTTCTACTCACCATTTTCCAGCACATTGACTTTGTCAAGGCTGACATTGCTGCCCAATTAGAAAAATGTAAAAGTAAATATATTAGAAGTTATGTAAATATGTAGCTTTTTATCAATGGCAACCTTTTCTTCTTTCCAAGAACAGCCCTATGTAATTAAGAATAACGAACACTTTTAGTGACATAATGGTGATGTCTAATTTTATATTTTTTGGGAACTTTTTATGACTTTTAAAAAGAACAGCCTATGTAATTAAGAATCACGAACACTTTTAGTGACATAATGGTGAAGTAAACATGACAAAAGAGAAAGGAAAAATGTTAGTACATTTCCATATCGCGACATCTTCTTGAAGCTTCTGATAAACCGGAGTAGCAGACCAGACAAAATAGCCACCTGGACGTAACAACCGGTTCAACTCCAACAGAAGTTTACCACCTGCTCAAGCAATTATTACATAAAAGTTACATAAAATATTATCAAATTAATTGCAAGAAAATATGAGTTCTTAGGACTCAAAAACATTCAAAATGGAGTGATTAATTCATGTAAATATGAGAAATATGTATACAACAACTGGAGAAACATAAAAAAATCTAAAATGCCAGAAAACAAATGCAACTTTGCAAAAATATAGTGAAAAAAAAACCCTACATTATGTCTATATTGGATACCCATGCATTCTGCACATAATTCAAAGATTAACCAGTCATCCATGCACCAAAAGGAAATGGAATATTCAAAGAATAATTCACTACAGAGAAAAGTAAAAAATGACCTGGAATGCATAAAACCAATGTAAGTTGGAGCAGAGAACCATCATTAGAACAACACAAAAAACCTTTGTTGTACAAGTATAAAAACATAAGCAGCCAATGTTATGGAAATGAACAAAAAAATAAAAAAGTAAGATAACCTTCAATATGCCATGGCACTCTGCACCTGGCACAGTGTATAGCATCAAAAACAGCACTAGGGAATGGAAGCCTCTTGGTACCCATTACAGCTGAGATCGCCGGTATGCCTCTTTCAAGAGCAAACTGTACCTGTGCCTCATGCTCATCCTTTGGTGCAAACGACATCGTAATAACATCTTTGTCGAATAAGTAGCCTCCAAAGCTCGCAACTCCACATCCCACATCCAGAATTACCCGCGTTCTCTTTCCCCATGCAATGTCACTGTGTGACTATACAGAGAGGATCAATTTCGTCAGCAAAGAATAATATATTGCTTGCGTTGAGTATGCCTAGAATTGTTTGTGATATTATCAGTTCTATGTTCTGTTGTTTTCTATGTTAGACTTCTTCAGCATCCACATCTGTACATGAAACCCATTGGGTATTTATTTTTAATCTAACCAATTAAGTGCTCTCACAGGTTTTCTTTAACACATCCCAGTTACATTTGGATCAGTTTAATGTTATGATATTATTACCACAGAATTTGGTACCAGATAACCATTTTAACTAGGTGAAGGCAGTAGCTAGTAAGTACAGAAACATGGATGAAGAAAGTTATGTACCAGTAATTCGACTCCTGTATTCATTTATTTTAGGATCTTTGAGATGGTAGTCTTCTTGTCATGCTTATTTTTAATACTATTGATCCAAAAACTAAGAAAAGGAGAGAAACTTAAAAATATAATTTTGCAAGGGCAGAAATTTGAGGAATATACCGCTTGAATGACTTCAATGTAGTGTGAGACGCCATGCTTGAATTGTGTCCCACCACCAGGAAAGGTGAGGTATTCACCAGAGACCTTTATCCAGTTCTGGTGTCCTTTATACTGTACTAGCTGGGTGTGGGGTACATTATTGTACCATATCTGACACAAAAAAACCAACAAAATGAATAACTGGACAATTATATCCAGCAAAAGCACATTATAAATGAAAATGAGTAAAGCTAGAGTGAACTTAAGCTCAATAATGTGGTTCATGGGCATAACCACAGAAATTGTCGGTTCAGATTCAAACAATGAGTTTTAACAATCTATCTACTTCACGAGCCTACATTTACACTCCAATTTTCTTTAATTTTCTGTTCATTATGTAGATGATTAAGAGGTTAAAAAAATGAAGGTTGAAAATCCTTTTGGTGCATTCAGTTTTCAACAGTTTTTGACCTCTTGATCTTGTGCAAACAAACTCGAAAAATGATAAATTTCGAACTCCAATGCATGACTCATGAAGTAGATCAAGATCAACAATTTGAATTTGTCATTTCAAGCCAATCGGACTGTTTTAGAGGTTAAACTCACAAACCCCTTTGGTGAACTTAAAGTTCACCCTATCTTTGATTAAAAAGAAATACATCCACATTGATAAATGTACCTTATCCCTGCTAATTGGCCACTTTATTGGGCTTTTATACCCGTTTGGAAGTGGTACCAGACAAATGGGACCCAATTCAGGACAATGCCTCTCTCTATGCTCATAATGTTTTGTACTTCGAAGCTTCTTTATCGCCTTTACATTGTCAAGACATGGTATGTAATCGGCCCCAGCTGTGACATTACATAATTTCCAGCTATGACTAAATTTTTTATCTGGGATAGATAGAGAATTAGGATTTGAGTTTTGAATCTTTTCCTTCTCATTCTTTGATTCAGTATCTTGGGTTAACCATGAACGGGTTTGTGTACTCGTCTCATTCAAGAGCTCCGCCTGGGCCCCGTCAGGCAGATTTTCTATCAGTTTTTGCCCAGTTTCTTGTGATTTTTTCTCCTTCTCAGTATTTTCTGATTCTGGGTTATCATTCATTTTTTCGAAGTTCTCTTCAGTACCATTGATTGTAATACTATCAGATCCATCTAGCAAATAATTTTCTTCTACTTTTTGGGAATTTTCATCTTTTCCGGTATTTTCAGAGTCCAGCTCATCATTTATTCTTTCCATTGTTTTCTCAGAGCCATTTTCTGGAACTGAAGTAAGGTCTTTATCGTTACTCCCCTCCTCATTCCGATTCGGTTTCTCTTCTATCCTCTGCACAGGATTCTCTTTAAATTCTTCAGGTTTATTACCAGAATTGCCCTCAGATAGATCCGGACCCGAATCTGCTGGCAGATTATTATCTCTATTTTCTGATCTGTTGCTATCTGCTAGAGAGAACTCCACTGGGACCACAGTTGCTGATGTCATCATCCATACCCCGATCAAACAGAAAGCAACAAATAATACAATGGTGATACCAGAGCAATACGAAGAGCTCTTCCTGGTATCATTTCTTGGGCCCCGCTTGTCAGATGCCATTTCTTCGCATCTAAAGCAATTCTTCTGAGTATTATCTGATTTTAAAAGTATAAACAGAAAATACAAGTGAAACAGTATTAACGGATCAGCCTGTTGTTTTCTTTCCTTTTCATACTTTACATCTCAGACTAGCGTGTGCTTGATAATAAAAACCTATATTAATTCAGAATACAATAATGAAATCCTAAATTATCGTTTAATAGAATTTTTTTGTGAATAACTGTGTAATTAAACCTAATATAGGAACATAATCCTGCATAAGGCCTAGATTAAGTGCTTCGAGAATAATGAAATTGTTGAAGTGATGTAAATGAGAGAAATTAAAAATCAAGAATCAAGAAAAATCTGGAAAAAAAAAAACATATAGAAAGCAATTTCTAAGACAGATGCATGTAGACGATCTGATTAAGATCAAAGAAAAAGAAATGCCAGAACAGAACCTAAGACCTTTAGTTCGTAAAAGATCTAACACACAAAACATCAGATCAGACGCGAATGGAGGCCATGTCAAATCATAATTCTTGCCTTATTGAACAGAAAAGGGCAATAGTAACGTAAACGACAGATATCAAGAGAAAAACACTAGAATTACCAAACGGTAAATCTTACAAGAAACAAACAAGAGATCTTTACCTCTAATAACCTGAAATCCAACTCGAAATCGCAAGAAGGGAAGGATTAGTCAGCCCTTTTCAAATTTTGACTTCTTCGAAGATAGATGTGAGGAGTACGGATTCTCTGTGATAATCAAAACCTCGTAACTGGTGTTAAATCCAGATCAATCGATGATTCGATTAATCTTTATTTGTTAAGGTTTTCCCCCTATCGATTCAACGGATGCTAGAAAGAGAAAGTAAGGCACAGCAAGTGACAGTGGGGAGAAGACTGGAAAGTCAAAGAGTCGATAACAAGTTAGTGCGAATGATTTATAAGGAGATCTCTTGTGGTAAGTTGTCTTTCAGGAGTAGAATTAGTAGAATTGGAATTTATTATTCATTGATCCTGTTTCCAAGGGACTTCTATTGTCCAGATTCTCTGTGGCTTGGTATGAAGAAGGTATAGGCGTAACGAGTGATGTACCACCCGCCTGTACTGGATTTCCGTAAGCCATTCAAAATCTAACAAGTCCCATTCTTACACAGCATAAAATGGCGCATTTCTACACATATACAGACAGTAGAAGACAAAAAAGAATTATTTGATATCCTTTTCATTCCCTTTTATTAAATATTTATGTTAATATTTTCACATCATTTTGGACTACCATATAAAATATGATATATCATAACTCTTTATAGAGTTTAAATATACAATTATTGATATAGTGAGTAGATAAATAATATGAGGATACAAATTTCGAACGTAACAAAACAATGAATCTGTGAATTTTAGACATCCGAAATAAATCAGTGAAATAAATGAGATACTATAATATATATTTTTTAATATATTTTCTATTCACTTTAACAATGGTCGAATCTCTTATTTAAATAAATTATATAATTTCAGAGATACTTTTTAGTTTTTAGTCTTTACTGTACATTTTCATACACACTCTTAGTTTTCATACAGATTTTTAAAAGAAACTGAGGATATTTTCTCAGCTTTTATATATATTTGATACTATCCTACATTCCTACTTGTTATTTTTAATCCAATCTATGCCCCAAACATATATAAAACCGAGATTTTTATTAATATCCAAAGTTTAATAGAAATTAATATTTATGTCCAGAATTTTGAGTTTTCGCCAAAAATGGCCAGCTTACTTTTTTTTTTTTTTTTAATGACACTATGAAGAGCAAAATAATGAAATCTAACACTGAAAATTTAAATTTTTTGTTTAAATTATTTGTTAGATTACTTCTTTTGATTTATAATTAGCATATTTATACTAAAATACACTAGATTACTGGAAATTATGTTGAATTACACTATATTACAATAAATTATGTTGAATTACACTAAATTACGTTAAATTACAATAACTTCGCTAATTACGCTAAACTACGCAAAATTACGCTAAAGTAGACCGATTATGTGCCATCTTTAATGAATCATAAAAAATAGTAAAAATTGGTATTCTACAAGTTCATTATGTAACTAATTTACTGAGCTACTTAGATTGAATAATATAAATGAAAATCTTAATCGGAAACTTCAACTCAAGTTTTGAGGCTCTTCCCTTAGTTTTTTGGCAATTCTGAATTTTGAAATTCGGTATTGCAAGCACGGACGCATGCGCATTTTTGCAAGCTTTCCGAAAAGTGGTCATTTTCTTAAATCAGACACTCGAGCGCCGTTTTATGACCGTTTGAAGTTTCGCCGTCGTTTTCGCCTTTTCAGTGAAGATATCGTCCCTATTCATATGTAATTTAGCGTAATTTAGTGTAATTTAACTTAATATAGTGTAATTCAACATAATTTTCAGTAATCTAGTGTATTTTAGTATAAATATGCTAATTATATATCAAAAGAAGTAATCTATCAAATAATTTAAACAAAAAATTCCAATTTTCAGTATTAGATTTCATTATTTTGCTCTTCATAGTGTCTCTAAAAAAAAAAAAAAAAAAAGAGGGAGTAAGCCGGCCATTTTCTGACCGGCTTGGGCATTTTTGGCGAAAATCCAGAGTTCTGGGCATAAATATTAATTCCTATTAAACTTTGGATATTAATAAAAATCTCGGTATATAAAAGCATCATTCGGACAAACCGAAACCAAAATTTATCCGAAGAAAGAAGTGCACGCTATTCACATGTAAACTAAAAGACACACCAGTTAGTGTCAGAGTGCAAGTTCTATTGGGATAGCCTCCGGTGGTTATGACTGGAGGAATCCAGTTAAATTCAAAGTGTAGCAATAAATATCGCTGTCTAGACTCCGGATCAAATATATCTCAACTTAATACTGATTATATTATATGATTGACCAGCCTTTTTCATTCGCTGTTAAAAGTTTATGGAACTTAAGTTCAATCACGGGAATATAAAACTTAAATTATTAAATTCAATAGCATAAAAAAACATACTAACAAGAATCACATCAAGAATCATGTTCTTGATCATGTTTTAATTTTTTTTTTTTCGTTCATACATAATTTCAATGCAGATAGATTAGCTAGGGATGCTCATTAAAGAAATATTTTTAGAGAAGTATGAAGTATAATTACTAATTTATTGTATCAGAAGGAAATGAAAAATACATACCGTATTAGTACCAAAAGTATAAATGTCCCCTAATTGTGATTGGCGGCGAACATCTATAATAAACTAAGTAATTGTCTTTTACAATTTGAGTGTACCTTCCATATTTTTAAAATAGTATTGTGCTCCGGCATTGCAATGGAAATATATTATAAGAGAACACAAAAACTCATACAAAATAACATATTTTCATAAAAATTAGACTAAATAACAAATAACATATCTTAAATGACATATTAATGACATATACACATAAATAACATTCCTTAAATGACATATAATTTTTTTGATTTTTTTTTTACATACTTTCATAAAAAAATCTCAAACAAAATACCATATTAAATGACAAATAACAATCCTTAAATGATATAAAAAAAATAAAAATAGAAAGAAATGAAGACATGACCAATCATTTATCAATCATTTATTAATCAATTCAAAAAAAATTTAAATAATATTTAAAAAAATAGAAAGAAATCATGACCAATAAAAAAGATAATACAATTTTTTTTTATGAAAAAAAATGATATAATTTGCATGTGAATAGTACGTGCCTAGATAAATTTAGACTTCTACAAGTAAAAAAACATTAAAAAAGATGTATAGAATCAAAATATTTGATCGGAGGACTAATATTCAATTCGAAATTTTATCTTTTAATCAAAAACGTTGACTGATGAAGACATCTATGTGCTTAAATGTCCCCTAATTGTGATTGGAGGCGAACATCTATAATAAACTAAGTAATTGTCTTTTACAATTTGAGTGTACCTTCCATATTTTTAAAATAGTATTGTGCTCCGGCATTGCAATGGAAATATATTATAAGAGAACAAATAAACTCATACAAAATAACATATTTTCATAAAAAATAGACTAAATAACAAATAACATATCTTAAATGACATATTAATGACATCTACACATAAATAACATTCCTTAAATGACATATAATTTTTTTGATTTTTTTGACATACTTTTATAAAAAAATCTCAAACAAAATACCATATTAAATGACAAATAACAATCCTTAAATGATATAAAAATAAATAAAAATAGAAAGAAATGAAGACATGACCAATCATTTATCAATCAATTCAAAAATTCCTTAAATGACATTAAAAAAATAGAAAGAAATCATAACCAATGAAAAAGATGATACAATTTTTTTGATGAAAAAAAATGATATAATTTGCATGTGAATAGTACGTAAATTTAGACTTGTAGTTAAAAAACATAAAAAAGATGTATAGAATCAAAATATTTAATTGGAGGGCTGATATTCAATTCGAAATTTTATCTTTTAATCAAAGTTGTTGACTGATCAGAACATCTATGTGCTTAATATAAGAATGAAGATATTCTAATATTTTCTTTTAATCAATTCACATTATACGTTATCTTGAGAATCAAACTATGATCCAGTGATTATAATAATATCTTCCATGTGATCAGAGGTCCAGGTTTGAAATCAAATAAGAAATTTCTTATAAATATTTAAAATTGAATGATTTTGACCGCATTCTTACATAAAAAAAAATAACTTTTTTTGTTTTGTTTGCATAATCTTTCTCTTTCACATGCCAATACATATGCATGTATTAGATAAATAAAATAGATGGATATGTCTCGTGAATTATTATTTATAAAAAGTTCAATAACACTGGTTTTCCTAAATGCGTTAGTATTTTGATATTTAAAATTACCATTAGCAACCTCAAACATCCTTGTATAATAAATTCTCCATGATTTTATACCATAATCAAAAGCATAACAATGTGTCTTTCTAAAATAAATTATTATTATTTTTTTGCTCACAAACAGCTAACGTTCATCATATGGACGGAGTACAACAAAGTTATTAATTAGGGGATCAATTAATTAAAATTTACATATAATGTATTGTTCTTAACAATATATGTACATGTATCCATAGTACATTCATTAATTAAAAAATAAGTTATATACCTACTGTAAGATATAATATATACAATAATAATATAATTTACAAGAAATTATAACAAATCTTAACAACCCTAAGCATCATAGTTCATAATTTGAACTAAAATTTCAATAAGTATGTGGATCATGCAACCAATTAATCAGTTTTGGCTACCAATTTAGCGTTCTAAATGTGGCATCATTATTCATAATTTGAATTTATAATTTTGATGATTATGTACATTATACGATCAATTATTCGGTACCAGAATCTTTACAACACACATTCAATATAAAATAAAATACAATTATTGTAACTGAATCTCATCGTTAAAATAACATGTAACCAAATCTTTCTAAATATTTGTTTATAGCTGTTAGAAGAACTGCCATGATGGGTGTCTCCAACTCCATAATAAAATGAACTGGAGAGCAGTTGAGATTAAGAAATGGAGAATTTATACGGTTTTATTTTCTTTCTGTGGAGCAGTTTCATGCGACAAATACTCTCCAGTTAATTTCCTCTCTCTCTCTCTCTTTTTTCCCTTCTCCCCATTTTCGCGCACAGCGCTTCCTTCCTATCCCACTGTGCCATCTTCACCAGAAAATTCGAGACATCTCCCTCTCTCGATTTGTCGCCATTTGGAGAGAGCTCTCATGGTTTAAGCTCTAAGCAGCTCGAAAAGGTAAGTTTGGTTTAAATTTGGGTTTTTTTTTTCTCTCTTACTGAAGCCAGCTGCGTATAGATGAACCGAAACATCAAAATTGAAACAAAGGTCTCGTAGTTTCGTCTGATATTAGTTAAAAGTTTGCTTTTTTCGGATTAATTTGAGTTGAATGTTCGTTCGAGACTGTAATTGCGTGTTTATCTTGTCTAGTTATTGAATAACTCCAATTGATGATCTTTCGATTTAGGTGGTTGATTGCTGTGACGAATGGTTGGCTTTCTCTGTAGCCTTATATAGTAATATTTTAGTGTGATGGCTGATTTGGATTTTATTGTGGCGATTGCATGGTAACTGGTGTGAAACTGTGGTCTTTTGTTTCAATTTTGTACTGGATTTAGGGATAAATTGTGCACTGGTGTGAAAATACAACCTTGTGCTGTGTTGTACTAACACTCAATTGTTATCCTAATTTAGAATTAACTTGGTTGATTTTGTCATCAATTCTGGATATTTGGTTAAACCTGGGGGCAATTGAAGCTATTAGAAAATTACTTTTTCCCTTGTAGATCAACAAAATAACCTTAATTGATCTTCATTTTTGTGCAAAATTGAAACTCCAGTTTTGCAATCACCAATTTCAACTTTTGATAACTTTTTGACTGAATTAGATGCACGTTTATGTCTCCAATCTATTCGAGTTGGAATGTGTCGTATCTGAGTGTAAAATATCGGTCTCATTCCTCTAGAATATACCTGAAGTAGAATTTTTTATGAGATTACAATTCAAATTTTAATTTACTACACTTTTAATGCCTCAGAAAGCATTAAATTCTCTATCTGGTGATGGGAGTGAAGGAAGAAGAAAAGACAGAACCAAATGCTGATATCATCACCTCCAAAAGTACCATGGACACATCCTCACCAGTTCATAGTCAAAGCCTCGGCCCCGCACGCTTGTCCAGTTCCAGCACAGATAGTGATGCGGGTCAGCCCCTGTGCCGGGTCTGTCATTGCACTGAGTCTGATTTACGAGGTGAATCAGCCTTAGCCTTTCTAGGCATCATTCCCCCTTTGCGAGAACAACCTGAAATTCAAAACTTAAATCCAAATTCAAACTCAAACTCGATTTCGAATGAAAAATGCACAACTAAAGATACCTCCTTGGTCAAGCTAGTGAGCCCAGATGGGGAGATCTTTGTATGCAGCGAAAGTGACATTGAGTCGGGCCCCACATGCCTAGAGGATTCTTTAACAGATCTAGGTTGCTCTTGCAAGAACGAACTCTCCCTCGCTCACTACGCATGTGCTCTAAAATGGTTCATCAGCCATGGATCTACAACTTGTGAAATATGCGGGACGGTTGCGAAAAATGTTAGGATGGCGGATTTCAAAAAGGTTCTGGCTTCTCTAAAAGGCTACGATGAGTTACGCACAAGTATAATCACAGGTGGGTTGACCCATTTACGGGTTGAGAATGGGAATACGGGCGTAGACCCGGATGCGGTGGCAGGTATAAGGCGGCAGAGGCTCAGTGAAATCTCAGCTTGGTTCAACCCACGTAACTCTAGTTCGGTAGTTGCGGTTTCTCAGGGGCAAGATGAGTTGCATGTGAGTAGCCCCAGCAATGGTGAAAATGTAAATAATGGAGAGCACTGGAGGGACGGGCCTGGATGGGATGTGAGAGAAAATATGAGACGGGGACTGGAGGGGACGGGAGCATTTGTTGCCATGGGACTCATTTTGACTATTATAGCATGGCTTATTGCTCCTCATGTTACTAAGGTTTGTCTTTTCTTCCTTTTTGAATTTTCTAAACTTTTCTTTTTCTTTTATTCTTGGTTTGTTGGACATTGTATTGTATGCAATAGATAGTTATTATAATTATCTTGCTCTTTTTAGAGTTAAAATTACCGAAAAGGCCTCACAACATCTCTGTCGTTCAAAATAACTGTATTGTAATGTAGAATAATGTTAAGGAGACTTTGATTAATGAGGAGAGTTCAAGAACCTCTTATTTTATGTGCCTCAATTAATGTATAAAACCGAATTAAGGTATAAAACTGTTCAGATATGATCTATGTTACTTTTTCTATGTATCATATAAAAGATAGGCATATCCGATTTTACTTCAATAAGCACCAATAGGTCTGTTTGCACTAAGATTTTCATGCTCTTGTGCCCATCAAAATAAAACCGAATGATACAATGTTACAGTGCAGTAGATAAAGTGATATGGAAATATCTAGTGTTTTTTTCTATTTGAGTTTTAGATTTTTATTATTAAACATATAAAAGTTGGAGGCATGAAAATCAAGGTAATTGAAGCATCTAGATATATTTCAGAAAATTTGGGTAGATGACCAAATTGCCCTTGAAAGTAAATGCAATATTGGGGGGGTGAAATAATGCAGTAATTGCAAGAGTAACTTGTCTTGTTGGGTTAAAGCAAGCACAAAGTCTACAATTTTGATCGTGAACTGTACCAGTAGCATGACAGTACTAAACTACTGGTTCTTCATTTTGTCATTTGATTTGTACATAGTATGGTATGTTAACTTCAAGCCAATATTTTAGTTATTAGCGATACACTATTTCTTTTGCAACTATGATTAGGCCTAAATACCTATTATATGTTCATGTACAGACAGGTGCTCATATTGGAGTACACCTACTTCTTGGCGTATTATGCAGTTTGACCCTTGTAATCTTTCTTCGATTCGTAAGTGCACCTCTTTTTTCCACAACATATATTTTTACTAAGCTAACAAATATGTAGATCTACCAGACTGAAGTAATAACCTTTTGGAGTTTATTATCAGGAATACTTCTCTTCCAGGTTTGAAAGGCAACTTCTTTTTTCTGACAAAGTTTACATAAACACATGACAGGTAGTACCAAGAGCAAAGTACGGACCAGCCCGGTACTGGGTGGTTTCATTCGCATTTTTATTTTTGGTGTTTGGAGTTTGGATTTCACGTACTCGTAACATTCGTTCCTCCTAAGTTCACATGAAAGAAAAAAAATTAGAAGTAATAATTATCTCTGCTTTCAAGTTCGATACATAATTGAAGGGAGATAAGTAGGTTGTAAATATGAGAGATTTAGAGCACATCACTTTGAATCCAACAGGCTGTGATTTTTTTTTTTTTTGTGTTTTGCTTGTTTTATTTTACTTGTGTATCGTTTGCTTATGGTTATGATCTCTCTTGGTTATTTTTATTATTTTTTTTTCTCTTTGGAGATTTTTCCCTGAATATAAGCTTACATATATTGCAGTGTTATACTTTTAGCAAATTGCACTAATCAAAATCATGTAATAGTGCTAAATAAATCCAAACTATTTTAACACAGAACACCCAAATTTTTTCCATTTTATGTACCGCCACTTTTGTACAGGAAAAAAGAAAAAACTACATCTTAAATCATAAATTTTTACACACTCAACAAGTATTACTTCTCACCATCTCCTATGGTGGATCCTCCTCCCATGTGCCTTCTGCACAAATCTCGATGTGTGCGTAACCCTAATATTATGCACAGAGCTGCCATGCCTATGTCTAGGCCTCGGCTCTCTCTCATCCATGACAATTGAATGCTTGCTGATCCCGACTCTGATCCTGTGGGACCGTGGCTTCAGTGACCTCTGCATGTAAAGCCGCCTCCTATCATCCCTCAACTTTTGTGAAAAGGTCCTTCCAAAACTGACATATCGTGCCTCCTCTATGTCGTCTTCAGTGGTTGAACTTGAGTAAAGATAATCCTCCATTTCAATCTGTCTCTGTTCTTCTCTTATTAGGTGAACTCTTTTTATCTTGTACCAGAGGTACATGCATGTATATTCACTTGCATAGAAGCATGATGAAACACATGCACGTAACATCCTGCTGAAACCTCTGCCGATGCATTTGCATATGCCGATCTTGTATAGTAGGTAGAGGAATAATAGCACTGCATTATGAATATTTTAAAAAAAATCAGGATAAAATTTGAATGTGACTGCTTTTGGATAGTTTATTTGATGAAAAAGAAAAACAAAAAAAGGAAACTATATTAGGATAAATAATAACAAACACATGTGCATACAAAAACAAAAAATGGAGTTTACTATAGCCTGTGGGTCTGGTGAGATGTACTGGTGAGATGTACTGGTACCAACAATGACAATAATGTAGTAATCATTGGTTTAATTGGTGAGATGTACTGGTGAGAGGTACTGGTACCCAAAGACTATAGTTTACTATAGCCTGTGGGTCTGGTGAGATGTACTGGTACCAACATTGACAGTAATGTAGTAATCATTGGTTTAATTGGATAGATTGCCTTTGAAGGGTATTAAGCAAAAGTTCCTTTGAAATATAAATGACATGAGACTGATTAAATGCAAGTTACCAACGTAAAGAAGAACTAGCACAGCAAGTAGCTTAATTAAATTTGCCACGCAGAAATTCTCAATGTAGCATATGAGATCCCATGTCAATCCGCATACTGAACTGGTAAAATATATCAGGTACATAATTGAAGTTAGTAAACTTCGGTGAAATATTAAGATATTGCAAATCTGTTTAAACATAAAAAATAACAGACTGGTACACTAAATTTCACTAGATGAGCAGTAGATAACAGGACTGTACAACTATGCTGATATGAGGTGTTATTTATTATTATTATTATTTTTTTGAACCAGACTGGTATAGCAGTAACATAGTTGGTTCCATTTTAAAATTTCAACATGCAAAAATCACACAGTAAGAAAAGAAAGAGTAATAATATATTTCAATATAGTCCCTATTACCTGCAGGATTTACCAGAGAGGAAGTCTAATGGTGCTCGAAATAGATCACTGATAGCTTTTGTAAAACTTGATATTAGTGATCCCACAGCATTTCCCATTTAATTTCAAATTTCAAATTCTTCACACACTAAACTTCTTTCTTGAAGTACCTGAAAAAATTGAACTTATATCAGATAACATACTCTGAACAACAAGTACTTGAGTTTACGAACCGACTTTGCCAGTAGAATTCCATCAATTTCTTAGAATCTTGAATTAACCAGTAAAAAAATCTCTTGAGGAGTGCATGTATTTAATTATATTTCGTCTTAATCAAACGGATTTGGTGCCAAAAATCTTTCACAAAAGGTACTAAAAAACACCAAATTTGCAACTCCAGTGGGATATTTTGAGATTGTGTGAAGGACTGTATTTTTTGTTCGCACTCTTTTGAAAAAGATGGAGATAAAATAAACTCAGAAAGCCATAGTTGCACACTAAAGCGTTGTTTCATGGTTAGACACAGTTTAAACAAATTTGGCATGGAAAAAATGAAAATTTGAGAAGAATTCACCGACTCAAATTATGTAATGCTTCAAGCAGTTTCTTGATTTCTTTTGCTTTTCTCTCGCGAGAACTCCTTTACTTGGGGTACTATTTATTTATTTATTAAAAAAAAACAATAAATAAAATGAAAAATGAGAAGTGCGAGTGATATAATCACACCCCTCTGATATTATTTATTGTGCAATTATACCCTTGAACTTTTATTAATCTTTGTATATCAAATCAGAGTTCGACTTTTATTAATTTTGATGGACATCTTTGCAACGAAATGACTAAATTTTTCTTGGAAAATTTTCATTTTTGTTATTCTCTCTTATGATAGTAAGAATATTTGTAAATATAAAATATTTATATTTACATATATTTTTGTTATTTAGTTTATTGAAAAAATGTAAAAAAAAAAAAATTGAAAAGATTGCAAAAATTAAAACTTAAATAAGAAAACATTGTTGGGAAAACTGATCGCGTGACGTGACATGATCGAGTCAATTTGCGTGACGTACCTGTGTCATTTCCGTCGAAGAGAAATACATCAAAACGATCCAGATGAACAAGTTATGCAAATTACGTCACATAACCAACACATATTACGTAACGTGTTTCCCATACCCAAGACGTGCCGTGACGGAACTGTTAATACTCTGACTTTCTTCAATATTTTCAGTTTGAAGATAGCGTACGTACAAAATTTCGTATTATGTGACAAGACAAAATCACATGATTAGATACACAGTATTAATCTTTATCTTTAGTAATATGAAAATCAAAAGTAATGAAAAGATAATCCAAGACTAGAAATTTTAATAAATAGGAGTTGGAAAATTTGCTAATCGGAACTGTAAAGCCACTTTAAAATTTGTAGATAAAAACTACGATCTTATTTCTTCATTATCACTGTATATATATTTGATTCAAAAGAGTCACAAATAAAATCTGCCAACTATCAATTTTAAAAATGTTCTCCGATCTATAATGTTCCCCTCTAAGAGTTTGAACCCTTCAAAATGCAATTTGTTGATACTGTTTTAAAAGAGGTGCTTGCAACACCTAATTTGGTCCCGACAAACCAAACTTGTCTAATCCGTTCTGGCTTGACCACTGAAGTTTGGAACAGGTCAATTTGACAAAAGTTTTTTTTTTTAGCTCGTACTAAATTTCATTAAAAAAATATGAAAAGAAAAGATATGAACTCTGATCACAAAATTATGTAAATCAATGTTGTTGTCATTTTTTGTGACCAACTTGGTTTGAATCTCATCTCCCCCTTAAATCTTCTTTTGAATTCGAAATAGCACTCAACTTGCCATTATCAACAGAACTGACCAAAATATGCGCATTTCAGCCATAATTGACCAGAATTTGAACCTAAATGGGATTAATACTTGTGTGTTTTATTTCCTTGTCTGTTGCCATAATTGACCAGAATTTGAACCTAAATGGGATTAATACTTGTGTGTTTTATTTCCTTGTCGGTTCAACAGATCAGACGATTATGCGACAAACACCTCTCTTAATTTTTAAAACACAAAAGTGTACAAAATTTGTTGTGCCTAGTAACATGCATCATCAACAGAGTAAACACAACTACATACGGTTTTCTTTTGATCAAATAACCTTAGTTGCTTTCATGATATAACATCTAGATGCAATTATGGGTCAGTAGTTTTGTCAGGACTAGATTGTGATATTTCACAATACCAGAAAGCATCAGTCTCTCTCTCCCATGACAGATTCACGTAGTTCAATCTCTTCCTCCTACAATAGGTTCAAAAGGATAATATGGTAATTTGTTAGCAAGTTCATATGCATTAACTGATAGAGGAGGGATCAACTTACAACAAATTTGAGTTACAACAAAGTTACAACATTCATTTTTTTCATTTTCAAAGTCCAAATCGTCGATCCAAACCGTTCAACATGATCTCCACAATAAAATGTGCTTGCAGATCAAATTTTACATTTTTTTGAATTTTTTTACTATTTATTAAGTATTTTACAAAAAATAACCATACTTAGACCATTGAATTTTGTACCCATCTTAATAAATAGTAAAAAAATTCAAAAAAATATAAAATTTGATCTGCAAGTACATTTTATTTAGATAATCATGTTGAACGGTTTGGATCGACGATTTGGACTTTGAAAATGAAAAAAATGAATGTTGTAACTTTGTTGTAACTCAAATTTGTTGTAAGTGGATCCCTCCTCTAACTGATAATATAGAAATATTTGCAAAGAATATTTCAATTAGTCAGATAAAATGGTTCATAAAGTTGTTCCCATGTTTATTTTATGCTGATTTCACTCTTACATTGTTTCAGGTTTTGTTTTCTGTTGGCTCTATTGGCAATTAGCAAAATATTGAGGGGTGTTTTTACTGGAACTCAGATGCAGTTAAATACAGTAAAACAAGAGTGAGGCTACGGTACTATGCATAGCACATATTAGTCCGTACTATGGATCAATATCTTCATTTGCAAAATCCAAACAGTCGATCTGAACCGTTTAACATGATCTCCATATGAAAATGTACATGTAGATCAAATTTTACATTTTTTAGATTTTTTGTAATACGATAGAAAATCACATGATCAAAAGATTCTCAACGATTCAAAAGTAGTGATTTTCAACCTATCTAAAGAAATAGTAAAAAAATTCGAAAAAAAAATGTAAAATTTAGTCTGCAAGTACAGTTTCATATAGAGATCATGTTGCACAATTCACATCGACTGTTTGGACTAGGGATCTAAAAAAGTCGTGGCGTGACCGGATACGTCACGGTTCCGTCATGGCATGGCACGCCACATGTGCAGGTCACGTGCCGTGACTTGTGTGACGTGACCATCTTTTGAAAATTTAGCATGTCACGGCACGTGGTCACGCGAGTCACGTGTAATTAGAACCGTTAGATCTTGATCGAATGGTGAATCTTGAATAAACTAACTTAAATTATGAAATAAAATAGTTAAATGTGACCAAACGTAACCAGTCATGGCGTGCCTCGGTCAAGGTGTGACTAACGTGCCGTGACCATCCTTTCGAATTTGGTCACGGCACGGCACGACACGTAAAAATCTAACTTGATCACGGCACGGCAGGTGACCCAAGTCACGGCAAGGCATGGCACATATTTAGATCGCTAGTTTGGACCTTGAAAACAAAGATATTGATCCATAGTATGGACCAATCTGCGCTATGCATAGTACCATAGCCTCACTCGTAAAACAATCATAATTTGTACCAGATTAGCCTGGATCATGTGACTAAACATGCAAATGCTGCTGGACAAGTACAAATAATCTAGATGTATAGATGTAAAGGAATCAAAGGCAAAGTAGTAAAAACAGACTAGAAGCAGGTAACATACCACCATAGCATTAAATTCAGTTTCTTCAGTGACTGCGCCTACTACAGCTGGATCATCCAATAAATCCTATTTTTGCACAGTACATTAGAAAAATATGTCCATGTAAAACCAAAGATTATAAATGTATTCAAATGGGAGATGTAAATATTAATTAGGCAACTTACATCATCTGCAATTTTTAGCACACCATCATTGTCCTGCATAGAAAGTAACACAAAGTAATTTAGAGTTTAAGCATAGCTAAAAGAACAATTTTCAAGTTATCTATCCCAGAAAGAAAAAAAAGAAAAAAAAATATTACAAATTAAACTATTCCCTAATTCAAAATATGAGATATTACAAGATAAATACATTTAATACTGATACTAATGACCATGTTGCTAAAAGTAGAAAGGGATAAAATGTAAAATTTTAATGAGTGCAAGCTTAAGAGGTACCTTAACAGCAACAAATAGAACAGGATCGCATGGTGTGTAAATCATGTAGTGGCCCCCATCCTGAAAACCACATTAATTTGATGTATCCAATAGATAAATAATTAATAAAAACAAATCGTCAACAAATAAATGAATCGATAAATAAAAAGTGGATCTTACATGATTGAAACAAGTAACTTCTACACCTTCAGAAGACATCCCATCTAGAGCGTCACCACCATCTACCATTACAGAAAAGATTAACAAAATAGTTGTGTAGACACACTTGCACTTCTTGTCAATTTTTATTTATTTATTACCTGTATTAAAATCAAATATAGCATCCTCACCATAGCAAAAACCTCCCCTGGCCGTCAAGCAAAAACTAATACAGAATCCCAAAAGACATGTAACCAAATTAAGAACCAAAAAAGAAAAAGAGAAATGTTTTTATATGAATAGGGGCATGACAGTAATTACCCACTATTTACAAGATGCATATGGATTTTAGCAAGGGCATATTCTGCTGATGGAAGCACCGCATTTATTTCTTCATCACTTATCTGCCATAAAGCATGATACATTAAGTTTTTAATTCCATTTTGTGTTTCTCTATGTGTGTGTGTGCGTGCACGCGCATGTGTGTGTGTCTGAGAGAGAGCAAGTACTGATGTCCATCCACTGAAATTAGCACTCCTTAAGATCAGCACTGGCCTGAGAAAAAAAAATTATCTTCAGAATTCATTGCATAAAGCCCTTAATAGCACATCAGTTACTATTATTTTTGTATCAACCCTTCAAAAAAATGACAAAAATATTCTCCAGTGATTGAAGTATTTCCATTTAATACAGACACCTACCTAAAGAGGCTATTCAAGGGTTTGTACTAAAAGAATTATGTAGTTCTATACAATATTGCAAGTATACCCATCATAACAATATTAGGTAAAGTTCTCAGTTGTACCAGGAGAGTGGATTACAATATAACATATTCAAAAGGAGGATTATCTTTACTCACATATCAACTGGGCAGAGAACCATGCAGTCATGTCCTTGCGAACTTTTAAATACTCGCCTAATTACACATTCTAGCGGCCAATTATTCATTGGATCAACCTGCAGTGAAAACTAATTTTTGTAATTATTCTGCTATTCTCATAATAACCCAATATTGGTTGCTATAACACCAAGTTCTAAGAAAATTAATTTACACATGATCTAGTACTGAAAATGAATTGTCAGTTGTATATGGAATAAATAACACATTCTATAACCTAATAAAATGCATAATAGCTTTATTTACTTCACTGATCAGGTCAGGTGCTGGTAAAACAGTAACAGTCTTAGATATATATGCACTGGAAAGCTTATCAGAGCTTATTAGACAATACGTGGCTACTGGAGGTTTCCATTCAAGATTATACTGGAGTTACTTCTACTGGTGTTGCAACATTCATACCAGAATTACAGTATTACACAAACAGAAAAGGTGCACTGGTTTCCCTTAACCAAACTTGTAACCAGGGTTTAGATAGCAATTAGACTCTAGATTAGATTCATACATTGGTTATATCTACAGATGTACATTCGATGTAAAGATCAATCAAAACTTAATACAAAGAAGCATTATTTTGAAATACACAGCATATCTTTCTCACTTTATAGAGCTGAGTACCAGCTTTTTATTTTTTGTTATTTGAAAAAAATGCTCTGAGGCCCATTTTATTACTAGAAAGCTGAGTACTAGTAAATTACATCTAGTCTGATAAACCCTAGGATTCATATATTAAGTACTCACGATTGAAACTAGTCTTTTATTAGAGACCATGAGAACCTTCCCTTCAGGGTCGAGCACGAAGCCAGCTGGCGGCTTGGGCAAAGGCGCAGCCATGTCGTCATCAACATCATAATCCTCATCGTCATCTTCCTCCACGTCGCGAAATCTCCTCCGCCCACCGGCCTTCCTCTTGTCTGGCCTCCTCCGGTTCTTCACTGGCGCTGCCGCCCGTGTTTGCTCGTCCTGTTTAACCGCGCGAAGTGGGGCCACAGAGTGCCACGTGGCGGATTGCGTGGAAATCCGTGGGAATTGGCACAAGGAGAGACTGGTTCGAGTAGGAATTTGGAAAGTAATTGGATTGGGAGAGGTGGTGTGAAATGAAATTGTTGTCATTTTCTTTTGTAGTTTTTATTTGTAAGCAGGGTTTTGCGAGGTTTTGCTCAGGGGATTTTAAGGTGGATTGGATTATAGAGAGGCGAACTCACTCACTCCCGAGTGCGTATTCTCTGAGATATCTCAACTTTTGCGTGACCGACGTGTACTGTTCGGGGAAAGAGCAGGGAGACAGTATTATTTGTGCTTTAAGATTCGTGGAGAACGTATTTGAACGGTTGAGATCTACCAGAGAAACACTCAAAGTTTGAGATATCTCAGAGGATGCGAATTCCTCACTCCCTCCTGTAGTCCAATGTCCTATCCAAATCGAACTGTAAAAATAATTTCCAGTAGATTTGTTGTTGTAAATCAATGACAGATGGGACCCAGAACACATAATTTTTAAGAGACGAAAGGATGCTTGTGACCCACTTGTCAGCGACTTGTAAGAGGAACTTGGCAGAGAACCTGACGCAGAAAACCCGGACCAGGATGAAGAAAGGAGAGAGACTGCAGGAGTCCAATTTTTGCATTTAGTATTTTTGTTCTATGTTGTTTTGATGGGATGGGTCGGCTCTCAACTGAGTAAATGTAAATTTTCAATTAATCGTGATTTAGTTATCACTTTGTCATTTATTTACTTGGAAAAAGAGCCAATAGTACATCACATGTATAATCAAATCGATATTGTATTTTTTTTTTTGTTTAAACATGGTGAAAGTTGATTTTTTTATTGGGAAATGAGGCTGTATATATTGATTTATTTTGTTTTTATAAGGTCGGCTCTGTAACTGATTAAATGAAAATTTTCAAGTAATTATGGTTCAGTGGCCATTATGTTGTTTATTATCGAGTAAGAAGTTACTAGTCACTTTATACATGTACAAATTGAATTGATATTTTAGAGTTGGACTGTTATACTTTATGAAGGTTTATATTTTACTTTGCATTCATATTTCTGTTTTTAAAATTTAATGAATTATCTATCTCTCTAAAAAATTAGTTGTCTGGATTTTAAAAATATGAATGTGAAGTAAAATATGACTTTTACTTCATGAAGTATAATATATAGTCCAACTTGTGATATACCAGCACTTCCAAAAAAAAAATGAGGAAAGCTAAAACTCTATCTAATTAATCCATCTAAAACATGTTTGATATAGTTAATATTGGTGATAAGGAGGGCCCAATGGAGTACAAAATATAAAACAAATAATAAAGATAATTACAGATAAAAAAGGTACTAAATATATTATCAACAACAATTACATTAATCTGTAACTTTCGCATCAATAAAACCACAAATTAGATTACAATACTAAATCTATTGCAGCAAATTAGAGTACATTACAATAATCTTGATAGAATTTACAATTTAACATCCAAGACTAATTACAATAATTTATTGCAGCAACACATTGGAAAAACAAAAAACAGAAAGATAACTATACAACCTAACCAAATCCCCACCTGACCAGACTTATTCCAGAGCCCTGAACAATAGGACACATCTTCTACTAATATAAATTTTGTGATGAAATATTTACCCATTCGTTCAATAATTCCATAGTCTTCTCAATTTTTACAGCGCGTTTCCAGTTTTTACTTAGGGAGCCGCTGTGTTTCTCAAAAGCACAAGGCGTGATCTTTTCACCCATGCATGAACTGCACTGGCATGAAATCCTGTCAAAATTTAAGAACATGTAAATAACATTTTACAATTGATACTGGGCAGAGAAGAGTTTAAGACCGATCACTAGTTTAAAAAGAAGAAAAGAACTGTGAACGCTGGTTACAAAAAGGGTGATTATTATAAAAAGGAAAAAAAATGCTAAGCTAAGGTCAACAGAAAGGAACAAAAAATAACAAAATTGAAAGTATACATACTGTGCCATGCTGCATCCCTAGAAGCTAGCTGAATGAACCCACCAGGCTCAAAGCGCTGGGCACTACCAACAAATCAGCACCAGCTATGACATGGTGCTCTCACATCTGCTCTCACAAAGATAAGATGAAAATTTTCATGAAAATTTATCAACAGAAAGAGAACTCAAATTTATTACTTAGGACACAATTAGAGACAACTTGACTGTTAATTAAACCCATAATTTGAGTGCAATTTGGCCACTAAAACCGAATCATCTCAGAGAAAAATGCACTATCAGTTGACCAGCTTAGAATTTCTTTGCATTATAAGTTAACCAAAAGCACATTATCAGTTGACTAGAGTGATATAACGAACTAAAATTAACAGTATTTAATGGAAGTAAGGATATGTCCCACAGTCCAATATATAACCAAACAAACATTACAAGCTCTATGTTTTTTTTAATCTGTTATACAGTTATAGTTTTATGTTTTTATTTCCTTATTATAGTATATGGTATTAATTAGTACTCCTAGTACATTCTTTATTCAATTAAGATCAATGTATACTGACCTTTTTTGGTTGTCTTCTTTTTCCTAATTAATCCATTCATGCTAAAATAAAGCGAGTCTGTCTGGCCTCAACAAAAAAAGGAAGAAAGTATTTATTAGCTGCAGTACGTTGCTTCCAGGTCTAATATACAACTATCACTGTTCATTTAAAATTATCAAATATTTTGCAAACAAAATAAATGAAAATATAACAAATTTCTTAAGCCTGGTCTAGTTTTAAAAAAGAGATGCACCTCTAATATCTTGTAATTTACCAGTACTTCTCATATACATACTGATTTAGATTATGTACTGATAATTATCCAGCACAACGGCTATTATATTTAAAAAAATTCAAATAACGATACACAAAGTTGCAATTTTATAGTACTATAATCTAAATTTTGTAGGTAACTTTCATATGTTAAAAAAAATTATGGGGAAATACAACAATAATTGCATTAGCATAAAATTTACTTGGACAATGAAGAAATCTTTGTGCGTGCCTGCATTTACTAATTGTCATCTTAAATCTATATGTTTGGCTATAAATTGAACTATCATATAACCAAAAGGAAATTTTGAGAAACATATAAATAACACAAATAATAGACCATTCATTAATGACGTGGATTCTAAATTTTATTTATTTTTTCCACCAAAATACCGTCATCGTTAATGAATTTATCCCGTAAACACTATTTGCCACACATGCTACTTTGAAAAAAAAATGCTAACTATAAGATTGTGTACATAACATCGAAAGAAAGAAATTAAATTTCAAATTTTGAGAAACATATAAATAACACAAATAGTACAAATAGTAGACATAATGTTGTGGATTCTAAATCTTGTTTCGCACCCCACCCCACCCCCCCCCCCCCCCCCCCCCCCCCCCCTCCCAATACTATCATCATCGTTAACGAAATTATTAATGTTTTTCCGTGTACATTGTTTATGAGACATGCTACATCCAATTTTTTTTTACAAAATATAAGGTTGTACATGTACATAATATCAGGAGAACAAAGAAATTAGATTTCACAAGTCAATTCAAACAAAGACAAATATTTGATGAGTTTCCAGTTTATTTTTTTTGAAAAGTTTTGCAGAAGCTGCGAAGTCGTGAGGGGATATCGAACTCTCGACCTTTGGATAACCAACAATTAATAAATACAGGCCCGCACAAAGATTGTTAAAACAACATACCTTTTTCAAAATTCTGCCAACCATAATTGGAGCACTGAATCCAATCTGTATGTCCCTCCGAGATAAATTGAGATGTTCAAGGTTATATTATTTCTGCACTATATAAATTTTAAAAATTGTGCATTAGGATTAAGCAAATTAAACGTGAACCGATTAGGAAAAAATAAATCTTTTCATATCAAAGGGTTTGATTTGAGATGAAATATTTAGCAAGATTTAATGGAATTATTTGAATGGACTGAATTTGTGATGGTACTAGGTACAATAGGAAGGTATGACGGAAAGATTTTGATGGATGAATTTGAGATAAGGTACAATGCCTTCAAACATATTATATACTGATCAAATAAACATTTAAATTTATACTAAAAATTTTCAACTTACCATGTGTCATAACAAAATAAAAGGTACACAGATGTCCTAGTTTAGTTCACTAGTTTTAATTAAAGTCTTTATAGAATTGTTAATGTTGAATTCATCGGAGAAGATAAAGATCAGTAAATTTCGTTCATATTTCATTTGTTATTTGTGGGTAGGCTTAAGTTGAAATAAATGTCTTGAAGAATTAAAAAATTGAACCTTTTATAAAAAATTGAACCTTTTATTAAAAAATGTTAAACAAAAACATTAAATAGAGAATTATAAATTAAAATAAAATAAGAAAACACAAAAACATTAAATAGACAATTATAAATGAAAAATAAAATAAAAAAAACACCGAAACACGACATACCTTAAAGCAAAATTATGGCAATAGCAACCGAGGCTTCACTTCTCTCCAACTTGATGAGGATATATTGTGAATATTAATGAGGTTTAGGTTTAGTCATTTTATATATGCGTAAAGAAATGGTTCGTATTGAATAGGAAATGTGGGACTAAGAAATATGAGAACCGGTTTATTCATTTTATAGCTGCATAGAGATATGATTTCTATTAAATAGGCAATGTAATTTGAAAACCGGTTTGACAAATATATGTGATTTTGTACCTATTTAGAAAAATAATAAAAACTCCAAAAAAATTAAAATTTGATCTTCAATTAATTAATATGAATATCATGTTGAGCGGTTTGATCGACTGTTCGGACTTTGAAACAAAAACTAAGAATCTGAAGCATGATTGGAGCACAAAACCAATTATGCATTTTAACTCTACTCAAGTATCTCATTAATAATATTACATATTAATTTTAATTTGTTTTAAATATTGGCTTAGAAGTATATATCTAATTTGCATCAATAACATAAGTTTTGTAAAGTACGTATCAATCATATATTAATAAATGTTATTTAGATTTATGTAATTAAACACGTTGAACAAAACATCAACTTTAGGCAAAGCGAAATGGCGAAATTTTAACTTGGGCCCTTTCCTAGTTTTACTTTAATGGGTTTGTTTTTGAGGGATTAATTGTGCATGATTTATGGGATCTTGATAGGTTTATACCCATGAAAGACTTTAATTTTGTAGAGCTTATAAGGGGTGTGGTGTTGTGGACAATTTGGTTAGAGCGAAATAAAGTGATATTTAAAGGTGGACAAGTGCGCAGTGTGCAGAGTTTAGGGGCTCAAATAGTCTCAACAGCTAAATTTTGGTGCAGTAACCTATCGTATGATACTTTGGCTCATTTAATTTGTATGCTATGCTACCTTTTGAGGTACAGGACCTACAAGGAGGTTTGCCTACCATTACAATTAATGGGGGCTACAACCCATATGCCTGGGATCGGAACTGGTTTTGATGGTTCATGTTCAGGTTCTTCTGATGGTAGCAGTCTAGGTAGTGACAAATGAGAAAATTGAAGATTGAAGAAGTTATCTTTTGCTATTTCTATAGTTGCAGGGACTTTTATGAATATTTCCTTTGTATTTCGAGTAAGACTTATGTAACTAGTTTGAATTTGTTTAGGTATATACATATGTTTAGGTATTTGGGTGTAATACCTATGTAGGTGATTTCTATTTTGTATGTGAATGTGTGGTACCATAATGGTGTTACTTAAATTAAAGGGATCGACTAACAGTCCCCCCCCATTCAGTCCCCTAAACGTCCCCATAATGGTCAAAGTACAACTGTCAGTCCCCCATTCAACTAACAGTAATTCACGCCAAAAATGGAAAGTATGAATACCTAAGATATCAAGTATTCATATATAATTCATCAAGTATTCATACCTAAGATATGAAGTATTAATTCACATACAAACTGGGGACCATTACTTTTCGGGGGCAGTAACTGTCAGACTGCATTGGGGACCACAACCAAAAAGTCACGTGGATCACACCACCAGTCCCCCATTCATTGATTAAATTAATTCACATACAAAATGGAAAGTATGAATACTTAAGATATCAAGTATTCATACCTAAGACCTCAAGTATTCATACCTAAGATATCAAGTATTTAAACAAAAACTGGACACAATACCTACCCATCTTTTACACGTTTTTCAAGGTGGTTTTTTTTTTTCTCCGTTCAATCTAACTAATTTTTGGGACGATCTATGAGGAATTTTGCAAATCTAAAACCACGAACGTGTTCTACACAATTTTCTCTTTCAAATGAGATCCATGATGACATACTTTTACACGTTTTTCAAGGTATCAAATATTCAAATATGGAAAGTATTCATACAAAATGGAAAGTATTCATACCTAAGATATCAAATATTTATATATAATTCATCAAGTATTCATACTTAAGATATCAAATATTCAAATATGAAAAGTATTCATACAAAATGGAAAGTATTCATACCTAATTTATCAAATATTCATATATAATTCATCAAGTATTTAAAAAAAAAAACTGGACTCATGTTTTACACGTTTTACACGTTTTTCAAGGTGATTCAATGATTGACAAAATTAGTTAGAATTGGGGAGACGTTTAGGAAACTGGAGTTGGGGGACAACATCTTTACTCTAAATTAAATGCTTTGTATGATTTCTTGTTAAATGGAAATCGGTGGGTCTCACTCACTTCTTTCATTTTTTTAAAGAGTCATGGACTCATGGGAAGAAATAATTATTGCCGCACTGAAATGTTTAAATAATAATAGTGATAATAGTAAAATAATATTAATTGCTACACATTCCCGTGCGATCAAAACGAGGCTCCAGTTCTTAACTCGAGAAAGCAGAGTGTTAAAAATAAAAATTGCAAAAGAAAATTGCAGAACTTTAAAAAAATGAGAATAGTAAATCACTAAATTGCCATAATTAGCGACCAATAAAACGTGCAGTTGTTAACATGACGTATCTAAAGGGAAATGGCTTAGATTAATTTACCTTAAAATTTGATTACTACATTATATAAAATCATTAAGTTTCTTTTTTGGTTTGGTAGACCAATTTTTATTTTACAAAAATTGATTGAATTCTCTAGCAAATAATATTTTTTGAAATCCATTCATAATTAATTGTTCGTTTGGGAAAAAAATAATCCAATGAATTTTTAATATATGAAAAGTATTTCCACTGGTACATAGCATAAATAGAACATGAAATTGAGGAAAATACACAACTATAAAAATTTCATGTACAGAGGTACTAAGATATTCCGAACGAGGAGGGTTATTGTACCAGCTGACCCTGGCAACTGGCAAGCATGCATTCGTAGGAAATCTCTGGTCTTTGCAAATTTAACTTAACAACCTTTATGTTTTATTTGGAACATAGAAATGTGCACAGCTGCGCACAAGATGAGAAAGAAGGATCTTGGCCAAGCGATATCATTAATAGAAAAGCATTTGGGAGAACATATATATGTGCAAACAAACGGAGTCGAGGGTCACTATTCAGGCGGCCGATTTTGTCGTATGCATTCCTTCATTTGGTTCCAATTTGATTGAAATAATTTCATTTCAGCTGATTGAATTCCTTCCAAATTTCTTCACACATAATTTATCCAATGCCAATGATTTTGCGCTCAATAATACCTCCAAACAGGGAGATCCCCAAATTAATATTCTGTTGACTTAGCATTTCATGAATTTCATTTGATTGAGTTCCAACCTCCTACAGAATTGGTTCACTCATGAATTCATCCAAATCCAAAGATACTTGACTAAACAGAATTGCAGCTTTTCCAAATAAATTCTGTCGACATAGCTTAAAGTTGTGCATGATAAACCCATTTCTCGTGCATTTTGAATATTTGGGTTGTTGGATTTGTAGAGACGCTTCTGTTCGACTCTGGGCTTAAATCCTAGCACAGTGAAGACAGTTCAACGGGTTGTAGAAAAGTGTGAGGAGCTTGATATAAGGTACGAGTTTAATTAATTTAATTTTAAACTTGCTAAGAATTAGTCTGTTACTTTAATTTTAGATGCTATCCTATATACCAATTAATTTGCGGCTGCTGTCGTTTACATGATAACTCTATTATCTTTAAAATATGTTCTATGATATTTAATTATTCATGCTTGCTACATTTAAAACATTTGAAGATTCACTCTGTTATTTTCAATTCATTTTAGGAGTTGTCCCACATCAATTGTGGCTGCTGTCATTTACATGATAACGCAAGGATCTGACAACAAGAAGCCCATTCGAGGTTATATTATTATTATTAATTTTTTTTTTTTGTGAAAGTATAGTGATCTTTTTACTTCATTTTGGTTTTAGATTTTGTAGTTTGTTCTCCTAATGAACTTTTTTTTTCCCGACATAACTGTGGCCACTGGCGTGCATGGGAGAAAACACTATAAGAAATGTTGCCAAGGTGATCCAAGCTAGGCTTTCGCCTTAGAGTCCATTAATTTGGGACATTCTTAGAGAGTCTATTTTTTTTTTCTGCCTTATAGAGTCCATTAATTTTTTTCATTCCATTTTGTTGTTGTGGTAGATTGAAAGATTAGGCTCTTGTTTTTTTTTTCTTTTCGGAAGTAGATGGAAATTTTTATTACAAAATCGTAAAATGCATATAAAGGTTTAATTAATTAGGCTACCATTCTTTCATATTTTTCCCAAGTAGAGGAAGATTTCCATTATAATTGTATAGTTTTAGTCCAATGAATTCTTTTAGTTGTTTCTAAAATGCTTTAGAAAGGTGATGTCTTTAGTTGGATAATCACCATATTGGCACCTCGAATGCATGATCAAAATACAATTAGTACTGTTATTCAGTTTTAGATAGCATTGATATTCACTAACTATCACCTCACATGTATGACATATCAACTTTTGCATGATCAGATATTTGTATATTTATAGCTAGTTAGCAACTACAAGTTCTTGAATACATTGAAGACAAAAAATTTAAACCATATATAAAAGAGCATCATCCGAATATCAAGTCACAATGACTCATTGTAGTTGATAATTACATAAGAAAATTTGCTTAATTTGTGCATTTAGATATTGGATGAAACTCAAGATATTGTCCATTAGGCTAAAATTGAAACAAAAATGGATCAATTATGAGACTGTGTTTTATTTTGTTTACGGGACTTGAGATTTCAGCTTATACAATAACAAAGTACGCATAGAATTAAAAAGTATTTAAATAATGTCTACTTGAAAGTATAGAATATCTGGGTTGACAATATTCATAGTCAAAATCTGATATGTGAACTTCCTCTGTGATTGTCCATAGAATTTCTTGCCACAAACTTCGGACCGCAATTTAAGCGAAGCCGTTGAGAACTTTGACTTGGTCAAAAGTGGTATGAAGGTGATCGAAAATAATGGTAGCAGTGCTCAGTTTGGGGCTGGATGGGCCTAAAGATGATTATGGAGAAATTAAAGGGCCCATAGCTGGAATTAAACATAAAAGAGTCACTATGAGACTGATGGATGGGATCCAGCTTGGCAGAGACGGTTACGAAAGAGGGGGCCACCTCATATTTCGTTGTCATCTCACCATTGAATCGCAACTGGAGGACGCAGTAAAGAAAGGAATGGACAGCTGAGAAGAGTATAGACTAGAGAGGAGCTCGAAGAATAAATTAAGTTGCAGCTAGAATTTCAGAATTTACTATTGATTATAGGCTCTTTCAACCTATTAGGGAATTTGTTTTTCTTTTAAATTGTAATTCTAGCTAGGTTTACTTTGCTATAAATAGCAGTATCGCAGGGGAGAGAAGTATACTAACTGTATGAACTCTGAGAAACCTTGTATCAATGAAATTTCGTTGCTTATTCTAATGAGGATGGTTTCAATACCTCATGTTTTTCATACCTCATCTACATCATATGTTATATTTTCGTTTTTAAAATTTAAATTTTCGATCCGAACCGTTCAACATGATATTCATACTAAAATATGTTTGGGGATGAAATTTTATATTTTTTGGAAATTTTTTACTATTTTTTAAGATGGGTACAAAATCACTGTTTTTGGACCGTTTAAAAAACAGTGATTTTCTACCCATCTTAAAAAATAGTAAAAAATTTCCAAAAATTATAAAATTTCATCTCCAACCATATTTTAGTATGGATATCATGGTGAACGGTTCGGATGGACAATTTAGACTTTGAAAACGAAAATATAGAACATGAGGTATGATGAGGCATGAAAGGCATGAGGCATTGGAACCCTCCACTATTCTAAATTTACTTTTCAGTCCTTTTTTTTCTTTTCCAATTTGGAATTTCCATTTCATCTACCAGAAGATCAATATTAAAAAGAAGGTATGAGAGAATTGTTTGGTTCAAAACTTGGAGTTACATATTCGTCTTCTCTTATTGTAAAGGAACCATAAGGCAGCAATAGTAGGATTAAACTCTAGTTCATGTTAAGAGGTTATGTTCGGTTGTCTTTAAGGAAACTTAATATGTAGATAGGAGCTAAGGACGTTTAATCTAGGGATAGAGGTGTCTTAAAACTCGAGCAAAGATTAAGATTTTGAACAAAATGAGACTAAAGAAGATAATCTTAATCATCGCTATAAAATTGATGTTCAGAAATATTAAGTAACTAAGAAAGTTTAAAAACCCTCAAGTAGACTTAAAAAAATGTTGCCAAACGGCTTTAAATTTCTATTATTGTTCATTTCTGACATTATTTTGTAACAAAGAATGAACAGGATACAAATGCAAATGCATCTCACTTGAAGATAGAACGAATAGTGAGCAAGACTGTTGGGATAAATTTTCATAACAATTCGGATAGCTAAATAAATTAATAAATAAAATAATTCAAGTAGAAACTATAGTACCCGGATTGTGTACGAGACACTGTTTTTAAGCATATTCCGTCTCATCGTACAAGATAAAACCGTAACCAAGATAATTCGGAGTTGTTGCTTCTTAGATACGTCATAAAAGTAACTGATGATAACTCAGTAATATCCAGCAGTTGATCAGATTTCTTGTTTTAGTTAATTTGACAAGAAATAGAAATGAGATATTTTTCCTCGAATACAACCAGAGAGATTTTTATCTTTTCAATGGAGAAATTATTTCACAGATACCAACCAAAAGAGGAGAGCAAGGGTTTTATAAGAAAGGATTAAGATTTAGATTTATTACTCAAGAGCCGTAAAAGAAACTCCTTTTCAAGGGATTGAATAAATTCAGAGCATTAAGCGCAAATACGGGAGAAGAGAATAAAACGGTTCATCAATTATTTCTATAATAATTGGAAATGAAACTTTCAAATAAGTCCTCAAATTTACAAAATTGACAAATGGTGATACAATTGTGAGTTCTCAAAATTAGATTTCAACAAAGACATGGTTTTCCGACAAGCACAATGCGTAATGCATGTTCGAGATGAAACTTTTATGTTATCCACAAATTTCTCTGTTTTGATATATTTCTCTTATCACAACATATTTTGTACCAACAAATTTTACAATTATCCAGCATGTGGGAGATAAAAATAAACAAATAAATAAATAAACCCGTAAGATTCAGATAAGAGGCTGGTTATAAGCAAAAAAGCATAATAAAATGAGTTTGTTGCATTAGTGAGGCTATGGTGCTATGCATAGCACGGATGGGGTCCGTGCTACGGCTCAAAATTTGACTTTTTAAAATTCTAATGGTCGATCCAACCGTTCAATGTGATAACCATATGAATATGTGCTTGCAAACTAAATTTTATATTTTTTCGAATTTTTTTACTATTTTTTTAGATAGGTAGAAAAATCAGTGTTTTCTGAAAATTCTGGACCATCAAAATTCTACCTATCTAAAAAAATAGTAAAAAAATTCGAAAAAATATAAAATTTAGTTTGCAAGTACATATTCATATGGTTATCACATTGAACGGTTGGATCGACCGTTAGGATTTTGAAAAGTCAAATTTTGAGCTGTAGCACGGACCCCATCCGTGCTATGCATAGCACCATAGGCTCACTCTTGTTGCATTGACAGATTGTAATTTTTTTTTTTTTGACACTAGCTGTTATTATTAGAGAGAGACATCAATATAATGGTGTTGACGAGGTTGTTTCTCTAACCAAACTTGTGTTTTTGAGATTTTGTATTTTAATTTGGCAATGGAATTATGCACTTATTTTCATAAAATAAAATCATTCCCCCTTTTTTTTTTTCCTTATACTGGTGTCAGATCTTGTTGTAAAACAGAATTTATACACTTAATTTTATTTTTTATTTTTGTTAGTAAAGATTAAAGATCAAGCCACCCAACTATATATTTAATATCCACAAAGAATTTCTCTATTTGAGTTTCCAACCTGCAACCTTCCACACAGAGAGCATTGTCTTTGCCACTAGACCAAAACCAGTTCTCAACTTAATTTTAATTATAATTCGGGCAGTATTAAAAATTTTAAAACAGAAATTATCAAATTCATATGAGAAATTGAAAATACAAAGATAAAGCTGACTGTACACATTTATAGCTCTCTTTACGCATCTTTTCATTTCAACATGAATTTCTCAACAAATATCGATGTAGAATTTTTTTTTTACCAATACATATGAAAAAGAGAGGCTAGCTCTTTCTTCCTTCCTAAAAAAAAATCAACCCCATCTGAATAATATAATTCAGCCGGAATATTATTCCCCCATATTAATAATGTTGTAGCATAAATAATGGTATATATAATAGAATATTAGTATCCCATTGATCGATAATGCCATATTTTTAATTTTCTTTTTGTTAAGCGCTTAATTTAATTATTGTTGCTAATCAGTTATGTTTTATTTTATCGCCAAAGCTGTGTAAACAATTAGACCGTTGGATTTAATTAGCAAAGACAAAATGAGTGATGATCTGACAGGGGCAGAACCAAAAAACTGAGATTGAAGGGAATGAATTCTAATTTGAAGGGGACTAATAGTATCAATTTTTGTAAAAATTAGAATTTTTAAAGAAACAAAAATTAAAATCTTCAATTGATAGGGGTGCTTAATTAGAATTTAAATCCTCTCCGTTACCTGAAAAAGGAATCTTTTGTAATTAGTGGATCCGGACCATTCTTTTTAACTTGGCACGAATCTCAAAGCCTAATAATACTCCCCCGCGCTAGCTCGAATCCCAAACCGGTTAAGATTTAATCTCAAACTGTAAAGTGAGGAGCTGGATCCGCTTAATTAACCCCTAAAGACAATCCGTACATCTAAATACAATTTAACCTTATTCAAACGCCTTTGCTTTCTTAACAAATCTACATGAACACAAACTTTGGTCCCTCATAGTATGGACACACATGTATAATACCAAAAATAAAGAAAAAGAAAAATATATTATTATTTTGTGACTTAAAATCCCTTGATATTAACAAGGTTGATTCGTTGAGGTTCACATTTTGGGTGATTACTATTCCATATTAGCACCTCAAATGCATGATCCCACTTCTTGCATGATCACAATAGCTTTAGTACAGTAGTTCCGTTTTAGAAATTGTGTTGATATTCACTTATTATCATCACCTCACATGTATGACATATCAACTTTTGCATGATGTGAGATTTGTATATTTATAGCAGCTAATTTCTTGAATACAATGAAGAAAAAAATTTAAATCATTAAAGAAGTCATAATATTTCATTGTAGTAATTAGTTGCATAAGATAATTTGCTTTGTGCATTTAGATATTGGATGAAACTTAAGGTATTGTCCATTAGTCTAAAATGGAAATAAAAAAGGATCAATTATGATGCTGTCTTTTGTTTTGTTTACGGAACTTGAGCATGCATCTTACTCACTAACAAAGCAAGTATGGAATAAAAAGTTATTTCATTCATGTCTACTTCAAAGCACATCAGAGCTGAGATGTTATTTTCTATATTATAAATCTGATATGTGATTAAATAATTTTGTCTCTGTTCATAGTGATCCTTGCCACAATTTTTGAACACTTGGAATATATGACTGTTGTTAATGTGTGAATATAATTTAAACTTAAAGCTGAAAATAGTTTTAAGCTGAAGGAACAAAGAAATCACCGACATGATTAGACAGAGAGATGCAGCTGGACTCCATCATTTGCTCACGACGCAAAAATGGACAAAATAGAAAGTGTCAAACAGTTTTTTGCAGATGAGGCAGAGGAAATTGGAGTGTTAATCAACCCAAATTTGAGTTTTAATCAACCCAATAATTGATGATGCTACACTTTTATTATTCTCCATTAGTTTTTTCTCTAGCTATTTGGCTGTAAATGGAATGAATAACAGCATATCATTGTATACTGTTACTTAACAAGAAATAGATTTGATTATGTTGAAATGCTTTTGTACATAAACCAATATAAATGGCTTACATAATTTGAATATACTTATCAAAAACAAAAAAGAAAACAATACACAGTATACACCAACATTTATGATATGCACAATTCACTAAAATAAAGTGAAGGAGTTGTCTTTGCCAAAAATATTGTGTGTCCTGTATAATTATGAAAATAGGAAAGGCGAATCAAAATATTGTCTTTATATTGTCCTCGACGACTAGAGATGGGCCGGTTATTTGTGTTCATATTGTCATTTAAAAAACTTATTAATATTTTTGCCATTGAATATAATTTGTGGAAACTCCACTCTACTAGATTTGTTTGTTACTGTGACTATTTGGAGACAGAAGTTTCATCTATTTCAATATTTTAAATTTAAAAATTTGTCAAGTATTTAAAAAAATATGACATGCTCCTTATGCCATAGCATATATTTTTTTTTATTATTATTTAAAAGTTTTCCTCGATGAAATAATTTGCAATTATGCTACCTTTTTTTTGCCAATAATTTAGTGAATTTAATTTCATCATAGCATTAAAAGTTAAAATTGCTCATCTTGGTGTAGAAGATTTAAATGAGAGGAGTCGGTACCTCTGAAATACCAGCACATCCAAAAGAAAAATGAAGAAAGCTAAAAGTTTATCTAATTAATTCAACTAAAACATGTTTGATATAGTCAGTATTGGAGATAAGGAGGCTCCAATGTGGTACAAAATATAACAAATAATAAAGATAATTACAGACGAGAAAGGTACAAAAAATATGTTATCAACAACATTCACAGTAATTTATAACTTTCGCATTAATAAAACCCACAAAATAGAGTACAAAATACGAAAGTCTTTCTGGATAGAATTTACAATTTTACATCCAAATCCAATTACAGTATTTATTGCAGCAATACATTGAAAAAGAAGAAGAAGATAATTCTAGACAATACAACCTAACCAAATCCTGACCAGAGACTTTCCAGAAACCAGAATAATAGGACACATCTTCTACTGATATAAAATTATAATATTTCGGATAAAATATGTACCCATTCATTTAATAATTCTCAATTTTTACAGCGCGTTTCCAGTTTTTACTTGGGGAGCCGCTGTGTTTCTCAAAAGCACAAGAGGTGATCTTTTCACCCATGCATGAACTGCCTTGGCATGAAATCTTGTCAAAATCTAAAAACATGTGAATAACATTTTACAACTGATATCAGGCAGAGAAGAGTTTAAGATTGATCTCTTGTTTAAAAAGAAGTAAGAAAACTGTGAACTCTGGTAACAAAAAAAGCCTGATTATTAAAGCATCGAGTTGACCTCCTGTGGCCTTGGTTTAATTTAAGTTCATGCAAACGTACACTTGCCAAGCTAAGGTCAACAAAAAGAACAAAAATTATGAGGAATATAATGCCTTACGATCAGGGGGGAGCCAGACTTTCGAACTATGGAGATAAAAAATATATGGGGGTCAATCATATACAATTTTTCTATAGATAATGAGAGCCAATTTTATAATATCAAGCCATTTCACTCTAAATTATATAAAAAATCATATCTAAATACAAAAAAATTTAAAAAAAATGGAGGTCAATTGACCCCCATTTCCCCTTAATGCCTCCGCCCCTGCTTACGACAGCTACATTGATGGTGGAGTGCAAAATTGTTGGTATATTGACGCAAAGCGGTCCCGTAACGATCTTATCCGTTAAGCTCACGTACCGATTTAGTAGTAAAAGAGAAGAGTATAAACGATAAACTCACAAGTATAACAAACAAGTAAACTTTTCTATTCCAACTTCGCTGCCTTTCCAGCAACAACCCATACATATTTCAAGTAAACAAGAATTAAAAGTTCTCCTAAAACAAAGAAATGCTATTAATTTAAACTTTAGTAAAACAAGAAAATAAGACTTTAACTCCTATCACAAAACCCGTGCAGTCAAAACTATTTAATTGCTTAATTGCTTCATGACTCTCGAAGATCTCCCATGCATGCATCCAATTGAATTATGCAAACTCCTAGTTTCAAGATTCTTGAAGACGGACCATGCAAATATCCATACAGTCAACAAAATTTTAATTCAACGGAAGTCTTTAATAAAAGCCTTTTCATTAAGTTATGTGGATTAAATTTCAAGTTGTATATACAACTCTTTGATCGACATGGATCTGGTGTGGCCATCGTTTACGTCCGAATCTGAATCAGATATTTCTTCAAGACGCACCGTGTCAGGCTCTCCGGGTTGGTTGAAGCTTGACCTCAAGCTTGCATCTTCTTCATAGTACTTGTGGAGATGACTAACATTGAACGTGTTGGAGATATGCAAATCATCGGTAACTTCACGCGGTAAGCATTTGCTCCAAACTTCTCCAAAATCTCACACGGTCCCACCTTTCTTTTTTTAAGTTTATGATATTCACCACGTGGAAAGCGTTCCTTCGGCAAATAGACCCAAACCAATTCTCCCACTTCAAATTGTACATCACGGCGCTTCTCGTCTGCTTTAGCTTTGTATTTAGAGTAAGATTGCTCTAATTTTTCACGCACCGTTTTATGTAATTCCCTCAAATCTTCAAGTCGGTCTTTCTTCCACCTTTTGAAAGGTGCGAATCCCGTAGAGCGGTTTACCGAACAATTGTATTCAAACTCAATTTTCAGTAGCAAAGTATCCCACATGCCGAAAGTTGTAACTTGTGCGCGTAGCATGTTTCCAAGGCTTCTATTTACGACTTCAGTTTGACCGTCTGTTTGAGGGTGGAAAGTGGAGCTAAACTTCAAGTCGGTCTTTAACTTCTTCCAAAGTTCCATCCAGAATTTGCTCAAAAATTTTGTGTCACGGTCAGAAACAATGGTACTTGGCAAGCCATGATGTCGAACAACTTCATTGAAATAAAGTTCGGCTACTTTAGGTGCATCGACAGTGGTTTTGCATGCAATGAAGATTGCCATTTTGCTAAAGCGGTCAACAACCACCATAATGCTATCATTCTTTCTTCTTGTTTTTGGTAATCCTGTCACGAACTCCATCGAAATGTCGCGCCAAATTTCAAATGGAATAGGTAATGAATTGTAGAGGCCTTGATTGGTGTTGGTGCCTTTTGATGTTTGACACACATGGCAAGATCGAACAAAATGTTTAACATCCCGCCACATACTTGGCCAAAAGAATCTCTCCTGCACAAGAGTGTAGGTTGGCCTTAACATCCCACCACATACTTGGCCGAAATGATCTTGGTTATGCATTTCCTTGATGATGAGATAGCGTAAAGATGTTGCTGGAATATAAAGTGCAATACTTCGAAACAAGTACCGGTATGTAACGAGTAATCATCCAATAACTTCTTCTTCACGTCTTCCAAGATTTGTCCAAAATCTGGGTCTTCTTTAAAAATTTATGGCACGTGTTCAAACCCAAGAGTGTAGGTTGACATGGCTGAAAGCAACCCATGACAGCGGCTCAAAGCGTCAGCGATTTTGTTGCTCGATCCTGCCTTATGCACAATGGAGAAAGAGTACTCTTGGAGCGAAGTGACCCACTTGGCATGTCGGGAGCTTAATTTGTTTTGATCTTGCACAAATTTCAGCGCTTGGTGGTCTGTGTATAGCACAAATTCGCGAGACAAAAGGTAATGCCGCCAATGTTGTAAAGCTTTTACTATGGCGTACAACTCAAGGTCATACACCGGGTAATTGGTTTTAGCTCCACCAAGTTTCTCGCTAAAATATGCCACGGGTTTCTTCTCTTGAGAAAGTACGACACCAATACCCACCTTTGAAGCATCGCATTCCACCTCGAAAGTTTTATCGAAATCCGACAGAGCTAACACGGGTGTGCATGTTAAACAATGCTTGAGCTTCTCGAAAGCTTGTTGTGCATTTTCACTCCATTCAAAATTCTTTAGCTTTAGTAGCTCGGTGATAGGCGCAGAGATACTGCTAAAACCTTTGATGAAATGCCGGTAGAACCCCGCTAACCTGAGAAATGATCGAACCTCAGTGAAAGAAGATGGTTTCGGCCATTCTTGGATTGCTTGGATTTTGTCTTCTTCGGATAGGATATCACTAGTAGAAATCTTAAACCCCAAAAATATTAGTGTTGGAGTCATCCAGACACACTTCTTCGGATTTGCAAAAAGGCTATTGTCGTGTAGCGCTTCAAGAGTTTCTCGCAAGTGTTGCAGGTGCTCTTCTTGGTTTCGGCTATATATAAGAATGTCGTCAAAATAGACAACGACAAACTTATTAAGGAAAGGCCGCAGAACTTTGTTCATCACTCGCATGAAAGTGCTAGGAGTATTGGAAGGACTAAGAATTACCCCAATTGAGGTACACATTTATTCACATGTAAACTAAGAATTACCCTAATAATTGATTGGAAGGACTCAATTTCAGATTGGGCATATATGACATTTCTGCATAAATAACCTATATTTCAGATAATAATGCAAAATCAGCTGTACAACATAAACTAGCTAATTCCAAACAATGATATCAGTTAATTTCGTTAATTTCTTTTTTTTTTTCTTATGGAAAGAAAACGATTAGAAAGACCTAATTTGAGAGGCACTGAAAATATACAATCGGGTCGCAGGACAGGCACTGGCAGAGAAATAGGTGCGCGGAGAGGACAGGGAAGGAGGGCTATTTCTCTTTCCCTTCCCTTGTAGCGCCACTGCCAAGTTTTTCAAAAAAAATTAAAGAAGGTAAGGGGACTGGCTATTTTTGTCGAATTCCCTTGTAGCGCCTAACGGATCTGTTAAATTTCTCCAATCCGAAATTTTTTCAGATCTGATCAGCCTTGAATCTAATTGCACATCGGATAGATCATGATTTGGTAGCATATAGGCTGAAGTTCTTATGGCAGCGTATTAGCCTGAAACATCAAAATGTCAAAAAGAAAATATCATCATCAGCATGTCAGAAATTTAGCAACAGATCACAACAAACTAAATGCATATTACTTAATCAAAAGTTTAGAACTTTTCAGTTACATTATTTTGGGTACATCAATTGAAAATAGCATTACATGGGCCTACAGTCTTATAGGACCAAAATAAAATGGGAAATTAAAATAGCATGAATTGAAATCTGTCCACCACTTTGATCAAAAGCATATTTGTGAAGGTACTAGCAATTCGCCACTGAATGATAGTGTCTCTAGCACTGTTCCTGAATTTCTCAACCATAGAAACTTTGCAATTCGCCACTGAGCTGGTTGTGACTGACGTCGATTATGCTATAATTTACCCCTGCATTTCCAGTTTTTACTTGGGAAGCTGTACATGTTTCTCAGAAGCACAGGGGTCAGGGTGTGATCTTTTCACCCCGTGCATGAACTGAACTAGTATGAAATAATCATGCCAAAATCTAAGAACATCTAAATAACATTTTACAACTAATATTAGGCAGAGAAGAGTTTAAGGCCAATCTCTTGTTTAAAAAAGAAGTAAAAAACTGTGAATGCTGGTAACAAAAAGCGTGATTGTTATAGCATCAAGTTATCCTCCTGTGGTCTTGGTTTAATTCAAGTTAGCACAAACGTACACTTGCCAAGCTAAGGTAAAAAACAGGAACAAAAACTACGAGGAATATAATGCCTTACGACAGATTGTATTGATGGTTGAGTGCAAAACTGTGGGCGTATACCTACTTGACCAGTAAATAGATAAATAAAACAACAACAAAAATAACAAACTTGAAAGTAATTACAACTGTTTCTTTCAATAGACGCCTTTGAAGTTCCGACAGAAGATGAGGGCTCATGCCACTGCACTAAGCCTACGGTTCAAGAGACGAGGGCTCGTGCTTCTCGGGATGCAATATGGCACAGTATGCACTAAGCTCGTGACATATAGGATGAATGAAGTGCATATTGTGCCACACTGCATCCCTAGAAGTTGAATGAACCCACCAGGCTCAAACCGACAGGGCACTACCAACAAGTCGGCACCGGCTATGACATACTGTGCCAAATCCCTAATTGTTTTTCAGACAAACAAGAGAAGAAAGGAAAATTATGTTTAATACAATAACCCAAGTATTAGCATAAAATTTAACTTGGACAATGAAGAAATCTTTGTGCGTGCCTGCATTTAATTACTAATTGTCATCTTAAATCTATATGTTTGGCTATAAATTGAACTATCATATAACCAAAAGGAAATTTTGGGAAACATATAAATAACACAAATAATAGACATTCATTAATGACGTGGATTCTAAATTTTATTTATTTTTTCCACCAAAATACCGTCATCGTTAATGAATTTATCCCGTAAACACTATTTGCCACACATGCTACTTTGAAAAACAAAAAAAATGCTAACTATAAAGGTTTTGTACATAACATCTTATGGTAATATATAAGATTTGTGTATGACACAAATCATATATTTGCATCTTAGGATGGTCTAAAGGGAAATTTTAGAAGTTCAAAAAAAAATTTGGGTCGAAATTTGGATAAAAACTTCACTTGTGCTTGGCAAAATCAATCACAACTCACAAGTAGATTGACAGTGTGCCATAACTAAGTAGTACAAATTTTCAATTTCCAAGTATGCGAATTCTAATAAAGAAACATCTTAATACAATTTTCAATATATGTGTTGACTTAATTCAAGAAAATAAATCTATCTCAATAATTTGAAGCAAATAAATATCTCTAAATTTCTATTATTTTATTATATATATTATGTAATTATTTGGGCAGGGAAAAGTAATATAAGCTATGGTCTAAGGATGATAGAATCAAAACTGAAAGACAACAAAAAAAAAAGACCTAATCACCTAATTGTTAAAACAACATACCTTTATACTAAAAACATTAAATAGAGAATTATAAATAAATGAAAAAAATAAAAAACACCTGAACACGACATACCTTAAAGCAAAATAGTGGCAATAGCATACAACTGAGGATATGCTTTTCTCCCAAATACTTGATGAGGATATATTGTGCATATTGAGGTTTGGGTCTAGTCATTTTATAGATGCATAAAGAAATAATTTGTATTGAATAGGTAATGTGGGACTAATCAATTTGAGAACCGGTTTAGTCATTTTGTAGGCGCATAAAGAAATGATTTCTATTAAATAGGCAATGTGGGACTAAGCAATATGAGAACCGGTTTGCCAAATCTTTTCACTTTAATTGTTTGAATTTGAGGACAGCAGATTAGGTCTAATGCCTATCGGTCTTATTTTAGGTTTGATGGGCTCCAGTAGGGTGTCAATGCCTCAATGGTACCTTTTTAGCCGTTTACCGGACCCGTATCGTATTCGATAAGGCGGGTATGGATAAGATTTTTTTTTCGTTAGCTTATTGGGTATGGGTATGAATAAGAATTTTTTTTCGTTAACCAAATGAGTAAGGGTATGGATAATGACTATTTCGTACCCATTACCCTATAGGGTAATTATAAAATCTAAATATATATTTAATTCAATTTCCAACCCACCTAAATATGTATTCGTGTTTTTGAATTTTCTTCCTTTATAAAAAACAATTTAGTTGGAATTGATTGCACATTCATTTTTATTTTTTTATTAAAAATGTAATTACATATGTGTGAAATGAATGAGTTTTTTTATATTTAATTTGTAAAATATAATAAAACTAATTATTATATTAGTAATATCCGTTATTCATCCGCTACCGTTTCGTTACCCGATAATATTAACGGGTAGGGTAGGGTAAGGTCAATTTTTAATGGGTATGGTAGGGTATGAGTAAAGTCAATTTTAATGGGTATGGGTATGAAAATGCCTCCACCCGACCCGTACCGTACCCATTGACACCCTTAGCTCCAGGACCATCCAATTTACTTTAATATTCGTCCGTTCCTCTTTAATATTTGTGCAGGCTCACGTCATTTTTCGTACGCACAAATCATAAAGCGGATCGAACAGTACTGAAGTCTATTGGACATACTCCGTTTTTGAATTTGAAATGGTATAATATGTAAGTAATAATAACTACATAGTAACGGATAGTCTTCATATTTTACAACTTTTTACAAACCAACACAAACTTAAAAAAAAAATATATATATATATATATCTCTTTCAAAAAAGTTTCAAATATATATATATATATATAGGAGTTGGCTACGGTGCTACATGTAGCATAGAAGGTCTCCGTGCAACGGCTCAATATTTGAGTTTTCAAAATTCTAACGGTTGATCCGAACCATTCAACATGATCTCCATATGAATATGTACTTGCAAACCAAATTTTACATTTTTTAGAATTTTTTTACTATTTTTTAGATAGGTAGAAAATCACTTAATCTGAAAATTCTGTACCATTCAGATCAAGTGATTTTCTACCTATCTAAAAAAATAGTAAAAAAATTCTAAAAAATGTAAAATTTGGTTTGCAAGTACATATTCATATGGAGATCATGTTGAACGGTTCGGATCGACCGTTAGAATTTTGAAAACTCAAATATTGAGCCGTTGCACAGAGGCCCTCTATGCTACATGTAGCATATTAGCCAGATTATATATATATATATATGAGGAGGGTTTTAGTACCTCATGGTTTTCATACCTCATCATGGCTCACATTTTATATCTTTGTTTTCAAAGTCCAAATTATCGATCTAAACTACTCAACTTGTTATCCTTATTAAAATATATTTGAAGATCAAATTTTATAATTTTTGGAAAACTTTTACTATTTTTTTAGATAGATAGAAAATCACTGCTGTTAAACGGTCCGGAAACAGTGATTTCGTACCTATCTTAAAAAATATTAAAAAAAATCCAAAAATTATAAATTTTCATCCTCAAATATATTTTGAGGTGAGGCTAAATTGAATCTCTTGTGAGCCAGCAGGTACCGAAGTATATATTGAGGAAAGACCTATGAATTGAAGTTTTCATTTTTATCTTTTAAAATTTATAATGTTCACAAAAAATATTTTTATTAAAATTACAGGATACAAGTTTTCACAAAAAAATATTTTAGTAATCTCAATAAAATTACAAGACACTAATTTTCACAAAAATTATTTCTATTAATCTCAATTTCAATTTTTATCTTCTATAGTTGTGGGGAAAATACCAAGCCATAGGCGATTTCCTGTTGGGTTCACCGTTCACGTATTTCGGCAACCCATTTGCCCCTGACATGGATCTCGGCAACCCCATTTGCCCCATACACGTTGCCTGACACCCTTGTATTTGCAATTTGAATTTCAAACCCGCCTTTGCCCCGCTTGCAGCCCTTCTTGGATCCCTCAGCGGGCGTCTTTCGGGGGCTGGTCTGGCACTGTCTGCAGCTGACTCCAGTTGCTAGTTCTCTTCTTTTCACTTCTGGGTTGTTTATCTCAACTGAATTCAGGCCTGTGCGGATTGCTTTTTTTCGGACAACTGAAAAATCAGAAACATTCTTTACAAAAGTAAAAGAAAAATCAATCAGAAATCCAAAGAATCCAAATCATTTGACTAACAGAAGATGACAGAACTACAAAGAGAATAATATAGGGACACAAAATATTTTAGGATAGTTGAGGAAAAACAATCGAGTCGGATTTGCCTTTTTTCTATTTTCATTATTATATAGGGACACAAAATATTTTAGACATAGACAACCCTTTCACTTTATTTTAGAGAACGCACATCATAAATGCTGGTGTATATTTTGTTTCCTATATATTTTGTTATGATAAGTATATTCTATTTTTAGTTCCTAGATATCCAAATTATGTAAACTATTTATATTGGTTTATGTACAACAACAATTCAATATAATCAAGTCAATTATTTGTTCAGTAACAATAAACCATGTCCAACTGTGCTTTATGTCAAAACCTCCATCAGTTCTTTTTTCCTCTGGTAAGAAGCTTTTTTTGAACTTTTTAAAATTATATTGACACACCAACAAGACTCTTATATTACAAGTGTTCAAAAATTGGGGCAAGGATGTTTATGGACAAAGAAAATATTATTTAATCACATATCAGATTCATAATATAGATAATATACCACCCCAATTCTCCTATACTTTTTTATACTATACGTATTTTGTTATTGTATAAGCTGCATTCTCAAGTTCCATAAACAAAACAAAATACAGCCTCATAATTTATAATTTTATGTTTCCATTTAGTCTAATGGACAATACCTTCAGTTTCCTCCAATATCTAAATGCACAAAAAGCAAATTTTCTTATGCAATTATTTACTACAATAAAACATTCTGACTAGACGATATCGATGTTTTTTATGATTTAAATTTGTCTTCAATGTATTCAAAAACTTAAGTGCTATAAATATACAAATCTCTGATCATGCAAAAGTTGATATGTCATACATGCGATGTGATAATTAATGAATATCAACACAATTTCTAAAACTTAACTACAGTGCTAATTCTATTGTGATCATGCTAAAAGTGGGATCATGCATTTGAGGTGCTAATATGGTAATCATCCAAAATGTAAACCTCAACGAATCAACTTTTTTAAATATCAAGGGATTTTAATTGTTAAGTCAGAAAATGACAATATATTTTTTTTTTCTTTTTGTTCATTTTTGATATTATGCAGGTGTGCCCATACTATGAGGAATACAAGTTTGTGTTTATGTAGATTTTCAAGAAAGCAGAGACGTTTAAATAAAAACATAACTAATTACTAGCAATAATTAAATTCAGCGCTTAACAAAAATAAGAAAAAAGATGCAATACTAATATTCTTGAAATAATATTGCATAACAAAGTCCAACTTACGATTATACCATTATTTATGCTACAATATTATTATTAATGGGGAATATTCCGGCTGAATTATAGTATTCAGATGGAGCCGAATCTTTCTTTAGGAAGGAATAAAGATCTAGCCTCTATTCATATGTATTGGTTCAAATGTTGTGCATCTATCTTTGTTGAGAAATTTGTGTTGAAATGAAAAGATGGATAAAAATTTGATAGGATAATTTTAGCTTTATGTAGCGCGCAAATCATATGCAACAATATTTTGATAATATTATTTGTGAGTTACATGGAGTCAAAACATCACTGTTAATATCTTTCTCCTCTAAAAATGAGGTCAAATTTAACCATTGAATCTTCTTTGCTGTTATGAAGATATAGCTTGCTGTGAAACTTAACTTATTTATTAAAAAAAAAGGATAAAAAAGAGAGCTAGAAGTAGCATAATTAACCAGAGCGTACCGACTACGGAGAGCTAGTGGTTTGACACTGCCCGCCGCGGGCTGCCCGAACCCGGTCCGCCCGTGCCCGGTGCCCGGGGTACCCGTACCCGTGCCCGGGTATAGACGGGTAAACGGGTACGCGGGTACGGGCTTGAAATGGGCAGGGTGGCCTGTTTTGGTGCCAAACCCGGGTGTACCCGTACCCGGCAGACCCGTGCCCGCTGCCCGTCTGCCCGCACCCGCCACGGGTGTACCCGCACCCGCGTACCCGTGCCCGTACCCGTACCCGTGCCCGCTGCCCGCCGAACAACTTTAATTCAAAAAATTTTCCCCCCACTCGCAGTATATTAACAGAGCAGTTTTGGCTACAGGCAGCGCACTGAGTACAGCTTTTCATGTGAATATTGCGCTGCCTGTAGCCAAAACTGCTCTGTTAACTTGCAGAGGCTTATTTTGAGTACAGATTTTAGTTCGGCTGCCGCCAGAGGCTTATTTTGAGTTTTTTTTTTTTTCCTTTTATTTAATTTAGTTTAGATTTAAATTAGATTTCGATTCAATTTAAATTTTAATTTAGATTTTGATACGCCCTATCTCGGGAGATGAGGTCGTATGGAGGTTGTGGGTTAAACTGGATTCGTTCTGCCAAGGGATGACAGACCGAGATGTGGGCCGAGTTAGGAACTCGGGGTGGATTGTGAGAGATTCGGACTCTGACCTGTATGATCTCTCTCTTAATGAAAAATTGCGTCCCCTGTTACATGGGGATCACTGCCTTATATAGTCTAGCCATAACTGCCATCTCGGGCGTTTATGGGAGAACGTGGGCAGTTATGTCGTCCGTTATCGGGACGTGGTCATTAAACCAGCCGTTTCTGGGACGTGGGCATTAAGCTAGCCGTTTCCCGGCTATCCCGTAAGTCGGTTGGCATGGGCCTATATTGAGGCTCTGGTTTGGGGCCGGCATATTGGGCCCCGGCTTAACGAGCTTTTGGGCTTTTTCATATGACGTCGGGTTGGCCTTGTAAAGGTCCGAATCCCAGTCTTTCATGGCCCATTTTGGAACAAGGGCCTGTGGAACATGGCCCTATCATTAGCCCCCGAAGTCGGAATGCATCAGCGAGATGCTTTCGACTTGAAGGTGGATAACTCATCAAACATTTTATTAGATGTTATCTACGTGTTAGTGATGTATCATCTTGGGATTGAAACATGTCATCCCGGACACGTAACCCGAAGTCAATGTGGTATTATAGTGAGTAACCTGAGACAATTAAGCGTACTTAGTGTCGAGGTTCTTTGTATTACCGACATTAGCGTATTAGTCATGCTATAATAACTCGGGTGTGGCATATGTCGGGTATATGTCTGAGCATGATGGTTACTGTGTTAATATGTACCCATCTCGGTATGTATCCGACAATTAATGTGTTAACATATGTTTTTTTTTTTTTTTTTTTTTTTTTTTTTAACGACATGGTTTCCGAGTTAGTCAAGATCAGTAAAAGAAGTAAACCATAGAAATAATAAGTAATCATTGATATTGTAGAAGCAGAACAAGCCTAAATATATAAGAAAATATCGAAATCATACAACGCCTCGATCTAGTAAAATATCGAAATCATACAACGCCTAATTAGACTAAACATGACATGATTTAACGCAATGCCAGGAAGTATGTTTCCACTTCTGTCATGTCACGCCTTCCGAGCACCACGGTGTTCATGCTCAGCAAAAAGACGGGTGTGATGTCGTTTCTCTAAGTTGAAAATCACACTTACGCCATCTCATTGTCGGTATCCTCAAAGAGGTTATCCGATATGAGCTCGGATTCGGTGGCGGTGTGTAACGTTGGCCCTCCGGGATTGCGTGATAAACACCCAGGACATTTCCAAAACCGACGACGGGGGTCCGACCTACCTTGGATGTCGTAATGGGTGAAGCAACTCCACTTATAGCATCCCCGACATTTCACCATCTCGTGCTTGGCTTCTTTGTTGCGGCAGATGATGCACCTGCGCAACTTGGGCACGAGATCGAATTTATAAGTGTCGTTCTCGTCTTCCTTGGTGAACGAGGGTGCGTTAGCAAGGGTGAGGTCAATAAGGTCACCGATTTGGAAGTCCTCATTCTCGAGCATCCAATCCAAATCTTTCTCGGGAAAATGTTGGAGGAGGGTCCATCTCTCGGGACGAGATAGGGCCCGTATTGTGTCCCGAGAATGTCGAGGACTAGGGGAAGGTATGTTGTGGCCGTGCCTTGATGGTTGGACATCGCGGCTATGGCCATGACCAAGGGGTGTTTTGTTTTTGGAAACAACTCTCTTGAAAGGCATCTCGGAGGTTTTAAGGAATGGTAAAAGGTGCAGAGTAAAAAATGTGTCCTTTACCGTATGGTGAGTCTGGTATTTATAGTCGTTTAGAGAAAATATTGCCATAAATGATGTGGGCCATATTGCCTAAATGGGTAGCCGCCAGCTACTAGCCATAAATGTCATTGGGCGTTGTGTTAGTTGTACGACATGACAAGCTTTCGGCGTATTTTTCGAGATAGTTAAACTGACTCATGTTTAGACGGTATTTAAGCAGGAATAAAAATGCTTATGCGAAAAACATATAGAATAATTAAAACAACACGAGATAATGATCTCGGCTGAATGTTACGAGATAATACATATGAGTAAAATTAAAAAGTTAACACTTAACAAAAGGCGGGCTATTCCCGCGATATTCTATATATGACTACGGCTATTCAAGGCGGGAGCGCTTGACCCGGCGTTCTTGATCCCGACATCTCCTGCAGGTGAAGGATGTGAAGCGGGGATCATCATGGTTCCGAGGTGATCTGCGGGCCAGACATCCGGGATGGAAAGCTTCTTCGCATCCGTCGCAATGGAACATGTATCGATAGTTCCCTCGGGTTCTGCAAATGGCACACTTATCCCAGGCCAACGGGTCTTCTTCTTCCCCCCAGTTAATCGGGGGTTGCTCGATGTTGATCTCGGGGTCCCAATGTTGGGGAGATGCGTGTGGCATTGGAATGTCTTCTTTTTCCTCCGTAACCTCGTTCTTCATATTTTTATTAGTTGCCATCTTATTATGATCTGAGTTGGAAGGTATAGTTGGGATCGTTGGATGTCCCGTTAAAGGGAGACGGAGGTAGTATATATAGTACGTCGGCATTAATTATTTCGACGCCTCGTCTTCCGCTAACCGTCGTCAGCCATCAAATCAGCCGTCAAATCCGTCAGAGGTACGGGGTTACGGCGTAATCCCCGTACGACACCTGGCATCTGTCAACTCGGTTTGAGTCCGATGCGCGGAAAACGAGGCGTCGCCATGATGAAGGGGGGGCAACGCTTCGATTCACGGCTTCATTTCGAAATTCGCGCGAGTATTGAGCGGGAAAACCAGCCGGCCCCTATATATATTCTCCGTCCCGATTCGTTCATTTATTCTTGTTTTTCTTGAGCTAAACAATCTCGGAGCAGCAGAGCGAAAGTGATCATAAAGCGAAAGTGATCTCGGGGATTACAGAGGGAGTACGAAGTTTGCAGGTGATTGCTCGTAGTTACGTCGGACAAAGGAGACCGAGGTGCGAAGAAATTTTCTACACCAGGTAAATTTTGCTATCTTGGTAGTTGTCCTTATGTTAAATAATTAGGCATGTAGGTATTCATATGTATTGCCGAGTTTGAAAAAATGGTTGAACTGGTTAACCTTAGTACGATAATGTAGTTAACAGCCCATCACAAATTTCATCATGTCGGCAATTTGTATGTATATGTTGAAATGACGATTTATAGCCCGGTAGTCCAAGCAAAACTGGTTACCTAAGCCAATCCTGTTTATTTATAAAATTTAGAAATGGCCGAAGAACAAGACGGATCCCGAGACCAATCATCTGGTGCCTCCGGGGAAGTACCCCCACTGTCTTATCATCCTCCCCGTCCAGGCCGGGGGAAGAGTTTGTATGGTATGACTCCCCCAAATCCCGACACCTTACTAGAAGACGTTGAAGAAGATCAAAATAGTGAAGCAAAAGAGGACAAAGAAAATCAATCTCGGGGAGAACTTGTCTCATCCCAAGCCGGAACGTCTAAGAAGCTACGAAAGAAAAAGGCTCATGAAAACATCGGTCTTCGCGAGGGTCGTCCACTTGACTTGAAGTTCCCCACATCGGCTGACATTGTTCCCAAACGAGTCGTTCAATGTGAAGATTACGCAAATGCCTTTTACGAGGAACTTGTGAATGAGGACGACAGAGAGGATTATCCCCAACATGCGCTTGATTTGGTAGCCCCGGGCCCGGATGACCGGGCACATGACTGGAAACGTGGGACATGCATCTATTGGAAGATGCCCAAGTGTGGGTTTAAAGTCAGGGTTTCTAGGTTCGTTCGAGAAATATTACGACATCTCGACGTGGCCCCTGCACAGTTAACCGGGCCTGCTTGGTGCTATATCATGAGCTTCAAATATTTGTTCGATTATATGCCCGAGTTAAAGCTGTATGCTTTAACTCGCCGAACGTCGGGTTGTTCTTTCATTATTTTTCTCCTATATATAATACCGAGAGTCATCTTGCAATTCGGAAGCGTGGTGCAATTTCGCTTTTTGAGAGTATATCCAAGGTGGAGGACTGGAATCAGGGTTGGGTATACCTTGCGAATCCCGAAGATTTGCCTTGTTTCCGCGAGATACGGAGGAAATGGCGTTGCCTAACGAAGGAAACTTTGGTCCCTAATTCTCCCCCTCCTTTGACATCGGCTGATTTACAGGCTGTCGAAATTCTTGATACTTATTTTACAAGTTAGTCCTTCTTTGTTTTACCTCATACCTGATATACCTTTGCATCGCATTTATTCATCGATCATTTTGTTATACATAAATTATAAATGTGTTTTTACCACAAGGCGCGGGTTTATGGCATTACCTTGGAAGGCCGCTCGTTCAATACTCGTCTTTGAAACCCCGGAAGACGGCTTCGCGAAAGGGAAGGAGGTTGCGACCTCTAAAAAGCCGGCTTCCTCTTCCAAGGGTCCGAAGACTGTAAAGTCGGGGTCTGTTAGAACTACCACAGTTCATCCGAAATCTACTGCAAACACTGCAGCAGCCACCAAAGGAGCTAAGGGCGGTGTTTCTGGTTCTTCCAAACTCGGGGGTTCCCAGAAGAGGAAAGAAGCTCCCGTTGACCCTCCCGTGCGTTTAACGCGGCAAGAGAAGGGGAAAGGAGTTGAAGTAGAAGAACCTGAGCCGAAAAGGCAAAAGGTTCAGTCCGATATTGCGTTAGAAGTGTCTGGGGTTGCCCCGAAGGACACACCTCAATCTCGGGTTGAGGCTGCTGAGAAGGAGTTAGAAAGAATTATCGAAGAAGCAGCACGCGACGTGTGGGATCCTGCGAAGGAGCACACCGAATATCTCAAGTCGAGTATATCAGAACAAGGGCGAAATACCGGATTCGTGTGGGGGACCCATATTTCGCAAGGGTTTCCTGATAGTATTTTGGCGTATCTACCCGGATATTCTACCATGCAGGATGAGGAAGAGCATCCCGAGGTTCGGGCGGCATTTTCTCGGGAAACCTTCAGGCTAACCACCACCGCTCATCAAAAGAAGTGGGCGGAAGAGCATCCTGACCAAGTCGTTGGTCAGGTGTTAAGGTCGCTGCATGATGCTGGGGTTTTCTTTGGGTTCCTCAAAGATTCGCTTGAAAATCGCAGTGCTCTTACTATTACGACTGATCAAGCGGCGATCAACAAGGCGATCATGGAGAGGGACTATTTTGTCAAGTTGGCCCAATTAAAGGAAAGGGAAAGGAAGATAGCTACTGGCGAAGCCGCCGTTGCCTCGGCAAAATACGAGATGGCGCGGATAGTAGGTTTGCGGGCTGACAAAGAGCGCAAGGAAAACGAAAAAAAGGCAAAGCGCTATAAGCGTAAAGCTAAGGAGTTCAAAGACAAGGTCGATGACCTTAACTTCAAGTTCGAAGCCCAGGTAAAAGAGGTGGAGGAGGTGAGATCAGAAAATGCTCGGCTAAAGGCCGAGATGAAGAATTCTAAGAAGAAAACATTGAGCAAGTTTTTGGGCAGTCAGGCCTTTGCTCGGGCCGCCCCCTACGCGTGCCAAGAAGTGATGACGGAGACCGTGTATTGTTACATGGGAGAATTGGCCAAGGTTTACCCGTTTAAACCCGAGCATATGGGTTTTACGAAAGTGGAACCCGAGAAGCTCGTTATAAAAAATCTCTCGGATCACGGTTGGGACGAAGAAAATGATGTGCTGTTGAATCCAGATGGTACTCCGGTCCAAGGGGAGTTAGAACTCGAAAACCACCCTCGTGGGAGAATTATTCATCCTTGGCCGGAAGATAAATGGCCTCAACATCTCGAGCTTATCGATAATGAGGCTGAAGGAGATGATGACGGTCTTCCTTCCGATAGCTCTTCTGATGAAAGTGATGAAGATGAGACCGACATAAGGAATACCGAGACGAATGTTGAGGTGGACCCCAAGACGAATGTTGAGGTGGACCCCGTTGCTTCGCAAGGTGATGGAGAGGATCCGGAGACTGCTTCTATTTTTCCTCGTGATGGTGGAGCTAACGTTCTCGAGTCGGAAAAGGCTCCCACATCTGTAAGTAAAAGACTTCTAATATCGTGATTGCCGAGATGTTGCTTTCACACTTTATCTTATTCCTTTTGTTTTGTTTGTAGGAAGGATGATGGCAAGCAGCGCATTCGACATGTAGGAGTTTGAAGAATGCTGTTTTATTGGCACCCCCGAGATGTGGGGGTTAACAAGATTATGTTGTATTGTTAACTGGTTGTTATTATTTGCACCCCCGAGATGTGGGGGTTATAACAGAGATTTTTGTAATATGGTATTTGATACCCCCGGGATGTGGGGGTTTAACAGAACAATTTTAGATGTAACTTGTTTTATTTTTATCGGATGTTTCGTTGCCCGAAGTTGATGTCAATTTTATCTCGGTTGCATGCTTTGTTTTTGTTTTGTAAGCAAGCAGGATAGGCTTGACTGTATATCCTTGCCCCCCCCCCTTTTTTTTTATTTTTGACAAAAATGGTCAATGTGGAGGGACAAGTACGTCGCATGAACGTATGCGTTACCCCAATGGGTTTTCGATAAATGTTCTCGACATAATAAAATTCATGTTACTGGTAAAACAGTCGTCGTCCCTTAGGACTACATTTAATGTGCATATCTCGGGGGTATTACCCGAGACGAATTTCGTTGCCAAAAAAGGCTTTCGTTCATGTATCTCGAACCCAATAAGTGAACACAATCATAAATAATACCATATATATTGATAAAAGCTTAGAGCCATACAAAAAATTTGCATCTCGGTCTAAGTGACGACATTGAATAAAGAACAAAGGTTTATCGCGCCCTGAGTACCTCGCGGTAAAAAAAAATATAAAATCTACGTAGAAAACGACATACATTAAGTGTAGAATTTACGAAGATGGCAAGTGTTCCACGGGCGAGTAAGTATGAAACCACTCGGGTCTTCCAATTCATAAGCGCCTTTACCTCGTGGGCGAATGATCTTGAAAGGACCTTCCCATTGGGGGGCGAGTTTGCTTACATGTTTGCCAGTTGCTTCCACAGTTTTGAGTACTAGGTCGCCTGGCTGAAATTCCCGAGGTACCACGTGTTTGTCAAACGCACGTTTAACTCTGCGTTGATATTCCATGGTGCGTATGCGGGTTTTCTCCCGACCTTCTGTGATGAGGTCGAGTTCAGCGGCACGTGCGTCGCGGTTGTTGTCGGTGGAATATGTCAGAGTTCGGAGAGATGGTTCCATCATTTCCATTGGAGTGACTGCTTCCATTCCGAATACCAGTGAGTACGGGGTTTGCTGTGTGGCTTCTCTAGGTGTGGTGCGGTAGGCCCACAGAATTCCATCAAGCATGTCGGGCCAATTCTTTCTGTTCTCGGCAACTTTCTTTTTGAGGCCATCCAGAATGGTGCGGTTTGTGACTTCTGCTAAACCATTGCTAGCAGGGTGACTGACCGAGGTAAAGTTGTTCTGAATGCCTAGGTTAGAGAGGAACGTCATAGTGCGTGCGGCGTTGAACTGTGTCCCATTGTCCGAGATGAGGGCATGTGGTATGCCAAAACGACAAATGATGTTGCGCCAGATGAACTTCTCTGCTGTCGCGGCAGTGATGGTTGATAAAGCTTCGGCTTCGACCCATTTAGTAAAATATTCGACAGCTACGATAATCCAACGGCGCTGTCCAACAGCTTTGGGAAACGGCCCAACTATGTCTATTCCCCATAAGTCAAAAGGCCAAGCTCCCGAGATGGATATCTGGTCGTAAGCCGGGATGTTGCTCAGTTTGCTGTGGTATTGACATCGCTCACATTTTCGGACTAGGTTAGCCGCGTCATGCTGCATGGTTGGCCAGTAAAAGCCGGCTCTGAGGATTCGTTTGGCAAGAGTTTTTGCTCCTTGATGGCTGCCGCAGACGCCTTCGTGTACCTCAGATAGCATTTTCAAGGCTGTCTCCTCATTTAGACACTTGAGCCAAGGTCGTATGTATCCCCGTTTGTAGAGGTGGTTGTTGAATATAGAGTACATTGGTGCGATTCTTTTCAATCGTCTGGCTTCCAATTGATCAGTGGGGAGAACCCCGGTGTTAAGGAAATTCCACATCGGGGTGAACCAGGACTCACCGGGTTCACTGATGGCGAGTATGGTTACAGTTTCAAGGTTGATGCTGGATTCCGGAATATCCATAACAATCACGGGTCGGTCTTTGTCGAGGTTGCCTGCGGCGCCAAGTTTTGACAAAGCATCAGCTTGGCAGTTTTTGTTGCGCGAAACATGTTGGATGTCAACCTCGTCGAAATGGCTCTTGAGCAGGTGGAACTGCTGTCGGTACTTGCGCAACTTCTCGTCCACAACTCGGCATTCGTCATTTATCTGCTTGACTGCTAACTCGGAGTCACTGCGAAGATGAACCTCGCGGGCGCCCAATTCTTTAGCCAGTTTCAAGCCTGCTATCATGGCTTCATATTCCGCGGTGTTGTTTGTTACTGGGAATTGAAAATGGAGGGCATAGTTCAAGGTTTCCCCGTGTGGTCCAGTGAGGGAGACCCCGGCTCCAGCTCCTTGTAGTGAAACATGAATTATCCAACGTCCTTCAGACTCGGGAGGAACTCCGGAATACTCGGCGATGAAGTCGGCGAATATCTGGGATTTCAGAGCATTTTGGGGGTGGAAAGAAATATCGAACTCGGACAATTCGAGCGCCCATGCTAGCAATCGCCCGGATGAGTCGAAATTCGCGAACGCCTTCTTGAGTGGGATCCCGGTGTAAACCTTTATGGAGTGCGACTGGAAGTAAGGTCTCAGCTTTCTTGCGGCTACGACGAGAGCATATGCTGCCTTTTCGATCTGGGAATACCTAGTTTCGGCATCTCGAAGCACATGAGAGACGAAATAAATCGGCCTCTGATCTCGTCCCTCTTCCCGAACAAGGGCAGCACTTACCGCATGACCCGTTGTTGCCAAGTACAACACCAGGATATCGCCAGTGATCGGCCTGCTAAGACATGGTGGATTAGCGAGGTAAGCCTTGATTTTCTCAAAGGCCGTGGCACACTCCTCTGTCCATTCGAACTTGGCTGACTTGCGCATGGCTTTGAAGAAGGGGAAACAGACGTCCCCGGATCTCGCGATAAACCTGTTGAGGGCGGCCAACTTGCCTGTGAGGGATTGTAACTCTTTGAGGTTCCTCGGAGGTTTCATATCGAGGATGGCTTGTGATTTCGAAGGATGAATCTCGATGCCTCGCATAGAAACCATGAAACCAAGAAACTTACCACCGGTTAAGCCGAAGAAACTCTTCTTCGGGTTGAGCTTCATGTTGGCTGAGTTCAGAGTCGCGAAGGTTTCTCGGAGATCTCGGACGTGGTCGAGGTCGGACATGCTCTTGACAAGCAGGTCATCCACGTATGCCTCTACATTTCTCCCAATCTGATCGTGGAATACAGTGTTGACCATGCGCTGGAACGTGGCCCCAGCATTACGTAACCCGAAAGGCATAACCCGGTAGCAGTATAGCCCCGAGTTGGTGGTGAAGGCGGTCTTCTCTTCGTCCTCTTGATTCATTCGGATTTGGTTGTACCCGGAGAATGCGTCCATAAAACTGAGGTAGGCATGTCCCGAGGTGGAGTCGACCAGCTGGTCGATTTTGGGCAAGGGAAATGGATCCATGGGGCATGCCTTATTGAGATCGGTATAATCGATACACATACGCCAGTCACCGTTGGACTTCTTTACAAGCACGGGATTGGCTGTCCATTCTGGACACTCGACATTTCTGATAAAACCAGCGTCAAGTAGCTTCTGGACCTCGCGCTTTACGGCCTGCTGCCGTTCTTCCCCCATGTTACGTTTTCGTTGCCTAACCGGTTTTGAACCCGGTTTGATATGCAGTCGGTGTTCTGCTATTGACCTCGGAATCCCTGGCATGTCGGCGGCTGTCCAGGCAAAAACGGACTGATTTTCTCGGAGAAACTTGATGAGTTCGTCCTTCGCTTGCCCCTGGATTGCCTTTCCGATGTTGAGCGTTCTGCCTTCGCCCAAATCGAGTTGTTCGACTTCATCTGCCGGCTCGAGGGAGGTCTTAGTCTCAGCTTTATCAACTGGATCCAGCGTCAGGTTGGTGTTGGGCGGTAGATACTCGGTACTCGAGCGCAACCGCTGTTGGTTGGTTTTTGCTTCCGACTGTTCGACTTGGTGGACAGAGCCTCCTTGACCCTGGATGGAGGTCATGTAACATTCACGCGCTATCTGCTGTTGGCCACTTTCTTCCCCTATCCCGTTATCTGTGTGAAATTTGATTTTCAGGTGGGAAGGAGAGATGATTGCACCGATTTTGTTCAAGGTTCCTCTCCCCAGGATTGCGTTGTATGCGGAGGGAGCATTAACGATGAGGAAGTCCACCATGACTTCTACCGTACGAGGGGACGTACCAAATGTTACTTTGAGTGGCATCATGCCCCGAGGTCGAAGGGCATCTCCCGTAAAGCCTATCAAAGGCGAGATATGCTGTTGGAGGGCACGAGTGTCGAGGCCCATTTGCGTGAAGGCCGACAAGTACAGGATGTCTGCTGAGCTTCCCGTGTCGACTAACACCCTCTTAACCCGATGGGTGTTAATTTTGAGGTTTAACACCACGGGATCATCGTGTGGACTAGAGATCTCACCTAGGTCCTTCTCAGAGAAAGATATTGCTTCCTCCGGGCGAGGTCGTTTTTTATCGGTCTCAACCTGTAAAACAGTGGGGTATGGCTTTCGATTGTCGCGAGGTAAGATTGTTCGGACGGTACCGCGATGGCCTCCACTGATCACGTTAATGACAGGGCTGCCCTGCCTTTCCTGGCGCCTTGTCTCGGGACCCTCCCGAGTTTGGGGACTGACCTCTCCAACCCGAGGTCCCGTATAATCCTGTCTGTAAGGAATAGGTTTCTTAAAAACCTTACCTTTACCGTTGTACTTCCTGGAGAACTTTCTGAAGAAATCGGGATTGATGAACTCAATCAGCTTACCCTCATGGGCTAGTCTCTCCAGGATGTCTTTGAGTTGAAGGCAGTCCGCAGTGGAATGCCCATTGAATCCATGGTACTCGCACTTCTTGGAGTTATCTTGTACTGTGAAGATGTCTTCTGGCAATGGCGGGGGAAGGTCGAACATCTCCTCTACGATGTTGTACATCTCGTGCCGCTTCTTCGTGAGAGGCGCGTATCTCACGAAGTGTGGTCGGTACCCCTCAGTGCCAGACTTGTGTTCTTGTTCGGTTGATCGGTTTGGTTGGTTTCTCCGAGGTTCCCTTTGGTTGCGAAACCTGTCCGGAGCTGGCTGTCTGTTAGTTTGATGGCGGGGGGATCGAGATCTCAGTCTCGTGGGGCTCCCGTTGTCATCTTCGGCACGGATGTAACCCTCCGCAAAGGTTACAAACTCTCTCAGAGTATTCATTTTCTTCATGTGGGCTTCGTAACGCAAGGTTCCTGGACCCCCTTTGCGGAGTCCTTTCTTGATTGCGGCTAAGGCGAATTCCTCATTGAGGTTCTGAATTCTCCGAGATGCTTGTATGAAGCGGTTGACAAACGCTCCTGTTCTTTCGCGCTGTCCCTGGACTATGTCCAAAAGCATCTCGCACGTGGCTTGCGGTGGTTTGATTATCGTGTATCTCTCCAAGAACAGTTTCGCGAAGTCCTCGAATTTGTTGATGGACCTCCGAGGTAGCGTCATATACCAGTCCCATGCTTCTCCAGTTAAGCAAGTGGTGAAAACTCGGCACATGATTGCATCGGTGGCTCCAAGAAGGCGAAGTCGCTCGAGGAACCCGTACACGAAGTTGTGTGGATCCTGTGTATCGCCGCTACCCCGGAAGCTGGGAAGGGTTGTTGGGTATTTGAAGTCCGTCATTGATTGGCGGTAGATGTCTCTGGACAGGGGGCCGTCCTCGATTCCCATAGGCCGAGAGTAAGTGCCTGCCTTCTGGGATTCGAGTTCGGCTAGTTTGGCCGCAAGTCTGGTTTGGATCAGCTCTTCGACTTGGGCCATGTTGATACCTCGGGTTGGGGTAGGCGATCGTCGGTTCCTTCTTCGGTCATCGCGGCGATCTCTATCCCGACCTCGGGGTGGACTTCGTTCGCGCCCTCTATGGGAACGAGATTAGTCCCTGCGGGATGGTCTGGGCCCCCTGCCGTGGTTAGCTGATTCTCGCTCGTTGTTAAGGTGAGCTCTGGGGCCTTCAGCGTGTGGTTCTTCCGCGGGATGGGGCCCCCTATTCTCATCTTGACCTTCCGGGCGCCTTCCTACCTCGGGGTGTATCCCTGCAGGCAGGGCATTTTGGTCCCTGCGTTCGGACTGGTCCTGTTGGTCGGGTAGTGAGGGGGTGTCTGTCTCCTCGCCTGTTCGGACCTGTGCGAATTCTCGTTCCAAGTTTCTTGGCGAAACATCTGCCGGCCGGCTGTGGACACGGTTTGCAGACAAAGGTCGCGGTACAACTGCAGCAGGTGGTACATTCTGGTGGACAGGTCGCAGTGATACTTGCTGGGAATATGGTGTTAGACCTGTCATGGGATACGTCCCTTGTGCGCCTCCGGGGCCCCATTGCCCAGGTGGCGTGACATAGGGATACTGGGGGCCCGTGGGAGTGTAAGGTGTGTAAGGAGGCGCGCCGTAGTGATACAGCGGCGTTTGCTGAGGGTAATATGGTATGTAGGGTATCTGATAAGCACCAGTTACCTGATTGTGATAGGTACCGGCCATCTGAGTGTGTTCGGCGTAGAGTGGCCTGGTTGTGTTCCCTTCAGTGAATTGTCGAGTGACGTCGGGACGAGGTTGAGCGGGTTGAGGACCCTGGGGTCGTACTGTTGAGCTGCTGGGCCTTGCCCCCGGGAATTGACTGTGGGAAGGATTAACCGTAGGTGATGTTACCACTGGAGGTGGTGTGATTGTTACTCCTGGCGGGGTCGTCACCCCTGGTGGGAGCGGAGTTGATGTGGTCGGACGAGCCATCTAGTTCTGCGTTCGAGCTAGGCGGGGCCCCACGGTGGTTGATACGCCCTATCTCGGGAGATGAGGTCGTATGGAGGTTGTGGGTTAAACTGGATTCGTTCTGCCAAGGGATGACAGACCGAGATGTGGGCCGAGTTAGGAACTCGGGGTGGATTGTGAGAGATTCGGACTCTGACCTGTATGATCTCTCTCTTAGTGAAAAATTGCGTCCCCTGTTACATGGGGATCACTGCCTTATATAGTCTCGCAATAACTGCCATCTCGGGCGTTTATGGGAGAACGTGGGCAGTTATGTCGTCCGTTATCGGGACGTGGTCATTAAACCAGCCGTTTCTGGGACGTGGGCATTAAGCTAGCCGTTTCCCGGCTATCCCGTAAGTCGGTTGGCATGGGCCTATATTGAGGCTCTGGTTTGGGGCCGGCATATTGGGCCCCGGCTTAACGAGCTTTTGGGCTTTTTCATATGACGTCGGGTTGGCCTTGTAAAGGTCCGAATCCCAGTCTTTCATGGCCCATTTTGGAACAAGGGCCTGTGGAACATGGCCCTATCAGATTTATATTCAATTTAGATTTAATTTTATTTGCATCTAAATTTAGATTTGAATTTTTATTTAATTTAGATTTAGATTTATATTATCAATTTAAATTGAACGTTTACAAAATATATTATCAATTTAAAATGTTTATTGTTTTAAAGTAATTGATTTAAGATATTTTTGATTTATATTTTATTTAACCTATTAAAAATAAATGAACGTTTAGAAAATATATTATCAATTTAAAATGAACGTTTAGAAAATATATTATCAATTTAAAATGTAAACTACAAATTTCGAGATATAAATAAATTATGAAACTATATAATTAAAATGCCGACATTTTTATTAATATCCAAAGTTTAATACAAATTATTAATTATGTTGAATATTAATATCCAAAGTTTATTAATATCCAAAGTTATATTAATCAAGTCCTGCGCATGCTTCACAAAAAAGGGCATAACTTTTGATCCGTCCGTCGGATCGGGCTGAAATTTTGACATGAGCTCCACAGCCCCTGTACCAAGCTAAATTCCTTTCGGGACCGATCCGACCGTCGGATTCGTCAAAAAACTAAGGGAAGAGCCTCAAAACTTGAGTTGAAGTTTCCGATTAAAATTTTCATGTCTATCATTCAATCCAAGTAGCTCAGTAAATTAGTTACATAATGAACTTGCAGATTACCAATTTTTACTATTTTAGAATTTTTTTACTATTTTTTATAATTCATGAAAGATGAGCAAAATCAGTCTACTATAGCGTAATTTTGTGTAGTTTAGTTTTTCTTACCGTATTTCAGCATAATTAGCGAGGTTATTGTAATTTAACGTAATTTAGTATAATTGAACATAATTTATTGTAATATAGTGTAATTCAACATACTTTCAAGTAATCTAGCGTATTTTAGTATAAATAATTAGACTTGTACTTAGTCGAATAAATATACAAATTTTCGCACAAATAATTTTTATATATGAGTTACAAATTTTATTTATTTAGGAATTATAAAGATGTGTTTAGTTTCAAATTCTCATTCTAATTTGAATCTATTATTTATTTAGCGTATTTGTTCTTATGTCTAGCGTATTTGTTCTTATGTCTGGTTTAGTTTCAAATTTTTAAACTCTCATTCTAATTTATAGCCGAACTATTATTTGTAACTCATATATACAATTTATATATGATGTGTCGGAATAATAGTTGGAATCGTATTATTTATAAACTATTATTTATATACAAATTATAGCGTATTATTTCAAATAATAGCCGAACTATTATTTGTTTATAACTCTCATTCTTATGTCGGAATCGTATTATTTATAAACTATTATATATATATACAATTTTTATAGCCGAACTATTATTTGTAACTCATATATAAAAATTAGAATGAGAGTTTGAAAATAAAATAAAATTACTCGTGTAAAGAAATAATATTTCGTACGACACGTAATAATATTCGTACGACACGGTAAACACGTAATAATATTCGTACGACACGGTAAAAAAAATCAGAAAACAGCAAAAAAAAAAAAAAAAAAAATTCTACCCGTGCCCGTCCTGCCCGTGCCCGCTGTACCCTTGCCCGTTGTACCCGTCTACCCGCAACGGGCACGGGTTTGAGACGGGCAGGGCGGAGTTTTTAAAAAAAAAACCCGCCTACCCGTGCCCGTTGTACCCGCCTACCCGTTGTACCCGTACCCGTCCTGCCCGCTGCCCGGGACGGGTACGGGTCTGCCCTGCCCGAGGTACCCGTTAGCAGATGTCTACGGAGAGCTATAAAAGTTTACAATCAGCTTTCTCTTTGTATTATCAATTTCTCATATGAATTTAATAATTTCTGTTTTATAAATTTGAATAATGGTCGAACATTTTAATAATTGATTCCAACATGTCGAATAATGTAAAATTTGTTGTTACATATTATGTTGTATAACAGAAATAGATCAAAATAAAAAAATTTGAGGATATGACTTAAAAAAGTTTCGTCTCCAATTAACATTACGCGTAGTGTTTGTTAGAAAATCATGTCTTGCTTGTTGTTTGTTGTGTCGTCAATTTGAGGATATGACTAAGTTACTGGGCCTGCCTGGATTTATGTGCAAGTAACACAGATTGATCAGGTGAAATCTCAGTTATAAATGGAAATAAATCAACCACTTTTTCTTTAATGGAAGTCCGATAGAAACAATGCGAAACGATTGTTGATCTATTAGCTTTCAAGTCTATAATTTTTTTATTTTTGGATATTTTTAATTGTAGCCCAGTTTATGTGCCTCGGCTACCAACAAGATATTAGATTTTCTCAAGCTTGGAATGAAATGAGAAAACTATTTCCCGTATTCTTTTTAACAATAAATTGGTTTAAATTTGAATTGGCTTCATGAGTCCGAAAAATGATTTTGCTCTTTGGAATTGCCTACAGCTATTCTTGCAAGTGTTACCCTTCATTTTTGTTAAGTGTACAATATATGAAAAAAAAATTAAACTAGCGTGTCCATTTAAAAAAAACTTATAAAATAACCAATATCTTCATAAAAACATTATAATATTCAGTATTTCTGTTAAAACTTAACATTTTATCCAATATCCCCTTTTACTTATTTAATTATTTTAAAAATTAAAATGACAAATATATTTCATTTCAAACTCTCCTTTCTCTCCTTTGATGCATTTTTTCGGCCGTGTGATTAGAATTCGGGCCAATTCATCCCACGCCTATAACACACGGGGTCCTTTAATGTTAGTGCGGATTCAATCGGACGGTCCACATCTTAAAAAGTTGATTTTTTTTAGTTTTGAATGGAGAGAGATGGAAATATCTGATTTAAAATCCCTTGATACTAAAAAAGTTGATTCGTTGAGGTTTACATTTTGAATGATTTCCATATTAGCATCTCAAATGCATGATCCCACTTCTTGCATGATCACAGTATAATTAGTATTGTAGTTCTTTCAGAAATTGTGTTGATATTCACTAATTATCACCTCACATGTATGCCATATCAACTTTTGCATGATCAGATATTTGTATATATATAGCAACTAATTTCTTGAATACATTGAAGACAAAAATTTAAACCATAATCGTCCAAATATCAAAGTCAGAATATTTTATTATAGTAAATAATAAATTATCTTTGTGCATTTAGATATTGGATGAAACTTAAGGTATTGTCCATTAGGCTAAAATTGAAACAAAAGAGGACAAATTATAATTCTGTCTTTTGTTTTGTTTACGGAAATTGCAAACTATACAATAACAAATTACGCATAGAATCAAAATGTTTGAAAGTAGAAGAGGCAAGATGGTATTATCTACATTATAAATCTCATATCTGATTAAATAATCTTTTGTTTATCCATAGAGATCCATGCCACAAGTTTTGAACACTTGTATTCTACGAGTCTTGTCGGTGTGTGAATACATTTTAAACTTAAACTGGAAAAAGCTTTAAAGTGAGAGTGAGATGATGAGGCGCAGCTGAACACCTCTATTTTTGCTCATGGCACAGAATTGAAAGTGTTTTGTGGATGACCTAGAGCAAATTAGAGTATTGATCAACCAAATTTGATGATGCTTAGCTTTTATTATCGCTATTTTAGCGCATATTAGTGTACTAGTATTTTGGTCGTACTTTGCTCGGGTTCAAAATTTAAAAAATTTAAAAAAATAGAAGCAAATCAGACTAGATATTTTCATCTTTAACAATATTTGTCTTTCTATAATTTCTCTTTATTCAACATTGAATTGAACTATTTTGTCTTTACGTCTCCGTTAAATAAGAAGATTATCAATATTTAGTGAACAAACATGTGATACTTTCTTATTTTGTTGTAATCAATAACATAAAAAGAAGAAAATAAATGTTATTACTTAATTGCTTTTATGACAACATTCATATGAAGAAAATCACTGTATTGTAGCGAGTGTTTAGAAAACTAATAAAGACTTCAATACAATAAATGTCAATACATTGCCACATAAAATCACAATTACAGAATTTTTAGATCTTAACCGTTTAAAAATTCAGCGAATTAAATCACAGCCATTAACAGATTGCTTAATATAAGAGGAAAGATATTGTTACAACAAGAAATATACTAGATTATGTTGAATTGGTGTTGTACATAAACTATATAAATAGTTTACATAATTTGAATATATGGAAGCTAAAAATAGAATATACTTGTCAAAACAAAATAAAAAAACATAACATGGACCAGCATTTATGATGTGCGTTCACTAAAATAAAGTAAAGGGATTGTCTATGTCTTAAAATATTTTGTGTTCCAATATAATTATAAAAATACGAAACGCGAATCCAACTTACAGATGTTTTATTCTTGATGATTCTAAAATATTGTTGTGTCCCTATATAATTATTCTCGTATTTAATTTTACATTATTTTTCCCCAATCCACTTTTCCAATAAGCGCAATTAAATCACATTGCATAAATTCCTTTCGGATAAAACTAATTAAGGGCTCATTAGGTATAAAGTTTACATAGATGATTATTTGATCGCAGAACTGTAAGTATAAATAAATCGGATCCAGATTGAATTGTTTGTCCATGAGATTACTTTTGTTAGACTAAATAAATCGGACCAAATTCGATTTGATATCAGACCAGAACCGTCTGATCTGTATCAAGATTCATACTAACAACTTTAAGATTCGTGCGAATCAAGTGTACACGACTTTGACCATACATTTGAGCAAATTTGGTCTGATGCCTATCGGACCGTCCCCAAACCAGTTTTGCGGAGCTAATTAACAAACACATAAAATTGAAATAGTAATGTTATTTTATGCGAAGCTAATTAACAAACACATGAAAGGATGATAAAGTTTTCAAGGTGAATCAAGTATTTACTATATTTCTATTATCACAACCTTTAAACTATCCACAAATTCTCTGTTTTAATTTATTTCTATTATCACAACATATTTTGTATCAACAAATTTTACAATTAACCCGCAAGATTCAGACTTATAAAACAAAATTTTTGCTATTATACAATACATGTTGGAATCAATTGGGAAAATATTCAAGCAGTATTAAGATTTATAAAACAGAAATTATCAAATTCATATGAGAAACTTTTATAGCTCCCTGTGCGTTGTGGTCAATAATGCCATTTAGCTTCTTTTATCATTTCTCTTTTTGATAAACAAGTTAAATTTCAGAGCTCAATCCAAAATTAAAAATATATATATTAGAAAAGAATTCAACCTCCATCTTTTCAGGATAAATATATTGACAGTGATATTTTGACTTCATGCATCACACATACAATGCGATGCATAAAGTTAAAATTCTTTTCATTTCAACAAAAATCGATATAATAAAACTTTTTAACCAATACTACCTCAAAAATAGAGGCTACCTCATTATTCCTTCCTCAAAAAAAAAGTTTTGACCCCATCTGAATAATATAATTCGGCCAGAATATTTCTCCTGTTATGAATAAATTATTAATGTGGATGTCCATAACTCCCAACATTCATTCTCCAATACCCCCACTACTATTGGAATTCATTTTTCTCATTTTTCACTTCTGGTAAAATGATGTGTCTTTTTTTCATTACCACGTCCATATCTAAAAGTTTGTCCATAAATTATTATCATATTATTTACCACTTCTGGTGGAATTATTATTTTGTTCAACCATAAGAAGACAAGAAATATACTCAAATATGTCTATAAATCTTCTTCAAGAAAATTTTCGCTTCATATAAATTTCCTTGGAATTTTCTTCAGGAAAATTTCTTAAAATCTTCGTGAACAAATTATATTATTGAAATGTTCTTCAGAAAGATTATTATTGAAAAATAAAATTAACATGAACATCATATAAAATTTCTTGAAATATTCTTCAAGAAGAACTTCTTAATATTTTTTGAAATCTTCTTCAGGAATACCTTCTTAATATATTTTAATCTTTTTCGAGAAGATTAAATTATTGAAAAAAAAAAATAACAAAACGAACATCATACAAAATTTGTACATCATATAAATCTTCTTCAGAAAGATTAAATTATTATGAATCAAATCTAAATTTCACATTATAAAATTTATGATTAACAGATGGCTTCAGGCCATTTGATAAATTAAGAATTTATGATTAACATATGACTTCGGGTCATTTGATAAAATTGAGAATTGAGAATTAATAAATGGCTTCGGGCCATTTGATAAAGTTGACAATTTATCTCAAATTAAAAATCAATCGGTTCATCTCCAATTTATCTCAAATTTAAAAAGTTGGTCTTCAGGCCATTTGAAATTTATATTTAACACAATATAATTATAACATAATATAAAATAATAGATTGGTCTTTGGGCCATTTGACAAAGACACGTCATAATGTAAAAACAAAAAAATTGATTTCTCAAGTACATATAAATAAATCATCTTATTTCATTTTGCAATTACTAATTAGAAGTATCATTTAAATAAATGATATATATTGAAATAAAGAAATATCAAAGTTACCTCGAATCTTCAACTAGTAGAGCTTTCGTGCTGGTATGATCGCATCATTATTGATCCGGAATGGCCCAACCGGTCATGCCAAACTATTAACATATTTTTATTTGTAAACTTCAGATTTACAATCATATGTGCTTCAATTGTACTAATATATGTGTAGTACAAGTTGGAGGAAAACATAAGCAATTTTTCTAATATGCATATTTTTAAGCTAGTAACAAGATATTCAACATCTTCTTCATTGACTGTCTCAACATGATATCCATTTCGGCGGATATCCTTAAAACTTAACAAATTTATTTGAGACTTAGAAAAATATAATGCATCATCAATATAAATTTGAGTTCCTCCATGTAACAACAAGGTTGCTCTTCCGGAGCCTTCAATCAATTTGTTTTATTAACAACAATTACAATTAACAAAAATAAAAAAATACCACCACAATAACGAAAATAATAACAACAATTGCAAATAAAAAAAATTACCATAAACATAATTTCAATAATATCAAAAACATATATTTTAGTGAATGCATAGTTTAATCCAAATCCAAGCAGCCTACGGCCCAGAACCGGCCAACTTAATTAATGATCTGACTATTTTATTTTTCTTGTAATTATACTTAATTAAGCTGTGTATATAATTCCCACAGAAGGCATCAGGTGTTGTCAGTTCTAAAATGGTTTCCATATCATATAAATGCTTTTCCAAACAAAGTTGCAATCGGAACAAAACAAATTTATTTCCTTGATTAAAAAAAAAAATTATTTCCTTGATTAAAAACAAATTTATTTCAAGAATAAATGAGAAAAATGAATTCCAATAGTAGTGGGGGTATTGGAGAATGAATGTTGGGAGTTATGGACATCCACATTAATAATTTATTCATAACATCCCCATATTAATAATGTTATAGCATAAATATTAAATAATGGTATAATCGTAAGTTGGACTGTGTTATGCAAGATTATTTCAAGAATATTAGTATTGCATTAATTGCTAATGCCATCTTATTTTCTTATTTTTGTTAAGCGCTGAATTTAATTATTGCTAGTAATCATGTTATGTTTTTATTCAAACATCTCTGCTTCCTTGAAAATCTACATAAACACAAACTTTGATTCCTCATAGTATGGAATTCGTCTCCTCTGCATTAACTCAACTTTTAAATTAATGCAGAATAATCGTCCAATCCGTGTTGGCACGAATATTAAAGATGCCTTGTGCATTTCACCTCAAGCTGGATTGGCTTGGATTCTGATCACATGGCTGAGATGCATTAGCTCAAAAGTTGAGTTAATGCAGAAGATGTGGACTCCATAGTATGGTCACACCTGCATAATATACCAAAAATGAACAAAAAGAAAAAAAAATACTTTTATGACTTAAAATCTCTTGATATTAAAAAAGTTGATTCGTTGAGGTTTACATTTTGGATGATTACCATATTAGCACCTCAAATGCATGATTCCAATACAATTAGTACTATAGTTAAGTTTTAAAAATTGTGTTGATATTCACTAACTATCACATCACATGTATGACATTACAACTTTTTGCATGATCAAATATTTGTATAAATATAGCAATTAAGTTTTTGAATACATTGAGACAAAAATTTAATCATGAAAAATATGGATATCGTCTAGGGGTGTAAACGGATCCGGATTATCCGGTCCGAATCCGCTCCGTATCCGTTTTAAACGGAGCGGATACTTAACTGATACAGATACGGATATATATTGAACATAGTCAAAATACACGGATACGGAAACGGATAAATTTCTATACCTCTAAACGGAGCGCGTTTAGCAGATATCCACATATATCCGTATCCATATCCAAAGCGATTTCTATATATGATGTCTCACTTTTATATCTTTTCACTCGTGTGACTAATTTTTAGTAAAGATCCGGACCTTATATCTTTTATATTTTGTAAATCGAACGTGTTATATGCTAAAAGAATTTCATATTTGAATTTTATTAATTGGTATTTGTATCTTAAAATACATATGACTCAATATCCGACAATTATCCGTTCCGTGTCCGTATTCGGAGATTATCCGCTCCGTATCCGTATTCGGTTAAGGCGGATATGGTTTGGAGTTTTGATATCCGTTTATTATCCGTATCCGTATCCGCTCATTGAAAGACGGATACGGATTTGGTATTAGCATTATCCGCTCCGAATCCGCTCCGTTTACACCCCTAATATCGTCCTAATATCAAGTCAGAATATTTCATTGTAGTAAATAATTGCATAAGATAATTTGCTTTTTGTGCATTATAATATTGGATAAAACTGAAGGTATTGTCCATTATTAGACTAAAATGGAAACATAAAAGGATAAATTATGAGGCTGTATTCTGTTTTGTTTATGGAACTTGAGAATGCAACTTATATAATAACTCCTAAATAAATACATATAGTATAAAAAAAGTATTTTTCTCATGGGTACTTGAAAGTATAGGATAGCCGGGGTGATATTGTCTATGTTATAAATCTAGTATATATGTAATTAAATCCTTCCCACAAGTTTTTGAATACTTGTAATAACTCTTGTCGATTCGTGAATACAATTTAAACTTTAAATCGAAAAAAGCTTCCAACTGGAGGAACAAAGAAGACACTGAAATGGTTTTGACAGAGAGATAGAAAATCACTTCCTATTGAATCTTGTTTGTGGAATCTCCATCTATCATGTTGGATTGTTATTATCAGTGTCTATATATTCCGGGACATCTCATTCTAGTTTTTTTAATTTAACAATTGGGGTCAAGTATTTAAAAAAAATGACATACTCCGTAGCATAAATCTATTAGTTATTTATTTTTCACAAAATCTTACTTGAAAGTTTTTCTAGATGAATCATTTGGAATTATGCTACCTATTACTTTCCCAATAATTTAGTGATTTTAATTTCATCATACTAGCATTAAAAATTAGAATTGTTTATCTTCGTTAGAAGATTTATATTTTATCATTTCATATTTTTCATAGTATATATTAAATTATATGATATATGAGGAGGGATCTAGTTACAACAATTTTGAGTTACAACAAAGTTACCACAACCATTCTACATTTTCAAAGTCTAAATCGTCGATCCAAACCGTTCAACATGATCTCCACAATAAAATGTGCTTCCAGATCAAATTTTACATTTTTTTTGAAACTTTTTACTATTTATTAAGATGGGTACAAAATTCAATGGTCTGAATTTGACTAGTTTTTGTAAAATACTTAATAAATAGTAAAAAAATTCAAAAAATGTAAAATTTGATCTGCAAGTACATTTTATTGTGGAGATCATGTGAACGGTTTGGATCGACGATTTGGACTTTGAAAATGTAGAAAATGGTTGTGGTAACTTTGTTGTAACTCAAAATTGTTGTAACTAGATCCCTCCTCATGATATATATCTACTATTTGAATACAAATAATTAAAATTTAAAACTATATCCATATCCATATTTGTATCCGTATCTGTATATGTATCCACATGGATATTCAAATATTAAATATCCGTATTTAATTTTCAAATACGAATCAGACATTATCCACCCCGTTTTCCACCTCTAGACTCAACGTGCAGTGGACTCATGTTCATCTCATATGAAGAAGCAAACTAAAATTTGGAGTAAATTTCATGGGTCGTCACTAAACTTTGTTCTTTGTCACGAATTAGTCACTCAACTTTGATTTGTCTCTCAGCAGCCACTAAATTTTGTATTTGTTTCGATTAAATCACTCCGTTAGTTTTTCCATCCAAAAAATTAACGTAACTGACGTGGACTCCAACTCACCGTTTATTGTCAATTTGTGTGTGTTTTTTGGAGACGTCAAAAATTTCTCCCAAGAATAAATTTTTTTTTTTTTTTCCTTCCTTAACACCTGACTCTCCTTGTCCAACTCTCTTCGTGCCATCGTTGGTCTTCTCCTGCTCCTGCTAAAAAAGAAAAATGTCGCACAATCTTTTGGACCCCTTTAGACAGAATTAAAGTAGACCTTCACTCCTAGGTCTTTCGTTCCCTCCTCCTCTTACAATTATAAATTAATTGTTGTTTGTACTCTATTGTTAGCCTAAAACCGAAGATCAAATGGGACATATAGCTTAGTTCATGTAAGTTGTAATTGAGGCCAACTAAGCCTCAAAACGCTGGTACCTTTTGTTCAGTATATCAAGCTTAGTTTCCATTTGTGTTGAAATTGATCAATCCATTCCAATCTCATAATTGAAAAGTTCAATTAATGAATATTGATTATTGCACAAATGAAGATCACCAAGAAGATCAACAAGGAGATCAGGAGCTAAACAAGATTATTTTTTTCTTTCTTTGTAGCTTTTGATAATATAGTTACTTAGTTAGGGGTGTTCATTGGGTCCGGTTTAGTCGGTTTTGAACCGAACCGAATTAGTTTGGACCAAACGGTTCGGTTTGTTCGGTTTAATGGTTCGGTTCAGTTTGTTTTTTAAAACCGAATTATAATTTCGGTTCGGTTCGGTTTGAAAATTTTCAAAACCGAAATAACCGAACCGACCGAACTTTTATATATTATGAATTTGGTCTGGACCGTCCCGGTTTATTTCTTAATCAATTGTTTTAAATACTTCTATTTATTTCTTAATATCCCGGTTTATTTCTTAATATACTTCGGTTTATTATAAATCAATTGCTTTAAATAAAAAAATTAATATATTTTGGTTTGAACCGAACAAACCAAACAAACTGAATAAAACTTTGGTTCGGTTCGGTTCGGTTGCAATGCTAAATCAGTTCGATTCTGTTCTATTTTAAAAACTGAATTCTTACTTTGGTTTGCCTAGTTCGGTTCGGTTGAAACTGAACCGAACCGATGAACACCCCTAAATATAGTGAGCGCCGTCCCAGGGAGAGGCAATGCAAGAGAGAGTGAGCGCCGATTTAGGAATAGAGGTCGGAGTCGGGACAGGGATCGAGGAGAACTAAGTGGAGGAGGAGGCCGAATGGAGACAAATGGCTAGTTAACGGGAGAAGGAGAAGACCAAGGAGGGCACGAAGAGAGTTGGAGAAGAAGAGCCAGGTCCCAAGTGTGAAAGGAGGATTTTTTTTTTCTTTTTTTTGCTTATTGGGAGAAATTTTTGACGTCTCCAAAAAAACTCGAACAAATTAACCATAAACGGTGAGTTGGAGTCCACGTCAGTTCCGTTAATTTTTTGGATGGAAAAGGTGACGGAGTGACTTAATCGAAACAAATATAAAATTCAGTGGCTACCAAGAGACAAATCAAAATTGAGTGACTAATTCGTGACAAAAGACAAAGTTTAGTGACCTCTTACGAAATTTACCCTAAAATTTGATTACAAATTTACAACCAATAGCGCAAAAGAATTATATAAAGGTGTTTTATTTGAAAATAACAACTGACTTATCACTGGTGATAAGCGTTATTTTAAATATAATTTGTATGTGGTTAGGCATAAAACCATCTTAATTATCATATTTCATTACATTTTTATTTAGTTATTATTTATTTTTAAATGTTGTTGGCCAAGACAAAATACTGTGCGAGTTCCTCAGTATTTACATACTTTGGGCACGGAACCGTAAAAATGCATGTACACAAAAGATCCTAAATGGAGAGTGAAATGATGAACCAAATGGAGATAATTGGACAATAATACATAAGCAACCACCTCCCCTCAGATAATGACATTTCCGAATTGAGCCTAGTATGTTTGGATTAGAGCTACATATTAGAGCTAGAATAGTTAGAATAGTAAAATTTGAGATTATAATTGAGCCTAATATGTTTGTACATTTGAAATAATGAATAGCTGTAATTGAGAAACAATAAATATGAGGAAAGATATGCAAGTGGAGTCTCAAACGAAATACCACGATGTGGAAATGGTAGAAGTGACGTCAACTTTGTCATTTTGGAACTGTGTTAGCGAAAATCTGAAAATGAAACATTTTTTTCTCTTTTCACACTTTCTAATAGTAGCTATTTCAATATTTACAAGAAATAGAGAATAATAACTGATCTAACTATTCTTAATAGTAAAAATATTGTTTGAGTGCACATTATTATTCCAAACCATTATTCTTATTCTTGACACATCCACACAAACATACAGGGGTAAATTTTTTAACAGAGTAGTTTTGACTTTATGCAGTGAAAGAACAATATGCAGCGCAGTTTTAATTCCATAGTAAATGCGCTGCATGAAGCCAAAACTGTTTTGTTATATTCCATATTCTGGTTTTGGGCCCCACGCTGGATAGAGGAGCATTAATTTACCACTGAGATTTTTCCTTAAATTGACGCATGATGGATATTTGATTCCTTTTCCAATTCGGATCCAGCTAGCATTCTAACTTTGGATACATCCGGGAAGCTTAAAGGATTGATCATTAGCAAAACCTACTCAGGAGCCCCTTCTCCTCGAGTCCAGATCAAATAACTCAAAATTTTAGTTTGTATCTGAACCGTCCGATTAGTATCCGACCAATCCAGTTCAAATTAAAATTCGCAGGATCCTTTAATATGCGTGCGGAATCGGACGGTGACGGATCCGAATTCCCTCTCCCCTCCTCCGACCGAAGGCCGAAGCTGCTAATGGAAATTAGGCCATATCAAATAAACAAGCTTTAGGGTTGCGTTTTGGGCCGGATTTTGTGATTCTCTAACTGGATCCGTTAATTAAAAACCCTGAGACTCCGGATTGCTACTCTCAGTCTCTCTCCGTCGCCGCCGTTCTCTCGTCTTTGGCAAAATCGTATCGTAACTGAAGTAGGTATGCTCTCAAATATCCCGTTCCGCATATTTTTAGTGATTGTATCTTTTTTTGTTTTGAACTGGAGTTCTGAATCAATTTTTTTTTAATATTTTCTTTCAGCTAGAGGTTGAACAAAAGATTAAAGGAGCTAGTGAGAGTTGACTCTCAAAAAGGTAATCTGATTTCGCATATTTTGTACCTTTTCATTTAAAAAAGGATTTGGGAATATAGAAGTTGGGGGTAGATTAGGTCAAATAAAGTTTCCGAGTGTGAATTCTGTGCTTTGTTGCCCTTAATATAGTTGGGGGTAATATTTTTTTTATTGAAAATTATTTTCTGAACATTTCAGACAAAATAAAAAAATGTTGCCAACGATGAATGACTCCATTTCCATCTCTTCGAACTCTTCTCCATTCTTGGCCCCTGCTAGCGTTACCACACGGTACTATGTTCAATTCTTTTAATTTCTTCCTTTTAGAAATGAAACTCAGGTCAGTGTTTTATAAAATTTTTCATTTTATGTAGTAAGTCGAGGTCTGATCATTCAAGGCGAAGCGTCGGAATTTGCAAATGTGTCAACAGCCCTCCAACCGAACAAACAGGCATTTATTTATTTATTTATTTTATTTTAAACACAAATTTTGCAGAAGATGAGGCCATTTGTTTGCTTTTTTTTCCTCTCTCAAATCAGAGTAAGGAAAAGGCTTTTATTTTCATACAGACAAATACATTAGCTTCATTCTGGTAGTAACTAATATGACAATTGTAAAAGAAATAAAGAGATTTTTCTATATCGACATATTCAAAATGGTTTGCATCAAGTGAAAACATGCCAACTCACTTGTATGCAATGATCTGACTGAAAGCAAATTTAATGTAATCAGCTATTGTAATTGTAATTTTTGGTTAAATTAGCATTTAGTATTTTAGTTCCCTTGAGCAACACTTTCATAACTGTATGAATAGTTTTGATTTACTTGGTACAATACATCTACTCTATCTTATTTTGAAGCTTACAAGACGAAAGTATCTCGAAATGCAAATATGGGTAAGCTCCAGGCTGGCTACTTATTTCCTGAGGTTTGCATTTATGAAGCACTGTGTTCTCTTGCTCATTTACATGTATTTTTACAAATTTTCCTTCCTCTAATTTATTTTCTTCTCCTGTTGAATTAGATTGCAAGAAGAAGAGCTGCGCATCTATCGAAAAATCCTGATGCCCAAGTGATTAGCCTTGGGATTGGTGACACCACTGAGCCTATTCCTGATGTTATAACAAATGCTATGGCTGAGGTGATAATTGTTTGTAACTAGAAACTTTGTTCAAGTTGCATATTTTGTATATATAATTATTGTGTTGTATGCAGAGAGCTCGTGCATTGTCAACAGTAGAGGGCTATAGTGGATATGGTGCCGAACAAGGTGAAAAGGTATATATACTTCTTTTTTTAATCATAAATTGTGGTTTGCAAAATAGTTTGAGAGTACATCTTTCATTGATCGTTGATTTGTTGTTTGTATAGAAATTAAGATCGGCAATTGCCTCAACCTATTATAAGGGCCTTGGAATCGATGAATCTGATATATTTGTCTCTGATGGTGCAAAATGTGACATATCTAGACTTCAGGTTACTGCCTGTTATGCTTGCTTGTCTTCAATGCTAATTTTCTTTCACTAGAAAAAATAAAAGAAAAGTCAAGCCAAGCTAAGATATCTTATTTATTTGCTTGTTCTTGGTTTTCTTTTTTGAAGGTTCTTTTTGGGTCTGGTGTGAAGATAGCAGTGCAAGATCCATCATATCCTGTAAGATTTCTCTTAAAAACTTGTTATACTTTGTAGTTTGTTTACCTGATTTGTGGGTGCATATGGCTGGATTTAAGATGAAGTAATGAAATATGATTTAGAATAAGACGTACAATATAGAAATTAATGGATTTTATCTTCCTTCTGTGTTATACCTTTTTGCTAACTTAATCGAGGACTAGATAATTGGCAATACCAATTGGCAACAACGTTTATACTGTTAACTAAATTACTTTTAATAAGGCAGTATACCGCTTAATACGGACCAAGCCTAATATTATGGTTAAGTACCAGTTTGATCTTAATTTTTTTCCTTTTTTTTTCTAGCATATCTTACATTTTAATTGCAATTGAGGCTTCCCACACAATTCAGGCTATTGGTAGCATGGCAACATGTTTACTTGCATGCTTTTTATATCATTCTCATTTTCAGGCCTATGTGGATTCAAGTGTTATCATGGGCCAAACAGGCCTGTATGATAACCAAAGATACGCAAGCATCGAATACATGCGATGTGACCCGCAAAACGGCTTCTTCCCTGATTTGTCATTGATTTCAAATGCTGATGTGATATTCTTCTGCTCACCTAACAATCCAACGGGCTCGGCTGCATCAAGAGAACAGCTTACACAGCTTGTGCAATATGCCAAAAAGACAGGGTCAATTATAGTTTATGACTCAGCCTATGCCATGTATATCTCTGATGATAGCCCGAAATCCATATATGAAATTGATGGAGCAAGGGAGGTGAGATTTGATTATTCCTTTTGATGCTTTGCACTTTTTTTTGTTTAGAGTGAGGCTATGGTACTATGCATAGCGCAGATTGGTCCGTACTATGGATTAATATTTTCATTTTCAAAGTCCAAGTCGATCTGAACTGTTCAACTTCATTTCCATATGAAAATGTACCCGTAGATCAAATTTTACATTTTTTAGAATTTATTTACTATTTTTAAGATAGGTAGAAAACCCCTACTTTTGAATGGTTTAGAATTTTTAGATCAAGTGATATTTTACGTATCCAAAAAAATAGTAAAAAAATTCTAGAAAATGTAAAATTTGATCTACAAGTACATTTATATGAAGATCATGTTGAACAGTGCAGATCAATTGTTTGTACTTCGAAAATGGACATATTGATCCATAGTACAAACCATTATGTGATATGCATAGTACCACAGCCTCACTCTTTGTTCTTATTTAAATTATTACATCAGCCATCTTTTTATTAATGCAACTTGTTAATTGTTAGTTCACAAGATTGTCTTACTTTTACTCAGGTTGCAATAGAAATATCATCTTTCTCGAAGTATGCCGGCTTTACTGGCGTGCGGCTTGGCTGGACAGTGGTGCCAAAGGAACTTCTCTTCTCTGATGGGTTCCCAGTGGCCAAGGATTTCAACCGCATTGTATGTACTTGCTTCAACGGTGCATCCAACATTGCTCAAGCCGGCGGCCTTGCTTGTCTCTCTCCTGAGGGGTTAAAGGTTAGCATGTAAATTTACTTTATATTTTCGTTTAACACCAGCAGTGGATAAAAGAGATAAAGGAGAACGATGTAATTTATTTCTATTTTGCAGGGTACAATGGTGTTTTTAGGGTAGACATGATATGTTACATGACCCTGCATTTATTTTTTTGCCAAATACATGGAGTGCATTACTTGGTTATTCGATAATTACCCAAGGACTTGTTATATTTGCTATTGTAATCAAACATCCATTGTGTTCCAAATAATTCTAAAGCATCAAAATCATAACTTCAACTTTCTTTTAAGCTCGTAGTAGGGGCAAAAGTTGTCAATGTATCTCAGAATAATCTGCTTTTGCAATAATGAATTCAATTTAACAAAATTTGCAAATTATTCAAGGATATTTATCAACAACTTTTTTAAGTAATCAGATGCAGTAAAATACTGGATATAAATTTTGCAAAAGTCTCTTCTTTCATGTGGTTTTGTAAATTAACCCGATATTTGCATATTTCCAGGCAATGCAAAGTACAATCAACTTCTACAAGGAAAACACCCAAATAATCATGGATACTTTCACCAAGCTTGGATTTAATGTTTATGGCGGTAAAAATGCACCTTACGTGTGGGTTCATTTCCCTGGCCGGAGCTCATGGGACGTGTTCGCAGAGATCCTGGAGAAGGCTAACGTGGTCACCACACCAGGTAGTGGGTTCGGACCCGGTGGTGAAGGATTTGTTAGGGTTAGTGCTTTTGGTCACAGGGAGAACGTTCTAGAAGCTTCTAGAAGGATGAGCCAGCTTTACAAGTGATGGCCACCTAAGGGAGCTCTTAGCAGTTGATTGGGTGAATTAAATAAATTTTTGGTGGAGCCAGTATAGCATAGTGTGGGTGATTGCTTGAGATAAATTATTTAGGAGGATTAAATAAGATATTCTGTTTTGCATTTATTAGTGACTTTAGGTAAATTAGGATTTGAGCACTTATTCCTAGGAATGACTTTCTATTTATGACGGATGTGTTCCTCATTTGAGCTGAAGTAATTGTTTCTAAATTCTAATTGCTATGCATGGCACAAAAGTCGACTATCGACTACAACTTGAAGCAAAGTAAAATAAGTTTCAAGTTTCATGAATTTTTTGTTTTGCATCATATAACTAGATATTTTTGTTAATATATCATCTAAGTTTTGTGCTGAATATACTCTGCACAGAGGTCTTTTCAAGAAAATAAATGAAGATTGCATGCAAGAAAAAACAAGGTTTGAAGTTATGGAGCAATGTTACTTTAAAATTGGTTCAGAACAAAAATGTGGCGGATACAAAGCTTTAAAAAGGGTCCCAGGAACTGAAAAAAGAATTGTGCAAATGTATCTTGCTCAATTATTTTATCAGTTTTAACTTAATTACGTCAATTATTTCATCGGGCAAGGAGTGAGAGGAGATTAGCAACTGCTTGAAGTCGGTTTGCAATATGTTGTGATGTTAGATGTTTTTTTTTTATTGTTAGATGATTTAGATGGATTGTTGTTAGATGTTGATGTGTTGTTTAGATTTAATGTTTTGATATTAGAGACTTGGAGTCGATGTGAAAGGATGGATGTAATTTTATTTTATTTAATGAAAATTATACTTGACAACCGCTGTCAAGGTTTCAAAAAAAAAAAAAATAAGGATGTTTCAATTTTTTTTTTTTTTTTTGCTCTACTTAAAGGATGTCAGGTGGGGTGAGAATTTTGCTGAATTAATGCTGAATTAGTAATGTGGATTCACTATTTTCGTTGTATTTTCACACAATCTCAAATTTTGCTGGTTTTATTCCTAATAGTTACTTCTTCGCTATCCTAAAATTAAGTATAACCACAATATCCTTTATTTAACTTTGCAAATTGCAATTAATAAAACAAGCAACAAAAACATATAAACTTCTACTTTTAAATTTTATTTTCAATTAATTTACTTTTAATGTCAACAAAAAAGTATTACATGTAAAATCCTATGGATATATCAATTCTAAGACCAACGAAAAATCAACTGCTTCATGACAAATTTATTTAATTTGTAAGAGTGAGGCTACGGTGCTATGCATAGCACGGATTGGTCCGTGCTACGGCTCAATATTTGAGTTTTTAAAATTCTAACGGTCGATTCAAATCGTTCAACATGATTATAAAATGAATATGTACTTGCAAACCAAATTTACATTTTTTCGGATTTTTTTACTAATTTTTTAGATAGGTAGAAAATCACTGTTTTTGGATGGTCCAGAATTTTCAGATCAAGTGATTTTCAGATTTTGATGCCACCGCACGGATTTTGATGCCACCGCACGGTTTTTGATGCAGACGCACAAAATACCTTTTTAGAGTTGGCATACAGCCATAAGTTTGTGCGGGCCGCACAAAACACTGTTAAATCAGGAAAGTCGGTTATTCAGAGAAAAGGCAGTTCTGTAGACACATCTGGCCGTTTGTACGACCGCACAGATTTTGTGCGGGCCGCACGCGCAGTGTCAGATGTGTTACCCTATATAAGGATGGGTCCCCAAGGCACAAGATAACACACACAACTCAGTTTTCTGAACAACAGTTATTTTAGACAGAATCTGAGTGTCTTCTCTTTTCTTTTTTTTTGAGAAAAAATGTGAGTCAAGCCCACATTTGATTTCATTAATATTGTGTAGTATACAAGAGTTTTGTATGCCAACAATTTAAATGCAAAGGTTAAAAGACAGTAAGCTCAAACAGGTGAGCCTGAAATAAGAAAAGCAAGAAATCCTGAAAATCATTGCCAGAACAATGGAAAAACATTCAAGAGCTTGAGAAATGACATTATACTCCTGGGACTGTAGGGCTTCCACGAGTGCCGCAACACCGATTATTTGGAGAGAAGTGACTGATGTCCCCTACGTCCCTGTTGGTCATGTTCGTACCATAAGGGGTATCGGTGCTTCTCTGAGTCCCTTTGCGCAACCTAGGTGACTACTCCCTGTATTGGCCCTCCTCTTTGATGGTCACAGTATCTAAGTTGGCACAAGACCTCCTCCATCAGTTGCCTAGTATCCTTGCGAGAGTCGGTGAAGCTACGTGCACATCTCTCTCTCCATACGATGAACTGCATGATTATCATTGTCGCTTTCTGTGTCGCATTCATTGTACATGTTTTGGTCTTGTTTGTCACTTCGATGGTGGGTAGCATCGGCCAGCCAGAGCCCGGCTTGCATGTTGTCAAAAGGTCGTACAAGCCCCTTGTAAATGCACAAACTTCAAACAGGTGGATTACTGATTCCCCCGCCTTTCCGCAGAGAAGGCAAACACTTGGTAGAGCCCAGCCACGCTTCATGAGATTGTCATGTGTAAGAATACTATTCCTAGCTGCCAGCCATGCAAAGAGTTTCATTCGCGGTGGAGCCTTAATCTTCCAAAGCTTGGAGATTGCCGGTCTAATCCTTGGTCCTTCTTTGAGTTGAAGGTAGGTGGACTTGACTGTGAAGTCACCAGTTGTACTCCACCTCCATGTGACAGCGTCTGAGCTACCTTGTTGTAAGAGCACTGTACCCAATATTACATAGAGTTGGTGAAGTTCTTCTCTTGCCGTGATGGAAATGTTGTCAGAGAAAAAATTTGTAAGTCCATTTCTAAAGGCCGCCACCGCCTGTGCCATTGTGGCATCAAGTCGAACAGTGAAAGTGTACAGGATCGGAAAGGTGGTTCTCATGATTCCTGCGCCCCAATTGTGTTCCCAGAACAGTATGTTATGCCCGTTGCCCACCGTCCATCGTGTTGAGGCGACGAACAGGCCAATCAACTCAGGTGTGAGTGTTTAAAAAACCGTTGTTTGTGGTATACCTCGCGCAATGGTTGCCGTTCTCCTAAATAAAGGTTTGCACAACCTGTGATTCGGTTGAAACCACCACCATAACCATTTTAAAAGCAAGGCGTCGTTAAAAGTTTCCAAGTCTAGGACTCCCAAACCGCCAACTGACTTCGGCTCACATACCGATTCCCAATTAACCAAACTGTACCCTCTGTGCTGATTCACGGCTCCATGCCAGAGGAATTTCCGGCGAGTTTTGTCGATTTCTTTAATGACCCATTTGGGGAGCTTTAAGACCGACATGTAGTAGATGGGGAGGGAGGAGAGAACCGAATTAAGGAGGATCAGTCTTCCGGCCATGGACAGTAATTTTGCCGCCCATCCCGCCAACCTTTTGTTAATCTTGCTCAATAGCGGTACGTATGCAGACTTCGGCAAGCATTTGTCTGATAGGGGGATGCTTAAGTACAGGAAAGGGAAACTCTTTCGCTGACAATCAAAAGTCAATGTAAGATGGTCTGACAAGTTTGTCTCTACTCCACTGAATAGTATCTCGGACTTGTTTAGATTGATTTGTAGCCCCGAAACCTTTTGAAACACTAGGAGTGCAATTTTAATGGCTTGCGCCTGGTTTGTGTCTGGTTTGAAGAACAGTAGTGCGTCGTCAGCATATAGGAGACACGGTCTCATCTCTGGAATGGGCAGTCGGATGGCCCCCGTGTCACTTAACTTTTGTAGGTATCGCGCGAGGAAATCCATTGCCATGATGAACAATGATAGAGAAAGTGGGTCGCCTTGCCGGACGCCTCTGCGCAGAATTATTTTTTTCCCCAGAAGTCCATTTATGAGGACTTGCGACGCGCCTTGAAAGACCGTGTTATGGATCCAACTAATCCACTGCTCGGGGAAGCCAAGGCTCCGCATGGCTTGGCTTGTGAATTCCCAACCAACGGTGTCAAAAGCCTTCTTAATGTCTACTTTGAGAATGCCCAAGGGTAGCCGTTCTTTTTTTGCATAATGCAAGACTTGCTGCGCGTAAATATAGCTCTCCGTGATTTGCTTATTTTTCTGGAAGCCCGTTTGCATGTCGCTGATTATATCCTTCATTCTTGGCTGCAATCGATTCGCCAAGACCTTGGAGTATATTTTTTGTACGCCATGGAGCAAACTAATCGGTCGAAAGTCGCCCGCTACCTGGGGGTTGTCTATTTTTGGTATGAGAATAATGAATGAGGTGTTGAGCGGTTCAAGTGGTGTTCCGGTTGTCATGACATGCTGGAAAACCCGTAGCAAGTCAACCGCGACGGTGTCTGCAAAAGTCTTGTAGAACTCTCCCGGGAAGCCATCCGGTCCCGGGCTTTTGTTATTAGGCCATTGACGAATTGCCGTTAAAATCTCCTCCTTGGTGATCGGGTCAGTCAGGTCGTGCATTTGCCGCTGAGTTCCGTAAAGGTTGTTCCAACAAATCTGAGGTGTTGGAGGCGCCTGTGTTCCCATTAAATTTTTGAAAAATTCAAAAAAGACCTTTGCTTTGGTACTGTGGTCTGTATGCATGGTGGAGTTGTACTTGATTTGGGTGATGTTATTTGCTCTTTTCCTTCCAGAGGCAACGGCATGGAAGTATTTAGTGCCTCGGTCTCCATGTAATTCCCATCTCGTTCGTGCACGCTGACGCCAGATGTCCTTCTCTAGTACTGCTAATTCAGTGTGCCTCCTCTTGATGATTGCGATGATGAATTTTTCCAGCATCGTGTGCCGTCGATTGTCCTTGACCTTGTCACTCCATGTTAGAAATTCTCTACAAGTTAAAATCTGAAATGTAATGTTACCTATGTGTTCTTTCGCCCATACAGAGACCTTGTGCTGTAGTGATGCCAATTTTTGGCCGAGCTCTTTTGGGTTAGCAGCTGGTGGGGTGGAAGCCCATGTTTGTTTGACCATGTCGTGAAGCGTCGTAGCCCGCAGCCACACGGTTTCGAACCGAAATAGCCTCGATCTTCTAAAAGCCGTGGTAGCCGTGAGTGTAATTGGGCAATGATCCGAGTTGGTGTTTGGCAAGGCCCGTTGTCTCGAGTTCGGAAAAGATGAATTCCAGTCTGGCGATAATAAGAACCGGTCCAGGCGCGCCATATGCGGCAGGGCCTGGTCATTGCTCCAAGTGAACTTTTTATCATGAAGGGGCACGTTGATTAATTCTAATTCGGAGATTAGGTTACCAAAGGCCAGAGTTGTGCGCCATGTGTTTCGGTCGGATGTGCGCTCCTCCGGCGTTGCCGTTGCGTTGAAATCCCCACCAATAACCCAGGGCATGTCTCCTTGTGGCCGGGCCTGTCTTATTTCCTCAAAAAATATTTCCCTGTCTCGGTGGTTAGTTGGCCCATAAACCGCTGTGACAGTAAGACCCATTCCCTCACAGCAATGCCGAAGTTGTAATGTAATTGAAAACTGTCCAATTTGTGCGGTAACTTTGGTATAGTGCTGGTTATTCCAAGCGAGTAGGATCCCCCCACGTGATCCTTGTGCGGGCAACTCTTCAAAGGCGGTGAATGCTCGGCCACAGGTCTCCCTGAGCATCAGCTCACTGAAGGGGCCGAGTTTGGTTTCTTGAAGTGTTATAATATGCGGTCTTTCGGATAGAATTGCCTTTCTCACTGACAATCGTTTCTGTCTCTGGCCTAAACCTCGCACGTTCCATGAGAAGAGATTGATTTTGGTGGTGTGACTCATTTAAAACAAGAAAGTCTCCAATTGAAAACCATAGAGCTGCTGGATACATGATGGCCGACTCGGCCTTTGAAATGCCTAATGAAAACTAAATCCTGCCTTCTGCTAACCTCCCTAATCATTCCCTCCAACCCAAAAGTAAATGCAAGAACAGCGAAACTTAAGATACAGGAAAGTAAGATGCGAAATAACATAACTAAAAACTAGAAACTCCTACAATCAGCAGCCCTTTAGTCAGTCATGTCCTAGTTGGTTTCCGGGACGGCGCCATCCCAGGCGGCCATGTCAGCCAGTGCTTTGATTTGGCCTAACAGGGCAGTATCGAGTTCGATCCCCGCAGTTACAACCACTGCCTCTGCGTGTGCCAGCGTGAGGGGGTGGAAGGTCTCCATGTAGTTGAGAGTTGGTTTGGGGGCCGGCCTGGTTTTGACCTTGGGTTTTTGCATTAGTTGAGAGACATTGATGAATCCCTGGGTTGCCCGAGCCTTGTCAATGACCGAGACATAGCGTCCCGTGTTTTTGGTTAGGAGGCGGGGGCTGCGGCGCGCGGGTTTCCTGTATCTCGGCGGTCCCTCAAAACCCGGTGGCGCTTCAGGCTGGTCGGCCTCTGCAGATACGTTCAATCGCCGTGGGAGATCTGGGTGTGCTGACACCAGGGGAGATATTTGAAGAGCCCCCAAATCCCTTTGGATATCAGTCAGTGCCTCTGTGCGGGTAGCGAAGTCATTTTCGGTTGATACTGGAGTGGGAATTTCAGCATAATCCATTAGGCCCAAAACAGGCGGTGTTGGGGCTGGCTGGCCTGCATTATTGTGGAGGCCCAAAGTCTGTGTCTCTATTAGTGGGGGGTTGCCCTCCTTTTGCCGGGCCGCATCATACTCGGCCTGGAGGCCCAAAGTTGAGCCGGCCTTTTCCAGTGACGAATTGTTGGTGTGTGTGAGGCCCTGCGGCCCTTCAAAATTCCCTTCTGAATCTTTTTCTTCAAGGATCCTTGGATTCGGTTGGCGCGTGTTGCTCCCTTCGCCCGAGACAGCTCCAAATGGTAAAGACAGCAGCCCATTTTGTTGACTTTCAGTCGAGATGTGTCGAAACCATGCTAACAGGGCTGCACACCACCCGGTCTGTATAGGATTGAGGGCTATGGCACAGTTGCGTGCAATTAATGCCCCTTTATCATTTTCGGCATGCAGTTCGACCAATGCCCCTGACTATGAAAGGTGACAGACTGCACCGTGGTTGCTGGAAAGTTCTTTCCGTTTATGGAAAAGTGGTCTGCACTGGTCTGTTGCGTAGGGTCTGCCACCCTAGGCTGCTCCACGGGGTGCGGGACGTCTCCAGTAGTGTAGACGTGATAGTCACTGGATCCTCCTGTTAATGGTCCTTCGTGCCTTCTTGGTGCCGAGCGGTGGCCGTAAGTGCCTTGTGGCGGTGGGATTGGGTTGCGCTGACGATGTCGGGCCCGGAGCGGACCATAGTTCGAGCTTTCCTGATCATCCTCATGATCCCTGTGCGGCGGCAGCGGTGTAGGCGTGGGATTGTGGAGCCATCCTTCCATTTGGATGTAGACTACCGTCGAGTAGGGATCTTTATGGAGCCATACGGACGACGGGATGGTTCCAGGGTCGTAGCAGGCCACCAGACATCGTAGTGTCTCAAAGTTTCCGTTAGCAATCACCGGTGCCATGCAAACCACGTAACCAAAACCCGAGATAAGATGGTTAACCTGGGGCAGGTTCCAGTAGTGCATGGGTAGATTGTGCAACAGAATTTTTGCCTTGTGGGTGGTAGGGTCTCGGGACATGTTGAGGTTTGGTGTCCACTCCTTGAGCTGGACGTCAACACCTCTGGCGATGGTAAATACCCCGATATGGACCGCTAAGTTACGTAGGATCTTCGATGGGAATTCCACAAGGAGGTCGCCCATCGATGGGTGCAACGGGAAGACATGAAAGTCTTCCGGGTGACCGGCAAAAGTGTGAGCAATGGCTTGAGCAACTCGACTCCTGAGGTGGGTTACCGCCGCTGCCCGAGGGCCGAGCAAAACAATGGCTGAGCGGTCCAGCAGAGCGTTTTCAGAGTAGATGTTGTCGTTAGGCGGGAAGAAGACCCGGGGTTTCGGTGCCCGGGTTTGGATTAGATCCGGGCTGAGCATGGGGGTTGTCTCCCAGTTCTCGAGGTTCATGGTGGGATACTGTGGTGGAGTGGGTGGCTGCGGGTGGTGGTGTTGTTGAGTGTTCTGCTAGGGGGTTGCTGCTGGTATATTTGTAGGAGGGTGGAGCTTGGTGGTACACAGCCTGGAAACATGTCCTGAGCCATGGCACTTATGACACTTTACACTATTTCTACACTGAAACTGTGTATGGCCATGGTCGAGGCATCTGAAACATCTACCTTGAGCCTTCAGTAATGCCACATACTTGTTAAGCTTTGGTGCAGTTTTACTTTCCTTCTTGGGAGCAGCAGTTTTACGTCTCGTTACCTTAATCCATCCTTCTTCATTGTCTTCTGTAAGGAGTTGGTTGGGGGTTGTAATGAATGTCTCTGCATTGAAGGCTCTAGCTTGGTGGGTGGGTAGCTGTGTAGGCTTCTTTGGAATGTTGGGTTCGGCTGTGCTAATTCGGTCCTGGCTGAGTCGTGGGTGCACACTGTTGGTAACGATCTCCGCGTAGGTAGGTGGTCGGCTAGGCGCGCCCCGCTGTGCTATGGTCTCCTTGGTCGCCTTCCTGATCGCCAGTCGGTAAGAGAGAGTCGCCATCCCCTTCGCACATGAACTCGTCTTCTCTTTTCTTTCACCATCAAAGATCTAGAGAGGATAAATCCATTAGGAAACTTAGAAGGGATTTCTCAAGGGCGTGTCTTGCTGTTTTGGAAGACTTAATCCACGACCATACGACGAAAAGACGAGAATAGAGCTTCTTGTCATTGAAGACTTGTCTCGTGCACACGGGGACGGCTCTTCGCAATTGAGGATTCCATGGCCATCGTTATGAAATCAGGTATTGTATTATGCACTTATGATTTATGTTTTGAGTCTTTTTAGCATATGACGGTCCTTAGGTTAAGGTGGAGAATTATTTCTCCTTCCCCGAGTGTAAGTGTTTGACCTTTAGATGAGATATAATTGTTTAATCTATAGATAAGACGTAATTGTTTGGCCTTTATGATTCTCCAACACATTAGGAGTTGGTATCTTGTACAACCTTTTTTTTGTGGAAATATCAAAAACATTTGTAAAGTAATACTCATTGGAACATCCCTCTGAAATAACAGCTAGAATAGATAAGTCCACTTTTTGATAAAATAATCCAGTCATTAATTGTTGTCTCGATCATAGAATGCCAGGGAATCATTCTTGGTTGGAAAGTACTGTTGCTCAATAACAATAACATCCTGATTGTGAATTGAATTGGTACCGGTCCAAACTAGGTAAGGATGTCCCGAAAAATGTAGGAAAGGTAAGCGGATCTCTTCATTGGTGAGTGGATTGAATAATACATAAGAGTGAGTGCTTATCGACCGATCATTTAGAATAAGAGTACCATGACTTGGTCCCGGTCTCATGCAGTTTGTTCCATGATTGAATTCTTTTCTGAATATAGTACCAGTTTCGCTTGAAAAGGAAGAATAGAAACGTAGTCCATTTACGAGATGGGTGCCCGGAATGTGCTCGATGAGCCAGGGGAATTGTGGGGGATAGTCGGATAGAGGGGTATAGGAGCACCATGTTTTGCAAACAGCACGAAATTTAACAAAATCAGAGCGTTTGGGAAGCTTCTTGGAGATGAGATTGATGAGTTCTATGGGAAGACCTGACCAATCTCTTTCATCACACATTATTTCTTCTCTCCAAGTAAATAAGGGTGTTCCAAAAACAAAATTCTCTACTTAAAAGGAAGTGTTAGGAGGGGTGGGAACTAGTTAGGGTTTGATTTTCTCAAACTTCACAAAAAATGTTGGATTATTTGCTTTTTATTGCTAAAGAAAAAAAGTAAAGGGACTAAAAATAGTGATTTGAATTCGCTATTTTGGTTGTAATTCCACACAATCTCAGATGAGTTGTTTTTTTCTTTTTGTTAGTTATCACTTCATCACCCGAAATTTTTATTTATAACATTTAAAAAAAAAAAAAATCAAATAACTATTGTTTGGTAGAATTTCGAATTCTAGCACGACCGCACCGGCATTCTGCGGACTCAAATACTGGAGACCGCACAGGCGTTCTGCGGACCCCTTTTTTTTGTGTTTTATCGATGCACCGGTGTGAAGCACTAACCACCAGCGAGGGATTGAGATCCGGTGCTCTTCAAATCCCTCCTCTTCCCCTGCTATCATCTCTATCTCTCTCCTCTTTCTCTCTCTCTTCTCTCTCTCTCCTCTCTCTTTCCTTCTTTTTTGAAGAGAGATAGGCACAATTTGAAGAGCACCCGCTGCTATTCTTTCAAAAATAGCAGCAGAGTCGGACCCACCAGCGAGATATCTCAATTTTTTTGTTTTTTAATATTTTTTGGTTTCTAGAGATGCGTGCCATGAGATAAATATGGGAGTGTGGATTGCGTGTGTGTGAAAGGAAAATAAATCTGTAATTTCAAATCTATCCCTTCATTTTTTAGAATGCACGAATCTCAACAACACTTATTTTTCATACACGAATCTCCAAACAAATAAATGGATGGATTTAGAATAACAGAATCCTGTGATTCCAAAAAATCACAGCAGATTTGTATCCGTGTGAAAGGAAACCTATGAGCCTTAGATAAACACAAAAGTGGAAGCCAGTGCTAACAGGATACACGCAAAAATAGGAATGCGTGCCATGAGTTTGAAAAAAAAAAAAAATGAGTCCGCAGAATGATTCTGGGGACTCATTTAAGAGTCAGCATCGGCATTCATCACTATCTTGAAATTTAAGGGTCCGCAGAATGCCGGTGCGGCCGTGCTAGAATTCGAAATCCCATCAAACGATGGTTATTTGGTTTTTTTTTTTTAAATGTTATAAATAAAAATTTCGGCTTCATCACTATCCTAAAATTAGCTATAATCATGCAATACTCTTTATTTAACCTTGCAATTAAATAACCTTAACAACCAACAAAAACATATAAACTTCTATTTTTAAATTCTTTTAGGTAATTTACTCCCAATATGAACCAAAAAGTGTCATGAGCAAACTATTACATACCTCTCAATCTTAAACTCATATGTAAAATCCTATGGATATATCAATTCTAAGACCAAATAATTCGCTCAATCCAACAAATCAACTTAATTAACATAAGATTGAGCCGATCTAATTAATTGAAATTTGTATTATGAAATAGTTTGGTGTTTGGTGTGGTCAAAGGATGGGTTTGGCAACGATTCTAATCAGTTGGCTCTTACTTGTTTTAGATTTTAGTATATTTTGGTTTAGTTGTATTAGCTGGTCTATGTTGCTATGTTAATGGATTTTTTAATGGAGTTGTGGTAAAATGAAGATCAATTGCTGGACTTTTGTTGGTCTGAGATCGTTGGTTGGGTTATGAATTCTTTCGTATCTCAGGCAAAAAATAATTTGATTGTGTGATTTTTCTCAACTGATCATTCTGAACTTCCGATCCATTTTGTTGCAAAACAAACAACATGAATTCCTCGCTCGAAAAGCACCTCTAGGCCTAAGTATAGTAGTTCGGATCTTCTGAAGTAACTCAAATTTTGAGTTTATATCCGGACCATCTTATCAGAATCTGAGTCAATCTGATCCAAGATGGAAAGCACAGACACTTTTAATAATTCATGCTGAAGCAGATCGGACGGTCCACAACTAAACTCAAAGTTTGAGTTACTTTACGTGATAGGGATTTATGGGAACCCATTTTTACAGCGTTTGAATTTTTCACGGACCAAAATGCCCCTACAGCAAAGGCAGGGGATCAAGTTGGGACCTGTGCGCACCAAGGGGATCAAGCTGGGCAGGGGCCTTTTGGTCCATCGAAAATTCAAACGCTGTACGCACCAAAATTAACTCTGTAAAAATGGGTTCCCGGATTTATTTATTTAAAAGCTTGGTAGTGACTACCAAGGTTATAGCCTGCACTTGAGAGTAGGTACGATGAGCATCGGACCTACTTTGGTTATATGGGTTTAATCACCGTCGATTTGCTTTAAGATTCGTGTGGAATGCTTTAAACTTCGTGCATGTCTGTTTCAATTTTCGTGCGCACAAATCTTAAATTAGATCGGATGGTCATCTTACTCGTTGAACCTAAAAGTAGGTATGATGGGTATCGGACCTACTCCGTTCTCTATAGCCTGATAGGGATTTAAGTAGGGGTGTTCATCGGTTCAGTTCGGTTGAAATCGAACCGAACTAAGCAAACCAAAGTTATAATTCTGTTTTAAAAATAAAACCGAACCGATTTAGCATTGCAACTGAATCGAACCAAAGTTTTATTTCGGTTTGTTCGGTTCAAACCGAAATATATTAATTTTTTTATTTAAAGCAATTGATTTATAATAAACCGAAGTATATTAAGAAATAAACCGAGGTATTAAGAAATAAATCGGGATATTAAGAAATAAACCGGGATATTAAGAAATAAACCGAAGTATTTAAAGCAATTGATTAAGAAATAAACCGGAGTATTAAGAAATAAACCGGGGTGGTCCGGACCAAATTCATAATATATAAAATTTCGGTCGGTTCGGTTATTTCGGTTTTCAAATTTTTCAAACCGAACCGAACCGAAATTATAATTCGGTTTTAAAAAGCAAACCGAACCGAACCATTAAACCGAAAAAACCGAACCGTTTAGTCCAAACTAATTCGGTTCGGTTCAAAACCGACTAAACCGGACCCAATGAACACTCCTAGATTTAAGTATTCAAGTATAGTGGTCCCGCCAACGAGAAGGATAGTAGGCCCGCTAATATGAATTCAAGTGTAATAGGCCCGCTAATGAGTCATTTTATGTGATCTGAGCTCAAGTGAACTGACTTTATTTGGACAAAGCCCAAAATGCGGCCCTGATTCGTAATTTTAAATTTTATAAGGGCCGGGGAACACAAATCTTTTCTTCTCGCAATTGGTTGAAGAAAGGGAAATCGACTGGAGAAGACCTGATCTATCTAGGAAACAATTTTCAGAGAGACGAAACCGACGGTTGAGTGTTCCACGCCGTACTTTGTGCACCGCAAAATGGCGTCGCTGCTCCATCTCCCAGCTGACGATTCCGTACAGTTACTAGTGACTCATTCTAACATCAAGACATTCTCCGCTGAGATTCGCTTCTCTCTCCAGGTACTAGATCCATGTACCCCACTTCACCGTTTTCACTTGTTTCTCTTGATCTATGAAACTCAATTGGATTTGAAATTCGGAGTTTAGAGTTGCAGTTAAATGGCTAGTTATACTGTATTGCATTTAAATTCACCTGTGATATATTGTAGATCAGAAATTACTGTAATACAGGACAAGATCAGGGATTGAATTGTAGAAACAACTTAACTCTGGCTTTACCAGTATTTACTATACCAGTCAAGTTGATAAGATGATGCCGGTCTTATCAATATCTGCATCCATGCATGGTTTGATTTTCTTTTACTGGTGAGCTGGTATATTCTATTGGTTATAAAGTTGTATTATTTTTATCGATGTAGACGACTGTGGAGGTAGTGAAGGATAAACTATGGAAGAAAAGTGGCACGGCAATGGATTCCATGCAGCTCAAATTATATGATGATACTGGTTCAAAAGTTGATGATTTAAATGAAGATTCAAGACCTCTTGGTTTTTACTCCCCTAACAATGGGTAAATATATATATATATGATTTAAATGAAGATTTTAGACCTCTTGGTTTTTACTCCCTGCACAATGAGCAGTTGTGTGTGTGTTTTATTTTCCTGTTTTTTTATTTTTTATTATTTCAATCATTTGCTGCAATTATTCCTTCTTGGCCAGTACAATACCTTAATTAAACTTTACGGGAAATTTATGAAGTAACACCTGTACACCTCTTATTTTGTACAGTTTAGATAATGGAACCATTCCATTACTACCAATCCACAGAAATATGACCTCTCTGAGATATATGGTTATGTCGTAAGGTACAAAATTGGATTAATTTGGAAGCATTGTGCAATTTGAAAAATTATGGACTAATTTGGTAGCATTGTGCAATTTGAAAAATTATGGATTAATTTGGAAGCATTGTGCAATTTGAAAAATTCCTAACCTGCTTCCACTCTCTCCCTACATGATTGAAAGGAAGGAGTGTTTGGGCATTCTTTTTAAAAAAAAATATGAACGGGGTCAAATGGTGAAATTTTATCATTTAGTGGCATATGAGGTACTTCCAAGTTTTTGCAATGGTATGACAAAATATTACCCATTCTGTTATCTTTCTGACTTAAATTTAGTCATTTTTTTTCTGAAAGTATAATAAATCTGAAGGTACCGGCTGCATATAGTGGATCTGGACCCATCGTCAGTTACTTCTGGCGGCTGGTTAGAGGACACCTCTCTTGTAGAAAAGTATACTATATCTGATGAGGCCTATAATAAACTGGATTGTATGTTTTTTTGTATCCCTAAATTCTTTTGACATATTTCTTTTGCCACTTTCTTTCTCTACCTCCTATTACAAATAGATATATATGCATATATTTAAATTGTCATCTGGTTCCACAATTTTGTTTTATATTATTCATTATCCTGAAGCACTATATTTAGACCAGTACCAATCACATGCAATGTATTTGGGATTTTATGGTTGAACTTCTGTTGAACTCCAGAGCTACTCAATTTTGTATCAAAACTGTACCATTTGATAGGGTACAGGCAATCTAATGTCATAATATTGGTTCTTCATAACTTATTAGGTAAAATTGTTTTTTTACGTTCGCACAATACCTACTTATCTGTTTTTTTCTGAACTGGCTTATAAGGATGTGATATATCTCGCTTTAATGATACAGCAAATGTTAGGAAATTCAAGGAGAAAATGGTCTCTCAGAATCCTACTGCTTCCAGTAAAAAGGTAAATATTTGAATGATTTTGGTCAACATATATTTTATACTTTGGGATATGTTTTATGTTTATATTCATATTCTCACACAACAGATGAACTTTTTGTACCTACAAGTTATATTTCAATTACTGTTGTAATCCCAAGTTCATGTAAATTACCTTATTATCAGCAAAGAGCAGCTATATTTTTGGAAGAAGGTGGTGAATGTTTCATAATATTATAATTTTGTTTTTATATTGCAGCACTAATAATTGTACTTTTCTATGTTTCGTTGTTTAATTACTTACATTTTATTATTTAATATATTTACATCAGCTACCAGAAAACTACATGGAGGATCTTTGCGTCAACATCAAGGTCAGCGACCTTCTTTTTTTCATTTTTTTATTTACCATAGTAAATTATATTCATATGGGAACTGTGCTTATATTTTGAGAAGAAACTTTTCTTGAAATAGGTAGGAGACAGATGTGAGGTGGAACCGGGTGCAAAGAGGGGAGTCATAAAATTTGTAGGCAAAGCAGAGGCTTTGGGACCTGGATTTTGGGTCGGAATCCAATATGATGAACCGTTGGGGAAGCATGATGGCATGTGAGTTGACTTTCACTTTCTCTCTTTATTAGCTTAGTTAACGCAATTTTCACTTAGATTCTAAGCCACCGTAAACTTTTGAATGGAAATTGCCAAAAATAAATAAGTAGAGAGAGTTGACTTCGTAGCTGCCAAGCTTTAAAAAAAAAGGAAAAAAGGAAGAAAAGAAAAGAGAGAGAATTTACCTCAATTAGGTGAAAAGGGTAGGGAGTCTGTGCAATTCTTGAGCTTGTAAAAATGTATACTAATGTGGATAATTTCTAGACGTTGATTTTTTAACTTATTGATTCACATAAAAGCAAAATTGAAATGTGATAACTTTTTATGAGCATATAGAGAAAATAATATAGATCGCATTTAACGGTTTTATTTTGACGTTTAAGTTTTAAACTTTGAGTTATTAAAGTTTTTAAAAATGGAGGCATGATGGAGGCACAAAAAATGGAGGCATTTGAACCCTCCTCTTCTTATATAAGGTTTTATTTCGAAAATAATAAATTATCATATTTTTAGTTTGTTGTTTTTGGAGGGGTGATGTCTTTTTTTGTCAGTGGTCCTCTTCTTCTCTATCTATTTTGTGCTCACGTCTTTAAATGAGATTATGTTCATGTGGAGTAAACTATGGTACATTACCCTATCTTTTGAAAGGTAATTTTATTATAAAAAGTCGTCTTATAGAAGTAAAGACATGTAATGTTTATAACACTGTTTTTCAAGATGAATTATTATTACTGTTGGTGTAATAAGTATTTTTAATTTTGTAGGGTAAAAGGTGTACGATTTTTCCAGTGCCCACCTGCACATGGTGGCATAGTTAGGCCTGATAAAGTCAAGGTGAAATTTGTTGAGCTTACTTTTTTTCTTTTTATTACTATTGTTTGTTTGCTTGTTCCTTTTGTTAATGCACACGTTTTGTCATTTTCAATTATTTTTCCCCTCTTTATATCCAATTAATGCTCTCTCAGATAAAAAATTTCTAGATTGGATACATTTTATGACAATGAGTATTTCTTTTCCCCATTAATAGGTGGGTGAGTTCCCAGAGAGAGACCCTTTTGAAGACGAAGAAATCTAATCACATAAACATGAAAATGATTGCTCAATCTCTGCATTAGTTTTTCTTCTTTTTGTTTTTTGCTTTTCTCCACTGTTTAAGTTTTTTATTTTCAGTTTGGTCATTTTGTATGGTCTACTTGTGTTAGTTTGAAGCAGTGCTGCAATTCTTGTGCTTTTTTCCACAAAAAGAAAGTAAACAATGTGGTGACTTTTACCAAAAAGAAATGGTCTCTTCTCAAAAGGAAAAAAATGATAGATGTACTTTGAAAGTGTGGAAAAGCACTTGAGGGAAGAAAATATCCGATGAATTAATTTTGATAAAAGAAAACCAAGATTAAAAAAATATATAAAAGCCATCAACACATTAAGTTCGGATTTCCTGAAGTAACTCAATTTTAAGTTTGGATCTGAACCGTTTAATTAGAATCTACACGAATATTAAAAGGGTGTCGTGAATTTTGATTTGGATCGGATTGTCTCATATTCTGATCGGATGGTCTCAATCCAAACTCAAAATTTGAGTTACTTTTTAAGGGATCGGGACCCCGAACACATTGGGGTAATTGAGGATCGACGATCCTAATCTGATGGAATCTTTATAAATGGTTTATCAAAGTAAATACCATAAGCGAAAAGGATATTTTTTAAAACTATAATTATTAAAGGTAAATTTAGAAACCAAGTTGATTGATTTTTTGTTTAACAAAAATCATAAGTACTGAATAGGTTATTCGGTACATCTAATTTACGTTTAAGCAGTACCGAATAGCCTATTCGGTACCTCCCATTTTCACAATTTTTTTATAGTTTCTACCAAATAAAATAAAATTGAGTAGTACTGAATAGACTACTAGATGCCGCTTAAACGTAAATAAGATGTACCGAATAGCCCATTTCGATACTTATTATTTTTGTAAAAAAAAAACAATCAAATTGGTTTTCTACATTGTATTTTTCCAATTATGATTTTTAAATAAAGTTCGGCGAAAAGCTAGCTTTTCTCAGACTTCTTGATTCTTTAAAAATAAAAAATTAACTAAAAAGGTCAAGGTACTTGCTAAAGCAGTAAAGCTGCCGCTAGCACAGTCTTTGATATCACATAAAGTAATTTTAATTTTTATAAAAAACACCAGATTTGATAACCATCCTTATTAACTCACTTTCTAAACATCTTTATTAATTTTTCATGCATTTTAGAATGCATACGTTATTGATGCACTCGATATTTCAATTAATACGTAATTGCTTTTTTTTTTTTTGTTCTAAAAAAAAAAAATTATATCCATACTCGTTTTTCAAATCCTAAAAATACATTATATCCATGCACATTTAGCTATTGCATCAATGCATGGTTTATTATTCATTTTCTTTTTTTTTCAAAAATTGACCAAAAAAAACAAATGAGGTTGTTTAGGGAGTGAGAAATTGAAGGCTGTATATATATTTTTTTTTGAAAGAAGTGGAAAAAATTCCACCGATTTTCATTATAATGAAACCAAATAGAGCTTACAATATCTATTGATACCACCTCTCTGGTACCAGTCACACAAGTTTTTAACAAACTAAACAGATACCAAGCAAGTACCTCAAACACTCATCAGTATAAGACCTACCATACACCTATCCAACTAACAAGCTACTCAGAACCAATATAAAAATGACATATTACAAAAAGGACCCTAACAAAATTGGAACGATACAGAGAAAATTAGCATGACCTCTGCGTAAGAATAATACGCACAAATCGAAAAATAGTCTAAATTGAAGGATGCATATAATATTTAAAAAAAAAACAATTAATAATAATAAACATTAGTATATAGTTTATAGTAGTAAATTAAAGCACACATTGAAGATGCTCAAGAGACCGTGATTTTTATTTTTACCCAAAAAAAAAAAAAATTAATATAAATAACCACGTTTTTAAAAGAATTTTATTTCTACCCAAACCGCACATAATATTTGCGGTTTGAATTAACAATTCAAACCGCACAGAATATATGCGGCTTGAATTATTAATTCAAACTGCAAATATTATATGCGGCTTGAATTGTTAATTCAAACCGCAAATATTCTGTGCGGCTTGAAACCCTATATCCCACGCGACACGCAACCCCTTCGTCTCTTTGTCTGCTTCGCCCTCTCTGTCTGCTTCGCCTCTCCGCCAGATCCAAGCCTCCGCCTCTCCGCCAGATCCAAATAAAAAAAGGAAAAAAGAGAAGATTCGGTGGTGCATTCCGGTGCTGCTTCGCCTCCACCTCTTTTCCGTTTTCCTTTGAGGCAAATTACCCGACCCGTTAAGGATTCGGTGGTGCATTCCGGTGCTGACTCTGTTGGTGCTTCTGATTTCTCGGTGCTTGCTGAATTTTGGTGTAACGGGTGAGAAGCAAGGTGCTTCTTTGGTGCCGGCCATTTTCCACCTCCTTCTCTATTGCTTGCTATCACGGGTAATTGTCTAATCCACCTTGTTTCTAGTTGTTGTACGATTGCCAGAATGTTGTATCGTGTATGGTTTTGTATGATAACCAGAATGTTGAACTGACAGGGACCATATTGCAAAATAATTTTATTGAGGGTCTGAAATGTAAGATATGAATTGTATATATGTGTGAATTGTATATATGTAAAGGGCCAAATTGTAAGAGATGAATTTTTGTTGAGATGGTGGCCGGTCATGCATGTAAAATTAGTTGGGCCTGGGCCATGCATGTAAAATTTTTGTTGATTGAATATATTATCATTTTCATTAATAATTCAAACCCCACAGTTTTGGTTAGATTTTTTTTATAATAAAATTGATAGAATGATATATAGACTTGAAAATTGATGGAAATTGCTTGATATATAGCTTTATATATTCTTTATTTTGGTTGAACTAATTAGGGCATGAATTTTTTTTAACGTAGGATGGCTAGGGGACGGCCTAGGAGACCACCCGCAGCCGACCCGATTGATGAGCCCATTCCCACTGACAGCAAGGATCATTTCAGTCCTTTATTATGGATGCCTCACGATGAGCACCGAGTCTCAGAGGCATCTAAAGAGGTACTTGATTACTTTTTTTTTTTTAAGTTTGTATTTTGTTGAATTTTTGTATTTTTAGGTTTTCATGTTGTTTACTTTTTTGAACGCAGAGTGAGGCAATTATAGCTGCCAGGAGTCGGTATTCTGACATGCAGAAAAATCTTACAACAGAAAAACTAAATTGATGAATTTAATACAATACGAAATGAATTACAAACGAACTGAACAACATAATTTCCAAAATATAAAATACAAACCTCAATGTGAATTACAAACGAACTGAACAACATAATTTCCAAAATATAAAACACAAACTTAATATAAATTTCAAACGAACTGAACAACATACTATTTCGTCTTACCGGTCTTGAACGTACATGGAACAAATTCATCGTCCGAGGTTGATGATGATGGCTCGGTAACAACAGACGACGTGCTAGCCTTAGTCTTAGCCTTACTCTTAGCCTTAGGCGTCTGTACATCATTTTTTTTCCCAATCCATAGCCGTAGGGGTTTTCTACAAAATCATCATCAGATATGTCATATCGTTTAAAAAATTCATCTATGTGCACACATTTTGGACAGTCCTTTCTAAACCTTCCGCAGCC